>OX123186.2:86407033-87680012 GCA_944739405.2 Euclidia mi | reverse complement strand
ACTCTCTAAGTGACCGCGGAACTGGACTTCGCTCGATATGTCGACACCAAGTATTCCAATACTGGAGGAGGCAGTTAAGGGGGTGTTCTCAAAACGAGGACATACGACCAACGGCAGTTTTTTTGCTGTGAACACGCAGACTTGTGTCTTTGTGGGGTTAAATTGGACCAAATTAAGTCTTCCCCAATCTGAGACCATCTCCAAGGAGGTCTCAATTTCAGACACAACTTTATTTCGGCTCTCGATGACTTTATCCCGAGAAATGTTGGCGCGGCCGGTATATAAAGCATCGCCCGTGCTGTCATCTGCATAACAATGAATGCCGCTGTCTAGCAACATATTATTGATGTGCAGGAGGAACAGAGTAGGCGATAGCATGCAGCCTTGAGGGACACCAGCATTTACAGACAAGGCAACATTCACCGTCAACTACGACCTTTATGCTTCTGTCTGTAAGAAAGCTGGTGACCCATTCGCATAATTTCTCGGGCAGCCCATAGGAAGGGAGCTTCGAAAGAAGCGCTTTGTGCCAGACCCGATCGAAGGCCTTCGCTATGTCCAAACTGACCGCCAAAACCTCCCCCCTTGTCTCGATCGCCTGTGTCCAAGGATGTGTCAGGTATACTAGAAGATCACCAGCCGACCGACCCTTACGAAAGCCGTATTGCTGGTCACTAAGCAGCTGATTATCCTCTAGAAACCGAAGGAGCTGGCAGTTAATAATGAACTCCATTATCTTCGAGAAGAGGGAGGTTATAGCTATCGGTCTGTAGTTGGACGGGTTAGAGCGATCGCCTTTTTTAGGGATCGGGTGGACCAATGCTTTCTTCCATGATGTTGGGACTACGCCAAAAGAGTAAGAGAGACGGAAAAGGCGTGTCAAAACTGGTGCCAACTCTGAAGCGCAGATCTTCAACACAATAGGGGGAATTCCATCAGGCCCACTCGACTTATGGATATCGAGGGACAGAAGTGCCATATGGACTGCGCGCCATACAGCCCTTGAACAGCGGTATAGTAGGCGGTTCCTGTCCCCTGTCATCCAAGGTCGAGTTGGACGCAAAGAGTTTGCCCAGAAGATCGGCTTTCTGCTTTGCGTCGTGGGCCAAGGAGTCATTTTCCATGTGTAGTGGTGGAAAAGATGTCTTACAGAAGTTCCCTTCGATAGCTTTGGCAAGTGACCAGAATGCACGAGTTCCCGAAGGAAGGCGCTCAAGCCTCTCGCCAATTCTACCGATGTGCTTCGACTTCGCACTAGCAATGTCTCTTTTGAAGGACCTGGAGGCAAAGTAATACTCCCTTTTTAATGCGCTGGTATTTTCATGCCCTGCCGCCACCGCATCAGCCCAGGCTTGGTAAGCTTCCTGCTTCCTGCGAGAAGCCTTATAGATGAACCAAACCAAGGCCGAAATTTGCCACCAATGGGGAATTGGGGACCACAGAGGATGGAATGAAAAGTTCCATACCCTGTAGCACCACTTCAGCAACAGAATCAGCAGCGGCGTTGGGATCATCCGGCGAGAAGCGTACTGTGTATGTCCCCAAGGATAGGACGCAAAGAAGTTCCGCATCCCATCCCAATCTGCTGACTTGTAGTGCCACACGCGGCGACTGCGTGCAGCCCGCGATCGCAGCGAGCACGTGAGAGGCACCACACTCCGTACAAGGCAATGGTCTGAGGAGCCAAGTGGGGCGCCTACGGATACCTTGTAGCCGTCCGGATGAGAAGTCAGCAGACGGTCCAGCAGTGAAGGATTCTGGCTTTCAACGTCTGGGATTCGCGTTGGCGTGGTAACCAGTTGTGCCAAGCCATAAGCCAGGGCGAAGTCGTGAACAGATCGCCCCCCATGATCGGTTTTACTGGAACTGAGCCAGTCGGCGTGATGGGCGTTAAAATCACCAAGCAAGATTATCTCTGCTGACGGGATCTGCTGTTGCACAAAGTCTGAAGCCATTTGGATGTGCTCAATGAGTCGGTCAGTTTCGGTATCTCCGCTATGGGACCTATAAAGGCAAGCATAGACGCGGGGGTGGTCGTCGCTATCTATACGTAGCCATAAGGTGGAGAGGTCCCTACCTTCAAGATTCCTAAGGCGACGAGAACTGATATCGTCTCTAACATACACGCACACTCCGGCCTTGGACAGAAAGGAGTGTTCAAGTCCATACCCAGGGTAAGTAAGGTTGGAAGTGTCTGCTGGAGGCGATATCTGCGTCTCAGTCAAGAAGAGCAAGGCCGGCTTTGTTGTCTCGAGGTGGTGGTGGACAGCATTAAGGTTGGTGTGTAATCCCCTGATATTGCAGAAATCCTCGGCCAGTGTGGCAGAGGGTGCCAGGATATTTTTGCTCCTTTTAAGGGAATTTTCGAGCGTAGTTTTGCCACCCCCAGAGTACGAGGGGCAGCCTGGGCGTCCACGCTTAGATGCGTTGTGTCCTGAACGCGGACGTCCAGAGAGGAATTCTCCAACGCTAGCGCAGTTGGTACCCTCCTGGGGTAGCAAAAAGTTTTTCAACTGCACCATCATAGGAGGGGTTAGGGGATTGGGCCTCCGGTATCCTCACTCACTCGGCGAAACACAACGCAAGCGTTGTTTCACGCCGGTTTTCTGTGAGGGCGTGGTATCACTCCGGTCGAGCCTGACCCATTCGTGCCGAAGCATGGCTCTCCCACGGAAAAATTGAATTGAAAGAATTGAATAAATAGGTACACCACAGCCTAACTTCTCGAACAGAGCAACATTGTCGCTTTGGCCCTTGACGATTGCCCGAAAACAGAAGCATAAGCTTCTTGAAATAAGAGTAACATCGGACTAGATAGATCTCAGATATCGAAGCAGTTAAATATCCATTACCAAGACAAACCCTGAATATGACCTTGCGTTTCAAATTGAAATTAGAACTGGAAGAAATGATCTCACACGAAAAAATGTAGGTACATATAATCGCCATCGTACCGCTTGGATCCAAATACATACATAATAGTGCTTAAATTACTTATTGAATAAAAAACTGCAAAATAGTTATATATACCATAGTTTTTTGTTATGAGGAAATAACACCCATATTTAAACTAGACGCCTATACTCAAATAGGTACTTGGAATTTTGCATCACCGTCGATTACGGTTTTTGTTAAGTCATTGTTAAGTAACTACAATAAGTTTTTATTCTACCTGTTGTATTTGAAAATGTATAATGGAAGACTACATACATTAGCGCATGCTTATTTATAAATCATATGAGACCTCTTTCACAATCATATGAAACCGTCACACTGATGAGTACGGGCCTCTTCTTAGGATTAAGGACGCGTTTACAAAATTAGTAGGTACAAAATCGCGTCACTACAGCGACACGGCGGCAACAGTACGTACTACGTACGGTAATTTGCGGAAATGTAGTTCAACTAAATAACTTTGAGACTTAGAATTTTTTGTGATATGTATCTATGTGTTATAGGCCTGGCTGTGCAAATTACGTACAAATATGTAAGTTTCTTATTTTTATATACCTAAATGGACATTTTTACTTTATTTTTTCCATTATGTTGATTCAGGATATATTTCGGTATTTAGATATTATTTTGTTTCTTGCGTTGAAATCTGGTAAGATTATGTGGACTGATGGTATACCATCCCATTCAAGTGTTGCGACTGGAACTCATAAAAGAGTAGACCTAGTTATGCCAGGTTGGGGCTCATTTTATTTGTTTTAGTGAGACCCTACCACTGGTACTAGTGAAGTAACCTTCCAAGGTTATTCGATGAGTCTTACTGGTACTCTTATGTGAGTAGAGCTAGGCATGCCGAGTTTGGGCTCATTTTGTTAGTACATAAAAGACCCTACCACTGGAACTTATGAAGTAACCTTCCAGGGTTATTCGATGACTCTTGCTGGTTCTTATATGTGAGTATAGCTAGGCATGCCGAGTTTGGGCTCATTTTGTTTGTACATAAGAGACCCAACCACTGCAACTTATGAAGTAACCTTCCAGGGTTATTCAATGACTCTTGCTGGTACTCATATGTGAGTAGAGCTAGGCATGCCGAGTTTGGGCTAATTTTGTTTATACATAAGAGACCCTACCACTGAAACTTATGAAGTAAACTTCCAGGGTTATTAGATGACACTTGCTGGTACTCATATGTGAGTAGAGCTCGGCATGCCGAGTTTGGGCTCATTTTGTTTGTACATGAGATACCCTACCACTGAAACTTATGAAGTAACCTTCCAGGGTTATTCGATCACTTTTGCTGGTTCTTATATGTGAGTAGAGCTAGGCATGCCGAGTTTGGGCTCATTTTGTTTGTACATAAGAGACCCAACCACTGAAACTTATGAAGTAACCTTCCAGGGTTATTCAATGACTCTTGCTGGTACTCATATGTGAGTAGAGCTAGGCATGCCGAGTTTGGGCTAATTTTGTTTATACATAAGAGACCCTACCACTGAAACTTATGAAGTAAACTTCCAGGGTTATTAGATGACACTTGCTGGTACTCATATCTGAGTAGAGCTCGGCATGCCGAGTTTGGGCTCATTTTGTTTGTACATGAGATACCCTACCACTGAAACTTATGAAGTAACCTTCCAGGGTTATTCGATGACTATTGCTGGTTCTTATATGTGAGTAGAGCTAGGCATGCCGAGTTTGGGCTCATTTTGTTTGTACATAAGTGACCCTACCACTGGAACTTATGAAGTAACCTTCCAGGGTTATTCGATGACTCTTGCTGGTACTCATATGGAAGTAAAGCTAGGCATGCCGAGTTTGGGCTCATTTTGTTTGTACATAAGAGACCCTACCACTGGAACTTATGAAGTAACCTTCCAGGGTTATTCGATCACTCTTGCTGGTACTCATATGTGAGTAGAGCTAGGCATACCGAGTTTGGGCTCATTTTGTATGAACATCAGAGACCCTACCACTGGAACATACCTAGCTCTACTCACATATGAGTACCACTAAGAGTCTTCGAATAAACCTGAAAGGTTACTTCATAAGTTCCAGTGGTAGGGTCTCTTATGTACAAACAAAATGAACCCAAACTCGGCATGCCTAGCTCTACTGACATATGAGTACCAGTAAGAGTCATTGAATAACCCTGGAAAGTTACATCATAAAATGCAGTGGTAGGGTCTCTTATGTACAAACAAAATGAGCCCAAACTCGGTATGCCTAGCTCTACTCACATATGAGTACCAGCAAGAGTCATTGAATAACCCTGGAACGTTACTTCATAAGTTCCAGTGGTAGGGTCACTTATGTACAAACAAAATGAGCCCAAACTCGGCATGCCTAGCTCTACTGACATATGAGTACCAGTAAGAGTCATTGAATAACCCTGGAAGGTTACATCATAAAATGCAGTGGTAGGGTCTCTTATGTACAAACAAAATGAGCCCAAACTCGGTATGCCTAGCTCTACTCACACATGAGTACCAGCAAGAGTCATTGAATGACCATGGAAGGTTACCTCATAAGTTCCAGTGGTAGGGTCTCTTATGTACAAATAAAATGAGCCCAAACTCGGCATGCCTAGCTCTACTCACACATGAGTACCAGCAAGAGTCATTGAATAACCCTGGAAGGTTACCTCATAAGTTCCAGTGGTAGGGTCTCTTATGTACAAACAAAATGAGCCCAAACTCGGCATGCCTAACTCTACTCACATATGAGTACCAGCAAGAGTCATCGAATAACCCTGGAAGGTTACTTCATAAGTTTCAGTGGTAGGGTCACTTATGTACAAACAAAATGAACCCAAACTCGGCATTCCTAGCTGTACTGACATATGAGTACCAGTAAGAGTCATTAAATAACCCTGGAAGGTTACTTCATAAAATGCAGTGGTAGGGTCTCTTATGTACAAACAAAATGAGCCCAAACTCGGCATGCCTAACTCTACTCACATATGAGTACCAGCAAGAGTCATCGAATAACCCTGGAAGGTTACTTCATAAGTTCCAGTGGTAGGGTCACTTGTGTACAAACAAAATGAACCCAAACTCGGCATGCCTAGCTGTACTGACATATGAGTACCAGTAAGAGTCATTAAATAACCCTGGAAGGTGACTTCATAAAATGCAGTGGTAGGGTCTCTTATGTACAAACAAAATGAGCCCAAACTCGGTATGCCTAACTCTACTCACATATGAGTACCAGCAAGAGTCATCGAATAACCCTGGAAGGTTACTTCATAAGTTCCAGTGGTAGGGTCACTTATGTACAAACAAAATGAACCCAAACTCGGCATGCCTAGCTGTACTGACATATGAGTACCAGTAAGAGTCATTAAATAACCCTGGAAGGTTACTTCATAAAATGCAGTGGTAGGGTCTCTTATGTACAAACAAAATGAGCCCAAACTCGGCATGCCTAGCTCTACTCACACATGAGTACCAGCAAGAGTCATTGAATAACCCTGGAAGGTTACCTCATAAGTTCCAGTGGTATGGTCTCTTATGTACAAACAAAATGAGCCCAAACTCGGCATGCCTAACTCTACTCACATATGAGTACCAGCAAGAGTCATCGAATTACCCTGGAAGGTTACTTCATAAGTTCCAGTGGTAGGGTCACTTATGTACAAACAAAATGAGCCCAAACTCGGTATGCCTAACTCTACTCACATATGAGTACCAGCAAGAGTCATCGAATAACCCTGGAAGGTTACTTCATAAGTTCCAGTGGTAGGGTCACTTATGTACAAACAAAATGAACCCAAACTCGGCATGCCTAGCTGTACTGACATATGAGTACCAGTAAGAGTCATTAAATAACCCTGGAAGGTTACTTCATAAAATGCAGTGGTAGGGTCTCTTATGTACAAACAAAATGAGCCCAAACTCGGTATGCCTAGCTCTACTCACACATGAGTCCCAGCAAGAGTCATTGAATAACCCTGGAAGGTTACCTCATAAGTTCCAGTGGTAGGGTCTCTTATGTACAAACAAAATGAGCCCAAACTCGGCATGCCTAGCTCTACTCACACATGAGTACCAGCAAGAGTCATTGAATAACCCTGGAAGGTTACCTCATAAGTTCCAGTGGTAGGGTCTCTTATGTACAAACAAAATGAGCCCAAACTCGGCATGCCTAGCTCTACTCACACATGAGTACCAGCAAGAGTCATTGAATAACCCTGGAAGGTTACCTCATAAGTTCCAGTGGTAGGGTCTCTTATGTACAAACAAAATGAACCCAAACTCGGCATGCCTAACTCTACTCACATATGAGTACCAGCAAGAGTCATCGAATAACCCTGGAAGGTTACTTCATAAGTTCCAGTGGTAGGGTCACTTGTGTACAAACAAAATGAACCCAAACTCGGCATGCCTAGCTGTACTGACATATGAGTACCAGTAAGAGTCATTAAATAACCCTGGAAGGTGACTTCATAAAATGCAGTGGTAGGGTCTCTTATGTACAAACAAAATGAGCCCAAACTCGGTATGCCTAACTCTACTCACATATGAGTACCAGCAAGAGTCATCGAATAACCCTGGAAGGTTACTTCATAAGTTCCAGTGGTAGGGTCACTTATGTACAAACAAAATGAACCCAAACTCGGCATGCCTAGCTGTACTGACATATGAGTACCAGTAAGAGTCATTAAATAACCCTGGAAGGTTACTTCATAAAATGCAGTGGTAGGGTCTCTTATGTACAAACAAAATGAGCCCAAACTCGGTATGCCTAGCTCTACTCACACATGAGTCCCAGCAAGAGTCATTGAATAACCCTGGAAGGTTACCTCATAAGTTCCAGTGGTAGGGTCTCTTATGTACAAACAAAATGAGCCCAAACTCGGCATGAGTAGCTTTACTCACACATGAGTACCAGCAAGAGTCATTGAATAACCCTGGAAGGTTACTTCATAAGTTCCATTGGTAGGGTCTCTTATGTACAAACAAAATGAGCCCAAACTCGGCATGCCTAACTCTACTCACATATGAGTACCAGCAAGAGTCATCGAATAACCCTGGAAGGTTACTTCATAAGTTCCAGTGGTAGGGTCACTTATGTACAAACAAAATGAACCCAAACTCGGCATGCCTAGCTGTACTGACATATGAGTACCAGTAAGAGTCATTGAATAACCCTGGAAGGTTACTTCATAAAATGCAGTGGTAGGGTCTCTTATGTACAAACAAAATGAGCCCAAACTCGGCATGCCTAGCTCTACTCACACATGACTACCAGCAAGAGTCATTGAATAACCCTGGAAGGTTACTTCATAAGTTCCAGTGGTAGGGTCTCTTATGTACAAACAAAATAAGCCCAAACTCGGCATGCCTAGCTCTACTCACATATGAGTACCAGCACGACTCATCGAATAACCTTGGAAGGTTACTTCACTAGTACCAGTGATAGGGTCTCACCAAAACAAATAAAATGAGCCCCAACCTGGCATAACTAGGTCTACTCTTTTATGAGTTCCAGTCGCAACACTTGAACGGGATGGTATACCATCAGTCCAGATAATCTTACCAGATTTCAACGCAAGAAACAAAATAATATCTAAATACCGAAATATATCCTGACTCAACATAACGGAGAAAATAAAGTAATAATGTCCATTTATACAACAAAAATTTACTTGTACGTAATTCGCACAGAATACGAGAAGTATCAAATTGATTTTAGCGAATATTTTGTATTCGTATATTGCTTTTTTCGTCTTCGGGCTGCAGCGACAAGCGACATAGAGTCCACTCCCGACGGCGCTCAAGCGCAGACTGAGCTGACTGAGATCTCATTGCAGAATTTGGATATATAAATCAAGAAAGTGGCTAAATAAAACGAACCTTATTGCCACATATTAAGACACACGTATGCGAGCAAAATAGAAGAAAAATGTAAGATGATTTTTTGCTTTTTTTGTGTCAATTTACAATATTTTGAAAAAAAATAATCAAATTGTTTTTGAGTTGACTATATTTACTACCCTATTCTATCTTTGAAAATCTAAATAAATGTAAAAATAGAGAGAAAATTGTACCCAAAAATAGCAGTATATGCCTATTTTTGATTTAAGAGGCCGTTTCGAATCGATTTTACATTAATATTAATTAAATATTTTTTATTTATTTTCAAATTGATTTATAGATAAAAAAGTAATCAATTTATCGTAATCATTCGTTTTATTAGTTATTGTCTAAAATTGTCGTAAAATGTACCGGAAATATGTGGTTTTTTGATACAAGCGTAAACGCGTCCTTAAAAGGTCGATATTATGTACCATATTTGGTGGACTCTCTGACACATCTACATAATTATATAGAGTGGTGGGTGACGGAGAAAACGTATTTTGGAAACATTCATTATTATCGATTAATGATTATTTCGAAAACTCAAACAAAAAGAAACTCTAAACTACACTTCACTCATAATGCCAAACCGAAATCTCGTCGACTTCTATTTCAAGAGCTTCACAACTTAGTTATTTATGAATAGGTCGAGGCTACCCTACTGTCTGGGTCTAACCTAAACTATAAATAATTTCGTGAACACCAGTCATCGTGAATTGCGATCGACTGAAGTTTATACAATGTAATGGAAAACAGTCTTTTTTGTTATGTGTTCTTCCGCTTGGGATCTGCAATGTCTAAATCCTATCTGACATCCGGCCGATTCGACAATGTGATATGACTTAGGAATAATCTTAAGGCTTTATATTATTTTGTAAAGTACCCTTAGACCAAAAACAATATATGCTAGTTCGAGAGCAGAACAAAAGCGAGCAATGGTTAGCTCTGGATATAAAATATCTTAGTCCGGTGTCTGGAAAATCGCCCAGTAAAGACGAAGATCGGCTAGAGTTGTTAAACCAGAGCAAAAAGTTACGGGGTCCTTGAAACTTTTGACAAGGGCAAGCATGATACAGCTTAGTTGATTAAACTCCTTAACCCTCTTTACACCATCAGACTTATGCCTTGGAGCTCGAGTTACAGTTTCTAGTCTAACCAGATATGACATTAGCTTTTTACTTACTACTACTAGCATCCTAAGACATCAGATCATCAGCCTTTAACAGTCCACTGCTGGACTAGGCCTCTCCTTTGAAAGGAGGAATTGGCCTACTATACCACGCTGGCCAAACGGGTTGGTATAGGGTTTGTATCAAGTTTTCCTTCTCTTACAGTATTGTTCGTAATATGCTCCTTCTGTTGGCTCTTACGACACCTATGGAATGATATGGGGTGGTGACATTCCGTATTCTTAATCCGTCACCACACGGACTAAGACATAGGTACAAGTAAAACCAATTTTCGAATACCATGTGTTAGGTTTGGGTTATCACTTTTGTAAAAAAGATAGAAATATAATGACTCACTCGACGATACTACACGGACGATGTAACCAAGTTAGACGCTGATAAAGCATCCATGTAATTGCGAACATTACTTTGCATTCTGTGACGAGGTCAAAGCTTCGGCAATCGAGGACTTGATTGAAGATGCTGAGTTTAGGGTTGCCAGAAACCTAAAAAGCATATTTAACCTAAATCAGTTGTAATATCGAATTTTGTAACATATATGAATTTATCTCTCCTTGAACTTATCGCTTCCACACCGGCGGAATGGCATACGTAAGGATGATGGCATTTATTGATTGACATTGACATTCAAGTTTAATCATATACTCTTAGTTATGTCTTTGATTTTCATAATTCTACATAATAATATAGGCAATGTCTATGTAATCAATAATTGACTAAACTACAACATCTTTTGTTGGTGACGATTTTAACAAAATTACAATAATCCTCCTTTCCAGAATCAGACACCTCATCATCAAAGCCAGCTGAGAAGAAAGATGACAAAGAAAATCCGTCGTCTACTGCGGACAAAGAGAAAACACAAGAACAGACAGGGACAGTAGACAACGCGAGTGAAAGTGCGAACGACATAATCGAAGGAGACCGGAGGAAGATATTAATTAAGTTGAAGTATCTTAACGACACGTTGAAGGAGGTTGAGGGCAGTTTGGATGAATTATTGAAGGATTTTAAATGGTATGTAAGCTATGCTATGTAATGTATGTACTTATGTTAAATATTGTTGCCTAAAACAACATGCTAAAGGGTTTCATATTCTGCTTCACTGAAATCTAAAACCGTAGTTAAGAGGCTCGTCCTTCAGGTTATACCTAAATAATTTTGAGACCTATTTTGATCTTGTAACATGTTTGTTTTCGTTGCGAAAAAAAATTGGTTGCCTGTAAAGTCGGTATACGGGCGAAAGTTTTACGTGACAACGACTTTGAGTGGTAAAATAATTTTAATGTGAATATTCATTCGTATAGTAGGAAGAAGGATGAAAGACGCGTGCCTTTCACTTTTTATGTCTGTCTCTCTCGCTCTTAGGCGGGACGCGTGCCTCTCACTCGCTCTCATTGTGAGCGCATAACGTGAGCGGAGCGTAACGCAGTTTCTTGAAGTGTCACCCGGCAAACCAATTTATAAGACGTTGTCACGTCAAAAATTTGTGGAGACGCAGCATTCCACAGTTTTAACTGAACACATTGTCGAATCGGCCGGATGTCAGATAGAATTTAGACATTGCAGATCCCAAGCGGAAGAACACATAACAAAAAAGACTGTTTTCCATTACATTGTATAAACTTCAGTCGATCGCAATTCACGATGACTGGTGTTCACGAAATTATTTATAGTTTAGGTTAGACCCAGACAGTAGGGTAGCCTCGACCTATTCATAAATAACTAAGTTGTGAAGCTCTTGAAATAGAAGTCGACGAGATTTCGGTTTGGCATTATGAAAATAGTTAAAATATAGGGATAACACGATGCAAATACCATCTTTGCGTAGAGACGGAAAACTCGACATCAAACCCTATACGACTGCCTCGTTGGTCTCGCGGCATAAATGTGCGCGTGGGATCGGGAGGTCCCGGGTTCGATTCCTGGGTCGGGCAGTGTTATTGGGTTTTTCTGTCACGAAATTCTCAGTAGCAGAACGGAGTCTGGAAATGTGCCCGGTACGGCAATAGGCTCGCCCCTTATTACGTGGGACTAAAGTATATCTGGCGAAAAGTGGTTGTAGAAATACACCTCTGCCTACCCCTTCGGGGATAAAAGGCGTGACGATATGTATGTATGTAGTTAAAATATTTCCTAAAATGTTAAAAAGCAGTGTCATTGAGTCGGCAGACGATAACGTCTTTGGTGGGAAACAACTCCGTTCTTTCCAATAGATAATCGGTGTAGCAGTGGCGGACGATTGCAGACTGTATAAATATCTCGTTCCACAGAGAGAAGCAAACCTATCTCAGGCTGGTCATCAGTCATCACCAAATTTAAATTACCAACTTTTGTGATAACGATACAGAATTTGGCATAAATTTTTCGTTGATGGAGACGCAGCTTTACACACATTTAATACAAAAGGTAGGGATTCTCTGATGGAGACGCGGTTTGACAAATAGTGTGTTATGTGTCAGGCGTCACTTCTCATCGGAGCTGGCGGCAGAGGCGCGCGTGCGGCTGATCTTCAACGGGCGCGTGCTGGTGGACGACCGCGCGACGCTCCGCGCCTGCGGCCTGCACCACCGCGCCGTCGTGCACTGCCTCGTGCACCCCAAGCGCCCGCACCAAACCACCGTAACTACACACACTCTACATCGTTATAGGCGGGCCCACACAGACCGAGCAGCCGCGCGAGCCTGCTCAGTCTATGTGGGCGTGCCTCGGCCAAGGAAAGCGCCTGTGCAGACGCGGGCGAGCCATCGAGCGGCCGAGCCACAAGTGTCCGTCTTTTGTTTTACTCAAAGGTGCCTCAGGCGTTTGCCGCGCGCATTCAGGACGCATGCGTATTTTGTTTAACTCTCAAATGAACGAGCGAACAAATAGCTCGGACTTGCCGAGCGCAGCAGCCTCGCGATGATACCGAGGCTACCGCGCCCCTTCGGGGCCAGTTTCCTCGCGTGACAAATGCCTCGCGAGGCTGCTCGCTCTGTCTGCACCTGCCTCAGCTAGCTGCTACCAAACAACAAAATAATGAGATTATCATTCACAAATGGAGGACACATTTTTTCTTAACTGTCTCGTCCTAAAATATTAAGATAATGTTCTCCTTATTTCCAGCAACGCGGCACGATCGAGGAGACCGGTATGAACGCTACACACGAGCTGGTGACGGAGCGAGCTCAGCCAGAGCGCGCGTGGGACCTCGAGAACATACTCATGACGCTGGTGTCCGTCGCGCTCACCGTCGTGTGGTTCTTCAGGTGAGGGTACTGCAGGCTCTACACTTTAAAAACTTAAATAATTATTAACATGACTAGTAGGGGGTCATTCACCCCGAAGGAAGTCAGTGTTCGCTAGGCTTATCTAAATAGCAAAATTAATCGCTTTACTGCGCCTGCGCAAGGGCTGCAGTTCCACAATCTATAGTATATCAAAACATCGAATAATTAATTAACGATATATGACTGGCGTCATACTAAGTACACTTCTTCAGTCATACAGCTTATACCTACTTAAAAATGGAAATTTCTGATATTGAGAGTTGATAGTTATATAGCAAACTTATTTTCCAGATGCGAGTACTCGAACATGTTCACTGCGAGCGCGAGCGTGGCCCTGTTCGGTCTGACGGTGTTCTACAGCGTGGCGATCTTCGGGCTGTACCTCTCCGACACATTCCAGTTCGACCGCCGCAACCCGCCGCCCGTGCCCTTACCCACGCAGTAACCGAACCTATATCCAAAGTATCGCACTATATACTACACTAGCTTTGACGCTGGCAAATCATAAGTAACACTACAATTTTAACGACTTGTGTAAATTTTATTCAAGATCTGTTTAATAAAATTGTATGACGCATCGGCAAATGTTGAGCAATGTTCATAAAACCCATCGGAGTTCACGTGACTGTACAGAAAAAAGACGATAGTTAGGCCTCCCTCACAATGGGCTTGCACGTTCCTCGAGCGTTTGCTTGGCTTCCACTTACTACTACAGAGTGAACGCCGAGCGCACGCCCATTGTGAGTCGGCCACAATACCCTCATTGGAGAGGTTATCAAATTAGAGTATGTTGTCAAACATACAATTTGCAACAGACAACATAAAATATATCTATCTTACTTAGATTTTATACAATTTATACGTACAAAGACTTATGTCAATAACATGTGTGCGAAATCAGTAGCACCTTTGAAAGACAACATTAAATATTCAATCATGCACAACACTTGACTATAACTTGGAAGAAATTTTCATATGAATCCACATAACGTGAATGACCCAGAATTATTGGAATGTATATGTATATAAAATATGCCTGATTTGCCAGCAATGATTAGCTAGTGCGTTTTGGCCGTAAGTAAATAGATATGCCGCCTTTTGTACTGTGTTAAAGGTAGCGTTTGGATAAGATTGTCGTCTAGCTAGTAGTAGCATGGCGTGTCGCCGGTGTCGACGTATTTATTTCTAATGTAAGCATTAACCTTGACTGGAGAAAACGCATTTTTGTAACGTGTATAACTATAAGATACTTGAAGATAGTCTAGACGAATTATAGACTGGTATAGACGTCTCAATGAGTATATAATATTTAAAACATACTTTAGCTGCTTTTAGGAGGAAGTGGTGTAGTGCAAACCATTCTCAGAAACGAAAAATTTTTAACTGTCATTATGAATTAACTCTCGAAAACTCATGCTCAATTTGTTAGAACATTACTTTTGTACTAGTCTGCAGTCTATAATTATATCGGACAAGTGTTTAGTGCCTTTCTTACGTTAAAATTAATATATAACATACAGGTTATCAATAATGGAAAGATTATCATTCAGCCATGAGTAGACAACCTTTAGGCCGACTTAGTTTAGGAATTAATTCTGAAGTACATAAATCATGAATATTCCTAATGGAACCAGTCGATCCTAAAATCCTACGGTTTGAAAAGTTGCCATGCTACTATGTGCTAAGTTAGAACTCTATATGCAGGTCATATTATTGTATTATCCTTTGAAATTATACCAAGCGCTTATACTTTTAGTTACAATGTAAATCATAATAATAATTGGCTTTGCAAAGCAGTCATGTATATAAAATATAGTATAATTATTAAAAAATAAAGGAATACGTGAAAGAACACCAAAACTGCAATGTAGTTAAAAAAGTCTGAATATAAAAATAGTATGCAGAAAACATTTAAAAAATACACGCTTTTGTTTAGTATCAAGAAATACCATCTCAAAATGTATAACTTACTACATCGAATGTATTGTTTTGTATAAAGTAAGGCGTGTACCGTATGTTGCAGATCTTAACCGTAATTTTTAATAACATTAACTGTATAATTGCACAAAGACACTACTCTTTTTAATTCATATTGAGACCTAGTCCTTTGTTACTGATTTTAAAACCGTCCAAAATTACCTTATCTTTTATACCGACGACGGAAAGTTACGTTTCGGTAATTGGCTTGAGATTGGACATTTTTGAAACAGATGACGAAATAGTTGTTAGTTTACTTCCCCTTTCTAAACGCGAAAGATCATTAATAAATGTCAAAATAAATGTATTCTCTATATCCCCATGCCGGTTCCCTGTGCAGAGAGGACAGAACTCGTCAAAAAAACGGTTAAGAAAGTTTTCCCCTTTCTCCATTGCGTTTGAGTAATGATCAAAGAAAGAAAATGGGACAAAGCTTTCTAAATTAGAAATTAGGGACAGGGCCAAAGAAATGTAGTGACGTCCAGGGGGTTTAGTATGACTTTCACCCCATCATGCTTCACCTTATGCAGTCAGTGCACTGCCTTGTTCCGATTACCTACTCTAAGATTGAATTCCATCGTATCGAAGTGAAACTGAGATGACTTAAGTTGTACTAAGCCTCATTTTTTCCCTAAAAAGAAGATACAGCTTTTAGGAAACTGGGCACATGGAGAATACGTCACATGCTATCTCTGAGAATATAATAATGTCCCACAATTTTTCAGTGCAACTTACACTATCCTGTCGATATGTAACACTAATGCACCTGTGTATAGTGAACATAAGTGTCACATGGTCTCAAAAATTGTAAATAGTGGTAATAGGTATATAAATATGTTTATATTTATTTAGACGTAAGTACGGACCTTTCTTAATTTGTATCATTATCATCAATAATGTCTAAATGTCGGATGTCAAATATTTTTATATTTCTATCCATTAATTAACACGTATTTTAGTAATCATTAAAGCTTACGAAATTCTAGTTATCATATTCGGGTACCTAATCGTTTTCTACGCTAATAAATGTTTTATTGTTATTTACTTTTAAGGACATAGATATATTAAACGTAAATTTAAATTGAAACCTTTTTTATTTTTCCTTATACCATTTGAGAGTTTATGACTATATCCACAACAATAATAACAGAGCGGGGCCTTTGCTCTCCTGAAATGATTTCGCCGCTAATTACATTAAAAAGAAAGAAATAATTACGTGTCATATGGAACATTATGAATATAAATTATAGACTCAGTTGTATATTAAAAATTGGGAAAGTGCGAGTCGGACTCGCGCACGAAGGGTTCCGTACCATCCTACTAATATTATAAATGTGAAAGTTTGTGAAGATGGATGGATGGATGGATGGATGGATGGATGTTTGTTACTCTTTCACGCAAAAACTACTGAACGGATTTGGATGAAACTTTACAATAATATAGTTCATACATCAGAATAACACATAGGCTACAATTTATAAAGATTTTGTATAATGTTGCCATAATATAAGGAAAAGTATAAACTAAGTCGGCAAAAATCCATAGCTCTGAAAGCTATTTATTGGAATTTTACTTCCTGATGACAGATTGATCTGATATTTGGTATACACTCATATTTTCATCAAGATAAAAGATAATATTTAAATGATTGTAATTTCAAAATGGCCGCCGATACAAAATGGCGGATCATATTATATTACTTCACAACAACCTCAACATGGGTATCAAATGAAAAGGCTTGATTGGTAGAATAGAGCTCACTATGAAAAACCCAAGATGGTCGCCGCCACAAAATGGCGGATTACTTATTTTCCACAAATACCTCAATATGGGTATCAAATGAAAGTGCTTGATTCGTAGAATAGAGCTCACTATGAAAAATCCAAGATGGCTGTCGCCGTAAAATGGCGGATTACATATTTTCCACAAATACCTCAATATGGGTATCGAATAAAAGGGCTTGATTGGTAGAATAGAGCTCACTATGAAAAATTCAAGATGGCTGCCGCCACAAAATAGCGGATTACATATTTGCCACAAATACCTCAATATGGGTATAAAATGAAAGGGCCTGATTGGTAGAATAGAGCTTACTATGAAAAATCCAAGATGGCCGCCGCCACAAAATGGCGGATTACCTATTTTCCACAAATACCTCAATATGGGTATCAAATGAAAGGGCCTGATTGGTAGAATAGAGCTTACTATGAAAAATCCAAGATGGCTGTCGCCGTAAAATGGCCGATTACATATTTTCCACAAATACCTCAATATGGGTATTGAATGAAAGGGCTTGATTGGTAGAATAGGGCTCACTATGAAAAATCCAAGATGGCTGCCGCCACAAAATGGCGGATTACTTATTTTCCACAAATACCTCAATATGGGTATCAAATGAAAGGGCTTGATTGGTAGAATAGAGCTCACTATGAAAAATCCAAGATGGCCGCCGCCTCAAAATGGCGGATTACCTATTTGCCACATACCTCAATATGGGTATCAAATGAAAGGGCTTGATTCGTAGAATAGAGCTCACTATGAAAAATCCAAGATGGCTGTCGCCGCAAAATGGCGGATTACTTATTTTCCACAAATACCTCAATATGGGTATTGAATGGGCTTGATTGGTAGAATAGGGCTCACTATGAAAAATCCTAGATGGCTGCCGCCACAAAATGGCGGATTACTTATTTTCCACAAATACCTCAATATGGGTAGCAAATGAAAGGGCTTGATTGGTAGAATAGAGCTCACTATGAAAAATCCAAGATGGCCGCCGCCTCAAAATGGCGGATTACCTATTTGCCACAAATACCTCAATATGGGTCTGAAATGAAAGGGCTTGATTCGTAGAATAGAGCTCACTATGAAAAAACCAAGATGGTTGTCGCCGCAAAATGGCGGATTACTTATTTTCCACAAATACCTCAATATGGGTATCAAATGAAAGGGCTTGATTGGTAGAATAGAGCTCACTATGAAAAATCCAAGATGGCCGCCGCCACAAGATGGCGAATTACCTATTTTCCACAAATACCTCAATATGGATATCAAATTAAAGGGCTTGATTAGTAGACTAGAGCTCACTATGAAAAATCCAAGGTGGCCACCGCCACAAAATGGCGGATTACCTATTTTCCACAAATACCTCAATATGGGTATCGAATGACAGCGCTTGATTGGTAGAAAAGGGCTCACTATGTAAATAGAATGAGAAGTATCAAATAACAACAAAACTAAAATCTTGAAAATAAAATTTACTAAAAAAAATAATTTTGGGCGTAGCGTATCCAGAGTAAACATTATGATAGAAATTACACTTGCCCAACGATTTTATATTTGTCTGATCAATACCCCAGATTGATGAGAACATTGGTGCGATCTGGTAGCTAGAACTTACCGAATTACTTTTTAACTTTTAGTACATAATCTAACTACTTGCATCGTTTTTTATTGTAATAAAACAGTATAACATCAAAAAAAAATATATATGTTTTTTACAATGCTCATTCTAGAGTAGTTATCAAATTGTTTTCAAAATTGATAGATTTATTTTGACGAATAGTTAAAAGTTATCACGATATATCTGACCTAAGCGCAGCGTCATTAAAAGCGCTTTCTATGAGTTAGTGCGCTTAACCCTTAAGTGCATAGATTATCAAAATTGATAACAAACGTTTACTTGACCATAACTTGTTATTGCAGCATGTTTGTAACAGAAAAAGGTTTCTGAACGTATCTCATCCTGTCATACTTCAATACGTCAAATAAAAAAAAGCTAGCTTGCACGTAATTGGTTGAAATTTGTCATTTATGACATTGCGCCACAGAGTTCATGAAGTGACCCTTTTCAAAAGTTACATCTCAATAAATTTTTGTATAAGTGCGTATTTTTTTCAACAAAAAAAATATATTTAGTAAGGTAAGGATCATTCCTATAATAAAAAATACAAATTTTGCTACTAATCTTTGATAGCTAGTACTAATTTTACTTTTGAAGTTAGTTATCAAAAATGATAATTCATGCATTCCAGCTATAGAAAAGTTATATTTTGTGTATTGACGGTTATTATGGCGCGGTTTGGTTTTGAACGCAATTTGCATGGGTTTTTATGCTTTGGTGATGGTTTTGCATGGCTTTTTGTTGTTTATATATTACCAGGCCTGATCATGGAAGAAAATCGCATCGAGCAACTTTTATGGCATTTGGAAAATAGAGATGTTTCAGAGGATGTAGCTGATATTGATGAGGACTCTATTGATTACTACGATGACGTGAGTGGGTTGGTTAGGGATGAAACGATACCATTGAGGTATCGATACTTTTACTCGATCCTGTATCGGTCGTTAAGCATCGATACTTACTCGGTATCAATTGAAAAGTATCGATACTTACTCGGTATCAATTGAAAAGTATCGATACTTACTGGTATCGAATAGCTTTTGGAAAATTTCAAGGTAAAACCAAATATGTGTTAAATTAAAATTCTTTATTGATACAAAATTTACGAGAAGAAGTCTGCTTTTGTAGTGCTTCCTAAAAATATCAAACTTTTCTAAATGTTTGCCTGTTAGGCGATTTCTTGAGGCAGTTATTGTTGCGCCAGCTTTGAAAAAGAGCCTTTCGCAAGGTACAGAGGTACCTACTATGTTTAAATAAATGCGTGCTTGCTTGAATACGGGCTTTAAATCTTCCCATTCCTCCAATGGGTTAGTTTGTCAGTAACTTAAAAAAAATAAATACTTAAAACAGAAAACAATCAATATCTGCTGTTAAAAGTTAGGTTAAAAACACTATGAATGATAAAATGAATACTATGAATTATTGACTTTGACATACTGATATGAGTACTTTTAACCGATACCTACTCGATACTCAATTTCAAAGTATCGATACTAAAAATACTTGATATCGGAGAAAGGTATCGAGTATGTACTTGTATTTACTCGTATCGTTTTATCCCTAGGGTTGGTTGCAGACCTTGAAGATATTGAGGAAATAGTAGAGGAAGGTAGACCAGCATCAAATGAAATTGATTTAGAATCTGGGGTTCCAGTTCTGCCTGACTCTGTGCCTGAAAATCCTTCAATCAACTATTCGGCCCCTCGTAATTAAGTTTGAAAAATAAAAGCATATGGATTTGGTAGACAGAGCTTTTGATTTTGAAGGTGTGACAGATTACCCTAAAAATATTTCGAATTTGTCTTCAACTTACCAGTATTTTACATATTTTTTGAAGAAAGCTTTCTAGAAGTCGTCGTTATTGAGAGCAATAAATATGCCACTCAGAAAAAGCCCAATGTTGTCGACCCAATTACCCTGCTAGATCTTCGAAAATAAATTAGTATTTTGAAAGGAGACCTAATGAACCAGATTTGGAAGCAGTATCCTATACTGTAGTAGGTACGCTTACTTCACCCTGTACCAAAGCAGGGGAACCATATAGTTATTTTGTCAACGATTACACCAACCTGTCACTATTTCATTATCTGCACAAGGAAGAAATTCATTGTTTAGGAACAGTGCAGCGAAAAAGATTATGGAAAGCATGTAAGTTGCCAGACAAGAAGAAACTACTAGAAATTGGTAAATTTTTAATAGAATTGTCGGACACAACGTGCAGGTATGGTGGCGTGTCTGAAAACAAAAGAGGCCAACTGAGTCTCAATAGACCACCTGATGTTACCCACAAGAAGCAGAGAGTTGGTGCTCAAATATTACCCCCTCAGGATGTACGCCAGGAAGGTGTTGGTCACGATAAAAAGTACCACGGAAAAAGGAATCAGTGCTTCTATTCAACATGTAAAAAACTGACTTCAGTAATGTCTACAAAATGTAATATTTCTTTTTACGACAACAGAAAGAATAATTGTTTCCAACTTTTTAACTTGTAAAATATATATGTGGAAAAGTTGAGAGCTCTTTTTATTAATTTTATTTTAATATTTACATAATAAATTAGTATTTCATCAAAAAACATGTTTATCTGATTTCATAAAAATATATGCCTCTAATGCATAGATTATCAAAAATGATAATAAGGTTTTATAATGAAAAATAATACCTATAAATATCATAGGATTTTTTTAAACATTTTTGCATGATAATTTAGCTTATTTTTTATCACATATATTTTTTTCAATCCAAAATAAAAAATCATGCACCAAAGGGTTAAGCACAGCGAGGCGGAGGGACGGTCTGATTGTCTGATATGTACTTTGTGGTACCTAATGCTTTCCGATTTTATTTTTGCTGCTGTAATATTTAGTAGGTATATAAACTCTTCATAACTTCAAAAATATACTTACATACTAATCTTTACCTGAAGTTCAACGATTATCAAAACAAAAGTAATTTTTCAGTATTATCTGTTTATATGTATGCTATACGTCTAATCTACAGAGCCGTTTGTGATGAAATTTGACATGGATACTGGATAATCTGAAACCCGGGGAAGTACATAGGCCACTCTTTATTAAAATATCATGCTGGCGAAGCCGCGGGCGAAAGCTAGTCATCTATAAAAGAAAATCACGTTCGTTGTATGTATACTTAAATACTTTATAAGTTTCTACCTGTTTATTAAGATCGAGTAACAAATTGCTTAAAAATTACGTTTGTTGTATGGAAGCCCCCTTTGTTATTTACTTTTTTTAAATTTAATTATTTATTTTGAAAGGTAATATACAACTACATATTCTGTGAAAATTTAAAGCGTCTACCTGTTACACTTAGTAATTTTGAGCAAAAAATACGAAAAATAACACGTTTTTTGTATGGGACCTCCCCTTAATATTTTAATTTTTTTTGTTTTTAGTATTTGTTGTTATAGCGGCAACCGAAATACATAATTTATGAAAATTTCAGCTTTCTAGCTATCATGGTTTATGAGATACAGCCTGGTGACAGACAGACAGACAGACAGCGGAGGCTTAGTAATAGGGTTCCGTTTTTTACCTTTTAGGTACGGAACCCTAAAAAGAACAGGTCCTGTTGGTCTTGACCAAATGAGCTGACTCCTACCTAATTCAGTTTGAGCATGATTAAGGCATAATGCTTCGTACCAGCAGACCATGGCCGCACCTGACTTTTTGTTACCAGATAATTTCTGCTTTTTATCCTGCTGACTATCACACATCGTGAAAACACGTTAAAAGAATCGGTAGCACATCATCAGCCTGTCGCAGTCTACTGTTGGTTATAGGACTCTCAAATGCCACCCCACTGAGCTCAATTTACGGCTCTTCATGACCAGCCGATGCAGTCACTTTGCGGATATCGTCACTCTACGGGCGTCCTAAGCTAAGTTTACCAGGGAGCGTCTCTGTCGGATCGCTTCATTTCGAATTCGATCCTTCAGATTAACTCCAAGCTCTGCCCTCGCCATAGTTAGGTGAACGACCTCGAATTGATAAATCAGTCGCACGATCCACGTCCCGGCTCCGTAAGTCATTATACGTAGGACTCTTTGAAGAGTTGGCTTTGCGGTAAGCGTGACAAAAGGACTCTGCGAAGTTGCCTGCTCAGCCTCCTCACAGTGGGGTGCTTCACCCACAGTTATGCGTACTACTGGGTTGGCGCTTTCCTTCTCTGCAGGTGAACATGCATGCCCCTGCGTGCTGAAGCACAGGCGGAACAAATGCGATTCCGTGCTGACAGATGTAGCTCAACCCATAGCGTGCATTTTGCAAGAAATGCAAAATAACATGAGTAAAAAGAAAAGAATTCGAAAAATCGATACGAATCGGCACCAGTACGCGGCAGCAGACCGCCGCACGCATGCTGGCGCGCGCCAGCATGCGTCTGCGCCAGCATGCGTCTGCGCGCGTTCGCACGCGATCGGCGGCGAAAGGATGCTATAGCGCGCGTAAGTATTCTGACGCGCGCGTCGGCGTTCCGTCGCCTCTCAGCATGCTATCGCATTTTTTCCGTGTTGCCGATCGCCTTTTCGATTCCGCGGCGTGCTGAAGCGTTCCCTCTCTCTTTCTCGCTCTAGTAAATGACGGTCCTAAGTGACAGAAAAGCATAGAGGCATAGAAAAGTGCGATGCGGTGCTGATAGGTGTAGGTCAACCTATAGGGTTGATTGTGTGCTGCGGAATGCGGACGCACGCGTCAGCGTGCTATAGCGTGCTGAAGCATTCCGCCGATTTCTTTTGACATTTGTTTTGGTCACAGTATAGTTTCAAGTTTGAAATGGATAGCACAGCTGAAGAGAGAGCAGTAGTAATAGCGTGCATTTTGCAAGAAATGCAAAATAATAAGTGTAAAAAGAAAAGAATTCGAAAAATCTATACGAATCGGCACTAGCACGCGGCAGCACACTTCCGCGTGCGCCAGCGTTCGTCAGCGCGCGTTCGCACGCGATCGGCGGCGAAAGTATCCTATAGCATGCTATAGCGCGCGTAAGCGTTCTGACGCGCGCGTCAGCGTTCCGTCGCCTCTCAGCATGCTATCGCATTTTTTCCGTGTTGCCGATCGCCTTTTTGAGGGTTGAGCTACATCTGTCAGCACGGAATCGCATTCGTTCCGCCTGTGCTTCAGCACGCTATAGCGTGCTGATGCGTGCAGCAGCACTCTATAGTGTGCGATCTTAGAGCCAAGCTACATCTGTCAGCACGGAATCGCATTTGTTCCGCCTGTGCTTTAGCGTGCTGACGCGTGCTGCAGCACTCCATAGCCTGCGATCGTATTTGTGTGCTGCAGAATGCGAACGCACGTGTCAGCGTGCTATAGCGTGCTGAAGCATTCCGCCGCGTTCTTTTGACATTTGTTTTGGTCACAGTTTAGTTTCAAGTTCGAAATGGATAGCACAGCTGAAGAGAGAGCAGTACGTAGTAATAGCGGGCATTTTGCAAGAAATGCAAAATAACGAGACTAAATAGAAAATAATTTGAAAAATCTATACGAATCGGCACCAGCACGCGGCAGCACACGGCCGCGCGCGCCAGCGCGCGTTCGCACGCGATCGGCGGCGAAAGGATGCTATAGCATGCTATAGCGCGCGTAAGCATTCCGACGCGCGCGTCAGCATTCCGTCGCCTCTCAGCATGCTATCGCATTTTTTCCGTGTTGCCGATCGCCTTTTCGATTCCGCGGCGTGCTGAGGCGTTCCCTCTCTCTTTCTCGCTCTAGTAAATGACGGTCCTAATAGTGACAAAAACGTGCTGATAGGTGTAGCTCAACCCTTATTTGTGTGCTGCGGAATGCGAACGCACGCATCAGCATGCTATAGCGTGCTGAAGCATTCCGCCGCGTTCTTTTGACATTTGTTTTAGTCACAGTATAGTTTCAAGTTCAAAATGGATAGCACAGCTGAAGAGAGAGCAGTAGTAATAATAAGCGTGCATTTTGCAAGAAATGCAAAATAACAAGAGTAAAAAGAAAAGAATTCGAAAAATCTATACGAATCGGCACCAGCACGCGGCAGCACACCGCCCCGCGCGCCAGCGTGCGTTCGCACGCGATCGGCGGCGAAAGGATGCTATAGCGCGCGTAAACGTTAACGCGCGCGTCAGCGTTCCGTCGCCTCTCAGCATGCTATCGCATTTTTTCTGTTGCAGATCGCCTTTTCGATTCCGCGGCGTGCTGCCGCGTTCCCTCTCTCTTTCTCGCTCTAGTAAATGACGGTCCTAAGTGACAGAAAAGGATAGAAGCATAGCAAAGTGCGATGCGGTGCTGATAGGTGTAGCTCAACCCTGATTCCGCGGCGTGCTGACGCGTTCCCTCTCTCTTTCTCGCTCTAGTAAATAACGGTCCTAAGTGACAGAAAAGGATAGAAGCATAGGAAAGTGCGATGCGGTGCTGATAGGTGTAGCTCAACCCTTAAAGGCCGGCGCGCACTGACGTCGCGGCATGGCACGGCATGACAAAGGATTTTTATTACGGATCAAGTCATTTTCATTTCAATGAGTTTAGGATTCATATTACTTTGTTTCGATACAATCGTACCGCAGCCCGCCGCGGCACGTCGCGGCCTACTTCGGGACGCCGCGGTATGCCACGGCGTCCCGCAGTGTGCAACGACGTAATCAGGAGGTAAATAAGTTCCTGAATTCACTTTTAGTAAATCTTGTTCTCATAAATAATGTATCCAGAATTGTTTTCTCTTCGACATATCAGTTTGTATTTGTCGTTCTTCATCTTCAGCAAGAAGTACTATAACTGAAGTCAATTGGACGCATCGGTATGACACGGCATGCCGCGACGTCCCGCGGCATGCCGTGCCGTCAGTCGGCGCCGGCCATTATAAAATCCTTTGCCATGCCGCGACGTCAGTGCGCGCCGGCCTTGAGTTAGCCTTTGGTAAGCACAGAAGTTCAAGAGATTCGTTTTTCAAAAAGGTTGTCGCCTTTTTAAAACATATCTACAATATTCTTGCTCGTGCCCTACGAAATCGCCGCCGGATTCACGATCTATATGGATAGATCGTGAATCCGGCGGCGATTTCGTAGGAATGAATCGATGACTAGGACCGTTAGAACCAGAGGTCACAATAATATAGGTAGATAATAATTAATAATATAAGCTAAAATTAAAATTAGTCAAACATTTATCTCAAATCTCCAAATCCATGAATATAATTTTATAATCGAAAATTGAAACCGGGCCGATAGATCAGTGGTTTTATCGTAGTCATCGAAATCATTCATCAGATTCTGAGTGTAACTGTAGAATATTGGTTTTGATAAAGAAAACATCAAAATTTACTGAAAATAAAACATTTATTTAATAAATATGAAGCATTGCCCTCCCTTGCCCTAACCCCTAACACAACAGCTTGATACGAGTAAATCAACTGCATCTTGTCATGTGGTCTTCCTGTAAGTATTGCCGTACGATGGCAGCAGTCAGGTCTTGCTTTGTCGCGCCAAAAAGTCTGCAGAAAATGAAATGTTACATTTAATAATTTATCACACCAATACGCAACAAAAATGACAGGTATTAGATATAACATTGTATCTCGCCGGATTGAGGTTTACCGAAAATTTATGTAACAGTAACCTCACCTAGACAAGACTTTACTATTTCCAAATTTGCTTTCTCGTTAACACTTATTAATTTAACAAGCAATCTTAATGCTAATTTGGATAAACGACTGCATTAGAGGAGGGACAGTATTTTTATAAAAAAGACAACAAATAACGTGAAAATTATAATATAATTACCTGTAAGTTATGGAAGCTAACTTGGAACTTCTTCCTGGTACCCTGTGAAGAAACAAGTCTTTGTTAAAATAACATACTTAATAACAATATATTACTAATTGTATTGTAAAGTTCAGCCATCCAAGGAAGTTTTAAATGCGTGGTAATCAGGGTTGCGCATTTCATAAAGCATTATATCATCATTCAAATTTTGAACATATAATTTGTTATAGTCCATTGGTATATTTTGATTTTGTTTGTATGGTAAGTTAGACACAGAGACATGAATATATTGCTTTTATAATAAAATAATAACTCATAAATAGTGGGGTCAAAATGCTTCAAAGGGACTAGGGATCTTCATTCATGACCTGTGCAAGTTTCAAGTCAACCAATAAACATTACAAATATACTAAACTACATCATACCCTAAGGGTCATGGTAAAACACCAAGCAAAAGAATACGAGTAGGATTAAAAAATTACCTTTGTCATAGTAACTGATGCAGAACTGCATATATCTACTGCTGCATAGCTATAACAAAAAAAAAAGTGTTAAAAAGATTGAATGCAAGTAATAATAAAATTATAATATCTCACTAGTAAAAAATACTTACATCTCTATGAAGATTAGTGAAGTTAGAATTATAAATCAAAACATTGTGTATAAAGTAAAATTTATTTGACACTGGCTTTCCATCTGACAATAAGATAGTATAAAATCAAATAGAAAGTCAATGACATGTCCGTAGCAACATTTATCGTTTGCGGTGCAACTGCAGTGTGTTGCGACGGATCCAGGCGGCACGGCGGGATCCACCCTTGGTCTGTGAGAAGCGGTGTCCCTTGCCAAGACCACGGGAGCTGCGCCCAGCGGATGTCAGACCGCGCATCTCGCGATGCTTGTGAACAGCGTTTACTATCCAGTTGATCTTGGGGTCCCTGCGGATAGCCTGCAAAAAAATTGTTTATTAGCTTTGTGCAAAGATAGCATTCAGAGTAAGATATTCTTGTAGAGGTGGTTCAGATAAAATGGTAGGTGAAGATTCAGCAAAACCTTTCAGATTGGTGCATGACATAAGAGTTCATCATTTGAAAATAATTGTTGAATGTAATAATCGAAAAGAAAAGTATTTTTTGTAGTAAACAAGTTATTCCAAAGTGCACATGTCTTAGGTACCTTGTGTGAGGGGTCAATGAGGATGACTTCAAAGTATTTGTAAGAAGAGTCCTGGGCCACCCAGTATGAGTTGAGCACACGAAGACCGCCACAACGACGACCAACACGTTCCTGCAATAACACAAAGAAATAAATTACTGAACACAGGCAGCAGGTCTAAAAATGACAACAAAATACAAATCAGTCTAATCTTCTAATAAACAGTATGTTTACAATGTGACACATCTTGATTTGTAAAATAGCTATCGTAATAATTTGTCCAAGAGACTGTTGTGTGGATGTAACACATGGTAAACAACATTCTAACCTCAACACTGGATTGTCCAGTTGTCTAAAATTTGAAGTACAGAATCTTTACTAACCTCAGCGATGGACTGGAGGTTGCGCGTAGGCTTCAGCTGGTTAACACCCTGGCTCTTGGGCTTGCCGTAAGTAGCACCCTTGGGCACTGGGCGCTTGCGACCACCACGGCGCACGCGGATTCTGAAGATAACGTAACCTACAAAGCAATGATTAGGTTAGTATTAGGTTACGAATATGATCGTAGTACCACACGTGGGACTTCTAAATTAGCCGGTTACTTACCCTGCTTGGCCTTGTATCCCAGCCTTCTCGCCTTGTCGGGCCTTGTAGGCCTAGGAGCGCGATGCATACGAGTCAACTGACGATACTGCCATACTCTGACACGCAAGAGGAATCGCATAACATCGCTCAACTTTTTTCTGTACAACTCCTGAATATATCTGTACGCACCCATCTTGGAAAGCGCCTGTGGCAGACCTAGCAACAAAATCAATGCAGATTGATCAGAAGTCACATCATCGGTCTGGCCACAAATCGAGCGATTCTACACCCTTCATGTATGCCATTGCGAAAACACTGAAATATGTGAATAAGATAATAAATACACTAAACAGTGGTTAAGCCAACTAGTTATTTCACGATTAATAGCAAGTAAAATCACAAATACTTCATGATAATCAGAGTTTTTTGAGATATAATTACAACGTACGTCTCGCGTATTCCACAGGCAAACCGGAAAAGAAATCCAAGAAAACTGACAGCAACAGCAACGGCACAGTGTTGCCAACACTGATTTTCAAAAATACGTAGATCAGAGTTAAAAAATACGTAGATCTACGTACTTTTAATAATATCCTAGATAAAGGGAGTAAAAAATTTTAAAACGAGTGTTTCAAACATCGATTCGAGCCTGTAAGCAAATATTATTGACTTAAATTGATCGATATGTTTTAAGTGTGTACTTGTTAAACTAATTGGGTACGAATAAACATGCAACAAATTATTAGCTACGTCCATTATTACGTGTGGTTTGTGTTTAATAATGCTTATTTCTTAGTAAAATTCCGTTATTTTGCTAATTTGGTAATTTGCTGCAAAATACGTAGATTCTGGGCCAGAAGTACGTAGGTTCGCGAGAAGGGTCCAAAATACGTAGATCTACGTAAATAGACGTAGAGTTGGCAACGCTGAAGGCGCACGCAAACTGTTCGGACGCGACTTACTGTCGCGACAGTAAGTCGCGACACATAGTGTGCACACCCTT
Organism: Euclidia mi; assembly: GCA_944739405.2. NCBI lineage: Eukaryota > Metazoa > Arthropoda > Insecta > Lepidoptera > Erebidae > Euclidia > Euclidia mi. Next base: position 87,650,870 of record OX123186.2, on the reverse strand, counting down.
TCGGACGCGGCTTTCTGTCGCGTCCGCGTCCGATACAACCATAGACACGCCATGCTGTCTATGCGATACACTATGGCTAGGTAGGAGCTTATTTTCTTAATTCAGGGCACTAGCAGTTAGCACTATTAGATTATATTATTGGTAGATCTTGAAGTAAAGCAGAACTGTTGAATTGAAAGTGAATTTAACATTTTTTGACTATATTCGGTATAAAATCAATATTAAGGCCGTACCATGGACAATATACGGATGACAGTAAACGTCCGCGGACGTTTGTAAACGTCCGCGGACGTTAAATGTCATTTTCCCAGATTGCTATCGGACGTCTGAACGCTCAAGGTCACGTCCGCGACAGACGTCCGATAGTGTGCACACTTGAATGGATTTTCCTTGTCCAGATACCCTTCTGTCGCGACTTACTGTCGCGACAGTAAGTCGCGACAGTTTGTGCGCGCCTTGAGTCGGCAACGTATGAAAAGTATATCTGTATTATCTATGGTAATAGTAGTGTACATTCAAGATCGATAAACTATCGATACTATCGATAGTTGAAGACTATCGATAGTATAAATATTATTTCTCATTATGCACCTATCGATTGTCTATATCATCGTCCTCCTATCTTTATCCCAGTTGCAATCCGGGAATTACTAGTCTAATCCGTTTTGACTGAATATTAGCTTTTCCACAGAGCGACAGCCTGCCTGACCTCCGCACCCCAAAGGAATAGTGATATTCCAAGATTTAGACTATTGGCAGTTTTGTTCAAAGGTACTGACTCCCTATAACGATTTTCAAAGATCTGCACCTTTCATCTTCTTCGGTTCCCCTGAAAAATAGGTGCTCACAAGAGTAATTGCCTACTCATTTGGCGAAATACTCTGTCCTCCAAGAGATTTTTTTTGCCGAGGGTTCAGATATTCCATGGTTAAGAATAGTGTCAATTTAGTTAGAAGGTACTGACGCTCTGTAACGACTGCCAAAGATCTTCATGACAACCGGGACCAACGGCTTAACGTGCTCTCCGAGGCACACATTATCATCACTCCATGAATATCAAATAACAGTCAGCAACACCGAGCTGAAAAATCAGTATTTGCTTTTTTTGCCGGTTCCTCCTTAGCAGTCTACTGTATATTTTTTTTATAGACTCACGCCTGTATCCCCGAAGGGGTAGGCAGAGGTGTAATATTATATCCACATTTCGCCATGAAATTTTAGGTCCCACGTAATAGGGAAATTTGGTGAGTAACTGCCAAAAGAAGTACAATTACATCCACAACAGTTTTTGACGAGTGCTGTTCCTTCAGATTGGAAACTTTTCAGAACACTTTAGTTATTATTACCAATTCAACACGCACAGTACATACGTGGCTTCAATCCTGATACCCTCTACTGGCTGTGAGTTGGATAGTCTATTTTTTGAGGTAAGCTAAGGCTATAAAACATCATGCAAGAATCACGATCGCGGAGCAATAGTCCCAAATCACGCGGGTGTAATCGTAAGCTTAGTGAGTAACTAAATAAATTTTATTTTCTAAATAAGTTCATATTAGTACACGCACAGAAATATTAAACAATGTTTAATAATAATGCGTGGCACATTTAGGTGCCAAAAATCGTCATATATATGACGTAGGTAATTAATTGGCTAGCCTCTGTAATTGTTGCACACATTTTTTAATTTGTTGCACATAATCGTTTTTTAATTATTCCACAAAATCAGTTCCTGCTGGGGTAACGTTTGGAACGTTACCGCAGCCAGACCTTTTTTATTTTATAGGAATTTTGAAATAAATTTTAGTTACATGATTAATAGTCTACACGAGGTAAAAGTTGCATAAAATAATTATTTCATGCTTTTTAGAAATATTAATTAAGGTATAAACAGATATACGACACTCCACGCCACCCCACGCGTATTGTACCGATCAAATCTATCCATTTTACTATGGATTGGTAAATGCATGGATGTAGGCACCTTTAAACTGAGCAATCACAGTTTTATTATAACATTACAAACAGCAGTTTTTCTTCTATGACCCTAATAATTTTTTAAATGTTTTTTTTTTCGTTTATAAATGTTTATAAATGATACTTGAAGAAAGCAATGTATGTGAAAAAATCGCATACCTTGATTAGTACTGACCAGACTGCCGATACTTTAACGATAGTTTTAGTAAACTATCGATAATGATCGAGTTAAGAAACGATGTTTAACACAACACTAATGAAGACAGATTATACAAAATTCATAGACAAAACCACCGATTAGTGGTTTTTTTACCATGGTCAACCTTGATGGTCAACCATGGTTTCACCAGATAGATAGCTAAACTAATATCCAAATCTGTGTATCCAAAATACACAGATTACTGTCCAAAATGTTATAATGATCTCAGAGCTCTGTGCTTCAGAGAGTATGTAGTCTTTGTAAATTATAGTTTCATGTTTTAATTGTTTTTCAGAATAAGAACCTCAAACCGTTGTTTTGAGAATTTCGGTCAACAGCAACATTGAATATTATTTATATTATTGTAAGCCAAAAGCGTAAAGGATTCACATTTCACTTTGCACCGAGCTGGGCTCAATCTTGAATACGTTGAGACACGGTCAAACATTAATATCTTAGTAATATTTTCTATGGAGTAATTACTGTTTATACGGAATGTCACCACCCCATATCATCCCATGGGTGTCGTATGAGCCGACAGAGGGAGCATATTATGCAGAGAACAGCACTGTAAAGCCTCGCGCGCACTAGCGATTAAAGTTGGCCGATAGTTTGATCGGTCAGTCGGATCAGTACAGAGTTAAGGCTAGCGTCCACTAGGCTCGCCGAGCCGAGCCGAATCGAAACGCAGAAAGTCGCCTCCTATATATTTCTATGAACCTGCGTTCATTAGCGACGAGCCGCGGCGCGCCGAATCGAATCTACCGCGCGCATCGCTCGGCAGGCGAATTTCTGCGGCGACGCGCTTCGACTCGACTCGGCGCGCCTTAGTGGACGCGGGTCAGCGGATGAGTGTAGATGAGTGTAGTACCCTAAATGGCGTAAATACCTACATAAAAAGTTATCGAAATGAATGAAGAGCTGTTAATTTCGCTAGTTCAGAAATATACTGAACTTAATGATCATGACTGCCTCATTAGTCTCGCGGCATAAATGTGCGCGTGGGATTGGGAGGTCTCGGATTCGATTCCCGGGACGGGCAAAGTGTTATTGGGTTTTTCCGTTAGGAAATTCTCAGTAGTAGCACGGAGTCTGGTAATGTACCCGGTACGACAATAGGCTCGCCCCCTATTATGTGGGACCTGAAAAATCATGGCGAAATGTGGGTGTAATATTACACCTCTGCCTAACCCTTCGGGGATACAGGCGCGAATCTAAAAAAAAAAAATACGATCATGAAGATACTCATTATCATGACGAGCAGCGTAGACAAAATATATGGGCAGAAATAGCGGGAATAATGAACGAATTTGAAACAAGAACATATCTTCGTCCGAGCTATCCATCATTGACAACACAAGCACAACCTACAGCAGCTAGTCGCCGACTGCTGGCTTCGATTCGATTCGTCTGTAATCAACGCACACGGATAAAATGCGATTCGGCGCGATTCGACGCGGTTCGAATGTAGTCGACGCCAGGCTTTATATGGCAGTGCGCGCACTTGAAGATTTGATCAAGTGCGCGCGAGGCCTAAGAGAAGGAAAACTTGATACAAACCCTATACCAACCCGTTTGGCCAGCGTGGTAAAGTAGGCCAATTCCTCCTTTCAAAGGAGAGGCCTAGTCCAGCCGTGGACTGTTAAAGGCTGATGATGGTGAACGGGAGATTATACATAATCTGGCAACTTTAAGCGTTTCACACCAAGCAGCTATAATGTATATTAATGTACATTACATCCCGGGATGTATAGCTTACGTATCACACACACAACAGGTAATGTAATGTTTCTTTCCCTTCATTTCATTGGCATACGTCCCGATTGACGCACTATAAATGTATATTTTCGTATCGCTCTGTATCTTAAGATTCGAAGATGTAAAAATATACATTATAGCTGTCGTGTGTGGTCTCCTGACGATTTCTATGGAAAGATGTAATGAGGTGTATCGTGCTATAATGTACATCTTTTCATTATAGCTGCTGTGTGTGAAGCCCTTTACACGCACAAAGACGCTCGTGTCCGTACAGTGCAGTCGCCAAATGTCACGCACACATAGCTGTCATCGTGCCTCACTTTGATGAATGCGCTCCATCTGCCTTTTGTTCTAATAATCTGAGCAAACGCTATACTAAGGCACAGGCCACACATAAATGGCGTCGGGTGCGGACACGGCGCGGGCGGCTTCCTATTTCATGCAAATTTTATATCAAGTGCAAGGAAATAAAGCGCAATTTAGGATACACGGATCATGTCATGGCGCGTCATATCTACGCCCGAGCCACAACATTCCGTGTGTCCTAAAATGCGCTTTATTTCTATGCACTTGGTATAAAATTTGCATGGAATAGGAAGCCGCCCGCGCCGTGTCCGCGCCCGACGCCATTTATGTGTGGCCTGCGCCTAACGCGCGTGTGTATCGATCGATACAGACGCGACGATGCGGCGCGTTTGTATAGATACAAACGACAAAAAACTGCTCTGTAGGATAAAAGCGCGCCGTCGACGCGCGTTTTTGAAACGCGCGTCGACGGCGCGTTAAAAAACGTGGTTTGCACAGGCCATAAGCCATGATTTTATGAGGAATTAACTCTTATTGGCATTGTATCCTAAATGTAGTTAACGCCTTATTAGCGTGTAGTTGGCCATTACCGTGAACGCTATCGCAAATGTAGCAGTCTGTAGCATAAAGACAGACCCCAGTGTGATTTCACTTTATTAAGTTATAAAGATATTATAAACCAAGACTTAACATCCGTTTGTGATTAATCGATTTAAAATGTTCGCGATTTGTATACATCATAGAAAATAAATTAGCAGGTCTTAATCTTAGCGTGGTCGCGGAAAGTCTCTCCGCGACCACGCTCGGTGCAAGACGAGGGAAACGTCGGAAAAAAATAGGTATTTTATGCCTTAAATAAGTTAATTGTACGTGATTAAGACCCGCTAATTTATTTTGTATGACGTTTGTGATTACCAATTTCAAAATCTACTTATATAAGTAAGACACAAAAATGTAACCCATTCATATTTTATATCCAAAAAATATTTTATTATTTTTACGATGCTACTGAACAATATGTCAGTTTCTGAACGGAAACAACGGTTCGTATGTTGCACCGCCATCTTGAAAGCGTAATTGTTGTCATGTTTACGTTGTGTGTGAAAGGTGAAATTTATAATTTTGTGTGTAATAATCTGGTAAATCTTTCTAAATGTTGTTATGCACAGTTGCGAAATGATAAAGAATTATAAACATATATATTTTTTGCTGTCGGTTTACATATACGGCTCAAAGTGAAGTGCTCCAAGATTAGGCGCCAAATTGGTCACAATAGTCGTTACCAATTTATTGTAATAAATGTACCTCCGCGTTGTTCCCTGTTATTGTGTTTAATGTATCATGCAATAGTGGTTATCAGGGGGCTTAATTACAATAATATCTTTTCAGCAAAGCGTTGATGTAAGTTCAAGCCGGAAGTAGTACACCATCACGATGTTTTATGGACATTTCGTGCTGGCCAAGAAGGGCCCTCTGGCCAAGATTTGGCTAGCGGCCCATTGGGACAAAAAGTTAACCAAAGCCCACGTCTTTGAGACGAACATCGAAAAATCCGTTGATGGCATCCTGAAGCCCAAAGTGAAGATGGCCCTTCGTACTTCTGGCCATCTGTTGCTTGGAGTTGTCAGGATCTATTCTAGGAAAGCCAAGTACTTGCTACAGGACTGCAATGAAGCTTTTGTCAAAATCAAGGTAAGTTTACATATTGCAATAACATGTATTGATAACTCTTGTTTGTAAATAAATAACCTATCAATGTCCATGTCCTTTTGTAATATTACCATGGTTTAGCTGAAATATTGTACCTTTATGTAGCATACATGACTGTGGTATTTATTTCCAACCAAAAATATTAATTAATTGGGTATGATTTGCCACAATTTAAATATAGTGTTTTATTTAAATGTCATGCAGAGAAGAAAGTAGTGAATTTAATTCATATTTACTATTCAAGATACAAAAATTTAATAATGATATTGTTATTTTGTAGATGGCCTTCAGGCCAGGCATGGTGGATTTACCGGAAGAGCATAGAGAAGCTGCTATGAATGCAATCACACTGCCTGAAGTTTTTCATGATTTTGACACTGCTATGCCTGAATTGAAGTAAGTTAATCATGCTTTTCACACACTATAAGACATGTTATCATTTTCTGTTATATTGGTAGACAGTTTCAAGACAGTCAATATTTAAAATAATAAATTAAATAAAAAATCCTGTCATCAAATTAACCAATTAATTTTCTCATCAATTCTGACACTTAAGTAGATTGTTTTACATAGTATAGCCAAATGTAACATAATTATAATTATCTAATGTTACTTAATTGTTTGAGTCCTGCTTACTTCATATCCTAAATTATAACTTATATTGTTTCCTCAATTATAGTATTTTCGCTGTGTATGCATGACAGTTCATGACTGACATTTATAGTGATGTAACCTAAGGAAATTTAAGCGATTATTTATAAATATCGAATTAATTGGCAAACAACATGCAATCGTCCGTAGTTACCGATTTTATATCTTCGAAATAAATTCATATTAAAAGTGTTTTGGCAAATACATTCACAAATAAAACGCATCAATTTTAAAATTTATTTTTTTATTATTCGTCACTGTCACTCGAAATAAAACCTCATATCTGAATCTTACTTATCCCAAGTCTGTAAATATTGTCGATTATGTTATTTCTACGACTGATTAATTTTATCAATGTATAGATTTCGTATTGCCAACACATCGGAACTATCTACGTCAGTTATTGAAGCTTTACGCTCACATTTCTTCGGAGTGGACAGCTTCTTGTCTTCAAAACTAGTTTCTTCAAATTTTCTTTGGTTACTCGAGTAACTGAAGCCTTGCTTGCCGATGTCCAGAGCTGCCGCAACTCTGTACACAACAGTGTCGATCGGTATTACCAGGCCCCCGTTTGCACGCTCTCGTTCAAAGAAGGTCCTCAAACGAAGCACTAACTCACGGCTTTGAGAGTTTAAAACTATCTTTTTTGTTGTTTTTTGGCAAAACAAAAAAATAAATAACAACACGCCAAACAGGCAGAATCACAAACCGCATACAAGGCGCTCGTACTGACGTATTCGATCACAAGATGGGCGCTCCTATTAATCGATTTCATGTCGATTCAATGGTGTCAATCTCTACTGACAGAGGGTTTGTTTCATGCATCTGACATTTTGAGGATTATTTTATTATATTTAAATTATTTATTTACCGTTAATAATAATTATAAAAATGGAGAGAGACATACTAGTATCAATTTACTTTGTAATTTTTAATAGATATTATTTTAAATATTTGTTTTTTTTGTCAATTTATTTTCATAAGTTTAAAATAGTATGCGTAATATGTAAAATGAGAACTGTCATGCATTTCATCATACAGCGAAAATACTATAACTGGTATGAAGAACTTGAAGTACTATAAGATCACATTAGTCTACTAATGCTATTAGAGCAATGAATCAGCTAACTGAGCCAAGTGTTTTCGTTCAATCCTCACTCTATCAATACACATATTTGGGATCCACAATTTTAATTTCTAGTAGTTCCATGCAAGAGTTATTCTTAGTAGTCTAAGACCCAAGTTCACTGACAATGATATAACCGGCAATCGGAAAACCAACTGTTAACTTTCTTATTTATTTCTGCGCGCGCATTGTCACATGGGATGGGATGCGTATTTAGTACTGCGCATTGTTAGATTAATTTAACGGAAAAATAATCAAGATAAAGGGGCGGTGAACACCATCCTTATTCATCTCAGTTTTCTGATATGTAATTAACTTTCATTTAAGTATGAAATGAATTCTAAAATAATTATGGATTAAAATACAATGCAGTCTTTAAACATGGTATTTTTTACAAGTTTTTTGAGAAACCTGACTTGATTTTTATATTGTACCTATGGGGATAATATGTTGGTCAAGGCTTTCATAGATCCTTTCCCATAGATTTTAAATTTTTTGGTTCATACCCAATGAGATTGTTATAATTACCATGACCAGATTTTTACATCTTGAACAAGGAAATCTTGAACAGTTAGTAGTACAGACTTCAGAAATATGCTGATAAAAATGTCTATTACAAATTTATTAATTCCTAGCTATGTATCAGGCATCTCATTCATATTTGACGACCGGTTGGCGCAGCAGGAGTGTAAGCGACTGCTACACCGATGGTCGCGGGTTCGATTCCTGCTCAAGTCAAACATTTGTGTGCATGAACATGGGTGTTTGTCTTGGTCTGGGTGTTTCTATGTATAATATGTATGTATTTAAAAAAAAGTAAATAAGTATGTTTATCCATTATCTAGTACCCATAACACAAGCTCTGCTTAGCTTGGGACTAGATGGTGATGTGTGTATGTGGTAGAATATTATTATTATTATTTTCCACAGCCAATTATAGATACAATAAACAAAAATAATTAATGTTTATTTTATGATGATATTACACTTTCACAATATGAATAGTGACTTGGTTTGTTATCTGACAGACTTGGAGACTGTAACGCATCGATTTTATCTCGCATTACATTGCCACCAATGTGCCTTATATTCGTAAATTTATTTAGCATTCGTCGATTTTTCGACGATAAATTTTAGTATCTGTGGGCATAGATTTTTATGACTTTCATTTATCTGTGGTTTTTCGACGACGTTGAGCTGTCATTTTTGCTGAAGCACATCTTCACATAATTACTTTAATGGATGGGCGAGCTAATCCATGATAAAAAAATTCAAGCCCGCTGACTAAATCATCGTCGCGGAATTCAGGGAAGAAGTGCTTCAGCAAAAATGACAGCTCAACGTCTTCGAAAAACCACAGATAAATGAAAGTTACAAAAATCTATGCCCACAGATACTAAAATTTATCGTCGAAAAATCGACTAATACTAAATAAAGTCACGAATATAAGGTACATTGGTGGCAATGTAATCTATAATATAAAAATGAATCGCAAAATGTGTTGGTAAGCGCATAACTCAACAATGCCTGGACCAATTTGGCCAATTCTTTTTTTTAAATGTTCGTTGTCGTTCAAAGATGGTTTTTACGGCGAGAAAAATTCTAATAATTGCCGGAAAAACCCTAAAAACAGCTCTTTTCTTTTTCCCATACAAACGTTTTCTAACTAAAATGTAGAGTAAATTTGTAATTTATTACCGCTGCATAAAGTTCAAATTCGCGTGCGCGTTGATATACTTCTTTGTTTGATGGCAGTTTTGACAGGTTTCCGGACCTGAAGTCTCAGTGCTGCCGCTCAGCGGGCATCATGTCAGAGGAAACCCATTGATAATCCCTACATATTATTATAAATTCGAAATTGTGTATGTATATACGTTTTCACGCTAAAACGGCTGAACCAATTTTGTTGAATTTTAATATAGAGATACATATATTGGACCGTGGAGACAATTAAACTGGGAGGGATTGTAGGGAGGGTAGAAGTTTGTACGGCACAAATTTACCTCTTGGAAGTAAGAACGCATGCGCTGATAATTGATTGCTGCGCATGTGCTATCGCATATCTGTCAGTACTGTCACGTAATACCTACATAATGTCACAACATCTATTTCGTGATCAAAGATGGCGGATAGGAAATCAAAGATGGCGGAAGGGATTTTTTAACCAATATGGGTATCGTCTCCACTGTTTAAAGGGATGGGGAATCCAAATACAACATCTATTTCGTGATTCAAGATGGCGGATAGGAAATCAAAGATGGCAGATGGGAAAAAATTTAAAATTCAATATGGGTATCGTTTCTGATGGTTTAAGGGATGGTGAATCCAAATACAACATCTATTTCGTGATCAAAGATGGCCGATAGGAAATCAAAGATGGCGGACGGGATTTTTTTTAAAGTCGATATGGGTATCGTCTCCGATATTTTAAGGAATGGGGAATTTAAAAACACCATCTATTTCGTGATCAAAGATGGCGGATGGGAAATTAAAAAAAAAACAATATGGGTATCGTCTCCGCTGTTTAAAGGGATGGGGAATCCAAATACGACATATATTTCGTGATTCAAGATGGCGGATGGGAAAAATTTAAAAAATCAATATGGGTATCGTCTCTGATGATTTAAGGGATGGTGAATCCAAATACAACATCTATCTCGTGATCAAGGATGGCGGATAGGAAATCAAAGATGGCGCACGGGATTTTTTTTGAAGTCCATATGGGTATCGTCTCTGACATTTTAAGGAATGGGGAATTCAATATTATATAAAAATCTATGTTTGTTTGTTCATCATTATTTATAGACTCTGAAATGATGAGATTAAGCGCTAAGTCAATGGTAACTTTGGAAAAGGGGCTTGGAAAAAAAAAGGCGATACGGAGTTCGCTGGGTCAGCTAGTGCCAGATAAAATCGATGCGTTACAAGACATTAGGCCCTAGACAAGAGGCATTTAAAAAGAGATACATATTATGTGTTGCTATTAGGTACTAGAGGATACCCGCGTTATTTAAGGCTACTGATCTTCTCCCGTCTCTCTTAGCGTGATGTTATATAGCCTATAGCCTTCCTCGATAGATGGGCTATCTAACACTGAAAGAATTTTTCAAATTGGATCAGTAGTTCCCGAGATTAGTGCTTTCAACCAACCAGACAAACAAACAAACTCTTCAGCTTTATATATTAGTATAAGCAGTGGCGTAGCTAGCTTGGGTGGCACCCGGGGCGGATTTTAGTGGTGTCACCCCATCGTGGGTGTATTTCGGTTCATTGCCCTCTCCAAAGCATCTGAGTCCTCCCATGGCTTTTGAATGATTATCTTTATAAATCCTACGATAACCTCCTGGTTATCGTAGCTAGCGTTCCAGGGTCGAGCCGACCTTAGACAACGCCTGTGGCCGAAATCTATGAAGCGCCTTTTTTGACAATATTTTTTTAGGTATTAAACTGTTGACTGAAAGTATTCCTCAGCTTTATATAGTACCTTATTTCCTTATTAAGTAGAAAAATCCCCTTGCGATTAGCAATCACGACTAAGAAAAAAAGATGCCCAATTGTTAAAGAAAAAAAAAAATAGTTACGTAATTCATCATCATCCTAAATCCTTTTTTTATTTAGTCAGTTTTGATGCAACCCGATGTTATGTGACATGTGACACACGTTGTGTATGGGTGCAGTCCCATTTTTTTTAATTTTTGCGAGTGAGAAAGTTAATACTTGTTGTTTTGGCTTCCTCCGGGGAACAAAACAAAACATTTGAAAATGTGGGTGTAAGGTTCACCCAAAAATGCCAAACATCGGTGACGGGCAGCAACGTCACTGGTGCGAAAGCTACGTCTGACATATTTTGGGATTATGTGAAGTTCGCAGCAAGGCGTAGAATACCATTACCCTAGATTCTAGCCATCCTATGTTCTTAGAGAGGGACACCAGCTATCCCAAGACGGAGCCGGATTCTTGGTATGTAAAGTCTTCTCTGGCCACGATATAGCAGTTTCCAGTGTGTCAGCAAGAGTATGAACATGAAAATTGTCCAAATATATGCACCTACTTTGATATTCTCGAATGATGACGTGGAGGAAATTTATTTTGACATTTCTAGAGTCTTACATAACACCCAAAAGGCCCACTTCAATGTTGTCATGGAGAACTACAACGCCAAAGTGGGAGTGCTTATCTACCAATTGTAGTGGGATCGCACGGATTTGGTAGGAGAAGTTGACCACATCTGATGGAAATTCGTCACTTCTAGGTCTTCATGAAGTTCAGAGCATTTACAGTGATCTCTACATGTCGGCAGCGTGCTGTCCTCATCTCTACTAGGACCGAACTACCTTAATGGAACTTCACGGACGAGTTACCAGAAGTCAGCCAAGAGCTTAAACGTGGAAAATCCCCTGTAGAAGTCGAAACAATGTGCAGCTCTAATGTATATTTAAATCTAGCCTCTTCTCGTGGAGTGGCGGACAAAACCCTTTTTAAGCGCTATCGACACGTAACTCTTGAGCAACGTATTTAAGCTGTTTTCCAGTGTCATCAGTCACCACCAACCGTTTCGCGTCTCGCTTGACGAGTTTTAGACCTCCAAGTAGTCCGGTTCTCGAGGTTGAGGTGGCACCAAAGATGACATTAACATTACTGCAGATTGTATATGAGACAGAAGAGTATAATCATCCCCTGTGCTTATAGCATTTATGGACTATGAAAGAGCCTTTGAATTTTTTGCAACCTAGTCTATTCTGGAGTCCGTGTAACGGTACCGTTTGCTCCGAGGTAGGTATGTCGAATTTCTGCGTCGGGGAAAACTTGCAGTTGGGTAGAGACAATTTCGAGAAGGCTCGCAAAAGAATACAGCTTAACTGGGCAGCGTATAGGAAATCACGTCGTTTTCGTCACGCTTACCGCAAAGACTTAAGACAAAGTGTGTTCTACCAGTGACTTACAGAACGTGGACACTGACGGTAAGACTGGTCCACCAGTTTGAGCTCGCTTAACAAGCTATGGAGAGGGCTACGCTCGGAGTTTCTCTGAAGAATCGAATTCGAAATGAAGTCATCTGCCAGAGAATCAAAGTAATCGACCCTTAAATCAATATAAAACAGAATAAAATGAAGAAATTATCTGATTAGATATCAGTAGTGGACTGCAAAAGGCTGAAGATGGTGATAAATTATATTTATAATCTTTAACAATTGATGATTTTTGTACAAAATGGTATAGATTAAGAAAGTCAGCTATGTTAAATATAGTAGGTAAGTAAGTACAAATTTTAATTGTGCTTAATTTTTGCACTAATTCCAACTGGTAGCGAACTTCACGTAATTAGGTAAATAGTCTAGGTACTAAGTATATAAAACTAGAGAAAATAATTATTTCAGACAAATATAATAAAATAGAATGTCAAAATAGAAGGACAAAAAGCGCTTCATAGGTTTCGCACACAGGCGCTGTCTTGAATCGGCGCAGTTCTGATACCTACACTTATTATAATGAAATGAAGTCCCCTTTTCGTTCTGTAACTCATAAACAACAAAACAGATTTTTGTACGCTTCTCACCAATAAATAATTTGTGTGATTCCTGAGGAACGTTAAGGTGTAAGTATAATTCACGCGGACTAGGCTACTACAGCTACGCCCAGCGATTTTATTTTAACAGAATCGTTTATCCCGTGAGATTTTCTTGAAATCCGTTCTTAGTGCACCCCTACGGTCCTCAAGGGACGTGCAAAATTTCAGCTTCTTGTCCCAAATAGTTTTGGCTGTGCGTTGTCTGTCAGTCAGCCAGTAACACATTTTTTCTATATTCATCTGTAACATTACACTTCTGTGTAATGTGCCCGGGTGTCACCCCAAAAATGGTGTCACCCGGGGCGGACCGCCCCCACCGCCCCCCCCTTGCTACGCCACTGGTATAAGAAGTGCAAAAACATATGGAATTGGTATAGGCTTTCAATATGTAGCTGGGAGGCCTTAATGCCACTTATCCACGCTCTGTTATGTCTCTGTTATCAAGAGCAGGTCTAGAAAGCAGGCACTGGGTTCTGACTGGGATAACGCCAGGAGAATGATGGTGACTCCAGACCAAGTCAGTAAAATGCATTATTATTCATTAATATTAACTTTACAGTGAGGTGGACATTGAGGCCCAGTTCTCCCTGAACCAGTCCAGGGCTGAGGAGATCACGATGCGTGAAGACTATGGTTCATTGAACCTCGTAACACACGATGACGGCTTCGGCGATATGGGGTTCGACACAGATAACCCCGATATTATGCGAGAGGCCATCGGGAACGAGGGTGGATTGGAACAGGTAATTTCAATCAATTTCAAATTTTTAAATCTTTATTTATTAAGGGATTTTCGTACAAAAGGACGATGACAATCCCATCGTACCTTATTCTATTTTACACTACAACTTAAACCTATATGTAAAAAGTATTCTGGCTGCGTCCGACAAGGACGCGGCCAGTATACTATGATAAACACTTACATTTCTAAAATTGACATCAAATTGTCTACTTATTTGGTTAACATTTCTTAATTGTTTTGAAAGGTGTAATAATACACCGCCCTATCGCCATTCTATAATTTGTAGGGAGTCTTTGTCAGACTCCATGCTGCTACAGTGGATTCGAAAAAAACGCAGGAACACTTTTGCCCGACCCGGCAGTCGAACCGCTGGCCACTGAACCAGAGAGGCTGGAATATTTTTACATACAATCTTAAAATATTTACTTGGCATATCTTATTTGATTGTCATCATCATAATTTTTGTAGTTGCATCCAAACATCTTGGTGCCTCCACACAAGTCGAAACACAACTGTTCTACAGCCTAAGTAGATACCTTTATGGTTTAGATTAATATTAGAAAATTAAAACCACTAGAAATGCCAAATAATGTTCAGAAATTCCTGGTGATTGTGATACAGTCAGAGTCTGGTGATTGCAAAACACAAATACTTTAGTTTATTAGGGTCAAGAGATGATTTGAATCAAAATACGATTTACGGATTCTGTCGCGATTTATATTGGTTTTAAAGATATTACATTCGTATAGTTGATTGAATCAGGCGTTACTTGGTGGAACTCCATTGTAACCTAATGGAAGGAAAGAGGAACCCACCACGCACCCTCGAATTGACCACCCCAACTATTGCAATAGAAAAAGGTTGACAATATCGAACTCTTCTATAAGGATAAGGGAGATAGGAATGGGATGGGTTCCAGGAAGATACCTGACTTGCAGTATCCCGCTGTATGCGCCGACTATTCTTCGACACGTGTTTCGCCTCTGCACGAGGCATCCTCAGGAACGATGGGCAACGACTGAGCGCTTTCCAACCGTGGGCATGTCTTATAAACGATTGTACTTTCTAATCCCCTCCCTCCGTTGCTCGACTGATGTGAGTCATTATGACGGTGTGCGAATATATTCAGCAATGGGGACCCGTTAAAGTTGGTTTGATCGTTCAGTAATGTATGCTTGTCCCGCTTCTATTCTATGTATAGTATCATCTATGTATAGTAAGAAAATACTAGATGATCAAATCATCTATGTATAGTATTTTCTTGGATTTATTCGTTATTCGAATGTAATATCTCACACAAAACTTTTGTTCGTCAGATCAGAGCATTGCACAATTTCTCTAATCTGTCTATCTATTCCAGAGTAACCTCCTATTCGCGGACGGCTCGTCTCTAGAGCTGGGCGGCAAGGAGGCGGTGGGGTCTCTAGGCGGCGTGGCGGCGTTGGGCGCGGAGTCGCGGCGCATGGAGCCCGCGCCCGCGCACATGGACGACGGCTTCGGCGGGAACATTGCTGATGTACCGGACTTTGGACGTGAGTACACATTCAATTGATCAGATTTGCACTATTATTTACAGACTAGCTGACCCAGCGAACTCCGTATCGCTTTTTAAGAGTTTTTATTTAATTCCCTTTTTTCCAAGCCCCTTTTCCAAAGTTACCATTGACTAAGCGCTTAATCTCTTATCATTTCAGAGTCTATAAATGATGAACAAACAAACATAGATTTTTATATAATATTGAATTCCCCATTCCTTAAAATATCGGAGACGATACCCATATCGACTTTAAAAAACATCGCGTCCGCCATCTTTGAATTCCTATCCGCCATCTTTGATCACGAAATAGATGTTGTATTTGGATTCACCATCCTTTAAATCATCAGAGACGATACCCATATTGTTTTTTTTTTAATTTTGCCCATCCGCCATCTTTGATTTCCCATCCGCCATCTTGAATCACGAAATAGATGTTGTATTTGGATTCTCCATCCCTTTAAACATCGGAGACGATACCCATATTGATTTAAAAAAAAATCCCATCCGCCATCTTTGATCAAAAAATAGATGGTGTTTTTGAATTTCCCATTCCTTAAAACATCGAGACGATACACATATCGACTTTAAAAAAAATCCCGTCCACCATCTTTGATTTCCTATCCGCCATCTTTGATCACGAAATAGATGTTGTATTTAGATTCGCCATCCCTTAAAATATCGGAGACGATAACCATATTGATTTTTTTAAACTTTCCCATCCGCCATCTTTGATTTCTCATCCGCCATCTTTGATCAAGAAATAGATGTCGGATTTGGATTCCCCATCCCTTTAAATATTGGAGATGACACCCATATTGATTTTAAAAAAAATCCCATCCGCCATCTTTGATCACGAAATAGATGTTGTATTTAGATTCGCCATCCCTTAAAACATCGGAGACGATAACCATATTGATTTTTTAAACTTTCCCATCCGCCATCTTTGATTTCTCATCCGCCATCTTTGATCAAGAAATAGATGTCGGATTTGGATTCCCCATCCCTTTAAATATTGGAGATGACACCCATATTGATTTTTAAAAAAATCCCATCCGCCATCTTTGATCACGAAATAGACGGTGGTTTTGAATTCCCCATTCCTTAAAATATCGGAGACGATACCCATATTGATTTTTAAAATTTTTCCCATCCGCCATTTTCGATTTCCCATCCGCCAGCTTGAATCACGAAAATGATGTTGTATTTGGATTCCCCATCCCTTAAAACATCGGAGACGATAACCATATCGATTTTTTTAAACTTTCCCATCCGCCATCTTTGATTTCTCATCCGCCATCTTTGATCACGAAATAGATGTCGGATTTTGATTCCCCATCCCTTTAAATATTGGAGATGACACCCATATTGATTTTAAAAAAAATCCTATCCGCCATCTTTGATCACGAAATAGATGGTGGTTTGGAATTCCCCATTCCCTTAAATATCGGAGACGATACCCATTTTGATTTTTTAAGTTTTTCCCATCCGCCATTTTTGATTTCCCATCCGCCATCTTGAATCACGAAAAAGATGTAGTATTTGGATTCCCCATCCCTTTAAACATCGGAGACGATACCAATATTGATTTTTTTAAATTTTCCCATCCGCCATCTTTGATTGCCCATCCGCCATCTTTGATCACGAAATAGATGTTGTATTTCGATTCTCCACCCCTTCAAATATCGAAGGTGATACCCATATTAATATTTAAAATTTTCTCATCCGCCATCTTTGATTTCCCGTCCGCCATTTTGGATCACTAAATAAATTTCATATTATTAATCAGCGTCCCGAAAATCTCGAAAACGATACCCATATAGATTGTATCCTATTCGTTTAGCCTTTTTTTGCCTTTGACCCAACCCTCCCCCTTCTCGTTTGACCATTTTATTATTTTTGTCTAGCCCCTAAAAGTTGTGGCGTAATTTAATATAGCCTTTCGGAATAATTGGGCTATCATAGGCAATAACAATTTTTAAAATCCGACTGCTAGTTCCTGAGATTAGCCAACATAATGTTTTAGCCTTTTTAGCCTTTTGCCCGGCCCCAAAGGGTCGAAGCGTTATGTTATATAGCCTATAGCCTTCCGGAATAACTGGGCTATCGTATGCAAAAAGAATTTTTCAGATCCGACCGGTAGTTCCTGAGATTAGCGCGTTCAAACAAACAAACAAACAAACAAACAAACAAACTCTTCCGCTTTATTATATTAGTATAGATTATTCCTGTGTTTGACTGAACGGTTGGCGTTAATTTTTTTTATTTTTGTTTTATTTGGGTAAACAAACAGTGACAGCAATAAATATTGACAACAAAGAGTAATGTTTATAAGGTGCTGACAATTGTTTCACCAACACCGTTTACCGCAGCTTACATATAATGTTTTTTTAAGTGTTAATAAACATGATAAAAACTACTGTTAGGAGCTTTATGATATTACATTTAAAGCCGCTAGGACGAATTACATATAATAATTTTTTAAGCGTTAATAAACATGATAAAAATTATGTTAGGAGCCTCATGATAGTCATGATATAACATTTAAAGACGCTAGGACGTATTACATAATTATAATAATTTTTTCAGCGTTAATAAACATGATAAAAACTATGTTAGGAGCCTCATGATAGTCATGATATTACATTTAAAGACGCTAGGACGTATTACATAATTATAATAATTTTTTAAGCGTTAATAAACATGATTAAAACTACTGTTAGGAGCCTCATGATAGTCATGATATTACATTTAAAGACGCTAGGACGTATTACATAATTATAATATTTTTTTAAGCGTTAATAAACATGATTAAAACTATGTTAGGAGCCTCATGATAGTCATGATATTACATTTAAAGACGCTAGGACGTATTACATAATTATAATAATTTTTTAAGCGTTAATAAACATGATTAAAACTACTGTTAGGAGCTTCATGATATTTAATCGCCACTTCTCACAAGGTTCAATTCCCGTTGAGACAACACTTTGTGTGTCCATAAATTTTTGTGCTTCGTGTGTCCATAATTTGTAGTTTCGAGTCTGGATGTTCATTGTGTTCGCTGATTGTAAAGTCCCACGCAATACAGGATATATTCCTAGTGCGGTAATCGTCTGTTTTGAAAAGCAAAAACTCATCAAGATATCTCGAAAACGGCTCAACATATAAAGATGAAATGGCGGGTAAGTAGTTTATATATAGTAGGCGTCCGCGAAGAACGAATTTTATGAAAGGTCTGGATTAAGGTGTCTACGAGCTCTCACGTTTGTATGAAAGTTAAGATGTGATGTAATTTTTATCATATACAGAACTGATATTTATTTCCCACAGACGCGGGCGGTCTGTTCGAGGGAGATCTGTTCGGCGAGGTGACGGGCGGCAGCGGGTCGGGTGCCGCGGCCGCCGGCATGCCCGGCACCTCCGCGCAGCCGCAGTCGCTACAGGTAACCACACCACACGGTCTACACAGAGTTAAGAGTTGCTAGTCGGTTCTTCATGGGAACAACTTCCATATAATTTTTAAAAGCGCCTCTAGCGGATAGTTACTGTCAATAGAGACAAAAACCACTATGGAGCGCATTTAGAATATGTATGGAAATTATTCGTGTCGAGAAACGACTCGAAACTCGACTCACACTACTCTAGACCCACTAAACACCTATACATTGTCAACTCGTTTTAAAATCATACATTATTACTACCGCCCAGTTTTAATATTCGGCCAATCTATGGTTTTGGCTACTAGAAATTATAAATACTTTTCTGACATAAGCTTCATACAAGGTATGTCAGACTGGACGATCCTCGCAACTACGCCCGCGTATATTTTCGATTTTCCGATTTAGATTAGATTTTCCGCGATTCTGTGGGAAGCGAAAGGACGCGAGAATTTTATATATACACACATAAGAATATATGGGTCACTAAAAGCCAAATTTATGGATAGATCGAATATTAAAACATTTAGTAGTTGGTAAGTAAATGTATGTATTGTGTATAGGCGGAGATAGACGCGGCGGGCGTGAACGCGGGCGAGTCAGGCGGCGACATGGCGGCGGCCGACGCGCGCGACTCGGACGACGACATGGGCGACCACTATGACGCCGGCAACTCGCCACACCACAGGTACAACGCACTACTACTATGCATCTAATTCATTCCCGCACAAGTGCCACTCGAAGAGAGTCAACCTCGAGGAAGAGGAAAGGGCCCAGGCCGGCGACCGAGCCGTTATTGTGACGCCTGCTGTAACGACACCAACAACGCTACTAGGGTAGAAGAGCCAAACAAATGGGGAGAGCGGCTAAGGGACAGTTAGAAGGGAGTCTTCAACGGGCGCGCAGAAAAGAGCATACAGCAAGTACCATATACCCATACGGGTGTTGGGACCATGAGGTGGTGGAGGAAATGTCCCTATTCATCTAAGACTCACGCCTATATCCCCGAAGGGGGAGACATATGTGTAATATTACACCCAAATTTCGCTCTGTTATGAACTTTAGGTCTCTCGTAAAAGGGGGCGAGCTTATTGCCGTTGCCAGACTCCGTGCTGCTACTGGCAATTTTATTCAGCAAAACTCAGTAACACTTGTCCGACCCGGGAATCGCACCCGGTACCATCTAACAGACGCAAACGCTATCCGCTAAACCACGGAGGCAGTCTGTGTCTCAGTCAAATTACATATTCGTTTACAAGGTTTCTTACAAAACCCGGTGTTTCCTCCCCTAAGAAGAAACATCCGAAACAAATTCAAGGGTCATGGTCTCTTTTAAAGTCCAAACTGATACGTACATTTCACAATTATTATAACCGTAAAACTTTTTGATCTGTTTTTTTTTCAATACAACTGGCTATTAGAGATGCAACGGATATCCGGTTGCTATCCGGTATCCGGCCTATCCGGCCATTATTTTACTATCCGGCAGAATACCGGATAGTTGCGCACTATCCGGCCGGATACCGAATAGTGATTCTGTTTGGTATTTAACTTTGAAAAATGGTTAGTAAGTATACACGAAACCAACAAGTTATCAATATTCGTTTATTAGTATTACCTTTAACGTACAATTTAAACTTATCAAAAAGCCTCATTTAAAGTAGTAAAGAAATTCTATGATCAACCAATCGTAGCGTATCGTATGTTAATTCTTATTCAAATAAAATAAGTGTTACCAAATAAATAAACAGAGATTTTAGTATTCATAATTATGTTGTGGTGAATAAAAACGAGGTTCTCTGCATTTTTGGGTAACAGACGATTCCTCCTATTTTCATAAACAAGTTCTGCTTCTGAAAAACGTCTTTCGCTATAAACACTGCTACATGGTGAGGACAGATAGATTTGGGCAAATTTTATCAATATTGGAAATTGATTGGCGTTTGCTGCCCACCATGCATAAGGGTCACTCTGTCGATCAACTCGGACCATTTTTAAGTAAAAGTCAAGCTTGTTGGCTATAGCACTATTTGTCGTATCTTCGGTTTGACTATTATCTTGAGCAACTTCGTTAAAGCAATCCCAAAATGTTTCATGAACAACAGTTGCGCCATTGCCTGCCCTTCTTTTCATTGGAGGCGAATCACCTTCACTACTATTTGAATCCTCTTCGCTACAACTCATTTTTAGACCCTCCAGAAGCAGCTTTTGTCTAGGTTTTTCTGTTTGTATTATCCCAAAAAACTGGTTTTGAATCTGGGATCCAATAAAGTAACCAGGAAATATTTTGGATCTTCATCAAGATGTTGAAAACGTTGCTCTATTTCAGTTTTCAGAGACATCAAAACATGCAATAAATTCGGTACTTTCCGCGCAGTTTCTTCTTTTTGTAGGTACCTCATGAACGTAGCCACGTGTGGTATGACTTCGTAAATGCATGACAAACCTGAGCTGGTAATTTTCGTTATTTCCTCGAAAGGTTTAAGAAGGCTGATACATTGCTCATACGTAACAGGTTGAAACCTGCACGACGCGCCCGCCGCCAAACTGAAATGTAGGTATCTTTGGTCGGCCGAATATTCGGTGGCCGGATACCGGATATTCGGCCGGTGATCAGGCCGAATATTCGGTATCCGGTATCCGGCCAAACAACTATCCGTTGCATCTCTACTGGCTATACTCATTATCTATCACATAGTAGATATATCTAAACTCGAAACGACTTTTGGCCTTCTAACCCACAACATTCGGCTCGGTTCTAAACTGTAAGCACTTAAACAACAATGTCATACGTGAACATAGACTAGACCAGTGTTTCCCAAACCTTGTTCTGCCATGGCCCGGTAATTTTTACATAGCCCCTTCGTGACCCATTGAATACTTTTAAACCCAAGCTGGTTTCATTAAGGTTAAATAATACACATTGTAGTAATACAAATAATACACAGTAGAAATGTTTTTTATTAATACAAGGTACATATAATATTTTAGTATCGCCTATTTACTCACTAAAGTATACGTCGATCGATAGTAGGTATTTATTTTTAAAACAAGGCGGGAATGTTGCGACCCGGTATTTAATTTTGACGGCCCGGTGCCGGGTCGCGACCCGGCAAATGGGAAACGCTGGACTAGACATCATATAAACTGCACATAGCTTTTTTTTTGTCAACAACACCATTATATTTTTTGATTAAGATGAAGCAAGTCATGTTTCAAATGTAATGTGTTTTGCAGTTGGCCTGGGTCTCCCGTGCCAGAGGGTATGGCTCCTCCTCCCGCGCCAGTGCCGCCTTCTCCCCTACCGCCTGTGCCCATGGTAAGATGATTTTATTATTTTTATAAGTACACAACAATTTATCAGGTGTTATGTACTTCTATACCTATTCCAAAGTTATTACGTTATAACTTAAAAAGTGTGTTTTAATAAAACGGAATGGTAGTATTATGAAATACTAGCTTTCGCCCGCGGCTTCGCCAGCATGATATTTTAATAAAGAGTGGCCTATTTACTTCCCCGGGTTTCAGATTATCCAGTATCCATGTCAAATTTCATCACAAACGGCTCTGTAGATTAGCCGTATAGCATACATATAAACAGATAATACTGAAAAAATACTTTTGTGTTCATAATCGTTGAACTTCAGGTAAAGATTAGTATGTAAGTATATTTTTAAAGTTATGAAGAGTTTATATACCTACTAAATATAACAGCAGCAAAAATAAAATCTGAAAGCATTAGGTACCACAAAGTACATATCAGACAATCAGACCGTCCCTCCGCCTCGCTGTGCTTAAGCGCACTAACTCATAGAAAGCGCTTTTAATGACGCTGCGCTTAGGTCAGATATATCGTGATAACTTTTAACTATTCGTCAAAATAAATCTATCAATTTTGAAAACAATTTGATAACTACTCTAGAATGTGCATTGTTAAAAACATATATATATAAGTTTTTGATGTTATACTGTTTTATTACAATAAAAAATGATGCAAGTAGTTAGATTATGTACTAAAAGTTAAAAAGTAATTCGGTAAGTTCTAGCTACCAGATCGCACCAATGTTCTCATCAATCTGGGGTATTGATCAGACAAATATAAAATCGTTGGGCAAGTAAAATTTCTATCATAATGTTTACTCTCGATACCCTACGCGCAAAATTATTTTTTTTAGTTAATTTCATTTTCAAGATTTTAGTTTTGTTGTTAGTGGATACTTCTCATTCTATTTTCATAGTGAGCCCTTTTCTACCAATCAAACCCTGTCATTCGATACCCATATTGAGGTATTTGTGGAAAATAGGTAATCCGCCATTTTGTGGCGGCGGCCACCTTGGATTTTTCTTAATGAGCTCTAGTCTACTTATCAAGCCCTTTAATTTGATATCCATATTGAGGTATTTGTGGAAAATAGGTAATTCGCCATCTTGTGGCGGCGGCCATCTTGGATTTTTCATAGTGAGCTCTATTCTACCAATCAAGCCCTTTCATTTGATACCCATATTGAGGTATTTGTGGAAAATAAGTAATCCGCCATTTTGCGGCGACAGCCATCTTGGATATTTCATAGTGAGCTCTATTCTAAAAATCAAGCCCTTTCATTTGATACCCATATTGAGGTATTTGTGGCAAATAGGTAATCCGCCATTTTGAGGCGGCGGCCATCTTGGATTTTTCATAGTGAGCTCTATTCTACCAATCAAGCCCTTTCATTTGATACCCATATTGAGGTATTTGTGGAAAATAAGTAATCCGCCATTTTTGGCGGCAGCCATCTTGGATTTTTCATAGTGAGCCCTATTCTACCAATCAAGCCCTTTCATTCAATACCCATATTGAGGTATTTGTGGAAAATAAGTAATCCGCCATTTTGCGGCGACAGCCATCTTGGATTTTTCATAGTGAGCTCTATTCTACGAATCAAGCCCTTTCATTTGATACCCATATTGAGGTATTTGTGGCAAATAGGTAATCCGCCATTTTGAGGCGTCGGCCATCTTGGATTTTTCATAGTGAGCTCTATTCTACCAATCAAGCCCTTTCATTTGATACCCATATTGAGGTATTTGTGGAAAATATGTAATCCGCCATTTTACGGCGGCAGCCATCTTGGATTTTTCATAGTAAGCTCTATTCTACCAATCAGGCCCTTTCATTTGATACCCATATTGAGGTATTTGTGGAAAATAGGTAATCTGCCATTTTGTGGCGGCGGCCATCTTGGATTTTTCATAGTAAGCTCTATTCTACCAATCAGGCCCTTTCATTTGATACCCATATTGAGGTATTTGTGGCAAATATGTAATCCACCATTTTGTGGCGGCAGCCATCTTGGATTTTTCATAGTGAACCCTATTCTGCCAATCAAGCCCTTTTATTCGATACCCATATTGAGGTATTTGTGGAAAATATGTAATCCGCCATTTTTACGGCGACAGCCATCTTGAATTTTTCATAGTGAGCTCTATTCGACGAATCAAGCACTTTCATTTGATACCCATATTGAGGTATTTGTGGAAAATAAGTAATCCGCCATTTTGTGGCGGCGGCCATCTTGGATTTTTCATAGTGAGCTCTATTCTACCAATCAAGCCTTTTCATTTGATACCCATATTGAGGTTGTTGTGAAGTACTTAATATAATATGATCCGCCATTTTGTATCGGCGGCCATCTTGAAATTACAATCATTTAAATATTATCTTCTATCTTGATGAAAATATGAGTGTATACCAAATATCAGATCAATCCGTCATCAGGAACGGGGTAAAATTCCAATAAATAGCTTTCAGAGCTATGGATTTTTGCCGACTTAGTTTATACTTTTCCTTATATTATGGCAACATTATACAAAATCTTTATAAATTGTAGCCTATGTGTTATTCTGATGTATGAACTATATTATTGTAAAGTTTCATCCAAATCCGTTCAGTAGTTTTTGCGTGAAAGAGTAACAAACATCCATCCATCCATCCATCCATCCATCCATCCATCCTCACAAACTTTCACATTTATAATATTAGTAGGATTGAATTTAGAGATTACATAACTCAAAATGTTAATTTTATTTAATTTACATGTTGATATTTATGACGTTTTTGTTTTTAAGAGAAATTGGTTCATGATGTGTCTTGTGACGAGTGTGTAGTCGTATAACGTCATATACAGGGTGGACGTAATATTTGTGTATCAGGACGTGGAGCCGGTGCCGGCGTCCCCCACGCCGAGCGTGGCTGGCGGGGCGGGGGCGGGCGCGGGCGCGGGAGCGGCGGCGGGAGCGGAGGCGGCGGGCGACAACACCACGCTGCTGCAGAACGACGAGGAGAGCTTCGCGCTCGCGCCCGTCGACGCCACCGTGCTTAAAGGTCACTCACTCACTGATTATTAATACATCTACTGACAGCAAGCACTCCACTAACGCCGTAGGCACACGACGCCACTAAAGGTCACAGCTCATTATAGCCACCCGGCACCCACTCCGCACCGCCTCGCCTCGTGCGGTTAGTATTCTTTATATGGATTTGTATGGGTATGCGCTCACTACATCAACTCCGTAGCGTCACCGGATCGCCTATGTCGTAAGCCGTCCACGCGCGGACGGCGGGTGGTCCAATCGCCTTCCGCGCGTGGACGGCTCGGTGACAACTCGCTGCTCGCATGCTGGCCTTGCATTGACTGCGCTGCCCGCGAATGATTCGTCGACGTCCACCCGTGGACCACCTGTCGACAACGAGTGGACGCCGTGCGGAGTGGGTGCTGGGTGGCTCTAATGAGCTGTGACCTTAAACCTGACGCCACCAAAAAGTCTAATAAGCTTACGGTGTATTTTAAATGGGCCGATGACTCGCGTATGCGACATTCGGTCAGGTCATGTCAGTAACACGCCACTAGCGCGCCTGAAACGCTCTTATCAGGACGCACGTTTGTATCATCAATGAGTATATACAGCACTGAAAACGTTCGCTTCTAAGAATCTAAGCGACAAACTAGTGTATTAAGTGAATGAAAATTATGACACAAAATATTAGGTGCATCGCTTTGTTAAGTTTGCCGAATGCCGTTATTGATGTATAGTACTAGCCCTATAAAACATATACATTCACATAGTATAATCCTTTTTGAATTAGGGGCAATAGTGTGCGAAACTACAAAATTCAATCTTAATTTCTATAATACGTATTTTTATCAAAATCTAAAGAATGCAAGTCAATCTTTTTTAATGAATACTAATTTCTGTATCCACAGGCATCACAAAAGCGAAACGCAAGCGTAAGCTTATTGTAGACGAAGTAAAAAATATTTCCGGTGAGGAAATGAAGAACCAACTTAGTAATACGTCCGATATCGTCACAACGTTGGACTTGGCGCCGCCTACTAGAAGACTTATGCATTGGAAGGAGACCGGCGGCGTGGAGAAACTGTTCACGTTACCCGCCAGGCCGATACCTTCTAGAGTTCTGTTCAAGGTGAGAACTACGTTTATTTATTAGCATCTCTAACAAGAAAAAAATGTTTCATTCTTACATACTAGACAAAAATCTAATTATAAATATGAGATATGTCGAAACCCCGCCTGGCGGGTGCCCGGTGTGCGCCTGATTCACTCTGGACAAACGCGAGCAGCCCCGCAAGGCTGCTGCGCGCGAGCCAGTAGTTCGTTCGTTCAGTTAACATTTAAACAAAATACGCGTGCGTCCAAAGTGCGCGCGGCAAACGACTGAGGCGTCTTTGAGCGAAACAAAAAGCCGACACTCGGTGGGTCGGTCGCGGCTGCACGCGCGCTTTCCTCGGCCGAGCCACGTCTACATAGACAGCGCAGCCGCGCGAAGCATTTGCCGCGCGAGGCTGCTCGCCCCGGGAGCACCCGCCTAACGCCGGCTGCGCGCCGAACGCACGCTCGAGGAACATGCCCACTGTGGGAAGGCCTTAACTCTACTGCCACATTGTTAGCATATTGTTTATTGTGCAGTAATATAACACAGTGTGACGTTTGTGTGTTGCAGAAATACCAGCGCAACATGACGCTGACCCGCGAGGCGGAAGAAGTCGAACCGGCGCGCTCGCCCGAGCCCGCTGACCCGAGCGCCGTGCGCCGCAACACCAGGAAACGTAGACACGACGAGGTATGTGTGTGTTGTGCACAAGTACCAGCGCACTATGCGAGGCGGAGGAGGGCGAGGCGGCGCGCTCGCCCGAGCCCGCCGAGCCGAGCGCCGTGCGCCGCAACACCAGGAAACGTCGACACGACGAGGTATGTGTGTGTTGTGCACAAGTACCAGCGCACTATGCGAGGCGGAGGAGGGCGAGGCGGCGCGCTCGCCCGAGCCCGCCGAGCCGAGCGCCGTGCGCCGCAACACCAGGAAACGTCGACACGACGAGGTATGTGTGTGTTGTGCACAAGTACCAGCGCACTATGCGAGGCGGAGGAGGGCGAGGCGGCGCGCTCGCCCGAGCCCGCCGAGCCGAGCGTCGTGCGCCGCTACACCAGGAAACGTCGACACGACGAGGTATGTGTGTGTTGTGCACAAGTACCAGCGCACTATGCGAGGCGGAGGAGGGCGAGGCGGCGCGCTCGCCCGAGCCCGCCGAGCCGAGCGCCGTGCGCCGCAACACCAGGAAACGTAGACACGACGAGGTATGTGTGTGTTGTGCACAAGTACCAGCGCACTATGCGAGGCGGAGGAGGGCGAGGCGGCGCGCTCGCCCGAGCCCGCCGAGCCGAGCGCCGTGCGCCGCAACACCAGGAAACGTCGACACGACGAGGTATGTGTGTGTTGTGCACAAGTACCAGCGCACTATGCGAGGCGGAGGAGGGCGAGGCGGCGCGCTCGCCCGAGCCCGCCGAGCCGAGCGCCGTGCGCCGCAACACCAGGAAACGTCGACACGACGAGGTATGTGTGTGTTGTGCACAAGTACCAGCGCACTATGCGAGGCGGAGGAGGGCGAGGCGGCGCGCTCGCCCGAGCCCGCCGAGCCGAGCGCCGTGCGCCGCAACACCAGGAAACGTCGACACGACGAGGTATGTGTGTGTTGTGCACAAGTACCAGCGCACTATGCGAGGCGGAGGAGGGCGAGGCGGCGCGCTCGCCCGAGCCCGCCGAGCCGAGCGCCGTGCGCCGCAACACCAGGAAACGTCGACACGACGAGGTATGTGTGTGTTGTGCACAAGTACCAGCGCACTATGCGAGGCGGAGGAGGGCGAGGCGGCGCGCTCGCCCGAGCCCGCCGAGCCGAGCGCCGTGCGCCGCAACACCAGGAAACGTCGACACGACGAGGTATGTGTGTGTTGTGCACAAGTACCAGCGCACTATGCGAGGCGGAGGAGGGCGAGGCGGCGCGCTCGCCCGAGCCCGCCGAGCCGAGCGCCGTGCGCCGCAACACCAGGAAACGTCGACACGACGAGGTATGTGTGTGTTGTGCACAAGTACCAGCGCACTATGCGAGGCGGAGGAGGGCGAGGCGGCGCGCTCGCCCGAGCCCGCCGAGCCGAGCGCCGTGCGCCGCAACACCAGGAAACGTCGACACGACGAGGTATGTGTGTGTTGTGCACAAGTACCAGCGCACTATGCGAGGCGGAGGAGGGCGAGGCGGCGCGCTCGCCCGAGCCCGCCGAGCCGAGCGCCGTGCGCCGCAACACCAGGAAACGTCGACACGACGAGGTATGTGTGTGTTGTGCACAAGTACCAGCGCACTATGCGAGGCGGAGGAGGGCGAGGCGGCGCGCTCGCCCGAGCCCGCCGAGCCGAGCGCCGTGCGCCGCAACACCAGGAAACGTCGACACGACGAGGTATGTGTGTGTTGTGCACAAGTACCAGCGCACTATGCGAGGCGGAGGAGGGCGAACCGCAGGTTTACGTATTAGGAGGCAAACTAACAAACTGGCTTGCCTGATGGTAAGTGATTACTGCCGCCCATGATGGAAACCCGCATCACTACAGGCGTCACAAATGCTTTTCCAATCTTTGGGATAGGAAAAGTAATAAGATAAGGAGCGGGATGAGTGAGATGAGAAGGAAATGAGAATGGGCCGCCGGCACTCTCATCACTCACCGGGCAGAATGCAACTGTATGAATACTGCTACTTTATGTCGTTATTCTGTGAATGTTTAGTATTTCTACAGTCGCGAAGGCCCCAATTTAGGTTTTGTCTATTTTGTGGAAAACAATCCTGACGATTTGTGCTATGCAAACATCTTATTCACGCCATAAACTCTACCTAGTAATTTGTACAAAAACATCTCTATTATTTTCAATAGGTATCTAAAGAAATGTTTAGTGTATAATAATAGATCTCAATGATGATAATAAAATACCAAAGCTACTACAAGAGCCATTACCCTTCCCTTTGGCTTCGCCGTAGTCGTGTACAAGGTAACTAATCTATCAATCTTTTCTTTTTAGACCCTGCAACCACCAGAAACCCCAGCGCCGGCCACTACAGCAGACCTCGAACCACCCACCCCTGTGCCACAAGAATACGAACCTTCAGTCGGTAAGTACACACCTACCATATTACTTACCCCCCTTGGTTCATGGTTTGCATACCCAAGACAACGCTTTGGTTTGGTTACACCTAATTCGATAATAAAAACCACTTTCACATCACTGGTTATGTCTTTCGCCATTCTATAATCGTTTTACGGTTTTTCGTTTACAAAGATCTGATACGAATTAATTTTTAGTATGGTGTACATTAATCAAATCAAGTATCGAATTTATTAAGAGTTTGATAGAAAGATATTTTATTTAAATTAAAATAATTAAAATGAAAAGAAAGGTATAGATGAAGATAATGTATAGTATTAAGAAATTAAACAGTTTTGAACTCAATGCTCAAAGGTGTTTAACAGTTTGTCTATACAAAAAGAACTCTGTACAAATGCTTGATCTGTCGAACTCTATATTAGTACCTATTTTAAAAATCTTTACCTTTCTATCATACCCTTATAAATGTCAGAAAAACTTCCATTATCTTCGTAATAACCGCATATAAACCACCATAGTATGCCATGAAATAATTCTTGCTATGTCTTATTGTGTCCAATATTATACTAATGTAAAGTGGACTTATGATGCTGTATTGAATATTGTCAAATCAAGACTCAGACAGGCCATGTAGTGATATATTTCAGTTCAATATTCTTTGCCCTATCGAAATTATATATGTGAATTTACGAGTACTTGTAATAAATATACAATGCATAATACGTGCATGATGTTATTTTCCGAGTCACTTTAAACCGATCTCTTCGGTTTATAGGCAGTTTACGGCTAGAGTCACTACCCTATTACAGTAAAATCCCCGTATCCGTTTCTTTAGACGATCAGAGAAAACAGTCAGACCATCTTACGGCCGGTCCAATATATGACCTATCCATGAATTTCGGTACTAGAGACATGTCTATATGGATCTGACGTCAAATATGTATCTGTAGTAGCCAAATCCATGGATAGATCGGATATTGAATCTAATGTTTAGTGAGACCAGGTTCCCAAAAGGCCATTATTGACCCTATAACTCAAAAGCACCAAATTAAAATTCGAACTCTATGGCAGTCTTTCAAATTTCAAACCAGTATCGCACACGCACTTTGAGTACATCCCGGGGGTTAAAACAGCCGCTGACAGGACTTTAATGCGACATATATAGTGCGCGAAATTTCTGCTATTTGATACATAATATTAATGGGGTAATTTGAGAGAAAAAGGGAAAATCTAGTGATATTAGCACAATTATACCATGGCATGGACCGTGAACATACGCTAACCGCACATATTAACGTTGGTACTGTGGTGGTGTGTGGGTGTAGAGCCGGAGCGCGCGAACAACGTCGGCTATCAGACGCCCCGCAGCGACGAGCGCCTCGACGAACCGCTGCAGACGCCCGGCACGCCAGGTATTCTACATTACAGTGTATTTAGGGCCACTAACGGCCCGGTCAAGGGCGTCGCCAGCCGATTGCCTAGGGGGGGGCAAGGACGCCAGGCGATGGCCTTGGGGGGGAAGGGCAAATTGATATGAAAAATGTGAAAGGAATTGAGAAAAGTATAAATTGTAGGAATTTTTAAGTCTTTAGGGGGGAGGGGGCAGCTGCCCCCCTCCGCCCCCCTTGGCGACGCCCATGGGCCCGGTCACGGCCTACAGCGGCGGAGTAAAGCGCCCCATGTACACTCAAAGAAGTCGGCGCTGGACCAGTTTGAACAAAAATATCTTGGCTCGCTCGTAGAGTAGAGGCACATTAGAAACTGGTTTTATATACGAGTGTCAATGTGCGTGTAAAGTAGCACTGGAAGCGACGATGTCTTGCTGAGCGATTCTCGCCCTTATGATGGTCTAGCGGGAACTTGTTCAACTGTACATCGAAAACGCTCGCCGCTGCCACCCGCCACTGGAGGCCGTAACTGGGCGGTATGGGTTCAGTTTCACCGCTGACTGATAATCATCATCGTCCCAGCGTTGTCCTGGTTACATCCAAGACTTCACGCCTTGAAGCCTACGGTCCCCTTACTAGTCTAACCAGATATGACAGAACACCAGTCTAACAAGTCCCTGTTAAATTAATGTTTCAAATAACTCAGAAATTTCGAATTAAACAAGGTAAGGCCTGTCCAGAAGTGGTGAAATTGGGCCTATAACTTGTTTCTTTTTTTTTTCAGCTCTAATTTATGTCAGGTTGCAATTGCACAACTTTCAACCGATATATATTTCGATGTTCTAGAGAACAGTTTTACCGAGTGGTAATGGATTTAGAATACAAAATGTGACAACCCTATGTTCCATGGATGTCGTAAGAGGCGACTAAGGAAATACACGAAGCAAATAGTATCCTTGGCAAAAGACGGAAAACTTGTCTTCCAGACTCCATATCAAGCTGCCTGACCACTGTCACAGTGGTCAGACGGCTTGTACCACTTTGATACTGAATAAGCCAAATTCTGCTATTGAGACTCAATTTGGGATAGTCAATTTATGTCCAACAGTGGACTGCGAAAAACTGTATCACGACAATGAGCCTTACATGACTCAATTGACGAAGTTGTTCTTTTTTAAGTTGTAGGTTTATATCCTACTAGATGAGCCCGCGGTTACACCCGCGTTATTTAAGACTACTGCTTTGCTCTCGTAGCTCATAGCGAGATGTTATATAGCCTTCCTCGATAAATGGGCTATCTAACACTGAAAGACTTATTCGAATCGGATCAGTAGTGAGATTAGCATGTTCAAACAAACTTTTCAGCTTTATGTATTAGTATTATAAGATTTCATAATTGACTTTTTTGGTTCATAATTACTTAAAATTATGTAAGTGGTTATGATAAACAAAACCCATGTTCCAAAAACACTAGCTTCAATGTACATTTATACCATACCGTAACAGCTAACAAAGTATCATACCTATGTCGCAAGAACCACATTCAGTTCAAAATTCAACACTAGCTGCCATGGTGATTTAATATTCTTCTAGTCGCCAAATACATGGATAGATTGAATATTATTTGAAAATTAAAATTAACATTGGAACCGGGCGTAAATCGCCTGTGCCATTACAACGATACGTAACCAGTACCACGATATTTTAACGTTTGCTATTTCCACAGGTATGTTAAGTTCACTGGGCCCGCCTCTCACGCCCGGTGTGCTAGGACCTCTAACCCCGGGCACGCTACTACAGGGAGGACTAACGCCTGGAGGACTACCACACGGCTCTATGACGCCGGGTATGTATTTAACCAATGTTTGATGTAAAACTTCTTTAGAATTATTCTGATATAATTATGTGTTTATTGTAATGATGTTTTTGAAGTGGAACTTCTTACGGTCCGGTCACAGTCTAGCGATTTCGATGTACATGGCACGTTTACTGTGAGGCGATCTACATCGACCGCCGCCGCTGTAGGCTTTGACCGGGCCGTTCACAACTTTGTGATTTGATACTACATAAAACGAGACGAAAAACAGATATACAAACAGAACTAATAAATATACCGATCGGGTTCGAGCGCACATTTTTAACCCTTCGTATGGTAATGTGCACGAGCCTCGAATTGTTTTATTGCGTTTGATATTTTAGCTTATAAGCTGTTGAACTTATTATGTATGTATCAACATCATAGGCACAAGATAAATAAACTAGGCATCCTTTGAAAGCTGTCAGATAATGATGACCAAAATACATGTAACATAGGTACCCTTATAAGGGAGTATTG
This sequence comes from Euclidia mi, assembly GCA_944739405.2. NCBI lineage: Eukaryota > Metazoa > Arthropoda > Insecta > Lepidoptera > Erebidae > Euclidia > Euclidia mi. The sequence continues at coordinate 87,617,654 of OX123186.2, read as the reverse complement.
TTCTCTCTTTCTACAATCTTGATAATTATAGAACAAAAAGAGACAGCACGCACATTATCATCTGTTATATAAAATCCTTGCGTTACTTACTGACTGACAGACACGCTACAGCCGAAACTACTCGGCGCAAGAAGCTGAAATTTAGCATGTATGTTCCCTGGGGACCGTAGGGGTGCACTAAAACTATTTTGCCCGAAATTCCCACGGTATCAGGCAAAACGGGAAATTCGAAAATGTGTGCTTGCGAAGCCGCTGGCGTCGACTAGTATATCATTATGTTTCTTCAGAATGCAAATCGTTATGAACGTATCTCTTATAGTCCGTTTCTAAATTATAGATAAATATCAACAATGTCAATATTAGTCTTTACTAATTTCTTACTTAGTGTGGCATCATTAGACTAATGGAAGTAGAAAACTCAAATTCAAAATCCTTTATTCATTTAGATCACAAAGTGACACTTATGAACGTCAAAATTAAACATTATTACTGTATGCTTCTACATTTACATTTACTGCCACGTTCGCAAAGCAAGGGCGTAGAACCATGAGAAAGAACGGGCAATAAAACTCACGGTCACTCTTTTTCATCGCCAGGTTTTTAATAATACATAACAATTAAACTTTTGTAAGGTGCTGCAACTGTTATACCTTCTATGTTACTTGTATATAGAATACAGTGACATGGTAAAAAACGATGAATTCTTAGATATTGTCGATCATAACCCTTATCATCCGTCTCGTAGTGTTATCCCAGTTGCAACCTGGTATGAAAAAGATAAACCGTATACTTCACCATGAAAATATGATGCATTTCTTGTTGTAGGTGGTTTACCCCACGGTGGCATGACTCCAGCTGGCTTGCAGCATGGAGAAGGAGACCTAGGACTAGCTTCCAGTGGTATGACACCTGCTGGGTTGCATCATGGTGGTAAGTACATTGTGCTACATTTTTTGTTACTCAAGACACATGTAGTTTTCCGTTTTATCTCCGTAGAAAGAGTAGTAAAATATTGTTCGAAGTTTTAATTATAGCCAGCAAACTATTGCAAAACGCCTCAGGCAAAGGCTCTGATGCTCGGGCCACACTACCGGGATATGCCAATAATTAATGCCATAATTTCAACAACGCCTAGGTGTAACCGCGATTTATGGCCATAATTTTACAAAGCCAATCAATATGGCATATGCCGGTAGGCAATAGCTCCGGTGGCGGTCTTTTTTCGCACATCAAAGAAGATTACCGCAGTAATTAATGTGTTTGTGGGCACACTACCGTTTGTTCAGTGTGCAACACGAGTTCGACGACGACGCACGTGTCTACCGATATGGAGTGGTCAAATGAAAAAGCACTCGAATTTTTGGAGTTATTGCAATCCGAACCGTCTCCCTTGGATACCCGACAGAAAGCTAAAAATTTTAAAGATTCATGTTAAAATAATTGGCACTCATAAAATACCAAACAGCTGCAGCTTCATCCGCCATCTTGAAAAATGATATTTTTACCGCCTAGTTTATTGGCATATCTCGGTAAACTCTAGTGTAACCACACGACTTCACGCAGTAATTAACCGGTAATTTATTGCCATAATTATGGCGGTAACAGCCCGGTAGACGGTAAGGTAGTGTGGCCCGAGCATGACAGGCTCATTGCTGGCAGCAGTCATCCACATCACAAAGGCTATGCCTTTGCATTAACAACAAATAAGGCCTTCATGAAAGGTCAACTTCACGAATGCACGTGCAGCTATTGTAGGGCACTGGCTGTGGCAGATTCAAGATATTAGTTTAGGAAGAGCTTGACTACAGTCAAATCCACTTTTATCAAGGGAAACACTAAATAGTCGCCGTCCCTCCCAGGATATTGGCTAAGCTTTCTCTTCGAATCTGCAAAACTATACATATATAATTTTATTGTTAAAGGTATGCCGCCGGGCCTCCTAGAGAGCGGCATGACGCCCGCGGGCCTCGTGCACGGAGGACTCACACCTGCGGCCTTACATCACGGAGGCATGACGCCAGGTTGGTTTCCACTTTAACTGTATGCATGTTTATCCATGTGTTCCCGTCTGGCCAGAGTAGTATAGTAGGCCAAATCCTCCTATTGCCTCACAATGCTATTGTAACACAAATTAGGAGAGGCTCATGTCCATGTACCTGATGATGATGATGATGCATGAACATTCAAATAAAATGTATCTATTGCTGCACCTCTATTCGCTTGTGTGCTTCATTATTTATGATTCATGCCCATTTCATTCAATAAAAGCTAAATTTGGGTCGCGGGAGCGCTCATAGGACTTTTCAGAATACTAAATATTGGTGTTAATCTGTGCCTCAGTAAAAAAAAGCAGAGCAACATTTTGCACTTTAACTTTCATATTTCAGGAGGTCTAGACCACGGCGGCATGACGCCCGCTGGGTTAACACACGGCGGCATGACGCCGGGAGGGTTACCGCACGGAGGCATGACGCCGGCGGGCCTGCAGCACAGCGGCATGACGCCGGGAGACCTGCACCATGGCGGCATGACGCCTGCGGGGTTACATCATGGAGGCATGACGCCGTCAGGTAATAACTGTCCATTTATTCAGCAGACTTAAGCGAGAAATGAAAAATACCCCAGGGTCCTTACCTCTTCAGTTCCTCGCCTCCTTTTCTCTTCTCCGCCTCTCTGACGACACTGTAGCCGTGCCGTGACGTCAATTGTAAAAACTGGAGCACTAAGCCACTATGATAGCAGATGCGCCCCTGAATTGGGAGAGTAGCTCAGGAGCACAATTTGTTGGGAGTGTACAATGGGCGCGCGGGAAAGAGCTATCGCAAGTACCGTGAGCCTCTCCCTTTATTCGGTTTGTATTGTTACGGACGGGTTAACGGGATTCGAAGGAAACACCGAGTAGCGCTGATGAATCTTTGTTTAATTACGCACAGCGTACACTTTACACGACGCGTCGTTCGATCTTAACGCGGACAGCACAAACACTACTTTTGCACTGTACTGTACTTCCCTTCACTTCACTGTACTTCAATTGCTACCACTTCTTCACTTCTTCTTTCTACTTCTTCCTTAACTTTTCCACTGTACCGCTTCTCAACTTAAAACTGGCGTTTAGTGCGTCTACATTGTCTTTTGTACTCCTACGAATGTTCTAGATCCACTAATTTCGATTGTCATTTATTTTCATTTCCTGTCTCTTTGTATCCCTTCCATTCGTTCCTGAATTAACTAGAATTTTCTAATGTGATTTCTAAATAATTAAATAGTCTTCAAACCTTTTTGCTAACTATTCTGTTTGACGACCAGCCAGCTTGTCGTGTAGACGTCAGTATGACTTACGCGCTCCTTGACGACCATAGTGTGGATAGTTTGACATGACACTGGCCGTTACAATATTACCGGATAGGGTTGGGACCATGGGGAGGTGGAGGGAGTGTGTTCATGCTAGGCGCGAAATTTCTAAGAGTGGAAGCTGCTGTACGAAATTCCAGAACATTTCAGATAGTCAGATACAGAGTCGATGTCATTTACAAATGCGCCAAACCTTTGCAAAATTATCCAATACAACCCTGTACTCATCATTCAGCCATCTAGTAGCGATGCAATAGTAGGCAGAACAGTTTCCTTTAAGCTCCGATAGATGGCGCTGTTCTTAACATGCGGCACATGGCGCTGTATAGTAATATTGAAGAGTATTGTTGTGTGCAGGCGTGCAGCACGGCGCGCTGCTGGGCCACGCGCTGGAGCAGCTGCCCATGATGCCGCAGCTCGGCGGCGACGTGACGTCACTGCTGCGCGCCGCGCCGCCCGCGCCGCCCGCCCCCGCGCCGCACGACCTGCCGCACACCGTGCCCATGGAGCCGCTGCTGCACGGGCTCGACGACCACTCCCACTACCAGGTAACCACGCACATTACAGCTGGGCGCGAGCGCGACGTGACGTCACTGCTGCGCGCCGCACGACCTGCCGCACACCGTGCCCATGGAGCCGCTGCTGCACGGGCTCGACGACCACTCCCACTACCAGGTAACCACGCACATTACAGCTGGGCGCGAGCGCGACGTGACGTCACTGCTGCGCGCCGCACGACCTGCCGCACACCGTGCCCATGGAGCCGCTGCTGCACGGGCTCGACGACCACTCCCACTACCAGGTAACCACGCACATTACAGCTGGGCGCGAGCGCGACGTGACGTCACTGCTGCGCGCCGCACGACCTGCCGCACACCGTGCCCATGGAGCCGCTGCTGCACGGGCTCGACGACCACTCCCACTACCAGGTAACCACGCACATTACAGCTGGGCGCGAGCGCGACGTGACGTCACTGCTGCGCGCCGCACGACCTGCCGCACACCGTGCCCATGGAGCCGCTGCTGCACGGGCTCGACGACCACTCCCACTACCAGGTAACCACGCACATTACAGCTGGGCGCGAGCGCGACGTGACGTCACTGCTGCGCGCCGCACGACCTGCCGCACACCGTGCCCATGGAGCCGCTGCTGCACGGGCTCGACGACCACTCCCACTACCAGGTAACCACGCACATTACAGCTGGGCGCGAGCGCGACGTGACGTCACTGCTGCGCGCCGCACGACCTGCCGCACACCGTGCCCATGGAGCCGCTGCTGCACGGGCTCGACGACCACTCCCACTACCAGGTAACCACGCACATTACAGCTGGGCGCGAGCGCGACGTGACGTCACTGCTGCGCGCCGCACGACCTGCCGCACACCGTGCCCATGGAGCCGCTGCTGCACGGGCTCGACGACCACTCCCACTACCAGGTAACCACGCACATTACAGCTGGGCGCGAGCGCGACGTGACGTCACTGCTGCGCGCCGCACGACCTGCCGCACACCGTGCCCATGGAGCCGCTGCTGCACGGGCTCGACGACCACTCCCACTACCAGGTAACCACGCACATTACAGCTGGGCGCGAGCGCGACGTGACGTCACTGCTGCGCGCCGCACGACCTGCCGCACACCGTGCCCATGGAGCCGCTGCTGCACGGGCTCGACGACCACTCCCACTACCAGGTAACCACGCACATTACAGCTGGGCGCGAGCGCGACGTGACGTCACTGCTGCGCGCCGCACGACCTGCCGCACACCGTGCCCATGGAGCCGCTGCTGCACGGGCTCGACGACCACTCCCACTACCAGGTAACCACGCACATTACAGCTGGGCGCGAGCGCGACGTGACGTCACTGCTGCGCGCCGCACGACCTGCCGCACACCGTGCCCATGGAGCCGCTGCTGCACGGGCTCGACGACCACTCCTCCTACCAGGTAACCACGCACATTACAGCTGGGCGCGAGCGCGACGTGACGTCACTGCTGCGCGCCGCACGACCTGCCGCACACCGTGCCCATGGAGCCGCTGCTGCACGGGCTCGACGACCACTCCCACTACCAGGTAACCACGCACATTACAGCTGGGCGCGAGCGCGACGTGACGTCACTGCTGCGCGCCGCACGACCTGCCGCACACCGTGCCCATGGAGCCGCTGCTGCACGGGCTCGACGACCACTCCTCCTACCAGGTAACCACGCACATTACAGCTGGGCGCGAGCGCGACGTGACGTCACTGCTGCGCGCCGCACGACCTGCCGCACACCGTGCCCATGGAGCCGCTGCTGCACGGGCTCGACGACCACTCCCACTACCAGGTAACCACGCACATTACAGCTGGGCGCGAGCGCGACGTGACGTCACTGCTGCGCGCCGCACGACCTGCCGCACACCGTGCCCATGGAGCCGCTGCTGCACGGGCTCGACGACCACTCCCACTACCAGGTAACCACGCACATTACAGCTGGGCGCGAGCGCGACGTGACGTCACTGCTGCGCGCCGCACGACCTGCCGCACACCGTGCCCATGGAGCCGCTGCTGCACGGGCTCGACGACCACTCCCACTACCAGGTAACCACGCACATTACAGCTGGGCGCGAGCGCGACGTGACGTCACTGCTGCGCGCCGCACGACCTGCCGCACACCGTGCCCATGGAGCCGCTGCTGCACGGGCTCGACGACCACTCCTCCTACCAGGTAACCACGCACATTACAGCTGGGCGCGAGCGCGACGTGACGTCACTGCTGCGCGCCGCACGACCTGCCGCACACCGTGCCCATGGAGCCGCTGCTGCACGGGCTCGACGACCACTCCCACTACCAGGTAACCACGCACATTACAGCTGGGCGCGAGCGCGACGTGACGTCACTGCTGCGCGCCGCACGACCTGCCGCACACCGTGCCCATGGAGCCGCTGCTGCACGGGCTCGACGACCACTCCCACTACCAGGTAACCACGCACATTACAGCTGGGCGCGAGCGCGACGTGACGTCACTGCTGCGCGCCGCACGACCTGCCGCACACCGTGCCCATGGAGCCGCTGCTGCACGGGCTCGACGACCACTCCCACTACCAGGTAACCACGCACATTACAGCTGGGCGCGAGCGCGACGTGACGTCACTGCTGCGCGCCGCACGACCTGCCGCACACCGTGCCCATGGAGCCGCTGCTGCACGGGCTCGACGACCACTCCCACTACCAGGTAACCACGCACATTACAGCTGGGCGCGAGCGCGACGTGACGTCACTGCTGCGCGCCGCACGACCTGCCGCACACCGTGCCCATGGAGCCGCTGCTGCACGGGCTCGACGACCACTCCCACTACCAGGTAACCACGCACATTACAGCTGGGCGCGAGCGCGACGTGACGTCACTGCTGCGCGCCGCACGACCTGCCGCACACCGTGCCCATGGAGCCGCTGCTGCACGGGCTCGACGACCACTCCCACTACCAGGTAACCACGCACATTACAGCTGGGCGCGAGCGCGACGTGACGTCACTGCTGCGCGCCGCACGACCTGCCGCACACCGTGCCCATGGAGCCGCTGCTGCACGGGCTCGACGACCACTCCCACTACCAGGTAACCACGCACATTACAGCTGGGCGCGAGCGCGACGTGACGTCACTGCTGCGCGCCGCACGACCTGCCGCACACCGTGCCCATGGAGCCGCTGCTGCACGGGCTCGACGACCACTCCCACTACCAGGTAACCACGCACATTACAGCTGGGCGCGAGCGCGACGTGACGTCACTGCTGCGCGCCGCACGACCTGCCGCACACCGTGCCCATGGAGCCGCTGCTGCACGGGCTCGACGACCACTCCCACTACCAGGTAACCACGCACATTACAGCTGGGCGCGAGCGCGACGTGACGTCACTGCTGCGCGCCGCACGACCTGCCGCACACCGTGCCCATGGAGCCGCTGCTGCACGGGCTCGACGACCACTCCCACTACCAGGTAACCACGCACATTACAGCTGGGCGCGAGCGCGACGTGACGTCACTGCTGCGCGCCGCACGACCTGCCGCACACCGTGCCCATGGAGCCGCTGCTGCACGGGCTCGACGACCACTCCCACTACCAGGTAACCACGCACATTACAGGAGGGCGCGAGCGCGACGTGACGTCACTGCTGCGCGCCGCACGACCTGCCGCACACCGTGCCCATGGAGCCGCTGCTGCACGGGCTCGACGACCACTCCCACTACCAGGTAACCACGCACATTACAGGAGGGATGCCTGGCCATCATCTTAGTCTAGAGACGTCCACTGCACCACATAGGCTCCCCAAGGTTCTTAACGCAGATCGATCTTGAGACGCCCGCATCCAACCGCTTCCAGGTCCGAGATCTTAACCAGAGCGTCAGTCCACTTTGTGAAAGCCTACCTCTGTTGCGTCGTGCGGTACGTGGCCGCCACTCTAGAACCCTCCTACCCGATCGGTTCCTCGAGCTATGTACTCTGCCCATTGCCACTTCAGCTTGGCTATTCAGAGAGCTATGTCGGCGGCTTTGGTTGCCTGCGGAATCTCATCACTACTGAATCGATCTCACAGGAAAACTTCAAGCATAGCTCTCTCCATCGTCCTCTGAGTGACTTTGAACCTACTGGTAATGTCTAGTAATGGTCGTTATTACAATAACAGTTATGGTAATGCATTATTTGAGCGTAATGAATAATGAGTTATTGCATTCTGAGTTATCCTGTTATCATTATAAACTGTTATCGTGCTAAAATGACAACAGGATAGGTAAGAGTAGGCATGCAATATGCACACCATGAGTGTGTGAGAGAGATGACGATAGGCGCACGTGCTGTTATCGTGCTAAAATGACAACAGGATAGGTAAGAGTAGGCATGCAATATGCACACCACGAGTGTGTGAGAGAGATGACGATAGGCCCGAGCCCCGCGACTATCCCAGCGCCAACCTTACGGCATTATAATCTTTCACGAAACGTAATAAAGGTCATACTTGCATAAGTTATTTTTGGGAATCTTATTATTTTAGTTATCCTGTTATTGTTATGGCTTGTCAAGTTGTCAGTTGTCACTGTTGTCTGTTGTCGACGTTGTCGTTGTCGTGAAGTACATATTTAATGTATCGGACCCATATGTTATTGTTTCACAAACACTGTAAGAAAGCATTCTTACAGTGTTTGTGAAACAATAACAGGATAACGACAACAGTTTAAAATAACAGTTATTACATAATAACGCAACAGGATAATTCATTATTGCAAAACAACCGTTATTGCCATTACTAGTAATGTCTATGATTATACTAACCGTTATACCGTGTTTACAGAATGGAATGCAAATGACAAACTTGGGGTACGACGACCAGCAAGGCCATCACAGTCCAGCACACGACTACGATCTACCTTTAACGCCAGACAATGTAAGTAAACGATAAGAAAATTCTTCTATAGACGGCTCAAATTAATTGATGTATTTATTTCGTTACACGAAGTGTTTAAAAAATGACGATAAGTTTCTATGTTTTAACTTTTTTTTGTGGTATTTTACGAAGCAAATAATTATAGCATCATTTTTATCAATTTTTCTAATTGATTGATTGAGTCAGGAAGTCACTGATAGGTTAAATGAGATGCTAATGGTATATAAAAGTGCTATGATATGAGTACCGATGTTTTATGACTGTAGATTACGTACTAATAATACAATAACAATTACGTACTAACGGTTAATATTGGACGGTGTACATAAGAGGAACATCTTGGTTTAGTTACTGAAAACAATTATTCCAAAACTATAGTACAGTCAATATTTTGGGCTTTTTGAGTGTAATAAATAATAGAACATTTCCTATGTCATTTCCATGTAAACCGTTGCTTAACTACAGTCCTAATTATTACTAGAGGATGCGCAAAGCTGTGCCCGTATATTCTTTTCTTTAACTTAGCCGTTTACAGATGGTAAAGACCATCGCGTGGCAATTTCGGGTAATCCCTTAGTGCACCCTTATGTTGCCCAAGAAACGAAATGCAAAATTCTAGCTTCTAGCGCTCAGTGGTTTCGGCTGTGTGCGTTGTCTGTCGGTCACTCGAACACAAGAATTTTATGCATACAGATTACCGTGCCAATATTGAATATGGACATTCTTTTTTAATCTAGCTATTTTACGATCACGTGGGAATTTCGGGCAATCCTGTATGTACCTCATATATCCAAAGCCATGGATAGATCTAAATCTATCCATGGCTTTGGAGATTTTGACAATATTAGTATTGAAACTGGTCGTTAGTGCACCTCTAAGCTGCCTCAGGCACATACACTCCAAATTCCAGCTTCCTGCGCCCAGTGGTTTCGGCTGTGCTCTACCTGTCAGTCAGCTACTGAAGAGCTAATCAAAATATATAATTTCCAGGGCGAAGAAGGCGAGCGCGAGGCGGGTGAGACCGAGGAGCAGTTCGAGGAGCGCGTGCTGAACCGGCGCGCGGCGCAGCTGTTCGCCATCATGAAGCCCAAGCTCGCCGCCGGCCTGCAGCTCGCCTTCACCGACCTCGCGCCTAGACACAATAACAGGAAACATGTATGTACACTACTTTTTCTTTAAAAGACAACTCCCGCACTATTCTTCTTAGCGTGTCGATGGCTACGAGTACGAGGGCAAGATATTAAGTATCCCATTGTTTGTGGAACAGCACCACATTTGCACCTTAGATTGGAATTGTATTTAAATCCCCACCTAAACAAGTTTTCTTTGCTTCAGCCAACCTGTATCCTAAGTCTACAGACGTCGAGGTCAGCTAAACACTATAGTATGTTCAAGATATGAAAATAATTATAATACATATGTGAACAAGGGAATCAAGTGCCTGTGTCAGAATAAACGGGTCCTACACGGACTGGTTTAACATTGATCGTAGTGTTAGACAGGGATGTGTAGCGTCTCCTTGGCTGTTCAATCTGTACATGGACAGTTGTTTGGCCGATTTGAAAGAGTATGAATGTGGATTAAGAATGGGTGAATTTGTGTGTTTAAGACCCTATATGCTGACGATCAGGTTCTTTTTGCTTCGTCGGCATCTGATTTACAGCAGATGGTCACCGTAATGAATGAGGCATATAAGAAGAAGGGCATGAAAGTGAATGTAAGCAAGACTAAGGTCATAGAGAGGGCAGACAGTATAACTGAATGTCACATAATAATAGGAGATGAAAAAGTGGAACAAGTGAATGAGTTTGTGTATTTATGGCCTTTGTTTACGAGAGATGGAAAATGTGAGGGAGATGTTGAAAGGATAGTGAAAGCAGGAAATAGTGTGAATGGCGCCTTACAGTCCTTCATCAGTAACGAAATTATCCCGAGTAAGGCTCGCCTCGGTGGACTGCAGGGAGTTTTGGCGCCAAAACTGATGTATGGTAGCGAATCATGGGTATGGCAGATGAAGCATGAAAGTAGAATCAATGCTGTGAAGATGAGAGCTTTGAAGAGTACGTGCGGAGTAAGGCTGATAGATAAAGTGAAGAACAGTGTGATACGAGAGAAGTGTGGTCTAAAAGAAGATGTAGTAACAAAGGTTGAAAAAGGAATGTTGCGATGGTTTGGACATTTGGAACGGATGGAGGAAAGAAGAAATACGAAAGAAGTGTATCGTGTAAGAATGAAACGGAGATGTCAAAAAATTGGAGATGTCGGTAGGGGACGCCCAAGACGCCGACCAAATAGGTGACGTACCTACAAAAAAGTACCCATAACCGGCGAGCATGAATGATGAGGTTAATGAATGTCGAAGAAGCGAAAGAGGTGTGTTTGAACCGGAGCATTTGGCGTTCCATAGTCTCTGCCTACCCCAATGGGAGACAGGCGTGACGATAGATAGATAGATAGAAAATGTAAACAAACCATAAAATGGTTCTTTTAATGTCGCCTTCGCAAAAAAGCAAGGCGAAATGTTGGTGTAATATCACATCTCTGCCTACCCCTTCGGGGATACAGTCGTGAGTCTATATAGGATGTCACAAGAGCCATCACCAAGCCGAAGTCTACTCGTTTTGGACATCATGCCAAGTCATACTAAGCAAAAATAAAACTTGGGAAATGTTTTTTTTTTTCAAAAAGTCTCATTTAGCCGCAATTAAGATTGTGCGCGTACAATTTTTGAAATACATACTTATCCATGGGTGCACATACCACCTAACCACCACACACCCATAGAACAGGTTGGCATGGTAATTGCATCGATTTTGTACCTAATTACAAAAATTCCATAGTAATTTTGAGCTTCAATATCTCCTGAACCAGTTATTTCCCAGGTATGGTGCCGAAGTAAAAAATGTTCGTAATGATTGGTATAATATGGGGTTTCAGTTTTCGTTAAGTCTTTTTATAACCTGTATAAAAAAATTTAACCCGAATTTTTTTTATTAATTCGAAATTGCACCTTTTAGAGACGGTTATACCACCTGACAAATGGGGAAGAAATTAGGACCTGCTATTAATGTTCGCAAACTAATGTTGAATTCTCATTCATTTTATTGTGAAACGTACCTGCAAGGAGAGTGGCGTGATAGGATATCGCATTGAGTGATCTATTTTAGTTTTTTAATAAGCCTTACTAATTCCGTACCGATTGTTGCAGGTGGCGCAAAAATTCTACAGTTTACTTGTACTCAAAAAGCATCAAGTGTTGAAAATAGAACAGCATGAAACATACGGACCTATAAGCATCTCCAGGGGTAGTCAGTTTGAAACTGAAGCGATTTAGTGACCCTAATAATACACTATTTATAATAAAATGTAATATAAACAAAATATCAAGACTAGTTCGTAAAAAAGATTTTATGAAGAAGAGATGACGGTTTAGTTGTAAAGTTATGGATTCACGGGGAAACGCGTTGAGCCAAAAATATTGTGTAAGTTGAACTCGCGGCTCGAATGCATGAAAACCTTTTATTTTTTAAATATTGGACCAAATAATATTACGAGTGTTGATCTCACAAAAAATCTAATTGCAATGCACATTAATATGTGAAACAATAGTTGTTTTCATGGATTCGAACCACTTGTGATGAACAGTTTCTATTTGGATAATTATGTTTGATAGACATGTGTAGGAAAATGCCTTATTTTGTTTTGCTATAGGCTAAGTGAAATTATTGTAAAGATGTTTTACAACCATTGTTTAAATAGTCAATCATAGAAAGAAATAGTATTTGCTATATTTTTGAACCTGACTCCCGGGTCTTGTACGGATGGTAACTGATAATGCGGCTACAAACATTATGTTAATGTGTTTATTGTACCTCTCAAGGAAGTGTAGACATTGAATTTATGTTACTTAGCTTGTTATATTTACACGGTGTGATCTATGACAAACATTGTAATATTTTAGTAGCAGACTGGCATGAATGAGAGAATATGTAGAAAATAAAATGAGTGATAACAATTGACACCAAATAATGTTATTTATGTGTAAACTATATAATTGTTCAGTTGCATGTTATTGCTGAATTTGGTTTTTACATTTCTTTGAGATAATTTATTATACTATGTTATTGTAATACAAAGTGAGTGCATGCTATAGCTCATTTGGTTTGGACTCACTTTGATTCTGAACCACGAATATTTTGTAAAATTTCTCAAAATAAAGCATTATGAATGCCCCTAACCATTTAACGACTATCATGTATTATTATTATTATTTGGACATTATTTTTAAGCGTTTACCTCTGCCACCGTCAAAATTAGATTTTTCATTTTCTTACTAATCTCGGAGGTATTCACTTAGATATTTTTCATAAAAAAACAAACATATTTGCAATAAATTTGTTGATATAAAAACGATGTTTATAATTATTTCTATATCCATACAGACAACGTAGTAATATTATAGACTATCACCTCACATCGCACGAAAACACTGTTAGACTTTAACCGACTTTGAAGAATGAGGCATATAAATAACTAGACGACGCCAGCAGCTACGCCTGCATTTTTTTTAAATTTACCCGTTTTGGCCGATCCCGTGGGAATTTCGACAAATCCCTTCTTAGTGCACCCCTACAGTCCCCAAGGAACATCCATGCCAAATTTCAGCTTCCTGCGCCCATTAGTTTCGGCTGTAGCGTGTCTGTCAGTCAGTCAGTAACGCAAGGATTTTATATATTAAGATAATCAGATGAACGAAATCCTGTTCTAGACGAAATTCTCCGGTAGTCATCGGGAGAAACACTTATATGACAGGTATAAAAAGATAACGTACTTAAAAAAACTGTACCTTTTAACCTGTTCATCGCTTTATGGCCGGCGCGCACAGACGTCGCGGCATGGCACGGCATTTTATTACTGATCAAGTCATTTTTATTCTTATTTCTAGAAGCTTAGAGTTCATATTACTTTATTTCGATACAATCGTACCTATAGTTGCAAAACTTCTGAAAAATTCGGAATAATTCCGGAATACTTCTAGGAAAGTTTCTTTAAATCAGAATTATTCAAAACGAATTTAATTAATATTTTTATTTTATTTTGCTGAAAAATCGTATTTTGCATCGATCGTCGATCGCCGCCGCCCCATCTGTGCACGGGCCGGTGCCGCCGCGCGCGCCTGCTTGACTGCCACGAGTCGTGCGTGCACTCGTGCAGGCGATGGCGGTGCGGGGTGCGGTAAGAGGGGAGATGCTCCCCGGAGAAGTTTTCCCCCCCGCGAGAAAGATTCGTACCCCGCAATCGAATGTTTCCGCCGAATTTTTCGCCCGAATAATTCAATGGGAATAAACGTGTTTATGTGTGGTGTGGTGGGTTTTTATTATAAATGGGATTGAATAATTGTATGTAGATGTTTTTATAGGTAGATATGATAGCCTGCGATTAACAGGATTTTTAAATTTTTGTGTTTAGTTAGGTACCTGCCTATTTCGAAATCGAATGCTATTTTTATAAATGTTAGTTGTGAAATAAAAAACTAGGCCTAGCATATTTGATTTGTTTTTTAAAAAAGGGTTACCTACCTATGTTTTTGGTAAGTTTGTATGTAGTTCTGTACGCATCGCGAGTATTCGCGGGTCGCATAGTTAGGTATTAATCATTACCTACCTACCTAACGCGTGTAATAGCCCAGTCAATAAAAACAAATAAAGGTAAACCTTGCAAGCAAACAAAGAAAATATAATTTACAACTTCCAAGCGCGAAATAGTAAGGTCGATTTTGCTGGTTTTTTTTTGACAATTGAAATATTCCCAAAGTTTCGGAATATTTCGGAATACTTCCGAAGTATTCGACGGGAATGATTCGGAATTTTTCCCGCCAGCATCTATAATCGTACCGCGGCATGCCACGGCACGTCGCGGCATACTTCGGGACGCCGCGGTATGCCACGGCGTCCTGCAGTGTGCCACGACGTAATCAGTAGGTAAATAAGTTCCTGAATTCACCGTTAGTAAATCTTGTTCTCCATTAATAATGTATCCAGAATTGTTTTCTCTTCGACATATCAATTTGTATTTGTCGTTCTTCATCTTCAGCAAGAAGTGCTATTGATACTAAATTCCAGTCAATTGGACGCCGCGGCATGCCACGACGCGTCGCGGCATGCCGAAGCGTCCTTCGGGCTGCCGATACTCGTACATGCCGTGCCGTGCCGCGACGTCAGTGCGCGCCGGCCTTTATACACACTCCGAAAAGAATCAGCCACAGAAACAGCGGGGACCAGGCAATTTACAATTTAAAACATTCTGATAGCTGTACAGATAGCCCAAGAAATAGTTTAAGATTATAATATAGTCTATGGTGTACCTAGCACCCGACGGTCTTAATTTATTTTCATGTCATTAAACAACAGGGTTAATTTTCTTTTGAAGCAATATTCAGTGACAGTTCTAACTTCAACCTTATCGTCATTTTGATGACACTAAAAAAAACTGGTAGACCACTTTCTTGGCTGACCGTAGCCTCGCTTACCCCTGAGCTAAGCGGCTAGTCGCATTTTTCTACATCCCATCGTACTGCGTACTTATCTATACATATAAATAAAATTTGAGTGTCTGTTTGTAATATTAAAATAACCGCTTTTTAACTGCCTTCAAAAAAAAGGAGGAGGTTCTCAATTCGGCCGTTATATTTTTCTTTCGATGTATGTACATCGATTTCTTCAAGGTTTCTGAACCGAATTACGTGATTCTTTTTTGTTTGATGCGGAGTAGTTCCGAATTGGTCCCATAAAAATGTTATTCAGGTAGGCCCAGTAGTTTTTATGACAATGAAAAATGATTATGACATAGAGCTGATCTGATGATGGAATCGAAAGGTAGCCATAGGAACTCAGTAAATATATAAATGACAAAACTGTATAGAGTTTGAGCTTGTTATACTCGTCTTAACGAACACTTTGGTGCGGATGGTAACTAGGATCCTCTAGAGTCCGATGAAGGCGCCAGAAGGTGGCCATACAAACTCAGTAATTACAAAAATCTATTTGTCTTGCACAATGATGTTAATGGTAACTTCAAGGACGTAAATCATGCGGTAAGGCCGTTTCTTAAGATCCATATTTTTTAAGGGGCGCAATACAACAATACACTCAAAAGTATTAAATAAAAATAACCGACATCAGAAACTAAAAAATAATAAAGATTTAATATTAATTAAATACTACCTATTATTTATATGTTCTGTTTACTAATTCAAATTCAAATTCAAATTCAAAATCCTTTCTTCATTTGGGTCACAATGTGACGCTTATGAACGTCAAAATAATAAATTTATAAAATAATTACTTATACTCAAATTTAAAACATTACTGTATGCTTCTACATTTACATTTACTGCCACGTTCGCAAAGCAATAGGTAGAACCATGAGAAAGAACGGGCAATAAAACTCACGGTCACTCTTTTTCATCGCCAGGTTTTGCATAATACACAATTTACATTTTGTAAGGTGCTGCAACTGTTACACCTTCTATATATAATAATAATATAATAGGTTTACAGTCGGAGCCAAGCCAATACTTACATAGTCATGAGGCAGAAAATAGCCCACGGTAATAGCATTTGGTCGCACCCACACATTACGTATTTGTGATATACGAATATGGGACATATCTAAACTGTGCCAATTCACAAAAGCGCAAATTGTTGATTACGAAATTCACCAGACGCGACGACTGATAGCTTTTACATTTACCTACACAATCTTTTCCCAAATAAATTGGGTACCTACGCAGCCAAATATTTTATGCTGATATCACAAAGCCGGGCTGTTTTGTTACAGATTACCTAACTGTAAGTCGTGTTCAATAGGTGAGCGTTTTTCAAATAATATGACCGTTACGCAGGTGGAATATCTTATTTTTGTTATAAACAAATTGCATTCAAACAATAATGATCGTGTAGTACGTTAAATAAATTATCTTATTTCATTTAACATAATGTAGGGAAATATGAATTCTATCAATAAAAAGTATAGTGAGCTGGAAATTTTAATCCATTTAGTAACGTTTTCGTTCTTAATATTGTTTGAATAAAAAATCATTTCTTCGCATTTCTTTAATTTCCTTAATTCAACATAGCATAAATCTTCTTAAGTTGCAAAGCGGTTTGCGAGTTTTTTCCAAAAGGAGCTCCATTACATAACTTTTGCAAACTTGTACCATCAGAAAATATCTTTTTGCACAATATCTGATCCAAATTTAACAATTTAATAATCTATTGAAGAAATATAAAGTTAAAAATATATAAATAATTATGTAAGATTTACCATCAAAAACGATTTAGTTAACTCTATTTTTAAGATATTTGAAAAAAATAATCTGGCTTATGGTAAGACTGTTACGTTTATGGAACGTGGCGTTACGAATAGGAACTCCTTAGGGCGCGTTAACTATAACTAAATTGAATATCAAAATAGCTAAGTTTAGTAGTCTTTATTCAGTCTAAAGTCGTCACATTATGAACTTATAATAGTAGAACCAATGATTTTAGTGACATGATGATTGATTTATCTTTCTTTTCTTTTTGGTTTCGTTTTTGCTGTCTCCATTGTTTTCTTTTTTCTCTTTTTTTCTGTTTTTCAAATCTTTTTCACGCATTTTTTCACTCTTTCTAACTGCTGTTTTTTATAAGCTTCATATTTTTTTTGTTTATTTTGCTCGCTCTGCTCCTGTGAATGGCATTTTCAGTACCGTATATGAGAAATTTCAAAAACATGACCGTAAGCAAAAAGCCAGTCATTGGAAGCAAATAATCATGACAGGATGTGTACAAAAATATAAAGATTTTGAGAGAAGTTGAAATAGATCC
Organism: Euclidia mi; assembly: GCA_944739405.2. Classification (NCBI taxonomy): domain Eukaryota; kingdom Metazoa; phylum Arthropoda; class Insecta; order Lepidoptera; family Erebidae; genus Euclidia; species Euclidia mi. The sequence goes on along the minus strand of OX123186.2, from coordinate 87,600,015 downwards.
TTGGTTCAAAGAACAAATTTCGGAATTTATAATATAATTTAAAGTACCTACAGATAATTTCTAGTGTAATTAATCAAGAAGCTATGAATTATAAAATAAATTACAAGGATTTTTATTTAAAAAATACTCTAAATGTCTAAAGTTATTCTTAAGGAAACAAACTACCAAAGATCAATAATTATAACACATAACAACTTCTCTAAAATTCATTTTTTACAAATCAAAGTGCATGCGACGCGCCGTGATTCTTTGAAATTAATGCAAGCGTACCCGCAGGCACCCACTAGTTAAATTCAAAGCTAGACACAGCCTTACAATTCCATTACGTAACAAAAAACGTTCCGTATATATATAACGTTACGTAATGGTCGTTACGAATTACTGTCTTGGGCTACTTGAAAAAACATTTTTGTATGATATACTTTAAATTTTCAACTATATTGCACAAATAATATATGATTAATAAAGAACAATTCCAGAAACACAAAATGATATTAAAACATTCTTACCTGAGAAAATATAGTTACTAAGGTGGAATTATTTTTCACACACCTAACCTCCAAAACGTTTCGTAACGAACAGCGCACAGAGCATGCCCTGGTAACTGACGAACAACTTTTTTTTTTGTGAATAATGCCATCCTATTGCCAATCTAGGGAACTTTTTTGTCAGTGTTGCCATGGTACTCTACACAAATTGTCAAAATTGATATTTTCTTCAATAAATCCAAAGTTAAATAAGAATTTATTTATAAAAAAAACTTACTTTTATTACCATTATTATTATATTATTTTACTAGTTTGAAACAATTTTGCATGACCACAAATATTTTTTGTTGGCAAACAATGGAAACCGTTACATAAATTAAAAACAAACAATAAATTAAACTAAATGTCAGTAACGTCATTGTCACAAGAAAATTTGCCGGCTGTGTGTTTACATACTTTTTCCTTGTGATTATTGGTATTTTATTGGTATTTACGTAGAGTTGAGCTTCAGTTTCTACGTATAATATTCAGGAATATATATTTCAGCATTACCTGTGTTGTTTGTGTAAGTGTTTGTGACATAGGTACTTAAGATAGGCCCTCCTAAAGGAGTTTGGACCATATATCTAAGTGTAGTGTTCTGCTCATTTTACTGGCAAGAGCTTTTATTATTATGGTACAGCAGACCATGATCAAATGCATCCTATTATACAACAGGCTCGAAATCAATATATTAAAGGAAAGAGCAGAAAAAGAGAAACACAAACTGGTGTAAAAATTAATGTATAGCTAAATAAATACATTTGATATTATATTTTTGCCTTATTTTTTCCTAACTAAATAAACCTATATAGCAGGACCTCTAATCCGAACCCATTGTAACTGATTTGGCCAATTCAGATTAGGAATTAACATCTTTATTTTCTCTAGTAAAGTGTTTAATTTCTCAATGTAAATAAGTCGAAATGATATTTCGTGAACTTTGAAATTGTATTAAAAGTCAAGTGTTCGTGATATTTCCCATGTAATAACGTTTTTCTTTTGGGAAAACGTTACATGAGAAATATCACGAACATTTGACTTATAATACAATTACGTATGTTACGCAGCGATAGCTAAAAAAAAAATAGTTCGTTTAGTTCCTTGAGTGGCATTCAGGTGGCGCTCAACGTTAAGATCTGATAAAATTGACAGTTGCCAGTCTATCTCCAGTTATAATATATAGTCTATGGCACAGAGTACCTTTTTATATACGGCACAGCGTAAAACGTATAATGCCATAGATGTGTGAATAACATGGATTGGACGTACCTACGAAGTTAGCGTGCATACCTACGAAACGTATGCAAATAAAATGGCGTCCATTAGGGTTGGGCGCATATTAGGCAACTCAAAGCATATATCGACAAGTTTTTTTGTTATCGACAAAGTATAGCACCTTTAGGCATCATTCGCACGAGGATTTAAAAAACGATTGCGTTGAACTCTGGCGTAAGCACTTTTAAAAGCTTGCGATGAGAGCGTTCATACCAGCGCTAAAATCACTGTTGTCTCGGTTCTGAAAGAAGTCGAAATGGTTAAAGCTAACGTACTAGCAAATGCGATTTGTGTTGCTAAAAGATGAAAAAGAAAACTATTTTTTTTTAAGTTTTTGAAGGGTTCTTACTTTTTCTAGTAATAAATCACAGATCTGTGAATAACATGGATTGGACGTACCTACGAAATTAGCGTGCATACCTACGAAATGATGTGGAAAATAAAATTACTGCCGTTGGGTTGGACTCCAGAATATAATCGATATCGACATTGAGCCGGTTAGAGGTAAATAATACATTACTGTAGATTTAGAAAAAATATGTAAATAGATATTTATAGTAAGTTACTTTAGATCTTTTGCTAAATTAGTTTATTCCATAAAGCAAATGCGGACGAACATGGTAAAGCAAAAAACGTCCCTTGTATCATATAACAAAATATTCTCTGGTAGCCAATATCGATACTGTGTCGCTGTGAATGAAAGTACCGGACATGAATGGCACCATACATAATCATCATCATATCAGCCAAACGACGTCCACTGCTGGACATAGGCCTCCCCCAAGGTTCTCCACACAGACCGGTCTTGAACCGCCCGCATCCAACCGCCTCCCGCGATCTTGACTAGATTGTCGGTCCACCTTGCGGGGGGCCTACCTCTGCTGCGTCGTCCGGTACGTGGCCGCCATTCCAGAACCTTTCTGCCCCAACGGCCATCGCTTCTTCGAGCTATGTCCCCTGCCCACTGCCACTTCAGCTTGGCTATCCGGATAGCTAATGGCCGCCGCCGACTGACGGCATGGCATGGCACGGTGCGGAACGGCATGTTTCGTTAGCCCGAAGGACGCTTCGGCACGTCGCAGCATGCCGCGACATGCCACGTCATACCGAGGCGTCCAATTGACTGGAATTTAGTATCAATAGCACTTCTTGCTGAAGATGAAGAACGACAAATACAAACTGATATGTCGAAGAGAAAACAATTCTGGATACATTATTAATGAGAACAAGATTTACTAACGGTGAATTCAGGAACCTACTGATTCGTCACACTGCAAGACGCCATGGCATGCCGCGGCGTCCAAGTATGCCGCCGATGCCGCGACGCAACCCGACGTCCCGCGGCATGGCACGGCAGGCTGCGGTACGATTGTATCGAAATAAAGTAATATAAATTCTAAACTCATTGAAATAAGAATGAAAATGACTTGATCAGTAATAAAATCCTTCGCCATGCCGCGACGTCAGTGCGCGCCGGCCTTATGTCGCCGATTTCTGATTTGCACCATACATACCGTAATGAAACACACAGCTACACTGAAATATAATAAGGGGGTAAGAAAAATCATAATTGATTAATCACACATCATCAGCCTTTAACAGTCCACTGCTGGACTAGGCCTCTCCTTTGAAAGGAGGAATTGGCCTACTATACCACGCTGGCCGAACGGGTTGGTATAGGGTTTGTATCAAGTTTTCCTTCTCTTACGGTGGTGTTCTCTGCATAATATGCTCCCTCTGTCGGCTCTTACGACACCCATGGGATGATATGGGGTGGTGACATTCCGTATTCTTAATCCGTCACCACACGGACAGAGAATTGATTAATACATGTTCTTTATTTGTTTTTTATCTGTATAATATATAAAATCCTTGCGTTACTGACTGCCTGACAGATAAGCTACAGCCAAAATTATAAGGTGCAGGCAGCTGAAATTTGGCATGTATGTTCTTTGGGGATCGCAGGAGTGCACTAAGGACTTTCTTCAAATTCCCACGGGATCGGACCGAAACAGTCGAAAAAATATGCAGGTGTAGCAGCGGGCGTCCTCTTGTTTATAAATAAAATGATTTTCTTCAACGTTTCATTGCAAGGAATTCTCGCATACAGTTGCTGTTCAGGTTATTTGTTGGCAAAAAACATAATATAATTATTTTAACTGCTCATTTTCCTGAACATAGAGCAGGATGCAGCGGTTTTAGGTTTTATGTAATCAGGGCTAAGTAAAGTAAGTTGGTCAAATATCGCTTTTCCTTTACTAGGTACAGACAAAATTGGTGGAATGTTTCATTTATTTCCGTTTACAGACGCGAGATATTTTTAACAATGTTATCGTTTGTGGAAGTATCTATACATTACGGATATATCGATAACCCATATCGACATTAGCAGTAACATCACTTCTAACCTCTAATACGTTAATATGGAAAATTCCAAACTACGAAAATAACATTTAGGCCATAACGAAGCTAAAACCTGTTCAATTAACTATAAAAAGAACCTTTTGTAACAATATTTTGTACAATTACTAATCCTATTCAACAATATAAATCATGACTTGTTACTTACTTGTGAAGAGTACATTTGTGTTGATTATAGCTTTATCTTGCACTGCACAGTTCAAATCAACACTTAGGCATGATTTTACGATCTCTAGGAAAGCCTGAAGCACTGATTCATCTGGTTTTTAGACTTAATTATGCACAAAATCAAAATTATTATGTTCGATACACAACGATTTGACAGCAGATGTACCAAAAATACCTAGAAAATAATATGGCGACACTGGCACGATTGACATTTCTGATAAAAATTCACTATGATCAGTGTATTCAGTAACCTATGGCTATCTCTTTTTTCTAACAGAGATATCGCTAAGTAAAAACGAGACAATACTATGTTTGGTGGCTTTATGTCGATTTCATATATATTTCTATAATGTAAAGTATCCATATGTACTATTTGTCCACTCCATATTATATTCTTTTCTCAAAGTATAATGCAATGGCTTTCTCCAACGTCCAAACTCTTTGGCTTTCTCGTTCATTCTTTGACGTTACATTACAAATGTTGCCAGAAGTCTAAAAAAATAATAATATGGTATGTTTTTATTTTACAAGTAACAGTAATCCTCGTTACTTAGCCGGAAATTCCACCACTCGTGATTTTAGAAGACAAGAGTAAATTGAGTTATTTAATATGATTTCTTTTAATTATCGTTAAATTATACATTTACTTGTGCCTTTAAATATTTGTATTTTACAATAATTTGCAAATTGTACATGTTAAATGTAATTTTGTGGTAGTAATCGAACTTTTCAGATTGTAGGGTATAGCAAAGAGTATACAAAAATACTACGTAAGAAGAGGCGGATGTGCCATAGATCATGCGAGACTTTCAGCTTTGTATGAAACGTGCAGGGAGAACTCGTACCAACATAAAGATACTAATTGACATCGTTTTTATGTTGTCAGCATTGTCATATTTGTCAATATAGGGATGTACCCTCTAGTGATTAACGAAATATCGATATCGATAATATTAGGTAAGAAATAATTATAATTATGTTTCGACTAGAATTATACTTTTCCAACACAAATAAAAGATGTATTTGATATTTATGTGTTTATTCAAACAAATTAGCCTATTCTATAAAATATATTCTAGATTAGCGAAGAAAAATACGCAGAACTAAAAGATATATGTATGTACATGTAATGGAAAGGTTTTCAACATTTCTTCTGTAATAGGATTTAAAGAAATGCCTATAGATACAAGGCACAGCTGTTTTTCTGACTTGAGTTCCCTTTTTTTAAGTCTTTCGGCTTAAAATGCTTGCCACACACATAGTTCAACTGATGTAATTTTGCAATGGGCACATAAATCAAGTCTTGGTTTCCAGTTGCAGCTACCCATTTTTACATCTAAAGAGAAAAAAAAGAATAGAATTTTTAGTCCTTGTGCCAATTTCTAATAACGGATTATCGATAACTGACAGGCAGCACTATTGCTTACCTACAAAGTACTAGGATATGAAACTTTAGAACATTTCCTTATTTTTTATGTTTCATTGAAATATATCACATTATATAACATTATAAATATTCATTGATCTTTATCTAGGGACATTTTGCCATAAATACCTACCCTTTTTTCATTGCCTGTTGTTGTATGCCATATTTCGCACGTTATTTTGCTTGTTTTCATTGCGCTCCTTTCAATGCTAATCAAATAAATATAGTAACACTAACACTAGAAGTGTAAAATCACATTTATTTGGTTATACACAAAGCACTTTTACAGTATGTTTTTTACGTTTTATAAACAAACTACATAACGCGGCAAAGTTCAATCTGGATAATAATGTGACAGTTGTGACATTTGACACTATTGACAGCCAAGGCGGTGATGTACGTATAGGTAACCCGTCTAACTTTGAAAGAATACTGTTCCAAGGGTACATAGTGAAGGATGCTATCTTCACGTTTTATATATATAATAGCAGCCATTAAAAAGATAGCACATTTCATACATTCGGTTCTTTCTTAGGAACTTGCGCCAGGCTGGGGTATAGGGTGGACATCTAAAATCAGGTGTTTCATCCAAGTTTAATTCTATTGTATTTGTTTTGTTTGCCAGAATTACGTACTTTTTTATTTTTTAGCTTATTCATAATAAGACTTTTTAATGAAAATGAGTTAAAGGACATCTGTAAAGTTTTTTTGGCTGAGTAATTAATTGCTGAAGTTAGTGGACAGCATACTTACTTTTACAACGGTCATTTTTTTTGAAAATCGCTCAGGTACGAAAGTAAATAAATAAGCCTAAAATGGAAGAATAAAGGTCAGCGCCCATTAGAGCCACCCGGCACCCACTCCGCAACGCCTCGCCTCGTGCGGTTAGTATTCTTTATATGGATTTGTATGGGTATGCGCTCACTACATCAACTCCGTAGCGTCACCGTATCGCCTATGTCGTAAGCCATCCACGCGCGGGCGGCGGGTGGTCCACCCGCCGTCCGCGCGTTGACGGCTCTTGGTGGCAACTCGCTGCTCGCATGCTTGCCGCGCGTTGACGGCTCGTCGCCAACGTGCGGGTCCGAAGCGGACCGCGCGATGCCCGCGAATGATTCACGTCCGAGTGTTACCAGATACACGGTAAATACCATAGATGCCCGGTAATTTTGAGCAAGACACGGTCTACGGTAATAAGCTAATACCGTGTTCTTTTCTAAGGTATTTTTAATTATTAATTACCGTGTAAATGATACTCTTATTTTTACTCAAAAATATATTATGTTCTTACGAGTAATCCTCTATTGGTAACATTGGCTGTCGCAGTTGGTGATGTCGGGGAAATCATTAACGATTTCATTACTTAGCAGGTAATATAAGCCGGCAGAATTAAAAATATTTTAGGTAGTGTTTTTCATGAGCATACCTTATGTTAAAATTTGTAGTTAGTAGGTGTATTCATACTATTCATAGACGAAAGTTTAGTATCTAGTTGTGTGTGGTCATTGCATTACTTGAAAAAGTTAATTGATATAAAATAAGAGTGCCAATTAAACGTTTGTAAAATTTGGCATTACGAAACACACGTGTAGACCTAGTGCCAATTGTTAACAGACTATTCGATAATTCGTGGACCAAGCGACGTACACTCGTTGACCGCGCGGCGTTCAGTCGTTGACGGCGCGCGGTCCACTGGTTGATCGCGCGGCGTTCACTCGTTGACGGCGCGCGGTCCGCTGGTTGACCGCGCGGCGTTCACTTGTTGACGGCGCGCGGTCCGCTCGCTGGTTGACCGCCCGACGTCCACTCGTGGACGCCGTGCGGAGTGGGTGCCAGGTGGCTCTAATGAGCGTAGACCTTAAGAGCGTATACGCCTCGAGCGGCGGCTCGAGTTTAGGTTTTTATAGTACCGCGGTCGCCCGCACACCGCGCATGCGAGACCCGGCGCACTATGACGGTATCGCGTGGAATAATAATCTTGATCCTTCTTGCCATACATGAACAGTATTCTTTTATGTAATACGTCGATTATGATATAAAAGTATTCAAATTAATTATTTTCAATGCACATGCATTTAAAGGTATCAAATAAAGATATATATTACATATTTGTTTAGTAGGATGATGTTCCTCAGGATAACAACGACTATTTATAATAATTTGGCGCAGTTTTATTATATGATAGAAATAATTTATAATTGTCATCTACATAATTGTTACATTTCAAATATACATCTATTTTGTTATGAATGCATGAAAACTCACGAATGACACTAAATACAAAACCAAAAGAGTCGGGTAAAAGAAAATACTTAATTAATTAAAAGAAAGAAAAAATATGCAATATGTTGATTTGTATTTACAAAATATTGTAATTATACAATACATATTCACCTAAAATTATTTCACACAGTGTGCGATGATATAAATCCCTCTTTTTATAAAATTTACATAGATAAGGCCAATACTCGTATTTTATATGACATTGAAATTATATTTTGAACGAAATGAGATTGGATTTTAAATTGACTCAGAATTGGTATTCTTCTAATTTAAATGTCATTATCAACGAGAGTCCGTGTCACGAGAACATAGACATTTTGTAAACAAAGAATTTTTACTAAGTGACTTAGCGATAGTTCTGTCAAAAACAAATAATTTCAAATCAATGAGCACAACGGTATAGGTCGGGTTCACGAAAGATGACCACTGCGCAGAAATCATTTTTTAGGTCTCCGTGGAGGTGCGGGGTGAGGCGCGGGTGGAATGCCAATGGTGTGGCTCCGTTCTTGACGCATTGCCTAAATGCGTCAAGAATGGAGCCACGCCATTGGTGCACGAATGTACATATGCGCGACGGCCGCCATTTCTGGTCAACTTTCGTGAACCGACCTATACATAGATACGTGTCATTGGAAACTAATATGTCAATGGATCGGGTTTTTATCGATATTATGCGCTGTCAACCGGATCTTTTAATGTTTTGAGGTACTGACGCCTATGGTGTCAACATTTGGCGTTAGTTCATTGAAATGATACATTCTTGGGCTTAACATCTTTTTATCAGAGGACAAAATTAAATTTTTAGTTATCAGGAAGGGGTTGGTGTTAAGTTAAATACAAGTTTATAGGATTGCAACGCTCTTCTCGCTGCCGGCATCTCGAAATAGCGCGTGCAGAATATCAGATGGCAGAAAATTATTTATACCTTAAAAAGAAATTGCGTTTTCAGACTACCGTAACGTTTAATGGTTTTTGTTTAAGTTCATTCTGACGATTTCATTCACAGACAACGTAAAATCTCTATGCCTAGAAATGTTTATGCAATGTATTATAGCTAGTTATCTGTTATATTATTCATTGTTGGTCAATAATTTAATATTTTAGAATAGATATGCTACTTTGAGCAATATTATTTATTGCGTAGTGATTGTTTAAAAATCGTGTCAATAATAAAGTAACATGTATGTACCTACTCTATAATTAACATACATGGTACTCTATTTTTCATTAATTTACAGATTATTACGTGTAAAACAACAAAAAAATCGGCCAATTTATGAACATTCGACCACTAAAACACAAAATCAAATATATTTATTTCAGTCAAATTTAACAATATAAATTTAAAAACATAGTGGCATAATTAGGCATTGAAAAAAAAAGACTGTTCAAAAGCATAAAATCTAAAACGCAACTGCTCGAAAAAAGGTTGTGAAGCTCTGAATGTTTGTTTACAAAAAGTCTATCTTCTCGTGGCACCAACTATAATTTGACTTCTATTGTTCTCACTGATGTTGACACATTGTTTAATTAACAACAGGCAGCGATAGCCTACTGGAGATACCAACGGACTGCTATGCAGAAGGTATCGGGTTCGAATCCACGGTATGCTAGAACGATGATGATGACATTGTTCAATTAACGATCTAATCACGATAACATTCCAATATCAGTTTATTTAGGAGAATACCATTTGTGACATGAGTATGACACTGACATTAGATCGAAACTGCATTTTGAACAAATATAGTTAGAAGAATTGAGTCAAAATAAACTGTTAACTGGTGCAGAATAAGACTGCACAGTAGGTAGGTGGGCTTGTGTGTGTTAGGTACCTGCAATGCGAGCTCGTGGGGATCAGCTGAGCTGCGGCGGTTTGTAAGATAATATTCGATTCAAGTGTGCTTTTAATTGCATTGCATAGTACGTTTTAGGTAAATACCTATTACATTGGTATCATGCTAACGACGGCGCGTCCTAGCTTAAAAATAACCATAATTTTGACCCCATTAAGAACCTCATACATGGGCTCTGTAAATTCATCGGTCGGTCACCCATCCATACTTTGACCGTGATGTCAATTACTTTACCTTAACTTATGTAGTTTGTACGAAAATAAACCTGCAATAAAGGCTCTGCAAGCCAATCCCATGGTCACCCATCAAAGATCAAATGCGTCTAACTACTGTACCTGTTTATACTGTATATTGCCACTTGATTTTTGCAGCAAGGTATTATATCTAACGGTCCGTTTCTGTCAGTCTGGCCCAGCCCCTAGTTGACCGCGCTACTATACTAACCAGTAACCACTAGACTCCAGATGTCTCGACTAACACACTAGTTTAATACGTAATACATAAATAAAGTTAAGTACATCAACTTTTCATATTTATAAAAAAAATACGTTGGGAAAAAAATAAGGATCAAGAAGCTTTAGCCGCGCTATAAACGTTTTGGAATGCAATATTTACGTAAAATGGCGGACGCGGACGCGAGCGACAGGTCCGTTCTCTGAGAGCGCTCAGCGCTGAATGGCGGATGGCGGACATAGCATCGCGCTTCGAGTTTTATAGGTCTTTTAAAAAAAATCATATTAATTACAAACGAAAAGTTTAGATTCCAATTTTTTTATATGACTTAAAATGAATCTTAAGGTTTCTAAATGTGTATACATCTTTTTAATAATCACAGTAGTTTTTTAGATATAAATGCAAATTTGCGGGCTAAAATTAAGCAAAATGCACTGTTTTGTTCTCCGATTTCCTTGAAAATTATGAATGAAATTACAATTTCTTTTTTAGGGACTCGCTTGTATAGCTTTTGCTCGTACAGTTTACATTTACAGAATTATAGAACGATAAGTTTTTATAGCACTAGCGACCATTAATGCTGGCCTAAACTACAGAAATTACGAAAATGACTTTTTTAAATTCATCCGTTTTAAAATATTTACTATAGTAACCCATTTATTTATCTTTAGCACTCTCTTGATAAAGAACTGAACTTTCATATTTTCTATATTTTTACCATTAATTGTTATTTATCCGTAACGTAATAGAACAATAAAAACCCGCAAAATCGCCTCCGACGGATTAAACGCTCTTAATTGCATGCTCCTAGTTGGTCACGCCGTCCACGCATCAAGCAAGGTGGTAGGCAAAATGTTCTGACGGATGTGGAGTACCTACATATTGCTCTTATATCAGATACTCACCAAACAGGCGCTGTTTAGTAGTGCCAGATTACCTACAAATTAGGCAATAGCTTGGGGCAGCAGAAACGGCACCAGATACGATATGCCAATCGCCGCTGTGCCGTGTTAATCGAACCTCTCGCCTAAAGATAGGGAATGTCACCACCCCATTTCATTCCGTGGGTGTCCTATGAGGTAACTAAGAAAATACAAAAAGCAAATAGAATATTTGCGAACAGGCGGAAAATTTGACATCAAGCCATGTAGGTACCATACCTTCCTAGGCTGCCAGCGTACTAGAGTAGGTCAAACCCTAGATTGTGATAGGCTTTGGAAGATCAGGCTCGTTTCGAATTTTACAACGATGCGCCTTGGCAGCAGGTTAATCAGTGCACCGAACCACCGAACGCCGATAGAATCGAGGTGAGACTTAAATCTTGCTAAAACCGTAGGAAGCCGACATAAAGCTACATCGGAGATAAGACTACTCTTTGTAAAGACTGGCAGCCTGCTTTACGAGTACAAGACGTCAATTATATAAAAACCCACATAACTCAGGCAAGCTAGTACACGAAAAGGGTAGAATCAAGCCGTGTTATCAACTCGCGCAAAATTCTTAACAAAGTATGAGTAGAATAAAGAGCCACTCTAAGATATTTTGGAGTAGGTACCTATTTTTTCGTGATTGAGTAGGTACCTAATATTATCGTGACTCCAAAATGTAGTGTGCACTTGTAGTAGCTTACGACAAGAGCAATGAGCAGAGAAGATAAGTGCCAAGTTAGTAATTAACACTGCATTCTCGTGAGCGTTATAGTTATACTTGCTTATTTATAATACTAATTTATTAGTATGTAGTTAGGTACCTACTACACTTCAATTAGCATTTTGCCAAGTCATGTTGAGTTTCAGTTGCTAAATTTGAGCGCATGCGCAACAGTGTCAGTTGATCGCAGGCTTTATTGAATTTTCAGCCTGAAAATATAAAGCTGCCGCCCGGACCCTGGCTCTGTGCCAGGAAGAGACAGTGCCAGCGCCTTCTTATGGAAGACCATTACATGTCTAGCATAATGTGGATGGTAGCAATATACTCTTATGTATTTACTATCGCGTGAATGAAAGGTATTGGCAGGGATATCGTTAGAAAATTATATGTTATTAATACATATATGCCTAGATTGAATGAACGTCGAGCACATGTGTTTAATATTAGGTAACTTACTGTTTAGAAACCAAAAGTTGTATCAAAGCAAAGTACTTGTATCAAAAGCAAATCATGCGACTGTAAAGGCTTGCTTACAGGTAGTTTAGGTACCTATTGCCTTTACCTTCGATGAATAGCGCCTTGAGGCAATAATTGGTCTAAGTAAGTAACCACTTACCTATTTAGTAGAATTTTAGTCAGTCTGTCCATGTCTTGGTCCATTTATTACCGTAGACAACAGAAGTGTGACCATTCAACTCGAGTAAGTCGGGAAGCCTGCCACCAATGCTTCATGGTGGGAGTATTGGGAAGGCTAATAAAATTATTATCCCAATCCCTGCCAACTAAGATTTAAAATGCTACCCGCACCTCCCTCAACTCTAATTGTGCAGTACAAATAACTGGTCGTAATGAGTCGGCCTTACTGTGAAAATTTGGTCGAGATTATCGAAACCGGGGAGTCTAGTGCGAGTGTTGATCGAGTTGAGAGTCGTTCCCCAATGGAAACAATTTCTATTCATTTTCTAATTGAATCGGTCATTTCACAAACCTCATAAGTCACAAAATTCAAATTTTTCAGAAATCAATAAAAACTGTTTCATACACAAACAAATGAATTTTAAAGGATTTTTTTATGTTTAATTTAGTATTTGAGTGGTACAAAATTAAAATAGCGTATAACCTTTACAGTTTATTAATAGAAATAATGAAAAAACCTGAAAAACAGTTCTTGACATATGTTGTTTTAGCAAGAAATAGGGTTAGTGGTATATAATTTAACCAAAACAATCGTAGTAATCATATGTTTATAGCTTTTAAATAAGAATTATGCTTAAAAATAATCTTATTAACATTTTACATGTATTAATTTGGCATGTTTTAATATCTTTATGGTACATAGTCATATTCTCTATCATTCTCATCTGGATTATCTTCAACATTTGCAGTTGGCCAGCTAAAAATCTTATATATAATATATAAAGCTGAAGAGTTTGTTTGTTTGTTTGGTTGAATGCGCTAATCTCAGGAACTACTGGTCCGATTTGAAAAATTATTGCAGTGTTAGATAGTCCATATATCGAGGAAGGCTATAGGCTATATAACATCACGCTACGAGCGACGGGAGCGGAGCAGTAGCCTTAAATAACGCGGGTGTAACCGCGGGCATCGTCTAGTGTTGTTATAAAATGGCATAATAATATGCTCTTACAGAATGCTATCTTGAACTTGTTTTAAATCGTCTTATTTCAAATCACAGGCTTTGGTTGATGGAAGTTAAACAGAAGTTTTTATTATTTTTATTAATGAGAATGAATGTTTAATCAAACCATCAATATATATCTCAGCTATGTTAGTTTCTTTTCGATCTGAATCATACTGAAAACTCATGTATTTCGAAGGTGCAAATGACTTATTCTGGTCCTTTGGCACTTTTTTCCATAATATTCAGTTGACATACATGTTTTTTGTTCAAATTTGGCCACCATTTCTTAAATTCTAAAACATCTTCAGTTTTTAGCTTTATGACAGTAAATGTTGAGCTGGAGTTCGAAACCAAATCAATGTATTCTCCTGGGACGTAAATATGATCATGCCTTCGAACATTTCTTTTTTATGACTCCAAAATCACGGTGCATGCAAAAACCTCTTAAGTCACTGACTAATGTTGTTTATGCAATGAACGTCTTTCACGCGGTATTATTTAAAAGAGGAAGGAATGTATTGACTTAAGTTGTTTTCACCCAGAATACGCATCTACCTTTGAGGAACCATTTTCAGCAAAAAAAAGGATGTTGTAAAAAATGTGACTTATGTGGTTTTTGAAATGACCGATTCAATTGTGCCCCTTACCGGTCTCGACTAACGCGCGAAGTAGGTACCTATCCGCTAAGGGCGGTTAAAAAAATTATGGATATTATTTGCGAAAAGAAACGATTCGCATTCGATTACACCTGCCCAGCTTGCCCTAGACCCCGAAACATGTCTCCGCAGCCTACGCTCGGTAAGTAAGTGTCAAATAGCGATAACCTAGGGAAGATACCAAAGAACTGCCGCAGAGATGGTCCTGTGGCCATCTCTGCGGCATTTCTTTGGTATGTCCAATCCCACGGTGCGCACCACAGACTTACATGCACATTCAATAATTATGTAAGTACCTACCTGGGAAAACTGACTAGGAGTGGTCATTTTCACACATTGCATAGTGTATGTTGTGAATCGTTGGAGCCCAAGTAGGAATTTATTTAATTTACGTTGCAAGAATGTTGATTAAAAATCATTAATCCTCGTCTTAATTCAACTAAACCGAACCTCCAAAGACGATAGCTTAACTTTCAGTGTAGTTGCCAAGATCTGCGCAGCAGCTACTTATCTGTACTAGTATCGCACTACATAGGTAAGGGTAGGTACAGCCAGCTACAAAGGTTGCTGCACATTTCAATCTTGCAGTCTTTTATGAATGAAAACTTTGACCTTTGTAACGTCTTGTTTTTTTTTAACTTTTGATAGGCTAACGTTTGAACGCGATCTCGCCTGATGTTAAGCGATGATACGGTTGAAGATGGAGCACGCTTGCCTAGAAGGTACCTATTCACCCGCGACTTGAAAACACCCAGATTGTACTCATCAGGAAACACAGACTCAGGCAATGAGTTCCATAGCTTTGCAGTACGCATAATAAATGAGGAAGCAAAGCGTTTCGTGCGTATGGGTTTGATAAGTTTGTCTGGTCGCCCGATGGTAAAAAAAGGGGATGGAGGAATCAGGTTATGTAGCTCCTCTGCACACTCTCCGAAATGTAACCTAAAAAAACCCACACAGACAGACTAGCAACACTGCGACGATGCTCCAGGCTTTGGAGTTTGTGTTAACCAATTGGTCATCGCCAATGAGCCTCCTAGAGACCTAGCTTCCCTCTCCAAAGTCCCTAGCTTGTATTTCGCTGAACCATCCCAAAGGTGAGAACAGTAGGTAACTACTCCATGCAGGATCGGACTTGTGTTTTGTAAACATTTAGCAACTGATCCGGCGTAAAGTACCGTCTCACCCTGTTCAGGATAGCTAGTTTCTTGCCAGCCAGTTCGGCTTTTGACTCTATAATATAAGAACCAAAATTTAAATTAGAGGTCAATGTGACGGCATGGAGTTCCAAGCGATCGGTGATCTGCACAGGTGCATTTCGAAAAGTCTGAGTCAGATGAATAATTGACTCCGTTTCGTGTAGAATAGACACGCCTGAGTTTTGGATGCATTTAACTTGATAAGCATCACCTCAGTCGGAGACCGCCCTCAAAGTCAAGTTCAAACACTCAAGCATGTCTTCTCTGAGTAACTGTATTTCTGCTACACTGGCCCGAGCACTGGACATATTATTATATCTCTCTACAACCGTGCTGTCATCTGCATATCCGAAGATGCCTGGTTTCAATAGGTCGTTGATGTGAAGCAGGAAGTGTGGCAGAGAGAACTGATCCCTGTGCGACTGCGGCGTTAATTGCCATTCGGGCTGACGAACAGCCATCGACGACTACCCGAATGGACCGATCTCTCAGAAAATCTGATATCCAGATATCCAAGCGCATAGGCCAGGGGGAAGGCCAAATGTTGGAAGCTTGCCGATGAGACTATCATGCCAGACCTTATCAAAAGCTTTCGAGACAGCTAGTGCTTCACCGTGTCTCTCGACGGCCGCACCCCATAGCTGCGTGGCATACACAAGAAGATCTCCTGTGGACCGATTTCGCCGAAACCCGTACTGTCGGTCGCTGAGGAGGTTATTCAATTCTAGGTATGCCAGGAGTCTATTATTCAGTACACGGTACACGATCGATGCTCTTACAGAGTATGGAAGTGACTGAAATGGGTCTGTAGTTGTTTGGGTCAGTTCGGCTACCCTTTTTGGGCACTGGTTGTACATTGGCAAGCTTCCAAGATCTTGGCATTATGGCAGTTGCCAGAGAAAAGCGAAAAAGGCGAATCAATACGGGAGACAATTTGGAGGCACAGATTTTTAGTACTATGGCTGGAATGCCATCTGAACCACTGGCCTTCTTCACGTAAAGATACCGTACCTAGTATTTTACGAACCTCTGACGTATTCGTATGCCTAACATACAGGTTTCGCAATGGGGCAGTGTCGGAGGTGGTTTGTTTGTGTGGTCTAGACGCGAAGATTCTGCGAAGATTGTGGCAAATAAATTCGCCTTGTCCTCAGCAGCGTGGGCTAGTGATCCGTCTGGCCTCAGCAGTGGTGGTAGTGAGGGACGGCAGAAGTTTGATTCTACCAATTTCGCCAGGGACCAAAACGTTTTACTACCAGCAAAAAAACCTACAAGCCATTGTAAACAATCATTATTATTATTTGGAACAATAAAACCCATGTAGGTAAATGTACATTTATTGACTTATGTTGCTGACTGTACTTAACCTACCGTATTTTGTAGGCCGTCCTTACGTAGGCAAGTTTATCGTTCAATATGGAAGATATCGATGAAGGATCTGCGGGGCGCGGTTCCATAAGTATCAAGATGGCTTGTCTCTTCGAATATGCAGGATTGACGACCTACTTCAGGTTATTGATCGGTAGGTACACAGCGTATAAACTGCTTTATTTTTTGCTTTTACGTAGGTACTTTTACCTACCTAACGACCCATTATCTGGTTTCAAGTCTTCATGGTTTAGAAGATAGGCATCCAGATGGCCTTATCAGACTTTGAACAGGTAGTACTTCGAGAATTAAAAAAAACCTTTCTATAAATAGAGCGCCAGAAGCGTTTTGAGAAAAAAAAAGGACATGCTATTCTAAAAAAACGCATCAGCTTGCCGTAATCCAAGACCTGATAGTCAGTATTGAAAGATGATCCCAACGAAGGACGACTAATGCATTTCATTAGGGCTCCAATTTAACATCGTCCCAGGTACTTAGTTCATTTGTTTTTCGCTGCTGGAGGCAGATTATTCTCCAAGATATTCTACACTAGAAATCTAAACCTAACGTAACGCGTTGTCTTGGTTGGCTTACCTAGGTAGAAGTAGTCGCACCTACTTATTTAATTGCAAAGGATAATTTAATTGACTTTTTTTTTTGTTTTACGAGGTGGAAAATCCCTTCGAATCTCAGACTCTTGGGGGAAATGAGAGCCGGAGCATATTGTGTTACCACTGAAAACCACCTCGACTTTCTCATGTACCCGCGTGTCGGGGGGTAGCGTAACACCGAAGCATTCGTCGCTACCCTCCGACAGGTATTGGCCCGCCAGATGGTCAGGCGAGCCCCGAACAAAACGCCCTTGGCGGCGGATTAAGGTGTTGGGCTCCGCCGCCAAAACACCCAGCGGCCGCAGAGGATAGGGAGGACGGCAACGCAATACCGCATCTCCTCTTCCTCTGCGGCTCCACCGTGACGCATCGAATGGTGCGCCCCCATTTGGTCACGGGAGATAGGGCGCGCGGCAACGCAACACCGACACGCCTCTCCTCCCGCGACCGCGCCCGACTGCGAGGGACAGACAGAACCATAGAGATAGAAAGGATAGAGTGGCAGAATAGTTAAACTATTGATTACTAATAAACATAAATAAATAATAGTTACAGGTAGCACGCCAATTCATGCCATTGCGCAATGTTGTGCATGCACTGTTAGAGGGAGATGCAGGGGGCCTACCGTAGAGATATAAAGGATAGAGTGGCAGAATAGTACCTAACTCAATATTGTGTCGCGTCCGCCGGTGGAAGAGAGAACGCAACAGTTAAAGGCCCTCTGCATCTCTCTCTCACAGTACCAGGGCCGGATTTAGAGGTCTGGAGGCCCCAGGGCAATGCAGCTGTGGGGGCCCCTATTTATTGTCCGTATTATTTTTCCTTAACCTATTAAAAAATACACTGTCAGCAAATAAAAAAATACAATTTATTAAAAACGAAATAACGGTGTAAATGTATTTTGCACATTGTGAATTTTATTATTGCGAATTTTATTATTGATTAGGGTTAGTTTCGATAGCCCGTTTTTGTTCCATCGTTTTTGTATCGGAGTCTATTCTTGTTCATTTTCATTTTGAAAACTAGCGCTCTCCGGTGCAATTGGACACTTCTAATACCAAGTACATTCTTAATGTAATTTCAATGTTCGGGAAAGTAGCTCGGCAATTCTGATTTTCAAGAATGCGATAATACAACAGTTCCTTTGATTGATCTTTTTCACAGTCCTGTTTTACAAGTACCTATATTAACGATACAAATTGTACCAACTCATTGCCAAGTCTAGATTCGAAATCGTCTTGTAAACTTTTACTAATTCCTCTGCAGCGGCATATAAACTTGCGACATCCATATCGTCTAAGTGGTTGAGGAATCCAAATCTCAATCGAACAGCTTCGTGTGCTTGCAATATTTTTATGAGATAAACACAAAGTTGATTGATAACTGGGCTAAAACCAGTCACTTTAAATTTTCTATTGGTGATAGATTCTGTAATTGGTGTAGACCGTGTAGAAAACATACTTACATAAATTCTGAATAAATTTGCATTGCTGACGCACAAGAGTTTTTCCTACTAAATTCAGTGAATGACCACACCATGGTACAAACGCTGATAAATGATTTTTCTGCAAAATAAGAGCTTGCATCGCTATGTATTTTCCACTCATATTTGCAGCATTATCAAGAATTTTAATTTGATGGTCAACTAAAATAATTATCAAAGCATTTGCTGTTCCTTCACCAGTATGGCTGCAATTAGGTGAGATTCATCGGATTCATCATTCATCGGAACTTGATTACACATGGAACTTAGCAGTTCTTCGCATACCGTTGAGGAAAGGTAATTGACGTAACCGCTCACTTTGTCGATATAAATGAATGCCAACGTTGGTTTGTATTCCACAAGCAATTCCAAAATACCCAGAAAATTGCGATTTCTCGGTGATCCAATGATTTCGTCGCCTACTCGGAACATAAAGCCCCGTTCAGCGATGATGTGCTGTGCCTCCTGCGTCGCTAGCTCCCGGTCGATACATCTCGTGCCTTCTCCCCGTGGCACTAGACTAATCACTGACTCCAAGTGGGTGTTCGATATCTTGTGCTCGTATAGGCGCTCCGTTGCATGCTTGCAGTCACTGAAGCCTTCTCCACTTAACTTGAGTGGACATTAGAGTAGGTACAAGCTATGCAGTATATTTTACTCGTAGTCAGAGAAAAACAAAGCTCGAATCTATTGACAGTCTCTTGATTTTGATTGCGACGTATAAACATGTTTTTTGTACTTTGCCGAAAAGTTTCTATTATCTCGCAATTGTAGGACAAAATTCTGGAGTGAGACTTCATCACAATTTTGCAGTTTTGCGAAACCGTTCTTGATCAGTATTTGATCATTCCTTCAGTTATCACGACGGGGCAAAGACCAATGTGATTTTTGAAACCATTATCCACTTCCTCTTGATTGTCACTACATGATTTTAAAGGTTTTATGGTGTCACCTACCTCGAGACTGCCATCAACCTTATCTCCATGTACTCAATCTTCTGACGTTTTTACAGGATCGAGCAGTTATTGTTTGGTTGTTATTGTGAGATAGTTAGTCAACTATGTATTACAATTCTATCTTTGACTGCCTCGTTGGTCTCGCGACGTAAATGTGCGCGTGGGATTGGAAGGTCTCGGGTTCGATTCCCGGGTCGGACAAAGTGTTTGGGTTTTTCCATTAGGAAATTTTCAGTAGCAGCACGGAGTCTGGTAATGTGCCCGGTAGCGTATTTACAAAGCCTATACCATTAGAGTGAAATTGCAAACTGAACTGGCTTAGGGGAAAGTGGTTACCCTTCGTACACTTTTTACATTTTATTTTTTTACTTTGCAATTAAATGACGAATTAACCTAGTTTATGTACCTAAGTGTAACAAATATATTGTAGTTTGTTACAAAAAAGTCCGAAACTATTATGTCAAAAGGTTAAAGGGTTATAGACATTTTTCTACGATAAGATATTTGTACGAACGTACCCCATGCATGGGGTACGTTCGTACAGTAGGTGGGGTACTTTCGTACGCCATGGGGTACATTCATACAGGGTTATTTAAAAGCCAATTAAAGTCCTTAAATTTTCATTAATTATTATAAAAATATTTATTTGTCAAAGAACTAACTTAATAATATGTGACTTGACTCATAGCCGTTAAACTTGCTGTAGAAAAATAAAAAATAAAAATGTTCATTCTTAGTTCACTTATTGATAATAATCTAAAAGGTTATTTAGCACGTTTTACTCGCGATAAATCATAAATTTAAGGCATAAATATCTCAGTATTTGCCAACGTTTTGGACGACTTGCTTCAGCCGTGGTCGTGGCGGGACTGGTGAGCTCCGCGCCCTCCTTGTACGGTGCAGGTTTTGGCACCTACCCTCACTAGATTTTTTTTAACTGCACTGTCGGTACTTCGACACACTACACTAATGACGTCTAGACACTGTTGAGTTGTATCATTGCGGCGGTGTTTACACTTATTTATGACTAGATTCCAAGTTGTTGATAATCTAAATCCATCCGCCCGGATGAAATTTTTGTGTTTTTTTTAATTTCAACCGCTTCACGTACTATCCTGGAGTAATAGTGACGTTCGACGGATATGGCCTGTGGTTGTAGTAGTTCTATCTAGTGGTTTGACTCCAATAAATGTTCAGCTATAGCGGACTTATTTACTTGTCGATTTTTCACAGCTACGATATGTTCTTTGACCCTTTCCGCAATTGTTCGCTTGGTCTGTCCAATATAGGAACTACCACACCTGGAATCGACCTTGTAGACGCCAGGTGTTTGAAAAGGAATGGCATCCTTTGGGCTGTGCTGATTGTGTGCTATCTTGAAATAAGAATAAGAATGTTTATTTGCGTGAAACATGGTTTACAGCTAGTTGTTTGGAGAGCAATAGGTATACAGAACAGCATGTCTCACCGTTGCCGGCGTGCAAAATTACAAGTGTTGAAATATAAATTATTTTAAAGATCACTAGCTCTCAAAAAAATTGAAAGGTTAAACAATGTCAAAAATTAAAATAAATGAAGATAAAACACAAAGCGGACTATAAACAGTCTTGATGGAGTATTTCTTGAGTAGGTACTATTCCGACTTTGTCCGTTACTCCTTTTAGATAAGGCACGTAAGCCGGCACTCTGCTCACCTCGGGTTTACGGTCCTTCCTCTTCAGACGGTGAATCTCATCTTTGTATCCGTTACGTCTAAGTACCTCCTGAACTCTAACTTTGGTACTGGTAGCTATTAGATTCTAAAGGGGGCACATTCGTACGCGTACGAATGCGCCCCCTGTCTAGCTGTCCGAATGTACCCCATGCCTTTATACAAAATTAAAATAGAACTTTATACAAATTCTAATTAAGTTTGAGAAATATAACAATAAAAGCTAAAAATAAACAATGTTAACATTAACCAATCATCACCACTTTGTCAAAAACATAATAATTTTACTTACAATTACGAACTGAAGGTAGGTATAAAATTTACTCACTGCGCGCGAAAACACGTTACGTTTTGTCAACTGCGGAACCGTAGTGCGACTCGCGCGACACTCCGCTAGCAACATTGCGGCCGGTATATCTATGCACACAAGCAAAGGCGTGTTTGTGTGACCTTTAGTTTTTCTAATAAACTAGCTGTACGAATGTGCCCCGCGTACGAAGGGTGACCACTTTCCCCTAGCTTTTGTTTGACAAAAACTTGACGAAACCCTAGTCTATTCTAATACAGAAATTAACTGAAATCGCGTAGACTTTGTAAGATAAATTCATTCTAACATTGCAGCAAAAAATGCTATTCAATTTGGGACTAGGTTTAGGACCACAATGTGCCTAGTTGGTTAGGTGCGACTGTTAGTAGTTTATTAAAAAATATTTAATTTGACATAATGTCTACTTACCTACATATTGTATTTGTGATATAATATAAACTAAGTTGACGGAGCCCTGCTTCGCAGGGCTCCTTTTTTTGGGTTAGGGGTCAAAAGAGAACCTAACATAACCTATTTAGTTACTTGAATTACGTACAGTCGCACCTAACAAACCAAAACCATGTTTGAAAATATCTCGACAAAGGCTTATCTATTTGAATGAATATGAATCATACTGTACTAGGTTTTGTACGTGTATTTTCTTTGAAAATATGAAGGTAAAAAGCTAATCCATATGAGTCAATTTTTTACTGAGGTAGATTAGGTAATGTCGAGTAATATGCATAAACAAAAGCTATTCTATTAGAGTCTGACTCGTGACTCAAACGGCTTTGTAAATACGCTGCCCGGTACGACAATAGGCTCGCCCCCTATTTCGTGGGACCTGAAAATTCATGGCGAAATGTGGGTGTAATATTACACCTCTGCCTACCCTTTCGGGGATACAGGCGTGAGTCTATATTCAATCCTTACGCCAGTAAATTACCTATGGTTTTCAGACAATTGATTCGTCATTTTATTGTATAAAAATATGTATTTGACATTGAAATTAAAAAAAAGGTACAGGCAATTTCTGACTAATTGATTTTATTTATTTTGTATGAAAATTTTATAATGTTGATTATTTTTTAAACATTAATTTGGATTTACGATTTTCAAGTTCATTGCATGAATGTTTTTGCGCATTGAAGTGAACAAATGCCGATATTTTCTTTTTAATAGGTACCTTTAGCTCTGTTGTGGGGGCCCCCCTCTTGTGGGGGCCCCGGGGCCATTGCCCCGACTTAAATCCGGCCCTGCACAGTACATGCACAACATCAACATTACGCAATGGCGTGCTACCTGTAACTATTATTTATATCAGTTTATTAGTAATCAATAGTTTAAAAGTGGTTTTTATTGATACACGAAGATAGTTTGAAGTGACAAAAAAGTTTACATATTTTTTTACTTGTTGCGTTCTCTCTCCCACCGGCGGACACGAATTGGCCCCACTCTGCCACTCTATTCTTATATCTCTATGGGGCCTACTGTAGCGTTCTCTCTCGCACCGGCGGACACTCCTTGGCCCCTCTCCGCCACTCTACTAGTAGACCAAGCCAACTAGACGAATGTCAACGTGACAAAATTCAACATAATTCAACAATTATAATCCAGAAATTATTTATCGTAACGTGCGAACGCGGCGTGTGAACGTACAATGCGCCTGCAATCGGTACTAGGAATTTCTGGATTATAATTATTGAATTATGTTGAATTTTGTCACGTTGACATTCGTCTAGTTGGCTTGGTCGACTAGTATCTACACTAATATTATAAAGAGGAAGAATTGGTATTTTTGTTTGTTTGTTTGTTATGGATAAACTCAAAAACTACTGTACCGATTTTAAAAATTCTTTCACCATTAGAAAGCTACATTAACTGCAAGTAACATAGGCTATATTTTATTTTAGAAAAATAGGGGTCCGTAAGATATTTGGGTTTTTCGGGTTCGTGAAGTAGTTCCCTCAGGACGCGGGTGAAACCGCGGGAAACGGCTAGTCCTTTATATCTCTATGGACAGAACTGTACCCCGCACCCGCACCGTTGGACGCATCCTGCGCAGGCCCCTCTAAGCCCACGCAGAGCGTCCTCTCCCGGGATCTCGGGCGGTTTCAGATTAGTGTATTTTTCTGCGCGTATACGGTCGTTTCAGCATACACGCTTACACGCGCGCTACATTACGCGCTTCAAAAATCCAGACACAATTCGCGCGCAACGCTAGTGACATCTTGTCAGTGTCAACCACAGATATAGATCTACATAGATAACGCAATTATCACGATTTGTATTGAAACCAAGCGTGCCGACTTTTTAATACCTACTGTACGAACTGTACCGAAGCACGGTAATAATATCTAACAGTATTGTAACTCCATACAAACGCACGAAACTCGAGTTATACCTACGCGCCGCGAGCAGAGTACCCATTAGACTGGGCGGACTGTACCTACAGTACCCGCAGCCGCTATCGTGCCGCAGCTCGCATGCGGCGCGTCTGGTAGGTATATAACTCACGAAGACGGCCGAGTTACAATACTGTTAGATTATATTACCGTGACCGAAGCGATGCGCGCCAGTATCGCTTGTGCGATATTCATCGTCTCCGTTAGGAGACGATGAATCTGAATGTGTGTTAACACAACGTCAGATCAAACGTCCAAAGCAAACGCGGCAACGTAATGTGAATAAGATTTACTTAACAGTAATTTATAGTTAGGTATATTCTGGAACGACACGCAGCTTGGAATACTTAAAAACAGTTTTAATATGAATTTACGTATAATTTTAAAATAACTTACCTGTGATAGAAAATATGTTCCTGCCTTTGGGTGCTCGAAATTTTTGGGCTATTGCAGTTAATTATCACGCAACGAGGCATTTTTTTAGTTTTTTGTGGACGTTCGGCTGCAACAACGGACGCGCGGGGACTGAAGTTAGCGGCGACCAACCTCGACGCTTGGTCGGGGTTAAGACACGCGAAGTGCATGTATTTGCGTTATCTATGTAGATCTACGTCTGTGGTGTCAACATGGATTTTGGCGGCTGCCGTTTATACGAGCTTACAAGCGCGTCAACGCTCGTACGAGTTGCGCGTGTGCCAAAAGGCGTGCCTATACGCGTCTCTTATACGCGCGTATAAAACGCTAATCTGAAACCGCCCTAAGCGCAATTCACACAGAATGCGGGTGCGTGTCGGGCGCGGGTCGGGACGAGAGTACGGCGGGTCTAATTATTCGCACTCATATAGAAGATATACCGACGCGGGTGCGGGTCGTGCGCCGTGCGGGTCGCGACTCGTTTTGTATTTATTTACAAAATATAGTTGGAAGAATAGCTGTGCCATAGACTAATGATTGGTCTCGCTCTGCTCTACTAGACGGAGCCCTCATACTTGTAAAATGAGGCAGAAAAAACCATGCCAGCTGGCATGGTTGAGCCTGTCACTCTGACAACCGTGTGTCAGGTGCATATATCCACCAAATGAATTAGGCAAATAATTCGCTGTACAATGCCACGTCGCGACTCGTTTTGTATTTATTTACAAAATATAGTTGGAAGAATAGCTGTGCCATAGACTAATGATTGGTCTCGCTCTGCTCTACCGAAGCGATACCAATCATTTGTCTAAGAGCTGTGCAAATTCGAGCGGGTGTTACAGCTGTTAGCTTCACCGCGGGTGTCCAATCCACGGTTACTGAGCACCCCACCATGACAAGGTAGAGATCCCACGGGAGTCACCCAGAGTAACCTAACCTAACACTGATGATTAGAAGTAATATTTAGTTAGCTTATTACCTTTTACCTACGCGGAGTTATGTTATTTTCTATTTTGAAAGATAAGTCGTCGGTCGAATCACGAAAAGGCGTATCTGTGTTGTGGTAAATTTTACAGCAGAGCCATTTTTATGAAATCGTCACGTTATGTACTGTCATATCTTTATATCTTAAGATGTAATGTGCTTGGTATGATATTTATGTAAGTATGTAGCTAAGACTGATCATATTTTTAACTATGGTTTCAGTGTACTGTAGTTAATTAGAAGGATATTTAATTTTTTTTTAAGTTTCACTTACGCCTTTTCGTGATGTACCCCTAATATCAGTCATTTGACTTACGTCCAGGTAGGCATTGCTTTAAGTGAAATTGAAAACATCGGTATGCATTAATGATTAATTTGATTCTGTGGCAGTAGTTTTCCGAGCTACCGGCTATCTTTCAGCAAATCTAGTGATGTATTCTCTGTGCAAATTTAGATCACCTAACGAATCAATCAATCAGCCTATCGCAGTCCACTGCTGGACATAGGCCTCTCTCAACACGCGCCACAGTACACGGTCCTTAGCCTTCCGCATCCAGTTTGTCCCAGCCACCTTTTTCAGGTCGTCGGTCCACATAGCCGGGGGCCGCCCTGCCTTACGCTTGCCGAGGCGTGGTCTCCACTCTAGGACACGCTTGCTCCATCGGCTATCAGTCCTTCTACAGATATGGCCACAAGCCCACTGCCACTTGAGCTTACTGATTCTGTGAGCTATGTCGGTAATTTTGGTTCTTTGTCGGATAACTTTGTTTCAGATTTTATCCTTCAAAGAGACGCCAAGCATAGCCCGTTCCATAGCTCGCTGCGTGACTTTTAGTTTGTGGACTAGTCCCACTGTGAGTGTCCACGCCTCGCACCGTACATCATAACAGGTAGGACGCATTGGTTGAAGACTTTGGTCTTCAGGCATTGCAGTAGGGGCGAAGAGAAAACTCGACGTAGCTTGCCAAGCGCTGCCCAACCCAACTGGATCCTGCGGTCGATTTGTTTCTCGAAGTTGTTTCTACCCAGCTGGACTACTTGCCCAAGGTAGAAATACTCTTGAACAATTTCGAGCGTTGATCCGTCGACATAAACCGGTCCCGGCACTATGTGTTCGTTGAACATAATCTTGGTTTTATCCAAGTTCATGCCGAGACCTATCCGTCCAGAGGCTCCATTTAGGCTGTGCAGCATCTCGCTCAGCTCTTCCAGGCTCTCTGCCACGATGACGATATCGTCGGCAAACTGAAAATGGGATATGTACTCGCCATTAATGTTTATGCCGCGTCCAGTCCAGCGTCTTAAAGACGCCTTCGAGTGCGTTGGTGAAGAACTTAGGGGATTAATATTGCCTCACTCCTCTTCGCAACTCAATGGGGCTAGTTTTACTGTCCTGGAGCTGGACAGTCATAGTGGCCGTCTCCAGGACAGTCACAGTACATTGGTAGCGCCAATCGATGCGACACCCCTGCAGAGCATCCAGAACCACCCAGGTTTCGATGGAGTCGAAGGCTTTCTCGTAGTCCACGAAAGCCATACATAGCGGCTGATTGTACTCGTTGGTCTTCTGCACAATCTGCCGAATAGTATGGATTTGGTCTACGGTGCTGTAGCCGTTCGGGTTTATTCCCATGTTCCCCCGCATGTCTCCCCCCGAACGGGGGAAAATGGGAATTTTCGTGTCATCTTCCCCCGAATTTGTAATCGGGGGAAGATAGGAAGTTGCATTCCCATCTTCCCCCGCATGCCTGCCACCGAACGAGGGAAAATGGGAATGCTTGTTTCATCTTCCCCCGAACTTGTCATCGGGGGAAGATAGGAAGTTCTATTCCCAACTTCCCCCGCATGTCTGCTCCCGAAAGAAGGAAAATGGAAATGCTTGTGTATGTCATCTTCTCCCAAACTTGTAATCGAGGGACGAAAAGAAGTTTCATTTGTCCCCGAAATACGTTTAATAATTAATTTTGTTCACCAACGTATGGCTCGAATAAAATAAACATGGTTTTTACAGGAACTAATAAAACAAAGCTTGATTGGTATTATACAGTCATATTTATGAGTAAATATGAAAGTACTGTTTGTTGATCGTCAATGCTCTCGTAATATTTTTTTCGTTAAAGAGCTTTACAATGTGTCGACAAAATACTCGCTTCTATTATTTTCAACAATTTTGCGCTCCGTGGGCTATGAGGTGCAAAAGTTTCATCGGAAATGGATGATGGGAGCGCATAAAATACATTATTTTTATATAAAGTAAACAACGATATCTATTAAGTAACAATAGCAAAATATTAGTTTTAAGGGGCGGAACATATCTGACGGAAGATCCGTCGCGTTTTATCCGTCGCGTAACGCCAATACATACAAATGTATAGAAAAACGTTCAACCTTTCACACCTGACCGAAGATCCGTTAGTACGTCGAGCGTACTGACGGATTATCCGTCGACGTCGCGCGCACCACGCACCACGTGAATTTTGACCATTGAGTAAGGAATATACATGGAGAGGGCAAATAGTAGGTACATATAGAAAAATTACATTATACACATATATTTTTTTTTTTTATAGACTCACGCCTGTATCCCCGGAGGGGTAGGCAGAGGTGTAATATTACACCCACATTTCACCATGATTTTTTTTATACACATATATACGAAATCGACATAAAGCCACCAAACATAGTGTTGTCTCGTTTTGTCTTAGGGATATCTCTGTGAGAAAAAAAGAGATAGCCCTAGTTTACTGATTTTATTAGAAATGTCATTCGTGCCACTGTCGCCATATTTTTTGCCAAGGTTTGTGGTACATCTGCTGTGAAATCTAATAATAATTTTGTTTTTGTGCATAAATATGTCTAAAAACCAGATGAATCAGTGCTTCAGGCTGTGTGTTTCATTACCGTATGTATGGTGCCATTCATGTCCGGTACTTTCTCAGCGACACAGTATCGATATTGGCTCTCAGAGAATATTCTGTTACATGTTTGATACAAGGGTCGTTCTTCACTTTGCCATGTTTGTCCACATTTGCATTATGAAATAAACTAATCTGGCAAAAGATTTAAACTAACTAAAGTAACTTACTACAAAAATGTATAGGTTTCCTCTGACCGGCTCCATATCGATATCGATTATATTCTGGAGTACAACCCAAATCGCAGCCATTTTAAATTGCCCAACATTTCTTAGGTATGCACGCTAGTTTTGTAGGTAGGCACGCTAAATTCGTAGGTATTGGACATGCCATATCCATGTCATTCCCAGATCGGTGATTTTGAGTGACGCGTAGTAGAGTGAGATTCCAGGGCCGCCAGACCTTACTTATTTTTTCAGAAACGAAATGTGTAGCATAATGTAGTGTTAGTATAGTAGTCGGGGAGATGGGCCTCGTTAGCCTTGGTTGGCAACCTGTCTAGGAGAAGGAAAACTCCGAAATTAAACCAACTTTCAGGGAGCATACCCGACACAAAACCCCGATCTAAGGTGTAAACCGCCCCGTGCCGAGAGTTTCGTGGCCAGAGGGTAAGCTGGTCGCAAACGGAGGGTGCCTGTATTGGTGGTCACAGGGCACACGTGATATTCCGCCTTACCCCCGTAAAGGACTCTATGGGGATGGACATTTAAAAACCCTAAATCTCGTGGGAACGCAATGGGAACAATTAATAATATTTCCTCACACGGCGGCGACGCGGTTCGCAACCCATCACGTCTCGTTTCCCGCGAGGGCGAAAAGCGGCCTACGGAGAGCAGGTTTGCAACATTGAATGTTGGAGGAGGAATGAACGGCAAATTGGATGAAGTATGTCAGATGATGGATGATAGAAAGATTGATGTTCTTTGTGTGAATGAAACAAAAAGAAAAGGGTGTGAAACCACCAAGCATGGCGCATATACGGCGTATTGGTCTGGGGTAGATAGTACCACCAGAGCCTGTAAGGGAGTTGGTGTAATACTGTCTGCGCGAATGAATGAGTGTGTAAAAGAGTTTGAATGTGTAAATGCTAGGCTACTGTGGATGAGAATGAAAGTAGGACTTACTCGTCTCTTTATTGTGGGGGTGTACGCCCCGGTCAATATAGTTACGGGTATGTCACAACATGAGCAAGACGAAAGGCAGGAGTATTGGGAGAGTTTAAGAGAGATTTTGAGGAACTGCAAGGATAATGAAAGATTGATCTTGTTAGGGGATTTCAATGGATGGGTGGGAGTAAAGCGAGATGGAAAGGGTGTTAGGTGCATTTGGTGATGAGAGTGTGAACGAAAATGGAAAAGTACTGCTTGAGATTTGTTTGGAGTGGAGCCTTTGTGTGACAAACACCATGTTTGATCATAAAAGGATACATATGTATACGCGAGAGGCGAAAAATGTTAGAAGAAGTATGATTGATTTTGTGATAGTAGATGAACGATTGAGAAAGAATGTGTTGGATACAAGAGCATATCCAGGGATCGGCATCCACACAGACCACTTCTTGGTGTTGAGCCGGATAAGTGGGCTCTTTAAAGGATGACGACACCGAGAGCGTAATGAAAATAGGGTCTTGGAAAGAATTAAGGTAGAAAATCTACAAGAGAAAGATGTGAAAGATGAGTATAAACGAAGATTGATAGCAAAATTTGAGAGGTTCGATTGCATAAATGATATGGAAGAATTATGGCAGGCCTTTAAAGAAGAGGTAGTATGTGTAGCGTCTGAAGTATGTGGTGTGATCAAGAGAAGGAAAATACGAAAGGTTAAGAATACATGGTGGGACAAGGATGTACAATCAGCAGTGTCAGAGAAGAAGAAAGCTTTGTCAGATTGGTTGGCTGCCAGAGCAAATGAAAGAATGGGAAAAGCAACGAGTGTAGACATAGATGAAGCAAGAAAGGAGATTGTTAGGTCAAAAAAATAGTGAAAGAAATGGTTAAAAGGAAAAAAGAGGAAAAGACAGATGAGTTTGACAGCAGATTATCTGACGATTTCCAGAGGAACATAAAGTTTTTCTGGAAATCCGTTCGTGCAGTTCGAGGAAGAACTCAATCCTCAGAACATACATCCATCAGAGACGAGAATGGAAAGATAGTAAATGATGAATCTTGCGTGCTGAAGAGATGGAAAGAGTATTTTGCAAGTTTATTTGAAAGGTCGGCGATAGAGACACCGATAGCTGAAATGAATGGTAACGATAGCAATGATGAAAGCGTTATTGGCGTGGATGAGATCGTGAAGGCACTCAGAAGTATGAAAGTAGGTAAGTCTGCAGGATATGATAGGATTACAGTCGAAATGCTGAAGGCTGGACAGGGCATCATAGTTGCTCAGTTGCAGCGGTTATATAACTTGTGGTGTCACCACCCCCTATCTTCCCGTGGGTGTCGTAAGAGGCGACTAAGGGATAACACGATGCAAATACCATCTTTGCGTAGAGACGGAAAACTCGACATCAAACCCTATACGACTGCCTCGTTGGTCTCGCGGCATAAATGTGCGCGGGGGATCGGGAGGGCCCGGGTTCGATTCCTGGGTCGGGCAGTGTTATTGGGTTTTTCTGTCACGAAACTCTCAGTAGCAGCACGGAGTCTGAAAATGTGCCCGGTACGGCAATAGGCTCGCCCCTTATTACGTGGGACTAAAGTATATCTGGCGAAAAGTGGGTGTAGAAATACACCTCTGCCTACCCCTTCGGGGATAAAAGGCGTGACGTTATGTATGTTATGTATAACTTGTGCTGGACCACCGGCCGAGTAGGGGAGACCGAGGGCATTTGAAACAAAGGTGATTTGAAACAGTACAGATTTCTTGGAACTCAAAACCGTTAGCGAGCTGGCAACGTCGCTTTACACCAACTTCCCTTCTCCCGCGAACATGTCAGTGCGCGTTCGTCGCGTCAGTCGCGCGGTTGTGGAGTTTTGTGTGCTAAGTGACAAAAATCGTGAAAAGTAAGTTTTTAACGTATTTTTACGATGCCTATATTTTGTTAAGGGTTTTGTATTTTGGTTTAAGTTATATATGTTTCGAAAGCTCATTAAGTAATGATTTGTTATATATATTTAGTACAATTGATTTCTGTGTATTTTCTTCTCAATCATAGATTTAATAAAACTTGGGAGGTTTTTTCTTACTGAGGAGATTTGAAACAGGCTGTTTCAACTCTCCTCGTTTTCAATTTTATATGAATTTTATTTTTGTTGTTTTAATTAGGTAATTTTGTTTCAGCATGCCTACTGATTATAAACGAAATACTGATAGGGGTATGGCGAGTCGCGAAATATATGATCTCGCAGCAGAAGAAGTAACCTTGCGACATAAAAGTCTCCGTGACGCGGCTTCGAGTTATAATCTGAACCATACCTCCCTCTTCAGATATATTAAGAAAAAAACTGCTTATGAAGCTAACGAAACTGCGAATGCTCCAACGGTTGGATACCCAGAAAAGACTGTTTTTACAGCTTCAGAAGAAAAAGTACTGTGTGACTATCTTTTAAACTGTGCTGCTGCTAACTTTGGCCTAAGAACTAAGGAAGCCAGAACTTTTGCCTATAGCTTGGCTGTTAAATATAATAAAAAAATTCCTTCTTCTTGGACTGAGCATGAAATGGCTGGAGAGGTTTGGCTTCGATCTTTTATGAAGCGTCATCCGGTTCTTTCTCTAAGACTACCTCAACCTACAAGTATCGCTCGAGCTACAAGTTTTAATAGAACCAACGTGCAACTTTTTTTCCAAAATTATACCTCAGTAGTTGACAAATACAAGTTGCAAGCAAAGGATATATGGAACGTTGACGAATCGGGCATCACGACTGTTCAGAAACCGGACCGCGTCATTGCTCGACGAGGACAGAAACAAGTGAGTGCCATGACTTCCGCAGAGAGGGGAACATTAGTTACTATAGCACTAGCAGGAAATGCCCTTGGGAACCACATACCTCCAATGTTTATCTTTCCGCGAAAAAGATTTAATGATCACTTTATACGTGATGGACCTATTGGATCAATTGGTACTGCGAATGGGTCAGGGTGGATGCAAGAAGAAGACTTCTATATATTTCTTACATTTTTCAAAGACCAAGTTAGGCCATCTAAAGAAAATAAGGTCCTATTGTTATTAGATAACCACGCATCACACACTGCTGTTAAAAATATCGAGTTCTGCAAGGAAAATGGCATTATTCTATTAACTTTTCCACCTCACTGCACCCATAAGTTGCAGCCAATGGACAGAGCCGTTTTTGGACCGGTGAAAAAAGCAGTTAACACAGCTTGCGATGATTGGATGCGGTCTAATCCAGGAAAAGTAATGACCATCTATGATATTCCTGGGATAGTAAAAACTTCGTTTGATACAGCCGTCACACCGCGCAATATATCTTCCGGATTCATCCATACCGGACTTTGGCCAGTTAACACTAATATATTCCAGGACGCTGATTATCTTCCCAGTCAGGTTACTGATCGACCTTTGGCAACTTCCATTAGTCCTGGTCCATCCAGCTCTAACTTGGTCGGCATTTCAAGAAGTGAAGAACCCGTGCCATGTTCTACCCTTGCAGACAGTATTTTACACGATTCCCGTACACCAAGTCCATCAATCTTAAATTTACCGGCTACTCCTCCTCTATCCAGCTACGATACAGAAGACGTACCTAAGCCTGCAGAAAACCCTCGTAAGAATTCACCTGATCTGGCGATATCTGAACCCGTTGTTCCCTCCACAGTCTTTACATCTGATGTAATACCTGTAGCATCAACATCACGAGACACTTCAGTTACTATGACAGAAATTCCATTCTCACCTGACACTCTTCGACCCTTGCCAAAGGCTCCACCCAGGAAAGGAAATCAAACAAATAGACGCAAAGTGAAATCTGCTATCTTAACCGACACTCCCGTAAAGGATGAACTAGCTGCTATCGAAGCAGTTAGAATGGCTAAGAAAAAAGTGAAAAAACCTAACTTTGAAGAAACCAAAAAAAGGAGTTCAAAACCAAATACTAAAACTAAGAAGACCAAGGTTGGCAAGAAACAAAGAAGAAATGAAGACAGTGAAGAAGAAGAGGAATGTATTTGCCTTTGTTGTTTTGAGCCTTATTCTAATAGCAAAGCCAAAGAAAAATGGGTGCAATGTCTGGAGTGCAAAAACTGGGCTCATGAAGCTTGCACTGGTGGGGAACTTTCTTATGTTTGCCACAACTGCTTGTCAGATTGATATTATTTAGTTTCATAATATTTTTATTTTTCTCATTTGTGTGATCGTTGTATTGTTATTTAAATATTCCAAGAAATACTGATTAATCAAGACTCATTGTAATAGTTAAGGAACGACTGAAAGTTAATAAGTATTTTATGTTAAAGGCTTATAACTTATATTAATATATAGGTAATGTTATATAAGAATGTACAACATTTTTGTTTATCTGGTCATTATGTTGATTGATGGTCATTGTGATAGGTATTTTAACTACTTTAGGAGTTGATTATTCGTAGACTTGTAGTTACCTCCTTAACTGAAAATTATATCAGTATAAAATATTGATAAAAAAAATTGTTTCTTAATTGAAAAGTTTTATTACAATAAATACCTTTATATTATAGCTTCACTTTTATTATTATATCCCTCAACACTTCTTCAAAATAATATGTTTCAACTCTCCTCGACCCCTGTTTCATCTTACCTCGATATGAGGGGAGTTGAAACAAATTGACTTGTTACGGTTAAGTCGATTTTTCACCGCAATATTTATCACTTAACATTTATTTATGTTAATCATTCGCAAGTGTATAGAATAACCTATCGATTGGTACTAGTATCATATGATTTCTGTGTACAGTGTTTGGTGTATGAAACAAAATGTCAAAATTGTTTCAAATCCCCTCGGTCTCCCCTACCTAATGACTGGGCCACAGCTGAAGTTGTGCCTCTTTATAAAGGAAAAGGCTCGCAACAAGATTGCAAAAACTATAGAGACATTAGCCTTCTCAGCATTGTTGGCAAATTGTATGCAAAGGTACTTATTGAAAGAGTTATGGAAGTAACCGACAAGAAAATATGGGATGTACAAGCGGGATTCCGAAAGGGTATGGGATGCACGGATCAGGTTTTTTCCTTGCGAAGCATAGCCGGAAAGTTTTTGGCCAAAGGTCAAAAGGTCTATTGCACATTCGTAGTGGTGAGGAATGAAATGTGGTCGGTGCTGTCAATGAATGGGGTGGACAGCAGCCTCATTCGAGCTCTGAAATCCCTTTATGAGGATTCTAGAGCTTGTGTGAGGATAAACGGGGCATACACTGACTGGTTTACCATCGAGAAAGGTGTTAGACAGGGATGTGTAGCGTCGCCGTGGCTGTTTAACCTCTTCATGGACAGTTGTTTGCAAGATTTAAAACATAGTGACTGCGGATTAAGGATGAATGGATTACTCGTCAAATGCCTTCTTTGTGCTGATGATCAGGTAATACTTGCATCTTCAGCAGAGGAGTTGCAGGAGATGGTAGCAATCATGCATGGTGCGTTAGAGAGGAAAGGAATGAAAGTGAATGTAAGTAAAACGAAAGTCATGGTTTTTGAAAAGGAGGAATGCGTTACGGCTTGTAATGTTTTGATCGATGGACAGCGAGTGGAACAAGTGAATGAGTTTGTTTACTTAGGTACATTGTTTACAAGAGATGGTAAGAATGAAGAAGATATTGAAAGGAGAGTTAATGCAGGTATTAGTGTGAATGGAGCTCTGAAAGCGTTTATGAACAGTCAAAACGTGTCCAAAAAGGCACGTTTGGCTGTACATAGAGGCGTGTTAGTGCCTACCCTTATGTATGGTAGTGAAAGTTGGGTATGGCAGAAGAGATTTGAAAGTAAAATAAATGCTGTAGTAATGAGAGCACTGAGAAGTATGTGTGGTGTGTCTTTGACCGACAGAGTAAAGAATTGTGTGATACGAGAGTGGTGTGGGGTAAAAGAAGATGTAGTGACAAGCATTGAGAAAGGCATGTTA
This sequence comes from Euclidia mi, assembly GCA_944739405.2. Lineage (NCBI taxonomy): Eukaryota > Metazoa > Arthropoda > Insecta > Lepidoptera > Erebidae > Euclidia > Euclidia mi. The sequence goes on along the minus strand of OX123186.2, from coordinate 87,564,244 downwards.
AGATTGTTTGGGCACATGGAGAGGATGGATGACGATAGACTGACAAAGAAGATATATAAGACAAGTGTGAATGGAACAGGACAAAGGGGAAGACCTAGGCGGACGTTCTCTGACCAGATTGGAGACATCCTGAAAAAAGGACAAGTCAGAAGTACCCTAAGAGCATGCATGAGAAACTTGATGGGAGTGAGTGAAGCAAGTGAGGTATGTCAGGATCGTTGCAAATGGCGTTCCGTAGTCTCTGCCTACCCCTCCGGGAAACAGGCGTGAGTTTATGTATGTATGTATGTTTAATAACATTTTATAAAAAATACCGTTGTCCGTGTGGTGACGGATTAAGAATACGGAATGTCACCACCCCATATCATCCCATGGGTGTCGTAAGAGCCGACAGAGGGAGCATATTATGCAGAGAACAGCACTGTAAGAGAAGGACAACTTGATACAAACCCTATACCAACCCGTTTGGCCAGCGTGGTATAGTAGGCCAATTCCTCCTTCCAAGGAGAGGCCTAGTCAAGCAGTGGACTTTTAAAGGCTGATGATGATGATGAAAAAATACCTAAAAACCAGCACTGAGAATTTGTCTGAGTCTGAGTGTTCATTGTGTCCGTTAGTTGTATGTTTGTAAAATCCCCCGCGATACAGGATTTCTTCCTAGTGCGGGAGTTGTCTAATTAAACAAAAAAAACTAGAATATAAAACATGAAGAACACGATTTGTAACCAAAATCCACTTTTACCAAAGATTCTACATTTACAGTTAATGCGACGTAGAGGCGTAGAAGTTAGAACCATGAGAAAGAACAGGCAATAAATCTCACGGCTACGCCTTTTAATTTCCAAACTTTATATATTAAAATACCTACATAGAAAACATTTTGTGTCATGCGCTGCAACTGCAACCCCTTCTATATCATTTGTATAAATTTTCTTAAAAACCGTAACCGAATCGTATCATCGTCTTTTGATTTTGAACCTTCATACCTATATAGGAAATATATTCAAATAACGCTTGTTGGCTATTATAAAAATCTCTTAAGTCTGACATATTTTTAATAGTCAAACTCGAATTACAATATAAATAACTACCGGTCTTCAGTGACTACATAACATCAGGGAACACGAAAAATGATTAGGTAAAAGAATATGACAATAAATTATTGAGCTGCCCTGAGTACGGCCCTGCACGAACAAACTTATATATGTGCATAATAGCCACGCTTTTAGCAAATGTGTGCAGATACGCTCGACGCATTTTCCGTCAGGTGTGTTCCGACTCATTTGACGGAATATACGCGACCGAAGATACGTTCGACGGATCTTCCGTCAGATATGTTCCGCCCCTAATAAATATATCTGAACATAAAGTGACACTTAGAGCACCGTTGCAGACATAATAATATAAAGTGGCTTAAATACGTTAATATACGACCACAGATGAGAGAATTATCAGATGGAACGCGCGGCACTTTTGCGTGCGGCCACTAAAGCAAATACAAAATTGAAAAGCGAATACAAACTCGTCTCAGTGCGCTACGAAGCATCGTACAGTTCACGCGTCACGATCACTTCAACTTTTAAATTCTCAAAATGCCGTCTTGTGTTCTTAAACACTGTAAAAGTTGTTCTTAAAAAAAAAAACAGGAAAATGGAATATCTTTTCACAGGTAACTATTGATAATTTGACTGTTTCCTAATTTAATTTCGATAAAATTCGTATTTGTGCAAGAAATATGTAAGTGTTGCCAGTTTTTGTCGACGCCGTTCTGCCTGAATTAGGGAAAATGCACTTGTCAATTGATTATGAGATAATGATTGTCATGTTAATGAAAAATACATTACCGTATTATAAAAGTATATTGTAGATATATCTTCTTTCTCATAAATATAGTAATAGAATTTCAATTTCCATTAGTATATACCTTACATAATATTGTTTTGAGTTCGATCCCCAAACGATCCAAATATTCGTGTACACCCTGCTACTCGTCAAGCTTATACACTTTGACCTTTGCACCGTTCTTATGGCGTAAAGAATAAGTATCAAAATCGTACAGCAAATGTTTAGCTTGACTTGGTGCCGTGTGTACATACATACTTATGGCGTAGGGAATAAGTATCAAAATCGTACAGCAACTGTTTAGCTTGACTTGGTGCCGTGTGTACATACATACTTATGGCGTAGGGAATAAGTATCAAAATCGTACAGCAACTGTTTAGCTTCACTTGGCGCCGTGTGTACATACATACTTATGGCGTAGGGAATAAGTATCAAAATCGTACAGCAACTGTTTAGCTTGACTTGGTGCCGTGTGTACATACATACTTATGGCGTAGGGAATAAGTATCAAAATCGTACAGCAACTGTTTAGCTTGACTTGGCGCCGTGTGTACATACATACTTATGGCGTAGGGAATAAGTATCAAAATCGTACAGCAACTGTTTAGCTTGACTTGGTGCCGTGTGTACATACATACTATTTATTTCTCAACTAATCGACGCCAGCGGCTTCGCACGCACATATTTTCTTATTTCTCGTTTGCCCGATCCCCTGGGAATTTCGAGAAATCCCGTCTTGGTGCACCCTTACGGTTCCCAAGAAACATACATGCTAAATTTCAGCTTCATGCGCCGAGTAGTTTCGGCTGTAGCTTGTCTGTCAGTCAGTCAGTAACGCAAGGATTTTATATATACAGATTTACGAAGTAGTTAAAACTTAACTCGGTACCTACATTTAAGAAATGTATTTATAAAAGCATTAATTAAATCCATGGTAAATTCTTCAAAACCGCAAATGAATATAAGAATATTACATAACTATATGCAAAATACTGGGAGATTATTCATAATCTGGCAACTTTTCACACACATAGACGCGCGTGTCCGTACAGTGCCAGTCGCCAAAGGTCACGCACACATAGCTGTCAACGTGCCACGCTTAGTTGGACGAATACGCTACATCTGATTCTTGTTAATAAATCTATGTATACGATAGCCATTTTAATGTTTTCACCATTTTGACTTTATCCCAAAATGGCGGACCAAGCTAATCTTGGTTGATCAGGGACACTTAAATGAATAAATAATTATGTTATTGTGGTCACTATATCTTAAAAAGTGTTCTCAAGCGTATCAAAAATTACTCGTAATTTCTACATTTTAAATTATAAACAAACACCTTGTATTCATTAACAGACAAGAGAATATTAATAAATACGTAGTACTTACATTTCACAATGTTCCGACAAACACAAAATTCACTACCTCACTCAACTATAACGAAACAGGGCCAATTCTGGTAATTATATTTGTTCAAATTCCAATATCGATCTAGTCTCGGCGTCATAAATGGTATTCTCGTAACTTAACTGACACTTGAATGAGATCGGGACTACATCGAAAGTTGAACCAAGTGTGAACGGTATTCTGCTAATTATTAGTAGAGCAGGTAAGGTATTTCTAGTTTTTTCACAATTATACCATCGTACATAATATAACCACATGAGTAAATAAACCGAACAGAGAAACAGCTTCTTAAGAGCTTGTAAATTTGTTACCTATTTTGGTAGGGTTGTCACAATAGGTTAAGACAAATCGCTTGTTCGGTATACGACATATTCTGGAATGGACAGATTCGTGATTCGGCAGATTCCCAACTCAACAGATTCGTGAATTGGGCAGATTCTTGGACTCGACCGATTCGCTATACAGCAGAAGTACAGTTGTAAATAAAATAGCGAGTGGAACCAAAACAGCATGCACCTGATACTTTTAAAAGCACGGAATAAAAATATACATTTGTTACCAAGGACACGACGTGATGACGTGATTTATTTGACATTCCCAACGATACCACTAATAGTGTTGAATATTTTTCTGGTAATATTTATGATCTATTTTGCTAATAAACATAGGAATCGCCTTTAGCTATTATGTGCCACTAGTTTTACCACGGGGATAGGTATCTAAAATAAGTTTAAAAACATTGAATTATTACCTACAGAAAGTCAGTACTCAAACAACGCGAGCTCAGAAGTTAAGCCGAAAATTCGCTATGTGTGCGGCACTGTGCTGTGTTTACTTGCTGCATCACGCACACAGACGCAATTATAGAGTTGCCAGTTACAACGTCTTTCCCCTAAAAATAGGATAAATTCATATTATTTGCATGAAATAAGTAATTGTATATTATAAATTCTAAAGTCACACTGTCTGCTTTTTACGTTTTTACAACTGACTAACGATGGCTAAATTAATCAATTTTGACGAAACTTACTCAAACGTGAGCACTAACAAGTGCCGAGTGATTTTCTAGTTAAATGCTCTATATAGTACATAAAAAAGTATTTATGTATATTTGTGAGAAAAAATTATCAAAAATCAACAGCGAGTAGGATGTGTGCGCCGTTGCGCTATGGTGACCAAAAAAAAGCGACAAGTTTAAAAATTCTAATATAATTCGGTCGGTAACGTCATTCGTTCAACAACGAAGTTAGTTACGCGTACCTATATACATTACAAGACAATACTAGACTTTAGATACTAGCCTTTCAATACAAAAACGGAAAAATCGAGTGCTTTGAGACAATGTCGTCTTTGCAAAATTTGTCGTAACCGATTGGTATGTACCAGCCAGCGGTGTTTGAAAGGTTAAGTTTATATAGGTATGTAACAACCTAATTCCTTTTTTTATTATTACTGTCAATAGAATACATTTTGGTAAGGAATGTGTCAATTAAACTGGGACAATTTCACACCCAACTGGCAACACTCTGCTCGTACTTATTATGATTCACTGTATTTGTATTATTAGACAATCTACGTAATAAAATTTATGTCTGACCGGTGGAATGATACTCCAGCAACCTTATAATCTTTTTCTGAAGCATTGTGGCACAAAACACTGTACAATATGTCTTTCGATTATTTTGCGGGAGATGCTTACGCTACCGTGCGACTCGGACCACAGACAACGCGGCCGACGATTGGGTCAGATTCTGACCCAAATGAACGGCGCGTATTGCGTGCGCGTACTTGGTTTCTGTAGGTAATAATTCAATGTTTAAAAAGAAATCGTGTAAGACAAATTCATGTCTACAAAACAAATGACTATAAAATGATCAACCATCGATAGGGCTTACAAAAAACAGGTGCATGCGATTTTCGACCTTATTGACAATTCATGATAAACTTCTTTTTGGTATTTTCTTGCTTTCTGACATTGATACGTTATTAAAATTATAAATTCTGAGTTACGTCAATAAGGTCGAAAATCGCATGCACCTGATTTTTGTAATCCCTATCGATGGCTGATAACTTTCTGATAGTCACTGGTTTTGTAAACGTTAATTGCTTTTATACAATTTCACAACTAATGAGTTCACGAGGATCCTCTGGGGGATCTGGCTAGGAGATCCTGGTGGACAACATGCAAACATGTTAAGTATTTCGTTGCCAGCATTGACAATATTTATTTCAAGATCGAAATATTCGCGAAACTTTTGCTCGAGAAATTCAACAAATGAGATAAAATTATCAGGAGGGAAAAACGAATTAAAAAACCCAATTGTACGTTACCATCGTTAAAATCTGTGTATAATGTCTGAATTATTTCTATTATTGAATATTAAATTTTTTAATGATTGAATACCTATTGAAAATAATTCACACGATCCAAGGAACCAAAATATTTACTTACCGAAATTTGACTACTTAGTTGTATATTAATTTTAATTTGGCATGTAAACGTATTGGCATCCAATAACCATTCCTATTAATGTATTTTCCCATACAATGGCAAAATTCATGTTTTTGTTTTTGAGTTTTTGACATTACCTCTAAGATCAACAAGAGATTATAAATTGATTATATCGAAATTATACTATAAGGAGATTAAGTGGAGCAGAATACCAATTGTGAGTCAATTCAAAATTAAGTCGCAGTTCAGTCAAAATTCAGTGTCAGTCTCTGTTAAATACGAGAATTGGCCTTACTTACCCCATCGGAGCACGACACAATAGGGAGGTCTCACTATCTCACTCGCATAGTGTTACAGGAGAGCGCAAAATATGAGCTGATGGTTCATAAATCTTTCTCGTATTGTCTGTCTCGCTCGCACTCATCACGCTTACGGAGCGCAAAATTGTTGAAAATAATAGAAGCGAGTGTTTTGTCGACACATTGTAAAGCTCTTTAACGAAAAAAATATTACGAGAGCCAGGCGCGGTCCGAAGGGGGGGGTCACAGGGGACATGACCCCCCCCCAAAATCCAAGGTCAAATTGAAAAATTTGCCAAACAATAAAAGGAAATTTCCCCTAACAGCGATAAATTTATAGTTTGCTGACTATCTAGGTAGTAGTGTTTTTATGGACTACGTACAATGGCCAAAATAACTTGGAAATTACATCTAGTTTAGAAACAAGAAACCGAAAAGTACGTAGTTTTGGTGATCCTAGCCACAGAATAATTAATAGTACTAACGTACAGAAGCTTCACTTTTCAAACCAATTTATTGAAATTACGACTTTTGGTACTAAGCAATAAAGTTCAATTCAGCTCTCATAAGCACTTAGTGCCTAATGCGATATTAACCTAACAGTTCCCGTTCTTTTCTATCACATAACGCTGTCGCTGTCTGGCGCGGAGTGGCGCGCTAGGGTTGTCGACTTGGCGCTGCTACTATATTTATTCATCGTCTATCTACCTACTTGACCACGTACCTAATAATAAATAATTATCCTAAAAGTATCCTATCCCACTATTGGAACTAGTAGAACAAAAGCACAAAAATTCTGGTCGTTTACATTTTTACTATACAAATTCTTAGTTATTTCCTAAACGCGTGGACCGATTTACATGATTCAAACAGATAAAATGGTTTTTGAACTAAATCTTTAATTTGACACCATAATCGTTGAGATATCTCAACAAACAAAAAATCAAATTTTCAAGTTGCTCTCGTAATATAAATAAAATCAAATTTTCAAGTCGCTTTCGACACACAGTTAATTAAGCAATACTTTGCATTAGACTTGTGATGATACATTTTTGTTGTTAAAGGCGTTTAAGTTTATAATTTGAACAGTGTATGAACACGGCGCGTGAGAATACGGAGCGGTTGCACTCGTTGCGTGACGTCTAATGTGAGCGGCGCGCGGCAACCTACTAAATCCAACCACGTCGACGTGGTCGGCCGAGTTACTTGTAAGTTTGTACCTAAAATGCGAAGTGCGCCCGGCCTGTCCTAGCAAAATCGATATGCGTCGTTATGATAAAGAAATAAAGTAAAATTTGATGTACATTAATGATTTTTAGACATTTATATGTATAGTTAAAAAAACGGGTTGGGTTTCGAAACCAGTCACCTGAATTTGAGGGTATTGGTGGTGTACGGGCACAGAGCACTACCACGGGGGGGTGGTCTGTGTGTAAAGGGCAGGGGGGCTTAAGGGAGTTAGTTATAATCCCCTAAAAGTAGTTTTGGCTGCCGGAGTTGCGTCTAAATATTTTTAAACAATTTCCAAAAATTCTAAAATACTTTGGCAATAAAATTATGCAAAACGGAACGTAGTTTTTATACTTTAGTCATAGAGCATAGATATTTACATAGATGCGCATTTCTTATGGGCCCTCTGTAGACAAACTTTCTGTGACCCAAATTGCCGCTTGGCGGCGTGGCAGTCGCGCTGTGACAGCTGTCTCTATGAGTGCAAGAGAGACGAACTGACGACACCCGCCAACTCGCCACTTGGAATCGGCACAGGAAATCCTTAAGAAATGCGCTTCTATATGTAAATCTGTATTCATTTCTTTAGTACAGTTTTACAATTAATGTCATTTTTAGGTTTTATGTGAAAAATGTGAAACGAAACGCAAACCCGCCATCTTGGAATGATGATATGGACAGCTAATGTCAAATTTGTGCGTCATTGCTTTCGAGTGCCTAGGGTTAGGTGCGTGTACACTCGAAAGCAATGACGCACAAATTTGACATTTAGGTTGTCCCTCTTGACCCGTAATCCGAAAATAGGAGCCCTGCTTCGCAGGGCTCCGTCAGCCTTAGTTTATTAAACTAGTGTGAAGAAAGTGGAAGTTGGCAGTGCCATACACACCGATGTTTGGAGATATTTTTTTTTAGAGGAAACAAGTATTTCTGGCTAGTGAAAATGGTGAGGGGGTGTTCCGAGACCTCCCCTCCTCCCCCGCAATCACTCACAACCTCTAAAAACGGCGACGTATTTCGAAACTTTTACCAAAAAAACTACAAATATAATACGTAGGTATTTACGCTATAAATGGCGATCCAGATACCTATTTTTTATTAGTGTAGTAAGTGACCCCCTCCAAAATTTCAGACTGCGACCGCGCCTGACGAGAGCATTGACGATCAACAAACAGTACTTTCATATTTATTTGTTCCTGTGTTGTTGTTTTATTAGTTCCTGTAAAAACCATGTTTATTTTATTCGAGCCATACGTTGGTGAACAAAATTAATTATTAAACGTATTTCGGGGACAAATGAAACTTCTTTTCGTCCCTCGATTACAAGTTCGGGAGAAGATGACACACACAAGCATTTCCATTTTCCTTCTTTCGGGAGCAGACATGCGGGGGAAGTTGGGAATAGAACTTCCTATCTTCCCCCGATGACAAGTTCGGGGGAAGATGAAACAAGCATTCCCATTTTCCCTCGTTCGGTGGCAGGCATGCGGGGGAAGATGGGAATGCAACTTCCTATCTTCCCCCGATTACAAATTCGGGGGAAGATGACACGAAAATTCCCATTTTCCCCCGTTCGGGGGGAGACGTGCGGGGGAAGATGGGAATAAACCGCCGTTCGAAACCCGGCTTGTTCCGGCGGCTGGAAATCGTCGAGTTTTCCGGCGAGGCGGTTAGTTAGGAATCTCGAGAACAACTGGTAGACGTGGCTCAGGAGTGAAATGGGTCTATAGTTTTTCAGCAGGGTTTTGTAACCTTTTTTGAAAAACAGAACCACCGCACTCCCACTCTGCGCCTTAGGTGTTAGGCCTTGGTGGATTTAAACAAAGCTCGCCAGCTCTTTCAGAACTGTTGTCCCACCTGCTTTTAAGAGCTCTGTCCGTCATCCCCTGGAGACTTGCTGTTTTTAAGCTGCTCGAGAGCCACTATTACCTCGCCCTGGTTGACATCAGGGATGTCCTCCGTGTAATGGCGCGTGAGTTGGGCTCTGTGGTCATCATCGCTGGGTCTCGTGGGTTTAGGCATCCGTGACGCGTACAAGTCCTTGTAGAAACTCTCAATTTCAGCGAGAATCTCGAACTTGGAGGTAACGGTTTTGCCATCCGCAGTATTGAGTTTCGACAGATGAATTCTACCAAGCTGGCGAGCGAAGACTTTGGTGCCTCGATTCTGTTCAATCGCAGCCGTAATGGCGCGGGTATTGAAACATCGGAGGTCACGTCGCACCAGCTTCTGGATCTTCCGGTTAAGGTTTCTTCCATCCGTCGAATACGTCTGCGCAAATGACAGTCCCCTTCTTTGCCTCATAAGTTCGAGTATCTCGAGCGAGAGTTTACTTTGCTTGTTAAAACTTTTTCCGGGAAACACCCTTCGAGACACATCCTGTACCCTTTTGACCACAGCGTCGGTTTTCTCGTCAACAGTGCAATGGGTTTCCAGCAGTTACAACAGAAACATGTTTCGATAGGTCTTGGTTTCACTCGCGCCAAATTATGTTACGCCTTTTCGTGAAAAAACATTATTATGCAAGAACAGGCGTAACTAGCGGTATGTCCCTTCGTGATATTTTGAATTACAAGGAAAAGTAGATATGGCTTTTCGCAACGGTTTAAAAGTGCGGTTTTATTGCAGTTTTGGTTACGACTTTGCGTGACATACTGAAACTTGACCTATAAATGTCAATGGTGCTAATATCTCAAAATCTAAAATTTTGTTGGATACGCCCTTTCGTGGGTTTACTATTGTTTAACAAAAAACGTATGACAAAAAGTCATTTTACAAACAACGTTTGAAAAACGAATCATTTGACAAACTTTCATTTCGCAAACATATTACTTTAACCCTTAATCAAACAATGGTAGAATATATGCCACATTCGATCGATCGATATGTTTTAAGAAAAAAAAGTAAAATTTGAATGCAACCTATAATTATTTTTGCTTATCTATTAGAAAGATTAACAAACTTTTGAATCTTGGTGGTGACGGTAAAAGAAAAAAAAGCTATCGTTTGTCAGTGACTGTCAAAATCAAAACATGCGCGAAAATTTATAAATTTTGCACTGAAATTGTGATTTATTTATAAATATTTGATTTGTGTTTGGAAAAAATCCGGTAAGTACATAAGAGTTATTTATTTGTAAAGTGTATGATATTGTTAGGTGTTGAGTGTATAAAATTGGTTGCTTTGAGTAATAATTATATCTAAAATATGTTCATAAAGTATGTGGCTAATATATGACCATTGTACGTTAGCAGAAGTAAATGTTTCATATAACGAAAGTATTGCCGTGTGGTTGACGGCATAGAATACAAGTGTCGCCACCCCCTATCTTCCCGTGGGTGTCGTAAGAGGCGACTAAGGGATAACACGATGCAAATACCATCTTTGCGTAGAGACGGAAAACTCGACATCAAACCCTATGCGTAGGATAGCGAGGTCCCGGGTTCGATTCCCGGGTCGGGCAGTGTTATTGAGTTTTCTGGTAGGAAATTCTCAGTAGCAGCATCTGAGTCTGGAAACTCTATTGCGTGGGTCTAAAATATATCTGGCGAAAAGTGGGTGTAGAAATACACCTCTGCCTACCTCTTCGGGGTTATAGGCGTGAGTCTATGTTTGTAACGAAAGTATCGTTGTAGGAAATTTTGTCAATATATATATACCTAAGTAATTTTCGTTGTTGTTATTGACATTTTTTTTTATTTTTATAGGTCAAGATGTCATTCAGTAAGCCACTATCTGATGGTACACTACGTGGTATTTTGGAAAATTGGCCCTCCGGGAATTTCGTTTGCGTTTAGCAAGAGCACTGATTAGCGATTTCTCGTGCAAGAAGCAGAAACCTACTCAAAAATAAAAACGGCGGAAAATTCGGCGTTCCCGATGAAATTAGGCTTCAGAGCGTCGGATTTCACTTTCCAGAAGCTCAAGAGACTTATAAGCGCTGCAAGTTTTGTTCAACTCGAAATTCAGAGGATTACATACAAGAATAATACATCTCATTTTATACACTAATGAAATGGTTTTATTTTCCTAATCAGACAATGGTCATATAGCTGCCACATTTGAGAATCGTTATCAGACAACGGTCATATATTAGCCACCTAAAAAAAATACTGATCCCGTTATTATTATTTTTATTTTTTGTTTTACATATCTTAATTACAGTATAATTAACTAGAATTAACCAAATATCCCGACATATCGCCGCGAGTAGCTCGTATCCGATTAAGGGTTAAAAACAATCATTTGACATAATACAGGTTTCGCAAATGTTTTATTTAGAAAACAATTAAAATGTTAAATAATTATTTTAAAAATAATCGTTTGACTAAATAATTCGTTTGCCAAATTGGTGATTGTACAAAAAGTTAGAAGATAAATTATTCGGTTTTAAAAATAACTAATTTCTAACCAATACTTACGCGAAATTTTGAAAATATTTAATTGCATTTGGTTGCAATTTTTATTTAGATTATTAATTATAGGCAAGTAATAATTTTGTATTAATACTAATTCCATAGAAACTTAAGTCATTAAAAAAAAAAATACACACTGCCTGAATTAAGCGAAATAAGTAGAATTCGGTTCTGGCACTCGGCTCGTGCATTGTGGTCGCAGTTCTAACCTAACCAGCCATTATTTCAGTTGACCCTACACAAAGATTGTTGTACTAACGTAGATTTTGGTTAATAAAATATTTACCAAGCAATGTATTTTGTCAAATGTTATTTTATGTTTTACTTTGTTTTGCCAAATAACATGTTTAAAAAAATAATAGCTTATTAACTTTTTATAGTAAATATATTGTCTAATGAGTAGTTTATTAAACAATAGTTTGTAAAATAATAAATTTATCAAGTATGATTTTGTCAAGTGAAAATACTTTATTTCCAACCCTTACTGTGTCGTGTAAAACAGAACACTAATTATTATGAGTACTTATCTATTTAACGTTACACATAAGTTAAATGGATGATGGAAACTATTTAGGCAAGAGATCTAAACCAGCCTGGCGCAAGTTCCTAAGAAAGAACCGAATGTATGAAATGTGCTATCTTTTTAATGGCTGCTATTATATATATAAAACGTGAAGATAGCATCCTTCACTATGTACCCTTGGAACAGTATTCTTTCAAAGTTAGACGGGTTACCTATACGTACATCACCGCCTTGGCTGTCAATAGTGTCAAATGTCACAACTGTCACATTATTATCCAGATTGAACTTTGCCGCGTTATGTAGTTTGTTTATAAAACGTAAAAAACATACTGTAAAAGTGCTTTGTGTATACCAAATAAATGTGATTTTACACTTCTAGTGTTAGTGTTACTATATTTATTTGATTAGCATTGAAAGGAGCGCAATGAAAACAAGCAAAATAACGTGCGAAATATGGCAAACAACAACAGGCAATGAAAAAAGGGTAGGTATTTATGGCAAAATGTCCCTAGATAAAGATCAATGAATATTTATAATGTTATATAATGTGATATATTTCAATGAAACATAAAAAATAAGGAAATGTTCTAAAGTTTCATATCCTAGTACTTTGTAGGTAAGCAATAGTGCTGCCTGTCAGTTATCGATAATCCGTTATTAGAAATTGGCACAAGGACTAAAAATTCTATTCTTTTTTTTCTCTTTAGATGTAAAAATGGGTAGCTGCACCTGGAAACCAAGACTTGATTTATGTGCCCATTGCAAAATTACATCAGTTGAACTATGTGTGTGGCAAGCATTTTAAGCCGAAAGACTTAAAAAAAGGGAACTCAAGTCAGAAAAACAGCTGTGCCTTGTATCTATAGGCATTTCTTTAAATCCTATTACAGAAGAAATGTTGAAAACCTTTCCATTACATGTACATACATATATCTTTTAATTCTGCGTATTTTTCTTCGCTAATCTAGAATATCTAATATATAAAATTCTCGTGTCACAGTTTTCGTTCCCATACTCCTCCGAAACGGCTTGACCGATTTTGATGAAATTTTTTGTGCTTATCCGGTATCTATGAGAATCGGCCAACATCTATTTTTCAAAAAAAAAAAAATTTGCAAAACAACGTTTGCCGGGTCAGCTAGTATTTTATAGAATAGGCTAATTTGTTTGAATAAACACATAAATATCAAATACATCTTTTATTTGTGTTGGAAAAGTATAATTCTAGTCGAAACATAATTATAATTATTTCTTACCTAATATTATCGATATCGATATTTCGTTAATCACTAGAGGGTACATCCCTATATTGACAAATATGACAATGCTGACAACATAAAAACGATGTCAATTAGTATCTTTATGTTGGTACGAGTTCTCCCTGCACGTTTCATACAAAGCTGAAAGTCTCGCATGATCTATGGCACATCCGCCTCTTCTTACGTAGTATTTGTATACTCTTTGATCTAAACGAAATTCACCACTGATGGTAACATCGTATGGTAACAAGCAACAACGTAGTATCCTATAGTCTGTGGATGGTAAAGATTTTTTACAGAAAAAGGCAATTGGAAATAGTATATATAGACTCACGCCTGTATCCCCAAAGGGGTAGGCAGAGGTGTAATATTAGACCGACATTTCGCCATGAATTTTTACGTCCCACGTTATAGGGAGCGAGCCTATTACCGTTACCGGGCACATCATCAGACTCCGTGCTGCTACTGAGAATTCGGAAAAACCCAGTAACAGTTTTGCCCAACCCGGGACCTCCGATCAGCAGTCGCATACGCTCTATCCACTGGATTACGGAGGCAATTTATACTTAAAATCATGTCTCCGTCCCCGCCACTTCAGAAGTTCAGAATTAAAGAGTTCAGTGATGCTGATGAGTCCAAAGTGGCGAGAAAAAAGAAACAGAACGTCAATAACGTAATTAATAATATTGGGCAAGTGCGAGTCGGACTCGCGCACGAAGGGTTCCGTACGATCATCTATAAAAGAAAATCATGTTTGTTGTATGTATACTCAAATGTTTTTTAAGTTTCCACCTGTTTATTAAGCTCGAGTAACAAATAATAACTGCATAATGATGTAATATTACCTACATCAGTTTACTTTTCCTCGAATATATTTTTATCTAGCTACTCCACTTACGTGCTTTTTTTTTTAAGTATTGTCAAAGGTCTAACTGACACGTATGAACGCAGCTTATCGCCATAGAAAACTGATTTTTTTACAAAATAGTGACGTGAACAGTTTTTTGGCGCCAAATTGCAATTCTCGGTTTTAGACACAGTTCAACACAGTTGCACTGAATGTTTTTTTTGTCAAAAAATCTGAATTATAATAAACAAAAATAGTTTCCGGCAGCACACAGGTACGTAGAAATGGTATTGTATTAGCATTTTGTAAATAGCATTGTAACTTCCTGAAAACAATGATTTTTGTTTATGATGTAGTACTACACCATCATGGGAATTGGCATAAAATATTATTACTATGGAATAAGTACGAATTTTCTTTGCTGACCTTTTTTTTCGACCATTTTGCTGTAATATAACTGTAATGAATGTATTATGTACGTTTTATTGTTTATTACGGCTAGTTTTCCAGTATCTAAACAGGATTTCTATGGAATGAAGCTGTTGCGAAACGTTTCACACTAGGTAGTGGTTCTTTTTTCATGCATGTATTATGTTTTAGCACAATGTCACGAAGCCAGGCGACTAATGATGACATTGAAAGGTTATTGAAGGAGTTGGAAGACGGTAACGTCTCAGAAGATGGCTTAGAAGATGAGGATGAGGATGACGATGAAGAGAACTTTTATGCCAATTCGCAGCAACTCGTACAGGACTTGATCTCGGATAATGTGGAAGATTGATTTGTTCCGAAATGAATTAGCAGATGCCCTGTGCAATGTGGGAACAAGCAACAGCAACAAAAAAGGTCGGCCAAGCAACAGCTTCTTAGAAGAAAAAGCTAAGAAACAAAGAGGACCAGCTCATCCGCTTCCTTATAAGGATGTGCGTTCAGATGGTATTGCACACTGGCCCACATTTTCAAAGCGTTTACGTTGTAAACTTCCTCAATGTAGCAATGGGCATGCTCAAAATGCTATATCCCTCTATGTTTTAACAGAACTAACAACTGTTTCACAGATTTTCATATTACTCCTTAGTATGATAATTTAAGACGATTTTGCATGATGATGTAATATTACATCAATAAATAAAACTAATTTTTTTCACAAAGAACTGTAGTTTGATTTTTTCATTATTTTTCCTGTGATGTACACTTCATTTAGGACACCTAGGATTTTTCTAGGCTCAAAATAAAAAATCATGCAGTTAAGGGTTAAAAATTACGTTCGTTGTATGGGAGCCCCCCTTTATTATTTACTTTTTTTTTAAGTTTAATTATTAATTTTGAAAGGTAATATACAACTACCTACATATTGTGAAAATTTTAAGCGTCTACCTTGTACTGTTAGTAATTTTGAGCAAAAAATATGAAAAAAACGTTTATTGTATGGGATCCCCCCCTCTTAATATTTTCATTTTTAGTATTTGTTGTTATAGCGGCAACAGAAATACATTTTTGTGAAAATTTCAGCTTTACCTAGCTATCACGGTTTGAGATACTACTCTACTGAGGAGCCAGTTGAAAACCAGCGCCGGGCACATGTGTCCGGCATTATGCTGAACTGTCCTCCTATTTTTGTGCAGGCGACAGGCGTGTACAGCTTTGTACCGTTCGCGTTCTACTGTAATATTTTTCTCTTTTCAACATCTGTTAGAAATAAACGCATTTTCTTTCTTT
This sequence comes from Euclidia mi, assembly GCA_944739405.2. Lineage (NCBI taxonomy): Eukaryota > Metazoa > Arthropoda > Insecta > Lepidoptera > Erebidae > Euclidia > Euclidia mi. The sequence goes on along the minus strand of OX123186.2, from coordinate 87,548,254 downwards.
CTTTCGTATCTAAAGAAAGAAATAAAATGCGTTTATTATGTTTATTTAGCCTGGTGACAGACAGACAGCGGAGGCTTAGTAATAGGGTCCCGTTTTTGTACCTTTTAGGTACGGAACCCTAAAAACTAATTGTTATTTTTTTTTATTGCCAAACAAGCTATGAAACATTTTAAGACAGAAAAATTTGGCAACCCTACGTTCTATACAACTGGAATGATGGCCAGTGGCACCGACGCCCGCCAAAAGGTGTCCGTTTCGATGGCGCGGCCATGACGTTATTTTAAAAAAAAAATGATAACAAGATTTTGTAAAAATTTGTAAAAGTAGACTCCCAAAACCATAAATTTGTCAAAGCTATAGTTAAAAAGTTATAAGGGTTTGAACGTGGCCGCGCCATTGAAACGCTCCGAACCGCGCGGCCACGGAGATCTTTAAAACCAAGCATTGCAGAGACCTGAAATTTTGGTAAGTAACAGATTGAATTTGTAAAAAAATTGTAAAAATATAGAAAAAAATCCTGAGCTTATATTTTAGGAGCTGTGAGACTAATACACCATGGCCGCGCCATTGAAACGGTGAAAAACACATTTTCACCGATATCTCGTTGAAAAAGCAACGCAGACGTCTGAAGTTTTTTGTAAAACCCAGATTTGAATTTGTCAAAACTAGTGTAAATACAACAAAAAATCCTAGGTTTATATTTCTGGAGCTATAAGACTAATTCGCCATGGCCGCGCCATTGAAACGGTGAAAAACACATTTTCACCAATATCTCACTGAAAAAGCAACGCAGACGTCTGAAGTTTTTTGTAAAACCCTGATTTGAATTTGTCAAAACCAGTAAAAATAAAACAAAATATCCTAGGTTTATATTTCTGGAGTTATAAGACTAATACGCCATGGCCGCGCCATTGAAACGGTGAAAAACACATTTTCGCCGATATCTCGCTGAAAAAGCAACTCGGACGTCTGAAGTTTTTTGTAAAACCTGGACTTGAATTTGTCGAAACTAGTAAAAATAAAACAAAAAATCCTAGGTTTATATTTCTGGAGATATAAGACTAATACGCCATGGCCGCGCCATTGAAACGGTGAAAAAGTACGTAATCGCCGATATCTCGCTGAAAAAGCAACGCAGACGTGTGAAGTTTTTGTAAAACTCGATTTGAATTTGTCAAAACTAGTAAAAATAAAACAAAAAATCCTAGGTTCATATTTCAGGCGCTGTAAGACAAAAAAATACGTAATCTACAGCGCCTGAAATGTAAACCTAGGGTTTTTATGCGCATTTTCACCAGTTTTGACAAATTCAGATCTAGGTTTTCAAAAAACTTCAGACCTCTGCGATGCTTTTTCAGCGAGATATAGGCCATTATATATTTTTTTACCGTTTCAATGGCGCGGCCATGGCGTATTAGTCTTATATCTCCAGAAATATAAACCTAGGATTTTTTGTTTTATTTTTACTAGTTTCGACAAATTCAAATCCAGGTTTTACAAAAAACTTCAGACGTCTACGTTACTTTTTCAGCGAGATATAGGTGAAAATGTGTTTTTCACCGTTTCAATGGCGCGGCCATGGCGTATTAGTCTTATAACTCCAGAAATATAAACCTAGGATATTTTGTTTTATTTTTACTGGTTTTGACAAATTCAAATCAGGGTTTTACAAAAAACTTCAGACGTCTACGTTGCTTTTTCAGTGAGATATTGGCGAAAATGTGTTTTCACCGTTTCAATGGCGCGGCCATGGCGAATTAGTCTTATAGCTCCAGAAATATAAACCTGGGATTTTTTGTTGTATTTACACTAGTTTTGACAAATTCAAATCTGGGTTTTACAAAAAACTTCAGACGTCTGCGTTGCTTTTTTAACGAGATATCGGTGAAAATGTGTTTTTCACCGTTTCAATGGCGCGGCCATGGCGTATTAGTCTCACAGCTCCTAAAATATAAGCTCAGGATTTTTTTCTATATTTTTACAAATTTTTTACAAATTCAATCTGTTACTTACCAAAATTTCAGGTCTCTGCAATGCTTGGTTTTAAAGATCTCCGTGGCCGCGCGGTTTGGAGCGTTTCAATGGCGCGGCCACGTTCAAACCCTTATAACTTTTTAACCATAGCTTTGACAAATTTATGCTTTTGGGAGTCTACTTTTACAAATTTTTACAAAATCTTGTTATCATTTATAAAAAAAAATTACGTCATGGCCGCGCCATCGAAACGGACACGCCAAAAGCCGGCAGCCCGTGCCGCCGGCACTGTGTGTAGCCGCCTTTACACAGAGCACCACCACTAGAGACCGCATTAGCTAATATTTGTTTTGATTCGAGTTCACTAAATTTGCGGACTGCGCGGGATGCGCGGGGCGCACGTAATGCGTTGTGATTGGCTATTGCATTTATTGCAAGGTCAAACTTAGGACATGCACTCTAGTGCACTGTACCGTAGTGATGGGACAGGGACGGAATATTGATCGATAGAATTTGGTTTGTATTGATTATATTATTGATATATTATTATGGATAATAATTGTTTCTTACCCGTCCGTTAAATATTATAAAGCATTTTTAATAAATATGTTTTTACCCATACGTTGAATATTATAAAGCATTTTTAATCTTTGATTTTGTGTATAGACAAGCTTCCGTCACTCTTCAGTGCGTAAGGCTATAAGTACTAGTGATGAAACGGATACCGGATAGCCGGATATCCTGCCGAACATAGACAACAAAAGTAATCGTCCATGATCATGGAAAACACGATCTCATGTAACATTGTTTTTTTACTTGAAGTTAAAGCAAATTGATCATGCATGACCATAAGTAACCTGACGACTATATTTGGTGGTCAGCTAATTTTATACTCTAACTACTCTGAGATTGAAATTTTGGCACTCTGTAGCAGTTTAAGACTTAATTTTTAAGCTGGTCTTGTCGATGAAGAAATGTGAAAATAATTGTTGCCACATAAGAGCGGGTAATCATCGATTTTTCATAAAAAGTTGCTATCCGGTATCAAGTATCCGATCAGATTCTTAAAGTTGTGTCTCTTCGATACCGTAAGAGTACCATCAGGAGTCACCTAACTCTTTCGGGTGTTGCGCTTCGGATAACATGTTGTCGCGTATAACCCAATGTCATCAGGTATCCCGCAATATCATCGGGTGTCCCGCAATGTCGTCGAGTGTCACCCAAAGTCGTAAAATTTAAAACGTCGGTGGCAGTCCAATACCGTTAAGTATCTCCTAACACAATCAGGTACCACCGAATCCTACCGGGTATCAGCCTTTGTCGTCGTATGTCAAACAATAGTATCATCAGGTGTATCGACAAACTCCATTACGTTGGTGATCCGTCAATACTATCGGATCCCCTGATACTATCGGGTTTCACTTAACACTATTAGGTGTCACCTAACGCTATCGGATGTCATCTAATCTATCAGATGTTACCAGACACTGCCGGGTGCTACCCAATGCCGTCGCGTGTCACCTTATGCCCTCGGGTTTCAATCAATGTTGTCAATGGGGATCGGCTAATACCATCGGACAACCCCATACTATCGGGTATCACCCAATATAGAAGGGTAGCACCCCGATATAGGAGAGAGTCACCACAATACCGTTGGGTGTCACTTAACACTATCGCGTGTCATCTTACACGACTTTCAGGTGTCACACTTAATAACATCATGTATCACACACACCCCGAATACAGTCGGGTGTCACCCCAATAGCGTCGGGTGTCCCCCACTACCATCGGGTAACATCCAATACGGTCGAAAGCCACCTCAACACTGTCAGTTTAAAATTCCGCATGTCTACAGCATTTATTTATGAATAAGAATACTTGCTTTAGAGCTTTAAGGAGTATGTGCGGAATAAGTTTGAAAGATAAAGTGCGTAACAGTGTGATACGGGAAAAGTGTGGTCTAAAAGAAGATGTAGTGACAAAGATTGAAAAAGGAATGTTACGTTGGTTTGGACATCTGGAGCGGATGGATGAAAGAAGAAATACGAAAGGAGTGTATCGTGCGAGAATAAATGGAAATGTCGGTAGGGGACGCCCTAGGCGGACGTACGCCGACCAAATAGGTGATCTACTGATAAAGGGCAAAATAAAAAGTACCTATAACCGACGCGCATGCATGACGAGGTTAATGAATGTCGATGAAGCGAAAGAGGTATGTTTGAACCGAAGCATGTGGCGTTCCATAGTCTCTGCCTACCCCAATGGGAGACAGGCGTGACGTTATAGATAGATAGATAGATAGAATACTTATCTAAACTGAAAGATCTCAAATTACATAATTCCACTATTCTGAAATATCTCAAATTCTTTGTTTTTTTAAGATGTGGACACACCCACAACCATCCTGACTAGGTTTCTGTTAAGAACATTTACGTCAGAAAAAGTGAAAATATCTACGTAATATCCCTTATTTCTAAACCTGCAGTACGCGCAGTTTGAGCGTACTACAGTTTGGTTTAGTTGCCCGGCCCCACTCTCCTCGCTTCCTGCCACAAAAATGACCCTGTTTGGCCGCCGAGTCAAGCCACATACTCACACTGTGTTATGATCTTCGTAATATTACCACGAAAAATATCGACAAAAATATTGACTTCGAAATCACAACACTATCGATACACGTGCCAGTGTTAGACAAGGACGACTATTGCAATTTACGTAATGAGTGAAAAGGACTTTTCGAAAAGACATCAACGAACGCATTATTACTATTATTGCGCACGATTTGGTAACCAGTATAAACTGAGCTCCGATGCACTGGTTGTGGGTTTTATTTATGAATAAAAACTTACTTACTGATGAAATGTAAAACCATCTTTTTGATAATTTGACGTCTTGGATGTCTTGCCACATTTTACCGCAGAGGTAGCCATTTTTACGTGTTTTGGGCACTAAATAATTTTCAAATATGAACACAACGTGTACACGTATAAGGGTCACAGACTTGGTCGACACTGATGTGTTGATTCGTGCCGTTACTTCATATACTTCCGAAACCACGAATGTCTCGCGCGCGTTTGTTGCCTGCTATTAGGTGTCTAGTGGGGGTGGTCTGTGCGCCTTTATGTAGGGCAGGTAGGTACCTGCCTACATACGTACATATACCATATAGATGGAGCTGCTCTGGAAATAGGTCACCACTCTCTGGATCCTCCCATGTGCTAGCAAAACTTCCTTTCCAAATTTCCTTTTGGGTAGGTACCTACTAACGGTATTCAATTTTCAGGTGACAAGGCGGCATGTAGGAAAATTTTTTTTTTTTTTACCACACACATCACTCAAGTCGCAAACTAAGCAGAGCTTGTACCGTAAAATGGGGTGAATAGACACAGATTTCAACTTTAACATTGATTTTATTGGATATTTTGAATGAGAGTCATTATTGAAGCATTTTGAAATCATGAGTTAAGTTGTAATTTACTCAATATTTGTGCTACAAATTAGTAAAAACAGGACATTAATTAGTAAATTAAGAAAAAGTAAGCGTTTTCTATTTACCTGGAAACAGGGGTCAAAAGATACGGGAAGGGGGTGAATAGAGAAAAAACGCTAGGGCTGTCAAAATCAACTTACATTTTTATTCAATATATCAACATTGTTATTAATCAGACAACTATGTATTTTTTAAATAAACCAGATATCAACATTTACCTCTTTAATCATACAGGTAGGCACCTGCCTAAATATAAACAATATTTTCAATGGTTATCTGACAAAAAGGTGCGTATGATGAACTAACCTGGATTGACAACCCTAAAAAACATATTTCTATTGACCCCCCACTCGTATCTATTAACCTCCCACGCGTATATATTCACCCCCAATGGCGTATCTATTGACCCTAACGGCGTATCTATTAACCCCCTTCCCGTATCTATTCACCTCGAATTCGAGCAAAATAGCTAGCTTCTCAATTTTAATAGAAAAAGAATGTAAAATAATCAAACACGGACACTTTCCTTTGTTTTTCTTAAAGATGGGAAATGTATGTATCGAATAATACACATCTACAGGGTGAACACAACTAATAACTTGATGTTTATAGAAAATTTATAAAGAGCAAAAATTACTTGTTTTCACACCTTCACTTTAACCGCTTATATCTATATGAAATTTCAACTTGACGTAAATTTGTGTGTGGTGAGCCTATAAAAAACATGTTGCCACGTAGAAAATCACAGAGAAAAACATTCGTTATAGGGCTAAATAACAAACTAGAGTCAACAATATCAAACTTCCGGACTTTTTTCTATTCACCCCACGATTTCTATTCACCCCATTTTACGGTACTATGGGTACCGTAATATGGGGTGAATAGGGACAAATCGCGACTTCATGAATAGTTTTAAGACAGTTTTTTACAGACATATTGCTGTACCGGCTTTGAAATGATTGAGTCTTCGTGGGATCTTTGTTATCGAATATAAAACTGTGCAATTAACATTGCGATTTATGCAAAAAGCATTAAAATATATGCCATCCCTATTCACCCGGAATTTGGGGTTAATAGGGATGAGAATAGGGTTAATAGAGAAATTCACTAGGGCTGCCACTAGTGAAATTAATCAATTTCTAAGTTTTTGCCTACTTAACTCATGTGTAATTAAAAGGTAGCAAGAACCATAACGGTTAATCGCAATAAGCATCTAACCATTAAATATATTTTTTTTATGGACTCACGCCTGTATCCTCGAAAGGGTAGGCAGAGGTGTAACATTAAGTAACATTACATCCACATTTCGCCATTAATTTTTAGGTCCCACTCCCACGTAATAGGGGGCGAGCCTTTTGCAGTTACCGGGCACATCACCCAGACTCCGTGCTCCTACTGAGAATTTGGAAAAACCCAATGAAACTTTTGCCCGATCCGGGAATCGAACCCGTGGCCTCCGAACAGCAGTCGCATACGCTATGCACTGGAGCCATGGTCGCGCCGGGACTGATGTCATCTCACTAGATGTCATTCACCTGATTGTCTTTGTGAAGACCGGATTTCGGCAGCTACCATTACTAAGCTTGTTTTTTATTTTTATTTTATACTACCTAGATATAATCTAGGTATTATACTTATTGATTTGTGAAATAAAATTTTCTAAACAAAAACATCATAAAATAAACATAATTATTGCCTATTAAATCGTTTTAACTGTTCGTGACAGCCCTACAAGGCTGTTTCTATTCATACATAAGTCGTTCCTATTCAACTCATTCTCATCCCTTTTCACCCCTCCTTCGTTGTTATTGATACCTGACACGTCCCCATTGACCCCAAAAAGTACAGATTTTTCATCACTTTCTAATTTATCAAAAAGTATTGAAATTAATCAACACAGCTGACTTAATTTTTTTGTAGATGATGGCGAAAAGACTAAACAACTTATTTAAAACGTATTCGTCTGCTGAAACTTTGAAATAAATTTTAGAGCTCAAAGTTTCTGGCACCGTATATAATTGGCATCGCGGAAAGTTATTTTCAAATGGCTCATTTGAAGGCTTGCAGCTAATGTCAGGCTTCATCAGTGTTGCCATAATAGCTCCCAAAGATCTACTATAAACTGACAAAAAAAGATGTACATGTTATAATAGATTGGTACTAATATAGAGCGTCAATAACATTTCCTGGTTTTATCCCTATTCACCCCTTGATCCCTATTCACCCCATATTACGGTACTAGATAATGGATAAACATACATGTATACTTTTTTTTGTAAATACATAGGTACATATTATGCATAGAAACACCCAGATCAAGACAAACGACCATGTTCATGCACACAAATGTTTGACTTGAGCGGGAATCGTACCCGCGACCTACGGCGTAGCAGTCGCATACACTCCCGCTGCACCAACCGGTCGTCATTCATTCAATTCATCACAATTGTTTGATGAGTAGGTTATCCTTCAAGATTGTTAGGTAGGTATTCAAGAAGTCTTTTTCTTTAGTTTTCTAGTTCAAGACCAGGTGGCATAGGTCACTGACAATAAACGCTTAGGTATTGGTTTTGTATCATTTAATTTTTATTGCCCTAAAAATGTACAATACAGACGCCGACATTCTCGAACAGGATAACATACACTGCAAAAGTCGATGACAATACTCACGCATATATACGTACTAGTCACTGGCTTAAACAAATAATATTGTCGCCGACTCTTGTCACGAGGCTAACTTTAACATGATTCAGAATAACAGTCTACAGTAATCAGGAATAGAAATAATTGTAGCATCAATTAATGTTTTACGTACAACATTTTATTTGCAGTTTTTTGTTTATACTACATAATTAAATAAATTGCATTCCTGATGACGCGCACTGGTAAGTGTAACACTTTTACACATCAGTCCATGCATCACTATGAGGGTGAGGTTTCCACACGTTCGATTCCATGGCCGTCCACTCCGGATAGTATAACACTGAAACCTCGTCATGTGGGATGGCAGTAGTAGTGTTCTTAAACGTAATTAGCTTAGAAAGCGAACAACAGCAGGAACGCCATCATAAGACAGAACAGACCCATAGCCTCAGACAGGGCGAAACCCAGAATGGCGTATGAGAACAACTGCTGCTTCAGGGAGGGGTTCCTGGCATAACCGATGATGAGGGAGCCAAACACCGTTCCGATACCCGCACCTGAAATGTTACACAAATACATTAGTTATGCTTTAGACAAATATATTATATTCCTGCAATTCATTGTAATGAGGTCAGAGATGTTAAAAAATTGAAAACAAAAATGCAACCAAACACTACTTCTAACTACAAACTGTGCAACAGAATAGTCTCACCTGATTATATTCCGTGTGCAGGTGGTATATTAGAATTACTTGTACATCAATATAAAAAAAAATCTTCAAAGTTGCATACAATAGCCAGATTATATATCACATTATTAATATACACTGTACATAAGACCACTAGTACAAAAATATAATGCTCAAAAAGCAAATAACATAAGGAAGGCAATCATCAAACAAAACAGTCCCATGGCTTCTGTTAGTGCAAAACCCAATATTGCATATGAGAATATTTGCTGTTTTAAGGAGGGGTTACGTGCATAGCCTAAAATTAAGCACCCAAACACCACACCAATACCAATACCTGTAGGATACAGAATTAGTAAATGAAGCATGCATTTAAACATTGAAAGCAGTGAAGTGAAGAATGAGTAGGAAATGAAATGTTAGCAAGTGCCAGTCAGAGAAATTGTGGAATTTTTGTGTATCTTATATTAAATTAAGTAGTTTTTATAAAAACATACATACATACATACATAGACTCACGCCTGTTTCCCCGAAGGGGTAGGCAGAGGCATATTAAACGCCCACTTTTCGCCAGTGTTTTGATCCCACGTAATAGGTGGCGAGCCTATTGCCGCTTATCGGGATATTTGGTTTGCCAGAGCCTCGTCCGTTGATCGGCAGGTGCACCACTTGCAGGTGAGGTTGGCTTGGGACCCTAAGTTCTTGGTGGGAACCCTATGCACCCTTTTTATAACCCTTTTTATAAAAACATACTGAATATGATGATTGAAATGCTGAATATGATGATTTTAGTAGACAGCAACAACAATTATTTAAACTTATGTAATTCCCGTAAGATACAAGTTCATAACCTTAAATTTTAATTTATAGGTTATATTTTTTGTAAGCAGCTCTAATAAATGTTCATCATTATCAGCACTTTATATTGTCCCACTGCTGGGCACGGCCTCTTCCTATTATGAGAAGGGTAAGGCCATAGTCCACCACGCTGGCCAAGTGCAGGTTGGCAGACTTCACATGTCTTTTGAGAACATTATGGAGAACTCTCAGACATGCAGGTTTCCTCACTATGTTATCCTTCACCCTTTAGCAAGCTATAATTAACAATTTAATAAAAACATAACTCCAAAAAGTCATCGGTGCGCGCCGTGGATTCGAACCCGGACCTTGTCGGTCTCTCCACTAGGCTATCGCTTCTTTTTTAATAAATGTTACTTCAACATTATTGTAGGACTAATACACTTGTAATTCCACATTTTCTCATTAAACGTTGAACCTTTACCCACTTATGTAAGGAAGATAACCCTATTCAGGGGAAAATCAATACTGAACTTGTTGGTGTTATGCAATCAAGACAATGGCATAAATTCCACTATTAGGGGTAAATTTTAATAATAATGTTCTCTATAACTTGGTTGGGATAAATGTAATTTTCTTTAAATGTCATAGTTTAAGTTATGACAGAAAACATTGTATCTTTTCATTTCTTCTATACATTATATGCAGGTATAGGTTCACATCCATGTAATATTTGTGCACAAGGGTTAGACATTCACAAATTACCATCACAAAACTGTCACAGATAATGTAAAAAAATAAGCAATTGTAACTTACCAGAGCCAGCTACTCCTACTGTCGCTGCGCCAGCACCAATGAATTTGGCAGCAGAGTCAATGTCTTTGGTGACAGAGGTGGTCTGGAAGGAGCGCACTGCTGATAGCTGGGCGGGGGCTGCAGGCACCACCTGGGTCTGCGAGGGGATGGCAGCCAGTGGTCGCACAAGAGCTGTGTTGCTGAAGATCTGCAAAACACCACATCTTCATAAGATAACTTCATACAATTTCTATACCAACTTCTTGAGAGGTTACACCCATAAAATCAATAAATCAAACATAGGTTTAGACTAAAACCTTAGAGAATACTGAGATAAAAACACTAAATCCCTTATCCATTCATGTGTACTAGTGATAATTATTACCTAATGTAGGAAGACAGGTTTGATTATGTAATTATATAATACTGTAAATATAAGTTTAGGGCAACATTTTACAAGTAATTTAGGACGGCATCAGGTAATCACTGCAATTGGGATCCAATTAACCTCTAAGCCGGTGCCTATGTAATATACATAACTTGAGGAGTATACAAGGTCAAATAATCATAAATGTCATAAGTGATAAGTTTGGTTACACTGAACTAGGAAGAACTGATAATAAATCGTAATTACTTTTAGCAAGAATACTTACAGCAGACCTGGCTGCAGGGGCGATCAATCTTGCGGCAGACAGCATTTTTGTGTTTTGATTAGGTGCGGCGAGCGACAACTGAAAGAAACCGGACGACTAGATGAGTCAACTACTCCAAGCTTTAGCTAATGAGAGACCTATCTGAAGACTAGGTGCAATGAAGACGACACTTGACAGTTTGACCGACGACCGCAGAATGTTACGTAATTTACGGTGCTACGTAACGGCGACTGAGGTCGGACTATCAATAATCTGTATTTGATACAAATGATAGGAACACTGCCGCCACTGTTCAATGAACAGGCTATGCTTTGTAATACCGTTAGGAAATTATTGCAATTATACGGCAAATGGCCGAATCGGCGAGTCAACTTGGGCTGGACTAATATTCCATCTTCTGTGACAACTTACGAAATCACAAATAAATATTCGCACTATCACTCACTATATACCCGTGAACGGCGTTTTAAGCACTTTTTATTCAGCGATGGCTTGTAAATGTAACACTTTTTCACGATTAGTTTTTCCACAAAATTCTGCCGCACTTACCAAAGAACACCGAGAGGGAGGAGACCGGCCTTTGGAATGTTCAATTTCTGAGTGGTGAAATGAAACAGAATACAAATGCCGCAGCGCTATTGGTCGATACTGCTGCCAGTTCCGTTCAGCGCAGCCAACTGTCGATCAATATGCGCGAATGACAAGAAAATTCTTCACTTTTTATTCAAGAAACATTATTACTGATATAATATCTACATCTTGCAATAATTTAAATCATTAAACTAATTTAAATACTGTATTTTACTGTATATTAGGCAAGAGTACTGCATTTAAAGATGTGATAAAAGTATATTTGGCCAAGAGTACAGTTGTGATATTGACTAGTACATTTACATTAATAGCAATGGCGGTGTTCATGATAAACATCTGTAAATATAATGGCTGTGGCATAACTTTTCCCCGATTAAATGATTTGATTGAACACATCGAAGACGTACATATCGGTAAGTATTAAAAAATCATCATTATTTTGCATCATTTGGGTATATTTAAGGCATGTAATGTAATCCATGACCCTCCCAATTTACGTCTTATCAATGTGCCTATGTTGTCACCATTGGAGGGTATTTTTGCGTCAAATATAAATAATGTGGTGGCTCTACTAATAAGTTGAACGCTGCGTTATTATTATTTTAATGGTTTGTTTTATTTCTTATAGACTATAAGATTGAACTTTACATGCGATTTGTATTCTATTTGTCTTGTTTTGATTCAGACGCCGCGCACTTTGCGTTTGCCGATTTCTCGTGATCAGCTGATCGCAAGTGGCGGCGAGTAGGTAATCTGTCTATTGCCTATCTACAATAATTAGTGTGTGTTATTTTACGGTTCCAGATTTAGATCCAGCAGTAGTAGAACAAAAAGAAGCTTCTCAGCCAGCATGCATACCGCTCAGTTATGTTTTAAAATTTATTACGGAGGCATCGAGGCGGGAAAGCCTGACTACGGCTCCCGTACCCGACGTCCGACGCCGTCTCTTGTCTGCGCCCAAGACACCTTCAGTGCGCAGCAGCACGCCCACTGGTAATTGTTTATTAATATCAAAAAGGCTATCTTTGCATTCAACATTACTATGTCCCTTGTTATAGTACCTAGGTTCAGTTCCTGGAAATTTCTTAAATCCCGATTATTGCTGATAATAATTATTTAGATTAGCCTAACGAGGTACAGCCAAATGAACGTTTACTTATTACACATGATGAGTCAGTGTGGATTAATCATAGGGATAGGTAAATATAATCAGTATCACATAAGTAACTTCATTTTATTCATTATGGTAGAAGTAGTTCTAACCAACTCTGTGCCAAATTCTGAAGTCCTTAGTTTTATGCAATGCGACTGTCAAATAATGAGAATCTAATTTATACCTGCTCATATCACACCACATTAGGGAATGGGCACGGAATTCGGCAGAACGATACAAAAAGGCACTTCCGAGAGGGGGTGCATTGTAACTGCCTACTAACTGCTCATAGTTTTCATTATGCCCAAATATGATGAAGGCTGGTTTGCCTTTGATCGTTACTGAAATTCTTGATGACAATACGCGCTACACTCACAGCAAACATTTGGTTTATAATTTCAAGTGTGCATTGCAAAGCTATTAGGTTGTGACTTGTGGCACCTACTTTGCTTTGGCGTTGGCTTGGTGTCCGATGTCTCTAAAAAGCTATTTTTACACTATCGGACTTATCTATTCTATCTAAGTAGAAGAACTAAAAGCGTAATCGTAGCTAAGAAATTGCCAGATTTTGGACGATTGAAAGTTTAAACTTCAAACTCTGTGTCATTATCAATTTATCATCTTCCTGTTTAGAACAGTACGCCAATGTTGCCAACTTATAGAATTTATTATTAGGGTAGAATATAGATATTTTAGTCCCTAAATAGACATATATGTGTATGAAGGAATGCGCCCTAATACATATGTCTATGAATCATAAATCATAACACATTTAAGATTAATGGCGATACTAATTGTGTTCAATTGAGTTCCTTCCACTCCTCAATGGGCGTCACTTTCAGACTACCTCTGACGTATTCATTCCTAATTATTCTGATTGATAGATTGAATGATGAGAAACTATTGCATGTAACAACGATGACATGTGTTGAGTGACAAGAATAAACAGTTATACTTGTCATTCAACACATGTCTCATCTATCTTCTCAGTAGCCTGATACTCAGTACCCTTCAGAACGACAGCCTCCAAATATATGCGGCACTTTAATTTCAAAATATTCTAATCGGATATTGTGCCTGCGACATGTCACCATTTTATCAGTCTTGCGTCCTTTCTTTGCCTAACTTCTTTGATCAATTTCGCTGTCACCTTGCAAAAGTGAACTGAGGAAGTGATGTCGGCAGGGGCTGTAGAGGTATACCTCTGAGTGTAACCGCTGGAGACACCGCCAAAGTCACAGAATATAATTATGTTTTGATTCTGCTTATGACTATATATTCTCCATTCTCTCCCTCTCTGCTCCAACCAGTATTGCATCTCATATCCAACGGTCAGCCATCGCAACGGTGGTATCGGCAAATAGCGTGCACACTGTGCACAGTTAAAAAATGCCATCTACCGTAATGCGATCAGGCATAAAACCGAATTCATTACGTGAAATCTCACTCTCGTCTAGCAGGCATCGCTCAATCATAGTCTCTCCCATACTTTTCAATCATCAGCCCTATCATCAGCCCATGTTAAGCCCATGTGTCCATCACGCTGGCCAAGTGCGGGTTGGCAGACTTCACATGTCTTTGGAGTTCTCCAGACACATGTCAAAATTATGAAGAGCTCTCAGACATGCAGCTTTCCTCACGATGTTTACCTTCTACTATAAGCAAGCGATTATTAATAGTTTAATACGCACTTAACTTGGAAAAGTCATTGGTGCGTGCCGTGGATCCGAACCCGAGACCCTCTGCGTAGCAGTCTGTCCGGTCTCTCCACTCGGCTATCGCTGCTCCCATATTTTTATACTACGAAAATTACTTTTTCTTTTCTGATAATAAAAAAAGTGTTATCCAAGAATGTAAGATTCTTGGATAACACTTTTTTTAAATGGGAACCAGGTAACTGTTGCACCATTCCTTGGGTATAGTCATCTCATGCAACAACTTGTTGAAGAATAAAGTGAGCCACACTCATCCATCCTTTGCCAACGCCTTCCATGATTCTACTGGTATTACATTTGGTTCTAACAGTTTCCCACTAATCGAGGTATTACTGACTGTTAATTAGACGGGCAATTAGAACGAGACCAATATGCGCAGAGGGTTCCCAAGACGCGCACCCAATTTGCGTATGAGATTGTTAATAATGGCTTGCCCCGTGCCTCCGACGCCGGATGTCTGATGATCTTTGACAGTAAAAATGGGGAGTCACTCTCATGGTCAGATTCCATTATTCTGGAATCTGACCATGGAATAGCACTGTCCCTTTTGGTTGCGGACGTCGTACGAATGTCGGTCTGTGGAAAAGTTTTTATTTAGGGCCCTGTTTAATAAAGCTGACAATTCGACAAATATGTCAAAAAAAGACAAAGTTGTAGAATTGTCGCGCTTAAGCTGTTTAATAAAAGTGACAAATATGTCAAAAATCGACAGGTGAAATCTTGTCATATTTGTCATGTAAATATGCGTAATAAAACTCGACATATTATGTCAGGAAACCACTGTCAAAATATTTCTGACAATTGTCGGATTCGGAGTCGTGGTAATTATGTCGACTTTTGACATATTAGATTTCGCTCCTGTCAGAATTGTCGGACAATTCTACAAATAGGTATGTCAATATGTCATGAAAATTTTCTGTTTTAGGGCCTGTGCAAACCACGTTTTTTAAACGCGCCGTCGACGCGCGTTTCTAAAACGCGCGTCGACGGCGCGTTTTAGTTAAGAAACGGCGCTTTTATCCTACAGAGCAGTTTGTTGTCGTTTGTATCGATACAAACGCGCGGCACCGGCGCGTCTGTATCGATACACACGCGCGTTAGTATAGCGTTTGCTCAGATTATTAGAACAAAAGGCAGATGGAGCGCATTCATCAAAGTGAGGCACGTTGACAGCTATGTGTACGTGACATTTGGCGACTGCACTGTACGGACACGAGCGTCTATGTGCGTGTAAAATTTCCAGATTATGAATAATCTCCTACTTATCATCATCAGCCTTTAACAGTCCACGGCTGGACTAGAACTCTCCTTTGAAAGGAGGAATTGGCCACCTATACCACACTGGCTAAACGGGTTGGTATAGGGTTTGTATAAAGTTTTCCTTCTCTTACAGTGCTATTCTCTGCATAATATGCTCCCTTCGTCGGCTCTTACGACACCCATGGGATGATATGGGGTGGTGACATTTCGTATTCTTAATCCGTCACCACACGGACAATCTCCCACTCTTTTGCACATAGTTTTGTAATGTTTTTATGGAAGTTTAGATATACTGACATTAGTTTGCGGTCTTGAATAATTTACTGTATAACTGTAATAGATTTCATTACCGGAGACAGTGAACATTAACACAGATAATATAATACTATCCTAGTACATTAATGAAAGCGACGTACACTATACAAGTGAATATAGACCAATTCTCTCACCCTTGTAAAGGTATTCATAAACAGGCGAAATAAAGTATAAATATTATGATTTGTAGACAAAACTAATTTTACTCTTTAAAAAAATATAAAAATTAGAAGCGCAAACTCATGGATATGATTGTTTATTCTGACTATACCAACGTACGGTTCTCAAGCCTGGTCACCTACCCAGCTTCACAGGTCACGCCTAGGGGTCTGCCAAAGAGCCATAGAGCGCAGCATCCTGGATTTTAAACTTAAAGACAGGATACGGAACACCGAGCTGCGTTCTAGAACAGGCATCAAAGACGTGGGAAGAAAGGCTGCCAGTCTCAAATGAAACTGGGCGAGCAGCGTCAGCCGTATGTACGAGGCTCGTTGGGCAAGAGTATCAACATTGTGGGTACCAGAGGATAGACGACGTCGCCGAGGCCAGCCCCGAAACAGGTGGCGAAATGACCTAGATGCCTACCACAAGAGCTGGCTTGAGATTACGTGCGACAACCATACCTGGAAAGATTTGGGGGAAACCTTTGCCCAGGAGTGGGACAGCGTAAGCTATTAAAAAAAATGAATGCCTTAAATCAATAATTTCTGTTTCTACACATTAAGTACATGAATATTTGGATCGTATAGGGATCGAGCCCAAAACAATGTATACATATTGGAAAGCCTATAACAATATTTGCTAATAAAGATATATCTAAAATATACTTTTATATGTTAATATATTTTTCATTAACATGACAATTCTTATTACATATTACATAAATCAATTGACAAGTGCATTTTCCATAATACAGGGAAAACGGCGTCGACGTAAACTGGCAACACTTACACATTTTTTTGCAGAAATACGAATTTTATCGAAATTAAATTATGTAACAGTCAAATAATCTATAGATAACTGTGAAAAGATATTTTATCTTTCTGTTTTTGCTTTTGGAAACAACTTTTACAATGTTTAAAAACGCAAAGGATTTTATGAATTTAAAAGTTGAGTTGATCGGGGCGCGTGAACTGTACGATGCTTCGTATCGCACTGAGCCGGATTTGTATTCTCTTTTCAATTTGTATTTGCTTCAGTGGCCTCACGCAACTGTTCCGCGCGCTCCATCTGATTCTTGTTCTACTATAATCTGAGAGCGTTTGTATCGATTCAAACGCGTAATTGAATTTATTCAGGTGTGCAAAGGTCTACAGGCTGCGTCTGACTTGCGTGCGTATCGCATCTGTATCACTACAAACGCGCGTCGACGGCGCGTTTAAAAATCGTGGTTTGCACAGGCCCTAATTAAGCAGATGTGACAAGTATTCACGACATATTGTCATCTGTCACCTGTCGCTTAAAAAGTTTTATTAAACAGAAAAATGTCGGATTGTCGCGTCAATCCGACATATTTGTAAATTTTCCACCATGACAATTTTGTCGCTTGCAAGTTTTATTAAACAGACAAATTGTCACTTTTTGACATAATAATGTCGGACTTGTCGCATTGTCAGCTTTATTAAACAGGGCCCTGGTGTCTGTAATGAAGTCTTGCAAGTTAAATTTGACCAACTTCCCGGTTTTCCATTGAGCTAAAAGGATAGTGGGCAAATGTGGTGGAAGCGGCGCCATGGCTGAATAATATACCAAACGAAAGGTTAAAATGCACTGTTAAAACATGTACAAGTTTAGTAAAATCTGTTTGGGAAATTTCGAGAAATGATATCTTGATTTTGCCTTTAAAGACACTATGGCTTCTTTATTTAGCTTCAATATCAAGTATTACTTGATATTTATGACAAAACTCTATCCGAAAAATGATTAGTATTTACATCATCATCGAGTAATGATAATAAATCACAAAAGCAAATTAAGCTCTTGTTCGAGCATTACATTTGGAAGGCACCAGAAACAGCACCAAAATATTATATGATAAGGGTATCTTCATTTTGGCCGGTATCAACGCTTCACAGTTCTAGGTGGGCACAGCTGGGTCTCTTTGCAATGAATACACACAGTACAACACACTGTTTAATCGAGGACACAAAATACAGTATCTTCACAATCTTAACATGCACACGTGGCTCGGATGGATAACTTTTGGAAACGCGGCGAAGTCGGAAGTAGGTAGGCCACACTTGTTGCCTCCGCTGTGTCTGTCGCCAAAGTGTCCGTTGGCAGCTCCACGTTCGCTTAAAACATCAAATGACATTGACAGCTGTCAAATGCCGACCTTAGTGTTGCCAACCATCGTACGAGGGTCAAACTGAAAGTTCTTAGAAAATCAAAAACTGATTACATTAACCAGTTATTAGTTTTATTATATCTTTTCAAAATATTGTCCATTGACGTCAATACACCGCTGCATGCGATGGAACCACTGGGAAAAGCACTTTGCCCACTCGTCCTTAGGGGTCTCTTCAATGGCATCGCGATACGCAGCCACCGCTTCTTCAGCATTCATAAACCGCTTTCCTTTAAGTTTTTCTTTAATTTTTGGAAATAAATAAAAATCACAAGGCGGGGTCGCAGGTCGGGGCTATACGGCGGGTGACCCAGTAATTCAACGTTTGATGTCGCCAAATAGTCGATCGTTCGCTTGGCGGTGTGCGAAGAGGCGTTGTCGTGGTGAAGGAGGATCCTACTGCGAGGTCGTTTCTCTCGAACTTTTTCCAAGACAAGTGGCAAACAATTGGTAGTGTACCATTCTGCAGAAACTGTTTTTTGATCCTCTAACACAATTGTTGCGAAATGACCTATCCTTCCAAAGAACCACCATTTTTTTTCCCGCACTTCGATCTCTCTTCACTTTAGTTGGCAACTCCTCGAAAGGAAACACCCACTGAGCAGATTGTCTTTTGGTTTCAGGATCATAACAGTAAATCCAGCTTTCGTCACCTGTTAGTATGTCGAACACAGCATTTGAGTCACCTCCGTTAAATCTTTCAATCATTTTACGGCACCAATCCACACGATGGAGTTTTTGAGCCTTAGTCAAATTATGAGGTATCCACCGGGCGCAAAGCTTCCTGACCGCTAAATGTTCGTGGAGGATTTTGTGCACTTGACTCATACCGATGCCTAAGCTTGTCCGAATCTGCTGATAGGTCACTCTTTTGTCAGTCTCTATCATACGCCGCACAACACAGATGTTATTTTCAGTCGTCGCCGTAGAAGGCCGTCCCTCACGTACATCATCAGTGAGATTAGTGCGACCACGTTTAAACTCATTAAACCAGTTGTAAACAGTCGCACGAGATGGGGCTTCATCGTGAAAGGCCAATCGTAGTCTATCATAACTTTCTTGTTGACTTAAATGACATCGAAAGTCATAAAAAATCATTGCACGAAAATTTTCTCGTGTTAAATTCATGTTGACGTGACACAGACAATTTTCAATTTGCCGCCAAATCGTAAAACAAATGACAAGTGAATGAAATATATACTCAGTAATATTGGCAAAGAGTTCTATTTTCAAATTTTAGAATATTTTTTTTATTATATTGTTTATAAGTGGCCAGTTCTAAGAACTTTCAGTTTGACCCTCGTATCCGAATACGCCCAAATCTATTAAGATTTGACGTTCCGTTTTCCAATCTCCGGCATATACATACATCAAAAAAGTCTAAGCAACACATATAAATTTCAATTTTACAATGTGTTTTCGCATTAAATCCTTAGTATTTTCTTATTTATATTATTTTTAATGCTTTTTTGATATTACACATTTTTTATTTAATAATCTTATTTAATAATAATTACAAGTACTGTATGTACGTAGTACAAAGTAAGGTAATCCTAATCCTAATCAACTAAACTTAAACTAAAATTAAATGGTTGTACAAAAATTGCATAATTTTTAATACAAAGTGAGGCCTCGAATTATTCATAGAATCGATGAGATTGTTAATGTTATCCTGCGACAATCTCACCCAATTAAATTTTAGTAAGTCCATCAGTTGTTGGGTTGTTGTCACTCCATCCAAGTCCTTTAAAACACGTCTCTGGAGCATGTCCCATGCATGCTCGATGGGGTTGAGATCTGGCTATTGTGGAGGCCAAGGCAATACCAGGATGTTTTCCCTTGCCAAGTACTCCCGTGTGTGCAAAGCTGTATGCGAACGCGCATTGTCATGCATCAAAATGAAATCGGAGCCAAGCGTTTGTGCGAATGGACGGACATAAGGCCTTAGAACATCCTCAACGTAATTTACAGCGTTCATGTTACCGTTTACAAAAACGAGCACAGTTCGTCTCTTCTTCATTATACCCGCCCATACCATAACTGTTGAGCCGTTGTATAGATGCACTTCCTGAACACATCTCAGTCTTTCAGTATTTCC
This sequence comes from Euclidia mi, assembly GCA_944739405.2. Lineage (NCBI taxonomy): Eukaryota > Metazoa > Arthropoda > Insecta > Lepidoptera > Erebidae > Euclidia > Euclidia mi. Next base: position 87,527,734 of record OX123186.2, on the reverse strand, counting down.
AGGACGACGGTACACTCTTACCCTTCTAGTATCAGGCTTGAACCCAAATCGAGACTCATCACAAAATAAAATTTTATCCCATTGTTCCCGGGTCCATGTAATGTGTTCCCTACACCATTCATTTCGACGAGCTCGATTCCCGTAACGTATCGGTGGGCACCTAATTGGCCATCGCGCTCGTAGGCCATAATCATGCAGTCGATTTCGCACAGTTTGGCAGCTAACAACAACACCACTTAAATTTTGTAGCCTTAAACCTATCTCTCGGGCGGTTAACATCGGCTGGCGTCTTGCAGTCAGTTGTATGTATCGATCTTGCCGTGTGGTTGTACACCTACCTCGACCTGGGTGCTGCTCAGCAGGATCTCCCGTGTTAGTGTAACGCTGATGAAGACGGCAAATAACGCTTCTGTTGATACCAAAATACCGAGATGACTTCTTCCCGCTTGCAACATCCCTACAGCTCTTTGCATTTCATCTGCGTTCAAATGACGTCGCTCCATGACATAAAAAAGGTCTCAAAATCCAAATTTGTTCACAACTTTTTCAAATTATTGTTTAAATCATAAAATTGATACTGAATACTAAATTTTAATAAGCAAAGAAAACGCTATAAAATTCGAACAAATTTTACAACATTCGCTTTTGAATTTGTGAAAAAAAAAAATGATATTCGATTTTTTTTACAACCAGCCAGTATGTCCTCTAGATCAAAAAAGTTTACATAGGTATTAGTGTATTACCTACAGCTACTTGGTAAGAAATGATATAATAATCTAAATTTATAAAATCCTTGCGTTACTGACTGACTGACAGACTCGCTACAGCCGAAACTACGCGGCGCAAAAAGCTAAAATTTAGCATGTATGTTCCTTGGGGACCGTAGGGGTGCACTAAGACGTGATTTCCCGAAATTCCCATGGGATCGAGCAAAACGGGAAATTCGAAAATATGTGCGTGTGAAGCCACTGGCATAGTAAAAACAGAATAGTAAGCTAGCTAAGGCCGCTCGGCGAGTTAATTGCCTACTCTTGCGTTGACGCACGGGTTGTCACTTGTTTACACCGCGGCGCCGGCTTTGTCGGCGCTCGCGCTTTTTCGCCGCTTTTTTAAGTGATCGCGCTGAATACTTCACAATTTAAGCTTGAATTTATTTTTTCTCAAATGCCTACTCACTACCTAAGCGTTATATAACTATCTAAATGCCTTTTTTAATGAGAAAAAGTAACAAGTTAAATTTACTGTCGTTTAACACATTTTATATTATTAATAACGTTTATTACAAAACTGAATGTATATAAACAATTCAAGCGGGCGAGCAGTGAAGTACCTACATGAATGCGCTCGATCAGACGCGCGGCGCATCCCGTACTGAATCCGCGCCGAGCTTGCCGCGCTCGTGAGATTGTGTGCGTGAAAAGTGCGTGCGTACAAGGCGCCGGCGACTCACGCGTACATTCAAACCAGCGCGGCAGCGCAGCGGCCGATTTGTATGAAGCTATCTTACTATTCTGTTTTTACTATGCCACTGGCGTCGACTAGTTGATTAATAATTTGAAATAGTATGTGTTGCTTAGACTTTTTGATGTGTGTATATTTGCTAGGCTAGTCCACTCTTTGGTAGCGGGCCCACGGGCATGGATTGCTTAGGGCATTTAGCAGTCTCAATCCAGCATGTCACTGATCGGTGGTCAATAATCTGATTTCAGGCAGCGAGATGGATGAAGACGAGATGATGAGCCCATCTGAAGACAGTAATGACTCTTGGACTACTGCCGAGGAGTATAGCTCTGAATTCATCTTGCGATATGGTGTCAAGTGAGTATTCTTTAGATGGTTCTTACATAACGAAGTAACCAACCATATTACCAACCGGCTCCGTCAGTAAAATATAACGGGCTGCATGACCATTTCTAGTCCAAAGAGAACAACCATTGGATCTAATGCTGTCGACTCATTATGCATATTATTTTTTACTCGTCGTAGGCGGTCTTCCGTGTGGTGACGGATTAAGAATACGGAATGTCACCACCCCATATCATCCCACGGGTGTCGTAAGAGCCGACAGAGGGAGCATATTATGCAGAGAACAGCACTAAGAGAAGGAAAACTTGATACAAACCCTATACCATCCCGTTTGGCTAGCGTGGTATAGTAGGCCAATTTCTCCTTTCAGAGGAGTCCAGCAGTGGACTGTTAAAGGTTGATGATGAGGCGGTAACTTCTATGACTTACTGGCAGAATCTATACTGTTAGCTTCTTTTGAATCGATTTCTCATTCTCTTACAGAGGAAAATAACATAATTACTATACACTCCTAGTACTCCTACCCAAAAAGCTTATTTTTGCTTGGAATGGATCAACCATTTTTTACAGTATAAACGTTCTGAGACATAAAATGCTATGACTTCAGAATGAACGCAAGCGCATCTTCAGGCGCCTTGGGTCCTGCAGCTCAGGAGAAACCATTTGCGTGTCCAGTGCCGGGCTGTAAGAAGCGATATAAGAACGTGAACGGCATCAAATATCATTCCAAGAACGGCCACAAGAAGGATGGCAAGTGAGTGATAAATCGTTGTTTCTTGCGACTTATTAGATTTTTATTTTTTTTATTTACTTTTTAGTAGCCAATTCGCCATTATAGAATTGGAATGGAAATGTCAGATTTTAGAACGAGAGCTTTTTCGTCAAGATCGATCTTCGTGAAAACTGTGGAGAGCCTTGGGGTCCCTGCGGTATGTCCAGTAGTGGATGTCTTTCGGCTGAGATGATGAAGGACAGACGGAACATACGTGTCAAATTTCTGCTTCTTGCGCTCTATAGGCTATGTTGGCTATTGGTTGTCTGTCAGTTAGTCAGTCAGTAACGCAAGAATTTTATATACCTAAACAGATAACTATACTTTTCATCGCAGTATATTTCTCCTTTTTTATCAATACAAAGTTAGTAAAACTGTTTTAGCAAGGTTTTCAATTTCGTATTCCGTTGCTTTTCAAACTGTGTTATTCACAATCTTATGTGCTTAAGATTTCTTGAATCGTTTTCTGCACAGACTGCGTTGCTCAATCTTTTGCATGATTGGTCCCCAAACTTTTACGCTATGTAGTTTCTTCTCTGTCCTAGCTCAGAACTCAAACAGACAGATACAGTACTGTGTCGGGGTGTCCTTATTATATCCTATAGGTGTCCTATACTGAACCAAAATATTTATATGGGCAAGAGAATCAAATGTTGGATTAAGAGCGTGTAATCTCTGGAGGTCTTCGAATTTCTTTTTACAATTGACTGAAGCTAAGAATTGCATATCATTAGTTCACAGATCGGTGAGTCCCGAAACATCGGTAGATAACATTGCTATCGCGGTTTGCGCTAATGAATAAATAATAATACATTACTGCCTATATCAGTTTCTAAGCATAATGATTATTACACGAACTTGAATTGAAATGATCCAAGTACTTACTACGGCTACTGAAACAATTAACATAGACGTTGACCTAGTCATACATGATGTAATACGTAACTGTAATAACAGATTAAGTTAAAAAAAGTTTCGGTTGCATGTATTATTCTGTGTTTTATGTGTATGCACATAAAACACAAAGTTGTATAAGCTCATTAACCTATCAGGTTTGTGGTTTTGCGCACGTGGGCCTACGATGGCGATGGATCTGATAGATATGTGTGTGATGTGATTCATGTGAAGTCATGTGTGAATAGTACTCTTGGATTACAATCAAAGTCGACGATTCTGTCAGAAGTTTCTGCCTTAGCTCCCTAACCACTGATCATCGTCCTCTTCAGCCGTGTTAATAATCTGAGCTACTGATAGGCACAGGCATCTTCACATTGAGAAAGGTCAGGCCATATAGTCCATGCTGGCCAAGCGCGGGTTACCAGACTTCACACGCCTTTCGACAACATTACGGAGAATCCTCAGAGATACATTTTTTTTATTGTGCTTCTACGTTAGAGGACATATAAATCCTTGTGACTATTTGTCAGGTACAGGAGTTGCTAGCAACATTGCTTTTTTAATGGTACCTTTTAGTCGACGAGTGAGTCAATCTCGTGATGGGAAGCATTTGGGATGCCAGTATTGTCTTGACTAGGGGCAGTGGCGTAGCTAGCTTGGGTGGCACCCGGGGCGGATTTTAGTGGTGTCACCCCATCGCGGGTGTATTGCTGTTCATTATTGCCCTCTCCAAAGCATCTGAGTCTTCCCATGGCTTTTGCATGATTATCTTCATAAATCCTACGATAACTAGGATCAAACTAGCGATCCAAGGTCGAGCCGACCCTAGACAGCGCCTGTGAGCGAAATCTATGAAGCGCCTTTTTTGACAATATTTTTTGAGGTATTAAACTGTTGACTGAAAATATTCCTCAGCTTTATATAATACCTTATTTCATAATTAAGTAGAAAAAATCCGCTTGTGATTAGCAAGCACGACTAATAAAAAAAGATGCCCAATTGTTAAAGAAAAGAAACATAGTGAATTCATCATCATCCTAAATCCTTTTTTAGTCAGTTTTGATCCAACCCGATGTGATGTGACATATGACACACGTTGTGTATGGGTTCAGTCACAATTTTTTTATTTTTGCGCGTGAGAAAGTTAATACTTGTTGTTTTGGCTTCCTCCGGGGAACAAAACAAAACATTTGAAAATGTGGGTGTAAGGTTCACCCTAAAATGCCAAAATATCGGTGACGGGCAGCAACGTCACTGGTGCGAAAGCTACGCCTGACATATTGTGGGATTATGTGAAGTTCACAGCGAGGCATAGAATACTATTACCCTAGATTCTAGCCATCGTATGTACTTACAGAGGGACACCAGCTATCCCAAGGCGGAGCCGGATTCTTGGTATATAAAGTCTTCTCTGGCAACGATATAGCAGTTTCAAGTGTGTCAGCAAGAGTATGAACTTGAAAATTGTCCAAGTATATGCACCTACTTTGATATACTCGAATGATGAAGTGGATATTATACTATTTTGACATTTCTAGAGTCTTACATAACACCCAAAAGGCCCACTTCAATGTTGTAATGGAGAACTATAACGCCAAAGTGGGAGTGCTTATCTACCAATTGTAGTGGGATCGCACGGATTTGGTAGGAGAAGTTGACTACATTTGATGGAAATTCGTCACTTCTAGGACCGAAATTCATAAGTTCAGAGCATTTACAGTGATCTCTACATGTCGGCAGCGTGCTTTCCTCATGTCTACTAGGAGGACCCCCGAACTACCTTAACGGAACTTCACGGACGAGTTACCAGAAGTCAGCCAAGAGCTTAAACGTGGAAAATCCCCTGTAGAAGTCGAAACAATGTGCAGCTCTAATGTATATTTAAATCTAGCCTCTTCTCGTGGAGTGGCGGACAAAACCCCTTTTAAGTGCTATCGACACGTCACTCTCTTGAGCAACATATTTAAGCTGTTTTCCAGTGTCATCAGTCACCACCAAGTTGACGAGTTTAAGACCTCCAAATAGTCCGGTTCTCGAGGTTGAGGTGGCACCAAAGATGACATTAACATTACTGCAGATTATATATGTGACATAAGAGTATAATCATCCCCTGTGCTTATAGCATTTATGGACTATGAAAAAGCCTTTGACTTTATTGCAACCTAGTCTATTCAGGAGTCCGTGTAACGGTACCGTTTGCTCAGAGGTATGTCGAATTTCTGCTTTGGGCAAAACTTGCAACTGCAAGTTACCCAACCAACTGGGTAGAGACAAATTCGAGATGGCTCGCAAAAGAATATAGCTTAACTGGGCAGCGTATAGGCAATCACGTCGCTTTTCGTCACGCTTACCGCAAAGACTTAAGACAATGTGTGTTCTACCCGTGACTTAAAGAACGTGGAAATTGACGGTACGACTGGTCCACCAATTTGAGCTCGCTTAAAAAGCTATGGAGAGGGCTACGCTCGGAGTTTCTCTGAAGAATCGAATTCGAAATGAAGTCATCTGCCAGAGAATCAAAGTAATCGACCCTAAAATCAAAATAAAACAGAATAAAACGAAGAAATTATCTGATGATGATGAATTATATTTATATTCTTTAACCATTGATGATTTTTGTACAAAATGGTAAAGATTAAGAAAGTCAGCTATCTTACATATAGTTAGGTATGAACAAATTTTAATTGTGCTTAATTTTTGCAGCAATTCCCAACTGGTAGCGAACTTCACGTAATTAGGTAAATAGCCTAGGTACTAAGTATATAAAACTGAAGAACATAATTATTTGAGACAAATATAATGAAATTGAATGTCAAGATAGAAGGACAAAAAGCGCTTCATAGGTTTCGCACACAGGCGCCGTCTTGAATCAGCGCGGCTCTGATACCTACACTTATTATAATGAAATTAAGTGCCCTTTTCGTTCTGTAACTCAAAAACAACAAAACGGATTTTTGTACGCTTTTCACCAATATATAATTAGTGTGATTCCTGGGGAACGTTAAGGTGTAAGTATAATTTACGCGGTCGGGACGAAGGCTTATATTTACTAGATACTAGAGGCTACTACAGCTACGCTCAGCCATTTTATTTTAACTGAACAGTTTTTCCCCGATCCCGTGAGAATTTCTTGAAATCCGTTCTTAGTGCACCCCTACGGTCCTCAAGGGACGTGAAAAATGTCAGCTTCTTGTCCCAAATAGTTTTGGCTGTGCTTTGTCTGTCAGTCAGCAAGTAACGTATTTTTTCTATATCCATCTGTAACATTACACATCTGTGTAATGTGCCCGGGTGTCACCCCAAAAATGGTGTCACCCGGGGCGGACCGCCCCCACCGCCCCCCCCCTTGCTACGCCACTGACTAGGGGAGCCCATGAAGGGATTTCGGCATTTACTCGAGCGCGTCAGATATTGATAACATCCATGTCCTACGTATTTTTAACAAAGTAGGATTGTAATCTGATCATAATGGGGGTAAGATTTTGAAATGTAAAAAAAAAGAAAATTAATTTGCCGTGTGGTTGACGGCATAGAATACAAGTGTCACCACCCCCTGTCTTCCCGTGGTGTCGTAAGAGGCGACTAAGGGATAACACGATGCAAATACCATCTTTGTGTAGAGACGGAAAACTCGACATCAAACCCTAGACGACTGCCTCGTTAGTCTCGCGGCATAAATGTGCGCGTGGGATCGGGAGGTCCCGGGTTCGATTCCTGGGTCGGGCAGTGTTATTGGGTTTTTCTATCACGAAATTCTCAGTAGCAGCACGGAGTCTGGAAATGTGCCCGGTACGGCAATAGGCTCGCCCCTTATTACGTGGGACTAAAGTATATCTGGCGAAGAGTGGGTGTAGAAATACACCTCTGCCTACCCCTTCGGGGATAAAAGGCGTGACGTTATGTATGTATGTATTAATTGAGCGTGTCAGATTTTCTAAGAGGATGTTAAGTGAACCTAAAAATGGCTCTCATTGAATAATCTGACGATTTAGGTATCACGCAAATTCGTGGCCATTATTAGAAAGTTGCAAATGTGAATGAGTGAATTCGCCGTTTTGAAATACTCAAGCGCATCAGATTAAGATATAAGTATAATATGCTTTATCCTAACATCCTAGACGTGCTCATAATCTGACGATTATCTGGACGGATTAGGGCAACAGCCCTCATAGTGAGACTTAGCTTGCTGTTCGTAATAGATCGACAAAGTTAAGCAACGCTTGCATAGGTCGCCACTTGGATGAGTGACTAAGTGTGGCATTTACATCTGAGCGCTACCGTGCTTCGGAGGGCACCTTAAGCTGTCGGTCCCGGTTCTTGTCTCAGGATAAGAATCGTTAGGCCATGTCGGAGGCCTTCGGGCGGTCAGAAAACTCCGACACTAGAGTTAGCCACACACTCACACGAAAAATAAACAAAGGCAACAGCTTTTTTAAAAATTTTAGAAAGTCTATAGCCGCTCTCCCACCAATGAAAAACTATATTTTATTTTCATTTTTATCATCTAAGCTTTGCAATCCCTCTCTATGATGGTCTCTATGATGCTCCAGAAAATCCCAATTTAGCATTGAGGGCTCCCCTACTATTAGGCACATAGGCTCCCCATGCGGGCGTAGCCGCGGGCCGCGACACGATTATAGAGACACACCAGACTTGTATTGTGGCAACAATAATATTACTCCCTATGACATCATAAGTACAACATTTACATACTCTTTTACTTTTAATATAGAAAATACCCGGTACTGTCGAACCCGGACCAGTACAATAAAAAGTTTAACACTGGACCGAAGAAGCGTCTCACGGCTCAGGAATATTTCTGGAAGAAATGGGTACAATTTTAGTATCGCCGTAGACATTAGACCGTTACAGTGGTGGATCCAGAATTTTGGTTGTTTTTTATATTGTTTTGGGAAGGACCTGCATTTTTTTATTCGACCAGCTCTGTTGAGGGTTCGTTTTATACAGGGAAAAATTAAAACTACATTTGTCTTTGGAGGAGAACTGAGATTTTTTCAGAGGCCTTGAGCCTCTTCGACCTCCCCACTTTGGATCCACCGCTGGACCATAATTACATAGATCTATGATAGGAGTAATTGAATAGTAATTATCTAGTAACTTAGTGGATTGTAATTTTGAAAGTACTTAATTGGTTTCTATGATTGGTAGCATTGAAATTTAAGAAAATATTATGCAATTCTAAATTGATGTTTTAGTATTATGGAAAGTGTTACCTACGCAATATTAGTAAATTGCTTTGATATTGACCAATATGTAATTAAGTTATCAAGACCTGAATATTACAGTAATTTGTGGTTTTTCGGATATCAGAAAAAATATTTGCGATTAAATAGATAATAGATAGGTAGGTTTTAAATGTATCTGTTTGTAGTTTGGTGTTGAGTGAAAGAAATGGCATTATGTAGGCTTTTCATTGGTTTGGATTGATACAAAGGTTTTATCCAATACACATGTAAAGAATACTGTATTAGTACATGTAGATTACTCGGCGTTATTCTTTTCATGTCCCTACCTTCTTGAGAGGATACGAACTCAACTCATAATCTTCATGAAAATAATGCACAAATCCCTGTTTCCCAAACTTGGTCTCAGGCCCTTGAAAGTTGGTAAAAACCAACTAGGAAGATATTATGATTGCAAAATATTGATTATTGATAAATTAGCAAGTCACACCATATCACTTAGTGTTGATTTATAGATATTAGGTATAGGTTAAGAGTAACTAATAACATCCATATATAAATGGACTGATATCTAATTGCACGTGCAATTCTTTCCAGGGTAAAAAAGGCCTACAAATGCCAATGCGGCAAAAGCTACAAAACGGCGCAAGGGCTTAAGAGTCACTCGATCTCTCAGCACATCGCAACCGGCACCTCGTCCGAACACAAGCCGCACGCACACACGCACGCGCACTCACACGCGCACGCGCCCAAAATGCCCGGCCTCGTCGTTACCAGTTCACCCGCGCAGCGGACTATCAACCTTATCGACGCCGTAGACGGAAACAAACTGGTGCGTATCTACGACACTATTAAGACCAAGGACCTAGCAGCGTTCACCATACCAAAACACAATCTGACGAGCCTCAACATAGTCAGCGCTTCTCAAACTCGTCACTCCGGCATCCTGACCCCCAGCTCGACCCCAGGCACCAGTCCAGTCGACAAACTCAAGTTCGAGCGGTCACCAAAAGTGACCGTCCAGAACGCCCCCCATCTGCCGCAACTCACCAACATCTACAGCGGCGACACCACCAACTAAACGTCAAACGACGACCTAACCAAAACGAATTTAAAGTCATTAGTATAACATACAGTTCCTATATAAAAGAGAAAGTCGGTTCATTTTCATTAGATTTATTTATTAATTTATATTTATACGAAGGTGTTATTTAAGCTAGTGCTTGTGCATGCTTTTCATTTGTATCATATTTTGCACAAATAATTTCCAACGCACCTTCTACGTCTAAAGAGGTACTTGTTTCTCAGGGATTGGAGAGTTATTTTATTTGTTTTTGTTTTCAGATTTTTATGTTGATTAGTTTGTATGTATAATTTATTGTAATGCAGTTTTTGTTGATAGTAACGATACGTCGCGAAGTTAAGTTGATTTTATTGAAGGAAATGTTTGACTACATATTGCCATGAAGCTTGTTATTGGATATAATGTATCCGATTTGTATAAAATAAGAATGTGTTGAAGTGGCCGACTTATTGTAGGTAGTCGTTGGTCACTTTCGCTTCGCAGAGACTGTGTGTAGAGTCGGTCACGCGGTGATTTATGACGATAGATTGTACAAACGTATGTCTAATCGTTCGTCGGTTTTATTTCGATTCGCGTGTTTCTGCTTCCCTGTTGAAATTCTATGTGATCTCTGCGCTGAGGCTTCGCGCCTGCGCATGTGGAAAATACATCACTTTGTATCTCTTTGTGCCATTACTTCTAACATATGTGTACTTAATTCACGCGAAACGCTTTAGTTCAAGTTATTTCTTGTAACATTTTCACAATGTTAGATTTTTATAATTAAGAAAATTAAAAAATAAGAAAAACAGCGATCACCTAAGTATCGTTTAGAATAAAAGATATACTCGTAAATGTGATATTTATAAAAGAAAAAGTAAAAAAAAATGCTAAGCAACGTTTATTTAAATAGTTTTTAAGGCTCACGGCTGCAAAAGGTTTTATAAACGATAAAATAAACTATCATAGAGGTTTATTTTAAATGTTTTCAGGACTCTAGGTTTTTACTCCCCTTATGTATGTATTTTGTAATCCTACGAACGCCTATTAGATATCATTTAGTTTATCCCCTAGTGGAACGATTCGTTTCACAAAAATATAAAGAGCTTATCGTAGAGTTAAGTTTGCCACAACTACGTACGCAGATAAGAATAGATGGCTCACTGGCTGTTTGTATTATAAATTAACCGACGTTATCGCTTGACAAACATTAATACGTAATAATAATATATTAATAGCTACACATGCTAACGGGTTCCTAATCTTTAGGCTTAGTCGAGGTAATATGCTTTACACAAATTGTTTGGTAACTAGAGGACATTAGAGATTAGTATTTTAATAAGGTTTGTATAAAAATTAAAAAATATGCAGACACTAGCTTGTATGATAAAATCAAACGTAGTTGTGGCAAATATTGTTAAGAAAAGATTTAGTTAGGAACTAAAATTATTCTCAAAAAATAGATATTTCATCATTAAAAATATAAAAATTTCGGTATTGTTAGAAAGGACCGGTGCTAAAAAGTGAGAAAGCACATAGATAGACTGCGGAATAAAGTAGGTATATGTATAACGTATGTTCCAAAGGCGAAATTATTTGTAAAGATAGGTCACGGTGCTTAACGGGTAAAACGTGTGATATTTGGATATAAAAGTATGTAATAGTTTGACTACCAAAGACAATGACATTTCAGACTTACGATAAGTATTTGTTATATTCTGTTATATGTCGAACAAGTGCGCAAGACGCCAATACCAATGAATACAGATTAACATAGAAGCGCAGTTCTTAAGGATTTCGTGTGCCGATTTCGTGTGCCGATTCCAAGTGGGCACCGTCTCCAGTTTAGTTCGTAGTTGGCGCCGTTGGCGTCGATCGCCATCTCTCTTGCTCTCGTAGTTAAGATACACTGAAGGAACGTTCGTTTCTCTTGCTGTCACAGCGTGACTGCCACGCCACCAAGCGGTAATTTGGGTCACAGAAAGTTAGGAAATGCGCCTCTATGTAAATATCTGAGCTCTTTGCCAATACATCGAGTTCCACGATACTCATTGGCCTGTTTTTTTTATTCTTAAAACCAATTCGAAATCAAAGTGTAATAGATTTGGGTAAGAGAAAGCCGTTTCAACTCTCTGTAAATTCATCGTAAAATGTCCATATGAACAGTACCCAAACTTTGTGTTGTGAAGCGGAACAAGGGAATCAAATCAAATGCTGTTTAGGCCTTGAAAACTTAAAGGATTTCAGTTATTTTATTTCTTTGTTAAGGACAGTCGGGAAGCTGAATTTGAAAGCTTTTGTTAGATGGTTCATATTCCCGAAAACTTTGAGAACCACTGACCCACACACAAATACTATTCTTTTATTTGGAGGGTTTATTATGATTGAAATGTTGCCATAACACTATATTCCAGCAGGCTTATAAGTTACTGATTGTACTTTATGATATGTAACTGTTCATCTTTCATAGAAACGGACTTGCTCGAATCTTACACTGTCTTGAAAGCGATTTCTTTCTAAGAACAAAAATACCCGGTCATCTGATTTTACGAACCCTTTGTCCCTCAGATCCCTTCTAAAGAAAACTATATTTTCTTATTGCAGCCTTTCATGGTTTAGTATGCCTTATCGTGTATATAGAGGTTGGATTAGGGTTTTATGGTATATATTGGGCATTTCTTTGCGAAACCATTCGTACTTATCGAAGAGAGCTTTGGCCATATTGCGGTCAAGTTTGGTACTAAATCGCCACGTCAGTTAAATCCAAATGATTGTAATGTTATCAGCTAAGTTAATTTTAATTCCACATGTCGCTGTATAAGACATGTTTATATTAATTAAATAAAGATTGGAGTAGTATTCTCGACTCGTCTTTAAGTAATGTAACGAATGAGATGCTTACCTCAAAAGTTTAAATCACAAAGGTCATATTTTAGGGTTGTGATGTACTGGTGATAGTCGGGTTGGATTGTTATAGTTTTTGGGACTAAAGCTGCCATGCTACTTTCTTAGTCTTATCTTATACGAATATTGTTTGACAAAAAAGAAATATAAAACATAAATATACCTAGGTATTTATACAACAGTGCTAGTTTTCTCAACAAAGTTATTTGATTGCTGCAGCAGTTCAAATGGTAGGGGTAGCTTCCTCTACGACCTAAAATATGACTCTTATGTAACACGCTGTAGACAGTTTCTTTTAAAGTTCCGTCCTCACTTTTAAAAGCTGAAATTATTTATTATTACGAACATTTGTTGAAAAACTTTCGTTAGAGATTTCTTTCCATTAATTAGTAATATTAGAATAATTTTGGTAGGAATAAATCGTTGTTCGTGTATGATTTCGATTTAGCTTAAATTCGCAACGATTCGCTTTGTGTGAATTATTTAATATTGTAACACTCACGGTTTTACGTACGATTCGACTAATTCGAGAGTGGCACATGTTTTGTAGATCTAGATTTGAATGTCTAAAATAACTTTGTGTTTAAGTACTTGCCGCCGTCAGATGTTGAAAAATTATTACATTTAATTGTATTCATATATGTACCTATAATGGGACCCTTCTGATTATTTCAAGGTTGCTCGACTTGTTAAGATAAAAGTAAAATAACAAGTTGAAAATTCCTATTTCCCTAAAAATGATTTAATAAACATTTTGTGGCATGATATTTAAACAACTTGGGCTAGGCAAAATATATTCTAATTAAGTATTAATCTATTTAGGTATTGGTTTATGTTTGTTACAGTTCTAAGTTAATAAATACTTATAAATGTTATATTATTTTCTATTTCCGATTGGCGGCCAATTACATTTCGCCGGCAAAATCTAATCATATGTAAGTTTTGCGGGCAAAACTCAGAATTCAGATTTTGTCGGTAACATAATTTAACATTTGATTGATTCGTTTTTTATCGTCTTATGAGCTGCTCATTTTGTATTGTAATTTCGTTTCGATATAGTTTCATTGAACATTGTTAGTCATCTTTGATTTAAGACTGATAGTTGGTTTATAGATGTTGTCTCCTTAATTTATATTGTGTGCAGTAGAAAGACATTTTTGTATTGTGAGGACGATTTGTAAAAAAATATATAAAAATAACAAATAGTTGATTTTCTGTATTGGACGTTGTGTCGATTAAGTACTTGCTTAATATTTAGATCTAAATTAGGTCCCTAACCTTTTGGCAAATTTTATGAAATGTTCATAAAATTAGTTATTCTTAGTATGGTGCAAACGTCCTAAAGGAGTGTCGAGAAATATGATTTATGTTTTAAGGGGGTCAATAGTAAAAAGTTTGAGAAAGTCTGTCTTAGCACTTTACTGGTTTGCACATAACTAAGAATAACGTTGAAAATCGGGCCTGTGTTTGTCAATAAGTATGACAAGATGTGTCTGCAAATTACAAATGAACGATAAAAGGTGTTCCTGAATTGGTTTGAAACTTCTGTAACTAGCATTTGGGCTTTATATCCTACCTTTGATAGTAAAAAAGTTTCAACTAAAAGATCTAAAAGCTTGATGGTCGGCACATGTCTATTTAAAAATGTAACTAAAATGTGACACTCAGTGTCTTTAAAATAGCTACCTACAGGTACTTATGTATAAAATTATTTAACCCTTAATTTCTCTCGGGGTATATTATACCCATTAACACTGAAAGCCTAATTTGTTTGGGCTTCCGTTTTCCACGTATATAAATTAAACAATGTTGGTTTATTACGCTTTGATGTACAGTAAACGAGACACAATATATGTTTTATTGTTATGGCGTCTATAGACTTTACTGGCTTTCAAAGTGTATACAAAGAAAACGATCCTTAAGTAAAAAAATATATTTATATTTAATGGTAATACTTGTATTTATCAAGCTAATTATTCAAATATTATTGTTTTAACTTTGTTGTGACTAAATTATGACGCTCACATTTATTATTGATTTTATAGATATTTTCTGATATAATTATTGATATGATTAATTTTAGAAAATTATTCCAAAGGAAATGTTCAATTTGCAATCATTAAATTTGAAACTGTGATGTGAAATTATCGGTTAAAATAAATGTTTAAAATGCAATAATATGTTCTATAGCTAATGTTCAATAATATTTTAGTTACGTTAAAAAAACTGCATGCCTTTTGTAAAAAATAATTCGGGTCGAAAGTTCCCTGCGCGTAGCAAATAATATTAATTTTATTAAAAGTGAGTAATTAAGGGTTAAAGCAATTGTTATCTAGCTCGAAAAGTGACAGAAAAATTCATATTT
This sequence comes from Euclidia mi, assembly GCA_944739405.2. NCBI lineage: Eukaryota > Metazoa > Arthropoda > Insecta > Lepidoptera > Erebidae > Euclidia > Euclidia mi. The sequence goes on along the minus strand of OX123186.2, from coordinate 87,512,723 downwards.
AATTTTCTAATTGCGTGGTGTCAATTAAAGAAATGACCAATTTTAACATTGTTGTTTATATTGAATAGAAAAATGTAAAAGATTTTTGTAAAAATTTGTAATTCATATTACTACCTCAGATAAAGTAAAAAGGGTGGATAACATGCGACAGTAACAGTTGAGCCAAAAATAAGGGCCGAATTTTAATAGAAGCACTTGGTCACAAACATATGAATCAAAAGGAAGGTCTTGCTTATAATAAGTGTACATAAACATGTAATTCTGATGAAGTTAGTAGATTTAGTATATTTAATATAGAACTTTGTTTTTGGCTACACTTGTAGAAGTAAAGACTATGTAGCAAGTATCTACCTTTTTTACTCGGTCTGAGATTACTACCAACACAGAGGCTTGATGTGTGTCGAAGATGTCCATAGCATACTGCACAAATATTAAGATAAGTATATACCGCAAGTTGAACTACAAAGTGTATAATCTTATTAGGAACATTAGGTACATAGAGCTCGGCATCGATGGCTCTACTAGCAAGTGCAGTGAACTAACTGTCATTGTAACTACGCAGTCTGTCAAAGACTTGCCAAACACATGGCTAGTATGTCTAAAAGAAAATGTTCTTTTTCCAGTAGACCACCCCTCCAAAGAGAAACCACTACTAATCTGACCGGTCAATGGGCTAATCTATCTTATAATATTTTATAGTAAACCTATTTGATTTCTTCTTCCACCATGACATTGGCAAAATCATCGATAAACGACGGAGCCATAAAAAAGAAAAGTGAAGAGGCCATGGGCCTCAAACTATATTTCCTTACTTTAAGCCATGTGCCCTTTCACATGTCATTCTATTCTTTCCGTCTTGTGTAGAAGCGATTTACTGATTGCGCTAGTATCATAACTCAGCTTTTCAAGGTCGATGACTGCCATCACGGCAGTAGCTCAACAATCTGTTCTGCTTATTTATACCCTGCTCATCAAAGGATACTAAAATCTGCCTACATTCCCCATACCACTATGGGCATCACAATACATGGCAAATGAAATACCTAATAGATTTTCTGTTCTATTTTAGAATCACATTTATCTGTGTGATATTTCTTATCAAGATCTGGTAAAATCGACCTTATGTATGAATAATTGTTTTTCTGCTGTTTAAAAATCGATTGCAAAATGCTATAAAACTATCCATTTAGCCTAGTTTTAACAGCTTTTCAGAAGTTCACTTGACAGTTCCAATATTTGATCTATTCAGAATTTGGCTACTAGAGGAACATACTTGACATAATGCTGAATGGAGCCAATGGGAGATAAAATTTGCAGCTTTAAACATTACTAGTACGGACAAAATAAATAATCTTCATACTTGTGGTGTATACTTATTCGTATATAGTGTGGCGTGCTCTCATATTGTTTGAAAGCTCAATACATCAGTTTTCCTTGTTGTATTTATCCGTAAACGGTTGTGAATATGGTATGTAATTATGTAAATTTGTGTCGTGTGCGGCCGGTGAAGGCGCCTTGTTGATATATTTTTTTAAATAATTGTTGTGGTACGGTAATTATTATTCTTGTATGACAAGATAAAGCAAATATTCTGATATATATGCCGATATTCTGTCAAATCTCTGCTTACTAACCTAATCGAGACTAATAAGCGGACCTCGGGTTTTAAGGGAAAATCTTGGATGCATCTTGGATGCAGCTAGGACGATTTTGATAACAAGACAGAGGCTTGAGGGTAGTATGCAAAGTTTATTTTGGCCTTAGTATGATTTTGTTATAGATAATATAGATATAGCCAAAGAGAAGGAACGAAGGTGCGTATTCATTATTCATGAACAGCGCTGCTGCTACTTGTGTTCGGTGACCATAATTTCGTACTAATGGCACTGAAAGTCACTTTATTCAAGACCCGCTTTAATGATTGCTACAGATAGCAAAGATTTTTAAAGCCTGGGTTGTCAAAGATCAATTGCCTTGTATTATCTGCAAATAAAATGTCTAAGGTTCAGCAAAATATGCTTTAAAAATGTAATTAAATAATTCCCGTATCACATATCGATGTTCACAGTCAGTGTTGCCTTTTATAATAATTCGCAATGTATAGCTCACCGGCCCGCGTTGTTTTAAACTCAATGTCACTTTTGTAACCCTGATCCCATAGCTACTTTTGGCCGAAGACTGTCGTTTCGACACAACATAATTGCCAAATTATATACCTTACATTAGTATCTAATGTTCGATGTAGTGCATCGCATATTTTATGCCATTGTTATTGCAGGAGTTGAAAATTTGGGTTTTATGCCTATGTGTACTGGGGTTAAGTAGTTACGCAAGCACTATGCTAGTTTTATATTATTATAATTGAAGTCAATGAAAAATATCAAACTCTTTCATCTGCAATCTGTGCGGAATATTTGTGAAAAAATTCAAACTTACCGGCTGGTAATCTCCAAGACAAATTGGGTCTTATTAGTTTATTACAAAACAAGGACCTAAATTAGACTAAATTTTCCAATTATTGAGAATACAAAAAAAAAGGCTTGCAGTATCCACTTAACCCTGTAACTCCTTACCATTGTTTTGAATTGTACCCAAATTGGTAAGTTTTGCTTGTAAACTGGTATCTCGGTGGTAATTCAGGAGTACTTGTGCATAGGACGTAGGTAAGTTCGATGTCGTATGATGCCTACATTCAACATAACTGTTCCCATCTCGTCTTGGTAACAAATACAAACAGCAAACATTGATATATTTGTTTTATTTCATTCAAACGTGTTGGTTATAATCTACTAATGTATAAATATAAGTATTTAGGTTTGTATCATTGAGATTAAAATAATATACATGACTTGACTCAATGGACAACTTTTTATCTGAGCTATGCTAAGCTGAGTTGTAGTGACTGATTTAGGTGCAATTTTAAAGTTCAACCTTTTAATTTTGAGTTTTGCATCGCATCATCATGAGCTTAGCTACTTGTACAAATTATGGTCTGTCTGTTGTGCTATACCTTATAGACTACGCCCGCGCTAAGGAATGATTTTTGCATTTAGTACAATTATACCATTGAATTACAAACACGTTCCTGAATTCCGACAATGGGGCGCAATAAATGAAAATTGATTATTACTGCACTAACGTTATAAATAGAAAAGTCTTATTTAGCCAACATTATAATACATATTACACTTCATTCTCAATGCAAAATACTTGATGTCCAGTACTTACATTGCTCAAATGGATAACTTTGGTCAAATCAAGTTAAACCTTGGAGATAGGTGTTCATCTGTTGACAGCACTGTACAGTGCTGAGCTTTATAGGAGTCTGTGAACTGAATACTACTCACGACTGCCAAAATGTTTCGTAAGAGACGACTAAGATAATAAAAGACGAAAATAGAACATACATACATAGTCTCACGCCTATATCCCCGAAGAGGTAGACAGATGTATATTGCTACACCCACTTTTCGCCAGATTTATTTTAGTCCCACGTAATAGGGGGCGAGCCTATTGCCGTACCGGGCACATTACCAGACTCCGTGCTGCTACTAAGAATTTTGTAACGGAAAAACCCAATAAAACTGCCCGACCCGGGAATCGAACCCAAGCGCACATTTATGCTGCGAGACCAACGAGGCAGCAAGCACATAGTATCTTTGGGAATTGACGGAAAACTAAATCAAATACTCTAAACTAGTCCGTCTGGCGACCATGCTACAGTAGCCAGTATCCTCCTAAGCTCCGATTGTTTCACAATGCTAGTGCAATGCAAATCAGGGGAATTATGCTCAGCAGCCTATATCCCCGAAGGGAAAGGGAAAATCGGGGATATATCCACCATGTCTTCGCAGAATACTGGAATTTTTCGGACATATTGCCCGCAAAGACGGTCATAACATCGAACAGCTGATGGTGACAGGCAAGGTTAACGGCAAAAGACCTAGAGGCCGCAGTCCAATAAGATGGTCGGACCAAATCCGATCGTCACTGAACATCGAACTCCACAAAGCCCTCCACGAAGCAAAATACCGGAACAGATGGAGGAAGATAGTCACTGAAAAATTGATTCAGCGGGGGAGTCACGACCCTCAGTAATGAGGAATACGACGCGAGGAGGAGGATGCTCAGCAGCGAACTGCGAAAGGCTGGTATGTATATTATTGTATAGATTTGCACTTTTACTGGTCAACCACAGTTATCCGTTCTAGAATACAAGCACGAGGCATATTTCAGTCACAGTATCCTTAACAAGTATATGATTTGATATATCTTTTTACAATAATTGTAACTTGTTCATTTCCTGGTGGCCAGTTTTTCACAAAGCGCCGTGATCTTCGCATACTTGACTGGTTCGTTCAGCGGGCATTTCTTTTGGACGAAGAGGAGAGCACTTTCGTCTTTCTGTTCAAATGCCACTTCTGCCGCTTCTTCGTAAAATCTGAAAATAATGACATAGCCGTTATATATCGTTTATTTTGTGGAATGCGTTGTTGGCTGTTGATGGCTTTGACAACTTCATATAGGTAATGTGAGAGGGTTTGTTTGCAGTAGCTATATTCTTAGTAGAATGTTGCAATTTAATACTAGGCCAGGCCTGTCTTATACGCATGTAAGTATACAAAAAACAACTCACCCAGCTTTCACATAATATTTCACTTTGATTTCGTCTCTGCACTTGGGCAAGTACTTCAGCGCTTCGTCGTTTTGCCCGTGCTTGAGGCACGCGTCTACAAACGGTTCGTACCCGACGGGAGATTTCTTCGACTTGGAGAACTTGTCTAACTCGTCCCAGTCGTCTTTCTCAGCCAGTTTTAGGATGCGAAGCCACCAGTACCTGATGAAGAAATGCAATATGTAATGGTTTTGATAATGGAGTGCCGCTTATTTTAAAATACTCGGTCATTTTTCAAGAAAGCTGGTATACCATGATTCTCTAGGTAACTCGCGAGTATGTATGGTATTATAAAAGGCGTTGGTTTATATTCGGCTAGGTGATTATTGCAGGGAATTCTTGTGATTTTCTCAGATAGGTCATTATACCCGTAATTACTCCGTATAATATTAAATGTTTAACTTGTAAAAACCCTGTCAAAATCTGTCCGTCCGTTTCGACGATTAGTAGTAATAAACAGACAGACAAAACAAGGCACTTTCAAATTGTTATATTGATATAACAAGCGTACAGTTTAACCTAATTTATTTGTATAGATGTAGTGAGATCCAACTTTCAATCGATTAAGTGATTCACCAGAAACCATAGAATTTTAATCATGCTTAAAACAACGTTATTATTACAACATTGTTTGCTTTATAGGTATGGGCGTTTTCGGATTTTTACGCAAACCGATAAATATCCGATTTCAGATTTTGAAATCGATTTTAGAAATCAATTTCAGTAGCGGATGTTGAAGCGTAGCATACGGCAAACGTAAACAATCGAATCCTTTTTGTATTTTAGGCATGAGACCAATCAAGTCAAATAGAACTCTCCAAACATAAATTCCTAATAACTATTTGCAATTTTCAAAATAAACATTAAATAGTTGCAATCTGAATTAGATATGATCGCCTCGATATTTAGTTTTATTTTATCTATTCAATCTGGAATTCATAAAACAGCCAAAATCCAAAACGATTCGCTTGCTTGGCGACAATAAAATTAGCTTCATCTTTTTCGCTCTTTCAACGGATCAGTAAGTTAGAAAGAAAGGGAAATGAAATTCGCTCTCTCTCATTCTAACTAACTAGTTCTTTGGTAGTGTGAAAGAGAACAAATGAATATGAAAACTATCGAAAACGTAAGCTTTAGATTTACTTTGTAGTTTGGTTGCGCTTGCACCGTTTGGTTTGGATTTGTGTAGTTTGCGTTATCGTGGTATTGTTTTGCGTTTTCTAAAATCGGTTTTTTCACATTGGAATATCGATACGATACGATTTCTGACTGCAATCGGATTTCAGATTCGTTTTGATATATCGGTCTCATGCCTATTTTTTAAGGTCATGCCTAATGGGTCTCAAATGTATACATAGGAATGTAAACAAAATGATTTGGTTAGCTTACCTTCTGTCAGGCATCCTATACTCTGAACGCAGTTTGTCCGCCAGCTTAACCTCGCCTTGGTCCAACAGTGTCTTCACGGTATCTTGAAGGGAAAGCCCAACAAACCGCGTACCGTACGTCTCTTGAAGAGATGACTGCTGCTTGCACAGCTTGCGGGCGTCCTCGCAAACTGACACACCTGTGTATGAAGGTTATGAGTTAAAATTGTTTATAGAGTACAACAGGTCAGATACGCAGCGATAGCCTAGTGGATATACCAACAGACTGCCAAGCCGAGGATATCGGGTTCGAATCCACGGCGCGCACCACTGACTTTTCGGAGTCGTATTGAATGGTTAATTATCGCCTGTCTCATGTCAGTGTGACCTGTGAATAAACTGACACTAGTCTAAACCTTGGAATATCGCTATCACTTTGGGTTGCGCAGGTCAGGCAGGGAATCTCTCCGTGGAAAAGCTAAAATTCTGTCAAATCCGGATAGACTAGTAAGCCATATATCAAGGGTTTACAACAGATAAACGCTAGGACGATGATGAGGCTAGATAGGGGGAGAGCTTAGGTGCCAGGACCAGCCAATTTTTCCCTCCAAAGACTTTTCTGTTTTCCTTTAGCAATCGAACCTGATGCTTCATTTCGATAACTGGCAAGCAGCGTCCCTAGATTCTAGCTAATTATCAGTGAAATCTAAGAAGAAAGACTAGGAAGGTAAGTCATAAATGCTGTGTGATTGAATAAATTCGTATCGCTGTGTTATACAGGTACCTGTAATGTTCTTTTTACACTGAAACCACTTTCACCAGATTCAAGACAACCCCCTTGCAAACAAAATCCTGGATTCGCCACTGGTTGTACATTTATTTTAGACTCTGAAGATTGGGGTAATAAACAGAACAATGCTATGGTAAGTAATATGTCTTCAGCAATGTTTTCGACATAGCCTAACGATCCTTTTTCCTGAGACAAATATTGGGACCGACAGCTTTACGTGCTCTCCTAAGCACGGTAGCGCTCTGATGTAAATACTACACGCGTTCCCTACGAGACCTATGCATGCGTTGCCTAAAGGACATTGAGAGAAGATCAATGAAATCTCATCGTACACGATAAAGAAAACTCACCTAAATCATTCTTTCCTTTTTTATAGCACTCTCTGGCCGATATAAGGGATGCTTCTATACTGCCAGGGTTGGTCTGGTCTATCGCATCACGGATGTGAGTGGCGGCCTGACCGTGGAAGTCGTCTTCTTGTACGTACACTTGTCGCAGCGCCTCACGGTTGTGCATAGCGCAGTACTTTATGTATAGCGCGTGGGCGAGGGCGAAGCCGCGGATTGTGAGCTGAAGAAATAATATTAATAATATTTTAAATTCATTCAGGAAATATATATTATGGAATAAAAACATAATGACAAAATTACGAGGCAGCGATAGCCAAGTGGAGATACCAACGGACTGCCATGCATTGGGTATCGGGTTCGAATCCACGGCGCGCATCAATGAATCTTCGAAGCTATATAAGCGTATAAAATTGTTAATTATCACTTTGCCCGTGCCTCGGAGAGCACGTTAAACCGTCAGTCCCGGCTGCCATGAAGATCTTTGACAGTCGTTATGGGGAATCAGTACCCTCAAATAAACTAATACTGGTTTAAAGTGTTTAAACCATGGCATATCGTTAACACTGGGTTTCGGAGGTCAGACGTCAGTCGCTCTATGGAAAAGTTGATATTCTGTCATATCTGGATAGACCAGTAAGCGCACCTCAGGCTTCAAGGCGTGTAAGTCTTGGATGCAACGCTAGGGCGATGATTATGATGCTCATGACAAAATTACTAAAAAAACCCATTTCACTATTCAATAACGGCACCTAGCGGACCATTTCCGTAAATTAATATCAACTATTCTCTGTCCATGTGGTGACGGATCAAGAATACGGATTGTCACCACCCTATATCATCCTATCCATCATAGGAGCATATTATGCATAAAACAGGACTGTAAAAGAAGGAAAACTTGATACAAACCCTATACCAACCCGTTTGGCCAGCGTGGTATAGTAGGCCAATTCCTCCTTTCAAAGGAGAGGCCTAGTCCAGCAGTGGACTGTTAAAGACTGATGATAATGATTCTCTCTTACTTAGCAGTGATGCGACGAAACGCAGGACTATAGCGTTGTAGCAATAATAGCTATTTTTATTTTAAAATAATATATTTTTTGTTGATATTTTGGTGATGAGACCAGTAAAATTACTTACTTCAAATTCACGTTTTCCCATTGTTTCTTTCAAATGTAATAAAACTATGTAAACTAAATCCGTGTCACCGCTAGCGGTTGCTTTTAGTAAGGCGGTTGGTCCTTCTCCCAGTGACAAAAGTAACGGCACTTGTAGTTTACTACGAGTTTCGTATTCCAAGATCTGAAATGATAATAAATGTTAAAAACAATGCATAAAAGTTCTAGGAAGCCAACATTACGTGGTATTCCCAGGCGGTCACCCATCCAAGTACTAACCACGCCCGATGTGGCTTAACTTCGGTGATCGGACGAGAACCGGTGTATTCAACAGGGTATGAACGGTGGCGAACAATAAGTTAAATTTTATGAAGAGTTTGTATTGTATTGGATGTCACGTGCTAAATAAAATCATTGGTCGTTATCGTGACTTTTTAATCAACGGTTAACAAACCAGTCAATTATTTAAAAAACGTTATGACAAACTTATTATTTCGCCATTTTGGATTTTTTGTATTGGATATTTCAACATGTTTTGCTCAATTATTAAAGGAGATGGGCAGATTTGGTACCCATAGTGATATATGATGAATGATGTTGAGATTTGTACCATTTACTAAGTGACTTAACCTTACTATTTTCATGTAATTATAATATTTTTAGGACTTTGCAAAAGTGTGAAAATCTAGTTTCATTAATTGTTACAATTGCAGTAACTAAACGTGCAAATGTTAATAACAGAACGCAGTATTCCTAACGAAAACTTGCCATATGTAAACAAGAAATTGTTAAAAAATCGATTTAGTTAAATCATTTGTTATTAATTTGGGTCATTATCGCATTCAAAAGCTTAATATAAGCAAATGTACTTTAATTAATAATTAGTTTTACACCAATCGGGACTGAACTGTAAAGCATTATTTAATAAATAAACATTTTGACAAAATCGTTTATATAAATCGATAAAAAAATTGATATGGCAACATTTTACTGATGGAACGAGAAAATCGTAAACAAACCGGCGATTATCAATGGCGTCTTTGCTATTGCTTTGGATTGTGGTGTATGCTACATCTAAGCATTTCTGCTAACTTTTATCTATCCGTCGATACGTTGAGCTCCGGTTCCTCCGATCACGGCATTGATAGTGTTAGCGTATTATTTCGCGAAAGGACGCATGTAAATTCATTTTGTGCTGCATTTTCTTGACCCTATGTCTAGTCTGCAATGTATAAATTGCAACTGCATTTAATTTCCATAATATCCTAAAATATTGATTGGTGTAGGACTTATGACATCAGAGAGATACTTTGATATTTGAGAAAATTACCAATAGTTCTGTCTGGAACAAACCTTTATGCATTCTCGAAGGAATAGCTATCTCAAACGGACATAAGAAAGATTTATGTAGATTGTCTAATTAGGATACATTGTCCAATTACGATTGATCAATAACGGAAATAATTATCTTGCTTAACGTAAATAAACATGACAAAAATCAACAAGTTATTTGTGTCATAGCTGTCATTAATGTCATAGGTAAATAGTCACAGAACCTATCTACTTACAGCCTTTAGTAAAGCAAACTGAAATAACTTTTGAACGCGAAGTTCTAAAAATCTCATAATTTAAACAGTAATTACATATGCTATTACCTGTCAAATAAATACAAAAAGAGTGCCTACCATGCAGTCTCAGATATACCCATAGGCCGTTACCAAACGCCCATACATTCCTGCCATTACCCTTTATTAATGTTTGTATGTTTTAAATAATATCACTCACTTTGATAGCTAGCGCTTTCCTCCCTTTGTCAGCGGCTCTCTTCGCAATAAGAGTATAAGATATACCGGGCACATTGCGTAGCTTTTCTCCTATTTCCCGAGCGGCGCTTTCGTTGTCCAAGTGTGGTTGAGTCACCTGAAATAATGATATAGGTAGCTATAATCTATTAGAGAATTTTGGCTTTATTTTGATTTTGACTGAATGGATGGCTTAGTAGTTGAAGCGGCCACCTTGCCGTTTAGCGTTCCGCACTGTTATGGGTTCGATTTTCCTTTCGAGTCTAGGTGTTATTTATGAAATAGTTCTTAAGCGCCCTTATAGGATTAAGTGTCTAGTGAGAGAGTACCTACTACCTATAGTAGGAGAGCTGGTATCAATTTTGGGTAGGTACTTGAGGCAAGCTGAAAACACATATTGGAGAAAAATGGGGATTGATTTAATCCTGCTACTAGGTCTGCAGTTCCGTGTTGGGGTATAAAAGGGGCGGCATGAAAGAAGTTTCTAACTTGCCTCAAAAACCCTGCTCAAAATTGATGCCAGCTCTCGGACTACTAGTCCATAAAATAGTTTTTATATCAGTATCAGTATCACTTTAAATGAAGAAAATATTAAACTTTAGTTTTTATATCAGTATCAGTAAACCAGTACGCTTAAAATGAAGAAAATATTAAACATTCATCGACGATGCGTTTTTTTCTACAGTCCGTGCCAAAAGATTCAACGAGCAATATTTAAAAAAAAATATGCTTACCTTGTAACGTGCCCAATGTGATAGAACTTTGGCCCGGCCGTCCTTGATTTGCAGATAAGAAGCGATATGCCCAGCCAGGCAATACAGCCGCCTCGAGATCAGTCGGTCCAGGAATATTCGTTCTCCTAAGTTGCCCATTCTATGTAGTGTAGTAGTTAAGGAATCCATTACATCACGTACGGCAAAACCCTGAATCAGCCGATTGATCCCAACGGGTATCACTGTAATGAGCCAGTGTGACTCGTTGGGTTCATATGGCAATTCCAAGTTGTAATATTGTTACTCGATTATGACGACTTTTTACATTTATTTACAGACCTGCAGCAGGTTAGTCTGCAATTATAATAGGCTTGTGTCCTAAAATATAATTAGCGATTAATTCGTTCCTTTATTAGATGTTACACTGAAATACCTGATTTTTTCTTCAAAAAAATCGATCAGCAACATTACTAATTACGGCTTTTTAAGGCGCTGTCCTAAGCGACTGTTTTGGTAAATGAGGGGGTGAAGCAGGGGAGGTGAAGGGAGCTTAGCTCCGTCTACTGCGGGGCGCCCCCCTTCATTCTCGACGGGTGCGGCCGTATTCTGGCGACATCCGTATTCCAATATTTCAAAATCGCAAGCAAAACGTTTTAGCATATTGAATTGAGATACTGATATTAAAATTTATATTACATACATCAATCTGTTTGTACAATATAGGCATAGCGCAATTTTTGTTCTCAGTGCAGCCATGAGCAAAAGTGGTTTACATTAGACGTTATAGGTATTTTGACGAAAGTAGGTAAATACCTACGTGCCGTAAGATGATAAAAATAATTAAGTCAGTTCCATGTATGGAGAGGCCATTATTATGTTTGTTTTGTTTTTGTATAAAAATAGTGAAGTGCATAGGGTTCCCACCAAGAACTTAGAGTCCCAAGCCAACGTCACCTGCAAGTGGTGCACCTGCCGATCAACGGACGAGGCTCTGGCAAACAAAATGTCCCAATAAGCGGCAATAGGCTCGCCACCTATTACGTGGGATCAAAACACTGGCGAAAGGTGGGCGTGTAAAATGCCTCTGCCTACCCCTTCGGAGAAACAGGCGTGAGTCTATGTATGTATGTAGTGAAGCAGTTCATAGAATACCTACATCTAATTCCATTCCTGCCAGTTTTCAAATCTGTTTTGCAATAAATTGGCTGTGACATACGGGCGGATAGACAGACAGACATTGCGAATCTATAAGGGTTCCGTTTTTACAATTTTTGGCTACGGTACCCTAAAAAACACAATACTGCTCTACTAAGCGCAAAAGCCGTATCTCAACTAAAGCGAGTTACGAGATAATTGAAGTTTAGTAAAAGTTGATTTCTTTTATTTATTTATGGATGTTTATTGTTATTATAGGTATAATTATTATGGCAAAGATTTCGAAATACGTCGCCGTTTTTAGGGGTTGTGAGTGATTGGAGAGGGAGCAGGGGAGGTCTTGAAACTCCCCTCACCATTTTCACTTGCCGGAAATACTTGGTTTCCTCTGAAAAAAAAAATCTCCAAACATCGGTGTGTATGGCACTGCCAACTTCCACATTCATCACACTAGTTTAATAAACTAAGGTTGTCGGAGCCCTGCGAAGGGCTCCTATTTTCGGATTAAGGGTCAAAAGAGAACCTAACATAACCTATTTTTTTACTTATTACAGTCGCACCTAACCCAAGGCACTCGAAAGAAATGACGCACAAATTTGACATTAGCTGTCAATATGATCATTCCAAGATGGCAGTTATGCGTTTCGTTTCACGTTTTTCACATAAAACCTAAAAATTACATTTGTAAAACTGTACTAAAGTATAAAAACTATGTTCCGTTTTGCATAATTGCCGAAGTATTTATGAAATTTTGAAAATTGTTTAAAAATATTTAGACGCAACTCCGGCAGCCAAAACTACTTTTAGGGGATTAAAACGAACTATCTTAAGCCCCCTACACTACCAATACCCTCAAATTCAGGCGACTCGTTTCGAAACCCAACCCATTATTATTTTTCAAAATAGATGAAACATCAAAAATATATGTGGATATAACTTATTCATTAGATACCTACTGCTATGTCGCTTAGAAAATTATAGAATTAGAATTTGAGTTACTGCTTTTTCGTTAGCTCTCGTCATACATGTTTGTATGGAAAAATATAAAAAATTTCTTTCGCTTCAAATATGTGTTGTTTCAAAGAAAATAAATATTGAAAGATATTTACTTATAATTTATTAACGAAATACAGAGTGTACAGCTCATCAAAAGTTAGCTGTCTGCTACAACCCGGCAGGTTTTCTTTATTCTCATCGAATGTTAAAGGCAGTGTGTGAGGTGACAAGGCTTCAATACTTATTATTTGCTGTTGTTCACGAGGCACAGTTTCATTTACTTTTCTTTTACGGCTTGGTAATGTAGAAATTTCAAGCACTGATGAAATATTTTCCTCTCCGTGATCTCGCAATGCCATCCCTTGAGCTTGACGAGAATCAACAATTTCAGGCAACTGCCAATTCATATAAAACGCCACAAGCTTCTCCCAGAAAACATCATCTCTTTCTATAATTTCTATTTTTAGTGGTATACTTTCGCCACTCCACACAGCAAATAAACACTTTTGTTTGCGTGTAACGTGGCGTTGCCCCTGAATTTGGTAATAACAATTACAATATTTGTTTAGACTAGTCAGTTCACTTTTTTATCATGTTTCCATATCTGTATTTTATTTGCTCTTATACTATTCTCCAGGCCATTCTTATAGGCAACTTTAGAACATTAAATTTCCACAATCGTATTTGGACCTATTAATCCATCTGGCGTGGCACCAATAATCGAATAATCCACAAGGCTCGACTGTTACATTTTCTTGCTTCGCCAGTTGTTGCAAAGCCAGTTGTTCATTTTAGATTCCATGCGCAACTGATTTTACATTGCAAATATTTTATTAGTACAAAATATTTTATAATAAGTTGGCTTTACTGCTGTTATCTCTTCTTTTTACCACTATACAAAAATTTCAATCTGTCAACATATTCTTACGCAATTCGAACCAGTCACTGCTATCCCTCTTGTAATTTTTGCTTATCACTACGGAATTTGAGTCAAATTTGTTAAAAAAATTGTTTGGCATTTCTTGGCTAGCTCTTGAACAGATCGTGTTAGGAATGACTGAAGTCAAATGTGTGTAAGACGTTGCAGAACTGTTATCTTTAACTTCACTGTAATTACAATAATGATAATTAGTTACGTACTTTATTATTAAAAAAATACTATATCTTGTGTTATAGCAAACAGAGAAGTTACCTTCTTACTTATAAATGATTGATTTTAGAAATTAAAAAGATATTAGATGTACTGAGACATACCTAATAGTTTATGAATAATCAAAGTTTTACCCGATGTACCTAAAAAGGTTTATGTTCAAAACACAATAATACAACATTCGTTACCGCTTGTGTGCGGATTGCGGAGCGCCATATTAGCGCTGTCATCATTATTGTTCGCCGTGGCGGCATCTTAGCGCTCCAGGCGCTCTGACAAGCTAATGAATTTGAAATATAAGTACATAAAATGATTCGATTTTATGTTATTACTCTTTCAAAAATTGAAAACTGTGGCAGCTATGTATTGTGAGAATAATTTATATAATTATATTATGCATAATCGATAATGTATAAGTAACATAGTTAGTCATAAAAGACTCTTATGAAAATAATTTGTGTAAAAATGTTACATAAATATTTCATAATCACTTGGCCATGGATGAATTTCTATTTTATTACGACGCTTTCTTGTACAAATCCTTCGTAGAACTTCATTTCTCTAATTGTCCATATTTTATTCTTCTAATTATATATTTATAAGCACAGAAACAATAACACATTAAACGCAACAAGAGTATAAACTTAGGTCCTAATTATATGTGCCCATAGTTACATGAAAAGCCTATTCGATTCAAAGTATTCAGTCTATAACATAAAACATGAAATTACGAACTCAAGTCGGCGTATTATAATAACAAACAGGTTTACGTAAAATTTCGTGCAGCGGAGACGCAAGCGACATGACCTATCGCTCACAGGGCTCATAGCCGAATGATGAGGTCTGGGCGGGGCGTAAACTAGCAACTGACACTCAGTACACCGCTTATGCTAATAAGGTTTAAATTGCTGAAGCGTTTGATATTGATGGGATCTACCGAGCGTCAAAATCATAGACGTTTGGCAGATTTTATTTAATTTTACAAAATATACACGTATAATATGAAAATAAATAGGGTAATTCTTTAGTTCATTAGATTTCCTACAATATTATCAAAAAAAATATGACAGCTTACGATCAAAATATTGGAAAAAGTGAGACGAAAGATTATTTTCTGCCTCGATTTTGTGATTTTTTTACCGTGATTCTATTTTACGTACATGAAAAATTCTTTCAAAAGTCTTTTGTTCAGACTTTTGACTTTAAGCTCTATTTTTTGCTAGTTTGTAATATGTACCGTTATGGCTAGATGCGCGACGAAAAATTAGGTGTTTCACGGCTTCTGAGGTATAACAGCGCCTTAATAACCTTTTTGAATTTGACACAAAAACGCTGTAAACCATCATGGCGGTTGAGTGATATCACAAAGTCCAAAACAAAACAAACCGTGAATGAAGTCTATTCTGATGATCCCACTTTTATTTTGTTATATTCGATTTGACAGGTAGAAAGTTTGACGTTTGAGTTGTATTTACTACTAAAACGTCAACAACATGAATGGCGGACGTACTGTTTGACGTAATGCTCTCTGATTGGTGTTCACTGTCACAAGAATAAATACATTATTTTTAGTTTTAGAATCCTAAAAATAACATTAATCTTACCTTTTTATAATAAATAATAAACTTTATTGACATCTTAAAATCATTATGAATCTATAGGTACTATTATAAAACCGATTTATTCTTAGTGGACACAAGCCTATTCTATCAGCAGGAGTTATTTGTCTACGTCTGTAAAATCTGTACGTATGGAGGTAATCAAGAAAACAATCGTAAAATAATAATAAAATTATAATGAAGGATGAAAGACGCGTGCCTTTCACTTTTTATGTCTGTCTCTCTCACTCTTAGGCGGGACGCGTGCCTCTCACTCGCTCTCATTGTGAGCGCATAACGTGAGCGGAGCGTAACGCAGTTTCTTGAAGTGTCACCCGGCAAACCAATTTATAAGACGTTGTCACGTCAATAATAATAAAATTATAATGTAGATTGGCTAATGGTCACCAAACACTCTAGCTCCAATATCAATGCTACTAATCAAGTTGCATATTATGGCAAAAAGGGCAGGTAGCTCTCCAGAATCAAGGCAAGATTTGTAAAATTGTTAAGGTGCTTGTATCTTACTCGAAGGCACTTATTGAAGGAATATGCTGAACTTTTGGGCGTCGCGGAGCATAATACACTAGTACTATATTATATTAACTAGTATTATATTATCTGTGATAATACTGATAATTGAGCTACTAACATCAAAATTGTTGCAATTATTATCAATCTCTTTTTATAAAAAGGATACTGCACTGAAGTAAGTGGTATTGCAACCTTTTGGTCTCGAACAGCATTCAGCACCCTCAACCAGCGACAAGTCTTGACATAGAGGTCTGTAAGCTCTGGGTCTATTATGAACGATTTGCCGAACTGTGCGGCGCGGATCAGAGTCTTTTGGACCTCGGGGTTGAATTCAGCAGCCGCTGCCTCGATACAATCTTGCACGGCAGTCTGAAGATCGGGCTTGACTAGTCTAATGTATTCGTCGGCTTTGTGACTGCGTTTCTGAAGTAAATATAATTTTTTGTATGAAATATGAGGTAAAATATGATTTAAAGCATTTGTAAAAATAAAGGAACATTACTTTATAAAGTTGGATGACAAAAGGCCAACATCACGTGGTATTCCCAGGCGGTCACCCATCCAAGTACTAACCACGCCCGATGTTGCTTAACTTCGGTGATCGGACGAGAACCAGAGGCCCTAGCCAAACGGCATTCGCTCTGATATCTACTTTCGATAACGCTTGGTTGCCATGGCAACATATGGAATTTCTTCTTCGTTGACCACGTGATATAGCGAAGTCTTATGTCATTTCCATACATTTTTGCACTTAGCGACTAACGATATCGTTAATCGAATGCCATTTGGCTAAGGGGGCAGTGTATTCAACGTGGAATGGACGTTGGCGAATTTTTAGTTAAAGGTAAATGAGCACCTTAGTATGGAAACCATACCCATGGCGGACACAAACGAAATATAGCAGAGTATATTCATCTATGGCTCTCATTTACTATGGCATTAGTCGCATTAATGTGAGCTACGGGAATCTCAAAAAATTCAAGTGTTTTCTATGTATATATCCATACTCTTTATCTCTGAAACTACTGATCCGATTTGAAAAAATCTTTTTGTGTGTGATAGCCACATTCATGAGAAAGGTTATAGGCTACTTTTTATCCCGATATTCCCACGGGATCACTGAATGAGGCCGAAGAAGTCGCGGGCGTCCGCTTATTAATTGATATAGGTAAGAAAAATAAAATGCTAATTCCTTAAAATATTTTTTATTCAATTTGATCCAAAGCACTCATAAGACCATTTAAAAAGGCAGCGGCTGCGCCAGTTGCTTCCTGGTGTATGGCCCAAGACAGATAATAAACAATGCTAGCGCTATGGGCGCATCTATTAAGTGTGCGAAAAAAAACCTGTTCAATGTGCGAAAGAGACAGCGTATAACATATCTCTAAACATTAGCTCATTTCGATATTATTTTTATGCCATTATAAGATGAAATAAAATCCTTTGATACCGTTTGTTTTCTTTTTTAAAGGATCCTGTACATTTTTCTCCGACGATTTTTAATCAAACAATTATAATTATGCAATGAAAGGTCATATTATTTCCCTTTGTTTAAAACTATCCGCCACTGTTCGCAAAGCGGGTCAGATATGCCCAATGACCTTTACTAAACAGTTGACGTACCTGAAGTGGTGACGTCACTATCAGGCCAGATATAATTTATCATTTACTTTTGCATGTGACTGTACAAAAATATTATTTAAAAATCAAATAAGTTCTCTAGTGGCGTCATCAGAGGGCTTCACACAAGCAAACAAAAATGCTATAAGTAATGTACTTGGATGGGTGACCTCCTGGGAATACCATGTGATGTTGGCCTTTTATTATCAATTTTTACGAATTATTTTATTGATATTTCCATGAGCTTCAAAGCATATTTCACCCAATAAGTAATGTAATTCATAAAATAAATAAAGCGCAATAATAAACTTACCTGAAAATGTTTCGAAGCTTCGACCAAATACGACCCAGCGGCCGAGCTGCTTAGTCTAAATATCTTTTCTACGACGAAGGGTACTTTTTGTATGAGTTCGTGCGTTAATTCAGACACGACTCGAACGCAGTCCATCTCTTGTATGAGATGGAACGGTCCATCGTAGGGGTACGGGTAGAAGTTGCCTTTAGAACCGTATATGCACATCGTGTCGTCCCAGTGGGCTACTACGGCTTGGGAGCCGCACCTGGCAAATACGAATTTTAATATATAGTATAGCTAGCTTTCACGCAACAGGTTGTGGAAAATCAGAAAGTGGTAATGTAAGAAATGGGAGTGCTAAATCTAAGACTTAGATGAACCATCCGCAGTCTATATTAAACTCATTATGGCAATACTTGAACAACCTTTTAATAGTGGCAGTCAATCTTAGTAATAGTCGTGAAGATACTTTACATTTCATGTGGTTGAGTTTAATATTTAATAAATTGTTCACGATGAAATATATATATTTTTTGTAGGTGACTTTATTGTTAATAACATTTTTTTTTATATTTTCAGACAGAAAACTTTAAGGTGCGTGGTAATATTTAAATAAAGAGTAAAAAATGCGTACCACATCAGCTCCTTGGGTTGTTTTATATAACCAGTATCTATTTCAGAATATGGTTTAGATTTGAAGTCAGACGACCCAATCCACAATATGCCGGAGTCGGTGAAGAAAGCGACATGTTTCCCGTTTTGAGAAGACACTATTGACAATATCTGAGTATATGGGTTTTTGATCTCCGGACGCTGAAATGTAGAAATAAAAAAATATCAGTAATAAATTTGTGTACAGCGTCATCTAGTAACGGTATCAAACGAAACGGTCAAAATCAAAATGTTATTTCACACCATCTAGTGACAAAATATTGAACTATAAACATATTTCTAAGGAAGCATTCCTGCAATTCGGTCCCTTATTCGCCAACGTCCATACCACGTTGAATACACCGGTTCTTCGAACCGAAGTTAAGCAACATCGGGCGTGGTTAGTACTTGCATGGGTGACCGCTTGGGAATACCACGTGATGTTGGCCTTTTTTACATTTTACGTTAATACATGACTATGGACTTGACGAGCGGAAAGTATAATTTACATAATTTCTTAACCCAAGTAATTATTAATAAAAGTAATAATTATTTGACATCTTCGCTGACATTGAATTTTTATTTTCTGTACGAAAATATCCCGTATTCAACAATAGCCCATCATTGTTATTCTTATTTCTGTTCTAGACAGAAGGGGCATTTCATACCACCAAGTTGGGCGCCTGTTTAGTCTAAATCTGCAACTGAGGTAACTTTTCTGATAACAATGTATATTTTAATATTCGATCATGTGTATAGTAACATGTATTTAGCAAAATTTGATGTTATTTACCATAAGTACAGCTCTCGACTCTCCCAGTTGGCATTTGTAGATCTCTTTGTCTCTGCACACAACAAATCCGTTACTGACCACGCACCAACATGATATTGGTTCAATGGCACCTGAAAATGTACAGTATTAGTGAGTCATTAAGCTATGAAAAGCTGGTTTCGTCTAGAATAGGGTTTTGACTTGTATAAGTGTTGTAAACAACCAAAATGCAGAAATAAATATGTCTTTAGGACTGATATCAACATCTCAGCATATAATCTAGGCATATGTTTGCTAATATTTTAAATGAGAAAGTGTACATGTTTCATGTCAAAATGACTGAAACACCAGGAATCGAACCCGGGATGTACGCTATCCACTGGACTACGGAGGCAGTCAAAGCATACTAATTTGCCATTTAATCTCATGTTACGAGTAGTATTTCTTAATATTTTTTATCTTCAACACAAATTCTATTGGATGTGGCCTAAACTAAAGTAGATATTGGATATACATTAGGTTTACTTGATTTATGGGAAGAATACAAGTAAACTATACAAATTTGCCCTCTTTTTTGGTTCTGAATAAAGAAAAAGGCAGCTGTGGTCTATTGTACTAAATGAGGTTTACTAATCATTTGACAAACTTTCATTTCGCAAACATAATACTTTAACAACAATCATTTGACATAATACAGGTTTCGCAAATGTTTTACTTAGAAAATAATTAAAATGTTAAATAATTATTTTAAAATGTAATAATCATTTGGCTAAATAATTCGTTTGCCAAATTGGGTGATTGTACAAAAAGGTAGAAGATAAATTATTAGTTTTTAAAAATAACTAATTTCTAACCAATACTTACGCGAAATTTTGAAAATATTTAATTGCATGGTTGCAATTCGCATCTTGGACAGATTATTTATAGGCAAGTAATAATTTTGTATTAATACTAATTCCATAGAAACTTAAAAAAAAATACACAATGCCTAAATTAAGCGAAATAAGTAGAATTCGCTTCTGGCACTCGCGGCACGCTCGCTCGGCTCGTGCGTTGTGGTCGCAGTTCTAACCTAACCTAACCAGCCATTGTTTCAGTTGACCCTACACAAAGATTGTTGTATTAACGTAGATTTTGGTTAGTAAAATATTTACCAAGCAATGCATTTTGTCAAATGTTATTTATGCTTAACATTGTTTTGCCAAATAAAATGTTTAAAAAAATAATCAATTTGTAAATTAATGTTTTAGCATAATAACTTTTTTATAGTTAATATATTGTCTAATGGGTAGTTTATTAAACAATAGTTTGTAAAATAATAAATTAATCAAGTAGAATTTTGTCAAATGTTATTTGTCAAATGAAAATTTTTCATTTGTTTTTTGTCAAATGATCGGACACCGCTAAATGAGCATACAATATAGGTACGGTACTCACGGGGTAAATCCGGTACAGATCTTATTTTCGGGTCAGAGACATTGCTGATGAGGAACATGCGGTTTGTTGTGGTGATAACTGCTAGTCCAACACCATGCGGGTTCGGAAACAGCCGAGCTTTAAAAACCTGAAAAATTATTCTAAAACATAAATTGATGTTTTCACACATTTTGGCCATATATGTCGTTTAACCAGCCTCTTTACAGCTAGACTCTAATCTGTGATTTATTGGGTGAGGCTCCACATGGGTCAATACTTTTTGTCATTCACAAATTGTTGTTTTGAGTTTACACTGTAATCTTAGCATATGCCGCATATGATACTTTATTTTGTATCTTTGGTGCACTTTTATTGCCAGCTAAAGTGGCCCTACTAGATGTCAAGAGACCCTCAAAGAAAACCGCACTGAAGATGTCTCAATTGAGAAAACTGCTGCATTGCATACCTTTTTATTTTAGGAGAAAATACAGTTTCTATTAAGTGAATTATGGTACCGTGGCTGTTGTGACCCATGCTGAAATGTCAGAACAAAAAGTTCTTTCCCCTGTATTTTGAAAACTCACACAATTGAGATCCATTACATAAATATTAGCCATTGTATCTTAATAACTTGCTTAAAAACTTAAAAAAAACCTATTGTGAAATACAAACTATATTGAATATAGTTTTACCTTAGTATCTCTAACTTCTTGTCCCATGTTAAAAGTCCTGAGATACGCTCCAAACATGTCATACACCAGTACATCGCCACTCTCTTGCACACACAGCAGGTGCTCCGCATCTGACCAGCCAATTTGGACAAGTACACCACTGTTCCACTGAAATATTAAAAGTAAATATGAAATTGGATATGTGTGTAAGATATTACAGACTCTAGGAAGACAAAAATTACATAATTTTTTTGTTTAAGAATCAGTAGGTACTTTTTTTATCAAAAATTTAGTATTACAAGTGGGATGTTGGTAAGGTCTGTGAGTTTACTCAAATTAGAGTATGTTGGTTAGGATTGTAAGGCAAAAAACCTAATCTAATTCAGCATTTTGAAGTAGTTAGTAGTTTTAATGTCACAATTTAAACTATCTGTATTTCCAGTTTAATTGTCCGTGGTAATATACTATAAGTACTAAAATTTATATCTTTGATATGGTACCTACTTTTTAATAATTCTGTACATTAGGATATTTTTCCTAAGTTATACTAGTCCAAATTGATTGAAAGTAATTTATTCATTTATTGATTTAGTAAATTTTTTCTGTTTATTTACCAATATAATATCACTAAGTTCCTAGTTTAAGGACGCGTTTACGCTTGTATCAAAAAACCACATATTTCCGGTACATTTTACGACAATTTTAGATAATAACCAATAAAACTAATGATTACGATAAATTGATTACTTTTTTATCTATAAATCAATTTGAAAATAAATAAAAAATATTTAATTAATATTAATGTAAAATCGATTCGAAACGGCCTCTTAAATCAAAAATAGGCATATACTGCTATTTTTGGGTACAATTTTCTCTCTATTTTTACATTTATTTAGATTTTAAAAGATAGAATAGGGTAGTAAATATAGTCAACTCAAAAACAATTAGATTTTTTTTTCAAAATATTGTAAATTGACTCAAAAAAAGCAAAAAATCATCTTACATTTTTCTTCTATTTTGCTCGCATACGTGTGTCTTAATATGTGGCAATAAGGTTCGTTTTATTTAGCCACTTTCTTGATTTATATATCCAAATTCTGCAATGAGATCTCAGTCTGCGCTTGAGCGCCGTCGGGAGTGGACTCTATGTCGCTTGTCGCTGCAGCCCGAAGACGAAAAAAGCAATATACGAATACAAAATATTCGCTAAAATCAATTTGATACTTCTCGTATTCTGTGCGAATTACGTACAAGTAAATTTCTTTTGTATAAATGGACATTATTACTTTATTTTTTCCGTTATGTTGAGTCAGGATATATTTTGGTATTTAGATATTATTTTGTTTCTTGCGTTGAAATCTGGTAAGATTATCTGGACTGATGGTATACCATCCCGTTCAAGTGTTGCGACTGGAACTCATAAAAGAGTAGGCCTAGTTATGCCAGGTTGGGGCTCATTTTATTTGTTTTGGTGAGACCCTACCACTGGTACTAGTGAAGTAACCTTCCAAGGTTATTCGATGAGTCTTGCTGGTACTCATATGTGAGTAAAGCTACGCATGCCGAGTTTGGGCTCATTTTGTTTGTACATAAGAGACCCTACCACTGGAACTTATGAAGTAACCTTCCAGGGTTATTCGATGACTCTTACTGGTACTCATATGTGAGTAGAGCTAGGCATGCCGAGTTTGGGCTCATTTTGTTTAGACATAAGAGACCCTACCACTGGAACTTATGAAGTAACCTTCCAGGGTTATTCAATGACTCTTGCTGGTACTCATGTGTGAATAGAGCTAGGCATGCCGAGTTTGGGCTCATTTTGTTTGTACATAAGAGACCCTACCACTGGAACTTATGAAGTAACCTTCCAGGGTTATTAGATGACTCTTACTGGTACTCATATGTCAGTACAGCTAGGCATGCCGAGTTTGGGTTCATTTTGTTTGTACATAAGTGACCATACCACTGGAACTTATGAAGTAACCTCCCAGGGTTATTCGATGACTCTTGCTGGTACTCATATGTGAGTAGAGCTAGGCATGCCGAGTTTGGGCTCATTTTGTTTGTACATAAGAGACCCTACCACTGGAACTTATGAAGTAACCTTCCAGGGTTATTCGATGACTCTTGCTGGTACTCATATGTGAGTAGAGCTAGGCATGCCGAGTTTGGGCTCATTTTGTTTGTACATAAGAGATCCTACCACTGGAACTTATGAAGTATCCTTCCAGGGTTATTCAATGACTCTTGCTGGTACTCATGTGTGAGTAGAGCTAGGCATGCCGAGTTTGGGCTAATTTTGATTGTACATGAGAGACCCTACCACTGGAACTTATGAAGTAACCTTCCAGGGTTATTCGATGACTCTTGCTGGTACTCATATGTGAGTAGAGCTAGGCATGTCGAGTTTGGGCTCATTTTGTATGAACATCAGAGACCCTACCACTGGAACATACCTAGCTCTACTCACATATGAGTACCACTAAGAGTCTTTGAATAAACCTGAAAAACCTGAAAAAAGCAAGAGTCATTGAATAACCCTGGAAGGTTACTTCATAAGTTCCAGTGGTAGGGTCTCTTATGTACAAACAAAATGAGCCCAAACTCGGCATGCCTAGCTCTACTCACATATGAGTACCAGCAAGAGTCATCTAATAACCCTGGAAGGTTGCTTCACTAGTACCAGTGGTAGGGACTCACTAAAACAAATAAAATGAGCCCCAACCTGGCATAACTAGGTCTATTCTTTTATGAGTTCCAGTCGCAACACTTGAATGGGATGGTATACCATCAGTCCACATAATCTGACCAGATTTCAACGCAAGAAACAAAATAATATCTAAATACCGAAATATATCGTGAATCAACATAAAGGAAAAAATAAAGTAATAATGTCCATTTAGGTATATAAAAATAAGAAACTTATTTGTACGTAATTCGCACAGCCAGGCCTATAACACATAGATACATATCACAAAAAATTCTAAGTCTCAAAGTTATTTAGTTGAACTACATTTCTGCAAGTTACCATACGTAGTACGTACTGTTGCCGCCGTGTCGCTGTAGTGACGCGATTTTGTACCTACTAATTTTGTAAACGCGTCCTTAATGGCCAATGACGAGCTTCACTAATGACAGGACAAAATAAGCAATTTGAAAATGGAATGACAAGCGCTGAGCCACTTGTTATAGGAATTGTGCTTAACAGACAGATATAGTAAGAGCTGGAGTCATAGATTATCATATAACATTTATTTAAATCATGCTACTCCATTACTCCAAAAGAGTCTCGATAAAGAATTTTATTTTAGGTATAATTAAGGTTAGAAGTACTCTTAACTGAAGAGCATGCATGAGAAATTTGATGAGAGTGAATGAAGCCAGAGAGATATGTCAGGATCGTTGCAAATGACGTTCCATAGTCTCTATCCACTCCTCCGGGAAGCAGGAGTGAGTCTATGTATGTATATGAAGACATACTTACCAAAATCTTAGAAATGACATCTCCAACACAGTTGTAGATAGTGATTACTCTCTTTGCCCTCACCACAGCAATGGGACCACCATATGGAGCCCCACTCACTATCATATTATCTAGTCCTTCATCCATTGACCATCTCATTGAGTAAAGGTCAAACTTCCTGGAAAGTTTATAACAGTCCATTAAATATAAACCTAATGATGTAAATTTCTTAATTCATATTTGCCTGTAAAAAGAACATTGGGCATGTCAGATTGATGGCATCTGACTATTTCCTCTTTTGCTTTACTGTAGTTTAGGATAGTGAAAGCTAAAATTTGGAAAGATCTTTTGATAATAAGTATAAGATAGATTGTATAGTTTTTTAACAAATTTGTTGTAAAACAAGCTTAGTGCCATAAATGTTTTTGTTGACTACAAAACGCTTTAATGAAGTATGTTTGAATGACAATACAAAAAATAAACAATAATAGGTATATCTAAGTTTTGTGATATTGAACTAGAGTTTTAGTAATTCTATGATCTAAGATTACCTGTAATAGGAGTCCAGTTGAAACCAGTCCGCAGTTAGTAACGCCGACATTTTGCACTAGTATAACAAACTATAATAAGGGAACAATTAATTAAGATAACATTTAGCGATTGCTGTTTTCCTCCTACAAATTCAATAAATTATTGCCAATATAAATACCAAATTTACACAGTATTTCTACACTGAAACTTTTTGCAACTATTATACTTAAATGAGATTTAGATAAGTATTGGAATCTATTCTTTATTTAATTTCAGAATGATCAAAAATAATAACAAATCACAGGTTTGTCTCCAAACCTCTCAGCTCAATTTGACACTTTTGACAGACTGACAGATGATTGTAAGTTTCATATTCCTCATACGCTTTCTCTTTTGCTCCTGCATATTTGCTGTTTATAGAAGAGTATGGATGATCTGCGTTCCATAGAATATCATGCAAACAACTTTTGCAGTCAGAATGGAAACGTCAGTCGTAGTCACGTCGTAGTCTTTGTCAACTTTGACACTTACGTTTATAGTATCGTTCAGGAATCATCATATCACATCATGTCCTCCACACCGTATCCGGTGACGGTGACTCCCAAGTGACTCCTAAATGTTCAATTGGTCATTGTGATGGGCTCTAATATGACTCGCAAAGCCGAACTTTGATTTAAAGACACATTTAAATCAAAGTTCAGGAACATATAGTGGATGTGGATGGCAGTGCTGCCAATCGCGGCGAAAATCCCCGATTTCCGGGGAATTGATGGCTAGCGCGGGGAGAACGCGGTTAATAATCAACATCGGAGAATTTTGGTGAATCGGAAAATATTGTTCGGTGAGCTTAAACTACTGCATCTTGCAGAATATTTACTACTAAAAATACGATCGGAGTTAAAACATATTAAAATACAGCTGGCCAGCAAATAAACACAAAAAATAAGGTGCACTAAGTAGGTACGGATGTTTATAAAAACTTGCTTTGTGTACCTTTTTTTTTTTTTTTTGGTGTCGGGTTGGAAAATCCTCATGGAGTCCCTTCGCCCTGGGGGGGAAGGACGAAGGGGACTGTCAGACTCTTACTGACTAAAAACCAACCCGTGCTCCTCGTGTACCCATGTGTCGGAGGGTAGGGTTTCACCGAAGCATTCCTCGCTACCCCCCGACGGGAATTGGCCTGCCAGATGGTTAGGCGGGCCCCGAACGAAACCCCCTTGGCGGCGGATGAAGGTGTTGGGCTCCGCCGCCAAAACACCCAGCGGCTGCAGAGGATAGGGAGGACGGCAATGCAACACCGCATCTCCTCTTCCTCTGCGGCCCCACCGCGACACAACGATGGTGCGCCCCCATTTGATCGCGGGAGATAGGGCGCGCGGCAACGCAACACCGACACGCCTCTCCTGCCGCGACCGCACGTGTCCGTATACGCAGCAGGACCCTACGTTTAATTCGATTGAAAGTTAACTTTTTGCGTGCGTGGTATTTAGTACCTTTCGAATTGTATAAGTAAAAAAATAGTACCTTCATTGCTACAGTGAAATCTTGAATTATTACCCAGCAGGACCCTCCGCTGTTTGAAGGTTTTCAGACCAATAGTATATGTCACCGTTTAGCGATGTATTAGTACCTTTAAAATACCTTGGTTTCATTTTAATATAATTATTAGTTTATGAGGAAAGCGCCTGCAAAACTTTTATCATGCCAGCAGGACCCTTTTTTGTTTTGACGCTTTCGGCCCCGACAGTCATATTTCTTGTTAGCATTTTTATAGTACTTTTCAAATAACCTTACGTTTAAATCAAATACTTTGTAGTTTAACAAGCAATTTGATTTTAAACTTATTTCACGATGACCTTAAGGTTATACCATTCCAATGATGCTATTATTTTTATGGCACTTAAATATTATTAAAATTGAGGGTAGATGCAAAATAAATAATAATCATATCATAACGGATTTTTATTAAATTGTGTTCATAAAAATTAAATATATAAGTACATCTAAAAACACAGGTTTAAATTAATAAAAATCTCTTTGATTAACGCCACCATGCTAAAAGTTATGAAAGCTCATACCTACATTGGCCAAACTAAACGTTAAGTCGCTGAAAAAATATTTAAAAGTTTTAAAACAATTTTTCTGCTATAATACAAAATATTTGAATTACACGTAAGGTTATTTGAAAAGTACTATTAAAATGCTATTAAGAAATATGAGTGTCGGGGCCGAAAGCGTCAAAACAAAAAAGGGTCCTGCTGGCATGATAAAAGTTTTGCAGGCGCTTTCCTCATAAACTAATAATTATATTAAAATGAAACCAAGGTATTTTAAAGGTACTAATACATCGCTAAACGGTGACATATACTATTGGTCTGAAAACCTTCAAACAGCGGAGGGTCCTGCTGGGTAATAATTCAAGATTTCACTGTAGCAATGAAGGTACTATTTTTTACTTATACAATTCGAAAGGTACTAAATACCACGCACGCAAAAAGTTAACTTTCAATCGAATTAAACGCAGGGTCCTGCTGCGTATACGGACACCGACCGCACCCGACTGCGAGGGACAGACAGAACTGTCCCCCGCACCCGCACCTATGGACGCATCCTACGCAGGCCTCACGCAAGCCCACGTGGAGCGTCCCCTCCCGGGATCCCGCTTAGCTTCACCGTGGGTGAAAATCAAATCCACGGTTACTAAGCCCCCCCCCCACGACAAGGTGGAGATCCCACGAGGGGATGCTGCACTCAAATATCAATTTGTGCGTATGTACTTTGTATTGAGTAGTACCTTCTTATGTAATCTGTAGACGTTTAAGTAATTTTTGGTATAAAATAGTGCTTTTATACCAAAAACATGGTATCATGAAAAATAAGCGGGGAATTTCGGGGAATTGACAGCTCTAGTGCGGGGAATCGAAGAATTTTTATTGGCAGCAGATTGGTAGAGATAATTATGGTGCCATCCACCAGTGGATGGCACTATAATTATCATAGATGACATAGATGATATACCTATTATAACTAGAGAAATTATGATTTATGAATAACAGGCTTAACAGCCGATAGGCGTCCACTGCTGGAGGAAGAATAAGGACCAATTAATATTTAAAGGTAACGTAACGTTTAAACTTTAAAAACTATAACATTATCATTGTTAAGTATTCCATTTTGTTTCTGTGTATAAGTCTGTTCACACAGCTACCTGTCAAGCTAGACCATCCGACCTTTGTACCTACCCTTCATATGCCGCAGGAAATAAGTGTTAGAATCGTACTGCAAGTTGCAACGGTATAGCTTGACTTGTCGCTGTGTGTATGCACGTTTATTACGTATAGCAATCGAACAGACAGATTAAGTTTACAATATAAAGTAGGTACGGATAAGAGGAGTCACAACACGATGCCGGCCTGGATGGGCAAAGGATTAGGAGCGAGATGAAGGAAAAGGGGCATCCGGCACCCGTAACCGATCCAAACGCAAAAGTATAGATAGGTACTTTGCGTCGATATTCAGTGAGAGGGTAGTAAGTACTTAGTTTCAGTGCCCGAGCCGGTCCGTCCATGCTGAAATAAAAAGGCTCTACTATCTAAAATGTGGCAAAACCATGGAATATTAGTTCAGAAAAAGTGGCGGTTTAAAGCGTTACACAAAATGTCCTTGTCAATATCGAAACCAAGTAACGTATTGGGCATTGGAAATCGGTAGATCAGCGGCGCCCAGCCGTCAGTGGGCAGGCAGTTGAGCGGCGTGCACTAAGTTGATATTATACGTAGGTATATAACTATATAGGTACAATTTTGGCCTTCAATTTGATAGAGATATACGATAACGCACTTTCTATCACATTTAATCGGTCCGGACATCATCAATGTGACACTCGGTTGCGGCTTACAAGCTGCATCATCGATTGACGTCATGATCATCACCTGTTCTGGGATCACCAACTCGTGTAACTGTCACTGTCGAGTAAAGGATTATTCACGTTACACCGGGCCGTGTCCGGGCCGGGACCCGGCCGGGGAACGGCCGTGGCGCGGTCAAATATTCATAGTATTGATTTGTATGAAGTAATTCACGTTAGGCCGTGGCACGGCCGTGCCACGGCCGGGACACGGCCGTGGGTATTGATTCCCGGCCGGAGGGCAGTTGATGATTTAGGCCGGAACACACGGAGCTATAATTATAAATTTATATTAATCATAGGTCGGTATATTATGGTATATTTTTTTTAGTAATCGGCGAGTGACCACACACGCAGCTATAACTTATATTTTTACTACGTCACCAAAGTATGTCGAGAGATATCGGACAATATATTTTGGTATAAGATGATACAAGACATATTAACGCATATTTTGATATATCTTTCCTTATACAGTGTGTGTGTGAATTCCCCTTCCGTTTCGCGTTTCCTCCAGGCAGGGTGTATACCCCATCTTCTTTTGGTACTTTCGGTTCGTTTTTCCAATGCTTCGTCGTCAATGGCAATGGCGATAGCTGCCAACTCAATTTGTGAGAATTGCATTTTAATTAGTAATAAGTAATTACAAACTATCACCTCGTGTGACTCTATCCCAACAGGTACCGACAGGCACGGCAGTGCAATGAATGCTCGGAAACAACCCGGTGTAGCATGAATGCCTAGCCCGGCCGGAGCACGGTGGATTCGACACGGCCGGGCCCCGGCCCGGCCCCGGCCCGGTGTAACGTGAATCATCGAGCATTGATTGCACGGCCGTGTTTCTCTGTTCAAGTAGGGATTGCGACAGACGAAAGAGAAACAATACCCACCGACATTACGATGCCGGGCCACGGCCTAAGGTGAATTACTTCATACAAATCAATACAATGAATATGTGACCGTGCCACGGTCGTGACTCGGACGGGGCTCGGCCCGGACAGGGCACGGTGTAACGTGAATCATCCTATCCGCGTTCCGGCCGTGGCCCGGCCGGGCCCGGCCCGGCCCGGCCCCGGCACGGTGTAACGAGAATCATCCTTAATCCGGCTCAATGATACCACCCTTTCGACACTGCCAGGATTAGCAAACATTCATGGACCACGTGGTGAACTATGGCCACGCCAGTATCCAGATCTGCTTAGACGCCGAAACAACTCAGTGCTGACGTCATTACAGCGCATCTAGCCTTGTACCTTGACGCTACATCGACATGTAGACTTCCCCAACTCCAGGATCACAACAAAGTTGATCCCCACCATGATATTACACCTCTGTTTTAAAATTAGCCAAGAGGCCTTCTTTATAGAGTCGCTGTCGGAGGAGTCTATGCGGTTAGAGTAGGTATGTACATAATTTTAAAAGGAATTGCAGTGACAGATCATATGTATAGAATACCTATACACAGATGTGCAATAGTTCAATTGTCTTTCAAGGTATGGACCTTGCCTATAAGCCTTGTATGCAACCGGTATAACGCATGGGTGTTATCCCGGTTGCATACAAGGCTTACGCCTTTGAGCCCGAGGTCCACTTATATTAATCCAACAAGGTTTGACAGAATATCAGCTTTGAAATCAAACTACGGCTTACGGATTCTATCGCGAGTAGCCTGTGTTGCAATGGGATCTCCAGTATCACCTATTGTTGCTGGCATCTTAATGAAGGTCTACGAGGCATGAGCCCTAAAGACTACCACTATCATACCGAGGTTCTACAAGCGGTATGTAGATGCCACTTTTACAATTTTACCAACAGATAGTGTTAATGTATTCCTCGACCATCTTAGTTGTATTCCTAAAGCACATAAAATTTATAAAACAACGCTTTGAGCCACACTGTGTAGAGGTAAAAGACCCGTACAAATAGGTATTTAAACGCAGTTAGCTACCGTAGGAATGTCATTGTTGCAGAGGGCCCGGAGGATCTGTGACAAGACACACCTGGACGCCGAGCTTCAACCTGTCAAGCAAGTTTGGCAATACAACAAGCTCCGACCGCAGCGCCAACATCACAGATCCCTGAAGAAAAACCCAGCCACAGTAGAAAGACAACTTGATGACCTCCCATACATCGAGGGCGTGGCCGACAAGGTTAGGTTGGCTACATCTTGAAGCGAGCTTCAATCAAAAC
The DNA here is from genome assembly GCA_944739405.2 of Euclidia mi. Taxonomy (NCBI): domain Eukaryota; kingdom Metazoa; phylum Arthropoda; class Insecta; order Lepidoptera; family Erebidae; genus Euclidia; species Euclidia mi. The sequence goes on along the minus strand of OX123186.2, from coordinate 87,480,962 downwards.
TCACTACAAGCTGCCAACGGCGATAAGTCAATTCTTATCACCTGTCAAGAGTCAGTTACCCTTACAAGAGGCCGGGGTTTACAAAATAGACTGTGAGTGTGGGCTTTCATTCATTGGACAAACCAAGAGAAGCATAGGCATTCGACTTAAGGAACATTATAATTATGTAGCCGCTCGTCGAAGTCTGCTGTGTGTGTGAACATGTACAACTAGGAACTTACCTAACCATTACCTGCAATTTGATGAACCACAGATAGGTACTCGCAAAAAAACACCGTTTTACTCCAAGGATGATACGTGAAGCTATGGAAATTAAAAAACACCCTAATTTCAATATGGAATATGTTTGGAATGTTCCTCCAGCTTGGGACTCTGTTATCAGGCTAATGAAACTCAAGAAGGACAAAGTCACCAGAAGACATCAAGACACAGTGCGCATATTCTGCGTAAATAGTAACACCAATAGTTGAGAAATGTTCGGTAACTTTGAGATAACTTTTAAATTCAAGACAAAGACAAATATCACCTCAGTCTGCGGTGACCACGGTTACTGTAACGTCGGCAAGTAATAATTAAAAAATGTAGTTCGAGATCATTCGGTTTAAATGTAACTTAACTAAAACCAATATATAGCTATAGAATCCGTAAACCGTAGTTTGATTTCAATGTGTAACATTCGCGTAAACTCAAGAAGAGAATATCAGCTTTTCCCCAGAGCGCCTGCCGTTTGACCTCCGCAACCAAAGCGATAGTGAACATTCTGGTTGGCTGGATGGTTTAGACCAGTAACAGTTAATTTGAGGGTACTGAACTGACTTCCCTTCACGACTATCAAAGATCTTCATGACAACCGGGACCACCGGTTTAACGTCCTCTCTGGTGCACGGGTCATGTGCATAACTTCGAAAACCCTGCGGGTCGCGCCGTGGATTCGATTCTCACGGCATGGCAATCTTTTGGTATCTCCACTATTCTCTTGCAGCCTTAAGCAAAAGAAATAGTAAAATTTTATAATGTAAGAAAAAATAGGTACGCGTTTAATTCCCAAAGGCAAAAATTCTTTAATAGGTAGGCATTACAATGAATAACGAGGTTGCTGATTGAACCTTTAACCTTTTATTATAACGAACCATCGAGATTATTTACAATTCAGATTTACAAAAAAAAATTAATATCAGAAAGCATTATCATTTACATTCTTTATTGCAAATATAATATTTCAGTACTCAAGTAGCAGCTATAGAGACTCTAATAAGTTCGAAAGTATTTTATCTGTTTCAATTTTCTCCGTGAGTAAAAAGCGTGCAAGATGTAGGATAACCAATATTACTGAATAATTAACTGTAATCTTATTGTGTTACGCAGCTTTTCTTTTATATGGAACTAGATTAAGCTATTTGCATTATTTTATATTGGATGGATGACGAAAGACTGACCAAGAAGTTATATAAGTCAAGTGTGAATGGGATAGGAGGAAGGGGAAGACCTAGACGGACGTTCTATAACCAGATGGAGACATCCTAAAAAAAGGACAGGTTAGAATTAGAAGTACCCTTAACCGTAGAGCATGCATGAGGAATCTGATGGGATTGAATGAAGCAAGAGAGATATGTCAGGATCGTTGCAAATGGCGTCAGTCTCTGCCTACCCCTCCGGGAAACAGGCGTGAGTCTATGTATGTGTGTATGTAATTAGACCTACACCATTATCAAATAAGCTTAAAACTGAAGACTTACAAAATCCCCTTGGCTTCTCTATGTCAAATTATAAGAAGTGACACAACATAATCACTCTCTTTCTCACAAATCATATCATTCCTAAAACATTTTCTTTGAATGCCATAAAATAAAAATCATGGGATGGGAGTGAAAGAAACAAGAGAGAAATGTCGGGATCGTTGTAAATGGCATTCCGTAGTCTCTGCCCACCCCTCCGGGAAACAGGCGTGAGTCTATGTATGTATGTAGATTATGCCCGCAGCTACGCCCATACATTTTTTCGTTTCTTCCCGACACCATGGGAATTTCGGGACATCTTATCTTAGTGACAGGCTAATTTTCAGCTCCCTGCGTCCAGGCAGCGGTGAGAGCAGTAACGGTTCGTTTACAAAAATGTGCGAGCATAGTTGTGGGCATCGCCTAGCTAAATATAAACACGAACTGTTACTCGTAGTAACAATAACAGTTCTTCACAAATTGCTACTTAATAACAAACTGAACTCTCTATCTTTATGCTGCTCACTTGTTATTTATTAATCCAGGACACCATCCTATATCGCTATAAAAAAAGAACACGCCAAGCCATAAAGTATTTCTCGGCATACTAGAGTGCAAGTACTTATAAGAAGGCGTTGACACTGACACGAAGGTACTCAGCCACCACATTTTCGCATGGATGAGCGCGCGACCATTTTCTCACGCCTCGTCTCTCGTCCATCCGTGGACTATTAAGTAGTGGAAGGAATTTGCATCCATAATGAACGACTCTGTCCGTCTCTTTCGCACTGTTACGTTGTACTTAGGTACGTTACATAGAATTTAACCGACTTGCCACTCAGATTGTGTTAGTAAGCTGTTGTAGAATTGTTTGTGAAAATTTTATACAATAGCTTTATAAGCTTTGTATATTATATCTAGGTATAGTATGTCATTTCAAAAAGATATTGTTTACCTACGTGTTTATATTCGTCCCTAAAGTTCATAACCTGTCCGTCTGTCTGCCGGCACGGCTTAATCTTTTAGGGGATTTTCATAGCAAGCTAGATACATTTTACTCCAGATGATAAAAGGCTCGATACAGAAATCAAAAAGCCCTTAAAATTACGTTGAATTCTGAATTGCTTATCTAAACAACGCGTGTGTAACCGAGGGAAACAGCTAGTACACATCAAATAAAAGCGCAATTCAAAACGATAATATAACTATATCTGTAATTCTACTTTTCTAAACTTAATAGAAGTTCTACAATTAAAACAGATGGTAAAATAAATCGAAATTTAAAAGTTGAGCTCGCCATTATGAGAATAAGCGCAGGAAACTTACAGCGAATCGTTTTAATTAGCAACTTGAAACAAAGTTCCGTTAATTAATTATCTTTTTAGATTTGTTCTCTTTAATAATACAAACTATAATCATTTATTGAGATTTACACGATTTTATTTGCAGTCCTACTACCGCAATATAATGCGTCTTAAAAGACTATTAATTAGTTAGATACGAGGACATTTGAGTTCATAGTATAAACTTTATAGGATTCATCACAAAATGGGGACTAAATTAATCACAATACTTAGTTCTGGATAGACAAAAAAATGAATATTCAATTCTAAAGTAGGTTCAAATTCAAGTTTTCCGTAACGTTAGTGGATACTCCTGTTTCACCATATTTACTTTAGGAGCCTAGCCAAATGAACATCATTTGCTGCTTGGGTATCATATCAATAGTCATTAATTTTTCACAAGTAGATAACTTACAATGTGAAACAGTTGCAGATCCATACAAAATTAAAATGCGCTCTCACCCTAAAATGTATAAGCAAGGTAGGGTATTAGTAAAATTTATTTGCTATGCGTTTTATTGCCCGTTCTTTCTCGTGACTCTACCTATTACATTGCGAACGTGGCAGTAAATTTAAATGTCGAATGATTAAGTAATTAACTTTTGAACTTCATAAGCGTCATGTGGCCTAAATAAATAAATTATTTTGACTTTGACTTCCATGAACGGGAAGCACTGTAAGCAAAGCGTTTCAGTCCATTTATTGTAAGACATTAGCAAAGCAAAGATACGAAGCATTGTTTTGGTCTTTATTTACTTTGTAGTGATTCCTAGCCACGCGTGAAAGTAATATAAAAATCACGAAAGCGTTGCCTGAGTCATTACGGTTTCGAAGTGTAAAATGTTTTATATCAGTAGTTTACTTACCTACCTTTTTGTATAGGAATAAATCCTGTGTCTTCGGAATCATATTCGGACAAATGTTTAATCAACGGACACAATGTACACCCAGACTCGGAACAACAACACTCCATCGAACTCATGGCACTCGTCGCAGTCTTTGCCGTGCAGACTTTATCTATGTAATTAGCTTACTACCTCCAGGTGGACTTGCCTTGGTCCACCTAGAGGTCCTTAAACCGCCTACGCACTCAAGTGGGACGCTGCAGGTACAATCTATATAGATGGGGCTTTGCGTCTGGAGACTGTGTTGTGTGGATGGTACAAAACAGGACCTGCCACACTTGCTGACCTATCCCTCCTGCCCAGCTACGTGCTCATTGGCCGAGTTGTATGGGGTAACAAGCAACGCCATAGCTGTGGCATATTATTGGTCACACACAATTTAATCGCCATTGATACGAAAAGAAGAAGAAGAAGGAGTTTGTTGGATCACACAAAGTGTTGTCTTGTGTGTTCATCGAACTCACACACGACGCAGTGTTAAGCGGCGAGGCAACCGCTTAAATCACTACGCCTTCCGTGCAGTCAAAGTCGTGCAGACTTAGGGCTAGCGCATACATACAATTTTTAATTGAACAACTATTTTGTTGTGTATCATATGTCTTAATAAAGAAATTGAAGCGCACATACTGTCAACTCGATAGTTGCTCGACAAAAAAGTCAAAAATGCTTATCGATTTGCTTTTAATTTAAAAGTTGGACAACTATCGATCAAGCGCTCAATTTGTATTGCATTGTATTGATGTGCGCAGACCAGCGACTAAATAGTGTCGATCCGCGACTGACCACGACTGCCAATCTCGTATAACGATTTGAAGCGGCGCCACGTCTCTATCTTTCTAAACACCTTGACTCGAGCGTTGCTGGAAAAAGACTGATTGATTTGAGCAAATAAAAAATCTATTGTATGCGCACTTCCATCAACTAAACTGTTTGGTTGAGTAGAAATCACGAAAAGCACACAACTCGACGAAACAGTTTAGTCGATGTAACAGTTGTATGTATGCGCCTTAGTCTATGTATTTAACTAACTGGTTTGTAATGTTCGCAGTCTAATTCTATCGCTATTAATGTCCGATTAAGTAGGTGTTTTCGTACTAATAAATGGTTTAACTGATGATTATCACGTTACAGTTATTCGGCACAATGTTTTCGTGTTCATTTTGGGTATGAGTGATGTGTATGATTGCGGATTTTGTAAAGACGGGTGTCGTGCCAATTAGCAAGAATGTGGTAAGAATAAGAGATTAATTGAACGGTAAATGTCGCTGTAATGATAAGAGTGTGGCTGCTACATGTAGGTGAGTTTGTAACATTGAACGGCTTTCAAGGTTCTTAGTTATATTTTTTTTATAGTCTCACGCCTGTATCCCCGAAGGGGTAGGCAGAGGTGTAATATTACACCCACATTTCGCCATGAATTTTTTAGCTCCCACGTAATAGGGGGCGAGCCTATTGCCGTACCGGGCACATTACCAGACTCCGTGCTGCTACTGAGAATTTCCTGGTATTCTCTCGTTTTCCATAAATTCATTTGCACTAATATTGTTTGCCATAATCATCCCTGATCATAATATTTACTTGCACTATTATCATTTATACTAATAACGTTTGCCTTAACAACTCAACAGTGATAACTTTTATACGTATTTTGCATGCTGAAAGGCTGAATATGGTGATACCATTAAAATCTGTAATACCTATTGTCAAACCCATATTATGCAAATAAAGTGAATTGAATTGAATTGAATTGAATTAGCGAACGTTACCGGGCACATTGCTAGACTCTGTGAGGCTACTGAGAATTCGGAAAACTCAGTAATACTATTGGCCGACCTGGGAATCGAACTCGGGACCTCCCCGATCAACAGATGCATACGCCATCCACTGAACCACGGTGGCAGCATAATGATTAATTATCCAATGGTAACATATTAGTACCTACTTACTTTATCTAACCGTATTATTTCATACATCTCGTTAAAATTGCTATCAAATTACATAAAAAAATACAATAGCAATTTATAATATCAACAAAAACAAATATTTTTTATGAAAAACAGTTCTGATAAGCAAAAAATAAAAAGAAACGGTGAAATTCTAAAGCAACTACATAACGTACAGGCCATCAATCTTGTATTGGATTTCTAAGAAAAATAAATATAAAATGGCGCCAACTCTATTAAAAATGAATGTGAAGGTGTCGGACGCACGTGCCTTGGAAGATCCATCTTGTTGGATTTACACAATGTGAGGTGACAGGCCTCGAAACCAACCACAATGTTTTGTTTTTTCGTATCGATAAAGTGACCAAGTAAATATTTCGGAGTACCTATCTATTTTATTACAGGCTATTTTCTTTATCTAGAGACGAATGCAGCACCTGTATCTTTTAGTTTTGTGATATCATATTTTTTATCGCAATTTTTGGTAGGCTCGGTAATCTAAAGCGCTTGATGGATCTGAATAAATGTGGGCTGGTTTTTGCCTCCATACTCGGCGTTTGTAGACTCATTCTAGTTAGGTAGATGGGTACATCAAAGATAAAATAAAATGCGAGAAAATATTTAGATTAGGCGCTCTACTTTGAAGAAATCATGTTATTCGTTTTTGCTGCGGTTTTTTTTCCACTCAATCTTTCACGGGGTTAGTGCTTTAAATAAAATAAAGGTTTTGGTAGGTGCTATCAAACCAACGAATTATTATGTACGCCCATACGCCACAATAGAATTTAATTTGAGTCGCAAAACGAAATTTTCGTATTCCGAATGGTAAATTATCTTATACAATCTTTTACTACCGAGACGTAAAAAATAATAATCAGTCTACTGAACGTAGCAAGCGTTAAAACGTAACGAACGAACTACCTTTGCCATAATTACTTATAAAAACGAAGTTACGAATTCAAATTAATGTTATAACTACACTGTGTTCAAAAGCATATTACAAAATTACTGATTATATAGGCGATAAAAATGCTTGGGATTGAGCTGCTCTAATTCAACACAAAAATATAAATGATGACTGAACTGACAAACAATTTTAATTTGACTTTTCGTAAGCACCGTAAAACGGGGTTACTTTGAGAACCGAGGCGAATTTGATGATTACTCAAAAATTATGATATTATTGAAATTTCCGCTAAAACCGCAACGCAGCAAGTTTATTTTTTATGTAGTTGTCAAATTTGACATGTCAGCCATATTTTCCCACGCTGTCATGACATGAAGATAAGTCTGTGTAATTAAAATCTTAAATTAAATTTAGTCTCTAAACTAGTCAATAAAATCACTGTGAAAAACTTTAAATGTACAAAGGAAAGTATTGATTTTAAATTTTGAGCAGTCATATAATGTTTTAGTATAGTTCTTTGCGGATTTAAGCAATATTTGCTCAATCACTTTTAGTCGCCATTTTAGTTTTTATAACTGGCTATTCAAACCGGGGCCACATTGATAGCCTATACGAGGCGACTTTGATAGCTATCAATCTCGCCCCATTAATTGACCTATGCGTATTATAAGCCGCTTTCTATAGCTTAGCAATCTAACCCCATGTATTATTCTGCTTGTAGCTTTATCATGGTGCGGACGTATAAAAAATCTTCTGGTACCCGCAATTCTAGAAACTGTATGTGTATCCAGAAGACTTAGAAGAAGCTAAATAAATTAAGTTTAAGAACAAAAATATTTTTATGAATCTCTCACAATATTGATACTTGATTGTAATGCCTAGTACAAGGCTAAGTATTGTTTTCTTTAATTTCAAAAACCTAGTAATAAATAAATATACGTATATTAAATTATTATTTTCTGCCTTTATTTACTCATTATCATGATATTTAAGGACATAGTTAAATTAGTTAGTTTATATTCATCGACTATCAAAGTCACCCAATGAATCAAAGTAATATATAATAAAAGTAGTATAATAAATAAAAAAATGTATTTTTTTAACAAAAGCATTCAATTATTTTTTTATTTTTGTTTTGTGCTCTAAATAGGTAAGTCTTTCAAATTCAGTGAAAAAAAGTGGTGCTATCAAAGTAGCCCGCCCCAAGTTCATTATAAACTTGATTAGATAGTTTTTACTTTATTTCATATAACATAACTTAAAAATTCAAATTCATCATATCATATCAGCCAAATGACGTCCACTGCTGGACATAGGCCTACCCCAAGGTTCTCCACACAGACCGGTCTTGAGCCGCCCGCATCCAACCGCCTCCCGCGATCTTGACGAGATCGTCGGTCCGCCTTGCGGGGGGCCTACCTCTTTTTTTTTTTTTTTGTTTTACGAGGTGGAAAATCCCTTCGGATCTCCGACTCTTGGGGGAAATAAGAGCCGGAGTATGTGGTGTTTCCACTAAAAACCACCTTGACTTCCGCCATGTACCCGTGTGTCGGAGGGTGGGGCATCACCAAAGCACTCGTCGCCACCCTCCGACGGGTATTGGCCCGCCAGATGGTCAGGCGGGCCCCGAACAAAACCCCCTTGGCGACGGATTAAGGTGTTGGACTCCGCCGCCAAAACGCCCAGCGGCCGCAGAGGATAGGGAGGACGGCAACGCAACACCGCATCTCCTCTTCCTCAGCGGCCCCACCGCGACGCATCGAATGGTGCGCCCCCACGGGGGGGGGCGGGGCTACCTCTGCTGCGTTAAAATTCAAATTTTTATTATCGTATTGTATAGCTTTCGATTAGTCCATCACGCATTATTTTTTTATATTTTTATTACTAAGACTAATTAAATAAAATATTAATCAATGTCACCCCGTTTTACGGCACTTTAAAAAAATTTACACGAAATAAATAATCATTTCATTTCATTTCAAAATAATATTCATACCTTCTAATAAAAAATATTTATAATTATTACAGTTACACGAAATTCCAGCTGCAGATAGGAATATTTTCATTGAAAGAGAAAGTAGATACATAATTGAAGAAAGACAGGGAAATACCTCGCTCGCAAATAGGCACTAATGCTTTGAATAGGATTCGGATAAACAGATTTAACTTTGGCTAAACGAATTTCCTGTTTTATTTAGCGTATTTATTTTACGGGCGACTATATTATGTCCCCAAGTTGAAAAAAAACGGTAATGCGCTTCGCAAAGCCGGTGTACTGAAAATATGTGACTGAAAAAGGTTTAACGACAGAAAGCCAATAGGTGTTTAAGGGTTGTTTGCAAGAATGTTGAATGGTGGGATTATTTGAATTTAGTTTATCTGGTTGCGTAGTTTACGCGGCACATTGATGCGTAAGTAAAGTCCTGGTAATTTGTACTGGGCTCACTACGGTGTTAAATTTAAAGCTAAAAGAGTAAGTAGTCACTAAATAAAAACAATCCCTTCTATTTTATAGGTAGAAGCTTTTTTAAAAGTAGCTCTGCTTGTAGTGCCACCCGCGTGATTATTGACGTTAAAAATATCTTACTTCTTTAAATATTCGGAGATTCCTGACTGCGATGAGTCATCATCTCGTGACTGGACTAGTGTACCACGCCAAAACATTAGATAAATAGTGGGCCGGCATTACTTTTGTCCTAGATAGCCCGGTTGCGTCCAAAAGCCTTCGAGCAAGAGGCGTGCTTTCTAGTCTAAACAAAATTGACATAATATGCAGCTTATCCACTAAGGGTAAGTACTGCGTATTTCACTATGAATTTCAATTAATTATCATAGACTACTTTTTATACTTACTTACATAAGTATTGTTTGTGGATACGGGTCTCTAACACTACGAAGCCCAGGTATCTGCGGAATCACTTTATTATGTCGGGCATCGTGTATACCAGCACACTAACCTAAATAATACATAACATACACGATACCCATTATTTCTAAGCTACTATTGATTTTACGTGTCGTACCTTTTTTAATAAATTCAATCCTAAATGTTCAACAAGAGAGAAATAGAACGTAAAAAGAAATAACTTTATTTGTCCCAGTTAGTATGAGTTTCTTTAGAAGCCTACGTAGGAATAAACTAAATCTAATATAAGCAGTTAAATTGGCAGTCTAGGGATTCCCTAAAATATGATTGCTGTACCTAGTCAATCTAGTTTAGCTTTCGTTTAAATGTATTTTGTTGGCTTCGAGTTTTTGCTTAAAGCGGCATAATGCCTCGGATTTGTGTTTGTTGTACACTTGTTTTGTTCATTATCTTCGTTCCAGGGAATTCTTAGAGAATAATGGATCTAGATAGCTTTCTTTTTTCATTGTAAAACAGGTTAGTATGATCTATGTGCGAAGTAGGTGTAGTTAGGTTAGGTATAATGACGTAAATGAAAAGGAACATGACATTGAGAAAGGACATGACGTAAGTGCCCACGAAGATTTAATTTACTGTTGTTGCCTATTTTCCTAGTGTTTGAAGCTTTGAAAGGCGATCAGTATCTTAACTGAGATTGTAGACAAATGTTCTATAATCTGAGGGAGGTACTTAAGATCTAATTCTTAGTTCTTAGTATGTGTATGTATTAAATAAGCATGTATTTACGATTAAGTATCAGCGCTCGAAAAGAAAATAAATATCGTAATGTTTTGTAACCTTTATTTGCTACTGAATTATTGCGTTACTCGAAATTAACTTTATATCAATTTTGTTCCATTAAAGTTATTGCATTAGTGTTCTTAAGAACCATTACATAGTTTGTAACCATAAAATGCTTTATGCCAGGTTCAGGATCATACTAGAGCCATCCCTTGAGCTGAAGGTGGTTACTGCGAACGGTGCATCACGCGGACACAGTGTCCTGCGTGCTACATTCTAAAAACAGGACAGGTTAGAAGTAACCTGAACAGAAGAGCATGCATGAGGAATCTGATGGGAGAGAATGAAGCAAGAGAGATATGTCAGGATCGTTGCAAATGGCGTTCCGTAGTCTCTGCCTACCCCTCCAGGAAACAGGCGTGAGTCTATGTATGTATGTATGTAATTAGACCTACACCATTATCAAATAAGCTTGAAACTGAAGACTTACAAAATCCTCTTAGCTGCTCTACAAAAGCTCACAGCTCTATGTCAAATTATAAGAAGTGACACAACATAATCACTCTCTTTCTCACAAATCATGTCATTCCTCAAACATTTTCTTTGTATGCCATAAAATTAAAATAAAACCTGCCTGACATACCATAGCGGGGTACAAACTACATACAAAGTACGGAACCCAAAATTTAGATAGAGCGGACCTACCTCTAATGACGTAAATAAGAATTAAAGAAAGAACATTTCAAATAAGAACATTGTGTTTGAAAATCTATCAATTTAACACCAGCACAGTGAAAATACGGACAACAGCGTGTTATAACAAAGATACAAGCACCTTTTTATACTATGCAACTAGAATTTTAAACGCTTTTATCGTACCTTATAAAGGGTATAAAACAATTTAATCAACACAGGTATTCTCCTCATAAATCAGTCCAGTCAGCCCAAAACAATAACTCAAAGAACATTTTTGACGGCACTATTCTAGGGTAATAAACCGTCAAATTTGTCTGTTTACGATTGCCATAAAGTAGCACAGAGCAATTTGTTCACAGTATATTACGGTTGGGGCTATAAATCTCATAATCACATGTCTAATGTCTTGACAACTCGTGTGTTGAGATGAAATCACGTACTTAGGCGAAGTTGGCAGGCCTAGTACGCATCTGCGAAGATTTATTCACACACTTGTAACTTAGGTCTAGGGAAATCTTGACACTTTGGTGGATATATGCGCAGAAGTTTCGTAAGTGATGTTATGTTTTTGTCTTTTACGGCCGTTTTAAAGTTCGAAGATAAGTATGTGATGTTTTTGAATTCTTGTATAGTTAGTGTCTTCTAATTAGATGTTGTTAAAGGGGTTAAAAATGTTATGTTTTGTCTGATATATCTGGATTAAACTACTAGTTCGTAGTATGACACTTGAACTTCAAGCTTAAAAGGTGGAAGCGTTTATGCTTCAATGTAATGTAAAGCAAGTGTAATTATAAAGAAGCCTTGATTAAGTTTATTCTAATAATGTTCGATAAGATTAACATCAGGACTACACGCTGATCATGGTTTCTGAATGCACACCGAAATACAAATCGCGTCCTCACTGCACCTATCAATGGCAATAGATCAGTACGGGCCTCATAAGAAACACCTGCCAATGCCATTGTTGGCTGCCGTTGTGGTGACCGATTAGGAATAAAACATGTCTCTACCCCATTTAGTTCCGCGGAGATCGTAAGAAGCGACCAAGGCAATTACATGGAAGCAAAAGAAAACTCATCATCAAAACGTGATCACCTGTGCCAACCTGTCTAGCCAGCGTGACATAGTAGGACAAATCCTTCTATTGGCCCACAATGCTATTGCAGGGTTTTCCAGATGCAAAATACCTAAGTTTATCGATACGTAACTATACATTGATCCCACAGGTATTTTACGGCCGATATGATCAATCCAAAGGTTTACGGCTACTAGAGATAAATATTTGACATACCTAAGCTCCAAACAAACTTTGTCATATACATACATAATATGTAGGTATCTCTAGCAGCCAAATCCATGGATAGATCAAATATTGGGTCCAGCCGTAAATCAGTGACCCAAAATGGACTGATCATCCCGAAATGGATGACATCCTCTATTGTGAGAGTAGTGTAGAGGCTTCCCAAGAGTTTATTCAAAGTGTTGAAAATAACATCAATCTATTATTTTACCCATGTGGTAGATATGCCACTGGTATTTTTCTAATACACAATCGTTTTTATAAGACAAAACTTGACCTTAACGTCGATCAGTTCTTTGAATAAGACCGGTTTAGAATTTAGAATTATTGCATTTCTCATAGCTGATGAATGAAACCTCTCACTGTAAGATTTGCATAGCTCAGCGTGTTATCAAGGTGATCAAGAGCGCCACGATTCCGGCTGAGACCAGCAGCACAATAACAAAGCGAGTCATGACATCAACATGAAGTAACGAAATAACTTAGAAATGTCATGTGGTAGTTGTGGAGCGACCTCGCTCCCACTCTCGGGTCTCGAGCAACGGTACTCGCGTGTCGGCAGTCTGCGCCCGCGCCGCCGCCCGCACGCTCTGAGGTCTGTGCCCTCCTCAGGACCGACTTGCACGCGTCATCGCGCTCGCCGCTCGCCCAACTACCGACTTGTAAACGAATATTCTCACATAACGAACACCTCCCGGCAAACTTCCTAATCCCCGTAATAAGTCAGCTACTTCAGCTAAAGTTTACACCGGGAACTTTTAATGTGACACATTACCGTACGCAGCCGCGTGTGATCAAACTTTTATCAATACAGCCTTTTACAAGCTCTCAACTCTTGGCGAGTTAAATGTGATTTGTGAAATGTTGCGAATTATGGAGATTTCATATTTTCATATCGGCGTGGTGATTTTTTATCGTGTCTAAGGCGTAAAGTGGAAGTTTGTGAATTATTGAAGCAAGAACACTTTGTTGGAATATTCGGAGTAAAGCTTTTGAGGTGGAAATATCGACAAAGGTGAGTTTGAACAGTTTTGAATTTAACAGGAAAGTTTGACGTCGAAATAATGTTAAGTTAACTGGGAAAACTTTAGGGACTCTTAAAATATTACAACAACTTGATCGCTTAACAAGTCTGACGGAGGAGTACCTACTTGAATAAATGAATACATTTTGTTGTTAATGATGGGACGAACTGAACAAGAGTGCTTGATCGTACTTTAGGGAAAATAAATAATTACATTCTAATGGGCAGACCTTCATTTGCGTCGGTTGTAGATAAGGTCCTAAAATAATTGGGGACAATCTGTGTGCACGGTAATAAATAAAAGTACCTAAGACTGGTTCAAAAGCTGCGTTGGCCTTGATTCGGTCGCGGTTTTTTATCTCGTCTCGGTCGTCATACCGTAAGTAGAGAGCCTAGTTTCATTGCGACCGTTTTAGTTATTAACAATTCGCAATTTAATAAGATTTTTACTGAGAGTAAAGGCAAGACAATATTTAATACGCCACAAGTCAAAATCTTCTTTAAACACAAAAGCTCTACGTCACACATACAAACGTGTTAAGTTCTTAAAGCTTTAAGTCTGTGCGGTTGTTCATTGTGTGACATAGATCTGTTGAGTTCGTCAGTAACGTTACAATCTTGTCGATGTCAGCAGAATCGTATTATTTTAGTACAAATATAATTGTCGCTATCTTTGCGTGATTGCAGTAATAACCAGTTACTATTGGTTAGTATACCTTACACTGGTAGAGTCGAGAGAGCACCTGTTTCAAGTTATATTAATCTGTGTTCAAGTAAATACATATGCTTCTCTGTAGGCATCAAAAATACTTGAGATTCTTGACCTTTATTGTTGAGAAGGTAAACACTTACCAATACATTTTCTAATTTGATACAACTGAATAGATTTCTAAATTCATAAATTAATAGACATGCCTAAGTAATTGAAGCCAGCTAATCTTACTTGTATATATTAAAGTCAAAGATTACATTAATATTACTGCAATTGGTTTTCATTCATACTAAGACATGCAAATGTAATAACCACAAAGACCTCTGTTGTATTGCAAGCATGTTGTAGTTACAAAGATTAGTTTCAAATACATACTTCGAGTGTCGCTCGCAATACAGCTGTTTGTGATGCAAATGTTTCAATGCTGCTGCTAAAATGTATCAACTATGTTGGGTTGTTCCATATTCAACCTATGACGTCTCATCCGATTTCCTTACTCATCCTAAATTTGAATGCCTAACTCAACCGATGACAGTTTTTTAATAAAGTTTTCTTATTCAACCGAAGAGAATTGCCTAAGTTTTCTAATATTGTATTTACTTCTAAACATAAGTGGGTTGTAGACCTCTAATACGTGATGCCGTGAAACTGTGTGCTTCATGGAAAGTTTGACCATACAAGTTTATTAAACGAAACTTAATCGCAATAACTTAGATATTTAAGGTGTGAGTAGACAGTACATCTGTTTTCACCGCGATAGCATCCGCATATACGATGTAAGGAGGTAGAAACATCGGAAACACTTAAACATCTTTGGTAACGTGAATAACGTGATCAAAGCCGAGTAAATAGGTGGACTTGTGTGATGTTCAGAAATCAGAAAATCATTTACTAAAAGATGATTTCTAATAGGTAGAGAAGTCTTATAAGAAAATGAAGATGAGAGATGATCTCACTCTTGCTTATACTCAGACTAACCATACTTTTTCATGTGACACGTATGAGCTTAAACTTTACATCTAATTCATTACTACACGGCCGGCTTGACCAATCACGAACAATGCATTACAATTTGTGTACTCAAGTTAATGTTACAATGTAAGGCAAACCAATCTCTTTCTCTAATGGTACGTATTACGAAACTGAACTGTTTGCATCACCGCTGCAATTTACAGGTCTATTCAACCGCAAAGTAAAAGTTTATTAAAATCTTGTACTATTTTTGTTCAGATACTTCCTACCGGTATTACGAGTTAAAAATTGTTCGGTACATTGTTTTATTTACAGTAAGATACACGCCTATAGCCCGGAGGGAAAAAGGAATTTCTCTACCTGAAGTAGGCAGAGATTATAGCGGTTCTGTAGCTACCGTCGTAATATTATATTGTGTATTCCCTAGGGTATCCTAGATGTTCTTTAGAATGATTATTATGTGATTTGGGTTAAAAAATACTTATTGGTCTCACGCCTCACGGTCTATATTTACTAAATTTATTGACAGCTCTAAATTGAGATGATACTTGCTTTGGGAATAAATGTTTTTTTTTATCCCGGCGTATCAACTACCTTACTATTCTTGGTAACTATATTTTACATTTGAAAATATATTCAGTTAGAAAAGCCATGGTCCTTGAAGGCATTTGTCTCCCGTTGCGGCATTAAAGTCAATTTTACTTCATTACAAATGTTTTGTTTGTAATGAAGATCAGAAAGTACTTAGGGGAGACCATTAAGTTCATGTTATGTAATAATAATCAGGCGAGATCGCGGTGAAACGTTAGCCTATCAAAAGTAAAAAATAAAAAATGTGGTTTGCTCAAGAACACCTAAATTGCTTACAAGTATGTTTAGCTCTGTACTATTCAGAAGCAAGTTTTTTTCTTAACGTAGTCCGTCCTTTATTTGTAGGTAATTTGAAATATAGCTGTTCAGGGTTCTTATAGATATATGTATGTATGTTCATTGAAAACAATGAACGTCTTTAGATATTTTTATTATTCGAGTAACGTACACAAAGATATTCGAGTGACGCAAATATCCAGACTCGAAACAACTGTTAAATAACTGTTATCTTAATGTGACAACTTCTCGAGTGGGTATCAAACTTGCACTTGACTGCCGCTACTGTGTCATCGACGTAGTTGTTTACATAATTTAGATGTGATGACACTGTCTGTAATAATTATGGCAGGTGTTACTGTTAATAAATGTCATGTTAAGTTCATTTAATGTAATGACAAAGAGCTCAGATATTTACATAGAGGCGCATTTCTTACGGGCTTATTTCTTATTCTTATTAACTACGAGAGCAAGTGAGACGGAGAACGACGCCAGTACCGCCAACGGCGCCAACTACGAACTAAACTGGAGGCAGTCTCCACTTGGAATGGGCACACGAAATCCTTAAGAGCTGCGCTTTTATGTAAATCTGTATTCATTGGTAAAGATGAATATTTGATTAGGTATAAGAATGTCGTAGTCATCATCATCATTGGCTTAGCGCTATCCCGTTGCATCTGCAGCCTGGGATCTGCTTTCTTCTGTAGGTTTCATAAAATATTAGGCTTTTTGACTGCCGTCTAACCTCTACAACCCTACGGTACAGAATAGATAGTAGTATGCCTAAGGGTACAACCCTTATACTCATACAAGTTTACAAACAGCAAATGTTGAGCATCTTCATAGATACCAACTTTCATATATAATTACATATTAACCGGAGCCATAATTTATGACACAGGTAAAACCATCCATCCAACACTACTCATGAATTTTCCCCACCGGTCATTGAACTGTATTAAATGAACATAAAATGATCAAACCACCTGCTTGGATAAAAGCCTGATTATGTTACGAGTATCAACATAATTAATTATTAAGCATGCGAGCGGGGGCATTGAATTGTTTTCCTAGAAATGTGTTTAGCTTAACTGATTTAAGGATAGATTAGGGGGACTTAAAGTAAGGTTTTAATCAAAGGTCAAAATATGATTTTATGGAGTCATCCCGTGACCACGTCTGGTACAACCTATACCGAAACGTTACAGCAAAGAGAACGTACTTCACCTTAATTTTAAAAATAATGATGCGCTTCTGACCCCTTGCGTATTAATGTGTTTAAAAATAGCGCATCTTAAAAGTCCTTCTGTAAAAATATTTTGACGTGACAACGTCTTATAAATTGGTTTGCCGGGTGACACTTCAAGAAACTGCGTTACGCTCCGCTCACGTTATGCGCTCACAATGAGAGCGAGTGAGAGGCACGCGTCCCGCCTAAGAGCGAGAGAGACAGACATAAAAAGTGAAAGGCACGCGTCTTTCATCCTTCTTCCTACTATACGAATGAATATTCACATTAAAATTATTTTACCACTCAAAGTCGTTGTCACGTAAAACTTTCGCCCGTATACCGACTTTACAGGCAACCAATTTTTTATGATTGGTCACAGTTGTATCTATAGATAACTATTATGGACAGTATGAATTCATGGTTAATTAGCTAGTGGTGTACGTCGCGGACTGCTGAGACGATGGTCTTGGGTTTTTTTTTTCTACCTGATGACCCAAGCTAATCCAAAAAAGGTATACCTAAATGCGACAACGTGAATTAATCTTAGATTTCGCAATCTGCGCAGTCGGCACTGCCTCACGAATCACTTTTAATTTATTTAAATACCTGTTATATTTTAATTCTTAACTGTTTATTTGTGAGTATATAACTGTTATAAAATAGGTACTGTTACATAGAATTTCGAGCAGCCAATTAAAATACTGGCAACACAGCTTTTATAAAAATAAGTTTATTACGACTAATCTGGCAACATTTACGTTGGCATTTTTATTGCTAATAATAATGTAATATGAGTAACAGTTATACTAAAGCCTGTTTTACTGTTATGTCCTCTAGTGGCTTGCATAATTAGCATATTATTATTTAATGAACTTAACATATGACAGTATACGAAATAAGTAAATCGCAAAAACGTTCGTGTGTTTGGTGACGGATTAAGAACACAATCATATTCATCCCACAGAAAACAAATTACGGCCATTTCAAAATTAGATATTAAGACAAAAACAGAATTAACATTCTCATCTAGTGAACGATTTCTAAACTTCGGTGTTCCGCAAGGGAGCTTGTTGGGACCACTTTTATTTATTTTATATATAAATGACTTTCCAAATTCAACAATCCAACCAATGACTCTTTTTGCTGACGACAGCACACTGACAGTTGCATGCAGAAGCACTAATTCCTATGAAAATGACATCAATAATTCTTTGACATCAATAATTTCGTGGCTAGATAATAATAATTTAAAAATAAATTTGAATAAAACTAACATCATGCATTTTAAACAACGCACCGAGACTCCATCAGAAATAAACATTATATATGATAATAAATTAATTAAACAAGTAGATACTGCCAAATTTCTTGGAATATATATTGACAAGAAATTAGATTGGAAAAGTAATATCGAATATGTTAGCAATAAAATCAGTAAATCCTCATATGCTCTATTTATGCTTGCTCCATCTGTCAATATTGCAACCCTACTCACTGCGTATCATGGGCTAGTGGCGTCTACTCTGCGTTATGGTGTAATTTTCTGGGGCAACTCGACTGATAGGGAAGTTGTGTTCAAATTACAAAAATGCTGCATACGTGCCATGTTTGGACTGAAAGTCACTGATAGCTGCCGCCCATTTTTTATTAATTACAAAATTTTGACATTTCCTTGTTTGTATATTATGGAAGTACGTATTTTTGTCAAAACTAATCCTCAATTGTTCCCACGTCTTTCGGATTTTGTCCAACGGAACAGGAGAGATAGTCAAAGGCTATGTATGCACAGTGCCAAAACTGCTCTTATGAGCAAAAGCATTTTCTGCATGGCACCTAAAATTTTCAACAAGCTGCCAAAAGAGTATAAATCATTAAATATAAATATGTTTAAACACAAGCTTAAAGAAATGCTATCCCAAAAAGCTTTTTATAATGTGCACGATTTTCTAAATGATAAAATTTAATTATGTAGTTAGATTAATTTAATCCACTTATAATTATTAATATATTATACATTTTTTACTATATTTACAATGACATATATATATATATTTTAATTTTATTTAATTGACATACTATTTTATTGCTATTATGACTGTTTTAATTGTTTTATCATTATTAATGTATTTAACTTCAAGCCTGTTATATTTGTATGCCATCTATGGCAAAACATGTTTATAAGTACCTAATTTTAAATGAACATCTTTTGAAAAACACATGTATGTTTTGAACAAATAAATAAATCTTATCTTATCTTAACACGGATTGTCACCACCCCATAATTATCATCACATGGGTGTCGTAAGAGCCGACAGAGGGAGCATATTATGCAGAGAACAGCACTGTAAGAGAAGGAAAACTTGATACAAACCCTATACCAACCCGTTTGGTCAGCGTGGTATAGTAGGCCAATTCCTCCTTTCAAAGGAGAGGCCTAGTCCAGCAGTGGACTAGTAAAGGCTGATGATGAAAAATTTACCTTATACCTATAAGATTCAGAAAACATTATTGTTTGCTTATGGATCAGGAGATGGAGAGGTGCATTGTACGAAATAAGTTCATCATTATCACGACAATATATAATTTCTCGAATGGTTACATACATATATATCAAGATAACAAATTGCTGGTTATGTATCGCCCTACATAAAAAGTCTCTCTGCCGATGTAGGTCATTAGGTAGGTACCTAATTTTATAATATGTAAGCATTACAGATATCTATATTCTCAGTTTCGTACATTTGAAACTACTCTTACGTGCACGTATAGTTTACAAAAAATGTCTTTCTTATTTTAATATCAAGGCCAAATTAGCAAGTAAGCGATACTTGATAACAGAATGACTCATGTGTCTGAAGAAATTTCGAGGTGGTTTTCCTTAAGCGATTGCCTTGAATATTCATTTATGTGTGCCAATACTGCCAATATTTTAAGAAAATCCCGTCCACATACATAAATGTTGTAGCAATAATTTTTGGTATTCCTCGATCTATTAATTATTACGTTTTTGTAGGTGTTGTGCCTAAAATAATATATTTTTTTATACACTCACGCCTGTATTCCCGATGGGGTAGGTAGAGGTGTAATATTACACCCAGATTTCGCCATGATTTTTTAGGGCCTACGTAATAGGGGGCGAGCTTATTGCCGTTACCGGGCACATCAACAGACTCCGTGCAGTGCCGCGCCGACCCAATCCGTGCGAAATCTATGAAGCGCCTGTGTGCGAAAACGATGAAGCGCCTGTTTGTCGTCCTCTTTCGAAAATAATATTAATAATTAACGCATATCCTGGCCCGCGGCGCTCCTATCACCCTGAAGCCTGTGTGCGCCGCGCACATTGCACATAGGGACGGCTCGGCCCTGAATCCGTGCTCCTACTGAGAATTCGCAAAAACCCAGTAACACTTTTTGTCCGACCAGGAAATCGAACCCGGGACCTCAAATCAGCAGTCGTATACCTATCATATTTGCTTTTCCACAGCCTCTCATCATTTCATTGAAGTCCAGAAAATTTTGTTCGAATTTAGTCCATTAAATTCCATAAAAAATATCGATTTAGTGTTGATACCGTAGCAAACAGAGCAACTTTCGCATTTTGAATGGCAGTACGGCTAGATTGCAAACTGCGTGGCCCGTCTACGACATGCCTTACTACGCACAAAACGTGCACTTCTAAAAAACTATCTGCCATCTAACATTACTATCGAGTAAACTCAGCACTTTACAAGTCCAGAGGTTATTTCAGGTTAGTGCCCAGACTCTTTAATGAGCACTTTCTTTAAACTATGACACGTCCAACCGCGTACACGACGATAAATGCTCATATTTTGTTGGAAATCTTCAACATTTATCGTCACGTCGACGTAAGTGCGTTTGAGACAATGTATTAGGTTTCTCATGAAAGTAAGTAAGAGTATGCGATAACTTTTCACTGTGGGTAGCGAGAGTTTGTAATACTACACGGTGATGAAGGGGACAGGAATGAAAGTAGACCCTTCAACGTTATACATATATTATGATATGCACACTCTTTTTAAGTCTAGTGTAAAACTTGCCTTATTCATATACCGGAAATAATAATTATGTAATAGGACTTTCATGATGCCCTCTAAATTATTTTCTAGTCTATTTTGTATGTATATAATTTTGTTTTTTTTGGGAATACTAATTTAAGGTTAACTTAGTGCTTGTTATGTTACTATATATTCTGATATGTATTTGAATTCGACATACGATAATATACCGCAAAGTGCTTTCAAAATAAGAACATGCTTCTAAAAATAATTTAATAAATTTTTAAAAGCAGTTAACTATTTCGAACGGCATTATAAAACTATTTGAGTACACAAAAAAAAAATCGAGAACTGAAATATTATAAGGTTGATGCATTTGCTTGAACATGCTATTCTCCGGAACTAGCAGTCCGGTTAGAAAAATGTTTTTACAAAGCTTGTTTACTGTGGCAAGTTGTGAGCCATTATGTTATTTTATTATCATAAACATTTTAACGAGGAATTGTGGGGCGCAGATAGGCCGTTATAATTATATAAATAATGTATTAGCATAAGCGGTGTGTAGCTGGTTGAAACCTTTCTCATTTCATCAATATGCTATTCATATTCTGATTAAGCTATTTACACGGTTAAAATTACTAAAACACCATTTTGGTGTCGAATTGGTGTGCAACCAAAACTAGCCTTTTGAAGTGTTATGTCTTTCTTCTGCTGACTATGCCAATCGTAAATCGGTAGAATATTTCCAACAGTGTGCAGTGGCTGAGCAAAATACCAGCCAGTAAAACCTTCAGAGCTTCTATATTTTAAAAATATAAGAAGTAAAACCAATATCCTTTTCTAAAGGATTTTTTTTTGCGCCCAAAAGTATGTCCTAAGATTGCGAACTATTTGAAGAAACGGTTGTTACTTTTTCATTTCGCTCATCAAGAACTATCTAAATACATCCTGTACAAGAGATATTAATTAGCGCGGTAGCTGCCATGTTTTGCTCGAGTGACGATGCGTCGCTTTCATATCGACTATTCGTATAGCAGGTACGTTGTGTATAGATAATAGTACAATGTGTGTACACTCAAGCGTGGCGCTACTGTCTACGTTTATCTTCAGCTAGTCTTTACTTTTTTCTAGTTACGCTTTTTCACCACTCTCTGTACTGACTAGAGTTGGGGCACCGGCTAATATATAGGAATGTATTTTATGTCATTGGCTAATTTGATCTTTTGTCGGACTCTATCCCAAATTCCTTCCCTCTACGGTATCGATCATAGTTGAGTTCAGAGCAGTTAACACCTTGTGAAGCACTAAAGAATGTAAAACTATCTATAAACTATTTGTATTGGAACCTAGAAGATTTTAGTCTTAAGTATTTTGGTAAACTTGGTAAATTTGTGTTTTGGTTTTGAACTGTATTATGTCTTATGATTGATTCAAACGAGTCGTTTAATAAATTCTAACTCTTCATAACTATTTTTGATGAACGTTTATCTGAATAAGCTGCTAATGACATCTTCAATCAAAAGTCGAAGTAACCCAATTTCTAATAGCTTGTATAAATTTCGTTTACGTACCGTTAATAGCCTCTTACCGACGTATTCAAAATAATTTAGTATTATTCATACTGCCTTTAAATATATTCTAAGTCAAACGTGCAATTATACAGAGTATCGGCAATCTAATACAGTGTGACTTGAAACTAGTTTTGAACGTACTTGTACAGGCCATTGCATTGTTATCACCTTTGTCTATGAAATTGAACTTTTGACCTCTGTTTCTCCAGTACACTTAGACAATTTACCCATTGTTCAATTCTCAGATAGCCGGTCAAAAGGTTCTCTTGATAGGCCAAGCCAAAACAAGATTTTTGCTGTTAGTATGTATTGAGTTTTACTTTAGAGAAATATCGTAGAAATGTAGTTGCTCCAAATCGTAAACGATTTCTCCGACATTTGTAATATCACCAAGTTTGGTTTGTTTTATTAGGTTTTTTATTTGTATATTATTACTTTATTGTACACCAGGAAACATAAGATAAGGAATTAAGTACATTAATTTCTACAGCTCTCCTAATTTACTTCACAGTGGCACTGTGAGTCAATGTGTTGACTTGGCCTACTATGCCACGTTGGCCAGACCGGTTGGATGTCGAGGTTTTCGTTTGTTTGCAAACATAATATTTGCTTTGTATGTTTACTTTACACGCCTCTTACGACACTAACTGATTAAAATGGGGTAGTTTCACTATGTATTTTATATCCGTCACCACAGGGATAAATCTATTTACCAACAAACATTGCGAACTGAGCTATAATATTAAAACATAATTGTTTTGGATCAAGAAAGCTATTTTTCACTTGACTGGTTCAAGTCTTGAAAAATGTTTACATAATACAACAGTATTACATGCATTGTCTTATGACGCCTGAAACAGTTATGTACCTATTTATATAAAGAGAAGTTGCAAGCAAAGCGCATGGAGTTCTTATTAGATTATACGAAGATATTGAGATTTAAGCTTCTTATTTTTTTTTCAAAAGATAGTATGAATTGTTTGTTTTTCGTGTGAGTGTGTAGCCAACTCTGGTGTCGGAGTTTTCAGACCGCCCAAAGGCCTCCGACATGGCCCAACGACCCTTATCCTTAGACAAGAGCCGGGACCGACAGCTTTACGTGCCCTCCGAAGCACGGTAACGCTCAGATGAAAATGCCACAAACGGTCACCCATCCAAGTGGCAACCTGTGCAAGCGTTGCTTAACTTTGCCGATCTGTTACGAACGGCAAGCCAAGTCTTGCTATGAGCGCTACCTCATCTAATATGAATAATATGCATATTATTTTAGAATTCTTCTAAATTACGCATGTATATGTTTTTTATGATATTAAAAGGTAAATTACAGTCACCTCATACTTTTGAAATCCCCAGTTTAATTGACGCAAGAAGGGTTCAATATTCATTTACCCAATTCAAGTCGCTGATCTGATATATTCTCCTAAAATGTTATACCTACATTAACACTAGGTATTAACAAATCCATATAAAAACAATAATCGGTAAACTATTTATCTGTGATACTCTCTACTTAACACTAAAGACAGAAACAAAGCCGTCGAAAACTATTACAAATTGCCATCATTCTTGTTTAACCTTCCAGCCGAAGGATTTAGGCCAACTTAACTTAAATAAGCAGGTCAGTTAGGCGTGTCTTGAAATCTGCAAACATTGGTTAGACACCGAACGTAAAATGTGTTCATCATTGTCGCTTCGAAGAATAAAAACATGAAGAAGGTATTTTAAAATTATGACACCAGCACCAGCGCGAAGTAAAGACAGGATTTTGACAGAAAATAATAAGAATTGACAAAATACTATAATAAGTTACGCTCTAGTACTGCCACGTCTTTGACTTGTTTTTGACAGAACCTAAGTTAACAGTTTTTACAGCACTTGCTTGTAGCATTATCTGTACCAAGTTTTGTAAATTGTTCTCTATCGTCAATAGATTAAATACTATCACAACTGTTTACTCTATTACCACAGTGAAATGTCAACTTGCTCTCAATCAGTAAAGACTAATAATTACTAAGGCCTGGTTTGTTTATCAGAGCGATTATTGAAGCGGTGTTTCTACCCGCATACCGCCATGACCGTGCGGGACTACCGTTAAGTATGATTGCACTCGTAATTACATGTGTGCGTGTTTGCTGTGTTTACATATGACGTGCATGTGTTGGTGTTTGGTTGAGAATTACAATTGGAACGCAAACATTCTTCAGATGGATTGGATTCGGAGTTAGCTTAGTTCGTAGTAGTTTGTAGTAACTATTGGTCAATCTGTGGCGAGTGAGCTATTGGTAAATTAGGTTGATGTTACGGAATTTAGATGGAAATGCTTGAATAGGTATTTAAGAACCGTTAATTGATGTAGTAAAGGATTTCTATGAACGCAGATTTAGTTTCGAGAAAAATTGTATTATGTGCAAATACTTTTCAATATTAGATTTCAGTGACTATATTTTTGTCCAATAGTACTTAATGAGAATATATAGGTACTTACCATCATATACATGCCTCATTTTTTTTCTTTATTTAATCTTACTGCATGTGATGGGCACACAATAAGCTAATAAAACTATTTAAAAAGAATATATTAAGGTGTATTCTATAATTTAATCATATGTTTATAAACATTACAAACATACCCAGTAGATGGCAATAGGCTCGCCCCCTATTACATTGGGGCCTAAACATAACTGGCGAAATGTGGGTGTGTAATACACCTCTGCATACCCGTTCGGGGATAAAAGGCGTGAAGTTATGTTATGATTATAAACATTACCGAGACACAGGCTTTCTTCCACGTGGGCCTTTAATAGTAGATTAGTAGCCAAGGGCTGTAAGGCATCAATTGCGGCCCGAGATATTTAGGCGCACGAGCGCAGCGAGGGCGCCTATAGTTCGAGGGTGCAAATGGTGCTTACACCCGAGGTAAGTATTCTGCTTTACATCTCGATTGTGAGGTAAGTAGAAAAAAACCGACATTACAAGAATAAAATATTGTTAGGAAATTGCTGCTTCAGCTTCCCTTTTCATTAAATCGGGAGTGCAGCTTATATCTTCATCACTTGAAGAACTCAAGTTCTTTCCTAATTAGCACGTAATTATAAAAAATAATCCCAAAAACAAACAATATTTAAAGTAAAAGTTTTCTATTCCCGCCTTTTTTCATTAAATTGAATCAAGTAAAGAACATTTAATTTTATTTTTTTTCAAGAAAGAAATTGAGCTTTGCCGTTATTTAAAATTATTGATGAATATTATACTCACACGAATACAAGGCTGAATAGCAAAGCGACCTCTTTGGTCATTGGGCTGAATGCACGATGTCCATTGCCAATATGATGGTTAGGTGTAGGTACGCAAACTTTTTGAAAGAAAGAAGTGTTTTTTTTAATTACTTACCGCCCTAGGGCTTTTCTAGCTACATTATTACCCTAGAGCGCTAATTAGTCACCTACAAGCCCCATTTGGAGGTAATAAGAACCTACTTACCGAACATGAGAGATGTAAAATATATTAATATTTTTAGAATTTAAAAATATTTACGAAGAGACCATCTTAGTGCTAAGCGTCCTTCGGTAGCCAGAGATTTATATGAGTAGTCTAAGACTATAGA
Organism: Euclidia mi; assembly: GCA_944739405.2. Lineage (NCBI taxonomy): Eukaryota > Metazoa > Arthropoda > Insecta > Lepidoptera > Erebidae > Euclidia > Euclidia mi. Next base: position 87,454,510 of record OX123186.2, on the reverse strand, counting down.
ATAAAAGGCAGACAGAGCGCGCGGAATACTTGCGTGAGGCCACTAAAGCAAATACAAAATTGAAAAGCGAATACAAACTGGGCTCAGTGCGCTACGAAGCATCGCACAGTTCGCACGCCACGATCGATCCAGCTTTTGAATTCATAAAATGCCGTCCTGCGTTTTTAAACATTCTAAAAGTTGTTTCTAAAAGCAAATACGGGAAGATGGAATATATTCTTACAGATAACTATGGATTATTTGACCGTTTTATAATATTATTTCGATAAAATTCGTATTTCTGCAGAAAATATCTAAGTGTTGCCAGTTTACGTCGACACCGTTTTCCCTGAATTAGGGAAAATGCACTTGTCAATTGATTATGTAGGTAATAATGATTGTCATGTTAATGAAAAATACATTAACGTATTGTAAAAGTATATTGTAGATTATATTTTTTCTTATAAATAGACTAATAGGATTTCCATTAGTATATACATTGTTTTGAGTTCGATCCCCAAACGATCCAAATATTCGTGTACACGCGGCTACTTGTCAAGCTATACACTTTGACCTTTGTACCGTTGTTAGACCTTTGTACCGTTCTTATGGCGTAGGGAATAAGTATCAAAATCGTACTTCGACTATTTAGCTTGGCGCCGTGTGTACATTAAGTACAGAAACAGAAATTATTGATTGTAGCCATTATTTATTTTTAATTGCAATTTTTTTTGGTTACGATTTATGATTATGATATTCATAATTTATTGTATGCATGACAAAATGTTTTTAGCTAATTAATATTTATGACGCAAGCCTATCTATTTATTTCTCAATTTACGAATAAAATTAGTTAAAACTTAACTCGGAGCCTACATTTTTTAAGAAATGTATTTATAAAAGCATACTTTAATGGTATCTTTTATTTGAATAATTTTCACAACAGCATTACATATTAAAAGCATTAATTACATGTATGGTAAATTCTTCAAAACCACAAACGAATATAAAATATTACCTATGTAATATTTTTATATTCGTTTGCAAAAACTATATGCAAAATAGTGGGAAATTATTCATAATCTGGCAACTTTACACACACATAGACGCGCGTGTCCGTACAGTGCCAGTCGCCAAATGTCACGCACACATAGCTGTCAACGTGCCTCACTTAGTTGGACGAATACGCTACATCTGGTTCTTGTTTCATCTGTGTGAGTAGTATCGACTTTCGTCAGATTGCGTGCTTATGAGAGATAAGGTAATAAATACAGGGTTAATTATTAAATGCCAGTAGAGCATAACACTTATAATTACAACGTTTTATGCCTTCAATTTCCGTTTTACTTTATGTTTTTGTCTGTCAGCCTGTCTTCACCTTTTTCTTAGGAGTACCTATGTATAGGCATTAAGGTGTTTTTTTTAGTCATTTAGGTCCACGACCTTATTGGTGGCAAGATGCAACCTTTTCAACAAAACTACAATAAAATATGTACATTTGAATTTTGAGATTCAACAGAGTCCCGCATCGTATGAGAGATTTTTTTCAGTTCATCATTCAATGGGACTTATCTCTGCTTTAAAATATGTTTTCAGGTACCGAATTAGGGGTTATGATTTGAAAGTACCTACTTAAAAAAAACGAGTAACTTTTAGGAAGATTTAGCTAAATGGATAAAATCTAAAATTTTAGTGAACTCATGTAGCGAGGTCGAGACTTGTTATGTACTTGCATCCGAATCACTCTTACATATATGTATATTATAAGAAAAAATACAGAGATTCGTGTTCAAGTCGGGTCTATTTGGCAGAATCTTGATACTCCGAATTTTATTTGGCATAAAACATTTGGCATAATCTTCTTTAATCGAATATTTTTAAGGCATAAAAAATATTTTCAGTATGTTTACATGTCCGAATTTGCATCGGCATATATACTTTTAACATGGAACAGAATTTTCGACAGATACGAATCGCCGCAAAATAGACTTTACGTAGTCTTATCCTACCCCCAGAGTGTAATTTAAAATCTCGCGTGATTTAAGGGCCCGCCGCCGCGGCTGAGGCAGGCTGGCAAAGCCAGCCAGCAAGCCGAAGCTGCGTCGGTGAGCGTTGAAACCATCTGCGGCGATAAGCTCGCATGGGGCCGCCCAGAGCCCGCAGAGCCGGAGCCGAGAACGATGCTTGCTGCATGCCTGCTTTTTAATTATTATGGACATGAAATTTATGCCTAAAGATGATTCGGACGAACATAATTATGAGTTTCGTATTTATGATAAGTGACTATATACCAAACAACTTTCTGCGAAATGAAGATTATGCTATGCGTTGTTATGCAAAATAATATTATGACGAAAAAAGTTCTGCTTTAAAAGGTAGACCCGTTCAAGTCGTATAAACTTATTATCGATATGACGATTTCTTTAAAGACAACTCTTACTCTAAGCATATCGAAGAAATCTGCATTTGAAAACGGACGTAGAACAATTACAACAAGTAACACACATTGTGCATGAAATTTCATTCATCCTACATTCCATATTGCATTTTACGTGCCTGAATCTACAAATAATGGGCGAAGACACGCATACAACTGAATCAAGTCAATATTAACTTCTACAAATTTAATGTACTGTGGTCAGGTGATGATGAAAGTGTGAAATCTGTTCAGTAAATTCATTTATGTATAAGACATACAACATTTTTATAATAATTCTCACTTAGAAAACTCTAGGTCTGAAACTCATATCAGAAAATGATTCTCAAATTTCATTTCAGTACATCTGTGAACATGGCGCTTGCAACAGTGCCGAATTATCGGATACTCGAAACAAAGCTACGTGGTTTATATCCCGAAAGGCAATTTAAAACTAACGTTAATGACCACGGACGTTCAAATTTATGTATTCTCAAATTCTGTTTTTGAATTTCTATTTGTCGTGTACAATTTGTTTTATTGTTATTCTAACCAATACGGCATTTATGCTTGCTTTTGCGGCTAATTCTCGGGTTGTTATTCATTCTGTATTATTTGCCGTCTCTGACTGCAAACTACATAAAATGCTTCATGATAATCGGTTGAGTAATTACGCCGTGAAATCGTGACATACGAACAAAAGAAATCGATTTCGAACTAACGACTATCTTAACCGTTTACCTTTAGTTTTATGATTCACTTATTTACTTACTTACCATCTAATATGCTAAATATCTCAACTGTTCATAGTGCTTTGATAAAAAAGTCTTTAATAAGTAAGTGCTCAACGGAGTGTAATAAACTAAACTGTTACGAAATCTGTGGTAAGTGAAGATAACAGATGAGCAACCAGTGAGTATCGTTGAACAAATGTTCACGAAATTACCTTCACCATTGGATAATCATGTTTCGGTCTAGTTGCCACCAGCATCCGCTTCTTTTGACTAAGTTGAACTGTTTATGACCCATGATAATCTATGCCGTGGTGCTTCTGCTGTTAAAGATATCACGTAATGCGGACTCTTTTCTTTGTTTTCTGTTTTTTAAGACTAGTTCTGTGCTGCCTGCTGTGTTGCCAACTCCAGAAATATAAAAACATAGATATCGTGAGACGTGATCGACTACAATAGTAAACTTCTGCCCCAGGGCAAGAATTGGCTCCAATCGCCACCGCCTCTATAAAGTTGCTAAGCACCTGTAGATATGTCTCATGCATAAGCTGGGAACAAAAATTTGTTTATCACTCAAATATTGTGGTTAATATAAATGTCAGTAATAATCCTTGGTTGTGTACTGGCAGCTAACACCAAAAACTAAACCGTACGAGCTCAATAAAAAGCCAAACAAACTAGAACTCGTTATAAATTCGAACAACTTGTTTTAGCAACAATTAAAAGCGCTAGCACAGCAACAAACGTCATAGATAACAATCAAACTACAATTATGTTAGTTTTACACGAATTTAGTGGTTGGGAGAGAGTGACAGTGGAACAGGGTGATATAACCGTTTGTTATGTCTTGTCTATGGTTTTTATCATGGCGTAGAAAGTTTTTACGGGTATTGCACGGTGGTTTATGGTACGTGGTCTTGGGTAAAGTGTAGTGACGGAAACAGTTACGAGTTGGCCAACTATAATTCTACCGGTTGATGGGACTTTTTTATTTAGTTGTGTCTACTTCCGCACAATTCCTATGTAGAGGTGTAGTTCTAGACGTTTAAAAAATGAACACAAGCTGCGTCTTGTCACATAGCTTTTGATTGGTCTCTATAACTTCTAAAGGTTGACTGGGAGAGAATACATTGGGAGGTAAGTGCGACCTTAAATTTATTTGTTATATACAAATACGCAAAGGATTTATTATAATAGCCCACGAAGTTATCCACATTTTCGTCAATTTATAGAAACCGAAATATATTCTATGATATTGCAACTTAAAATTCATCCCGAGAAATCCTTCCTGAATTCCTTGGGTCGCAAGTTTATTTCTCGGAATTGGCAGACCTATCCTAAAATTCTGAAGGTAAGCCAATGGAATCCGAATCTCGACTTGCAAAGAGTTTAATCGCTTAAGCCTTATCGACTAACTTTTACCGGATTTTGTTATTATTTTGAATAGATTACGAAAAGCCTGAATTACTCGGAGCTAATCTTTATTCCATTAAGGTTATTATGCTTAACAACATTTTGCGGTACATTATTTTTAATGTAAGCCGATTTAAAAAGCTGTGTGTAGATTCAGTTTTTTGTCATTAGAACAGCGTCAAGACGGTCATTATATAGATTCTACTACTTGCAACCAGTAATCAATAGTGCGTTGACAATTCTAAGGACTGTTTTCTAAGTTAAAGCTATTTGTATCCTCACTGTCTATAGCTTCCTTTTATAGGAAAAGGAGATCTTAGGAAGGAATCAAAGAGTGCCATACTGGATCTTAACTGAAATTACGGATTAAGTGTAGTGAGACAACCTTTTTCCATCGACAACTGGCCGAAGAAACGATACATCCCTAAACGATTAGTCCAACTGATCACTTTCTTTGTCCACTAGCCTTTGTTCATGAGATGGAAATTACTTTTCATTAAACTTATTTAGACCTGCATATATTTATTTAATTAATACCTATCGTGCGTATAATCGTACAAACCGTGAAAGTATAATAGAATATTACACATACAAATTAAGTTAATAGATTATGAGTACAAAAATAATTTAAACAATTTAAATTTTGGTTCACCAAAGTCCATTTCGTTCAAGATATTTAACCGCCCCAAGTGCAAACTCTTTGATTAAGTGTAAGCAAATTGCGTTAACCTTCAATGAGTTAAACGATAATCGGATTTGCGTGTCAGAGTTATAGCGGATCTCGCACAAAGTGGCTGTTTCAATCTTGTTGCTGGAACAGACAGTGTTATTAATTTCTGTCGTCTGTTTGGGTTTTGTGTATCTATGTTGTTGATGGTTTTGTTCGACTACCTTCATCGTAGTATTGTAAATGTGCAATGTTTAATGGTCAGATGTTGGATTTGATGAGATTTTTGATATGATAGGTTGTCTACTACGGTAAGTAACTTGCGTTGGATGTGTGAATAAAGAAATACTCATGTGTTACAAAGGGTATATATTTTACAACCTTTTTTAACTTGGTAGCTTGGCAACAGAATTTCCAACGTAATTTTGGACCTAAAATGTTTAATATTATATTTTATTGTAAGCGTATCGTAGGTCATTATTATTATAAAATCATAAAAAATAGAAAGGAAACGTATTTCAAAGATAAAATCACAAAAAATATTATTTTCTGCTTTTTAGGTTTTTTCAAACGTTGAACGCTGTGGCTTCTGTCGCCCCACGAGGCAACACTTTGTGTGAACCACAAACGAAACTGTACTCTAAACATCGTGTCGGTTGGTTGTTTATCTATAAAGTCCTTGGAGATATAGGATTTATTATTAACGCAGCGCAGGAGGAATGATTCTTATTATAATATAAATACTCTGAACGGTAGGCAAGAGCCATACAAGTACAGTTTAGCTGATACGAAATTCGTGCACAATATTCGCAATCAATCGATTTACAAATACAAGCATTCCCCTTAAACTTCTTGTTTACGCAAGTCACAATAATATTAGTTCAAAAGCTGTAGGTATTACGTTCATATCCCTCCAGTTACCGCAGAGCTATTTTGATTTCTTTTTCAATTTTTTCGTTCCACATTTTAAGCTCACAAAGGCAAACAAAACGCACAGTGAAACTACGAGTATTCTTTTCAAATATTTCGCCTGAATACAGTGAAATGAACAGCGGGTATGATGAATATTAACTTTGTGTTTCAGCTGCACATCGCTTAAACAAAGTATCTTTATTCATGCCGTAATATTATTAATATAAAAGAGAATGTAGTGAATTTTCGCAGCTAATGCAATTTTGTTGTATGCAAAGAAGATAGCAGGGATGAACAATTTTCTCAACAATATTTTTAAGTGTGCCACGCTATGAAATTGATTAAAATTTAAGACGACTAAGATTCAAAGGCCCTTTAATAAGGACTGGTCTAGTAGGTTGAAAATCTAAACTAGTGGAAGGAGGCTAGAGAACATTAGTCTGCAGGGTTTAGTTTCAAAACAGCAGGCAAAGTCGCGGCAGGCGATTGGCGTAAGAAAAGAACGTTTTGCTGTTTGCACCTATGGGTGTGCATAACTATAGTGTTTAGGGCAGTTTGCGACATTCGTACATTTGAGTGTTCTCAGATAAACAAGAGGCTAAAGACAGCAAAATGCTAAACAAAGCATTTGTTGCATGGATTGCTTGCGGTAGATCACACATAACTAGGCTGTCGAGGCGACTATCTCAACCATTTCGCCAACCATACATCCATTAATATAGGTATATTAAACACAGGCCTGTTTGAATGAGTTTCGGGCTCGGATCATTGCGATGTCGTAGACAGAAGGCTTGTGGAGCAGCTGGCCGCGCTGGCGCGGTGCCACCGCTGACAAAGCTTTACGTTTTTCAAACATTACAAGAGGCTGGAAAACCGTAATGCCTCTCACTGTTTTCATATGCCACTGCTTTACAAAAATACTTACCTAGATATCTAGATTCTCATACGGATAGTAACATAGCCATGCTAATTTACAGAGCACACTTGACCGATAATAGCGACAGCTCAGCAGAGGTCGTCGTTATGGGGATTCAGTACACTCAATATCTACTAGTAAATACTGTATGAGTTCTATGTATGATATGCGTGTATTTACAAAAAAGAGAAACGTACCTACGTTTTTTTTTTGTCTAGTACCCATAGTTCAAGTTTTGCTTAGTTGGGTACTAGATGGTGTTGTATGTATGGAGTAGATATTAGATTACTGAAACAGTAAAGACAGGAATTATTGCAAGAATTCGTACTTTAGCTTAGTAAACAGATTAATTCACCTGAATTCTCTCATTATTTAAACCAAAGAAGGACTTCATAGCAAATGACCACCAAGCCACAGAATAGATAGTACTTACGTAACCAAGCCTTTCGATTCGATATAAGTAGAGTGTGTGTCTAGCAAAGAGATCGTATTATTTTGTGCCTGTGGTGGATTGCTTGAAATGTACCCCGCGATATAATAAAAAATCGACCGAATTCGTTTATTTGGATCGTTAAATGTCAATTGTGTCAAAATGACCTATGATACCAATAGCACCACGCCCATTTAACCCGAACGGTAAGTCAGACGTACTCTACGTAACCTTTACGAACCAATGGTATGATAAAATCAATGCCATATTTCGCCACCAATACAATGCATTTAGCGTAATAAGATTGAGTTTGTAACCGTTTGACAATGGGATTTTTTCTTAGTCCTAGGGTCTTACGTCGTTTTTTTGTCAGCCCCCTAGTCACCGTCACCGTTCTCGAAGAGACTAGCGTTAGAAAAAATTTAAAGGTATTTCAATTGCATGAGCACCATTTCCAGGCAGTCAACTAATACAAAAGTTAGCGCGATTTCATGAAATGTAAAGTAATAGTAAATTTTCGTGATTTTCGTATTAGTTCCTCAGTTGTCTATAAAAAAGTATAGAGTCTGAATGTTGCCGCGTTTCGCATTATCCTCGCCTGATTCGCGACGTTCCACGACGTGCGTGATATTGTTCCACTTCATTGTATAACTTGACGGTTTTTGTATTTTTCTTTTAAAGAAATTATCTAGGCGTAGTTGTATTCAAGTTGAAGCAAGGAAGGAGAGATTTTATGCTCTATATATTCCACTAAGCATTTTTTTTTCATTTGTTGTGTAACGATTTAAGATTTCATTTAATTTGACAGAGTTAATGCAGGTAATAGAGTGAATGGAGCTCTGAAGGCGTTTATGAATAGCCAAAACGTGTCCAAAAAGGCACGTTTGGCTGTGCATAGAGGGGTGTTAGTACTGTTAGTACCTACTCTTATGTATGTTAGTGATAGTTGGGTATGGCAGAAGAGTCATGAAAGTAGAATAAATGCTGTAGAAATGAGAGCGCTGAGAAGGATGTGTGGTGTTTCTTTGACTGACAGAGTAAAGAATTGTGTGATAAGAGAGTGTTGTGGAGTAAAAGAAGATGTAGTGACAAGCATCGAGAAAGGTATGCTACGATGGTTTGGGCACGTGGAGAGGATGGATGACGAAAGCCTGACCAAGCAGATATATAAGGCAAGTGTGGAAGGGACAGGACGAAGGGGAAGACCTAGGCGGAGGTTCTCTGACCACATTGGAGACATCCTAAAAACAGGACAGGTTAGAAGCACCCTGAACAGAAGAGCACGCATAAGGAATCTGATGGGAGTAAATGAAGCAAGAGAGATATGTCAGGATCGTTGCAAATGGCGTTCCGTAGTCTCTGCCTACCCCTCCGGGAAACAGGCGTGAGTCTATGTATGTATGTATGTTAATTTGACACAACTTATTACTAAGTTTAATGTTACGTCGAAACGTGCCCAGACACGGGTGAATCGCCGCCGAATAATTACGATCAGTTTGATATCTCTAAGACTACGTTTTCTCGTATACTTAGGTACCTATGTGTTGTAGAAGATAGAAACAGACTATATTTTAGGAGAATAAGGGCGTTTGTGCGTTTTTTAATGTTACAAGTGTGAAAGGTTAATATTTTTATTGCCGTCGATGAAGACGACATGCGCATACTTGTATCATACACACAGTTGTGTTCTCTTTTCAGAGGTAAAACATATGAAACATAATTATATCAAGAATGGCGCACCTACTCAGTCGAAAGCAGAACTTCCTCAGTTCATCGTCTGAGTAGGTAGGAGTAACAGAAAAATAATTTACTTTACAGATAAAACTTTTGCAAAACAATATCCTACACTATTGCCCTATGGTTCCATTCATTTGCTAATCTTATTGCAATACTTCGCGGTGTGTGAAGTTTTCGTTTTCTTCATAATTATATTAAGAATGCCACCCAGATGGACTCTTGCGACATATCGTGAGAGAAGACGTGTGACCCTGACTTGTATTATAACTTACACATGTGTTTTGAAGTCGCATAATAACAGTAATATACTATGTTCCCGAAATTGTTACGAAGTAAATTGTAGCATTGTGCTTTTTTCTTCTTAACATATTTTTTTGTAATATCAACAGCCTTTAGTAGTCCACTGTTGGACGAGGCATCTCCTTTGAAAGGAGGAATTGGCCTACTATACCACGCTGGCCAAACGGGTTGGTATAGGGTCATGAAGATCTTTGACAGTCTTTATAGGGGGTCAGTACCTTCTAAATAAACTGTTGTGAGTTTAAACTATGGAATATCGCTATCCCATCGGGTTGAGGAGGTTAGGCAGGCAGACGGAAAGTCTGTGGAAAAGCTAATATTCAGCCAAATCTGGTTAGACTAGTAAGCGGACCCCAGGTTGAAAATGGGATAAATCAAGGAGGATGATACCATTGTTGAAAGAGGTATTTATCAAGACAAACATCGTGAAAGCATAAACAAAGCAGACAAGTTCAACTAGACAAATAAAATATACCGTACGCAATTTAAATCTTTGGCATGAATTGTGTATAACTTTTATTTGTCAAGTTACAATGTCGCAAATCTTTGAGAACATAAAGTTATTCATAAAAAAAATGTGGGTTCAATACGTCCACAACTTCAACAAAGTATAACGGGCTGAATTATGGATTGTTTGTTTTTAAGATTATCTTGTGATGGCATGAATCGTAAATTATTTGTTAAGATTGTAGACTACCCAATTATGTACGTGCATTTTAAGCAGTAACTAACGAAAGAGACAGAGACAATTGATAATATAGATCTGTGAGGAAGATCAATGTTCCTGCAGTCAGAACTGCCACCATAAAACAGATGTGTCAAAAACTGAATGTTCAGCAATGCGACACAAATTAGAAGATACTTGCTTAAATTTCGTCCCATATCACTAAACTGGTACCATGGTTTTTGACAATTTCTTTTCTGAGCGCAGAGTGTTTTTTTAAGCTGTAAACGACATGAATTTAATTTCCACTGCTAAAAATACAATCCACGAAGTAAGAGTGGTAAAGTAATTCTTACAAGCGTGTCTCGTGTTATCTAAGTACGCGGGATGCACTCAAAGGTGCCGCGAGTAATTAAACGTAAAATTCTCCACATCACATGTCCTATTCATTTTAAGTCTCATTTACTTTCACATTTAGATAAGGATGTACCTCGCATATTAAGTGGCTAGTACCTGCATTAATTTCACCGGGGAGTTGAAACTGAACGATGGTACCGACGCGAAATTATTTTTAACCTACTTCAAACAAAAAAGAAGGAGGCGGTTCTCAATTCGGCCGGTATATTTTTTTTTAAGTTGAACAGACAGTAAGTCGATACACATTTACTTATGTAAGTACGTTATTTTTTTATATTTTTATAAGCGTGGTTCAGGGCAAACAAACCATTCATTCATCATAATTTATGACTAAATATCTAACTGATTCTGATTTTTCACAACTATAAAATAATAATTACTTAGAAAGTTTTTATTTAGATATAAGCATTTATCATAAAAGTTCTATCAATATGTTTGAAAATACACGTACGTGATTTGTGTTTTTGATTGTACTTTCATTTCGGCACGATATGTCAAAAATAATTGCTACATCGTTTAAAACTACAATCGTTTTAGAGTTGTTGATTGTTATTATTACTATGTATTTACAGTTTTATGGTACTGTACGGCACTGTTCTTTTAAGTAGTTGTATTCGTTATGTAGTATTTATCGCTCTATCAACATTTCAATGTAAAATAATGTGAGTTTTACATGTCGAATGATAAAAATTAAGTCAAGTATCAAGTTCCTCAGTTACTTTAGTCCAGTGTATCCACATTAACTCTCTTTAATAGGTACATTTTTACTAAGCTTTTTAAACGCTCGTTTAATCCTTTGCATGATCCCTAATTAAGAAATCCCGTATTTCACCGGGCTTCTCCATTGTGTAACGTAATTCAATTTAAGCGCCATTATATTGGTGTGGAATCGAAATTTTCTGTCTCCATAAACGAGACAAAGGTAAGTGATTAAATCAGTATAGCGGATAGAGAGAGATCTTGAAGGGATTCACGAGAACAAAAGCGGTAGCGTGTCTTGTAACTTGTAGAAGAGTGATTTGTCTGATATCTCGCCATTGTTTTACAAGATTGAGTGTATTTGGTATTTAATCTAAAAAGGAACTTATCAATTGAAGAGTTGGTAGCGTCTTGTTGGTAAAAAATGTCAGGCTCATACTGTCGATGTACTAAAGGATTCAGCATGAAACATTGGTTATATTTCTTTGATCCGGTATCAGTGACGTTACGATAGGGTGGCCAATATGGCGACTGCGATTTGTCTGTCAGAGCCATTAGAATTTTAACAAAATACTCCACAATCCGAATTTTTGCGGATATATGTTGTCGACTCGAAATCTTTATTTTTAATGTTTTATTATTCAGGTAAGGATTATAATAAATGTATTAAAATAGATTTGACACTGCGATGGTAGTGCAGTCGGTCGGTTCTAATGTGAAACATGCCAAAATCAACAACTATTTACAAATTAAGTATTAACTAAAAAAACATTTTCCAGTGGACTAAATTGTGAATCTAAACCATTCTCAAGTCCCCTTGAAACACACAAAAAATTTAATTAAAGTCGGTCCAGTCGTTTAGGAGGAGTTCAGTGACAGACACGCCACAAGAAATATATTATATATATATAAAGATAAAGATTTATGCACGGTATGTATCGTTTGAACAGGTGTGGTACACAATTTTATCAAATATAATGTTATATTTTTGGAAGCTTTACAGAAGCATTAGATCTGGTTAGTGAAGATAACTAAGTACGTAAGTATTTATTCCCGGATTTTTCAGAAACAAGAAATAATATTATAATTTTTTTATTTGGCTCACTAAAATATTAAGAATAAAATAAGACTTTGTATGTAGGGTATCTTGTTATTCAGAGCGCTCTGCAATTTCACCAAAATCGGTAAAGCTGTTTAAAAGATAAGTTACTTTAAGATTTATTATGCAAGAGCTATACGAACTTTGTTATGGAATTTAAAAACAATTATTTTCTTTGAGTAAAAGAGGAGGAGGTTGACAGGCTCTGTGAAGCTAATATTCAGTCAAATCCGGTTAGACTACACGGACCCCGGCCGGGTTGCAACTGGGATAACGTTAGGGAATTATTGAATTTTCTAAGACTAAAGATCATTATATTTTTAGTTGCTCTCAAAAACAGATTTGGCAGATTCACGATTAAATCGTGCAGTTTTCGTTTATACCAGTTTTAAAGCAATATTTCCTTTACACTTTACGTTTGATATTCAGGCGAGCAAGAGCCTTGACATATACAAGTCGCATTGACACTCGTTAAAGTCAAGTATCACGCTGCCAAACAATACGTGCAGTTTACGCAATATAGCGCAACTGTCTTACATACATATCTTAGCTCATGTAATAGCGGAGCGGAGATTACGTAGATGAGCTGCGTAATTACAAGTTTTCTTATATTTTAGTTTTTCTTGTCTGATAGATCTTATTTGTTGAAAGGACAGCATCGTATTTTGATTACTAATATGTTATTGTTTACTAAGCACCAAAAAGCCCGAAATTTGCTTTTATGGACAATAGAAAGTTTACAAAAACTTAAACATACATACATAGACTCACGCCTGTTTCCCGGAGGGGTAGGCAGAGACTACGGAACGCTATTTGCAACGATCCTGACATATCTCTCTTGCTTCATTCACTCCCATCAGATTCCTCATGCATGCTCTTCTGTTCAGGGTACATACTTCTCACCTGTCCTGTTTTTAGGATGTCTCCAATCTGGTCAGAGAACGTCCGCCTAGATCTTCCCCTTCGTCCTGTCCCTTCCACACTTGCCTTATATATCTGCTTGGTCAGTCTTTCGTCATCCATCCTCTCCACGTGCCCAAACCATCTTAGCATACCTTTCTCGATGATTGTCACTACATCTTCTTTTACCCCACAATACTCTCTTATCACAAAATTATTTACTCTGTCAGTCAGAGAAACACCACACATACTTCTCAGTGCTCTCATTTCTACAGCATTTATTCTACTTTCATGACTCTTCTGCCATACCCAACTATAAACCATACATAAGAGTAGGTACTAACACCCCTCTATGCACAGCCAAACGTGCCTTTTTGGACACGTTTTGGCTATTCATAAACGCCTTCAGAGCTCCAGTCACTCTATTACCTGCAAAAACTTAAGCAATGGACCTCAAATACATCCAAAGTAAAGGAGCCCAGAACACTCGGTGCTGTGCTGTCACCATTTAGGTGAGGTAACCGTTTCAACCACGATGCCTCGCTGCGATCAATTCAACAACAGTGTGGGTATTTCAGTCAAGGCTAGCGGCAAGCAATGTTGGCACGTTGAATCGAAAATGACATTTGATTCGAAATTCAGAGCTCAAATACTTATGTTTTAAAAAAGAAAGTCTTAAAGCTTAACACATTATTCCAACACACCAAAAAGAAACAAAAACGTTAACAGTACCTAAACATTTAGAACCATTCATTATAAATTTAGCACCGCACACTTTGCGATGGTTTTAACCTTCTTAAGGACTCCGCTGAGTCCATTCTTTTTGCTCATCACGTACTGTATAAATTTACTAACGTATTTCTGCCTACAGCAATTTATCCAAGAATAGGTACGTAAATTTTCGATAATTCTGTCCCATTCCCGTTTGGATCATTATTGGATTTTCTTTCGCTGAACGTTTAAAGATGCAGACATATGGAATCGGATGAATGATGTTGTCTGGCTCATTCGTGCCCCAGTTTCAGTTGGATTAGGCTAAGTGAGTATCGTGCAGTATCGCTAGAGATCGTTACGCCAGCCGTATGTATTTGCTTTTATTTGGTCGTATAGTCTCGATTCTAGACTATTCAACCCAAGCAAAGATCTACTATATCTAGAGTCTAGAAGCCTAGATCGTTGGTTGTTTTTCCTTTACTTTTCGAATTTGTAGCTAATTTATTGTAGTACATTACCGCTCTTTTCTAGTAGGGCTATGTTGCATGATCATGAAGTAAAACCAGCATACTAAAGAGCAATGAGGTTTGTGCCTTCTTTGACTTGTAATTCAAATCATCACAGAGGTGATACAATGTTATGCTGCTACTATTGTAGGGATTAGACATGTAGGTATTTTTAACCGCTATGGGAATAAAGGTATGTTCCCTTATTCCTTATAGGTACTTATTGTTATGTCATGTTGTTTCATTTTAGATTCGTCCTATTCTTGTCGAGACCGACTCGCACTTGACTAGTTTTAATTCTTATAACGAATATAGAAATAACAGGGAGAAAATTTCAACTCTCCACACCGAGAGAAAACAGTCGAGAGATTAAGCTCGTTGATAGACAGACAGACTGACGGACGGACAGTATAGGCTGAATAATTGCCTCCCCTTGTCACCGTTCGGATACTGAACCCAAAAAAACTTATCCTCTTCCCACCGAATCATACGAAAAAAGATACAAACCATTGATAACCAACGAAATAAGATAGAATAACTCGAGTGACATATTTTATTCGCAAGCCAGTCGTAATTGTTCCGAGGATGCGCTTTCCCAGTATATAAAGTACCGATAAAGTCCACTAACAAAGATAGGAAGCAAAGTAAGATTTATGCAAGAGCGGAACATATCGGAACCGTTAACCCGGCTAACTCCGGTTTCCGTGCTTTTCTTATGTCAGTCAAGGTCGGCCATTAGAGGTGCTCCTCGATTCGGTATAATTTGATCGGCATTATGTCGGATATTAAAGGTATCACTGGTATTTGTACCGATTTATTTAGATGGGAATTATTATAATACGAAAGCACAGATTTTTATTAGTTGCTCGTAAATATGGATAGAAATACGGTTATAATACCTAAGGTTGTTTTGAGTGGTACTTTAAAGTATTTTTAGTGGTCTGTTGGTTAGTTAAGTAATTATGTAAAAATATCAAGAAATTTAGTATAAAATAGCAAATTATGATTTAAGGATATTGCAAATAAAAAAAGAAACATATTAAATAATTCGAAACAAAAAAAAATATATATTCAATCCACGCATATTTTTGACGTTGTATTGCGTATACTAGAAAGCTAAACAATTCCGAAGGCAATACAATGTTATTATGCTGTTTAATGTAAGAGCCAATGAAATATAAAAAATAATTTTCGTTGTCGCTGTTCAAAACAATGACTGCGCAACTTCAATAACTTTCAATTGTCGTGACTGAAACTGTAGGGGTTCTGTTTATGTCTTCTATACACCACAATTTTTTTATTAGTACAGAAACTTTAAGGACAGGTTAGCGAATACATTCTTATCATATATGTAAAGTAAGAATTTCATAATATCTATAAAGAGCAAAGTTATTATAATTTGTTTATTGTAGAAAATCTCACTTAAATCATAGTCATATTTTACAATCCATTCACTAATTCATTGATAATATTCCATCCTGCTCATTTGCATTCTCTCTGTCGCACTTATGATGTAGGTAGCCTTAGATAATAAAATGAAGCAAAATAATAAGTGTAGGTAGTTACTTTTTAATTTTCTTAATTCTACCCTCTCCTTCATACTTCATCCGGGCTCATGACCGCCAAAATGTACCGTTTTACCAGTAATTAAATACGGAGGTATGTAATTAGAAAGCAAACAAATATCAAAATAAAAGAAGGTATTCTGGACGAAAAGAAAATAGTAATTTTGGCGTATTTATGAAGTGTGAATCAGCTGCTATTTACAAATTTCATCATCATCATGTCAGCCTAGAGACGTCCACTGCTAGACATAGGGCTCCCCCAAGGTTCTCCACACAGACCGATTTTGATCCACCCGAATCAAATTATTATTTACGTAGGTAGGTAATTTTTACTTACAAGTATTTCAATTGTCCTTCGAAATGTCCACCATTGTTGTCAATACACAGACGGGCAAGTTTAATTTAATTGTTTTTTAACGAGAGAAGTACGCTTCTGTCTTTTCACTTCGTCATAAGCGTCCAATATGCGCTGTTTTAATTGTTCGACACTAACCGGCTCACTTTTATACATCCACAAAAAGAAGTACATGGCCGTGAGGTCAGGTGAGCATGGAGGCCAAGCTTCGGGGTCGCCTCGACCGATCCACTGTCTCAAACTCTTCCCTGTACAAACGCACAACTGCACTCGCGTTTTATCCACTCAAAAAAAAATAATTTAAAGAAAAACAAAAAACCCGACTGCATAAAAACTAATTAAAAAATACGTGAAAAAATTAACTTCAATAAAAACTAAAAAGAAAGAAACAAGCCCAGTAGTTTAGAATTCTGTTAAGTAATTATGCAGAAGAGAAACTAAATTATTTTTTTTATTTTATACTTTTTAGTTACGATTCATTGACTTCGTTATAAGATGGTCAAATTCGCAATCAAGTGTTTGTATATCGTTTATACTTGAAATAAAAACTAAAATCATTAAGTAAGAAAATTAGCGAGATTTTTTTTTTGTTAAACAACTTTAGATCGTTATATATCCTAAACTATTATTTAAAATGAAAAATGATAAAAGGAACCTAGAAATGATTTTTAAATACCTATTCAACGACACCCCACATGACATAGTTCATCGACATTTTATTTTTTCATTTTGACAATATGGCGTCTGGTTGAGGCTGTGGTGAATTTTGATTACTGTCATGTCTTTAGTGACACTCGCAAGGTTAAGACGAATCGATTGACGTAAGAATCATCAAAATCGGCCTACGCATTTGGTCTCTAGAACGCCACATAGAAACAAACATACATACATACATACATACTTACATACATACATACATAGACTGATAAACACATTACCCTCCTTTGCGTCGCGCAGTCGGATAAAAAGTACGCACGAAGCATAGCTACAACTCTCGTGATGTGCACTGGTAAGCAATCGAAAAAACGATGCGCTCACTACTGGTTACAATTTAGCACTGTTTGTCGCATTGGGCGGGCGTAGAGGGACAGGGGGGAATTTATCAATGGAATATTTTACTACTACTACTAATTTACTACTCATAGTTTTAGTTATGCATTTACCAATTATTACGTATTTTGTGGACAGTTTTGAGACAGTTTTGGGACTTAGTGTTTTTATTTTTTACCTACACAAATATGATCAGTTAAATGTACTTTGAGCCCTGTTAAATTTTTTGTACTGATTATTAAATAGTGGTGTATAAATGGTCCATATAATAACGTCAAATTGAGCTGCGATTTTTTTTTCATCAGGATGCTCACGCTCTAGGCGTACCTACTCTGTCGCGGGAGAATTAACAAATATTTCATAAGCGAACACAAAAGACAGCCCAACTCATCATACTATAGCTGTCTCGGTTGTGATCCAAGACTGGATACCATGGAGCCCAGGGTTCGGGTTAAGAGTAATTCGCCTTCATTTTACATGTTCATCTTTAACATCTTATAAGTTAGCATTTGTTTGGCTTGCTCCGTCCTCTGAGGCCTGCAAAGGTTATGACATGGCATTCGTGCCCGATGTAACAGTTTTAGTAAACGTTGATTGTATTAGCGTAAGCGATATTCATGCAGTTAGATGAATTATGGATAAACTAATGATGAAAATATGGAAATTCTTTAAATTATATTATGACGCGTAGAAATTGATTGTTTGACTCAACCAGGAACCTCGTTTCACTTCTATTTAAACTAAACTTAATAAATAAACTAACTACATAAATAATAAAATAGTCTGTTGACGTTATAAGTGAGATAAAATATGGATAAAATAATCTTCATTTCGATCAAATGTATATAAGGTGTTAAAAAGTATAGTTTGTATATTAACCATTAACAGCATGCAAATCTTGAGACAAAATATAACATTTATGACGATAAAATTCAGTTCTATTGCTAGACAGAAGTACTTTATCAAGGAACCTTGTATTAAAATTACAAGTATGAAAGTTACAGGTCATTTTGCCTTGATGAAAATTTTCTCATTTCATTCTCTTTTATAAAAAGTAAATAAATAACGAAGTACGAGTCTGCTATAAATGGAAAGACGGGCTTTCGGATATAAATTAAGATAGTGGCAGTGCATGTCGAAAAATCTAGCAGCGAATCGCAGAGATTTCTCAAGTAAGGTTCCAAGTACGAGTGATTTTTAAAAGAATTCACCAAATAACTCTATTTGTCGAGATTCCGTCGCACTCCCGTAAAATGGCGATGCAGTAACAATCACATTGAAAGAACTCAAGATTTTTGCTTCAGGGTTATACAATAAATTTAAGGTTACTTATATTAAGTAGACAAATTTATTGGCTGTAAAAAACGTAGTAATAGTAAGATTACAAATCTATAATTATTTTCGGTAATGACATGGAGAGTCGGACACCATGGAACAGAGATCTCGAATTTGTTATCTAGTCGAACTAATTTGGCCATCAACCAACTCTAGCTATAGCTATAAACTTTCTTTGACTCTGTAAGTACATAATCAAGAATATCGGATTTACCAAAAAAAACAGACACACGCAAACATACACATTGACATAAACATTATATTAAGATAACGGTGAAAGACGACAGTTTTTATCCAACCTTTCTCGCTGATATGAATGAGAATAGGTCTTAGAACTTCTGCCACAAATCCGATAACACATGACGCAAAACTGGAACATAATATATCTGTGTTATAGAACATTCTCGAACTACTAAGTAACATTAACGCCACTATTATTCCTGCCACATTATACACTTGATGTTATAATAATGACTTACATGTTTAATTCGCTAGTTTGTCTTGATTATTTAGCGCCTTCGAATACGTTTACTGCTGCGGTACTACTATTACCTAATTTCTGTTGTTCTAGTTAGTTACTTTATATATGTTAAGATCTAGATAGCGTTTAATTTGCCTATTTAAACTTAAAGCTATCAGAATTTAGATATTCAAATTATATGCTGCATAAGTTTATTATAGTATTTATGGCATACCACATGGATGGCACGGCAGTGTTGTGGTTTAGATCCCTACACGAAATAATAATGTGTGTACCACAAATTTTTGTTTCGGATCTGGATGTTTTGTGTTCGTTGATATTATATAGCTATACGTTACGAGAACGGGAGTGGTTCTTAAAAGTAGGTAAAATAATATGATAGCTAAACTTGCAATTATTATTCGGCGACAATAAACTTTTAGTGCCAAATGAGGATCTAGTCTTTGTACATTGTGCGGTCTAGTGGCAAGCTGGTTATTAAAGCCGTTTATTTCTCATGCACATTAAAACCATTGGGAAGAGTGTGCCACGATTTACCAACAATCGATTCGCCATTGAACCATTGATCAACATAATCTTTAAACAATTAACTTTTCATCAAACGAACCTTTCAACCATCAACGTTTCGCCAACATAACTTTACATCACTGAATGTTTAACCAACACAATGTTTCGACCTATAACTTTTCACCCACATAACGTTTGGCCCATTAACTGTTCCCCAACATAACGGTACGACACTGAATGTTTGACCAACGAAATCCTTTGACTATAACTTTAACCACGACTGATTGTGGAAATAATACCTATTTATTTATAGATATAAAACTTAAAAAATAATAATAATAAATAAATTAAATATATATACATACATAAATTTTTAATATAAGACCACCAAAGAACACCAAATGACACAATTTTGATTTCTCGCCTTTTGCATCTATGAAGTATTTATTTACATAAATTTAAATACATGTAATGTGAATCTAAGGAACTAAAATAAAAATATAATACGAATCTCTCTAATATGATGGAAAATGATTCAGTGATGCTGACCACCGAATTGTACATTCCTCGCTGTTTACTTGTTAGTATTTTTGTTTTTTATTTTTTAAGTTTTATATCTATAAATAAATAGGTATTATTTCCACAATCAGTCGTGGTTAAAGTTATAGTCAAATGATTTCGTTGGTCAAACATTCAGTGATGTACCGTTATGTTGGGGAACAGTTAATGGGCCAAACGTTATGTGGGTGAAAAGTTATAGGTCGAAACATTGTGTTGGTTAAACATTCAGTGATGTAAAGTTATGTTGGCGAAACGTTGATGGTTGAAAGGTTCGTTTGATGAAAAGTTAATTGTTTAAAGATTATGTTGATCAATGGTTCAATGGCGAATCGATTGTTGGTAAATCGTGGCACACTCCATTGCGAAAGAGGTTTGTGGAGTAGTCAGGTATATATCCGTGAGACAAGGCAATGTGGTCGCGGTAATCATCACTTAGATGGCTATTGAGGCAAAACCAATTTGGTGGTTGAATGACGCAAGCGTAGTAGGTATTGAGTAATAGACACAAGAAAGGACAACAACAAAGACGAGCAGTACATTACAACCGTGGCTTACAGGTAACGATGTAAACGTTTAAAATACATCTTACTTGTCCTTTTTTGTTCCAAACACGGCAAACTATGATGTGTCATTTAGATAAAGCACTACTGATTTGGTATCAAGGATTGTCGACTTCGATGGAAGGTATCTGTCGAAGCCATCACCAGATCCAACGACTATAACAGCAAATTTTAGTTCTTAAATTTGTTATTTGATAGACAGCTCCCTACTATATTTAATGTGAAAAATCATTAATCACTCCAATCACTCATATATATTATGTCGTGGAAATTATGTTTTCGAGAAAACTCAGCAAACACTTGCCTTCACCCGGAACTAGAATCCCTGAACCTTAACTTCGGTAGTGAAGAGGCAGCCACTCTATCGTAACTTAATCATTACGTGTACGTAATTATTTAACTGCCTATAGTAAATAACATTATGAAGTTTACTCAATAATTACCATATTCACGGAATTAACCAAGTTAATGATAGGAACGAGAGAACTGTGAACACATCTGCATACGTAACGTTAAATTTCCTACTTAGAGTTGATGATATAATAACGGATTTAATGGTATTGCGATCGTAAGAAGGTTTTTGGCTCAACCTAAAATTTAATGTGAGCTGATCACTAGCTCAGCTGCCAAAATTGCTTGTAATCTTATAGGTAGCCCATGTATAATTCTGTGTACGAGCACATCAGAATAACACATAGTATAGGCTACCTTATAAAGCAATAGCCGACACCCACCCAGGAGTAATCTAGTTCCACATAAATATTCATACTGCATTAAGAATTGTCGCAATAAACACTTAATAATTGATCTGTTCAAATTTAATCACTGAAACATTTTGGAACTTTCACAAGGCCACTTGAAGGTAACTTATAAAGCATTAAATATAAGTTATATATTTAACTTATAAATAAGTTCAAACTGTAAGCTCACCCGTCCTCCGTCGCTCACTCCGTCATACCATAATCTCATCTGAAGCAATATAAATCGTAGTCCGACCCTCTCTACCGAGCCCCCGCCAACACCCTCCAAATCACCTAATGCCGTTTTTACATTCTCCTCATCAAATTAAGAGTCGAGTTTCAAAGAAATATACGACACAGCAATCTTACTAAGTATCATTATTATTGGCGCGTTTGGCCGAAAAATCTTATATTATTTTTCCTACGAATCATCTCTTTTTTCCCCCATTTTACAATGCCACTCGATACAATAAAGGCGAATAGTACTTTGTCAGTGACAATGGGATAAAATGGTGGGATCTCTTCAGAACTCGGTTTCAATTAATTTAAGTTAGACGTTGCCCGCTGTTTTGCAATTGATATAGGGATATTAAATTTTGTTCCCTCCTTGTTTTATATGAGGCTTCAATAGAAATTTTAATATCCTAACTTGTAATTAGGTCGCTCAAGGCGTATTTCTGTTAATCATATCAAATATCGTTTTTTATTTGCCATTTTGTTTTTTAAAAGTACAATATTGGTTTTGTTTTTATTATTATCAAGCAGTCAGTTTGTACCCCTGGACAAAGGCGTGCCCTCTTTTATTTGGATCTCATTTGGATTTGGAATTATGATCTCTTCTTTTTTTCGGTGTTTGATTTTATCATTGAATATTGGCCTTCAACTGAATTCTATAGTAGTAAAATTGTAAAAGCTGCTATTTTTGGGTAATGAGTTCTCGAAGATAACTTTCTTAGTAGAAATTATATATACCTACAAGCATATTTTTAGACTGGGTGGTTGTATCATTATGTGCACTTTACTACGGTCATCCTTGTCATCCTAGCGCTGTCCCAGTTGCGATCCAATACTTCGCCTCGGGGTCCGGGATCTGCTTGGTGCAGTTACCGACGTTATAGTCCTAAAGAGGAGTACTTGCCGACTTACTTTTACATAAGGATACTATTGTGATGAGGAAATAAATGAATTTTGTTTTATTTCATTTCATTTTATTTTATTTCATTTTATTTTAATTTATGCAAATATTTTCAACATAAAAGTATTTTACTATATACATATGTATTAACACCACTCAGACTTTAGAATCTCTTTGATAGTAGGTAAGAATACGTGTAGGTATAGCACTCCATGCTAAATAAGTATTCACTTACAAATTCTACTATCTAATTCCGCACGCAGAAATACCAGCACATACAGAATCTTACAATTCAAACACAAATTGTAAAGCAATTGGCACGCAACGCCCCGCTAATGACATACAGCGTACATTGGCATAGAAACAGAGTTAACAATTTGCATATATTTCAGCATTGTATGAATTATGAATATAACACGTAAGCCATCTTGTAATGGCACGGTATAACTGGACTGGTTTTTTCTTCTATTATGGTAAGGCGTTTGTCTTACTGATCGCGATTAGCGACGAGCGATTTGATTAGTTGCATTTTATTGTTTGGAGTGAATAGCGATCTATGCGCCCACGTAGACAGTATTTCTTAGTGTTATTTTGTAATAAGTTTCAAATTATATTATTCAGAGTTGTGTTCATTGCTAAGACAAAACGACGGTAAAGGAGTAAAAAGAGTTAATGGCCCATGTCACGGCTTCCTTCGGTGCTTACTTTAATGGACATGAAAATTTTGTATTGTCTTACTGTCCACACAGTATGAATACTGTAACTAAAGGTCCATATTCTATGCAAGAGATACCTAGGCCCTCTGCCTAGGTATCTCTCGCATTCTCTCATTTCTCATTTGTTTGTTGTATAAATCATTGTTATTATTTGCAAAGTAGTCAAACACTAATCACTTTCTTATCGACTGTAGGACCTGTGCTTTATTCTAAAATTAACGAAGGAGGCTTGAAAAACTGCTTTCTCAGTCATTTACTTATTTAAAAGCATGTGCAGTTAACCGACTGCTTTCGTGATAATTATAGTAAGAGCAAACGACCTTGGCTCTTGGCTTAAGCTTATATGGTAGCCCTGGGAGTGATGTCAGGTAGAAAATTATTGCAGCAGTGAACTGGATAGGCATTATATCGGTAGGTAAAATACAGGGTGTAAAAACACCCTGAACGAAAACTGAAAAAACAATCGTATCCCAGGTTTTATTTTTGCTTAGTATGACTTGGCGTGAAGTCCAAAACGGTTAGGCTTCTGTAGTAGGTATATCTAATAGCAAAATTACTGCACCAGTGGTGCAGTGGTTCTAGTGGACTATAGAAACATAACGTGAATAAACCTATTACCTCTTCACAAACTCCTTCAGTATTTAAATCTTGACTGGGCCAGGTTTTGACACCCATAAGGAGAAGCTTTTTAGATTACTTCTTTGCACATCATTATTTCTAATATAAGGTAAAGGTTTACAAAAAATGTTATAACTTAATTCTTCATGCAATCTTCAGATAAACGGCATAATTATGTAACATATTTAGAGTTATGATTATGAAATAGTTTACGCCGTTTTATTATTTAACTTGTCACCCCGCCACCGTGGCCATGTATATTCAGTAAACCATATATGTGCGCGTGTGGGTGCGCCGGGTTGGCCTCTACAAAATATTCTTCTGATCATTTATGTATATTATAATCTTATTATTATATTTGTGTTTTTGTGTATGCGGATGTTATTACCCAATTGGAGATTTTGTATAGGTATCCTAATTTAATGGTAACAATGAGCTAGCTGATCACATTACTTTTAAATTGTCTTTCAGGATATGTACCAACTTTGTTTCGAGTATCCGACATTTTGAACTGTTGCAAGCGCCATTATCACAGACGTACGTAGGTACCTACCTACTGAAGTATTGCTGTTCGGTAATATTTCGAATCAGTCTGTCTCAATTAATGTAATGTGGTACATAACAATTTAAAAGTAGTATTAAAAACCAAAGAGTGTAAACTCTAATGTTGATTCCGGTCAAGTTTTCTATTTATGTTTATTTTATATTGTTTAGATATATTTATTAGATTTTATACAGAACCATGTTTGTAAATTAATTTCTTTTTATATGATTGTGATGAAAGAACGCAACTTAAATAAACAAATTAATTCTTATTATATGTTTTATTCATATTTTATCTGTCTCTCTGAAACATAAAAGTTGGAAGCATAATTATTATTTTTCAGTATTTCGAGTTCATAATTAAGTTAACTACGATATTTTTGATATGATTAATATAAAAGGTCACGATAGTAAAATTTCAGTATTCATCAATATGAAATTCCTAGAAAATATTTTATTTATAAACGCGCGATGCAAAATTTTCAACGAAAAGAAACGATGTAAAGAGCATTTGCAACGAAATAAAAATAAAATTCTCCTTAAAGTTTTATTCCAAGAAGAAAATATTGATACTGGAGGTGCATTTGCTTTATTTGTAATTATATTGAAAATAAACAGCGAAACAAACGTGTACGGGGAGAAACAGTTTTCTCAAAGAGTAAGTACTGCTTTTAACTTAATTTCGAAAAAGTTATCATATACTGTAAAATTGACGATGTTTCTTAAGTAAGTTTAGGTTAAAAAGTATATGACTGTTATCTTGCTTTTAATAAGATATAGGTTTCAACTAGGGTACATTCTTGCATAGAGCTGTATAAGGGATGATTTCAACTAGCCAAATAAGACCCTTTTAATGAAATGCCTTTTACGTATGTGTGTGAAATGAATTCTATGACATAATTATGCACGAGTGACGTCATATTTTTTTTGCGGTAGAGTAATTATTATATATAAATCGACAGTACGACATAGGCTAATAAACAATAAACTTCATTTTCCTCTGGTTAAATAGAACAAAGCAGACTTGTTCAAATTCAAATCATTCGCTCTTACTCAAATGTATAAAGACAAATATCTCAGAAAAAGGCATTGAAATGTCAAAGTGTTTGAAAGTCACACTCCACAAAAACGAAGAGAATAACTCACATTTGAACAAAAACATATAATATTGTCTATTCACCACTGACAAATATCTATAATATAAGATAATACAATATAATTTTATCTAAAATTATGATAAAGTCTCTAATTCCTACTTCTTTTTCGAAAATTTGACTTGCAAGTACTAGTTGAATTTAGATAAAATTTCATCTGATATTTGACGTAAACGTTTCAAAGTTGCTAAGTTAAAAATTTATTTCGTTTGTTATTTAACGTGCTGCATAATATAAATTCTCAGTATAAACTAAAGCTTATTTTTTACAGTGCAGCCACTTTTTCGTAAGAATAGCTTTAAGCAAATGCAAAAACGTTTTATATTCATTTTAGAACATAAGTTATGACTATTAATTTAGGCAATATATTAGTTTTTATGTCAGTTTTATTTATAATTTTGCGCATATGTTTATTTTTTACAGCAGAATAAAGAATTATATGTGAGGTAGAAATACGTCCCCAATCGCTGCCCAGAATGCTATAATAATATAAGCTAAGCTAATAAACAATTCACATCCTTACACCTGATCCCTAACAAGGTAGAGCCTGTATTACGGTAAACATATTACTGAAATACTGTGCTCATATATATTCAAATACTATAAATATGTTAAAGATAAATTACATCCAGACAGAACAAATATAGGACACAATACACAAAGATTAACCCTGGAAGTCTGGACTAGATGACAGTCTTGATAATTATGTGCTTTTGCTAGTTTGTCTGTCCCGCTGCATGGCTTTTACCCTTTCGTGGCTGTAAGCCATAGCTCACCTTGTCTCAAGTATATCAATAAAATACCTGCAAGATATTTGGCGTCCCATCCAAGACGTCTCCAATTAAAACAATCCGAAGTATCGTTACTGCGCCGTGGACGGTAAGGATTCTTCGCGAATTAGCAGCGGTTGGTATTCAGAGATTATAATTTTAATTCCTTCCGGTGGTACCGAAGGCAGCCGCAATGATTATAAATCGCTTATCAAAGAATTTCTCCAAGTTTACGTAGCGATATTGGAAAAGTTCCAGCGTGTTCTTGCAATCTGTAAATGTCTGAAGAGATATCAGTCACAAGTGGTTTACTTAACGACCAGTCTTCGGTATCTTTTTGTAACTTTAGCGAACTATCGAGCTAACCGGTGGTATGCGGTAATAATACTGATATACGAATAAAAATTTGTGTGAAAGGCAAAATTATTTGGTCACGTATTTTAAGGAATAGTCGAGATGTTTTCCGAGTTGCACAGACTCAAGGCAAATAAAGAAAAATTTAAGGACCAATAATTAACAGAGCTAAATAAATGCTTACATGGGACCGATAAATAAAAGTAATTTTTAGGCCTATCTAAACGCAATTATTCCATCACTACTGCGAAGAAACGCTTAACTTTTAAATAGAAAATATTCCTTTGTGGGGAAGACATATAGGTTTAGCTATTATTCTTTCCACATCTCTCATCAAAATGAGTAAGTCCCTAGAAGAAACCATGTTAATACTTCAAGCAATCTAACAATGAAATTGAATCTAAGTAA
The DNA here is from genome assembly GCA_944739405.2 of Euclidia mi. Classification (NCBI taxonomy): domain Eukaryota; kingdom Metazoa; phylum Arthropoda; class Insecta; order Lepidoptera; family Erebidae; genus Euclidia; species Euclidia mi. Next base: position 87,427,158 of record OX123186.2, on the reverse strand, counting down.
CATCAGTTTACTGAACAAAGCATATATAGCTACCATACCAAATAATTAAAACTTTGCGCTATACTTAGAAGTTAGAAAAGGTAATTTAAGAATCGACAGATCCCGTAATAGGCCGAGGACTCTCAGGCTCTCAGTAAGTACTGTTAAATAGTGTTTTTTGTTAAACATAAATGAGATTTGTTCTTTTATTTACTACGAGTTATCACTCACATTCTTTGTCTTCAGAAAATTAGCTCGCTCATTTATTAAATGTTGAGGTCGTTATGCAGAGAATGTTGGGAGTGAATTTGGTGGAAGAGATTGATAAAATTCTTCTGTGCAACCTCAATTCTAATTTGAAGAGCTTGTTTCTTATTGGTTTCTTAGTGAATGTTTCATTCAATGGACTTCTAGGGCAGATTTATCACGTCAGAATTTTATTTTGCATGTTTTGTTACTTATTATATGGGATTTAAATATAGTCAAATGCAACAATTATCCAGAGTTAAGGTATTTATTTTTGCTTCACAGATTGCATACTTTTCTTCATAGTACTGGGGCTTAATTTATATATCTATTCTGTGCCGCATGGTAATGCTAAAGACACTTGAACAAAAGTCATTTAGGGCATCTAGAATAAAAGTTTTGTCTTGAGTAGGGCGATAACTCAAGCAATTTAAGAGTCTCGTGCCTCCAAAAGTGTATGTATGTGTGTTTTACAAAAGTTTTAAGACTTGACATAATATTAGTATTGTGATCGTCAAAGAGAGCGTTGTCGTAATTGCTCACACGGTTTAAAAGGTGAATATGTATATCGTGGGAAAACTTACACGACTGAGAGTTGTCCATAATGTTCTTTAAGCGCGAAGCACTCTGAACTGTACTGACCAGCGTTATTGTTTATGACCTAACTGTTTTCCTCTGGGAAAATACTTAGCAATAACATGGCATTATCATTGCTATAAAACAGTACGTGTTTCTAAACTTCAATAAGTATACCTAGTTAAGTAAATCTTTTTTTATTTTTGTCTTTTTTATTTTTACAGCGATCTGTCTCTTTATCAGGACAATAAGCAGTAGGTTTGGCATTATTATGGAACGTGTACAGGAATAAGGCCAGTGCCGCACCATATTCTAATGTAATGTGCTCTTATTGCAACACATCCTGGGGCATTCGGAGTTTTAATCGACGTTTGTTCAGATTGTTGTCCATAAGCGGTTGGGCCAGTACATTTGGGTGGTTTACAATTCTGTCTCTGTATAACTTAGTTTGTTTAGCTATTTCCTCTCTGATTGTAGGCATTTTTATATCGTTGCGCATGCGCAACATTTTGTTCTGAAATCGTTGTATGATTTCTATGTTAGAGTGTGAGGCTGTACCCCATAGTTGTATGGCGTACGTCCACACTGGTTTAAGGATGGCTTTGTATAACAAAAGTTTATTTGCCATTGATAACTGGGATTTGCTACCAATGAGCCAGTATAATTTTCTCAGTTGCAATCCAAGCTGCTTTCTCTTGGTATAAATATGTTTCTGCCATGTTAAACGTTTATCAAGGTACAGCCCAAGATACCGCACGTGGTCTACCTGTGGGACTTCTACATTGTTCAACTTGACTGGTTGACAGTGCTCTCTTCTAAGAGTAAAAGTAACGTTATGTGATTTGCTTTCGTTAGCTTTGATTTTGATGACTTTTTCAGCCAGTCTGCTATGTTATCTTATCCTTCTTGCAGTAGTTTAGCTGCGATTTCTGGCTGACTATGTGTGGCCAGAATGGCTGTATCGTCAGCAAAAGTGCCCGTGGTGATTTTACCGCTAGTAGGCAGATCTGAGGTGTAGAGCAGATAGAGGATTGGACCAATTACACTCCCCTGAGGGACACCCGCTGTGATTGAGCAAAGATTTGTCATGTCATCTCCACATTGAACCATAAAAAGCGATCGGTTAGAAAGGCTTTGATGATACAACAAAAGATGGTGGTGCATGGATATTTGAATTTTGTAGAGCAAAGCCTCGTGCCAGACTCGGTCGAAGGCTTATATCTAATATATCCAAGAAGACGGCCGCACAGTATTTTTTGGCTTCATAAGCTTGTAATATTTCGACAGTAAGTCTGTGGACATGCTCAATGGTAGCGTGCTTGTGACGAAATCCAAACTGATGGTCAGGAATCAAGTGCTTTGCTCTGACGATTGGTAGCATGCGAGTTAGTAGCAGCGACTCGTAAACTTTAGACGGAATAGGTAGTAGGCTAATAGGTCTGTAGGATTTAGGATCATCCAGCTGCTTGTTAGGCTTTGGGATCATTATTATCTTGGCTACCTTCCATTGTGGTGGGAAACATTTTAATCTTGTCGTGCTGTTGTAAATAGATGTGAGCAGAGTCATTCCAGAGCCTGGAAGTTCAGCTAGTAGTTGACTAGTGATGCGATCGAAACGAGGGGCCTTTTTTGGGGTCGATTTTTTATAGCTCTTACAACTTCATTTTTGGTGAAAATGGGTATGTAATTTTCCTCTTGGGTGCGAAAATATTCTTCCCCCAAGTAGTCAAAGACTTCTCTTTCGTGTTCAGGTGTACACTCGTTTGGATGGGGTTTGAAGACGGATTGTAGGTGAACAGAGAATGCCTTTGCTTTTTGGGTTTCTGTACGAGCCCAACTCCCGTCTAACGTACGTATCGCTAGGGAGATGGAAGAAGGTCTTTTAATTTTCTTGGTCGATTTCCACAAAGAGTAGTCTGGTAAAGCGGAAGCATCCAGACCACTCAGATGTAATTGAAAAGCCAAATTGCGATCATGAGTAGTTGCATTTTTGAGTTCTCGGATGGCATGCCGCATGATTGTGTCTCTTTTTAGCTTGCGGGCATTGTGATTGTTGCTATTGTTGCCTGAGCTTTCTTTTTTGGCGCACTAATTCTAAAAGGTGATGGGGTACAGGATCACCGTGACTCGTTTTTCTAACCAGTGGTGTTAAGTAAATCTGATACAGATTTTTTATTTGTCACCAGTAGGTAGCAGTAAAAGCATTGTCTATCGCTCCTACGTATTATGTGGCATCTAAAACATAGTACGGAGACATGCTATCTCAATATGCCAAGCCCCGCAAACCAAAATCAAAATGGCCACAAGCGGTCAGTGTTCTTCCTTTCCGTTATCTTACTGTAATTTCGCGTTACGTTATAGTGCGTTACGAGTTACGTTTACGACGTTACGAGTTATCTGCATGGTTCGGCTTAGCCATGCATACAATACGATATTATACAACTTGGCTGCTTAGAAAACACCATTAGAAGAATATTTCACGCGTATTATGTAAGGTTAATGAATGACTTTACGTGTGCTTGAGTGTTGTGTCATAAAAATCGCATTTAGCTTATTATTGTGGTGCGTTAGAAGCTCCGGTGGAGTGGTTTAAATGTAGGTGTATCCTATCACGTATAGCTCGTTGAGTGTTAGGGTAGATGAGGTTCTATGCTTGGGAATGAGCTAGGATAAATAAACACTTATTAAATTGTGTTATACGATTATTACAAAAAAACATATCTCTATATAAATTTTCAACAAAATCGGTTCAGCTGTTTTAGCGTGAAAAAGTAACATACATACATACATACAAACATACATACATACATACACACTTTCGAATTTATAATATTAGGGATTTATATTATATATGTAGGGATTTCAGTTACACACTAGTACGTGGCTCAAGTGACACAAACGGGCTAAAAGACTTGACATGTCCTTTGTACATGTACTTGCTCAGCGAACAGTTAAATTATAAAATGAAAACAAGCACGTTTCTCTACAGTAAGTTAAGCACACGAAAATCTTGTTACTATGCTCCATTTTTCACGTAGAAAATTTGGACATGCAAATATGTTCTATGCTAAACAAAACTAGCGAAGATTGAAAGTATTTTGTGGTGATGAATACGATGGACGTTAGTAAAATTAATGACAGCGATAGCGATATTTATTATTTACCTGTTACCCCATATTTATCATGCTACCTTGTTTAAGAACCTAGTCATGTTAGACTGTCTAGTCCATCATATTGAGCACTGTCCTTTATGTACTAACTCTTCCATGATATATGATCTGTCAGATTATTATTATTAATAGTATATTTTCTATTTTTACAGGTACATATGTTCTGACAAGAAATACACAATCATCTTCATTTGCCGATATACAGGTATACCAAGTTAAAAATGTATTTGCGTACGTGATGACTCTTATAAAAAAATGCACGATTGAAGGTGTAACTACAACTTATGATTTACTCTTGCGTAAAATAGTATCTTCGTATACATGTAAAGTTCTGATGTTTTCTGCTTTGGTTATTAATAAATATTCTAGTGATCACTTCATTAGGTACCTATATATTTTTGATGCAAGAACCAATCCTAGTATTTCACTTAATAATTTCATTCTGCAAAATCAATCCACGTATGTCTTTACAAAATCAAATTAGCGGTTGCTTTCTAAAGAAAACCTCTCATTGTCGGAGAATATGCAGCACATGCAGATGTCGAGACGTGCGACCGTATGTAGGTAAAGCACTTATTAGTATGTTTGCATAAGGGAAAGTCATTTGTGTAAATAATGGAAGAAGTGAATAGATATTACCAAAAAATAATTGCTGTTTTGTATGGTTGCCTGTACCTGTTATCTATACTTCTATACTCATAAATAAAATTGGAGAGTCTGTTTGTAATATTAAAATATCAGCTTTTTACTAAATGCATATGGATGTATACACAGTACATGAGTACATATAATACCGAAATGTCATTTTTTTCTGTTTGTCTGTTTGTTTTTGCTAATCTCCTGAACGGCTGGACCGATTTTAACGTGACGTTTACTGACAGATAGCTGGTGTACCAAGGCAAACTTAGGCTATAAATTAAGCGGGTACGAGAATTAGTTCCCTCAGAAAGCTGGTGAAACCACGGGAAACAGCTAGTTAAACATAAATCACACATGTGTGTCTGGTTGTGCAGATTGATTGGTACTGTCTATTCTCTCTTCATATGTCGAAGTCACATTGCATGTCAACTTTCGCGTGGCAGATATTCAAACAAAGAGATAGAGCCAGACAATGTATAGAATTTTCCATTATATGCAAAACAAACTCATGCAGGTGAGACTAGTAAGACTTAAACAGCTTTACCTAAGGATTTTGGAATATCGGAGTTTCCTTGAAAGTTGTGAGTAAATTTTTGCGATGTAAATAAGTAATTTTATTTTAAAATAGTTAATTGCTTCACTATTATTAGACCCTGTTCCATTGAATAAGTGGACAAAAAACAACATTAAAAAGAACTCGAAACAGTAACAAAAGGATTTAGACTATATATTGATGGACTGCATAAATATGTGAGCACAGCGGAGATTACATAGATTTCCTCAAGAAGTTCTTCCGTACGAAATTTGCCTCTCACCAGTTCTATCGTACTTAATTCCACATATTACCGGTGCAGCAGCGATAGATTAGTGGAAATACAAATAGACAGTTAAGCAGAGGATACCGGATAGACCACATTTACGAATTTTTTGAGTTATGTGCGTTTAATGATTTATTGTCTCTTGCCCTGTGCTTCGAAGAGCACGTTTTAAGCGATCAGTACCGGCTGTCATGTTGATTTTTGACATTCGTTGTAGGCAGTCAGTACCTATGAATAAACTGTTACAAGTGCAAACGATGGAATATCGCTATACCTCTTGATTGCGAAGGTCATACAGCAGTCGCTCTGTGGAAAATCTAATATTCAGTCAAATCTGGCTAGGAAGTGGACTTGGGCCCACTGGGATAACGCTAGGACAATAATATCGATGAGTGCCTTAGTAAGCGGACCCCGGGCTGTATCTGGGATCTCGCTACGACAATGATATCGGAGAACATTTCATGGAATCGTATTCGACATTGCTACGTATCATAAATAAAGTAACTATGATGTTCTAACAGAGCGACTTTATAATACAAGCCTTCGCATTTGATCTATGCTTTTAATTTTAAGCACTAAATCAACCTGCCCAACCGCTTCCGACATTTAAAATACGTTTTGCATGAATGCTTTTTCGTGAGGTAAATTTTAGACTCCAACTTGCAGTTGCACGTGCTTTCATTTACATTTCTTTAAAATATAGCAACCGGCAAATAGTATAAAATTAGTAAAACTAATTTTATATTTATTTTTAAATTTACTTTCGGGTATGTACCTACCACATACCTGTCAATGGCCACAAAATGTTTTCTTTTTGTTCTGTTGGAACAACACCCTATGTACCCTACAAATATTATAAAGGCAAAGGTGTTTATGTATGTAACGTTCTTACGTGAAAACGGCTGAATCAAAGTTAATGAATTTTAGCTTAACAAATTTTAGATTAGGCTCTAGAGACGGACATGGACGCCTTGTTGCGAAAGCATAACGATACATAGACACACAACTTTATTTTTGATGTGTTTTAATGTAAAGATCTTTGACATGACAGTACTGTTCATCCGAATCATAAAGCAGAGTAGTGGGATAGGAAAGAATGCAGTAGCTTCTCATTACATATATGAAAAACTGACTCTCTACAGTTTATTAAAAAGTTTCTACTAATCTATGTCATATTTTATCCTTGTGTGTGTTCCTACCTACTCTTATGTATGGTAGTGATAGTTGGGTATGGCAGAAGAATCATGAAAGTAGAATAAATGCTGTAGAATTGAGAGCACTGAGAAGTATGTGTGGTGTTTCCCTGACTGACAAAGTAAAGAATTGTGTGATAAGAGAGTGTTGTGGGGTAAAAGAAGATGTAGTGACAAGCATCGAGAAAGGTATGCTAAGATGGTTTAGGCACGTGGAGAGGTTGGATGATGAAAGACTGACCAAGCAAATATATAAGGCAAGTGTGGAAGGGACAGGACGAAGAGGAAGAACTAGGCGGACGTTCTCTGACCAGATTGGAGACGTCCTAAAAACAGGACAGGTGAGAAGTACTCTGAACAGAAGAGCATGCATGAGGAATCTGATTGGAGTGAATGAAGCAAGAGAGATATGGCAGGATCGTTGCAAATGGCGTTCCGTAGTCTCTGCCTACCCCTCCGGGAAACAGGCGTGAGTCTATGTATGTATGTATTCTTGATAACATTGAGAACTTTCTGGATAATTATCTCAGTATAGAGAAAATTACCAACTATATTTCTTGCTTTTTAACTTTTAAAACCTATCAAAGTTTCGTATTATTTATAACAAAATTTACGAACTTCATTTAAAGTTTGACTAGAAAAATATCTGTAGTTTTAGTTAGCTGAAGTGGCCAAGCTAAACTGTCATTCTTATAATGTTAATGTTTTTAATATGCAGACACGTATACTGAATTTAGTATTAAATTTTCTGCTATAAAGCATAAACTTTGTTTCATAGTATATAAATACTGTGAAACAAAGTTAATGTATTTATTTGCAAACAAAATGATTTGATACTCGTATGAACATGATTTGAAATAATTAGAAATGAGCTAAAATCCCTAGTTCCGTTGCGTATTTTTCGAAGACATGTGAAGTCTGCCAACCCGCACTTGGCCAGCGTGGTGGACTATGGCCTTACCCTTCTCATAATTAGAAGATCCCCGTGCCCAGCAGCAGGACAGTATAAAGTGCTGATGATGATTACTGTTTTACTGCCATATAATTATGAAAGATTACAGTCTTTCTATTAATGTGTGTTTTGTAAATGTAAACGTACCGTACGTTACGTTGCAGTAACGTAAAAAATAACAAGTTGTAAGATTTCACTTGCGATTAAACTAATGGAAAAGTCATGACATTTAAGCTCTTCACTACATAAATAGTATACAACAAAGTGGGTCTTCTGTCTGTCTGTCCCTTGTATGCTTAAATCTTAAAAACTACGCAACGGATTTCAATGCGGTTTTTTTAATAGATAGAATTATTCAAGAGGAATGTTTATATGAATAATTGACGCGGGCGATTCACATATAATTTATCTTTTAACGTTGTAGGCTTATTGCCATGTGGACGAAGCTGCGATTTACTGCACGATATCTCGCCATCCTCTTCTGTTAGAAGCCACCCTCCTGCAGTCGTTTAAAGGGCCTTCTATAGTTGACTTTATTTGGTCCGTCTATCGCATGGGAGCTCATCCGCGCGGTCTTATGCCTTCTAATTTTCCATGAACAACAAGGCGTTCTACGGACCTACTACCACGTCGAGAAACGTTTCTAGAGAAGGATGTCGAGAGATAGATTTTAATAGATGATTTTCTTGCTATGTTGTTTTCGTTTGTATATTGCTATCTAATTATCAACAACTATGGTTAAAGAACGTTTTTTCAACTAGTGGTATCATAACAATCTTGACATTTTGCGAGTTCACTTGCTGATTTTATCAGTCGGCCTTGCGCTCAAATCTGCGACCTCTTGCACACATATTCAGAACACAGTGATTTATGCGTCTGCTAAACTTATACGGATTACTAAGTAGCTTATTTAGTTGAAAATGTATGAATTGAAATAATTAAAGTAATAAGAAATATGTTTATGAAATGAAATACTACTTGCAGATCCTATTGCGGCATATATTAGTTTTAACATAAAAAATCAGAGTAGCATTATAACTATTAGTCGAGGTTTTGATTGCTTTACAGGCAGCGTAGTCTAGGAAACAATAAACTGGCATTAGTCTTTATGTCTTAAGTGTGAAGGAATTTAGAAATACTCGATCATTGCTTAACTTATATTATTACGTAATTATATGTACTTTGTTGTTGTACCCTACCATTAATTATGTATTTAACAGGTACCTATCTGCTAAAATACGATTCTAGATCTTTCAGTATAAAAATCACTGCAAAACCATAGGAGCAATAGTTACGATGAACGCATAGAAACGATGTACATGCCCGAATGTTATCACCGTTCAAAACGATATTGTCATTGCGTATATTTGCATTTGCATACAGGACCGGTAGAGTAAAGGCCCATGTTCTTCTCGGATAATATGTAAATGCCGAGATTTAGTATCAACAACGTTTAAAAGTGTGCACGTATTATGTAAAATATCGTTCTATATTTTTATATAGGTACATATTTAGCATAGAGGTGGTTGTTACATTACGCAATATCTAAACCCTCCCCGAGAATCCTAATCGAACGTACCCATATATTTTTAATAGCAGGCTAATCAGCTCGGAACGTAGAGCTCGGCGTAGCTCGCGCGAGTATGATATCACACAGTCCTTTATTCACTCTGTCTAAACATAGATGGGATTACGGAAGCATATATTTTGATGAGCCTACGGTAATGTAAGCACTTCTCAAATTGAATGGGCTTGCCTCTATCATAACGTGAGTGTCATAACATAAATGCTAAATGTTCCAGAGGTATTACACGTTCATTTTCTACTGTTATCATCGCTACATTTCGTCGCGGTAATACAGAATGTGTTATACTAATGGTGTATTATACTCAAGTATCTAGAGTTCGCTCTTTGTTGAAATCGGTAAACGATTTGCGGATTCAACGAGTTTGAGGTAATTCAGACATTATTTGCGCTTGATTATCAGCAAATATTGTCGATCGTTTTTTTATCAAGAGGCTCTTTTTCGGATTCTGGTTAGTGAAATGATCATTCATTTTTTGGCAGGAAATAAATATTTGGTGATGAGCTGTTTTTAGGTTTTAATCGTTTTATAGGGTAATAAATACTGGCGATACGTTTGTGCTAACACTAGGTGCAAAAATTGATCTCCAAAATATCACGGTGCCTTAAATTATCTCGTGCTTAGTTACTAAAAGGCAACAAAAGACAAATTATTGTTAAGTGATTCCAAGAAGATAATTAGTTGTTGTTACATTACTATAGCTTGAACGGTATGCAGCATGTAACTCGCTTCTTTAAACTAAAGTAGTGTTGTTTAAAATTCCTGGCACAAGGAGGTGTAGGAATGGGACAGGACGAGGTATTCACACGCCGGGACCACACGTCATTATATCATGAGGCACTGCTCATATATCGCACGAATGTGGGGTAAAACATTCGTATACGAATGTGGCTTTAGACCCCGCGGTCCCGTGTCGTGATCCGGTGAATACCGGTAATAATTCTATGTAATATTTTTAGTTATTTTAAATTTACTGTTATGCCGACCGCGGTTCCGCCCGTGTATGTAGGCAAAAAATAGCTTGATACCAACTCAAACGTTGTCGTCACCCGAATAATTGAGCTCCCTAATATTAAATTAAAACGAAAATAGTTTTGAATTAATAAAACAAGTCATTAACGATTTGAATAACTAGTTAAATTTAGAAAGTCATTATCACCAGCTCTGTATATAGACTGTCCCACTGCTTCTTCCTCATCTAGCATTTCTTCACTTTGGGACGGGCAAGGCCATAGTCCACCTTTCATCGCGATGAGAACATGTTCAGCGTGATGACATGTCTTTTTGTAACATTATGGAGACTTTTCAGATTCCTTTCCCGTTAAGCAAGCGATAAATAAGTATTCAATACGTATTTAACTTCGATAAGCCAGTGGTGTGAGCAATGGGTTTGAACCCTAAACCCTTTTCGTAGCAGTCTGTTAAGTCTTTCTTATCCTTACATATACCATAAAACGTCACCCGCTTCGCAGCTGTAGCTACGTTTTTTCCGAAAACATATTTGTACACAATACCTATCGATTTACCGTCCACAAAGTATCACGCAGTGAAATATGCGTCAGGTGAACTAGGCAAACGGTTTTCGCCAACGTTTTACATATTATAATGGAAGAGCCACCCCGCCCTTTGAGCACAATACACAGGCGAGGCATCCATCAATCACATTGTTCGTCGCGAATGATACATCATGGAGTCGATAATATTTTTGCATTGTTGGTTTCTCTGTCTTTTTAGGTTAACAACTTCTGTGGGTTTTGAATGTTGTCATAACTGCTCGTTTTGGAAATTGGGAAAGACACTGTAAGCAGACATTAATGCTGATTTTCTTGTCTTTTATTCTTTTTTTCGTGTGTGGCCAACTCTGGTGTGGAAGTTTATAGATCGCCCAAGGCCATCAGCCAGGCCATCATCATAATCAGCCCCTTACAGTCCACTGCTGGACTAGGCCTCTCATTTGAAAGGAGGAATTGGCCTACTATACCACGCTGGCCAAACGGGTTGGTATAGGGTTTGTTTTAAGTTTTCCTTCTCTTACAGTGATGTTCTCTGCCTAGTATGGTCCCTCTGTCGGCTCCTATGACACCCTACGACATTGCGTATTCTTAATCCGTCACTACACGGACAGGCCATTACCTGGAAATATTTGGCCTCCCATAAGAAGACGTTAAGTTTTACGAACTTTACGTGGCAAAGATAAGGCCCTCAAAGACAGGGACAAGACATGGTCACCCATCCAATTAGTTCAACTTTGCAAATACAAATTTTGCCGAGCTAATGAATGTCAAGTCAAACCACGACATAGGCGTTACCAGACTATAACTAGTGTTGGTAAGATTTGTTTCTAATAATTATAAACTTACAGGATGTTACTTGTGCTAGCAAAATATAATAGGATCTAGTAATACCGCTTTGTGGATAGATCTAAAAATATACTTGAATAATAATATAACTTTGCTACTTACATTTGACGACGATTTTAAGGTAAGACAGTAGAAATTCTTATTGTATTAGGTCAGAGATGACTCAAAGGTTTACGCCTTATAAATATATTTTCGTATAAAACTTGTTTCTCCGTTATCAAGTCTGTAAGCAACAATTGTCCGTTACGTAATCACATGTAATTTATATCGCCCATAAATTTACTGTTATCATCTCTATAAATATCCGAAATAAAACCGCTTTACCTACTGTTGTTCATTTTAATCCGTACGTATTAAAAAGTATGAATATAAAACGGATTACTAAGGAGTTGTTTGTTTTTATACAAATTACGTTTGTCTTCTGAAGAGTTTAGGTTTGAATTATGTCAGTATTTTAATGGACGGGTACAAAGTAGGTAAGTTTTCAGACTTGTTCCAACGTTTTCCAGACCCTTTTTATCTGGGGAAAGTTGAAAAAGTCTGGGCGTTTGAGTTGCCTTTTATTTTATTTAGGAAGCCAATGAAAGTATATTAATCTAAAGTTAAGTCAGAATGTTTTATTGCCGCATATATTAAAATAGATTGGGATTTAATGTCGAGTTATAAAAAAAAACATGTAATTTGTATTTTGTCGTTGAGTAGGTCGATAAAGCCTTTGACAAAAGCAGCTAACTTACAGATAAGAACCTATTACACAAGACTAGCTGTGCTTGCTGTAAGAACGTCGTTATTTCGGGTTGCTGTTGCGCTTCCGTGGCTAGTAGATGTTATGTAGCCTTACAGCCTTCCTCGATAAATTAGCGAATATATATTTAATTATTAAAGTCTGGTACTGAAGTAAAATGTAGCCATGGCTCGAAAAATAAGTAAGAAACATAGCCAAACCCTTTTCCAAAGAGAGAAAACAAAAGTTCTCAAAGGGTGATAAACAATGCGTGAACTCTGTTAATAAATTAATGCTCTAGATAATTGTTGCACCATGGAGCACAGGTAAAGATGAGGAAGGGTAAGCCTTGCACCTTTTATGACACCCTTGGGAATCAGACAGGAACTCTTCAAACCGCAGAACTTTGTACCAGCAAATTGTTTAGTTTAACTTTACTACCCATATTAATAAGATTTCGATGACCAATGTATGAATAACGAAATGGTTGACCGTAAAATTCGATGTGAACATTCTGTGGATAATTAACATGAACCAGATTAATTGACAGTTGCGGTGGACAATCTGCTCGCATTTTGTTCATGTGATTTAATGCTGGGTTGCTACAGGTAGAAATGTTTTTGAAAATGGCGTATGGATTGCTTTTCGACGATACTTGTACAAAGCGGTATATCAATAGGGGAGGGCTTTATGATTTCTAATAGATGTTATTTCTGAGTGATAGTATTTATTTTGTACTGTTGAGAAATAACATTATATAAAGTTTTAATTTCGGAATTCTCGTTAATCGCCATTATCTTCGTCAATAAGTTAAGTTGACGATGCCGAAATTAAAACGCCTTACCTATTTAAAAAATCATAAAGCTTAGTTGACAGAGCCCTGCTTTACAGGGCTCTAATTTTAGGTGCAAGGCGATAAAAATCAAATCATAATCTAATATTTATTGAATGTAATGTTGCATATAATTATGTCGTAACTTACCTACATTTATTAGTTTTAGTAACTAATAAATGTAGGTAAGTTTACAACAGCAAACCGCTGTCGTAAACTAAACCCTTCATGAAGCTCATTAAACGACGAATGTTTTATAATACAACTTCAAGATAAAGATTCAAATAGCCTGAAGCATCACAGTAAGCTTTATCGTATTTTGTACATCTTATTTCATTACCTAATTAATAATGATAAAACCTTCTTTGTTAAAAGACTTTGTTCGGCTTCTGTCTATGCAACTGCGATGGTAGAAGCTTCTTAGCATGAAAGCAGCTTTCATTAAGCATTAGCCCACAAACAAAGGAGATAAAACTTATCTCTGCTTATCCACCATAACGCTATAATTTGGGTTATCGTTACGAATTTTGTCTTAGCTATACATACTCGTATTCATTTTATGGCTTTCTAATTTCACTTGGAGGATAAAATGCGTACGCAGTTCGTCGCAATACCACACTCATTGTTCAAATCAACAGAGAAAAGATAGATATTTTATAAATGTACTAGACTTTGCTGGCGGCTCCTCCATGGGATTACTTGTCTCTCTTAGCGTAAGAACTTCAAAAAATCCTTTCTTAGTGCAAGGGACTGCTTACTCCAAGGAACACCCAAATATTTTTTTTGCTTCTTGCGCCCAGTAGTTTAGACCGAGCCGTGCCTGTCAGACAATCAGCAACGCCAGAATTTTATATAATATATATGTAGGTCATACTCGTAGGTTAGTCCAGTTAAAGGTTCGTAAACATAATCGATTAGATTTATGTAACGGTTCCCAAGGGGCGAATCCTTGAAGTTATGGGTGAAATACCTTCTCTTTGCCCCAAGATTTCGGCATGGATCTTACAACAGCTACGGTCGGTTGATGACTACTTACTTTCAAAATATCTAACCTTGATTCTTCTTAATATACATTATCTTTATCTATTAGTGGCATCCTCCTGGAGAAGTAGGTAATATCTGTATAGTGAATTACCATAAAAAACTGTCACTGACTTGCCAACATTCGACTTGTTTGATCTTCCCCCGTATTACATCCCATGTTATTTTTAGCCGACATTTTTAGATTAAAACATTTTGTTCCTGTATAAAAAGAGTACTTTATTTTGAAAAGCGTTCCCTACAACATTAAATAAATGCTTTTTTATCCGGCATACGATATTAACTTCCTGTGTGGAACATGAAAATTTCATTTCATTATGAATAAATCAAATACGTCAAGAGTTCAATTTGTGGTTGGATCACGAATCCCAAAAAGATACACAAGGTAACAGATTGCCAATAAAAAGCTAACAAAATGCTGCGGGTAAGCATTTTGGTCAATGATGTAAATCCCCGGGTTGGGGTAATAAATCCGAGGAAAATATCGAAAGTTGTGTTATACAGTTACACTCGGATTGTGCTTGGATAAGGGCCGTAGGGAACCGATCATATTTGGTGGGGGCTTATCCCTCTTTTCGGAACGTAGAGGGCGGGCGGTTTGATGATTGACGCATATATTTTAGTGTTTGCTGCGTTAGTTTATATTATTCGTATTGACTTGTTATTGCAAACACTGTCTCTATTATTTTATATCAGTTTTTTTTTTGCGTAAACGTTAGTATGTATATGTATGTGTCAGCCAACTTTGTACTAATTTTATGACCAGTTTTGTAGGCAGCTTCACTTATTTCGGTGAGAGTTATCAAATGTTACAGTTACATGTAACCTACTTACTGGTTTATGTTTGATTCTAAAGTGTTGTACACGTGCGTTTGGACGACATTATTACTTTGACATTGAGATGGTCAGCAGGCGAAAAAATTTTACTTCTTTTGACAAAGAACTTCACCGTACCTCTAAAAGATTTTGCGACGGTTAAGCGACCACTAAAATCTTTTGCTTGGCAAATTTAGTTTGCCACGTGGTGGTGGACAACAGAGGGATGGCGGGCGTGGTCGTGGCAGACCCAGAAATTGGCGAGATAAACATGATGCCTTCTCACAAAATGGACCACAAATAACTGGAGACAGAGACTGTTGTAGAAGTGTAGCGGAGACCTTTGTCCACAAATGGGAGTATAGGTTAAAAAAAAACTACAAACAACGCCACTTCATAATTGAGCCCGGGCCTTTTTTAATCAAAAGCTTGTTTTTCAACAAACTGTCTTATACAATAATGGGATGTAGTATGTATCATCACAAACTATGCGGGTGAAACAGGAACAGACCGGTAAACGCAAAATGATGTGTTCCTAACAAGGTAAACATAGAATATAATTCGGTTAGTTTTTTTTTTATTGTTATTATTGACAGCACAAGGGGCAGGCATTGCCTCTAAAGGCTTTCTCTTCATGAACAAATTACCTAATCCTGTTTACTTATTTCATCATCATCATCAGCCTTTAACAGTCCACTGCTGGACTAGGCCTCTCCTTTGAAAGGAGGAATTGGCCTACTATACCACGCTGGCCAAACGGGTTGGTATAGGGTTTGTATAAAGTTTTCCTTCTCTTGCAGTGCTGTTCTCTGCATAATATGCTCCCTCTGTCGGCTCTTACGACACCCATGGGATGATATGGGGTGGTGACATTCCGTATTCTTAATCCGTCACCACACGGTCAAGTTTACTTATTTAGACGATATAATAATATTTTGTAGTATTTTCCTTCATTTACTTCGTGACGTGGCGGGAGTGCTAACAACTGCCATGCCGAAGGTCGCGGATCGATTCCAGCCGTTAATAGAATTTCCATTACGTGACAAAAGGAGATCTCAAACCTACAAACATAAAAATCTGGTCCCAGACATTGCATACAGCGCCAGTAGTAGTGTGTCTTAGTAGTTCCGTCGTCATTGGGAAGATGGCGCTGTGATATGTGTTATGTAGCTTGCCGCTACAAATATAATTTTTGCGAAAAAATATATTTTACACTTTTATTCTTGTATTCTTGTAATAATTCCCAAAATAATATTCAAACAGTCTTTTGGGACAATACAGTGTACTCACACGCATTCATGCGTATGAATAATGGCCGCACGCTCGCACTGACAGGGAAAGTTTCATGGCGTCTGGCTGGACGAACGGCCCTTCGGAAGGGTCTGGCTGCTTAGGAAGGGTCTTAAAATAGTATCTTATGTAACATATATCAAATTTAGGTTTGCTAAAATGACGTAGTTTACTTCATTTTTAAGTAACCTTCAAAACGTCTGGCAGAAGCAATGGCCCACGGCAGGTGTCTGGCAATAATGAATTTCAATTTTAGACAGTATTTTTAAACACATATTTGAATACCAGCTTTGCTACTTTAACATAAGTGAGTATGTTTTTTTGGTACCTTTACTTCACGCTACCTGTGAAATGGCCCGGCTTTCAAGCTAGTGGTTCGGCATACCTCTTAACAAAATTGTATACTAATAATCCTCAAAATTTCAGCTTTGCCAAAATGTGACGTAGGTCTGGCGGCTCTGGGATCTTGGACTATTACTAAAAATGTTGTTTTATTCCACAAAAAAAGAAGTTAAATAGGGAACGAAAACTTGTTGAAAATTCTTCAATTTTGAAGCGAGCTCTATGCAAATGTTGTCTTCAGATAGTCAAAAATAAAATGAAGAGCTCAGTGAATGTTTTAAAGTATGAAAGTGTGTACTCTGTGTCATCGTTACCAGGGCCGGACAAGGTAGGAGACCAGTTTGCCCGTATGACCAGTGTATGACCAGTTTCAATGCCGCCGGCACTAACAGTTAACTAAACCTTTTATACCGACACTGAGTGCATTCCGTCCCGCAATTATATATAATTATATTTTGAGTGTATGATTTCTCTTAATTGTTATAGTTGGGTTGATATGAGAGTGTAACGATATGTGTAAGGTTCTTGGTGGTTTATATCTTTTTATTAATTTCGTTTTGTTTCTTTAGATAGTTCTTCTGTCGGAGTAAGTAAAGTTTACGTTGTTTATTTCTGATCAGTATTTCGACTTTGGTGTAAATTGAGTCTTCTTAATAAATAGAAGAGAGCTTTGGAGGCGAATCTTGCCCTGGTTTTTGAAATAATAACCAAAATTGTTCATTTGAATCTGGGTGTCCTTTGTATCTGCTTGAATATTTGTAAAGACCCTCAAAATACAGGATTTATTTTTAGCCCAGGCAACAAAAAAGGAGAGATGTTCATAACAGCCCTTAAATACTACGGATGTAAATCCAGCAATATTTTACTTAAATAAATAAAGTATTCCAGTAAGGTTTTGATATAGGTCTTGTAATATTAAACTGGGGTTTATATTACGTAACTAATTAAGAAACAGAAAGGTCAGACGTAGGCGCAATGTTAATCATATTATTGGCCGCCGGTTTGCTCATATGCCTTTATATGATCAGTAGTTTGTTACATACAGTAGATATTTTTGAAAAAGCTGTTGGCCGTCTGCTAATTAAGTAGCATAGTAATATAATGTTATATTATCAATAGTTATTATAAAATTAAGTATCCTCTACGTTCTATCTATCTATATACGAGATAAACTCAAATACTGCAGAAAGGATTTTTGTACGCTTTTTAGCTATAGATTATGTGATTCCTATGGAAGATTTAGGGTGTATAATTCATATGGGCCTCGAAAGAAATACAGTGTTCGAAAATAACTGAAACTAACTTACGGCCGGTTTAAATATTCGATCAATCCATGGATTTTGAGATTCGAGATTCGTGTCTGACTTATATTGTATGGAGCTTATGTCAAAAAAAAAAGTTAAATATCAAGAAAATGGATAGATCGAATATTGAATTTGGCGGTTAGTATGTCAATAGATCAAATGACCTTCACCATTGATCTATCCGTTCATTTATTTACAAGCAATTGAGAAAAAAACGTTACTTAATTTCTTGTTGTGATGGAAAACGGATACAACAAAGGCTTTTAAATATTGTAATAATTGAAGGCCAAGGAGACGGCGCAAATCTTAATAAAACATCGTTTCATTTAAATTAGAATGTCTAGTGAAGTGAAATATTTACAAAGCGCCTCCCCGAAACAAAATGTCCTACTGAGTGTTGTGAGTATAAGCCAACAGCGCGCAACTAGGACGGCGTAGGGCTGCCACTGAGAGAAATGTTATGTTTAGTTTGGTACCTGCTTGAAACCTGCTTTAAACATCCTCTTTGAATTTCACTGTCAATGTCATGACAATGTTGATTAGGATGCTGGCTTAGCATCTAAACCATTTATTATTGAAAAGTCATTCAAAGAACCATTTAATGTTAGTTTAATAACATTTGGTTTGGTTAGTTGGGCATCTAAACAATAAATTAAGCATTATGTCTATAATATTTCTATGTTTAAGTAGCGATAGAGGAGAGTCCAATAGACTGCAATGCAGAGAGGTTTGGCTTCTAGCTAAAAGCCCGCACTTCTTAGGATTCGAAATTGTGCGTATTGAATTGTTAATTGTCTTTATGTCCGTGTCTCATAGACCATTAATTCGCAGAACCTATTTGTCATGAAGTTTTCTGACAGCCAAAAAGCACTCATTAAGCCTGCCACTTGTCTAAACCATAGTATATCCCTTTGTAAAGCAGAAGTTAGAAATGAAGCTCAGTAGCAAAGCCAGAATTCTGTGAAATCTGGGTTTTAAAAGAACGTGCGCCCGCCTATCAGATATAATGCTACAACTATGAAGCACTCCTAAAATTAAGAGATCATAAAATTAAAGTACCATTACGGTCTGTTCTTTTTACACAACAAATATTAAGATCATACAAAATAATTTAGCGGGTCTTAATCGCGTTAACTTAACTTATGTAAGGTATAAATACCTATTTGTTTCCGACGTTTCGCTCGTCTTGCACCGAGCGTGGTCGCGGAGAGACTGATGACAGAACTACTACAAAGTCGATTGCAGCCGTGGTAGTTCATATATCGGGCAGACTAAGCGTACAATCGCTGAAAGAGTAAAATCACATATCGCAGCTGTAAAAAACCGACATATTAATAAGTCGGCGATAGCTGAGCATTTGTTGGAGTCTGAACCAAACCACTGGATAGAACTGCATCAACCACAAGTCTTATCCACCGATCGTCACTATTACTCCAGGATAGTACATGAAGCGGTAGAAATCAAGAAATATAATAATTTCAACCGGGAGGAGGGATATAGATTATCGGCTACTTGGAATCCAGTCATCAGCAAATGTAAACACCGCCGCAGTGATAAATCTCAACAGTGTGTAGACGTCATTAGTGTAGTGTGTCGGAGTACCGACATTGCGAAGTTAAATAAAGACCAAGTAAGGGTAGGTGCCGAAACCCGCACTTCCTCAAGACGGCGCTGAGCTCTTATCAATCTCTCCGCGACCACGCTCGGTGCAAGACGAGCGAAACGTTGGAAACAAATAGGTATTTATACTTTACATAAGTCAAGTTAACGCGATTAAGACCCGCTAAATTATTTTGTATGATTTTTACAAATCGCGAAAGTTTAAAATCAAATATTAAGATGGCAATAAAAAGTATTGCAGTGAGGCATCCCTGATAGCGAGTGTGGCTCTCGTCTAAATAGTCACGGTTTGAGCAATTACCGCTATTGGGCCTAGCGGCCTAGCTGCCTAGCTGCCTAGCGACTAGTGGCTGTGGCTAGTGGCCAACGGCCGGCCGCCTAGCTACGGGCCCTTGTTTGTTTAACTGTACATACTACTGCCGACGCTTATCGTCTAATGTGTTGATTCTAAGAAGTGCGCAACACTGTTCCACTGGTCCAGTTCGACGGGTTTACAAATATTTTATTACAAAGTTGTTACTTGAGGAATATAGGCCATCACTCGTATAGGATTTTCTTAAGATCATTGTAAACGTCTACGTAAGATACTACACTATTGACGTATGTAGGTACTATTTTTACTACTAATAGCACAGAGCTTCCTGCTACAGTTTTTACATCCGTTATTTTAGATTGCTACAATTGTCACCTCTATGCACACTATGTCGTAATTTAAAAATATTTTTATACTTTACTTTACTTTGCTGTGTGGTTGACGGCATAGAATACAAGTGTCATCACCCCCTATCTTCCCGTGGGTGTCGTAAGAGGCGACTAAGGGATAACACGATGCAAATACCATCTTTGCGTAGAGACGGAAAACTCGACATCAAACCCTATGCGACTGCCTCATTGGTCTCGCGGCATAAATGTGCGCGTGGGCGATCCCACGCGCACAATCGAACCCGGGACCTCCCGATGGAGGTCCCGGGTTCGATTCCTGGTCGGGCAGTGTTATTGGGTTTTTCTGTCACGAAATTCTCAGTAGCAGCACGGAGTCTGGAAAAGTGCCCGGTACGGCAATAGGCTCGCCCCTTATTACGTGGGACTAAAGTATATCTGGCGAAAAGTGGGTGTAGAAATACACCTCTGCTTACCCCTTCGGGGATAAAAGGCGTGACGATATGTATGTATGTATGTATTTTTATACGTCCTGCTCGATTCAGAGTGATGAGTACTAGATTGTCTGCTCTCTAATTAAACCACAGTACTATAATCAATACAAACCACAATTTTAGAGTGTAAAACAACATACACATATTATAACTATGCAGGCTTGGCCTTGGTACACATGGTTGTAACCATTATTGAAAAAATGCGTAAGCATTTAACACAAATAACTGTGCTAGATGACTTACTACATAGAGTAGATAGATAGAGTTTTTTTATTGACACATCTTGTGATTTAAACTCCCAGATAGGACAACAGTTAGGCTGCAGTATTTGAATATACTACATCAAAACATGCAGGGCCTATCTGGCAAAGAGTTAGAGTTAAGTTTATTTCTAGAAAAATATGACGTTAAGGTTTTGTGCTTAACTGAACATTGGTTAAGCACCCATGAGGTTATTGTTATAAATGAATATTACACAGTGCAGAGTTCGTATATAAGAAAGCAGGCTATTAGAGGCGGTTCTCTCATAATGATTCAAATTTATTAAAATGCAAAGAACGTAAGGATATTGTAAATTTATCTATTGAGCGCACTATTGAGTTGTCCTGTGTGGAACTAGATTTATATATTATAATATGTGTATATCGACCCCCTTCTGGTGATTATAATCTATTTGAGACTGTTATGGAAGATGCTCTTAATAAAATTATAGGTAGTCATAAGAATATTATAGTATGTGGTGATTTTAATATTAATATTTTAGAGAATTCTTCACAGTGTACTAGATTTCTGAATCTTTTTAAGTCATTTAATTTAAGTAATTTATTCTGTGAACCTACTAGAGTCTCTGAAACATCTTCTACTTGTTTGGATACCATATTTAGTTCTTGTGTTGCTAAAAACCCAGTAGTTATTAGTTCTCTTCCTTCTGATCACCGTGGACAGATAGCTAGTTTTTCATGTACAACATATGATAAATCACATACAGTAGAATGTAGGCCTCAGACTACCAATCGTCTTATACGTTTTAAAAACAATATTATGGCTAAACTCAATCCCTCAATTTTGAACTCAGAAAATCCAAATACAATTTATAATTCACTTTTTGGAATAGTAAATAATGAGTTTCAAGACACTTTCAAGAGTAAAACTGTCACATTAAAGGGTACTACCGGATCTTTTAACCAGTGGGCCACTATAGGTATATACAGAAGTAGAGCCAAATTGTTTGAATTATATGGTATGAAACAACATAGATTTGACACACCTTTTCTAAATTATGTAAAAAACTACTCAAAAATTTTGAAACAAGTTTGTGTTATGGCAAAATCTAAATTTATTAGTAGCAAAATTTAGCATTCAACAAATGTAATTAAAGAAACTTGGAGAATTATAAATAATGAAACAGGAAGAGCACGACCACGGGAAAACCAATTTGAACTAAAAGAAAACAATTTATTAGTCACCAATCAAACTCAAGTAGCGCATATGTTCAATAGTTTCTTTGCGAGCATACCTTTGTCAACTAATAGCTCTTTACAATCATCATCTTTAGACGCTGGAATTTTTTTGCTTAGCAGTGTACCTGAATGCAAGAGCGTGTTTAGATTCGAGCACGTTACCCCGCGAGATATATTGATCGCATATAATTCAATTAATATTAAAAATACCGGCGACTTTTGGGGCATTTCAATTAAAATTTTAGGTACTATAGTTGAGACTGTTGCGCCTTACCTCTCTATAATTTTTAACCAATGTTTTGACTTAGGCGTATTTCCGGATTTGATGAAATTAAGTAAAATCATACCTTTATTCAAATCTGGCAGTAAAAATGACGTAAATAACTTCAGGCCCATCTCTATCTTGCCGGCATTTAGTAAAATATTTGAAAAGATTTTATTAAAGCAGTTACTAAGCCACTTTAATTTAAATAGTCTGCTTCATAAAGATCAATACGGATTTACTAAAGGTAGATCCACTACTGATGCGGGTGTTGCTCTCATTAAATACTTGTATAATGCTTGGGAGTCATCTAAAAATGCTATCGGAGTATTCTGTGACCTCTCAAAAGCATTTGATTGCGTTCATCACGACACACTATTGCGTAAGCTCCGCCACTACGGCGTAAAGGAAACCGCACTTTGTGTTGTCGAGTCGTACCTGCGGCAAAGATTTCAGTGCGTTGATGTAAATGGGACTACATCCTCTAAATTACCTATACAGTTAGGCGTTCCACAAGGCTCTATTTTAGGTCCTTTTCTATTCCTTGTATATATTAATGACTTACCTTTTTATTTAAAAAATATCTGTGATGTCGTACTTTTTGCAGATGATACGTCACTTATTTTTAAAGTAGATAGGAATAGGAATCAATTTGATGATGTAAATAATGCACTTATACAGGTTACACAATGGTTTACAGCAAACAACCTAGTGCTTAATTCTAAAAAGACCAAATGCGTTAAATTTGCTTTACCTAACGTTAGACAACTGGGACCTAATATACGGCTAGATAGGGAGGAACTTGACACAGTTGACTCGACAGTGTTTCTAGGCATTACACTAGATAATAAGTTACAGTGGGGTGCACATATAGCATGTCTTGCAGGTAAGCTCAGCTCTGCTGCGTATGCTGTCAAAAAAGTTAGACAACTTACTGATGTTGACACAGCTCGTCTAGTTTATTTTAGCTATTTTCATAGTGTCATGTCCTACGGTATTTTGTTATGGGGAAAAGCTGCGGATATTCAGAATATCTTCGTTCTACAGAAACGAGCTGTACGAGCAATATACATGTTAGGTGCAAAAGATACTCTTAGGGAACGCTTTAAGTCTATAGGGATTCTTACAGTAGCCTCGCAATTTTTATTTGCTAATATATTGTATATTAGGCAAAATATAGGTTTATTTACTACAAAAAGTGATGTACATAACATAAATACTCCAAACAGGCATAAGTTATATGCCCCTTATCATCGTTTACATAAAGTTAATAATTCTTTTGTAGGGCTAGGTATTCGTATATACAATAAAATACCAATTAGTCTTTTAGAATTGCCATTTAGTACGTTCAAAAGTAAAATAAAAGACTGCCTTATTAGGAAAGGTTATTATACCATTAATGATTATTTCAGTGATAAGGATAGATGGTCACTTACACTAGCCAACTCTTGATGTTTTTAATTTATATAGATACCTTACTTTTCAGTTTTTTATATAATATCTCTAGTTCTATTAATTTAATATTCATGCATTATTAGGTCGTTCAACTTACTACATTTACATTTTCATTGTTGTTCCACAAAGTTTATTAAAATTTGCTACAGTGTTAGATGAAGGTAACTCGTTATCATGGGCTGGATACTAACGTTTTTGTAATTTTCGTGTATTCATATACCGTCACTTTCTGTAACATACTTTTCCACCATAGTTCTGAACATGATCGCGAGTTGCCTACATTATAAAGCGTAAGTGGATGCTCCTGTTACACAAGATTCACATTTGAAGACTACTACAGCACTTAATTTAGTAACTACATATTTGTTTAAGTATTATGTATGTTCTTATTTACTATTTACAAGTAATTAATTACAATGTGAAACAGTTAATTATGATTACCACAGTCGAAGGACTTAAAAAAAACCGATTTAATTTTTATAAACTAATTTAATTCATAAGAAAAGTATTACAAAATTATAGGTCTGACTTAAGACGATGTTAGTACAAAAGTGAGTCGCAAAATTATATTTCAATATTCAATAAAATGTAATTTGATGAGGTGACAGAACGTGCAGGTTGCGGAATATTCCAGTAATCGTGGAGACATCAAGCGATGGCACGAGGCGCCGACTCAGCACACGAAACATCGGACCATGGACATTTTATGTTGCAATACTAATAATTCACGTAAATACTTCGTTACGCTAGCTTGCAAATTTGGTGTAGGCAGAGTGCGTAACACCTCCCCTCTCAGAACAGCAACTATTGGAGAACTTTGAGCGAGAAAGTTGCTGTAGGGTTCTTTGTTTGCGGATCTGGAGTAGCATATATTTCTTCTTTGGATGATGGGTTTGTATTGTTTCTTCTTTTCAGACTTCTGCGTAGATTGGAGTTCCGGATTGTATGAACTACGATGAATATAGCTGCGCTGAATAGTATTCCATAAAAAGGTATAGTGGTGTGGTATAGTGTTGAATCCTTTTCTATAGGTTCTAGTTTAACGGGATGCTGCATCAGTATTTTTTCTTCTAGGTTATGTAGTTTTTTCAGATTCATGGTGTTCAGATGGATGTGCGGGATAGCAGAGTCATTGATCTCATAATTTGGTAATTCGGAGATTTTGATTGGATTTCCTTTTACTACGTCGTTTAGGTTGACAATAGTGAATCCTTCTGTGCGCAGCAGGCAAGATTTCGGAATGGTTACGAGGTAGCTTCCGTTGAGGGTCAAATATTCTTGATGTCCACATTTAAGTTCCGTCTTCGTTGGTTTAGGAAAGGTGATTGTGTAGTGTTGGTCGTCTAATTGTTCGAGGGCTGGCTTGGTAATAGTTATTCTCGTTGGTAGGCAGTCTGCAGAGATGATCTGGTTCGTGATGAGATGTTGCACGCAGTCTTGTTGTTCAATGAGGTGATTGTTTATCGTCTCTTCACAGATATGGAACTGGCTTAACTTCGGGCATTCAGCCTCTATGTACATGAAATTCTTCCCGTCAGTTGCTAGGTAAGGATGTGTAGGTATAAGGCTTTGGGTGTATTTATTAGGAATAATTGCTAGTTTATATAACTGGTAAGTGTTGGGTGTAATGACAGGGAACTTGAATACAAATACTATCCTATTGTCTGAATAAAAATAATTTGGTTTAATGATTTTATAATATTCTCTTAAATCTATGTGAAGAATTTGATTGTCACTGTATATTGTTTCCAATCGACCTATCATATTCTGTAAAACATCAAATCTTAACATACTATGATGTGTACTCGATGTACGTATAAATGCTAAACTATCTTCTATTCTAGTTAATGCCAATAATAAGTCTTCTGTATTTTCGCTAGTTATAGTTAAGAGTTGGTTTAACTTAACGAATTTGAGTAAATCAGTTTTATAACCTTCACTTAAGATTAGTTCTAACGTATTATTGATTTTTTCTTGATTAGAATTTATTGTTGAAAGTAATAGATCATGTTGAACCATCCAATCCTTATTAAGACTTATATGTTTATTCAGTTCAGAATAAATTTTTATCTCGTTATTTTCTAAGTATTTTATCGCGTTGTCGTATTTTTCAGCATCTTTATAATCCAAGTTTCCAGTTATCTCTTTTATAACAGACCCTAAACCGTTAAAAATACTTTTTTTACTACGGCTCGGTTCTAAACTAATTATTTGGTCGCGAATTTTATTTAATTTAGAAAGTATATAATTAATTTGAGTGGAATACAGAGGGAACGTACTATTATCTAATTTGGACTCGAATAATTTTAACTGTGAATCTATTGTATTACGTTTGTCTTCGATGTCAGTTAAGTTCAAGTAATGTAGAAAGGAATGGTAGTGAGTAATAAGTTTTGTTGGTCCAAGGTCAAAAGGTAGAAGTCCAGGTCCATCACCTAGGTAGTCAAGTTTTATCTCCAGCGTCTTGATCAGGTGAGCGGTCATTAGTAGAAGTATTCTGAAACAATTTTGAGGGTTTAGGGATTCGTTTTAGTCTATTCTTGGCAACGGGACCTTTCTTTTTAGACGTGTAAATGTGTATTGGCAAGTCAGCTAGCACAGTGTCTTGTGTGTATCGTGGGGCGGTCTTTTGTCGGTTAGCTAAAGGGTTAGAAATGAATACTTGTTGGTCAGGTTGATACTCAACCTCCGGCTCTCTATTTTTATTACGATTTTCTATTAATCTAGAGCGGTTTTCTAAAGAGGATTCGTATATTAAATTATATACTTGTTGCATCTGTTCGCGATGATTTAATATGTATTGTTGCATTAGATGTTCACTTAGGTTTAGATCGAGTGGGTCACGAGGATCAAAGTGACCTCTTATTATATCGTGGGGTCTACATTTAGTGAAGCTGTGAATAGAGCTGTTGTATGCTAACACAGCGTAGGGCATTAAATTAATTATAGGTTCTGAAGGTTTTTCTAGTCTTAATATGCGTAAATGTTCAAGTAATGTTAAATGGAATCGCTCGATTATGCCATTGTCGTTGGGAGAGTGTGGTAACGTCTTGTGGTGAATGATTTTATGTAGTCTTACGAATTCAGCAAACAGCTGATTACTGAATTCGGTGCCATTGTCTGTTACAATCGTTAAAGGTAATCCGTGGTGAGTACAATACGTTAATAAAGCTTGTAAGATGCTGACGGCAGTCCCATCTCGTAAATGATAGGCCTGGCCATATTTAGAGAATACGTCCATAAATGTTATGTACTTTTCATTCTGGGCTGTGAACAAATCTAAGTGGACTATTTCTAACGGTTTAGAAGCGGGTGGTACAATATTGAATTGTGGTCGAATCGGATTACGGTCGTATTTAGATTGGCCACATACAGTACATTCATTTATATATTTGGCAATTTCGTCTTTCATTCTGGGCCAATAATATCTACTAGATAAAGATAAGTAACATTCTTGTATTCCCCTATGATTTGTTTTGCCCTCATGATAGTGCTTAATTATTTCTTGCTGTCTAAGGTACTCTTTTACATCTTCTAATTCCCTTTTAGTAAGAATTAGGTTCATTGATGAGCTTTTGAAGTTATTCTGAATAATAGGTATTATGGAATACATGCCTAGAGGAGGCGTTATTTTCATAGCAGTTTTTATCTTGGGGTTAACAAATTCTTTAATTGCATTCACCACGTCCTGTTCTAAGTTTGATTGTGAGACTTGTATAAGAGTGCGTGTGTGGGTGTCAAATGGTTTGATAGCAGTCGGTCGTCGTTTAATGTCGCCTACAATTGTAAAACATATCTGTCGGTGAAATTTGTTCAGTGGTTCGTCAGTAATGGGTACTTCTAAAATTGGGTTTTCGTCACTAGTATGTACAGTAGCTGTCGTAGAACTTGATTGTGGTGGCGGGTTTTCAGAGGGGGCAACTGCTAAGGAGTCAGTTTCCTCGTTGTTAATTTGTATACGAGATAATGCATCGGCGTTTTTATTATATTTGCCTGCTTTGTGAACTACATTAAAGTCGTATTCACTAAGTTTTAGTCTCCACCTGGTTAGCCTAGCGTTACCGTTATCTTTAAGTTCAGTAATCCACACGAGTGGCTTATGGTCAGTGATAATTTTAAATTTTCGGCCAAAAAGATAGGGTCGGAAATATTTAGTGGCCCACACAACTGCCAATAATTCCTTTTCGATTGTGCTGTACTTCGTTTCAGTATCGTTAAGTGTTCTAGAGGCGTAACACACCGGTCTATCACTGCCAATGGGTCCTTGTGATAGTACGGCTCCGATTGCTACATTTGAGGCGTCGGTGGTTAACAAAAACTCTTTAGAAAAGTCTGGGTATTGTAATATGGGGTCATTAGTAAGGAGAGATTTACATTTCTCGAAACATTCTTTATATTCAGTATCTAAAGTTATTTTATTAGATTTCTTTAAACACTTAGTCATAGGTTTTGTAATGCGGGCAAAGTCCGGTATGAATTTACGATAGTAACCTATGAGGCCTAGGAACTGCTTAATTTCTTTTGTAGTTTTTGGCAAGGGATATTTTTGTATAGCGGCAATTTTTTCAGGGTTGGGTTTAACACCATCTTTACTAATTATATGTCCTAAAAACGGTGTTTCTAATCGAAGGAATTCAGATTTGTCGAGCTGTATTTTAAAATTAGAATTGCGTAATCTCGCGAATACCTTCTCGAGATTGATCATCATCTCCTGGAGGGATGTACCAAAAACACAAATATCATCGAGGTAGACTATACAGCATTCATTCTGGAGGCCACGGAGAACGTTATCCATCACACGTTGAAATGTGGACGGGGCGTTCTTTAATCCCATGGGCATACGCAAGAACTCGTAATGCCCGTTCTCTACAGTGAAAGCTGTCTTCTCAATATCATCTGGGTGCATCTGAACTTGGAAAAATCCAGAAGATAAGTCAAGTGTAGTGAAATATTGACATCTGCCGAGTTTATCTAGCACGTCAGAAATGTTCGGGATCGGATACTTGTCGTCTACAGTCTTTTCATTTAATTTTCTGTAATCTACGACAAGTCTCCACTTTTGTTTACCAGAAGCGTCTATTTTTTTGGGAACTACCCATATGGGAGAGCTCCAAGCGGCTTCTGAAGGGCGAATAATTCCTTGAGCTAACATCTTAGAGATTTGGTCTTTGACTTCTTGTCTGTGTACGAAGGGGTAGCGATAACTCTTAGAATGAATTGGCATTTCGTCTGTAGTTCTTATCCGATGTTTAATTTGGTTCGTGAAACTAAGAGGTTCGTCTTCTAAATAAAATACGTCGGCGTACTTACTGCATAGAGTTAATAAATTTGATTTTTCTTCTTCATTTAAATGGTCTACGCGTAATCGCGATAATACCTTTTGAGTGCGTTCCGAATCTGGTTTACTTTGCGTGCATTCTAGATTAAGTGAAGTTATTTGTAAAGGACGGTCTAACTGTTCAAATGGAATAGTTATATCGTAATTTGTCGGGTTTTCTATTTCAATTACAGCTGATTTATCTTTAACGCTCGATATACATTCATGAACAATGCAATGACATACGATCTGCTCGTTTATGTAAATGTCGCCGTCATAATTATAAATTGGGATTTTTACTAACTTACTAGAATTAGCTGGAATAGTCTCTTGAAAATTTAAACTTTTAGACTTGAAAGTTAACATGGGTATACTTGCATAATCGGTTATTAATAAATTTCGTTTTAAATCTATCTGGCAATTATCTAAAATGTCTAATCCTAACAATCCATCAAAGTAATTATGAAATGTATATATAAATAATTTAATTGCCTTATCATCGTGAAATTCTGAAAAATTTGGTAATGTTATAGAATAATCATGGACGCTAGTTAATCGAGAATTAGTAACTTCGAACGGATCATAGTTAAGTGGTACTTGTGAGTAAAATCTTTGTACTGCGTCCGGTGAAATAAAAGATTGGTTAGCGCCGGTATCTACTAGTAATTTTAACGGGGGATTAGATATCTGTATATAACGTAACTCCTTCTTCGATTGTAGATTTAAATCTATTTTGGTTCGGGTTTCGGTGGACCCTCCTGAAAATCCAACTCCTTAAAAGGTCCTGTAGAGTCTGTAGTCGTGTGAGGTAAGTCAATCGGTACGTCGTTATAGTAATAATGTTGGTCAAGGTCGTGGTTATAATTAGAATAATTATTATAGTCGTCATAAGCCGTGTCGAGTTGCTCGTAACAATACTCTGGATAGTAATGTGAATCGTAGTAATCTGTACATTCGTTGAAATTTATCTCACGCGATTTAAAATAATTATTGGGTGGTGGATTTCCTGACCTTCGCCAATCATGTCCGGTCATGGTTGGTTGTAATGGTTTTGATGAATAATGTTGGATACCACTCATGGGTTTTGGCTCAGAAGCGTGCGCTTGAACATTCCTATGGGGTGTTCTAAAAACGTTACTATGCGAGTTATAATTGGGTGGCGGCGCACGGAACATTTGTTGCGTACGGCTAGTCATATTAGGGTTATATAAAGGTCGCTGTTGAAACTGTGGTTGAGAAAATTTGAACGCGGGCTGCCACTGCGACTGCGGTTGCGGCATCTGCATAGGCATGCGCCAACTCGTTCCTGCATAGGAATTAACTCTAGGTACGTTACCTCCGGGTTTCTGGACGTTCGGCTGCGTAGCGTGCGGCTGCCGTCTCTCTGTTACATGTTCATTCCTATGCTGTAGGTATATGACATTTTGTTCTTCATGGACAAATTCCAGAGCCTTTTCGATAGTTTCGGGTCTCATACACCGTATGCGTGACCCCAGAGGTTCTTTAAGACCTCTTATAAATGATTTTAATGTTAGTTTTTTATATAAATCCCGCTTGGCTTCGATAGTTGAAGGCAATTGTTCGTGTAAGGACACATATGTCATAATTATGCTGAAGAGGGTCTGTAATTTGTCATAAAATTCTTGGGGCGAGCTACTGCCTTGCGATGACATAGCGATGTCATTATATAATGCGGTTTCGTCCCTTTGATCGGCGAAATTATTTATTAAAGCATTACGAATTCCGCTCCAATTGTCGGCTATTCCGTTAGAATTGATAGTTCTGGCCGCGGGGCCCGTAATCTTATTTAAAATACCGTTAATTAAACATAAGTTAGTTAACTGGTAATTTGGATCGTCTGCGATATAATTTGCAACTAATTGATCGCATATCTGAATAAACCTAGTAAGTACATTCGGATTGCCATCAAACTCGGGCACTGGGCGTAAGGCCTTGTGAATCATATCAGGGTCCAACGGCATTTTTGGTTCACTAAAAGGACTACTTAAATTGAAATTTCTACAATCTAAATCTCTAGTTACGTCTAAATCTTTATTCCTACGTTCCTGTCGAAGTGAGACAGGTGTCTCCCTAGGTTTCCTTGGATGGAAAATTTTGAAGGGAATAATAGGAAGCAACTAAACGAAAATATTTCAAAGCACTTACATATACTGCATATCTGGTCTTCTTTGTATTGATGGTTGAATACGCCCGTCGACTGTAGGTTCTTCTGCGATACCCGAAATAGTACTTAGGAGTACTAGCAGCGACAACGGAGTCAGCTGGACAACGATTTTGGAAGTCTTAACGCGCCGCGCACTGCCTCGAGTATCCTACCGACTGCGCCAATTATGATTACCACAGTCGAAGGACTTAAAAAAAACCGATTTAATTTTTATAAACTAATTTAATTCATAAGAAAAGTATTACAAAATTATAGGTCTGACTTAAGACGATGTTAGTACAAAAGTGAGTCGCAAAATTATATTTCAATATTCAATAAAATGTAATTTGATGAGGTGACAGAACGTGCAGGTTGCGGAATATTCCAGTAATCGTGGAGACATCAAGCGATGGCACGAGGCGCCGACTCAGCACACGAAACATCGGACCATGGACATTTTATTTATTTATTTATTTATTAAAACTTTATATACACAATAGTATAAAGGCGGACTTAATGCCATGGGCATTATCTCCCAGTCAACCTTAGAGTGGTGCAGAGAGAAAAGAAGTAGGTGTAATATAATGAAAACTAATTTGAACTAATATAAATTATAACTAAGTATATTATAGATCTAAATGATACATTAAAATAAATACGTTAGGTACATAATATAATATAAACATACATGATATAGATATATTATAAAACTACATAAATACACAAAGGCATATATAATATATATACTATAAATATATAAACACATACATACATATTAAACCACATTGAACTTAAACGACTTGATTTTATGATTTTATGTTGCAATACTAATAATTCACGTAAATACTTCGTTACGCTAGCTTGCAAATTTGGTGTAGGCAGAGTGCGTAACAAGTTGCAGCTCCTTACAAAAACAAAATATGTACCATAACACTGGCGATTAAAAAGAGTGGCCACGAGTTTTATTGCCCGTTCTTTCTCGTGGTTCTACCTATTGCTTTGCGAATGGGCAGTAAATGTAAATGTAGAAGCATTATTAATTTACTTTAAAAATTTGACGTTCATAAGCGTCACGTTGTGACCTAGATGAATAAATGATTTTTGACTTTTGACTTTTTTTTGAGTACTCAGCTTCACTCCTAGACAGAGGTTGATAAAATCCCTAGCTCGTCTACTCATATTTATAAAGCGGGTCTCAATCGCGTAATTATTTGAAAATAAGCGTGCTTCTAATCGCCTCGACGGTACAGCATGGGTTAAACCAGCTATGTCCACGGGTTCACTGTGTCTCTCGGAGAAATTAGAGCCGGAGTATTTGTTGTTACCAGTAAAAACCACCCCGACTGCCGACCAACGACGCCTTACGGGGAGAAGCCACGATACAAGAGCTGTCCAGTCTTCCTGCCATTGAACCATGTCCAACCAATCGCAGGGAAGGCTACAAGCCCTCTCCTGCCCTTACTAGCCCTATCTCTTACACAGTTCGTTGACCGGGTTTCTTCCTGTAAATGGCAAATAGTTTCTCTCCCAGTTTGACTTTATACCGGGTGATATGTGATTAAAATGTTTTTCCGTAGTTAAGTATACTTTATTTTATATTTTTGTTGATATAAAATACATATATTTAGACAACTACTTTATTGCATTTTCTAAACTTACAAGGTAGACGTTTCAAACTACATTTACCGCGAATAGCTCTTATCCAATAAAGTGTTACACATTGAGCTAATTTGGTCCATATTTTATTTGCAGCTCTTGACCTAGTTTATACACACATCAAAAAGTCTAAGCAACACATACTATTTCAAATTATTAATCAATTATTATATCATTTCTTACCAAGTAGGTAATACATATGTAAACTTTTTTGATCTAGAGGACATACTGGCTGGTTGTAAAAAAAATCGACTATCATAGGTATTTGTTTTTTTTCACAAATTCAAAAGCGAATGCATTTGTTCGAATTGTATAGCGTTTTCTTTCCATAATAAAATTTAGTATTCTGTATCATTTTTATGATTTAAACAATAATTTGATAAAGTTTTGAACAAATTTGTATTTTGAGACTTTTTTACGTCATGTAGCGACGTCATTTGAACGCAGATGAAATGCAAAGAGCGGTAGGGATGTTGCAAGCGGGAAGAAGTCAATCTCAGGTATCTCGGCATGTTTGTATCAACAGAAGCGTTATTTGCCGTCTTCATCAGCGTTACACTAACACGGGAGATCCTGCTGAGCAGCACCCAGGTCGAGGTGAGTGTACAACCCATTTGTCATTGTCTTGAAACACATTGTAAAATTGAAATTTGTAGTGTTGCTTAAACTTTGTTGATGTGTGTATTTTAGGCTAGCAGTTATTAGAATCGATATGCCGTCTAATCCAAGCGGGATGCTTTGTGAAGTGATATCTTATATCACTTATTAAAAACCTATTACTGATCTTTAGCTTTGATTATATACTGTATATAATCAAAGATCTTTAGATACTGTTGTACTTTTTCAAATAAGTAAAGATGTTTTAAAGTCTGGTGATATGCGCTTTTACCCTTCAGTTATGTATGTGAGTTTATTTATTCCTATTATTACAAGATTTCGCCCGCGGGTCCGCCTGTAGG
This sequence comes from Euclidia mi, assembly GCA_944739405.2. Classification (NCBI taxonomy): domain Eukaryota; kingdom Metazoa; phylum Arthropoda; class Insecta; order Lepidoptera; family Erebidae; genus Euclidia; species Euclidia mi. The sequence continues at coordinate 87,393,244 of OX123186.2, read as the reverse complement.
TATCGCGATAAAAGATAGCATTTTTGGTAGTAACGTAGGTATTAGCAATATTACTGTACGTAAAGTATGATAACAATCCGTTCAGTAGCTATAGCGTGCAAGAAGGACAGACAAACATAGCTACCTTCGCAAATTTAACGCCATACTGTCATTACTTGTCGACTTATCAGTAAGTATTTGTAATAAAAGATACTTTGTTAACACCGTTGGAAAATAAAGGGAAAAGAGAGGCTTAAATAGTAATTATTTGTATTTACAACCTGTTATTAAACTATGTAAATTGGTTGAGCCTTATAAAATACGACTCCTAATTGATGCTATTAAAATTTTTTTTTTGCAAATCACAAAAGGTCATTTATACAAAACTTGATTTGCAGGATGTGACGCAAGCTATAATTAAATGTAATCTCAATTTAGAATCCGAAACAGAATTTGCATAGAAATTCTCTTTTGTAACATTTTGTCCACCATCTTGGATTCAGGTAAGGATAATTGAGATAATAACACGGGAAAAGGAAATGAAAAAGAAGACATTAGGCAAATTACAATTACAAATAATTATGATTAACATAATTGGCGCCTGCCAAGTTAGTAGTCAAGCGGAAATTGACTTACGGAATTAATGTGCGTATCAAATAGTTAATTATCGCTTTACCGCTAAGCAAAATCCTACTTTTTAACTCGCCATGGTGGTCGCCATGGTCGATCTGGAGTTTATCCTCTCTTATTGGAGGTAAATTTGTTTGCAAAGGGAATTAATACAAGGAATTTAAGAACAGGTTTCTTTATATTTAGCAAAAATATCGCCAAGTGGACGTAGGTAAGGTTATAGACAGGTAGGTACTGCCAACACTAAACATATCAGCGCCTAAGTTATATTTATCATCATAATCGCCCTAGCGTTATCCCGGTTGCATCCAAGACTGACACGCCTTGGAGCCCGAGGTCTGCTTACTGGTCTAATCAGATATGACAGAATATAAAGTAAGTTATACTTATATGTAACTTAATATCGTGCGAGGGGTCTCATGTAATGATTATTTTTCAAATGACAGACATACCCTATTTCTCAAAATAAAAAATATGATAATATATTATTTTTTATTTTAAGAACAACAAAACAAGGAGATATTTTGTGATAGTAAAGGTTAAGTCTATTGCAACTTGAGATTTGAGTTTTTTTTAATGAAGAGAAGACAAACATTTCTAATTTTCCGTAGCCCATAAAAATATCCCTACATAATAGTAAGCAATGTTCTATCACAATGTCTCAAGGACAAGCTGACATGCAAATCAAACAATGGTTTTTAGACACAACAACCGTTACTGCTGAACCTGCGTTCTCGATAACCGCAGCTCATTGTGACATTGTCTCGCTGAGCCAAAGGTCATCTCCCTAACCTCATTACCTCCTTCGCCATAAGAATTTGTTAAAACATTTCGTTTACATAACGTTAAATATTTATCAGTGTCTACATTTAATACTAATTGTGTACTTTGTTGGTAGTATCAGGGAGTCTATGCAGCGGTGTCCGTTATGTAAATGCCTTGAATATTTTACGCTGCGTCGTCGTCGACTCAATGTTGAACACGAAGTAAATTGTTGACTTCGTTTGAAGTATTCTGAAGTGGTTCCTTTAACTAACGAGTTGAGCTGAATTACTTTCGATACTCTGCATTGGCGGATATTTAAATGTGTTTGGTTTTTAACTGTTGTTCTTCCGGCGATGTTGTTTTTAAGTCGAAGTCTTTATGTGGTACTTTCGGAAGCCGTTATGGCATCTTTATTTGGTTGGGAATGACTTTGTAATTCGCTTTGGTTACAATACGATTTGTACATACTCGTAGTTCATGAAACAGCTGTGATTCAGATGCAATAGTTATGCTTAGGTTATCGTAAAAAGTATCATGTTCAGAAACAGGTCTTTACTTCGAATCTGTTTGTTATTTTTCTACTTTTGTAATCTATCTATGTATTATTATATTAAACTATTATATACAATTTTTGCGTTATTGACTGATGGACAACGCAAAACAACTGGACGCTATTAGCTGTAACTTGGAATGTATGTTCCTTGGGGAGTTTAAGGGAGTATCTACTAGAGAGGATATTTGAGCATCCCACCTTAAAGAGGTAAATTTCTCTCTCGTTTTCTTCATAAATCTGCTTGGTTTTATATTTAAATGGTTCATAGATTAGCTGACACCTGATAAGGACCGTACACATTACTTGACTATGTTCAAGTCATAGGTCTAAAAAGGTCTTAAAAAAACATTCAAAAGTCGCAAATATACACATTTGTCAAGTTATTTCTAATAACATAAATAACAATATTGATGTAAAGAAAACATGAAACATATTGCAGCAAACCAGTTATATCGGGCCGGTTCCTGGTCTTGTGAAATCATATCGAAAACATTCGTGTGTTGTGTGCTATTTCAAACGTTCAAGTTATAGACTTTGATACAATGCCTCATAGTAAAACGTAAAATGAGATAAGTCACATTTTAGTAATTTCTTTGCTTACATACCATGATTTGCTTGATTATTATGATTTGCTCTTAGATCGGTAAAGTTAAGCATTGTTTACACAGGTCAATTCTTGAATGGGTGACCGCTTGTTGTGGCATTTACATTAACTGCACTATCGAGTCTGAGATCTACTGAGTCAGAGTACATTTAAAGCAGTTGCTTACGGTCCTTGTCTCAGGACATTAATCCTTATTATTCGTAGGCCATGTTGGAGGACCACGGACGGTCTTTAATCTTCGCCACCAGAGTTGACACATATATCCACATGAAAAGAATAGCTTATGTTTACTTAGCTTTACTTCGGTCGTAAGATGACATAAATTTCAAAATGCCTGTAACATCATACTACAGTCGAAAGGACTTGGGAAAGTAAAATATATAACTATAAGTCTTTAAAGTCAAATAAATCTATGGAGTTATAAAAGACAAAGGGGCAAGAGATGCATACGATTAAACTTTGCTACAGAGGAGTTTAATTAAAGTATTGACTTAAGTCCTTTACAGAAATTAAATTGGGCTATACCTCAAAATTATCATTAACTAAGGACTAACATTTAGCAAAGTTATCCATTGAAATAAATTTCTACAAGATGTAATGAATAATGACTTTTGGTAAAATGCGGGAAAATTGAGAAATATTCGTCTGAGAGCGATGAAGCAATACAGAAATAGCTAAGATAGGAGAAATAGCTGTTTACTTAAATAAAGCCTTTGGTATGATTTGTCCAATGTCATGTGTTTGTTTTGCATGTCATATTGGGGGCAGAGAAAGTAAAGTTTTTATTGAACTCCAAGGATCACTTTGTAGACTAGATTCTGCGCAAGAGTGCACATCGGTTATCGCAAAGAAAGGTAGCTTTTGGTTTATAAGCTACTAGAGGATGTCCGTAGCTACACCTACACATTTGACTGTAACCCAACCATTTTTGCCGATCCCGTTGGAATTTCGTAAAATCCCTTCTTAGTGCACGCCTAAAGTAAACATACATGCCAAATTGCAGCTGCGTGCGTCTAATAGTTTTAGCTGTGCATTGTCAGTCAGTCAGTAACGCAAGAATTTTATATAAACATATATATTACTGCCAAGTTACATTAAAATTCATAAAGTGGTTTTGCGTGAAAAAATATCAATATCATTTATGCTCATAAACTTTTAGTTTATAAAAATGTTAGTAATCGGATACCCATATTATAAAGTAACTAAGGTTTCAATTTAATACTTTAAACGACAATTATACCCAATAATGATTTTTCTCATAGCAAAACCCTCCGTGTCACCAAAACTTATCTTGAGCATTTTAAGTTCTAATGTTCTCATTGATAGGATCGGGCCAACATTTTAACTTATGCACTTTCGTTACGCTTATGCTCATAACTCGTTCCACCTCCATACAAGTTTTATTAGGAAGCAAGACACAAATTAACAATTAGTTCGTGAAACAACGATATAAAATAAATATATTGCCAGTATGTTATGTTTTATTTATTTAGTACATTCTCGGGAATTGCGACAAAATTGCAGGCGTCGGGCGAATGCCCTCAGTGCAAATTGATCTACCCATTACATTTTCTCGTACACTATGTATTATTTTACTGTTTTATTTAACTTGTATTGAGTCTATAATAACGCGTTTTGAGTTTTGACGTTCTGAAATTGCATGAGGAAAACTGTGGTTTAAAGTCCAGGTAATCGACATAGCTCAAAGAATTAGCACGCTGAAGTGGCAGTCGGCTGATCACATTTATCGATCGATAATCGTTGGAGAAGTCATGTTCTAGAATAGAAACCGAGCCTTGGCCAACGTAGTGTAGGTCGACCTCCGGCTAGGTAGAGTGACGGTATACGCAAAGTGGCTGGCAACGGCTGGACACGAAAAGCCGAAAATCGGGCTCAGTGGCGTGCCATTTGAGAAGCCTATATCCAGCATTAGACTATGGCAACGCTGATGATGATACTTGATGGCACGGGCTGTTTCCGCAACGCCACGTCTTGGTGTGTATTTTGCGTACGGGTGGGAATGGTCATGTCATTCGAGCCACATAAAAAAAATCGGACACGTCAAAAAGTCATAGATAATAATATAAAAAAAAAAAAATCGGGCAAGTGCGAGTCTGACTCGCGCACCGAGGGTTCCGTACGCATTTTACCTTATTTGAGGTTGGTGCTAATTACGTTAGTCCTCTAAATCTGTATGAGCGCCCATACAACTTAGACGACTATCTTAAATGGAGTCTACTATGTATGTATGGGGACACCCGTAAATTTTCCACTTTTTTATTTTTTGTAATTTTTCCTTTATTTGTGCTGTAATACCCTGCTTTTGACCAAATTTCGTGATTCTAGTTCAACGGGAACTATCGTATAGGTTTTCGACCCAAAACCTATAGGGTACTTACGGTTGACCTAGAATCGTCAATTTTGGTTAAAACCAAGGTCTTACAGCACAAGTAAAGGAAAAATTCCGAAAATTAAAAAAAGTTGAAAATTAAGGTTAATTTTGGTACTTACAAGTTTTCGCAAAAATCTAATTTTGACCATATCTTTTTATCGGGTTGACCCAGGACCCTGATTTTTATACACCTAATAGGAACCATAGACCTCAGTATCTGGTATACATTTCAATTTGCTAGGTCCAGCCGTTCCTGAGAAAATCGGTGGTGACACACGGACAGACTGACAGACAGATAGACAGACGGACAAGAGAGTGATCTTATAAGGGTTCCTTTTTTACCTTGTGAGGTACGGAACCCTAAACAGTAACTTTAAATGCATATTTACATAATTGAGCATTGAAAAAAATGTTCAGAAAGTAGAGCCTCATGAGAAGAATCAGGCAAGAAACTCAAGGTCATTCTTTTCATCGTGTTGTTCTATACAATTTAAATAACTTGGTAACTATATTAAATTTTTCATAGGTATATGAGCTAGAAAATAATATATTTTACTTTTATGATTTAATTTGGTCGTTCCGGTAAATGACGTTAAAATAAACTAGATTTATCATAGATGTCCTTTTGTCTAGACGTTGCACGTAAATGTTCATAAGATATGCTATAAAAGTACAATAAACCTACCGTCAAGAATGCTTTGCACACAAACTCACACACACGTAATGAACGTCGGAGTCTCATAATGTGTGTATGTTGCAGACATGCATGAGTTGTTACAACTTTTTTATGAAGAAAGCAGAGCTTCTATGCACAATGTATTCTTTGCTCTGTGATTCACGGTAAGATTCATTATCATTAATCAATCATTGCCAATACGTAAATAAACATATAATTTTTTTAGATTAGGTGTATAATGTTTGAGCTTATGAGACTAAATTAAAACTATTTATTATTAACATGCAACTGAATTATTGATCCCAAAACTGAGTTCCCAAGAGGCTCCAATCAATAATTTATAGAGAGCCCATTAGTGCCAAGTACGATTTACAATAACGAAAACGAAATCGCGGCCACTGTCACAAAAATGACAATGACAAATAGTTGTAATTAATTCAAGTGAATGAAAAAGTAGTGATGCGCTTAAGAGCGAGCAAAGTGAATGAAGATCGCCGATCAAGGTCATACAACGGGATACATCCGAGTACACACTTGTCTTATTTGTGTCTACGACTATAAAGCTTAAGGCACATCGTAGGCGATGGGGACTTATCGCGGCGTGACCTAGGCAGTTGTTATGTACAGAGGGCGCAGTGCAACTTTAAACGTTGCTTGTCTCACCTTAACTCGAACGCAGCACAATATGGCGTTCTTGGCTTGTAAGTAAGTTTTCTTAGTTATTTTACCGGGCAGTGCAGTCTCTGCCTTACATCGGTATGTCCGTTATGCCGTCTCGTCTCCACCCCGTATCCTCCGTTGTGTTCTAACCTTAAAAGCTCAGTACAGCTGTCAATGAGTTTTTAAGCGTAAGTGGGGCTGAGGACTGGCTTTACGAGGAACAAGTGAACGGTACACGACATTTTTCTTGTAATTTACACATCTTGTTGGTATGTTACTGAATGTGGTTTCTAATGTATCTCGTTACAAGGAGGTAATTGTCATTCAACGTGGAGTAATTCTCTTTTTTATTTTAGATAACTAGAGTACCTGTATACTTTATTATATTCAGGCTCAGATTCACCACCTTTGAATAGGCTTAATCTGCTAGATATATTCAAAATGGGAACGTCCTTAGTTGGTAGGTAGTAGGACTTATCTGATAAATTAATTTAACAGGAACTTATTAGGCAGCGGTGAAACTGGACATTTGTACCTACTTTATATGTATTTATTAGCCGTCGTACGTTTTACAAATCGTGTAAATGAGATGTCCTGAGTTCGATCCTTATCGCGATTTGCCTGACGAACATACATTCATTTTTAAAACGAAAAATATGTATTAATCATAAGAAATTAAATCCCTATCAATAGATACAGAGCTTCTCAATGAAATGAAATCTTATGAATACATTCCCGTCATCGCAATTTATTTAAGTTTTAGGTACATCTGTAAGTTTAAATTGATTAATCATAAATATATATATATATGTGTGTGTGTGTGTGTGTATTGAAATTGGTATGCCATTATTGATTTAATAGATAAAAACTTGTCACGATTTTCTCTGATTCAAGCAAAGGCTGACAGATAGAAAATGCCTTAGGCATAAGTCAGCTCAATGCAAATATCTTTGCAGGAAGTGTTTATTGAATAATTTTAGTGTCGATTAGTTTCAGAAGATTATGAGTTACACCTTTCACTTTCTATAAATACATTGTTTAGTACCTACTTACTGTTTTGGCCAAAATGAAAATCAGAGCACGATGTAACCAGGGCTAAATTTTAGTAAGATGCTTAGAAGCAGAGGTATAATAAGTAGGTACATACGATGAACGATGTTTGTGGGTGTAATTTGTGTCCATTGATAAAATGTTTCTAAAGTCCTCCACGATACAGAATTTATTCCAAGTGCGGTAGTAGCTTTTAGACCTAAAAAAATCATTCAGTTATACGTTCATAATAATGAATCTTAGAAGTAGTAGACACTTTAGTCACAAGATACCTTATATCCATTATTGTCTTAAGATCTCAGTGTCAATTAAACAAATACTAACAAAGGTTCGTTTTGATTCCTTTGCGATAGGTATTTGTACAAGTTACATAATAGACTATGAGGAAATTATATATTTGTCCACAGACTATAGGGATACTACGTATATTTGTCCTAAGTAAAGGTAAATAAGTGCCGCACTTCTTTGTTTATTTTGGCAGAATCGTTTGAATTGTTTCCTAATGTCAACGGTGACGGCGTTTGTTGGCACGCATATATAATATGTATGTCGATAAACCAAAGGTCTAAATATTTTGACATTACATTAATGGCGCAATCAAATACATTGGGGCTTATTGCGAAACATGGACTAAATATATATTTGCTCTAGCCTGAGCCGTGTCAAAACTATTGTATATAGATTAATTAATTTTTCTGTAATACATCTTTCCGAAATTCGTTACAGCAAATGTCGAATTGCACTAAATTTTTCATATTGCAATTAATAATCTTTAAAATGTCTCTTTAAAAGATTCAAATGTTTTCATTGCTTCGTAATAAATAAAGCTTTATAAAGCTTTTGCATTTTACGGACAGATTCTTGGACTCCGTTTTAAGACGCAGACCTGCAGCTAAATAAACAGCCTTTACACTTAACTTTGTTTTTGACCATCTTTATTTTGATTGCAATTATTATGATTACAGAAGTTTAGTCTTCCATAAACACAGCGTAGTTCTGTTAATCGTCTATTGGGCCATTATTTTTTCCAGGGCCCAAATTGACTGACTATGTTGTAAAAATAATTTTAAAACAAATTAGTATTTTTTTGTTTTTTTAGGGTAATTTTGTTTTATCAATATTTAAAGTAAACAGTACAAGCATTAGCAGCGATGTTTCTTTACTATTTATTGTTTTGTTTGATATTAATACTAGGAAAGGAGTAGAAAAACAACAACTGTGTTACTTACTTAGAATAATCAGTTTTATTGTAGGAACTTTTACCTCAATTTTAAAAACCTGTCAGACATAAACTTAGACAAGAATTACAATAATCTTATTATGTAAAATCACAATCATCTCAGTCTAATATATTATTTTCTACTTAAGTTTACCACTGCGTTTCGTTATTTTAAATTAAGCTACTGTAATTTCTCAATATATGCCTTAATAATAGCAATTTAAGTTCAATCTTTATAGTATAGGTTGAAATATGGTAGACAAACAAAAAAATATTAAATTTGTGCTGATTCAAAATTATATTTAAGCTTTACAGCTTTTAACATATTCAGAAAAAGAGGGACAGGAAAGTAACGCAGTAGTTGTATAAGTAACGCAGTGTTAATCATATCATAGCCCTTGGTGCTTTTTTTCGCTTTTACCTATAGAAACGCTGTAAAAATAATACATTATTTGAAATAAAATAAAACTTCTTAAAAACAAAACAAAACCCTCTCAAATTAACATTTTTAAACATAAAACCTTTGTCTCATCAGTCTTATTTCTCAAATATATTTAATGGAACATCAAATTCGTACTATACACGTTTACCCTTCTTAATTATTTTAGGGTTAGGACCTATCTCGACAATATTATCATATGGTTCGTACGAAACATCCCTGTCAACAGGCTTGAACATTTTCGCCGAATCGTCAACTGCTTTAAAAAACATAATTTAACTTAAATCTCCTTCGTCGTCGACATTGCTTTGGGCAACACCCTGATAAAAGTACGATTTGTCTTTGTCTGAAGAAACTTTAACAATAATGTAAACACCGGAAAATATTTTAGACGGATGCACATTTTCTTTTTCAATCAAGTTTCTTTCATATGTATTAGATACTGAAGCTTCTTGTTGTATTTTAAGGTGTGAAAGAAGTTCATCATCTGAACTCGAAATTTGAGAATAATCCGATTCGTAATAAGATTTCTTAGGGTTGCCCACAATATTAGATATGTCCGTTAATACTTCAATTTCGTACATAGTTTTTAAGCCGTCTCTTTTTGGAATTACATCAAAGGAAATTTCTAAATCATGGCTTCCTTTAGGCGCCCTAAAGGGGCTGGTAGAAACTGGAATTGGCTGATATGTTTGAGGTGAAAAGCAAGCGCAAATGCCCCTTTGGCAGAAGCAACTAAGATCACGATATTGCAATAAGCCAGGAGTGTCTGAGAAAACTTGATGGACCTGAATTGTACCGCGGAGAGAGAGGAATTACACCTTGGGGAACAGCCTGCTCAACCTTTTGAATGTCGTCGTTACTTATGTAATATAACTGAATCTTTCAAGAGTCTTTCAAAGTGTTAAAGAAAGTTTCCACGTCAGGAGTGTCTAAGCCTGACGTGACGCTACTTTTTGGTCAGCTGTGCGTTTTAGATAGCCACCGACCCCATCATCCGCACCCTTACCATGGCCAGCTTGGAAAAAGTTCCAGGTTATGCGATCAAAGCCATAATCTTCAAAGGTTTTCGAACAGATCAAATAAAATTTTTATGTATTATGTAGCTGGACCGTCGGAAAAGACATGAATTGTTTTTACATGTGAATGATTAACCTTTAAAGTGCTGGTAACTGGATAGAGGTGTGCCCGAATTGATGCAGGATTATGAGAGTTATTCGGTGAGACACTGCAAAAAGAAGTAACTTGTGTTTTGTCTGCTTCCTGTGGTTTAATATACAAAACACTTGTATGCAAAGTAATTTGCTGGGGCGATCCACCAAAATGATGATGCTGGATTTCTTCAAAATATTTTCCATTATAATTTTCACTAAAAACTACATTTATCATTGGCTTAGACATTCCTGACGCGGAGACTTTCTTTCACACTTTAAAAGGCTCTTGCAAGACTCAGTTGTATTACATCAGTAACGACGACATTCAAAAGGTAGAGCAGGCTGTTCCCCAAGGTGTAATTCCTCTCTCTTCGCGGTACAATTCAGGTCCATCAAGTTTTCTCAGACACTCCTGGCTTATTGCAATATCGTGATCTTAGTTGCTTCTGCCAAAGGGGCATTTGCGCTTGCTTTTCACCTCAAAAATATCAGCCAATTCCAGTTTCTACCAGCGCCGTTAGCCCGCCTAAAGGAAGCCATGATTTATAAATTCCCTTTGATGTAATTCCAAAAAGAGACGGCTTAGAAACTATGAACGAAATTGAAGTATTAACGGACATATCCAATATTGTGCGCAATATCCTTTACGTTTTTTTAGTAGCATGATATCTCTGAAGATGTTTTCTTTTAGCCTCAGCATTTTTTACAGGGTTCTGTTTCAATTTTTCCCTATAACGCCGTTGTTTCTCTGCCGGTGTTGACGCCATTATATTGACAATAATATACTGTAACAAAATAACCCAATAATTAATTAAATGAACTGTAAAACAGATAAATACACTTCGAAAACTGTTTACTTTGCAACTGCGTTACTGCACCTACAACTGCGTTACTTCTCGTGGTAACGCAGTATAGTGGTAACGCAGTATAGTGGTAACGCAGTATAGTGGTAACGCAGTTGTAAAAATAACGTGTATTCTAAAATTTGGGTCATATGATAATAAATACCTGATCATTTTTGAGTGCATGCAAATATTTACTTATTCTATTACAAAACACAATAAAAAAATAATCAAATATCTAAAAAACTCACCGTTTGTCGTCGGTAACTCAGCGGACGCACAATAAACACACGCGCCTCTCTGGACGACTTGAGCTCGACTGACGCAGTCAGCGTCAAAGCCACGAACAGCCGCCTTACCACGCCAGCAATTCACATTAAATCAAACGAACTTAGTCGAAAATGCATGACAAAAGCCAAATTTAAGGCTCACTTTTGCTTGGTAACACAGATTACTTACGTTTTCTTACTTCAACAGGGACAAGACAAGAAATATTTCTTAAATAATACACGGTTAAAGAAAAGATAAACTTATAAGCCTGCTATTAAAGTTCATACTTAGCTTAATTTCCGTAGATATTTTAATTTTATAGTGCCGTGAAGATTTTTAGTGTAATGTCAATGTATTTGAAGCGAGTTGGTTGCTGGGACAGCCGGATTTTGTATGAGATACGACTGCGTTACCGAGAAAAGCCACTGAGTTACCGTCATTTACGTCGAATTATAAAATTTTTGCACAATATTTTATGTCTTTTTAGAGGGATATTATTGTTACGTTTCTACCAATAGCGATTTTATTTCAGTAATCATAGTTTTTTTTTAAAGTAATAGGCTCTGTTCTTGAGAGACCGATTATGGGCCCTAGAAAAAAATGGCCCTATTATATTATCAAGTTCAACAATTTACCAAAACATTTTAAGAGTGACCTGCATTTTATAAGTTAATCCAATACGTTGTTAGAGGAATTAACTTGGATCGCGTATAAATTCTATGACACGATCAGTCTATTGAAATTCGCAGTCTTAATAGGATAGGACATGGATTACGGGGTAACTCTCATTTAGCTTAGAGCGTTCGGGCCGGAAAATTATCGGAATTAGCTAAAGATTATTCAGTGTTAAATGCTCTCCAGTATCAGGTACTGCGAGATTTTCTCGAGTGGATCTCTCAAATAGTCCCGCGGGCGTTATAAGAGGCAACTAAAGCATTACCCCTCAGGGATTCATGCTACACTATTGTAGTTCACTATTTATTTTCTATCAAATACTATTTGAGCGTATTAAGATTTACTCGACTTCACTGAATAATAAGGTTATCTAGTAAGAATGTATTAATAGTTTTACAGGATTTCGGACTATTTGTTTGCTTTTTAACTTGAAAATTCTTAGGTTAATAATTTATAGGGTTTTTTTTTTATTTTTGTTGTCGATACGGATGGTAAGGTCTTCGTTGCTTAGATCGTAAGAATTGCTATTAAAATATAATTAGCTATGTGGAGTTGTGCATAAGAATGACAATAATATATCTGACTAAATAAAATAATGTGTGTAGTTGTAATTTTAAGACGTGTTTCGTTGAGTGGCTTAAAGTACGACAGTGGCTGGATACGAAGAGCTGAAAATCTAGCTCAGTGGCGTGTCATAGGGGAAGCCTATATATGTAGTAGTGGACTACGGCAGGCTTTATTAACTCCGTGTATGTCTGTAGGAAAATCTACAAGTTCTTTCCAAGCATATGGTTGAAATAATATAACAGTTGTATATATTGTGTTTATATCATTTTTATAGTTTTTTATTTTAAGTGTTTTAAGTTTTAAAATTCTTCCGGATTATGTCGTACAACGATGGCAAAAGTGTTGCAGAAATAGGTGCCAGTCTACCTTGCACATCGACTACGCTGGTGCGTTGCCCTGTTTGCTCCCAGGCACGATATTTTAAAGGTGAGCGGGGCTTAAAGGTACATTTTGGTAAAGTTCATAAACACCAGAGTCTACCTTCTGGCCCCAATACATCAATACACAATAGCATACACACTGAGCAAACAGTCGCCTACGAAATTCCATTTTGGCAATATTTGGGTAAATTAAAAAATTCAATTCCGGTTATCAAAAGAATTCCCCGTGGCGCAAGGCCTTTAGTGGCTCAAAATCTAGCACAGTGCATAGGTCTTGTGGTACGGGAGAATTCAGTGACGGCTAGGGAGCAACTTTTCACTTTCCCTTACAGAATTTTACACGCACAAGATGATCGGCTATCAAAAATACACTAACAACCAAAATAAAAGAAAACTGCAATATTTCGGAGTCCAAATTACAGCACTATACCCCCAAACCATACCGTAACAGTAATATCTACCACCACGTAGAAACCAAACTAAGGGAGGGTGACATTAGGGGAGCGTCCAGGCTCCTATTTAGCAGCGATGTGGTGGCGCCTTGCTCTGCAGACACACTCGCGTGTCTTCAGAGCAAGCATCCAGCGCCAGGGGATAATCTTTCCTTTCCTGACCCACCCGACTCCTTTTCAGATTGCCTCAGGATTACAGCCAAGGACGTGGTTGCAGCCGTTTGCTCCTTCCAAAGCGGGTCTGCTGGTGGCCTCGACGGCTTAACACCACAGCATTTAAAGGATCTTGTGTGTGCAAGCGCCGGGTCGGCCGGCGACACGCTTTTGAAGGAGCTTACAGCTTTAATTAATCTTATGCTCTCCGGCAATGTGAACAATGCCATCGTCGATATTTTGTATGGCGCCAATCTGTGCGCCTTGAGAAAACGAGACGGTGGCATTCGTCCCATTGCCGTTGGGTGTACGTTCAGGCGTATGGCAGCCAAGATTTGCTGCCGCCATTATAACACACTTTTAGGCAGCAAATTTCAGCCCCTGCAGCTTGGCTTTGGATCCAAAGGGGGCTGCGAGGCTGCCATACATGCCCTGTCAACATACCCTGGCTGTAATAAGGGTGAGGTTATCCTGAAGGTAGACTTAAAGAATACCTTTAACTCGGTTAATAGGAACACCTTGTTGACACAAGCTAAATTAGAAACACCCGAAATTTTCAGTTTTCTTTGGCAGTGTTACAGGCACCCTTCAAAATTGATATATAATGAAAATATTCTGGAAGCCGCCGTTGGCTGTCAACAAGGCGACCCCATTTGCCATTCACCCAATTATCAAAGAGCTAAAATCAAAATTTGACATCTGGTACCTGGATGATGGAACCCTTGCAGGTGATGTAGCCATAGTTTATCAAGACCTGGCACTTCTAAAGTCGAAAGTTTTATCCATTGGCCTAGAACTTAATCCCAGTAAATGCGAAATTTTCATTAACGATAACTTAGACAAATCCGATATACTTTCTAAATTTCAACATCTGGCTCCAAATATTACTCACGTTGAAAAAAGTGCTCTTCGCCTCCTTGGGTCCCCAATATTAGACGAAGGTTTCGATTTAACTATACAGGAAAAAAATCAAAATTTTAGTAATATTTCAGACAGGTTACTCAAAATTAATATGCATTCGGCTTTTACTATTATCAAGTATTGTCTTTTTGTCCCTAAATTTACACACGCTCTTCGATCTTCCCCTTTTTGGAAAAACCCATCTGCACTCGCCCAAATTGACAAACTTATACAAATTACTGTAAGCAAAATTCTAAATCTGGCCCTGAACGACCGAGTGTGGCTACAGGCGTCTTTGCCTGTACGCCTGGGCGGCCTTGGCGTTCGCAAAATTACCGACGTAAGCTTACCAGCATTCCTGTCCTCGGTCCACAGCACTGAAGAATTGACCAGGAAAATTTTAGCACCCACACTGGTCGAATCTGAGGTGCCGTGTATGACCGATGCCATAAATGCTTGGAGAATGGCTTGTCCAAGCACCGAGTTACCCCGAATCCCATCTTCTCAGAGGCAGTGGGACGGGCCGAATTGCAGCGTGGTACGAGAAAATCTCTGAAGTACGTCGTCCAATGCTGCAGAGCGTGCTCGTTTGCTGGCTGTGGGAGAGTGGGAGTCAGGGCTTTGGCTTCAGGCACAGCCATCGTCCAACATAGGTACCATGTTGGACGATACGACTTTCCGCATTGCTTCTTGCCTTCGTTTAGGTGCACCATGTGTTTCTCCACATCGCTGTCACTGTGGAGAGGCTGTCGACAGCCTTGGTCACCATGGTCTGTCATGCAGCAGGAGCGCAGGTCGTATAAGAATAAGAATAAGAATATTTATTTGCTCGAAACACGGTTAAAGTTTTACAAGATGGTATGTTGTTAATAATACGTACAGCATGTTTCACCTGAATTCGGCATGCAAAATTAGAGAGGAGCAACAATCATAATTTATTAAACTACCCATTCATTATATATATATACCACAAATGATTATAATAATTTCATCACATTAAATAATGATATTAATTACCCTTCGAAAGGTTTTCACATAATCATGTCAGAAAAATAGACAGTAATCAATAATCAAAATAGATAATAATCAATAATAAAAAAAACAATAATCAATAATCAAAAATAGACAATAACCAATAATTTAAAAATAGACAATAATCAATAATTAAAATTAAATCCAATACATTTCAACACAAAATTAAAAACTAAGTATAATAAATAGATAGGTATAGAATTTGTTACAAACGTTACATAGAATTTAATAATACTGTGCATAATAAATAATAAATTGGTTCAGTTGCAGTTACAAATGCCAGATACAATAATTAATAATAAAAATAAAAAAAATAGTAGTTACATTATTTTATCTTTATGTGAAAAATATTCTTGTAGATTATAAAAACATTTCTCAATTAACCATTTTTTCAGAGAGCTTTTGAATTGCTTTAGCGGAAGCTCTCTTACAGCTTTTGGTATCTTATTATAAACCTTAATCGTCATGCAGCTACTGTTTCTTTGATATAGAGTAGTGGATATTTGTGGTAATGCTAGCTTTGTTGTATCCCTTGAGAGAAAATTCTTATTTTCGATAACCTTTGTAAATTGGTTTGGGTGTGTTCTTACAAAAATCCCAATCTCATAAATATATAAACAAGTAATGGTGAGTATTCTTAATCTTTTGAATAGAGGTCTACAAGAATCTAGAGGAGCTGCACCACAAATTGCTCTGATACATTTTTTTTGACATATCATGACCCTGCTTATTTCTATTGAGTTACCCCAAAGTAACAGACCATATCTCAGTACCGACGCTACATATCCGTGGTATGCAATTATAGCGGTTTTTTCACTAGCAAGAATACTCAGTTTTTTCAGAGCGTACACGAATCGGTTTATACGATTACACACTTGTTTAATATGAGCTTTCCAGTTACAATGTACATCTAGCATTATACCCAAAAAATTAATTTCGTTCACTTCTGAGATTTCTTGACCATTGTATTCTACTGCGATGTCCGATTTGGAACTATTATAATTACGAAACTGTACTATTTTTGTCTTTGACAGATTGACTGTGAGATTATTTGAGTTTAGCCATGTGGAGATGTTATTTATGGTCGTGTTTATCATAGTTTTCTGATCATAATTTCGTTGGTTTTTTGGTATAGCTACAGAAATGTCATCTGCATACAAGGTACACTTATGGGTGGTGACTTTGGTGATATCGTTTATATATAATAGGAACAATAACGACCCCAACACACTACCCTGAGGAACTCCGGAACGGTTAGTTTCATATGTAGAGTAATGCGATTTTACGGTTTGTGTCGTGTCAACGCATGCAATTTCTACACATTGCCTTCTGTCTCTCAAGTAGCTCTTTAGCCAGTCAAGGGCGTTCCCTCTTATCCCATAGAGTTCACATTTTTGCAAGAGAATCTGATGGTCAACAAAATCAAATGCGCTCGACATATCAAAAAATATCGCTGATACTGGCTTTCTTCTGTCCAGTGACTCTGTGATATTCCGAACCAAAGAGAAAGCCGCCATGGTTGTCGATTTATTTTTCTGGAAGCCGTTTTGTTCCTCTACAATTACGTTATGTTTACTCAAAAAAATTGTGATACGGGAATACATCAGTTTTTCATAAACTTTTGAGAACACCGGTATAAGGGTTATAGGTCGGTAATTGTTCAATTCTTCTTTATCATCTTTTTTATAAATCGGTTTGACTATTGAAGTCTTAAGCTTACCAGGAAAAGTGCCCTCCGTAAAAGAAATATTTATAAGATAACAAAGAATAGGCGTAATTTCACTACAAGTTCTTTTTATTATATTGGTGGTTATATTATCATAACCAACGGCGTTAGTATCATTTAATGATTTAATAGTTTTTTCAATTTCACGCTCAGAGCAGGGTGTTATGAAAATTGACGCATCCACCTTATCAATCAGTTTATAATTTGGAGACGTCAATTTTGGGATTTTTGTTTTTTCGATGTAGAATTTATTAAACGTGTTTGCTATCATTATTGGATCTGTTATTATATTACCGTTGTGTTTTATGCGTTTTATGTCTTGACGACTCTTTACATTGTCGAGTTTATTTCCAATGATATCCCAAGCGGCCTTGCACTTATTCGGAGCATTACAAAGATATTTATTATTTACAACCTTTCTAGACGCTGCTATACATTTTTTTAAAAGTTTATTATATTTTGTGTAATTTGCCTTAATTTCATTATTTTTATCGCTGTAAGATAAGTACCTAAGTTTTCTTTTTGTCTTCGATGACATTTTAATACCCTTGGTTATCCATTTCGGGGAAGTAATCGAAGTGTTAATTTTAACTTTGTAATGAGGAAAGCATAGATTATAAAACAAAGTGAAAGTGTCATGAAACAAATCAAAACCACGATCACTGTCTGTTTCGACATATACCTCATTCCATGATAAGCTTGCTAGACAGCTCTTAAATTTTAATATGTTATCATTGCTGTAATCTCTTCGCCACATATACATAAATGATGGCTTTGTTTTGCCTGTATTTGCAGGGAAACCAAGAGTTTGTCCAGTATTGTGATCCGATAAGTATAACTGATGTGTATTACCAACGGCGCCTTTGATATTGCTATAAATGTGGTCGATGCAAGTTTGTTGCCGTGTCGGTTTTTCAATGTGAGACTGAAGGTTATAATTTTGAATAAATTCCCTTAGTTTGCATGTGGAATTGCTATGTTTTAGGAGGTCTATATTCAGGTCTCCAGCAATAATTAAACGCCTATTTATTTTTGAGTCTACTTCATGCATTAAAAGTTCAAATTTTTCAAAAAAGATAGACACGTTTGCGTTTGGTATTCTGTAGACGCAAATAACTATACACTGCAACGATGGTAAATCTACACCACAGCATTCAAACACTTTTTCACATGATATGGTATTACAAACTTTTAGGGGTTTACATTCAATATATTTGTCTACTAAAATACATACTCCACCCCGCTTTTCCGACTTCCTACAGAAAGAGCTCCCTAACTTGAAGCTGTGTAGATAAATATCGTATTTTACGACACGCCAACCTCAATGATATACTTCGCCGGGCTCTTGTCACCGCTGGCGTTCCAGCCCAACTTGAACCTCAGGGCTTGGTACGCGACGATGGTAAGAGACCAGACGGTATGTCTTTACTGCCATGGAAGCTGGGTAGGCCTTTGGTGTGGGACGCAACATGTGTCGACACCCTTGCGCCATCTCATCTTCCTAGCACAACGGGTTGTGCGGGCGCTGCTGCTGCTTCAGCGGAGACTCTCAAAAGGCGCAAATACATAAATCTAGTAGGGCATTATGTATTTGAGCCGTTTGGAGTTGAAACGTTGGGACCATGGGGTCGAAGTGCTAAATCTCTTTTTAGAGATCTTTCAAAGAGACTTGTTGACGCCTCGCGTGACTAGAATGCTGGCCTGTATTTGGCACAAAAGATCAGCATTGCCATACAACGTGGCAATGGCAAAGCATTTTGGGCACGCTTCCAATTGATGGCGATGTGGAGGATTTTCATGACGCCCTTTAAATTTTGCTTTTACTTTTTTATGTATTGCCTTTTATTTGTTAGTTATTTAAGTATAGGAATAATTATTTTAATTTATGTGTAAATAGCCACTTATAGTTCGTTTTAGTTTTATTCAATTGTATTTAACCTGTACCTAAAAGTTTACAAATATAATTTACATGTTGAAATAATGTGAAGATTTCGTTATTAATTTTGAAGTACCAATCTTAATTACTCTAACAAGTCAAAGAGCGTCTTGCAAGCTTAGGATGCTGAATATACAATGCAAATAGAGAATGCGGCGGGCATCAATAAACCATAACTGTGTCATTATTCATGATCAAAATCAAACGAGATACCCGACGCTATCGCCCGAGGGCCGATGGCAATGTCATACATACTCTTCTGGGACACACTTAGGGTTGGGTTTAGTCACTTACTTTCATTGATTTAAATGTCTATCCAGTTTTTTTTTTGGGAAACAATAAATACAAAACAATATGGTACCTATATGTGTGTGCCATATTTTTTTAAGGATTTGAGCCGGTACCTAGAATGGGTTAAATGGAAGTTAAAACGTAGCTGGTTCATGGAAGACTGCCCTTTTTTTTTTTTTGTTTTACGAGGTGGAAAATCCCTTCGGATCTCCGACTCTTGGGGGAAATAAGAGCCGGAGTATGTGGTGTTTCCACTAAAAACCACCTCGACTGCCGCCATGTACCCGTGTGTCGGAGGGTGGGGCATCACCTAAGCACTCGTCGCCACCCTCCGACGGGTATTGGCCCGCCAGATGGTCAGGCGGGCCCCGAACAAAACCCCCTTGGCGACGGATTAAGGTGTTGGACTCCGCCGCCAAAACGCCCAGCGGCCGCAGAGGATAGGGAGGACGGCAACGCAACACCGCATCTCCTCTTCCTCTGCGGCCCCACCGCGACGCATCGAATGGTGCGCCCCCATTTGGTCGCGGGAGATAGGGCGCGCGGCAACGCAACACCGACACGCCTCTCCTCCCGCGACCGCACACGACTGCGAGGGACAGACAGAACTGTCCCCCGCACCCGCACCGTTGGACGCATCCTGCGCAGGCCCCTCCAAGCCCACGCGGAGCGTCCCCTCCTGGATCCCTCTTAGCTTCACCGCGGGTGACCAATCCACGGTTACTGAGCCCCCCCACCACGACAAGGTGGAGATCCCACGGGGGGATGGAAGACTGCCCTAACAACAGCAGGATATACTATCCCAGTTTTAAGATTGAAAACAGGACTACCATTCACCCTAGACGTTACATACTTATTATACTTATACTGCATCGGCATTAGGGCAAACATTTTGAAGTTGCTATTTGTCCCGAATTCCGAATGTATGTATGATGTATTTGTGAAAAGCATGTGAACTGTATTGATATTGACTTCCTCATTGGTCTGACTGCCTCGTTGGTCTCGCGGCATAAATGTGCGCGTGGGATTGGGAGGTCTCGGGTTCGATTCCCGGGTCGGGCAAAGTGTTATTGGGGTTTTCCGTTAGGAAATTCTCAGTAGCAGCACGGAGTCTGGTAATGTGCCCGGTACGGCAATAGGCACGCCCCCTATTACGTGAGACTAAAATAAATCTGCGAAAAGTGGGTGTAGCAATACACCTCTGCCTACCACTTAAGGGATATAGGCGTGAGACTATGTATGTATGTGAACTGTTAAAATCTCTTAATTGAATATGGGTAAACAAAACCAAACATATTACATATTTTGATCGCAGAAAGCAAATGGATGCAGGGTCCAAGGCCGGTCTATAAGGAAAGCATTGAGAGAAATTTTATTACCAGCAGTGGACAGTCCACATCGTCTGGCTGAAATGATGATGATGACGAAGCATTTAAGAAGCCATTTATCAGAAAGTTTCAGGCAGCCATGCACCGTACGTCACAGCAGAGGCAGTCCTTCCGCAAGATACCATACCAATGATCTTGTTGGGATCGCGGAAAACCGGCTGTTTGCCTTTGGGGAGGCCTGTATTCAGCAATGACGTCTTTCGGTTGAAACGATCCCGCAAAAGTCACATTTTAAATCTGGTAGCCCTAGTAGTATTGCAGATTCATAATAACTGAATGACCGTTACGTTACGTAATTTGGAAGCGAAGCAGCGATAGCCTAGCGAAGAGACCGACGGACTGCCACGCAAAGGGTCTCGGGTTCGAATCCACGGGGCGCCCCAATGACTTCGAAGTTATGTGCGAATTAAATTGTTAATTATCGCTTGCTAAACGGTGAAGGAAAACATCGTGAGGAAACCTGCATCTCTGAGAGTTCTCCATAATGTTCTCGAAAGACATGTGAAGTCTGCCAACCCGCACCTGGACAGCGTGGTGGACTACGGCCTTACCCTCCTCATAGTGAGAAGAGGCCCGTGCCCAGCAGTGGGACAGTTTATATATGTACAGGGCTGATGATGATGATGACGTAATTTGGAGTTGAACTACAGTTTACTCGTCTTAATGTCTTATTTACTCATCAAACACCGTACAAAGTAGACCGCGCCTATTATAACCGTTTCAAGAATAAACGGAATTCTTAATAACTCTTAATGAGCTACGTGCCTACTTGAGAAACTACTTGTAAAGAATTGAAAAGTTTGTTCACTGAGGAATGTTGAATATTCTGCACTTTCTTGTCAAGTAAAAACTGTATCTTTTTTAAATTTTGTACTCAGTAGATATATTTTGTTTTACGTGGTGTATTAAAAAATAAAAGAACTGTTGCGTATTGCTTGCCAGTATGTCTGCCAGTTTCGATGTCAGTATTCGAATTATGTTAAAGTACGGTTTATTTGAGTTTACTATCTACATTCTGTGTGAATTCCCTTACATAATATCCAATAACTTTCTAGCCGATCTGAAGCCTCACGACAGTATGTGAAAATATTAAGCGGAAATATAATAACGAGAGCATCGGAACAGACCAAATCATTATATTACAATGAATTGCCGTCAAGTGACACCGATTCAATTAATCGTATCAAATATATTTGTGTTAAACGTATAAAAATCTTTAGGTTGCCTGGAAGCTGAAAGACACGGGCGTTAGGAATAAGCCCGGAGATTTACGTCAATGGTAATTTTAATTCAATTTGTATTTTTTTAATAATGTTGTTGCGTTCTAAATATTCGTGCTCGCGACAAAGTATGCTTAATGGCTACTTGACCACGCTGCCAGGGGACCTCGACGGCCACCATGATGGAACGTCGGGTTAAAGTGATCCGGCTTAAGGAATCTACGGTTGGCGTAGTGGTTTAAGCTGCCGCCTGATGCTGCGCCGATTCTCGAACCCACACAAGACAACACTTTGTGTGATACATTCATTGACATTTCGAGCCTGGGCGCTCATTGTGTCCGTAAGTAGTCTCTCTTAAAAAAAAGTTTGCCTGACAAAGATCGCTCCGATTATACATAAATTGAGGTGTTAAGTCTCTTTAAAAATGTAGTGTTCAATCTTACTTTGGTGTTCAAGAAATCGTGTTATCTACTTTAATATAAGTTTAATAAACCGTGCTTTGTGAAGCGACGAACTAGTGTTCTCAACAATTTTCCTGTAACATGTTTAGGCAAATTTCATGCGTGATTGAGCCGCGTTCTCGTCAGATTAAACTCGCTTCTACGGGTAAACTATGGCAGTTAGAAGCGAGTTTGCCCCTTCGAACACATGGGCTAAGATGGTTTCCATACCTCGACATATTTGTTGCCTATAATTAACTCCCGACCGCAGCTATTAAACTTTGATAGGCAATCGAGAATGTTATAAGTTATAGATAGCAATTTGTAAATACCTTGTTTGTTGTTTCAGATTATATTTTGTTTTATATTTAGTAAATGTAAAATTCGCACATCTCTTAGTGTGAGAGTTCATGCATGTATAGATGCATGATGCATCAAAATAGGAGAAACGAAATTGCCGTATTAATAAAAAATACACATATTTGTTGTTCCAGAATTATACTAAACTGCAATATAATCCTAGTACACCGAACAATCCATATGCATTCGAGCTTAATTTGTAGCTGCAGTTACTCGTATGCTGTCGAAAAATGTAAAAAGCGCTTGCCTAAATCTGCATACGAACTTTTAGATAAATCAGATAAGCTTTTAAAATGTTTCAAACAAGAGAGTTTTACACATTTAACGTTTCTGGTTTACGCAAACATAGTTTCTACTTTTATTTACCTCCCCTCGACATTCCAAGTATTCCGTTATTTCGACTACAATTAGCCTCAAATGCTACTAAATGCATTTACTCTATTTTCTGCTGAATCAGGCTGGGTAGAAAATTTCTTAGTGCATTTTTGTTCTTTGTTTGAATGTTTCTTTTTTGCGTGGTTCTTAAATGTTGTTTTTCATCTATGGAATACGGTTTTAAGCCTTACCTAAACAGATGTAATATAAAATGAAGTATAGCTACTATAGTACAGGCAAATAGAGCAAGCTTTAATTTAAAAGTAATTATATAATTTTTAAATTTTTGCTTATTATTTACAAATTTTTAAAATTATTATTTTTGTTTCAGATTTAATACTCTAATTAACAGAATAAGAGGTAAGTGTTCACAAGCCCAGAAGTTTTAGAAATAACAGGAGGTTTTATTCTCATCCATTAATGTAACCCATAGCTATAAAAAGTAAAAAATGGTTTCCTCTCAATACTTACTCTCAACTACTTACCATACACTCCGTTTTATTAATTAATTAAATACGGCAGATTTTGTCGGAGTAATGACTGATTAAATTAAATGATATTTGTGTGACTTTAACTAGTTGAGTCTGCGCGCTGTTCTAAAATCAAATGAGGCTAATAGTAAAAAAAAAACTTTGATTCAATTGTCGTCATTTTGACCTATGGTTTAAAAATGGAATATTTTTTTAATAATATTGAATTTTATTTTAAACAGCAATCATTTTAGCATTTTGCTGACATTTAAGTAAATACATTAAATGACAGGTCGGCGCTGCAGTGTATATTGGGGGCCTGTTCTTACTATGAGTAGAGCTAGCCAACAGTCCATCATGTTGATTAAGTTCGAATTGATAGACATCTCATAATTATCTTTTAAGAACATTACGGAGAATACTCACACTCGCAAGTTGGCTCACGATGTTTTCCTTCACTGCTTACCAAGAGATTATTCACAATTTAAAACTCAGATGAGTTCGAAAAGTCGGTCTTTCCACTAAGCCATCGCTGTCTATATACCTAGGTGAATTTTCTTTTTTTCTTTAAGAGCTTGGCTCTTGTCAGTGGAGCAATTGCCATTCCTTTCGGTTTCTTGCCTTTTCTTTGACTCTTGATCTTACCCCAAGTTTTTCTTTACCTGCTCCAGAATTCCTTCCTCCTACCTACAAGTAAAGAAGTTCTACTGCGTAGATATTCTAAAGTCCCTTAAAATAATACTGTTTTATGTGGCTTTTCTGTGTCTAAGCCCTAAGAGAAAATAATTACAGTCATAATAAAGTTACTATCATAGAAACTTGTGTATTTCTACTAATTGTTGCATAATTACTGCACATTCATAAATGTTCACTGTATTAATGAGGTACACTGCGGTTCAAACAAATTGACGCTGAACGGGCTGCTGGTTTTGTTTAGACGTCATTTAATTAATTACTGTAACTACAAAGTCATGTTGAACTAATTAGTTTAAAAGCAATCTTTGTATTTATATGTATATTAGACTTAATTACAGCTCCACCTGCAATTATACCTCTGAACCTTCCTCTGGAATCATACTATCAACTGGTGAAAACCGTGCCTAAAATTCTTTCGATTGTTTTGGGGTTTATCGCGCTGTACCGGACTTAATTTTATAATATGTAGAGATATTATATACATACATATATTATTATACTTTATACGTTTATGGATTCTATTGCGATATATTGGTTTTAAAGATATTACCTTTAAACCGAATGATCTGGAAACCGTTAACCGTAGTTTGATTTTAATATGTAAAGATTTATATAGATGTGGTTTTTTTGGTAAACTAGTTCAGAGTTATTTTAAAATACAAATAATTTAATTATATTATTATAGTGTTGGCAGGTTTTTCTTTACCTTAATTTCAAAATAGTACGAATTGTCAAATGCCTCCTTTATGCTGATGATCAGGTTATACTTGCGTCTTCAGCGGTGGAGTTGCAGGAGATGGTAACAATCATGCATGGTGCGTTAGAGAGGAAAGGAATGAAAGTGAATGTAAGTAAAACGAAAGTTATGGTTTTTGAAAAGGAGGAATGCGTTACGGCTTGTAATGTTATGATCGATGGACAGCGAGTGGAGCAAGTGAATGAGTTTGTATATTTAGGTACGCTGTTTACAAGAGATGGTAAGAATGTAGAAGATATTGAAAGAAGAGTTAATGCAGGTAATAGAGTGAATGGAGTTCTAAAGGCGTTTATGAATAGCCAAAACGTGTCCAAAAAGGCACGTTTGGCTGTGCGTAAAGGGGTGTTAGTACCTACTCTTATGTATGGTAGTGATAGTTGGGTATGGCAGAAAAGTCCTGAAAGTAGAATAAATGCTGTGGAAATGAGAGCACTGAGAAGTATGTGTGGTGTCTCTCTGACTGACAGAGTAAAGAATTGTGTGATAAGAGAGTGTTGTGGGGTAAAAGAAGATGTAGTGACAAGCATCGAGAAAGGTATGCTAAGATGGTTTGGGCACGTGGAGAGGATGGATGACGAAAGACTGACCAAGCAGATATATAAGGCAAGTGTGGAAGGGACAGGACGAAGGGGAAGACCTAGGCGGACGTTCTCTGATCAGATTGGAGACATCCTAAAAACAGGACAGGTGAGAAGTACCCTGAATAGAAGAGCATGCATGAGGAATCTGATGGGAGTGAATGAAGCAAGAGAGATATGTCTGAATCGTTGCAAATGGCGTTCCGTAGTCTCTGCCTACCCCTCCGGGAAACAGGCGTGAGTCTATGTATGTATGTATGTACGAAAGCAATAACGACACAAAACAATGTTCAATCAGTACGAGCGCATGCATAACTTCGAAGTTTAACGACTTGCGGAAACTGGGGAAAGTTGTCACATGTGTATATGCGACGTTTTTGTATGGTTTTACACCGACACGAAAACTACTAGTCGATTTAATTACTCGACTAATAGCCGGAAGGTCTCCATGCGAGGCGGGTTTGAATAGAATATATTTTTTAAACATAGCTCTTTTTAAAAGGCGTGTTGTATCAGGTATCAGGTACTGAAGGTATTAGGTATTGATCATATATTTTTGTAAAATAATGTGGGTTTAGAATATGATCTGATCCATTAATTAGTTCAGTTCTATCTCATGGGATATATTCGTCAATCAATATACATTTAGTGGCGGTTCTCGCAGTGATGGATACAAAGGATAGGAAAAACTACTACATAATGACACTACATATGTTAATATACGGAGAAACTCCAATAGATTTGTACATTACTACACTACATATCTACTTATAAAGGTATAGTAGGAGGAGTCTCAGGTGCTATAACTGTATTTCAGACATCAACTATCCTGAAATTCATGCGTACCTAGTAATAACTGTTTTTAAAACATGTCCTTACCGTTAACTTTTGTATTTTTATAGCAAAGTATTTACCCACACTCCACATATTTTTATACTTCCTTCATAAGATACCAACTTGCATCAATTTTCAATATCCAATGTATTAAATAAATATTCAAGGCACTACTGCACAAAGCAAAGTGTGGTATTTCGAGTCCCAATCTATATAGCCGTCTTTGTTAGAAGTATTGTCGTTATGAAAGAGTTCACGTAAATGTTCAATGCGAGCATTAAATTGAGAAATCTTAGATCGTGAACATTAATGGTATAATATTTTTTAAAGACCAGCTATTACCTGTCTGCAAACAGATTAATACTCGTATACCTAAGAAAATTAGTTTCTTGTTTTTAAAGTCCAGTTTTAGTAACCTCTAAACGTTTTAGGTAACGTAGTTTTATAGTTTAATCAAAGTATAGATATAGACAGTTGTCTATATCGGTATAACGGTAGTTACCGTCAAACTTATATCATGTCCAATTGAAAATGGTTTAAATATATTTAGATCGCTCATTTTTTTAACACAACTTCAGCAAAGCATCACAATTTTCGACAAGAATTCGCCTTTGGTCTAGTCAGTAAATATTGTATTTTTTACTTAAAATATAACGTGGGCGCAGGTTAATTTTGGAATCAATTGGTATAATCGTGTAATAAGTATAATCGTTTAAACTTGAATAAACAACCGGGACATTTTTCTTCTTCCCAACTTAATATTATAAGTTAAATCACGAATAGTAAGATTTCATTGAATCCACAATAAAAAATAATAATTCAAATAGTAAAAAAGATTACCACATAGCTAATATTTAATTAAAATTCTTTTAATATAGAGCTGCGAGGCATTTAGCGAGCTTAATATAGTTCTTAGTTAGTGCTTGAATAAATGAATCATTGAATACTTTAATTGAATACGCAACCACAGTTTATTGAATAAAGCTTCGTATTGAAATTAATATCTGGCATTTAGATTTATCATACACACGGATGACGTAGTGATTTGAAGTGTTCAATTTCTTCTTCATAAATTCTTGTATTAGTATGTTGATATCACCGACAGACTCTAAGTTTGAGGTTAGCAAGGTCGTGGTGTCGATTCACGGCAATGTACACTAAGCACGATTTTCATGGCGGCGTGGCCCATCGCTACGTCAACGGACATCACGGTGGTGTTGATGAATAGGCCCTGAACCCATGTTGGGAAAGTGACATACACCTATTCTGCCTGCTCCAAGTCAGAGAAAACCGTAACGAGGTTACATAGTGTGAAGACAAAGAAAAATATCATGATTACGATGTTGTGTTTTCACATCTTACTTGAATAGACTTCGTACATGAGTTACAGGGAAAGTATAAGAAAATAACTTTCTTCTTTTTGCAGTTTTACTGCTCTGCACTGCCTTGTACTGTCTTGCCTTGCCTTTTTGCCTTTCGGCTCCTTATAT
The DNA here is from genome assembly GCA_944739405.2 of Euclidia mi. Lineage (NCBI taxonomy): Eukaryota > Metazoa > Arthropoda > Insecta > Lepidoptera > Erebidae > Euclidia > Euclidia mi. The sequence continues at coordinate 87,365,291 of OX123186.2, read as the reverse complement.
AATTTGATATGGTATGTATTCTAGACTGGTATTTCTTCATTACAATATGATTGTATCAATTTTTTATTTTCCAAACAAAATCAACTATATATTACATAAAAAGCAACTTATTTATGTCCTAAAATTAAAATAAGCCTATTTAATATATACAATACGAAAAATAAATTAAAATTAAATTTAGAAGGCGTCATGGAAGTCATCCGCATCGCAGTCAATCGGAAGCGTGCCCAGAAGACTGGCGGCATTGCCTCGTTGTATAGCAATGCTTATCTTTTGTGCTAAATACGTGCCAGCCCACTGGTCACCCGAGGCGTCGATCATTCTCTTTGCGAGATTCCTAAAAAGGGATCTCGCACTTGGACCCCATGGCCCCAAGGTTTCGACCCCAAACGGCTCAAACACATAATCTCCTACAAGATTTACGTATTTGCGCCGTTTGAGGGTCTCTGCTGAAGCAGCAGCAGCGCCCGCACAACCTGCTGTGCTGGAAAGATGGGATGGCGCAAGGGTATCGACACATGTCGCGTCCCATACCAAAGGCCTACCCAGCTTCCACGGCAGTAAAGACATCCCGTCCGGTCTCTTGCCATTGTCGCGTGCCAAGCCCTGAGGTTCAAGTTGGGCTGGAACGCCAGCGGTGACAAGAGCACGGCGCAGAATGTCGTTGAGGTTGGCGTGTCGTGAAATACGACCCGCGCTCCTGCTGCATGACAGACCATGGTGACCAAGGCTATCGACAGCCTCTCCGCAGTGACAGCGATGCGGAGAGACACATGACGCGCCTAAACGGAGGCAAGTAGCGAAGCGGAAGGTTGTATCGTCCAACATGATATGATTGTATATGTTTATTCTTATGTACAACAGCCGTCGCGTGTCGTTGGTAGTTTATTTGTATGCATTTATTTTGTTTATTTTAATATTATAATATGGTATATTGATTCTTATTATTGAATTATATATAGTATTTGTATCTAAGGGTTCTGTGGTACAATGCAACTGGGTGTGACATTCGTGGGTTCACTGCAGGGTTCAGTTGAAAACCAGCGTCGGGCTTCAAGTCCGACATATGCTGAACTGAACACCTGATTGCTGCTGCTCATTTTTAAATATTATAATGTTTATTATGTGTGCGCTTTTGTGTATTGTTATTCCTTTTATTATTATTTTTGTTATTTTTTAATCTGGCTTATATAAGCCAGATTAAAAAATAACAAAAATAATAATAAATAATAGCTGGTCTTTAAAAGCATGTGTAGGTATATACCTACACATGCTTTTAATCTGTTTTTATACCTTTGTTATGTGAGTGTTGTGATGCTTGCAGCAATAAACGTTTCTTTTCCGTCTCTTCGCAAGGGTACTATTCTGCTGTAGTTGCCTCTTATGACACCCTCGGAATGAAGTGGAGTGGTGACATTTTGTATTCTTACTTCGTCACCACGCGGATTGTTAGTTGGTAATGAGTGACCAACATTTTATGATTTGTTTCTCATTTTACTCAAGTTAAAAAACAATTTAATCTGGAAACAGAAACTGTAAGTGAACGTGTTTAAAATATGAATGCTGTCATTTCAACATGGTGCTAGTGTGATATTTTAATTAATCAATACTTTGAAAAATAAATTCAACCATTGTTAGCTTTGAGCGTTGAGTTTCAATCCTAAAACAATATTGGACGTGTTCTGATATAACAGCCCTAACAAAATTCTATCAAAAATATTAATGTATTCATGCGTTAGCCTAGTGGAGACACTGACAGACTGCTACGCAGAGGGTCCAGGTTCGAATCCACGCGCACCAATGACTTTTCGAAGTTATGTGCGTATTAAATTGTTAATTATCGCTTGCTAAACGGTGAAGGTAAACATCGTGAGGAAACCTGCATGTCTGAGAGTTCTTCATAATGTTCTCGAAAGACATGTGAAGTCTGCCAACCTCGAGTCATGATCTCGCATCTTTTATCTACATTGTTCCATGTCTGCGGTGCGAAATAATTTATTCAATAAATTGAAACGTAGATTGCAGGGCTGATATTCTTCGCACATATTGTTCCTGCTCTGCCTCGTTGGTCTCGCGGCATAAATGTGCGCGCGGGATTGAGAGGTCTCGGGTTCGATTCCCGGGTCGGGCAAAGTGTTATTGGGTTTTTCTGTTAGGAAATTCTCAGTAACAGCACGGAGTCTGGTAATGTGCCCGGTACGGCAATAGGCTCGCCCCCTATTACGTGGGACCTAAAATTCATGGCGAAATGTGGATGTAATATTTACACCTCTGCCTACCCCTTCGGGGAAACAGCCGTGAGTGTATAAAAAAAAATATTGTTGGAAAAATCAATAATGAAACATAACTCCACTCTGTTATGTAACAGAAGACTCATCGTGTTTTACTATTAACAGCCCAGCAGAGCCACTGTAAATCACGCTTGCCAGAATGCGCGTGACGCCGCCACACTACGGAACATTCAGAATACCGCGGTGGTTCCAGACATTAGGTTCCAAATGCCTTCAAGAAACAGTCTCCTACTCCACCGCCAGCCCCAATTCGATCGATCACACTATACGTCCGACTGGTGGAGTCGAGATAGCACGCAGAGTTTCCACTACTTCATAAAAAAAGGCGGTGAGGTGATGAGCGTAGCGTAGATCGTTTAATTTAAGACCTCCGCCGAAAATATCACATTCTGGAGTCAAAAGTGTCACAACTCACAAGCCGGTCCCGAAAAACTTCTGCAGTACTTTCGTTAGAAGAAAGTTCGTCTAGTCACGCATTCTCCATTTATATAAAGTGAGCAATGAGCTTGATTACTGTGACAAAATTGTCACGTGAGAAAAAGCCACGACGAACCGCTTTACGTGTTATGTATCAAGCTGGACCACAGTTTGTATATTTGTTATGTTCCTTAGCATTATTGAATATACCGATGGTTTTTATTTTATGGTCATACTTTCAATATAGAGCGTATTGAAAGTAATACGTTTATTTGAATTGTGGTTCATCTTGATATTTGAAACTTTGTATTTCATTTGCGGTAGGTACATGTATGTCGCCAATGGGAAAGAAGAAACATTCATATACTAAACAAACGAATGATATAATATGTATGTATCCTTTCACTTGTCTATTGTAATAAGAGTACAATTCCGAAAACATACTGATATCCTTTATGAAAGGTTTGTATTTCTCCAGTTCTGAAAGCTTTATTACTTAAAAACCAAAGTTTTAATCATTGTAAGCAAAGTTCTGGTTACATCTCATAATTAGCCCTTACAATAGGATTTTCTGTGTCCAGAGGACTAGTCTCGTTTATTACATTTAACTTTATATGAAGAGCATTAATACGTTTAGAATTACTATCAACATCATCATTTCAGCCAACAGATGTCCACTCCCGTATTGTTCCCCCAAGGCTTTCCGCATAGACCAATCTTGAAGCACTCGCATTCATATACTTATGACGATAATTAGAACTATATTTTTTAAGATAAATAAGAATTTGTACGCCTTAAACGGCAGGACATAGAGAATCTATAACATCTACAATTTGTAAAATCTATTTACCTATGTTCGACAAATAAAGAATGTTGAATTTGAATTTAACAAATATTACATATCCTTTTCCGTAAGCATTGCGTGTGTATGAAACGCTGTCATTTCATCTTATAAGCTATGCACATGCCAAAGGTTCTATAAATATAAGTCCAGTTTGACTTCATACGACCGTTTATATTTATACAGAGAGCCCATAATTAATTGACGGACTCAGGATATTGACTCTGAATTAGTCGGCTCGCTGGTATTCTAATTATAGACCAGATGTATTAGACTAGTTGCCTTGTAGTAAGCAAACATAACCTGATAAATTCTTGGATGTATGTTGGCTAGTTATCTACATAGCCAGTGTAAAATATTTTAAAAATAATTCTATGACACGTATGTACTTTATGACAGGAAATATTTTTTTAATTCAAAGGCTTTGTGGTTTTGCGAACTGGATAGGAAATCTTAAAACAATTAATCACATTGGGTTCTTCCTTATGCAACTGCAAACCTAAAATTACTTTTAGTTTAAACCTTTTTAAAATTATATAAGAAGGAGAGGTTATTGTCGCTAGCTTTATAACATATAACTAATACTCCTTAATCCAGTATTTTGCTAGAATTTCTTTCCGATCCAGAAACAAAAGAGCAATTGTATTATAAACACGACATCTGAAAACTTTTCTTTATATTCTTATATCATCATCATCGTCCTAGCGTTATCCCGGTTGCATCCAAGACTTACACGCCTTGGAGCCGAAGGTCCGCTTACTGGTCTAACCAGATATGACAGAAAAAAAAAGATTCTATCCTACCTTTCCTATCCAAGGTGCTGCAGGCCTGTGTCCACAAACAACTGGCTCGGTTTGTTCACAATAACAGATTGTTGAGCCCTTTACAATCTGGCTTTAGGCCTGGGCATAGCACTACCGCCGCACTCCTTAAAGTGACAGGCGATATTAGAGAGGCCATGGAAAACACCAAAATCACCGTACTGGTGTTGATAGACTTTTCAAACGCCTTCAATACCGTCAGTCACGATATCCTTTTATCCATCCTCTCTCATCTCAGGGTCTCGGCTGGAGCTCTGGATTGGTTCTCAACTTATCTTCGAGGGCGTCAGCAGTCTGTCCGCCTCGATGATTCATCGTCGGGGTGGGCCGACACTACTTCTGGCGTTCCTCAAGGCGGCATTATTTCTCCCTTGTTGTTTTCTATTTTCATAAATCTCTTGACTCAAAATCTTCAGTGTGCTTACCATTTGTATGCCGACGACTTGCAGATCTATTCACATGTAAATGTGGAATGCGTAGCTGATGCCATAGACAAGATAAATAGCAATTTGGCAGCTTTACAAACTTGGCCGGACAAGTTTGGCTTAGCTGTCAATCCTAGTAAGACTCAAGCTATTGTTATAGGTAGTTAAAGGATTTTACAGAGACTGGACTTCACATCTTTTTCAGCTATCACTTTTAGCAGTACTACAGTTAATCTGCATACATCAGTTAAGAATCTTGGGCTGCATATAGATAGTACACTAAATTGGCAAACGCAAGTTAACCATGTGAGCCAGAAAGTTACCGGCACTCTACACGCTCTCTGCCGCCTAAAAAACTTCCTCCCGCCCGAGACTAAAACAATGCTTGTGCAAACTTAAATTTTTCCTCTGATCGACTATGGTGATGTATGTTACTTTGACCTGAATGCAGATCTCCTCAATAAACTTGACTGACTTCTGAGTAACTGTATTCGATTCATTTTCAATCTTCGCAAGTATGACCATGTGTCCACTTATCGTTCTCAATTGAAATGGCTTCCCATTCGTCAACGCTGTAGTTTGCGTGCTCTCACAACTCTCTATACCATTCTTACGTCCCCTACTCCCTCTGAGTATTTAACGGCGCTCTTCCAGTATTTATGTTCTAATCATGCTCGTAACCTACGCTCTTCTAATAACCTTCTTCTTATGGTTCCCACTCACAGCTCTAATGTTCTTCACTCTCCTTTTACTGTACAATCCATCCTTCTCTGGAATGCCCTTCCTCTTGAGATCAGGTTGGCCAAGACCAAGCGCACGTTTAAGTTCAGAGTTAAGGAACTCTTGTTGGCCGAGGCAGCTGATGTATCATAATTCATTTATATTGTCTCATAGTATGTATTTATATATATGTATGTATATTTTTATCTTAATATATATAAATCTCCTGTCACGATGTTTGTTCGCGATGGATTCCTAAACTACTTAACCGATTTTAAATTAAATTGGCACACCGTGAGCAGTCTGGTCCAACTTGAGAGATAGGATAGCTTAGATCTTTAATTATAGTCGCAATTTTATTTTATTGCAAATTATTTGTCTATAATTAATTGACAGTCACAATTATCTGTTAACTCCAAAAGATTCTAACAGATGTCGATAATCTTATATTAATAACTAGCTGACCCAACGAACTTCGTATCGCCTTTTTAAGAGTTTTTATTTAATTCCCTTTTTTCCAAGCCCCTTTTCCAAAGTTACCATTGACTTAGCGCTTAATCTCTTATCATTTCAAAGTCTATAAATGATGAACAAACAAACATAGATTTTTACATACCTAATATTGAATTCACCATTCCTTAAAATATCGGAGATGATACCCATATCGACTTTAAAAAAATCCCGTCCGCCATCTTTGATTTCCAATCCGCCATCTTTGATCACGAAATTGATGTTATATTTGGATTCACCATGCCTTAAATCATCAGAGACGATACCCATATTGATTTTTTAATTTTTTCCATCCGCCATCTTTGATTTCCCATCCACCATCTCGAATCACGAAACAGATGTTGTATTTGGATTCCCCACCCCTTAAAGTATCGAAGGCGATACCCATATTGATTTTAAAAATTTTCACATCCGCCATCTTTAATTGCCTGTCCGCCATCCTAGATCACTAAATAAATTTCATATTATTAAACAGCGTCCCGAAAATCTCGAAAACGATACCCATATAGATTGTATTCTATTCGTTTAGCCTCTTTCTGCCTTTGACCCAACCCTCACCCTTCTCGTGTAACCATTTTATTATTTTTGTCCAGCCCCTAAAAGTTGTGGCGTCATTTTATATAGCCTATAGCCTTTCGGAATAATAGGGCTATCATAAGCATAACAATTTTTGAAATGCAACTGCTAGTTCCTGAGATTAGCCGACATTATCTTTTAGCCTTTTTAGCCTTTTGCCCGGCCTCAAAGGGTCGATGCGTTATGTTATATAGCCTATAGCCTTCAGCGAACTCCGTGTCGCTTTTTTAAGAGTTTTTATTTAATTCCCTTTTTTCCAAGCCCCTTTTTCCAAAGTTACCATTGACTTAGCGCTTAATCTCTTATCATTTCAGAGTCTATAAATGATGAACAAACAAACATAGATTTTTATATAATATTGAATTCCCCATTCCTTAAAATATCGGAGACGATACCCATATCGACTTTTGGATTCACCATCCCTTAAATCATCAGAGACGATACCCATATTGATTTTTTAAATTTTCCCATCCACCATCTTTGATTTCCCATCCGCCATCTTGAATCACGAAATAGATGTTGTATTTGGATTCCCCATCCCTTTAAACATCGGAGACGATACCCACATTGATTTTAAAAAAAAATCCCATCCGCCATCTTTGATCACGAAATAGATGGTGTTTTTGAATTCCCCGTTCCTTAAAATATCGTAGACGATACACATATCGACTTTAAAAAAAATCCCGTCCGCCATCTTTGATTTCCTATCCACCATCTTTGATCACGAAATAGATGTTGTATTTAGATTCTCCATCCCTTAAATCATCACAGACGATACCCATATTGATTTTTTAAATTTTCCCATCCGCCATGAAACATATGTTGTATTTTGATTTCCCATCCCTTTTAACATCGCAGACGATACCAATATTGATTTTTTTAAATTTTCCCATCCGCCATCTTTGATTTCCCATCCGCCATCTTTGATCACGAAATAGATGTTGTATTTCGATTCCCCACCCCTTAAAATATCGAAGGTGATACACATATTAATTTTTAAAATTTTCTCATCCGCCATCTTTGATTTCCCGTCCGCCATCTTGGAACACTAAATAAATTTCATATTATTAATCAGCGTCCCGAAAATCTCGAAAACGATACCCATATAGATTGTATCCTATTCGTTTAGCCTTTTTTTGCCTTTGACCCAACCCCTCCCCCTTCTCGTTTGACCATTTTTGTCTGGTCCCTTAAAGTAGTGGCGTAATTTTATATAGCCTTTCGGAATAATTGGGCTATCATAGACAATAACAATTTTTAAAATCCGACTGCTAGTTCCTGAGATTAGCCGACATAATCTTTTAGCCTTTTTAGCCTTTTTAGCCCAGCCCCAAAGGGTCGAAGCGTTATGTTATATAGCCTATAGCCTTCCGGAATAACTGGGCTATCGTATACAAAAAGAATTTTTCAGATCCGACCGGTAGTTCCTGAGATTAGCGCGTTCAAACAAACAAACAAACAAACTCTTCCGCTTTATAATATTAGTATAGATTATAGTATAGATAGATATTCGGGGTAACACAAATGTCCTTTATTGGGCGGATACTATATAACTGTAAAAAGTATTTACACATACAAACTACTTAGTACAAAGTAAACTTGGGCCAATATCTTAGAGCCAATATGGCGACTGTGATTTGTCTGTCAGAACCATTAGAATTTAACAAAATACTCGACAATCCGAATTTTGCGGGTATATGTTGTCGACTCGAAATCTTTATTTTTTAATGTTTTATTATTCAGGTAAGGTTTCGATGTATTCCTTGACGAAATTATTAATATAAGATTATCGACATCTGTTAGAATCTTTTGGAGTTAACAGATAATTGTGACTGTCAATTAATTATAGACAAATAATTTGCAATAAAATAAAATTGCGACTATAATTAAAGATCTAAGCTATCCTATCTCTCAAGTTGGACCAGACTGCTCACGGTGTGCCAATTTAATTTAAAATCGGTTAAGTAGTTTAGGAATCCATCGCGAACAAACATCGTGACAGGAGATTTATATATATTAAGATTTCGTCAAGGAATACATCGAAACCTTACCTGAATAATAAAACATTAAAAAATAAAGATTTCGAGTCGACAACATATACCCGCAAAATTCGGATTGTCGAGTATTTTGTTAAATTCTAATGGTTCTGACAGACAAATCACAGTCGCCATATTGGCTCTAAGATATTGGCCCAAGTTTACTTTGTACTAAGTAGTTTGTATGTGTAAATACTTTTTACAGTTATATAGTATCCGCCCAATAAAGGACATTTGTGTTACCCCGAATATCTATCTATACTATAATCTATACTAATATTATAAAGCGGAAGAGTTTGTTTGTTTGTTTGTTTGAACGCGCTAATCTCAGGAACTACCGGTCGGATCTGAAAAATTCTTTTTGTATACGATAGCCCAGTTATTCCGGAAGGCTATAGGCTATATAACATAACGCTTCGACCCTTTGGGGCTGGGCTAAAAAGGCTAAAAAGGCTAAAAGATTATGTCGGCTAATCTCAGGAACTAGCAGTCGGATTTTAAAAATTGTTATTGTCTATGATAGCCCAATTATTCCGAAAGGCTATATAAAATTACGCCACTACTTTAAGGGACCAGACAAAAATGGTCAAACGAGAAGGGGGAGGGGTTGGGTCAAAGGCAAAAAAAGGCTAAACGAATAGGATACAATCTATATGGGTATCGTTTTCGAGATTTTCGGGACGCTGATTAATAATATGAAATTTATTTAGTGTTCCAAGATGGCGGACGGGAAATCAAAGATGGCGGATGAGAAAATTTTAAAAATTAATATGTGTATCACCTTCGATATTTTAAGGGGTGGGGAATCGAAATACAACATCTATTTCGTGATCAAAGATGGCGGATGGGAAATCAAAGATGGCGGATGGGAAAATTTAAAAAAAATTAATATTGGTATCGTCTGCGATGTTAAAAGGGATGGGAAATCAAAATACAACATATGTTTCATGGCGGATGGGAAAATTTAAAAAATCAATATGGGTATCGTCTGTGATGATTTAAGGGATGGAGAATCTAAATACAAAATCTATTTCGTGATCAAAGATGGTGGATAGGAAATCAAAGATGGCGGACGGGATTTTTTTTAAAGTCGATATGTGTATCGTCTACGATATTTTAAGGAACGGGGAATTCAAAAACACCATCTATTTCGTGATCAAAGATGGCGGATGGGATTTTTTTTTAAAATCAATATGGGTATCGTCTCCGATGTTTAAAGGGATGGGGAATCCAAATACAACATCTATTTCGTGATTCAAGATGGCGGATGGGAAATCAAAGATGGTGGATGGGAAAATTTAAAAAATCAATATGGGTATCGTCTCTGATGATTTAAGGGATGGTGAATCCAAAAGTCGATATGGGTATCGTCTCCGATATTTTAAGGAATGGGGAATTCAATATTATATAAAAATCTATGTTTGTTTGTTCATCATTTATAGACTCTGAAATGATAAGAGATTAAGCGCTAAGTCAATGGTAACTTTGGAAAAAGGGGCTTGGAAAAAAGGGAATTAAATAAAAACTCTTAAAAAAGTGACACGGAGTTCGCTGAAGGCTATAGGCTATATAACATAACGCATCGACCCTTTGAGGCCGGGCAAAAGGCTAAAAAGGCTAAAAGATAATGTCGGCTAATCTCAGGAACTAGCAGTTGCATTTCAAAAATTGTTATGCTTATGATAGCCCTATTATTCCGAAAGGCTATAGGCTATATAAAATGACGCCACAACTTTTAGGGGCTGGACAAAAATAATAAAATGGTTACACGAGAAGGGTGAGGGTTGGGTCAAAGGCAAAAAGAGGCTAAACGAATAGAATACAATCTATATGGGTATCGTTTTCGAGATTTTCGGGACGCTGATTAATAATATGAAATTTATTTAGTGATCTAGGATGGCGGACAGGCAATCAAAGATGGCGGATGTGAAAATTTTAAAAATCAATATGGGTATCGCCTTCGATACTTTAAGGGGTGGGGAATCCAAATACAACATCAATTTCTGTTTCGTGATTCAAGATGGTGGATGGGAAATCAAAGATGGCGGATGGAAAAAATTAAAAAATCAATATGGGTATCGTCTCTGATGATTTAAGGCATGGTGAATCCAAATATAACATCAATTTCGTGATCAAAGATGGCGGATTGGAAATCAAAGATGGCGGACGGGATTTTTTTAAAGTCGATATGGGTATCATCTCCGATATTTTAAGGAATGGTGAATTCAATATTAGGTATGTAAAAATCTATGTTTGTTTGTTCATCATTTATAGACTTTGAAATGATAAGAGATTAAGCGCTAAGTCAATGGTAACTTTGGAAAAGGGGCTTGGAAAAAAGGGAATTAAATAAAAACTCTTAAAAAGGCGATACGAAGTTCGTTGGGTCAGCTAGTATATTATATGTAGATGTACTAGAAAGTAATAATAATATGTATTAATTGATGTATATGTGTGTATCTTATATGTATACTAGCTTTTGCCCGCGGCTTCGCTCGCGTGAATTCGGGGTTCTCTAGTTATAGTATATCATCTATGTTCGGGGTAACAGAAATCTCCTTTATTGGGCGGATACTTCCATAATTGTCGTTTTAACTGTTTAAGAAATATAACTGCAAAAAGTATTTATACATACAAACTACTTCAACTAAGACTTAGTAGTAAGTACTCAAAATATTATCCGGTATCTGTGACATTTCGCTAGAGTGGCCAATATGGCGACTGTGATTTTTCTGTCAGAACCATTAGAATTTAACAAAATACTCGACAATCCGAATTTTGCGGATATATGTTGTCGACTCGAAATCTTTATTTTTTAATGTTTTATTATTCAGGTAACGTTTCTATGTACTCCTTGACGAATAAGATTTGACACTGCGATAGCAGCGCAGTCCGTCGGTTCCAATGTCACGATCGGTCCAATCGTTTAGGAGGAGTTCAGTGACATACACACGCACATAAGAAATATATATATTAAGACTAGCTGACCCAGCGAACTCCGTATCGCCTTTTTAAGAGATTTTATTTAATTCCCTTTTTTCCATGCCCCTTTTCCAAAGTTACCATTGACTTAGCGCTTAATCTCTTATCATTTCAGAGTCTATAAATGATGAACAAATAAACATAGATTTTTATATAATATTGAATTCTTATTATATAAAAATCTATGTTTATTTGTTGTAAAAAGAGGCCGTTGTTCCGACCAGCGCGAATATAAAGACTGACTTTATGATATTGATAGTTAAAGTGATAAGTTCAAAACAATGGAAGGATAAAAGTTTCTATATATATGATTGAGATTAACAAGAATTTAAAACCATCGAAAATTGTATTATAATTAATAATATTCATAGCTAAGAAACATGAATGATCAGAGATACACAAACCATATGGTATCCAATATTGATACCTAATTTGTTTAAATATCAAATACTCCACGTCAAGTTCTTTCAATAGTATTTAACTATTAGCATCCAGAGCAACTGCGTATTGGACTTTCTGGACGTTTTATGTAAACTTGAGATATAAGGATCTGAAGAAACGCAAAGTCTTTGAAATAAATGTCTCATTTTTAGTTTACATACGGGGCGTTTTTCTTGTAAAGTCTCTGCGATATTTATTTATATTCTTATTTCTTGACTCATGTCCATCGTCAGATAGATATCCACTTTTTTAAAACCACATACACACACATACACAACGTCACGCCTTTCATCCCCGAAGGGGTAGGCAGAGGTGTATTTCTACACCCACTTTTCGCCAGATATATCTTAGTCCCACGTAATAAGGGGCGAGCCTATTGCCGTACCGGGCACATTTCCAGACTCCGTGCTGCTACTGGGAATTTCGTGACGGAAAAACCCACTAACACTGCCCGACCCAGGAATCGAACCCGGGACCTCCCGATCCCACGCGCACATTTATGCCGCGAGACCAACGAGGCAGTTTTTAAAACCACTTATTAAAATAATGAACTCAAGTTAAAGACCTCAAAATATTCGACGACAAAATGTACGCGTAAATACCGGGACTTACACCTAATAAAAACTAATCACTAGGCAGATATCGGCAGCCAAATCTAAAACAAACTAAATACCAGAATATGCTTCAATTTAATACAGCTTATTTCTCGGAATACAAAATACTATCAATTTCTAGGCAAGGGTGTTAGTAGTAACATCTGACAGCAATTATAAATACCTCTAGAAATAGAATCCATAACAGAAAAACACCAAACATTTACAATTGTAAAAACAACGAGCGACAACATGCGACTTGAAAATTATCGATATAAAGCACGATATTTTTGATCAACTTCTTAGGCAGATTGTTATAAAATTGTACCATATAAAATATATCAAAAATCCTCAACAGTTGCGTCATTTATTAAGGTTTAAGCTAACTGTTATAAAACTGTTCTATCGGGTGTTTCGTCGTTTCGCACCACGAGTGGTTCGGACCGCGGTGTGAAACGCAGAAGAGCTCTTAAGGATGGGCTGTTTCGCACCGCGGAGGTCGTTGGAGCGCCGAGCGGTGTGAATCGACCAATAGCTCTTAGGAATGGGGTGATTCGAACCACTATGCTTAGGTACAAGCTAATTTCAAAGTTTGTATGTACAGTCGAGTAGAAAAGGGTTTGAAAATAAAACAGTTACGACTAGATATTTTGTAATCATATTTTAAAATTACAATCGCATACTAAAATTTAGTAAAGATGGTTGAATTTAAATCACAGTTTAATTAGTAATTGAGAATTAGTTTAAATCACAGTTGAAACATTAGGTGCACATTCTGACGTAAAACTAACTGATTGAAATTTCGATGGCGTGCCTTCATAACGAAACTTTACTTACGAATAATAATTAAGTATTTACTACTGATTAAAACAACAGTTCGAAACATCATACGTAATTTTTTAAATTAACAGTTTGATGGCACATGACAAAATGCACTAGTAATTATTAAAATCATAGACTTCGAAGCTTCTTTCATTTATCTTATTTATCTTTTATAAATTGTCTAGACTACACTTACGAACCATCTAACTTCGACACACCTTACATGTTATCACGCCCATCAAGGGTAAATAAACTTTATGCACGTCGTGTCAATCTACCATCAGGTTTATACCTAGCATTTAAAATTACATTTGTCTAGATTAAGCCTGTCCTGTGTTTTATCTGTTTTTCTTATTGCTTCTTTATTTATTTATAGCTAAGTAGAAAATATAATTTTAAGATGATATCACTTTGAAAATTATAAGAAGATTATGAGAAGATTATTACAGGATTTACTTACCTTGTTTGATTTACAAGTTCACAATATTTGGAAAACATTTCATGTCATCACATTAAATCCACTATGAAAGCCAGAAGGAAACTGAGAGCATTTTATATTCAAACGCATGCTAACAGTAACGGACGCGCGTTATCATCTAAGTCGTTAGGTCATAAAAGTCAAAAAAGATAGGAATGTGCACCGCACCGGACTCTAGTTATCGATAAACGACCACCTGCGCACGTGCTAAAGAATGAACTTATTTGGGCACAAGCAAAGGAAGAATTGCGAAGAACAATAATACTTTCAAGATAGCAGATGTCGAAAATCACCTCCACCAAGCCATAGATAGTGTTACACCAGAAGACGATAGATAGGAAGGTAGATGGCGCTACCATATCCCCCGGCCCTAAAGGGTTGCCTTTAAAAAATATAGAATTGAACTTAGCTATGTTGGGTGTACTACCGCATAACCCATCAATAGGCTAAGACAGCGATATGACAATAAAATTAATCTAAATCAACTTTAGCGAAAACTACAAACGCAATTATAGCGAAAACTATTAACTAAATACTTAAACTAAGAGGTAGGTCCAACTTCAGGCTAGATCTCACTGAGTTGGAAGCGGACAGAGACGTACAACAGGGCGCACGTAACTCCCTTTAGCAGTTTTCACGGTAATAACGCGGGTCGTACCGTCCTTGGAAGTATGCAATTTCTCTTAACTCGCGACGTGATTGAAACAAGTGGCGGGAACAAGTTCAATCAATTTACTAACGCGGTTGGCGACAAAGTCTGCCAGCGGTGAGGAGAAGAATAAATTCAAGCGAGCACTACCTTGGAGTCGGAAAATGCGTATATTTATTAATAGAGTAGTGGGGCAAAACTGTGTCTTGAACCTTGCGGAGCAACTGAGACAGCAGAAGGGCCGCGCACAACTCCAGTCTCGCAACCGAAATGGTTTTAACAGGCGAGACCTTAGACTTGGCACAAAGTAACTGCACCGAGTAGTTAGAACCAATGCGGACTTGCAGATATACGACTCCGCCGTAAGCACGCTCGCTGGCGTCAGCGAAACCTGTTAAGTTGATGGTACATCCATCTACCAACCCAAGATGACGCGGAATAGTAATTTGATTGAGCGCGGTAAGCTCAATACAAAACTGGCCCCAAGCGGCGACAATATGGTCAGGGGGTGTTTCATCCCACTCACACTTTGATAACCAAAGCTCTTTGATCAAGAGCTTGGCGTACAAAATTGTGGGAGCCACAAAACCCATTATGTCCCATAGTCGAGCCACTGTGGACAGCATAGTGCGTTTGGTGCACTTATCATCTGGTTTTGAGACGTCAAACCGAAAACTATCACAGGAGTTGTCCCGCGTAAGCCGAGAACTTTATGCGGTACAGACTTCTCAAACTCAATGTCTGGAGAAGCTTTATGAGAATCTGGTATGCGTGCGAGAACCTCCTAAGAGTTGCTTGTCCATTTGACAAGATCAAATTGGCCTCGCTTGAAAAGCTGAATGAGCTCTTCACAAAGCGAAATTGCTAGCGGAGCGGGTATGACACTACAGGCAAGGTCATCCATATACAAAGCGGAAGTGTAGTGTAGTATAGTGTAGCGTAGCGTAGCTTAGCATAGCATAGCGTAGCATAGCATAGCATAGCATAGCATAGCGTAGCATAGCGTAGCATAGCGTAGCATAGCGTAGCATAGCGTAGCATAGCGTAGCATAGCGTAGCATAGCGTAGCATAGCGTAGCATAGCGTAGCATAGCGTAGCGTAGCATGGCGTAGCATAGCATAGCATAGCATAGCATAGCATAGCATAGCATAGCATAGCATAGCATAGCATAGCATAGCATAGCATAGCATAGCATAGCATAGCATAGCATAGCATAGCATAGCATAGCATAGCATAGCATAGCATAGCATAGCTAATTAGTGCTTTATCTTACACACAGTTTTAGCCCCCACCTTGATCTCTTGAAGAGCAGAACAACAACAAGACGTAATACAATGAGAAGTATGTAACGTAGGTACGGTACCCATAATCACATACCCAAGTACCGTCTCAATAGCGGGCGGTAAATCATATCGCTCACGACGTACTATTTTAGTTAGTAGCAAGTGCGGAAATATTGAAGCTCCGATCAAAAGATCAATGCCTGCCGGATTCGCAAACTCCGCGTCTGCTAGCGGCAATGACTCGAGGTGAGTCAGTGATGCTACGTCTACATTAGAGTTCAGCAATGCGTCCGTGATACGCTCCACGATAAGCGAAGAAATGTTAAAATTAATATTCCTATCAAAACGCGAATGTATTTTAATATCTACGGAACCCCTGCAATGCTTTTCTGATCCGCCTATCCCTTTGACGGTTGAGTTAGTATTTTTAAAGTTTTTCCATAATCCGAGGCGTTTGAAGCATTCCAATGTTATTAGATTGGTCTGATATGCGCTATCTAGCAGACAACGTACCATGTGCGGCGACCCATTAACATCATATACGATAACTTGCGCTGTCGCTAACAGAACAGTCTTAGACGTCATACACTGCGTTTTGGCCCTGCGCGGATCATTATAGATGCGCGAGTGCCGTCCTCGCGTGCGCGTCGCCCGCGCAATGGACGTCGTACACAACGATACCTCGCCCTGAGGCGTGCAGGGGAGGGGCACCGTGGCTTGCATCTGCGATGTAAGTGTGTCAAGGTTAGCGGCTTGGCTTGACAACGGGTTATCTTTATCCAAATGAAGCAATGAATGATGTTTTTTATTGCAGAAGCGGCACTTTGTCTTACTAGAACAATTACTTGTTTTATGTTTTATGCTTAAGCAATTAATGCAAGCTTTGTTATCTTTTACGCATTTAAAACGAGCGGTTGCATTCTGATTATCGAAGGCGGGACACTTATATAAATGGTCGTGCACTATATTACTGCACAGACACTTCTGTGAATTATTACTATTAGATTCCGAACATGTAACGTAAGATTGTGGATTAGGGACCGAGTTATTATTACTATTTCGCGATTTATTCAACCTTTGTTTGTTGCTGTTAGTGTTAGACGGGCCAGGTGAACCAGACTGCGTATTATGAAATATTCGACACTGATCTTTGATGAACGAAATAAAACTATCTAGTGTAGGTATTTTATTATTGCGTTCCGTCATCTCGAATGCGCGAATTGTATCAGTGTCAAACTTTTTTAAAGCGAGTTGAAGCAACATAAAGTCGGAAAGATCTTCTAATTTTAAATTCCTAAGAGACCGTTTATTGATAACTTCGTAACCGCGGTTACGAAGTTATCAATAAACAGCTGGAAATTCGAGACAGACGCGTTGCCGGACAGTTTGAGATTTAAAGCTTGGTCAAAGTAGGTAGACGCTAGGACGCGCGTGTCCTGATATCTATCAAGTAGTGACTGGAATATGACCTGATAATTCTCAGCACTGGGTGTGACACCTGCAAATACGGACTGGGCCTTCGGTGACAGTTTACCTCTTAAATAGTACAACCTGTCAGCATCTGTCAGAGAACCATTATCGTGCACTGTAGACTTAAAACTCGCATAGAATAACGGCCAATTTCGTATATCTCCGTCAAACGCCATAATCTCGATTGGCGGTAATCTCGGTTTGCGGGCAATGGGCTCCGCTGAACATTTACCCTCCAATTGCGATTGTTTACGCTTAATCTTAATATATAAAATCCTTGCGTTACTGACTGACTGACAGACACGCTACAGCCGAAACTATTGGGCGCAGGAAGCTGAAATTTGGCATGTATGTTCCTTGGGGACCGTAGGGGTGCACTAAGACGGGATTTCCCGAAATTCCCACGGGATCGGGCAAAACGGGAAATTCGAAAATATGTGCGTGCGAAGCCGCTGGCGTCGACTAGTAATACAATAAAGATCTTCGAATGAGGTGTACGCCTGATAGTTCGGTTTTTCATCAGGATTGATAGAAAGTAATCTTGCGTTATAATCGTCTAACAACTTATGAAAATCTGTTCGAATACTATCTACTGTCATACAATAACTGAGAAATGCTTCGCTATTACTGTCAGACATAGAAGCGGTTTTTGAACGCTCGTATATGTTTTGAATGCGCTCAAATAAAATATTGCGTTTTGCTTCTAAGATTGTCATCTCTTTGTCTTCCGACACGCGTGACTTCTTTTGTTGTGACATGCTTACGTAAGTATAAGCTAATGAGAACAAAACAAAATAAGAATATCTAATGTACCTATTATTTTACCTAAGTAGGCTAAGTAGGCAACACTTTAGAGCTGTGGAATTAAAAGTTGCTTCAAATATGAGATTTATAAAACAACTATGATAGTTCCAAAATTAATAATTTAGTAAGTAGGTAGCTACATAAAAGTTTACCTACTGATGCGGGCGGAAACAACCATGTGACGGTTATGTGAATATATTAGGAGTATAGCTAGGTGCTATAACTGCCTAGGTATAGCGATATAACGTATAAAAACGTAAATGAATCCGACACGTATGGATCAAAAAAATGGTTCGGCGATACACTGAAACCGTAGGTTCTAGGCGATTTGGAAAAAAATGGACTGTATCTAAAGGAAGAGGATGTAGGATTGGAATGGGAGAGATGATTGTGAGTGGGTATAGGATATTCCAAGGATGGAGGGCACTTACCTTATACGGCAATCTTCTTCGTTTCCGAAGGGCACTCTCATCAGTCTGGTGGTTTCGTGATGCAGCTGCTTGATTCACTTCACTACACAGTCACTTCCACTTGCGAGCGGTTTTATAAGAGGTAATAACTATAGCGGGAGCGGCGCGGTGATACGGTATGGCGGACGCGTATCTTGCGAATCGAATGTTCTCGAAAGTTCTGGACTGTCTCTCGCGTCGACGTTTCGCGGCGACCAATCCGCGAAAGGCAGTACCCCTTCTTCGGGAATGGGAGACAGGGACGGAAATATGATATCGCTCGCACTAGACCAGCATGGAACGATTGACGTTGATGCGATTAGTTATAGATAGGAAGGTAGATGGCGCTACCACTTGTAATAAACTTTCTTTCTCTGCGTATGAAAATACGGTATTTTAAAATATAGTTTAATATCAAATATTGTGATTTTTTTAATTTTGTGAACAATATACGATAATAAAAGCTACATATCGATAATATGTATTATATTGTTACGCCCTTCACTAGACAGCTCCATAAGATCCATAAATGCAAGCGAGATAGATATAGAGAAATTATTTAAGGCTCTAAGACTCAGATGAACCAATCAAATGCGCATATTTGCGCTCTATCTTTATCTATTGTTTATTGCCAGTCAGACTGGATTTTACAAAGGGATAATTTGTAACCAGACCGACACTCTGTATATTTTTTAGACATATTTTGGTCAGCCAACGAACATTAAAATACATCATTATGCATAGTAAAAATAAGAGTTGTAAATAGGTGCCAAAAGTAATACGTACAGTAGGCGACAAGCCATGTGTAACAAATGTGTTCAAAACAAAATTTATTTTATTTTCGCTATTTTATTTTGTGCCCGGCTGTACTTTAAGCATTATTACTGAGAAAACTTTTTGTTCCATTCGCGGTTCGAATAAACCCATTCAAATTTCTCTATGTTCGATTCACACCGCGGTCCGAACCAGCCTATTCCTAAAAGCTCTTCAACGTTTCACACCGCGGTCCGAACCACTCGTGGTGCGAAACGACGAAACACCCCCCGCACTTGGCCAGCGTGGTGGACTATGGCCTTACCCTTCTCATACATAGTGAGAAGAGGCCCGTGCCCAGCAGTGGGACAGTATAAAGAGCTGATGATGATGATTCATGCTAATTGGTACTTTCTAAGAAATAATTAGTTCTATTCAAATATGTACTGATATTTAAAGGTACTGTTTTGGTACAACTGGACTAATATAACTGGTTTTTAAAGTCCTATGTTCCATTGTTAATAATTAATTTTCCTTTTTTAAATAATTATTCTACGTTATTATTTTTCTCATACATACTTGTTTAAGATTCCGACATTGCCCTAAACTCAAGTAACGCTATCCCTTCAGGTTGTTGAGATCAGACGGCAGTCGCTGGGTGAATAGCTAGCCTAGGCTCCAAGTCTCGGATGCAGCTGTGATAACGCTAGAACTATGATGGCATAGCGAAATATTTTACTGAATAGCATATTAAGTTCATTTATCGGTATGTACTATTTTTGCAAGAAATAAAATGCATTTGTATTTTTTTATGTTATTGAATAAACTAGTGTTCGACGACACCAGAGTACCTATTGAAACTCCTTTCAATAATTTAATTAATTAAGATATTTCACGCACTTTCTCGGTTCTCCAACCGAGAGAGTGCGGGAGATATCTTGGGGCGTTGTGTGATTATACACTAGGACCTTGCATGTGTATCTCTTGGGACATAATAATATTTTAATATTAACAACTACACTCTGTTATAATCTATAAATATTAACGACAACACTCTGTGTATAATGCGAGTATAAATCATTGGTTAATCATCGTCACCGTTATAGTGTTACCCCGGCTGTATCTTAAGACCTTTTTACTTTAGAACCTGGGATCTGCTTAATATATTTTGCATTTTATATTTTGTCGAATCTGGTGTAAACAGATTTGACAAATTATTAGGTTTGCCAGCGCCTTGTTTTCCAAGAAAACCTACATACACCTACAAGAAAAAAAATCTCTATCAAAATTATTAAGCCATGAAAGGCTTTTGCAACTATACAAAACGACAATATCACATCTTTGAAAGCATCGCTATAGAACTGTGTACAGTATACATATTGTATTAAGAACGTCAGTATCTTCGAGGTTTGACGTAGCAATAGCCTGCGGGAAACAACGTTCAATTGAAAACTGAACGAATCGCTGTCGAGTGTGATGTTGGATGTTGAGTCGCTTTGATAGTTGCGTCCGAAGAGAGCTCAAACATGAACTGTGTTGTACAATCGTAATTGTACTTTGTCCGGCCACTGACACATTCACTGACACTACTGTACATCCTGCGGATGCGTTTGTCTTATTATTCAGTAGCTGTGCAGTTGTGAACTGTTTACATGTGACTTCCAGTTCATATTTGCTTCGCAGAAATAGAGCTACGCAAATCTTTGGCCAAATAGGTAGTTACCCAATTTAACAGCATAACTGCATTTACTGTACTTCCGCATTGAATTATTACAATCATTATTCTTAAAATTCGGTTTAATCGAACATTGCGTTTGGTTACGTAAAATACTTTGGTAAGAAGCAGTCTGTCAATGCAAAATTAGCCGCAACGTAACGTAAACGTAGTGTAGATTCTAAAAATGTTGGTTGCAAGCTCAAGTACACAAACAATTTGAAGTCATTTTAATCGATCCTGAGGAAACGTGTGTTGACAGACGAACGGACAACAAAGTTCTAACAAGGCTTCCGTTTTCCGGTTTTGATATAAAGTACTCTAAAATCCCGCGAATTGCCTAACCAACGTGTATACTACACCAAAAAGTCCTCGTACAACAAACATAAAACACAGTAGGAACACGTTTAGCAGTCGTTTTGTTGCACCGTTTACCGTCGGCAGCGGCGGCTTTTGACAGCACTGTCGTTGCGGTCCCTTTGTTCAACCAGAGCATTCCCCCCCTCCCCTCGCCGTCTGTTTGATGCAAATGTGTGTCTACCGTATTAGACACCCGGCTCAGTCATAACTAAGTTTTAGGAGTTTGGAGGTTCGGTGGTTCTATGAAAATTGTACGAGCTTTTGGAAATAATTAGTTGTTCCTCTGTTCATTTGATGGGATTTATTTTGGAGGGATAGAGGTTTTTGGGTTATATCTCGCAATAATATTAGCCGTTTATGAAAAAGAAACATGAAATAAGTACTTATGCCACTGTAACGAAAGCCGAAAGTTGAATGATATTTTTAAGTTATGAGCTTCCGACACTCGATATAGGTACCAGATCAACAGCTTTTTATTTTCTAAAAATAAAACAGTGTTGTTCTATTTTAAAATAATATACGTAAATGTACTACTCACGGCTTTGTTAGCGTTGTAGGTTGATAAAAATATCTCGTGTATATGCCAAATGTCAGTCAAATGAATTTCGCCTACACATACCTCAGAACATTTAAATATTCCAACTTTAGAGTGCCTTTCCAACTTCGAAAAAGGAACATAATACACTTATAATATTAATTGGATGGTTCTGGTTAGAGGTATTGCTCGATAAGCTTTTGCTGTATGTATACATCCGACGTTTCAACCGTCTTGCACAGGTCGCGGTTGCAGAGGGATATCGGGCCCCTTAATACAAAAAAAAGTTAATTTTACACGATTATACCCCGTTATATAATTTTGTAAAGGTATCAGCTCGAAGAATGCAAGTACCTACTATATTTATTGTCACCTGATTTATCCTGATTACAACTCATATTAAATGTGATCTATGTACACGACATTCGAAACCGAATAGTTGAAAACTACATTTGGCGTCTTTAGGCAAAAAAGCTTTTACAAACGTTTGCCACACCACCGCCCTCCCACTGATCCGTAATTACGTTCAGTTTACATACACAACAAGACCTGCAATGCAATTAGAATAAACAACGGTAAAATAAAATGTTGTTTCGAAAAATAAAACGAGGGTCGGACGACGAAGGTAAATCGAGGAAACAATGCCTGCGAAATTTGCTTTATGAAAAAAATTTACTCCCTCGTTTGTATTCGAATAACTAAGTTGTAACGGTTTTCTGTGTAGATTTTTTTGTAATTCGAATATGATTTAAGTTCATGGAATATCTCGGTGGGACATTCCCGTGGTTTTATTATATTGACGGATTAATGGTTTTCTAATTTTAGATTGACAGTAACTTGGTCTCATGATATCAAATTGTGTGATGTTGTGAGGTTTTATTTCAATTTTATTATAATATCGTCTTAATCGGAGGGAAAAGTTTGTTTAATTTTTCTTATATTACATTAATGTGAAACTTAATATCCTAAACACGTGTAAGCAAATTAATTAATAACTACGTAAAGCCAAGAGGATTAAATCAATTTACCAAAGAAAAAAATTAAAAGCACTAGTTCAAATAAACTTGTTTATGAAATTATACGTTATTATTTGAAAAAAATATATTCGAATTCGATACGTTTTGGCAGACATTTTAAATTGAGATAAAAGTGTGCGTATTCATCCGAGAGCTTTCTATTTTTGGCTTCACTCTCATAATATAAAGTGTGTTGTATCTACCTCTAGTCAAGAATAGTAAAAAGTAAGTACAGTGATGACCACAAGTTTTAACCTATGACCGTTAGAATTTTGTAGGTTCATCGATTCGGTACCGACGAATTCAAAAGTGCTAGTAGGCTCCAAAATATTAAGTGCAGTTAAATTTTCAGGTTGGAAAAGCTGGATTTACCCGCGATTAACGGTTTTTCCGCTTTTCCCTTTTTATTGAGCTGCGAGGAAGTGACAAATGGTTTTATGTTCCACATCTGATAATAGTCTTTCTGATAATGAAGCTTTCAACGAGATTGTAAGCGATGAGAATGGCTAAGTCTATAGGTACGTTTTATACAGTCTCGTGTAATGCTGTTTGTATCAGTATAAAGTGCCTTTAAGAACATCAAAGAGTTCATGTAAGCTAAGTATCGGTTACCTACGCAATATTTTCTATAACTTGACGTTACTCATTACGTTAGATAATTGCGACATTTTAAGGTATTTCAAATTTTCTAAATAGGCAGCGATACCCTAATGGCTGTGAGGCGGCTTCGCAGAGGGGTTTGGGTTCAAATCCAAGACGTGCACCATTGTTTTTTCGAAATTCAGCGCTTATTTAATAGTTGATTATACCGTGCTATGAGGTGAAGGAAAACGTCGTGGGAAGCCCTGCTTGTCTGAAAGTTCTCCATAATGTACTCGGAAGGCGTTAAGTCTGCCAACCGCCACACGGCCAGCGTGGTGCACTATGGTTTTACAGTTCTCATAGTTAGAAAAGGCGCGTGCGCAGCAATGGGAAGGTATACGGGAGTAATGATGAATACATTATTACGCTGGAAACTTGATATTTTCAAATAATATGGTGATAAAATGGTCACTAAGTTTTCCCATCTCAAATTGATTGATCCTTTTCATAGCTCATGTACGTCTCATATACAAAAAGACAGACGCGATTCCAAAGGAGGCTGTTCATTTGTTAGTTTCATGTAAATAGCTACAAAAACGACACTGGAGTAAACATAGGCATTATGAAATCACAGACAGATATTTTATTTATACGTACAGAAACACAGAATTGAGTATGAAACGGCGCACTTAACATAATGAACTCTAATCCATTCACAGCATCAGTTCCATCAATCGTATGAGAGTAAACATTTGTATTAAGAGAAGTAGGCTTTCTGCTAAATAGTCTGCGATGTTTTATAATCAGATCACACCTATAAAGTTGGATTAAAGACATAAAGACTTTAATTTCTGCATTTTGGTTGTTTATTTATTTATTTATGCTTTATTGTACACCAGAAATATTACATAAGACATCATATAATATAAGCGAAGTACAATGGGCGGCCTTATCGCTTATAGCGATCTCTACCAGGCAACCTTTGGATGGAAATATTATTGGTCGGAAAATAGTGGTAGTTGAAGGTGTAACAGTCATAATACTTAGAATACATAGATATCTCTAAACACATACATATATACTTATTCATATACTCTACTCTATATACCTACATACAAATACATATATACATATACATACATACAAATACATATATACATAAGCATACAAAACATAAATATATAAAGGACATAATTATACACACATGAACTATAGCAATGCCTCAATTATAGAATATTTTAGAATGGACTGTAAACTATAATGAAAGATAATATTCCTTCACTAAGGATTTAAATTTAGCTACCGTCTTAGCTTGCCTAATGTGCAGCGGTAATTTATTCCACAAGCGAACGGCAGTTACGGTGAAGGAATTGTCATAAAAAGCCGTGGAATGTACCGGCATTTTAAGCCTTAAATTTTCTGATGACCTTAAATATCTATTATGTGTATCATGAAGGAACTCAAATCTTCCTTTAAGATAGGAGGGAGTTGAAGCGTTAAACAGTATATTGTACAATAAAGTGAGAATGTGAGCATTCCGGCGATGTCGAATTGGTAACCACTTGAGCTGCGTTCGGAATTGTGTAACATGGTCGTATTTGCGCAAACCAAATACGAATCGTATACAGACATTTTGAATTCGCTCAAGTTTATCTAGCTGGTTTTCGGCGAGGTCTAGATAGCTGACATCTGCATAATCAATAATGGGTAACAGAAGAGACTTAGCGAGCGCAATTTTAGTAGCAGTGGGCAGAAAGTTTCTTAGTCGCCTCAGTGAACCAACTGAAGCAAACACCTTACGACTCACTTCTTGTATCTGCGGTCCCCAAGTAAGAGTCGAGTCGATAGTGAGACCTAGATTTTTTACTTTGTCTTGTATAGGGATAATCGTGCCATCAAACATTATATGAGGGAGTAGTGACCAGTCAATTTTACTTTTCATTCGAGAGCTACCAATAACAATGATTTGAGTTTTGGTGGGATTAAGTTTAAGCCCAAAAGACTTGCTCCACTTGCTGATTAGTGCCAAATCACTGTTAATGATATCTAAAGAATGTGACATCTGCGACAGTGTTGACTGCGTGTATATCTGGAGATCATCTGCATAAAGGTGATAGGAACAGCGAAGGTTATTACAGATAGAATTTATGAATATTGAGAAGAGTAAAGGAGACAATACGCCACCCTGGGGCACACCGGCATTTGTATTACACCAAGAAGAAAGTGAATTCTCGATATGTATACGTTGTCGGCGGCCACACAGGTAACTACGAAACCAATCAATCACCGTAGGAGATATGTTAAGAGAACAAAGGCGTCAGAGAAGAATATCAAAATCTACCGTATTAAAGGCGTTACTAAAATCAAGTAGACATAAAATTGTGAGCTGTCCGCCTTCCATACCAGCCCTGATGTCGTCCGTAACATTGACTAAGGATGTGACTGTGCTATGTCCCGAACGGAAACCGGATTGAAAGGGATTTAGAAGATTATTCTTACAGAGGAAGGAGTTAATTTGGTGGTACACGAGACGTTCGAGAACTTTAGAGAGGAATGGCAGGATAGAAATGGGCCGATAATCGGAATAGGATGAAGGATGAGAAATTTTTGGTATAGGAGTAATTTGGGCGTCCTTCCATATCGATGGAAATAAACCACTGGACAAGGAAAAATTTAAGATGTGGGTAATTATGGGTAGGATTGCGTCAAGGACAGGAATGATCATGTTACGGCTGACACAGTCACTACCAACGGCGTTGGACGTGATTGATACTATGCTCTTCTTAACATCACTATCAGTGAACTGATTAAAGACAAATGGTGAATAACTAGGGGTAGGCAATGATGAAAGATAATTAATAGTGCTTGTCTTAGTAGTCCTATCGATGAAGGACGAAGCAGAGAAATGTTGATTGAGCAAGTCAATATTGAAGTCAGTAGGATTAATGTGTTGACGTGCTTTGCCGACCCCCAGGGTTTTAAGAAATTTTCAGACCTTTGCTGGATCTCCGTTTTGTACAGAGCTGTGGATATGTTGGCGTTGTGCGTCCCTACACACCCTATTGCAGTGATTTCTGATTGCGATATACTTTTGGAGATTTAAAGCATCAGGTCTAATTTTGTACTTAAATTTAGCTGCAGCTTTCTTACGTATCAGCTGCTTGATGTTTTCTGTGAGCCACGGCGATGGAGGATGTTTTATTTTAACGGGTCGAATAGGTGCATGTTTGTCATACAATTTTGTGATTTGACTTGTAAAGATGGCAACTTTTTCATCAACAGAGTTCGAATTAATAAGTTGATTCCAGTCAATATCACTAGCATCTTTACAGAGATTATTTATATTGATGTTACGGAAATTGCGCTGCATTAATATTTTAGGCTTAGCCTTTGGAGGGCGGATTTGGTAAGACAGAAAAAGTAAGTCATGATAGGAGAACATGTCTGCCGGGTATTGTCCGTGCATGGCGACATGTTCCCTTGAGGAAACTAAGATAAGATCTAGAAGAGAAGGTGAAGAATTTGGAAAATGATGAGTTGCATTTAAAGGGAGAATTGATAAGTTACAACTTAAAGATGTTGAAAGGAGAGAAGATGAGCGGGAATCATTTTTAAGGAGACAGATACTAAAGTCACCCATTATGATAATGTTATTGTAAGAGGGCACAAGATTGACCAGCATGGTTTCAAAAGAAGAAAAGAAATCTATACGTAATGAAGGACAATAATAAACGCCGAGTAGGACTTTAGTGCGGTTTAATACAACTTCCAGAAACAAATGTTCCCCAGCATCTTGTGGCGGTGGTTTTGCTGACATATCAACAATTGTATAAGGGATATATGAGCGGAGGTAAATGGCAACACCGCCACCACCCCCAATCGCTCGGTCATTTCTGATAAGTTGAAAACCAGGTAGGGAGTATAATGTTGAGGGAAGACAGGGCTTAAGCCATGACTCAGAAACAAGGATAGCGTGAATGCTCTTACAATCAAGGTTGGCCAGCATATCAGGGAAATGTGCCGGAATGCTTTGGGCATTGATATGAACGACATTGAAATTTTTAGGTACATCAGAAAATTGTGAATTAAGGCAATCAGCTAGCGACGGCACACTGGAAAAGCTATCATCTAGGCTGCATACGGAGTGGAAACTATCGTCGTCATTTATAGAATTATTATCAATGGTAAATATATGTTATGAACGCAATATATATAAAAAAATATATTAAATAAGAGTATGTATAAATACTTAATAATAGTTATGAATGATTAAATATTAAATAAATCAAAAGTAATAATAATTAAATAAAAAAATATTTACCAATAATACACCACCTGCCAGTTGTGCTGATAACAAACTAAAAATATACATAATTGACAAAAACAATAACAAACTTATGCATCTAGTCCGGGTATAACGTTAAAAAGTTTATCAGTTACAATAAAGTTGAAAATGAAGAAGATAGTGGAAAACAAACAATAGTGAAGAGATTAAAGTTACATTATTGAAGAATAGAATTGTATTAACGTATGTCTTAAAAGCTTTGTACCCAATAAGGAATTTTAACTATAAAATGACAGTTACAAATATATGACGTTTGACAGATGACAAGCAGAGAAAAAGCAAACACCGACAGAATTATATTTTACATAATTAAAATAAAAGTAATGAAGTAACGAAGGTAGATAAGTGGGTACAGACTGGAAAATAGTATATAATTGATAATTACCTACTACCTGGACTAAAAAACAGGCAACAATACTTATACAAGTCAAAACCCTATTATAGACGAAGCCGGTAATTTATTTAGTACTTATGATAAAGGTATAAAATATTATTAATAAATAGGTATATGTATAGGTGTATGGGTATAAAATATAATTAATGAATAAAAAAAATCTGGGATTACTAACACACGGTCATAATCGCTAATTAGGCAGAGCCTATTCATGATCATGTCAGCTGAAAGACGTCCACTGCTAAACATAGACCTCCGCTAAGGATCTCTACATAGACCGATTTTAAGCCGCATCCACTGGCTTCTTGCGATCGGTTTACCTCTGCTGCGAAGTCCGGTGCGTGGCCATCGCTCCAAGACCTTTCGACGCCAATGGCCATCAGTTCTATTAGCAGTGCACCCTGTTCACTGTTACTTCAGCCTAACTGTTCGGGGAGGAGCTGAGCAGAGCCTGTATTATCATAATAATGGAAATATCCAAATACCAAATATAAATAAATTAAACCCAGACGCTGAACAAATGGAAGTGCACATCACACAAAGATTTGCCTTAGTTGGAATCGAACCCGTGACTCCCGAAAGGATTTGGTTTACGCAAACTAAAAACCACCTCAGTGTCCTCGACTTGACATGCGTATCTGGCTTCAGTTTCCAAAAGCGAACTACATGGGGAATCTAACCCGGACCTAAAATCATTTATTATTATATCATAAAACTCGCAATAAGGTGTTTTGTGAGCAATTGTAATTCATTGCAACTAGACAGATATAATCCTAAAGTTTATCACAAAAAAAAATGTTACCGGAACTCTAAAAGGTCAAACACGGCACGATTTATGACCGTTAAATCAATAACGCCTTGTTATGAGCCGGTTTTGCTTACCAATTTAGTTTACAAAAATACAGGGTAAAACTAATATCGGCCGCTGCATAGACAAAAAATGTTAGTAAGTGCTAATAAATTGCCAATATACCTTACGAGTATTAGCGGTTGTCAGTATGTTTATAGTACTTGTTGCAAAAGCAGCGGTTTTTCAAATAAAGAAATGTTACTATAATTACTATCATGAATGGATGAATCTATGATTGTCGCTCTTTTAAACGGATTTAAGTAAAACTTCGCAGTAATATAGCTTCTACATAAGAATAGCACATCGACTACCTTTGTTCCGATAATCTACCTCAAGCGGGTGACGTGGACAGAAGCTAGTTATTAATAAAATAAAAAATCAACCGAGATATCGGTTGGACGATAGCAGTACCTTAAGTGAGACAATTAAATACTAATAGATCTAGTTTAATGCCAGTATCTACCAGTATTCTGTTCAATTCCATCGGTTCATTTTTGGCAAAGCTATCGGCCACGTATCGCATGCAAGCTTGCAACACGATGTAACCTACTTGGTGTCGGAAATATTGAGTATTGATTCAGGTGAACAAAATAGGATATTGTTACGTTAGAGTGTTATTGTACTAGTGCTTGAGGTAATATGTACTCTATAGCTTTAGAAAGGAGATATAAATTAGTGTTTGCAGTTAGATCTGGCTTGTTTAGAGACTAGCTTCTGCCTGCGGCTTCATTTGCGTGGAGCTTGGTTATCGGGACAAAACATATCCTCTACATTATCTATGTATATAAAATTCTTACGTTACTGACTAGCTTACAGACAATGTATAGTCAAAGATATTGAGCGCAAGAGGCTAAAAATGTTCATTAATGAGCCTTGGGGACCGTAGTGCAAAATTATATTATTACGTATTGTTGCAAAATGTTATCAAAATCCATTTTCCGTGAACCGGCATCAAACCATCCATCCTCATTCCAGTTGTTTTTTTAGTAATTTGGAAACCTTTTAACAAGTAGAAAGTTCAGAAGGTGTCACAATCATTAATTTTTTATATTTGGAATAGCTGATTTTATTTCAAAATCTGGGTGAGACGCAGTAGTATTCCAGTCTGTTCTTGAGACGGTTACGGTTGAACTTTATTATTTGCTCCTCAAATGACAAGGTTCTATTGAAACTCAACTTTAGGTTGTGCCTATAGACAATTTGCCAATGGCTGTGGTAACATTATTAACGGCCGTACAAAATCAGTGTAGATAAACTCAAAGCTAACGACATTTGTGAGCTTCGGTAATTGAAACCCGATACCAAATGAGCTAACGCTGAATAACTCTCAACTATATGGACACTACGTTCTTTTTAATTACGCATTGCTTGTTTCTGCCCAACTGGGGTAATCGGTTCGGTTATCGCGGCAAAATGTAGCCTTTGTGCTGTTTTAATGTACAAGCTATATAACTGCAAATTTCATTAAATTCCGTTCAGATGATTGCAAAATCGACTGAAAAAGTAGCAAATATTAATCTTATCCACCCATCCTTTTAAACTTTCGTGCTCAAACAGTAGTAGTATTGAACCATTTAAAATAGCATCCGTTGAATACCTCCGAATATTAATTACCCTAAAAAGATCACGCCAGGCTGTTTTATAACTCACCATCGAATATCCAAATTTGACGTCATGGTATTCTAAATAAACCGTAAAGGAAATTAAGCACATTTACAGCGAACATTTACCTACAATCCAGGTTAAACCCTTCTTCATAACAAATAACCCCACTGGCCCTCTCACAATTTGTTACAGCGTTAGGTTTTAATTATTTCACCTTGGGTTTCCCCCAAAACATTATAAATAACAGAATGGCGCATACATAATTTCCTTTTGAACGCCCCCGTTGATAATCTTTTACTCGTTTCTGGAACTCATTATTGTTTATTCCCCACAGAAAGAGATGAAAATGAATGTAAATACAGAACACGGTTTAAAAATAGAGTCTCATTAGTGACAAAAGGGTTCTATAACAAAGGAGGTTTGGTGTCGCAAATTCATTTGTACTGGCGTATTATGTGTCTATTATGTTTTATAGGCTCGTTGTATAGGCTCTTGCTATATTGAAGAACCTCAGGTTGTTTTAAATTGATTGTGTATTGAATTCTGCGTATTGCAATATCGAGGCATATTTATTTATTTTTATTATTTTTTATTTATTTATTGACTCACGCCTGTATCCCCGAAGGGGTAGGCAGAGGTGTAATATTACACCTACATTTCGCCATGATTTTTTTTGGTCCCACTTAATAGGGGGCGAGCCTATTGCCATACCGGGCACATTACCAGACTCCAAGCTGCTAATGAGAATTTCCTAACAGAAAAACCCAATAACACTTTGCCCGACCCGGGAATCGAACCCGAGACCCCCCAATCCCACGTGCACATTTATACCGCGAGACCAACGAGGCAGTCTTATTTTTTTTTAATTATTTAAATTTCATATACATACACAATGTACACAGGCGGACGTAATGCCATAGTAGGCATTTTCTCTCAGTCTACCTCAAAGTCGTGCAGAGAGAAATGAAGTAGGTGTAATATATGACCAAAGAAAATGAATTTAAACGAACAAAATTACGTAGATTTTTAGGTACATACAAACAAATAAACATATTTTATATACATCCTTAACAAAATGACTGTCGTGCTGAATTCTATGTGTTACTACTGACGTGAGGCGCTTTGGCAAGTATTTCGAATATTCCATGGTAGCAAACTGCGTCAATAGAATGGGAATTAATTGGTGGTGTAAGTTTGCAATTCATTAGGTTCTAAGAAGTTGTACCGAGTCATGATTTTCTCCTTACTTAATTTTGTTTTCTCTGATGTGTTTTGTGGGTCTTTGTTTCTAGTATCCATGTTGCAAGTGCCATAAAAACGTATTTAGTTGTATAGGTTTGTCAGTTATGAAATTATTAGGTCGGTAATATATTCTTATTCGGCTTATCCATACAAAAACAGAATAACATATAGGCTAACTTCTGCCGTGATATCCGACATTCAAGCCGGGCGAGGCCGCGGGCAGAACTTGTATTCCTTAATGACGTATAATAACATACTACCAATAATAATAAGTAAGTACATGTAGTATTCATGAGTCGAACTTTTCTCAGAAGACGAGTAATCTTACCAGAACACAAAGCTAATGGAATCATTGTTACCGCTGTTCACACAGCGACGTAGAATTATTTATCTGTTGATGTTGCCTCTAATTAGATATCGTTCAGCGTGGCGGTACGAAGAATGGATTAAAAAGATATACAAAGAATCGTAACGTTTGTCGACGGTGTCTTTATGTACAAACGTTTGCGCTTGTAATTAGTAGTTACCAATAGGCTTTTTGTGATTATATGTGAGATCAGTAACCCTAACTAAAAGACTTTGTACGCAAAGAATCGTGTACAAGTTACTTCCTACAGTTAGGAAGGAAACAAAGACAACGAACAGTAATGAGACTTTATGGGCAAAAAAAGTGGTAGGAGTGGGTGAGAGATGAAGGATAGGGATTGAATGAGATGAGTAAAGTGATTAGACAAAGATAATGGAGCGGTGACGCAAGAAATTGTATGATATTGGAATACATAGAAACTCAGTGGGAGGGCAAGAATATACTAGAAGGGAGGGTTTCAACGGAGATTGCAGCTACCAGCTCACATCCACAAGAGAGAAAATGAAGAGCTTATTTCTATTTGTGCACCGATGTATAGAAGTAAGCTCTACATTTATAGCTATCAATAGATCTTTTGGATATATATTCCTCTTTTCTCAAATAAGCGCCTCAGAACTTACTCGTAGCAGGCCTCATCATAAAAAGGCTCAGGCTAGAATAATTTCAAATAAGTTTTAGTGAACAACTTCGATTATATCGGCTACACATATATGGCGTAATTACTTAAACAACCGCCTCGCCATTTAACACTGCTTTGAGTATTATGGATTCGATTTCAATATGGAACAACATTCGGTGCGATCTACCCAAACAACAAGTTGTTGTTTCGAATCTGGTGTTTTTTATCCCCAGTACCTGAATATTCGAGTCCTCTACTATGCAGGATGCATTTCTAGTGCGGTCCTTAATATGAAAGAAAACTTATTTATAACAATATCAACATATTACGTGCAAAGAGTTGTACCTAAACACTTCCCTACAAACATTAAACCAACTTTAAACGTTTTCAATTAAAACATAGAAAAGAAAATAACGAAACATTTCTCACTGGCGCAAAATAAAAACAAGTAAAGGAAATAATATGTAGCTGAAATCGCTCGTAGCATCGTACCTGTGCGATCGCTAGTCGGTATCGCAATATCCGGACAGAGTAATGATCCTCAGATAAGAATTCAATATCGTCTAGTTTTACATCTAGATTCTACTTTATTCTGACTACTTATTGGTTTCGTTTAGAATTCATTGGGTGCTTGTGCTGTTGGCGTCGTGTATTGTAGAGTTTTATAGGTCATGAGGTACGGTTGGAATTAATTTTTGTTGATAGTGGGTTAAGTTTTGTCTTAGGGTAGTATTTGATTGAAATTTCGCGATATGTAAAGTAATAAAAAATTATTTGTGGATAGTTCGTTATACTACTAGCCTTTCCACCCAAACATTAACTATTAAAACTATTACTAATTAAAAAGAGCACTTACTTTTATATACACTACCACGCAGTTCCCACAGTAATTTATATGCAGCACAACCAAAATAAACGTGTGATCTTATTTTTCCACCAAAATCGTCTCATATAAACCGTCTCCCAGTTCGTATAAGAGTACTTCTACGTGGCATTCCGTGTCGTGACAAAGCCTCATAAAGTATGCAGCTATGTGACTTGCAACACATCAAAGTTGCGTGCCTCATACTTACAGGACCACATTTTGTCCTCCCACGGGTACGCAAAACAACCCTTTGAAGAGATTGAAGCATCCTTTGTGGGGATAAAATAAAACTTTTTTTTTGGATTCGGTACAACATTTAAAGAAACCGCATGCGTAGTTCAGTGGGTAGCGCAAGCGTCTGCTGATAGGTCCCGCGTTCGATTCCGGGTTTGGGCAAAAGTGTTACTGAGTATTTCTGAATTCTCAGTAGCAGCACGGAGTCTGGCAAAGTGCCCGATAACGACAATAGGCTCGCCCCCTTATATGGCACCTAAAATTCATAACGTGGCCAAATGTGAGTGTAATATTACACTACTGCCTACCCCTTCGTGGGTAATTTTATAAAAGTCTGCCGCCGATCTGTTCGAGATGAACTCAAAAGACATGGTTTTCACTAATAGACAGAATGATGCGTGAGGAAGCTTTGGGTGCACAATTGTAAAGGTTTTATCTACTACAGAATTGATTTTGATGAAAGGGAGCATCAAAAAGCTAATCATAATTCCCTTGAAAGGCTGTTTTTATTCAGCTGTCAACGAAGGAACTGAATTCCACGTCAATCAAGTGACGAGCTTAGTTAGTTATCCTATTTCTTACTCGTATTATAAACCTGAAGGTTTGTGAGAGTTCGTGGCTATATTTGTTACATTTTCAGGAAAGTACTAGGTACTGAACGCATTAATAGACGTCATACATTAGAATTGTACCTACTTGCTGTAGGAGTAGACAACATCCATGTCGCTCAGAAGAAACCAGTAGACAATAAGTAATAATTTAGTTTATTTATTTATTAAAAATTTCCACATGACTAAGGCGTCTATTTTCTCTCAAATTGGTCGATAAATTCACATTACACACGTATTCTCACACTGCTGTTGTACGAACAAAGTCCAACCATTTTCCATTCGAATTCGAAACCCAAAAAAATCAAGCGCATTCCATTTTCACAGCGCTTTAAAAGCGGTGTTTTTGACTATCGCCAAATATCTATAAATCCTGAGCTGACAGATAGGGCACGTCACTTGCCTTTCGAACGAGGCTTATTGAGCGAGTGCAGTAGATTGCAGCGCGGTAACGCTGCACGGGACACCGACCGATTTATACCAGCGAAATTCCATAGGGATTTTCAAACAATGTCTTATTGGCTTAACGTTTATTGGACTGCGACTTGCAAATTTCTGGGCTTCTGGGCCAGGGGCGTCGATACGACTTGATAAATTGTAGTCTTGGTCAACAAACTTGTATTTAAGATGAATTCTGTGCCTCCGGTGAAAACTGATATAACTGGAGTTATATCAAAATTTACTTTTCAAATGCACTTGTATCAGAAAAAAAATCTCTACATTTCTGTCTAATCGACATTTTGATACGACTCATATATCCAGAGATAGTATGATACATGTAGGCCATAAAAATATGTATTAAGAGTTAATGACGTGTAAAATAATTTAACTCCACATAAATCGTTACATGTATTAGAATAGTTAGATAGTGTTCTGTGTAAAAAAATATATCTTAAGTTATATTCCAATACATTTGTAAATCTTACCTTCAGTAATTGTGATTAATGATATAAATTCAGTTATATTTTTGTACACGAAGATATTGTGCATAATTTACTGGTATAACTTCAGATATATCAGTAAACACAAAGACAAAAGTAAATAATTGTTTGTTTCAAATGAAACAAATTAATTTATATTATTACACACATACAAATAGTACTCGAAATACGCAATAAAAAATGTGTATAGTGATACTTCTTCTAACGCGGGGGATTGCGCGGGCATAGGGGGCGGCGTTACGAGGAGTATGCGAGCCCCGTGGGGTCAGTGGCGAGAAAGCATTTGGCGGGAGAGTACGCACGCGCCTGCGCAGTGGATCGCTATGGCTCACAACGTACGTATTACATGTATCATTTTACACAAATTATAAGTTGTCATTGTAAATAGTTTTTATTAAGTTATTATATCATCAAACACTAAACTACCGTTCTAGTTATATCATTTTACACAATGTATTATAATAACTTTTAGGAGGGTATCTATTAGGTATAAATAAAATTTTACTAACATATTAGAATACACTGGATCGGCCACCTTAACGCTTAATTTCACTTACAGCAATGTCTACCAACACCATACCTAAATAAGGGTCTGGTCTTTTATAAAAGCAGTTATGGACACACAATCTTACCATATATGGCTGTGCAAGTAATAATGCTTTCTGCTATAATTATGGGGGACGAAAGTGTGTCCGGACGAGGAGCCAATCAAATCGCCTCATGCATACTTGATTTTTTTAAATCAAGTTCCCACTAGATATCCCAGAATTACGAAAATTCTCCTTAATTGTGACACTTGTGCTGGGCAGAATAAAAACTCCATGGTGGCTACAATGAGGCTACTTGCTGTTCATGACCTGCCTTATATTACATCCATAGAGCACAAATTCTTGATACCAGGCCACACAAGAATGGAAGTAGATAGTGACCATTCTGCAATCGAAAGAGCTAAAAAACGAACGACTATAAACATACATCATCCAAGAGATTGGGTGCAATTAATTCGAACACTAGGAAAGCCTGGAAAATTTACCGTAGTTGAGATGACAGAATCAAATTTTTACAATTATAACGAAATTGCAAAACGAATTTTCACCATCAAAAAAATTAACGAAGAAAACGAGAAATTTGTTTGGACCGATGTGAAAGTTTTTAAATATGAGAAAGACCAAGTCTCTGAAATACGAGACCGACATGAAAGCAGATAATTTCAAAGTCATGTCATTTGCTAAGAGAGGTCAAATCTATACATTGGAAGTACTGGAAGATCATTTAATTCAATGCAGTGGTCCATCGTTTATTTCAATTAAAAGGAAGAATGATCTGTAATGTTGTCAATATTACTACACATATTATGTTGATACTAGATGTCACGAGTTTTATCAGAACTTGAAAACTAAGGCTGATGTAAGAAATATTGATCCTGATTTATATTCCAGGGCGGGCCTTGAAGGAAGGGAGGACTGAAAATTATTTTTATTTTACTTTTTTATAACTTTTAATATAATTATCATACTTACTTCTTGTTGTTATATCCTGAAACATGTCTGTTTTATTAGAAAGTATGTAACATTATATAAAGATTACTTGCTCAACAATAATTAATTTTAATAACATATAATAACATACTTCAATGCTATTTCAATATTATTTAAAAGTTGTACTTTAAAAATGTATAACAATTAAGGAAAGAAGCATATTAGTTATTTTTTTAGAAATTTAAGTTTTATTTCTTTTTGTTTGATTCAGATATTTATTTTATATTTTAAATATGTGTGTTTTATTTTATAAATGCCAAAAGCTTAAAATAAAATTAGTTAAAAATATCACTTTACACAAAAATTTTCAATATATAAGTTAACTTATAGCGTTATTCACAAAAAATAGCGTCGTTAAAAGTGATATATCTCAATAAATATCAAATTAGGAATATTTTAAGCTTCTAGACCGATTTTTAACGGAAATTTGTATTAGTTTTGTTCTACAATATTTTTCTTGAATCAATTTAATATCAGTGTACATACTAAAACATATATTGATATCAGTGTTCACGAGACGCGCAAGTGTGGTGTAAGTTAATATAACTTAACATACATTAGTTTACACAGACATCATGTTCGTGCACTTTGATATAGTTGACAGTTCTTCCGTAATATTTTCCTGATTTTGTAACAAAATGTTACAGAATCCTGTAATAATAAAGAATAACGATGCAACTTTTCTTTCACATTAGGTTTTTTGTAAAATTATTGAGAACAATATTTTTATATGAAATAGAAAATAAAAAAATCTTTAAATTGCTCTACTGAAAAGTTGACATTTTGAAGTTGTATCAGTTTTCACCGGAGGCACAGAATTTTGTCGTTGTCCTTTGTCTTGGCGATTGGTGAACCTTTTAGCCCTAAGAAGTACGTACACAGTGCCTACATGGATGACGTAGATTTCAAGCGGTTGCCTGGCCGTTTAGAATTGCGTCGCGTGCTTTTAGTTCAATTCCCACTCGGGGCAAAACTTTTTGGTATTGAGTCTGTGTCCGTTATTTGATTGTAGGTATGTGAAGTTCCTTGTGACTCAATAAATAATCCTAGTGCGTGAGGCGTCTATTAAATATTGAATTTTTGGCTATATTAGATTTGTTTTCTTCATAGTCGGTAACAAGCTTGCGACTGACTACCGAGTATTTTTCGTGTTCGGATTTGACGTGTTAAAGATTTACTTACAGTAGGTAAGCACATTGTCAACGACCTAAAAAAAGAGGCTGCGGCAGGCTGGATGCAGAAGGCAGAGGACCGGCCATTGTGGCATATGTTAGGAGAGGCCTATGTCCAGCAGTGGACTGCAATAGGCTGATTGATTAACACATTTTCTGGCTCAGAAATCATATGGTAACATAAAATCTCCGCAGGTCAGACAAGAGGCGCAAAGTACGTTTCAACGCAACCTGCAAACGTCACTACAGCCACAGGTATCTTAATAAACCTTGTCTATGATCACAAGAAAATGAAATAGCATCCCCTTAAACCTCGGCCCTTTCTGAACCTTATCCCCAAATAAATTATCATTCAGGTACCTCTTCATTTATATATATCAAACATAAGTCAAAGAGTCGGCCATCGAAGGCATTCGCAAATATGCAATAGACTTCGGCCTCTGAATGAAGTACTACCCGCATACGTCAGAAGAGGACCCTACACAGAATAAATTGGACTAAAGGCAGGGTTGCCACGAGTAAATAAACTACATACGATAAGGAATAGGGAAAGTAAGCCCAAAATAGTTTTCAGCAAACTTTTTTGACTTTGTTCAAAGAATTGTTCGCGAATGCTTAGTAAGCTGGAAAAAGGGATGCATCCCGAGTTAAAAAAGGGACTTACGAATCGTGTTGAAGTCAAATAAACGTATATGTTTTGAACTAAGGTGCTTGGTATCTATTGGAAGTTTTCTTTTGATATATTGACGGTTTGATTAACTTGTTACGTTCTAACTTATAAACATAATAGCTGTTAATGCTATCGCATTATTATATTGCCAAGTCCATCTATTTATTTAAGATCCCTTAAGTAGGGACTGAATAAATTAATAACCGATTTGGTATTAAATGTATCTCACAACTTTTTACGGTAGAAGAACTGAGTAGCGAGACTTGGTTTTTTGACAAGTATTGTTTTTTATGGGATCTCATTTCTTTTTGTAGATAGTCCTACTTTTTTCCTTTCCGTACCTTCTACTTCTTGTATACCAACAATGAATTTCCCAAAGCCCTAACTGCAAATGTAACTTTGTAATCCTATATATTTATATGGGATTACAAAGTTATTCTATTTCGATACCTGGACTGAAATTGAAAAATGTTTTAGTTTTTCCTTTATTCATACGCTAAACACTAACTTTATTCAAAATTTGAAGTTTCTATGCTTGCTAGAAGTGCCTTAGACTTTTGATGATTGGTCAGTGAGTGACAAAATTAAGAAACATTAACTTGTCTAGTTGTGTTCAATTGATATTTGAAAAATACTGTGTTTATACAATGCCTGCTTGGTTACTGAAAATTCAGGTTTCTAGTTATATTCACAACGAAGTTATGGGGGGTCAAAAATGGCCTGGATTGCTTCGAGAAAAGGATGGTACGACCGTGCAGCTTTTTTGCTCGACTTGGCGGGGGGACTGCCGTGCCCCCAGATACATCATGGAAGACTTTACAAATAACCTAATGGAAGGAAAGAGGAACCCACCACGCACCCTCGGATTTTGCTTGGAAGTTGCCCATCGCTCCTAACGACTGAGGCTCAGTCGTTGCCCATCGCTCCTGAGGATGCCTCGTGCAGAGGCGAAACACGTGTCGAAGAAT
Organism: Euclidia mi; assembly: GCA_944739405.2. Taxonomy (NCBI): domain Eukaryota; kingdom Metazoa; phylum Arthropoda; class Insecta; order Lepidoptera; family Erebidae; genus Euclidia; species Euclidia mi. The sequence continues at coordinate 87,325,304 of OX123186.2, read as the reverse complement.
AGTAGGCGCATACAGCGGGATACTGCAAGTCAGGTATCTCCCTGGAACCCATACCATTCCTATATCCCTTATCCTTTTAGAGGAGTTCGGTATTGTCAACCTTTTTCTATTGCAATAGTTGGGGTGGTCAATCCGAGGGTGCGTGGTGGGTTCCTCTTTCCTTCCATTAGGTTACAATGGAGTTCCGCCAAGTTAACGCCTGATTCAATCAACTAGACTTTACAAATATTCAACCAACAGACAAAAATAACGCAAAACAACAAGATTTTGAATGTCACAATTTACATAAAGACTGTTTTCTGCTTGGTTCTCTGACCTACTGACGTCTATCGTGTAGATATAATTACAAAGTAAGCTATTGAAGCCATACTGAACCAAATTAGCTAATTATGCAATTAAGTACTGGCTGGATAATATTGAAGCTCAAAAGCTTTATTTGTTTATCTATAAAATTGAAAAAAAAAATCGGTTAGTGGGTCTCTCACATTTTATTTACAACAGAAATAATTCATATTCCTGTGTCACTGGGAAATTTAAAAATAATTAATACAAATTATAGAATACAGTAGCACAGTAGCGCTGTAGCGCTCATAGCGAGACTTGGCTTGACGTTTGTAACAGATGAGCAAAGTAAAGCAACGCTTGTACAGGTCGCCACTAGGCTGGGTGACCACGTGTAGCATTTACATCTGAGCGCTACCGTGCTTCAGAGGGCACGTAAAGCTGTCGGTCGGTTCTTGTCTCAGGATAAGAATCGTTCGGCCATGTCGGACGTCTTCGAGCCCTCTGAAAAATCCGACACTAGAGGTGGCCACTCACTCACACGAAAAACAATTAAAGAAACATTGAATACAGTAAAGATTTTCGATCAGAGCGCTAACATATCATAGACGCGAGTCAGCATGTATGAAGGTAGCCTTGCCGTCAATGCAGTACAGTACTGCTCTGAGTAATGTGGATTAAATCGCCACTTGCAGAATACGTTGTGTGATCCACAATGTATTGTTTTGAGTCTGAATGCGACAGAATCTATTCTTAAAGCGAGAAGAGCATTCAAAAACAGATTTAATCATTTCACCATCCAAGCAGTGTATTGAGAAAGTCATAATTTTCGTCCTAGCATCTATGACTGCGTCTTGCTTGCTAGATTGGGATCCGCTCACTGTCTTTTTGGTTCAACCAGATTTTACAGCTGTGTCTGACAACTGAATTCTATACGGATAGCGATATTCCGTGGTAGAGATCAGTGTGTATTCATTGGCTCTGTCTATCCCCGTAACGACTGACAAAGATCTTCATGTCAACCAGTTACGGCGGCTTAACGTACTTTCTGAGGCACGGAGCGATAAAATTTAATACGCACACATGCAGTGCGTGTATTAGGCAGGGATAGCCTAGTGGATATGCCAACAGACTGCCATGCATAGGGATCCAATCCACGGCGCGCACCACTGACTTTTCGAAGTTTTATGCGTATTCAATTGTTATTATCTGGGACGATGATATAGAGCGCGTGAATGAAAACCATATCTTTTAGTGACAAGGTAAGGCTACCTAAACAAACTAGTACTGTACGGTACAGCCCTGTGATGGTGGGGTCTCCATAAAAGCTTTATGTCGCGTGAAGTGGCGCTAACGGATATTCCGTCCCACAACCATGAACGTGGAATTAGGAAGAAAAATGTAAGGGTTTGCGATCTCATAAGCTATTGATGTTCATGGATCTATGATGTTGGTATTAGCGATATGCTTTTCGTAGATATAGTTTTATGGAAATTTCATAATTCCATCATCACATATGATTTGATTACTGTGCTATTACTTAATTCGAAAGTTTTAATACTTATATTAGGTACTATATTAGGTGTGATTTGGTAATAAAGACATATTTTGGCTGATACATTATTGAGGCTGTAAATAAATAAGTTTTTAAATGACAATATTTAAACACCACTTGCGTCTCAAATCGGCTTGCTTTTAAGGTGTTAAGTTAATTTTAATAGGTACAATCATACCTCATAATTTAATGCTTTATACTCTTAATAGTCTCATTCACAAAGCAACACGAATCAACGTCAGCATTATAGGGCTTATACACTTTTATCTACTCACGAAGATTACATTCTTATTTAAGATGTAATGCCCAACAATACATATATTCATACAAATATAAATACAAATACAAATCATTTATTTGCCTGAATATGGGTTCACATGAGATGTTACACATTTATTATTACAAAGTTCTTATTCCATATTCTACCTTACAAGGCATGCAAATGTTTAGTTATTATATTTTCTACAACATATTTAATCCATATATACTTATATTTAAATTTATTCACAACATAATTATTTAATGTATATTAAAATGTCAAATTAATTCATTCATTAAATAATTACAATATTACAAATTATTAATAATCATTATTTTAATTTATACATAGGATTCAAATAAATTTAATTATAAACATCGTTCATCGTTTACATCGTTTACGGAGTAGTATGCTTTATTAATTAACAAATTCTTAAGTTTATTTTTAAAAGTAATAAATTTTTTTGCGTCTTTCACATCTTTAGGTAATCTATTATATATTCTAGGGCCCATACAAAAAGCACTCTTGTCGAACAGTGCTGTTCTATGACTAATCGTACGAAGTCTATCTACATGTCGAGCACTTTTTAGAGTTTCATATTTGTGAATGTTAGCTTTAATATCTAGTACAACTTCATATATATATATATATAAAGATTGTAATGTCAAAATTCTTAAATCTATAAAATGTTGTTTGCAAGTATCTGTGGGTTTTAATGCACACATGGCCCGGATACATCTCTTTTATGCCTTAAAGACACTTTCTTTATCCGTGGCATTGCCCCGAAACATTAAGCCATATCTAAGTGTCGACCCAACATAAGCATGATATGCTGAGAGGAGCGCATTCTGCACCTTGCGAAGCATATACAGAGCATACGAATACCGGCTTAGTTTTGTACATACATGTTCAATGTGTGTTTTCCAGGTCATATTTGAATCAATGTATAGCCCTAGAAATTTTGTTGCATTTATTTTTTCTATGTCAGCCTGTTTATACTTAATATTTAATGTATTTAATTTAGAATGTTTATTTGTAAATGTCATTATATGTGTTTGAGTAAAATTAATTTTAAGATCATTTGCAGATAGCCAGTCAACTATGCATTCTAAAGTAGAATTTATTTCATCTTCGTAAGTGTTTAGGTCTTCAGCTATAAAAATCGCAGTACTATCGTCAGCGTATAGAATCATAGGACATTTGACACATTTAGGGAGATCGTTAATATACATATTAAACAGCAGGGGGCTTCGTTATTAATACTAAGATCAGGACTGCAATTTTTGGTCCTGTTGTGCATTTAATGTGTGTTTGAAATATTGTTTATAGTGGAAGTGATATATTGGATTCGATACCTACACCGGGAGTACATTTTTGACTTGTTATGTTTAAAAATTTTCGGTTATCCTGCCAGAGACTCTGAAAATGTGCTCTGCAATTACCGTTATTGAAATGTTGCGTTATTTTATTAACAATAAGACTCAGCATATTAATAACTACGACTCTCATTTCAGCTAAAGAGTATAGATTTTAGGTACATACAGATATTATTTAATATGTTTAGATTTTATCCATGACAAATTATAGTAAATTATACCCAGATAGACCAAATCTTAATGTTTATTATGACAAGATTAGTCCCGGCCCGCAATTTAAGTCTAAGCTTAGTACATATGTCTACTAACAAGGTGTTAACGAGAGTTAACCGCTTAATTCAATATCCGATTTATTCATGGATTTCGAGATTTGAGATACATATTTGACTCGAGCTCTCCGTGCAAAATATGTCAAACATATTTTGTAATACTAATGTTGATACTGACATAATACTAATGTTCATACTGTTGATACTTAAGTTTTTTCTGTTTCTTTACAGGTACGTAACTGACAATCTACACAGTATACATAGACTGACGAGAACTGACGGTCTACATCCAACGGTAAACAATGAATGATTTATATACCAGGGTTGTTGCGAATATTCGCATCCGCATCCGCAATTGCGGAACATCCGCTTCAATTCAGACATCCGCATTCGCTGATGCTCCGCATCGATTTATGCGGATGCGAATGCGAATGCAGCCACTACGTACTACGTATACGTCAGCAGTTGAGATCCCTCATACTCATTTGCCAGGCTCATTTTAAGTTAAAAGAGCAAATGATTTGGTGCGCCGTTGCCACTTGCCAGTGGAAAATAGTGAGGTGACCTAAATATGTTTTAACAAAAGTATAAGCATATCTACACAATGATAATCATGTAAAATGCAAATAAACAATAAAATCTAGTTCTGCCAACATAAGAATTTAAAAATAATTTTATACCCGATTATCAGTAGTTATTTTTTTTTCAAAGCAAAGGCGCATGCCATTCAGCCATCAGTATATTATGCAATCTGAATCAGGGTTGTTGCGAATATTCGCATCCGCATCCGCAATTTCGCAACATCCGCTTCAATTCAGACATCTGCATTCGCATTCGCATCCGCATAAATCGATGCGGAACATCAGGGAATGCGGATGTCAGTCACAGTGCAGGACATCAGTCCTGCTTACAGAGTGATCTTGCCATGATGTTCGATTCATCAAGTGAAGATGAGACACAAGAAACATCAGAAATTGTCAGCCCTGGCGCAATTCTAAGAAATTACTTGCTTTCCGCAATAAAAAGCGAATCGGTTTAAATGAGAATCCACTTAAGTGGTGGAGTGTTAATCGAAGCGAGTTCAAGCTTTTATCTAAAATAGCATGCAAATTCTTGTCAGCCACACCAGCAAGTGTTACAAGTGAACAGTTATTTAGTAGCGTAGGATTAATATACGAACCGTTGTGGAGTAACCCTACTCTACTACGGAGTACTACCCTCTTACAGAAAATCGATGTAAAGTAGGTAACAGTACCTAAAGTGTTGCGTTTCGTTCGGTGAGTGAGAGTGCCGGAGGGCCTATCCCCTATTCCTTCTCCGTCATCCCACTCCTCATCCTATCCCTTTTCCCATCCCCAAGGGGCGGCAACGGGCTAGTGACTCTTGTGGTGTTGCTTGTGTCCACGGGCGGCGGTAATTGCTTACCATCAGGCGATCCGTCTGCTCTTTTGCCGCCTATTACTATAAAAAAGCTAACTTTGCATTGGTATTTTCATCACATCCGCATCCGCATCCGCGGATGTGGGTCTGCAAAAATCCGCATCCGCATCCGCATCCGCGGATGTGGAAAAATCTGCATCCGCAACATCCCACAGTATATGTTATCCATTCGGCGAATGCATAGCGTATGCATTCGCTGCCGAGAACAAATAGTGTAAAAATATGTTACTCACGTATGTTAAAAAAATACTCTTGTAATTTTAGCAGAAGCCTACATTGCAACCCACTGTGTTTGTATTAAATTTATCCCTGCACACACCATAGCAGGATTGAAGGGTGACTCAAATTAATTTCACGTTATTTAATGTCTGAAAAGTAGGTATATCCACCAACTTAGGTTTATGTTCGGCTCGTGTAACTATCCCACACCATAGCCCAAAATATTCAAAATAGTGTCATACTGCCTACATTTCAAAAGCTTTCTCTTATACATACACATATGTTTGTCGGTAAGTATTAATGTGTGTAACTACAAACGAAAATAAAAATGAGTTCAGAACTACCTAAGTAAGATACAGTTACGGACATCGATAACTAACGGTACATATACAAAATAACCTGTATTTAAGTTGCAATCAATAACGAATTTAACAGCTTAATATGGAGATAATGCTGTCTTATTAAAAAGTCGATTATTACAGGAAACATAAATGTTCAGCTTGTAATTAGAATATCGCACAACCTCTTTAATTTGAAACATCTGTACATATTCATTCTAAAAAGTTGTTTGACATCTTGGTTTAAATTACGAATGTTCTTATGTCAAATGTTCGAACATTTTCAATTTTTAACTGTCCATTGACCAGAGCTGGTTGGTGGCTTTGATCGATGGCTCGTTCGCGCAAATCTTCAGTCGTCTTAAAGGCAAAGCAATGAAAAATATTGAATGAATAGTTTTCTAATCAGTGTCTGCTTATTTGCGTGTTTTCAGCTACCAGGGAATAGAGATGCTCTATTATATGCCTTGTCTTTCTTGACTTAAAGTCTTATAATACAAAATTCCAGACTAAAGTACAATCAAATGTGAAATTAACCTCAGTTGATATTATCTTAATATATAAAATCCTTGCGTTACTGACTGACTGACAGACACGCTACAGCCGAAACTGTTGGGCGCAGGAAGCTGAAATTTGGCATGTATGTTCCTTGGAGACCGTAGGGGTGCACTAAGAAGGGATTTCCCGAAATTCTCACGGGATCTGCCAAAACGGGTAAATTAAAAAAAATGCAGACGTAGCTGCTGGCGTCCTCTAGTCAGAATGTAAGTGTATTGAAATTGGTTGCGACACTAAATTAGAGCTCTGACGTTGAAGATGCAAATCCTTAAGGGTGGCGTGGAGAATTACATAGAAATTTACAAAAAAAATACGTATCAATGTTGTTTCTCATTGCGTATACGGGTCAACGCTGAAGCAACTGTTATAGCTTACTTCAGTACCGCGACCTTTTTATTTACTTCAAAGTGATTTTTCTATCAGACGCCCCATAACTGTACTAATCTGCAAACCAACCAAGTCAGTTTTCTAAGCCTCATAATTCATATTTCGCAGCACAAGAACTTTCGTAATGATGGTAGCAGTAAAAGTAATGTGCTATATGCAAAGTGGCCGTTATAACCGCTATATTCGTTCTTACTTTACTATTGGTTTCGTCATCTAACATATACAACCACAACAACAACATCTATGTATTTATAGAGTAGGCGGCCCGAGTAAAAACCTCACCGTCGATAAAGAGAAAAAATATGAGTTTCGTACTGCTCTATGTATTTTGAGAAATTTCGCGCGTCAATTACAGAAGAAGCCAAAAGAAAATAGCTTTTCCACAGACTGACTGCCTGTCTGTCTGATCTCCGCAACCTAGTCCAAGTCTCAGTTAATTCATAGGTTCTGACATCCTATAACGACTGTCAACGATCTACATGGCGGCCGGGATTGACGAGACACGAGGAAAGTGATAATTAACGATTCGATACGCACATAACTCCGAAAAGTTAGTGGCGCGCGCCGTGAATTTGAACCCGATACCCTCTACATGGCAGTACGTTGGTATCTTCACTAGGTTTAGATTAGTGGCAGTTCATTCAGAAGTACTGTCTCCGTATAACGACTGTCAACGATCTCCATGTCAGTGGGACTGACGGCTTAACTTGGTCTCCGAGGCACGGGGCAAGCGATTATTAGCAATTCAATACATACATAACTGTGTAAAAGTAAGTGTTGCGCGCTGTGAATTCGAACCCTACATAACCCTCTGCATGGCAGATTGTTGGTGTCTCCATTAAGTTATCATTGCCAGTAATGCGTAGAAAGATAGAAAAACCCGTAGTAGGGCCCTAGTGAAGAGTGAACGACACGAATGAGATGCGCCCAGGGAAATATTACCGGATCGGGCGGCTCTCATTACACCATGCTCTATGGGATACCACCACTATATACTAAGGGATGTTATTTATTACGTGTGGTAGTTTTGTAGTTGAGATTACACTGGTTTTTTTTTGTATTTCGTTCGCTAGTTTTAGCTAGCTATGGAATTTTGGTGTCTAGAAAAACATGGGATATCTTCGTAGTTTTGACCTCTGCCATTTGGATTTAATATCAAACGGGTTTGAATTGGTTTTACTATCACAGAATATTATCCCTTATTGCTGAAGCTGAAGAAATTAAATATTATATGAAATTCGATTTGAGCTACGGATAAAAATACGATACCATAAAAATAATATCTTCATGAAGTTATAAAATTACTTTTGTTAAAGTTTAAGTGTGTGTAAATCCATGATGACTCTTTCCCGAAATATTTCTTCTAATTCCTTTCTCTTATAAGCCGAAAGACGTCCACAGCTGGACATAGGCCTTCCCCAAGGCTCTGCACAAGAACCGATCCTGAGCTACCCGCATCCATCCGCTGCCCGCGATCTCAACAAGATCGATCCATTCCATTATGCGGGAGGAGCACCTTTGCTACGATGTCCGGTACGTGGCTGCCACTCCAGAAACTTTCTCCTCCAACGGCCATCAGTTTTTAAGGCTATGTGCCCTGCCCACTGCCACTTCAGCCTGACTATTCGGAGAGCTATGTCGGGTATTATGATATAACAGGTATTATGATACCTTTATATATAAAGGGTATCATAATACCTAATATGCATATCCCTAGACTGTAAGTGTACTGTTTAACCCGAGTGTGCGTTAAATGCCCACGCAAGACAACACTGTGTGATCCACAAATTTTAATTCAGAATCTGGGTGAACTTTGTGTCTATTGATTAAATGTTTTTAAAATCTCCAGTGACACAAGATTTATTCTTATGTCCGTATGGATTGAGGAGCCACTTCAGATTTTACAACGAAGCTTGGTCCGTTATTTTGTACGAAAAGAAATAATTTTGTAGGCCAAATGTTGAAATTTGTACTAAAGTATTTAAAAAGTTATATCAATGTAAAGGTGGCTGAACTGAGGAGCCATCCTAGAACTCGAAAAGTGTTGAATGAATATTTATGAACATTTTGTATCATTTTGTAGTAACTGTGAACAGCATCTACAAAAAATCTGAGGATTGTACCTTTGATATTCAGGAAGATAAGTGTGGCTCCTCAATCCATAGGTACGCCATGCGAGTATGAATTCCGTGAAAGTAGTCAGTCGAATTAAGTTTTCAGTTTATGGTCATTTTGTAGTAGTTGTAATCGGGCCCAATTCTGCTATTTTAGATGACATCGACATCATATTTTGAATGGAATGAGATTATATTTTGAATTGACTCAAAATCGGTATTCTGCTACACAATGTCATTCTATTCTAATTTCGATATTTTCAATTTTATGTCAAATATCCTGACATGAGTAGGTATTGCCATTAATGAAATAATTAACTTTATTGCTGGTAATTTGATGTTACAGCGTTGCCTATGATTTGTTTTTTATATAATAATAACGCTCTCACATTTTATTTCAATTTAACAGTTCCTTACGATCTGGTAGATGTTTCGGGAAATCTCTTCTTAGTCAGGGACCGTAAGGGTGCAGCATACGGTCCTCGAGGAACGTACATGCCAATTTTTAGCATCTTGTGCCGAATAGATTCGGCTGCGCATTCCTGTTAGTGAGGGAATTGTGAATGAATTTTATATATACAGATGATACTACCTAGCAGTGCAATATGGCAGTCTATAATACTAACCAGTACCATTTTAGTAAATGTATTTATTCGTTGGATTGTGAGAGATTTTTTGATACATAATCAATAATGTTACGTACGATTTGAAATCGAACATTTAAAATATGGGTGTTTTGAATATGTGAATTTACAGTTTGACGTTTGTCTTTGTACAAAAATATATTTAGCAGAATACCGTTTATGTATTGTTCAACTCTCAATATATTCGCAATATCATTTCAATGTCTCTTAATTTAAGAGAATACCATTATGACGTAAATATGACACTGACATCATATCGAAACTGCATTTTGAACAAATATAATTAGCAGAATAGGGCCCCAGATTTGTATTAACATTATAGACTTGTACGATCAAGGAAATTTGCAAAAAATACAAATGTATGTAGCTCCTCAATCCTGACGCTGTGCAAATAAATAATTGATTGTACCTATCTGAGATCACGACGGAATCAAACACCCGAGATGGCTACATTTTGTACAAATGCCTACAAAATAAATATGTACAGCTCAACACTGTAATATATTCGATAGCTGAAAATCAAATCACTTTTCGATATAACCTAAAAATGCACGATTAGGGTGACCATGACTTATAATTACAATGGAATGGCCTACCTTTAAAATTTTATTTCTGACTAGTCGACGCCAGCGGCTTCGCACGCACATATTTTCGAATTTTCCGTTTTGCCTGATCCCGTGGGAATTTTGGGAAATCCTGTCTTAGTGCACCCCTACAGTCCCCAAGGAACATACATGCTAAATTTCAGCTTCTTGCGCCGAGTAGTTTCGGCTGTAGCTTGTCTGTCAGTCAGTCAGTAACGCAAGGATTTTATATATTAAGATATTTTATTTTGAAAAAATGTTAAGCCACGTCCTTTCCTGAACAGTATATTAAATAAAAAAGTTATTTTATGAACACCTAATATTTTCATTATCATAAATTCAGCCAAAATATGTCCACAACTGGACCTGGCTGGCCATATATGATGTAGACTAGAGGACGCCCGCAGCTACGCCTGCATTTTTTTTTAATTTACCCGTTTTGGCCGATCCCGTGGGAATTTCGGGCAATCCCTTCTTAGTACACCCCTACGGTCTCCAAGGAACATACATGCCAAATTTCAGCTTCCTGCGCCCAATAGTTTCGGCTGTAGCGTGTCTGTCAGTAACGCAAGGATTTTATATATTAACATTATCATAAAAATATTTTTAAAAACAATCTCAACCTCTTGATTGTTCAACTCAGATTATAGAAATCCGTGTTCAAGTTTTTCAATTAGTAATATTTCCAATTGCACTAATCATCATTGATGTCTGCCCACCAATTCCTCGGCGTTTCCTGCTCTTCCCTGTAACCACGTCAAAATCAACTGCGCGTTTAGAAGTATAAAAAAATCCTATTTTTATATTAATTGAGGTTGAGTTTCATTTGAAAAATATTTTTATGATATCTACATAATATAATTATGGCCAGGTCCTTCAGTGGGTGTTTTTGGCTGAATTGATGAGAATGAAAAATATTAGGTGTTCTTAAAATAACGTTTTTATTTAATAGACTGTCCAGGGAAGGCCGTAAAAGGTATGCCATTCCATTGTAATTATAAGTCATGGTCACCCTAATCGTACATTTTTAGGTTATATCGAAAAGTGATTTGTTTTTAGCTATCGAATATATTACAGTGTTGAGCTGTACATATTATTTTGTAGGCATTTGTACAAAATGTAGCCGTCTCGGGTGTTTGATTCCGTTGTGATCACAGATAGGTACAATCAATTATTTATTTGCACAGCGTCAGGATTGAGGAGCCACATACATTTGTATTTTTTGCAAATTTCCTTGATCGTACAAGTCTATAATGTTAATACAAATCTGAATACAACTACTACAAAATGACCATAAACTGAAAACATAATTCGACTGACTACTTCACGGAATTCACACTGGCAAGGCGTATGGATTGAGGAGCCACACTTAAAGTATAATATCTTCCTGTATATCAAAGTTACAATCCTCAGATTTTTTGTAGATGCTGTTTACAGTTACTACAAAATGATACAAAATGTTCATAAATATTCATTCAATACTTTTCGAGTTCTAGGGTGGCTCCTCAGTTCAGACGTATGTACTGAGGAGCCACCTTTACATTGATATAACTTTTGAAATACTTTAGTACAAATTTCAACATTTGGCCTACAAAATTATTTCTTTTCCTACAAAATAACAGACCAAGCTTCGTTGTAAAATCTGAAGTGGCTCCTCAATCCATACGGACATTTATTCTTAGTACCGTGTAGTTAACTTTTGAGGATACTGTGAACAGCAAAACTTACGTAATAAATAAGTATAAATATTCTTCAAAGTACGCATCATCTTGAACTTTAGTCTGGTACAAAGTTGGTTCTGTACACTAGGATTTCCGTGTATGACAAAATAAACGTGTTGATTTTTGTCCTTTCAGCCGGAGAGATGAAAATTGAGAAAACTAAAAAGTTAACCGATATACAGTAAACGTGCTATAAAATAAAATGTTTAGGTGAACAATGACTGCCTCGTTGGTCTCGCGGCATAAATGTGCGCGTGGGATCGGGAGGTCCCGGGTTCGATTCCTGGGTCGGGCAGTGTTATTGGGTTTTTCTGTCACGAAATTCTCAGTAGCAGCACGGAGTCTGGAAATGTGCCCGGTACGGCAATAGGCTCGCCCCTTATTACGTGGGACTAAAGTATATCTGGCGAAAAGTGGGTGTAGAAATACACCTCTGCCTATCCCTTCGAGGATAAAAGGCGTGACGATATGTATGTATGTATGTATGTGAACAATGTTTTTATTTATCGCGATGGAAACGTAATTTTTTTAAATAAAGTAAGGTCATAATATGTTTGCCCGTGCATCTCTATTACTCGTTTTAACGAGAGAATGCAGGGGACGGATTTCCTCTCGCTATAATAATATTACCGTCATAATTCTCTAGCATTTAAGGCTTATTCACACATATCAGTGAAGCCACAGTTACGGCACAGTACCGGCACCGTGATAATTCTTCTTTCATACATTTTCTATGAACGTATCCACACCTGTCAGTGTCAGTGAAGACACAGTACTCTCAGTGACAGTGCCGGCGCCGGCGATCACCGACGTAATCGGTGGCGACGATATTTTTTGTCGGATCACGGACGCCGGTGTCCGTAAAACGAAATGGAGGACGAGCGACTGATAGAATCCGACATTCTAAAATATTCAAAATACTTCCTTTCATCTTTAATGAATTCTTTGTATAATGTCATGAACTCTCCTTCTGTTTCTCTTAATTGCTATGCTTCTTGCACTCATTTTATTTTTTTCCCTTGATGCTGCTCTTCTTCTTCTTTGTCTGAAGCAATGGCTATCATTCCTAGTTCCGTATCGTTGAATAGAGCATAACCATCACCGACTATCGTCGCACCGTTCTCAGTGCTTCCGATCCGCGCACTGATACATGTGTGAATTGAAGCACTGCCGCCTCACTGTAGCACTGATACTGACCTGTGCGGACACGTTGCCGGTACTGAGACTTCACTGATATGTGTGAATCGGCCTTTACTCTCATCACGATAATTATAACCCGGAATAACGATTAAGTGTTTGGCACACTGACCAAGAAATAAAAGATAGTTATATTATATTAATTAGATATTTTAATAGAGATCCGAACTTATTCTCTGTAAAAAATTTGTACACAATTTACATATAAATTCGAAATTCGTACTAAATATTAATAACACAGAACTAAACAATCGACCAAATGACAATGACGATGGAAAATCAATGATTGCCTATACCAAATAATTATCTTGCTAATCAAAATACAATCTCTGCTCTACACCTGACGACAAACGGGTTGACGAAACTCGTATAAATAACAACGCCCATTAGATCTTCATAATCTAGGCTGTGTTCAGATCTTATTAATGTGTCGCGAGTGCGCTGTATGCGCGTCACGCGCGTTCTGCTTGCGTATCTCTAGCGCGCGGTGCAGGTTTGGTTCGCGAACATACGCGCGTAGCCCATGCGCAGTTAGCGATCGGTTCCAAGCGGCACGCGAGCTTCGTATTCCTCAGATCGAGACACAGACTTACAATTACTTCAAAAAGTACAATAAGAAACTTTCCAATATTTTCTTCCGATTGAACTTACTAAGAGATTTCGTCGTTTCCAAAGATAAATGTTGTGATGAAAAATCAAATGAAAAATCGTGGTAGCGCGTCCTGTAATCAATTTGGCCGAGGTGGAATCGATAGGACGAAGAATGGCTAGATTGTGCCGTGATACCGGCGGCTCCAACGACAAATAGACTGAATAAATCTCACTTAAAGTTAAATAGAATAAGAAATCAATTTTGTTTGGATTTGAACTATCAAAGTTTATTTTTAACAGTGAGTTGGAAATGTTCTTTGTCTCAGCCGGCAGCCATTGAACTCAAAGATGTTCTTAGTTTAATGCCCACCCATATGGACCCAGTGGTGGGTCTATATCAATACTAATATGACTTATACTAGGAATATGGACTCTACGGTCCTAGTTATGGTACTAAATATCGTCTGAGTAGCTCCAGAACGCTTGTAAATGAGTATGTATGTTCAACTCTAGCATATATTCACAAACAAGCGTCATTTTAGTGTTGTAAATATATTCGCAATTCCTGGACATAAGTTACGAAAGTTATAAATTAGTGTCATTATCTTATTCAAACCAGATTTTCAAATATAAACTACAGCAAAACATTGTCTATTCTTGCTCATACTTTTACGCTTTAACATTTTCGTACATTTTAAATATTCTTTAATTAAAATATATCGCACCTGTTTTTCGTTATTTACAGGGTGAAATATGTTACACAAACCGCTGTACTTTCTAAAGGACAAAGGCCGCTTTACACATTTCCCTTTAAAAGATTCTTGTCGCGGTTCGCCGCCATAATGAAAACTGGGCACTTTTCATACGCACTGTTCTCAAAGTAAAATATTTTCACAGTAAAAATGCTCGCTGTAAAGCCGTGTACAGATAGTAGCAACGTGCTATATGCCATAATAAGGCTTACATCATTTAACAGTTTGGAGAAATATGTATTAGATTGTGCATACAATGTTGAGAAACATATCATTATAAGAGCCTTTAGCTGTCTACTACTGGACATAGCTCTTGAGCTAAGGGGATAATTTGACCTACTATAACTCCCAGACAGATTGGTATAGGGTTTGATAGTGAGTTTGTTTCGGATGTTTCTTATCAGGGTATTGAGGTAGGAAACACTGGCCTCATCTAGCTTTAAAAAATTACAAACCTTTGTACAAATAAATATTTTGAATTTGATATCGAGATTTCCTACAATTATATGACTTCCATCCATTTTCTTAGCTTATAATAAAGTCATGCCAAGTCTTGCTGCGCACTATCGGTAGAGTGTAAATCATGGTTTCAATTTATTTCGTGTTCAAGCAGGATGAAGATCGGATCAAAGAATTGAGTATAATTTAATACTGAATGAACGCACATCCGCAATCTGCATGTTTTACCTAGTTTGCTTGACGAGTATCATGTGTTACTTTCGTATTCACATTTTAAGCTGCGGACATCCGCTAGTGATTATATATTTTTTGGCTTCACGATACCAGTTAACTAATTTCATAACGAACTAAAAAACCTTTTTATATGCGCATAACATTTACCTTTCCCTAACATCTGTACGCACCTTAACGGACAAATAACACTGAGTAAAATATATACGAGGCTTTCAAAAAAGCTTATAAAGTCTAAGCCGCAGATTTACTGCGATAGTCGTGCCATTTATTTTGCCTTGGTTTTGTTCTTTTAATTCGCCCGTAGTGTAAAAAATAACATACTGCTATTGTTTATTTAACGTTATTTACAGGCTGATAGTAAAGTTATTGCAGGGGTGAGGGTTGATTACTGATGACCGAATAGAATTTAAATGTTACGATTTAGTGGAGACAAAGTTTTTATATTATATTCTTAGCATTATTTTAGAACTGGATTGAACAGACGACAATAAACACAAAAAAGATACGTAATCTTGTGTTTCGATAAACTATACCCCCGCGAGTGCAGCCGCGAATAAAAGCTATCATAATAATAAAATCTATCATATTTTTTTTAGTTTAAAGTATGGACTGGTCAAGGTACTGGCCGAAGACCGAAATATTTGGCGTACACTCCATTGACAAGAGCAAAGCTCTTAAATTAAACTAAAATAGTATGGACTAGTATGGATACCCGAGAGAGTGGTTGTAAAAATGTTAAAACATTATACCATGTAAGATTTTATGGAGAGATAATCCTCAAAACAAAATGTCTAAATAATTTGATAAATCTGTTTATGTGTATCTATATTTTCGTCTTGTGTAGCTCTTATGTGTAGATAGTAATACAGTAAGACAGTAACACAATTACTTTGTTGAGACATATGACGAGTGCTTCAGGTATATTCTTACTTATTATAGGAATCAGTTGTTCTTCTTGTATTAATATAATTGTTTCTAAATGCTTTGTCTTTGTATTTCTTCTATATTCAATTGTGAAAATGTGCAATAGAATTTACTTTCAAATATTGGCTTTTATTTCAACGTTTAACATTATATAAATCGTATTACAAAACGGAAACTGAGCTATCTGAACCCGCAAAATATTTTTTTTAAACCATATGGTTTCAACTATTCAAAAATTGCTTCACTCTCTTTGTCCATATCTCTTTGTTTCGGCATAAAGCCAAACAACATATTGTGATACGGTTTTCACAATGTGGTATTCTAGCACTGAACTTGCTATTGAATCGACTTTTTATCTTCAGTACAACGCGATATGTTGCATCGAGTGATTGATGGGAATAGATTCGGGGGCGAACGGCGGACAAAATCTAGTTTGAAATATTTTAACAAAAGTGCTCTCGGAAAAGTAAAAAATATTAGCCTTCTGCTCTCCATCTCTACGTACTCGTAATCTTTAAATATGCCAAATACAATCCTCCGTCAGCAATAATTTTGTAAATAAGGGTACAAAGTTTCTTAGTTAGTTATTAATATACATAGAATCGAATAAAACAAAGTTACAAATTAACCCTGAGGCATCAGTTAGTCATTCATTAATCGGTTTTCGGTCACAAGGACATTTAAGTTAATGAGCTTACAACAACGATCCACGCGTAAAATTGGTAAAAGATAGGTACCTATCAGAAATTAATAAAAGCTGTAAAGATTTTTTTTATGAATTTGATTTAAACAAATTGAAACCAGAGTACATCATATACTAGAATACATTAGTACCTACCTAGCGTAAGATAGAATTAGAGATTAGTACTTGCAACGATCATCATATCACTTTTGCTACACGTACTGTCGTCATATTGTCATTGCTCCCTCATCTGAGTAGGATACTCTAAAATTGATCTTGCCTCAGCATGAGTCTGATCAGATCACGGAACGACCACCTAACACGCTCGCTTTTCCTTTTGGATAGTATATTTCATTTCCATTAGTTTCCAATGTAGTAAACATTAAAAAGCGATCAAGATTTAATAAAAGTACTTGATGCGCTGCTGTGTAAGGTCCGATCAGAAGCGAAGGAATCGTTATTTGCGCGAATTATTTCTGGAAATATCATCGAGCTAGGAACTTGGAAAGACAATTGAATGATTGATGTAGTTGGTTGATATCACATGAACTTTGAAACAAAATGGGTAGATGACAAATAGACTTAGGAGAACTATCTATTGGTGACAAAAGATTTCTTTTGTTTCTCGTCTGAAATAAAACTTAAAGTAATATAGATAGTAGTATCTATATTACCATACTAGCCGTTTCCCGCGATTTCCCGGAACTACTTCGCGTACCCGAAAAACCCAAATATCTTACGGACCCCTATGTTTTCAAAAATAAAATATAGCCTATGTTACTCGCAGATAATGTAGCTTTCTAGTAGTGAAAGAATTTAAAAAATCGGTCATTAGTTTTTGAGTTTATCCATTACAAACAAACAAACAAAAATACAAATGTTTCCCCTTTATAATATTAATATTATTACTATATAATAAAATATGGTATGTACCTGTATACACGTATTGGCAGATTAGTGGAGTGAATAATGCAGTACATTTAGCACAAATAGGACATGTTTTGTCGGATTAATTAAATAACAAATATATGTTGAATAATCTCTAAATAGTGCAGCAAATCTGATCGAATGTATCCGTTGTTTAAATGTTAGAAATATCTTCCGCATTACTAAAATTATCCATAAACTGTAATAATAATAGTGATAATTAAATTCCAACTACATTCACACAACACCATCTAGTCCCAAACTAAGCAGAGCTTGTACTATGGCTACTAGATAATGGATAAACTTACATATATCCTTTTTTTTGTAAATACATACATACTATACATAGAAACACCAAGACCAAGACAAACATCCATGTTCATGCACACAAATGATTGAATTGAGCGGGAATCGAACCCGCGACTTTCGGCGTAGCACTCGCTTACACTCCTGCTTCGCCAACCGGCCGTCTAATTTGGACAACATTTGGATTTTCAGAAGTGATAATTTTGTAGTAGCAAATGAATCACCAGGTAAAAACTAATTTATTGAGGCTATGCATCAATTACAAAACTACGATATAATAGTTAATTGGTTATCTCTAACATAAAACAGAAATATAGAAAATGTTCAATATGATTGGCAGTTAAATCGTGAAATACTCGTAGATTTTTAATTTATATTTATTTTTAATGCATATCATATTTTATCGGGTACCACTGGTCTGAGATATGATGAGACTATGGGCGGCATTGCATTCATCAAAAGTTAATATTTTGTCAAATCTTGTTAGACTAGTAGGCAGACCCCAGACTTCAAGACGAAGGCCTTGGATGCAACTGGGATAACCCTGGGTGATGCTGATGACTTTACTTTATGTAGAAGAGGGGTGTGGTCCCTACCCACCACAGTATGGTGTAGTGACCGCCCCACGGATTTATTAACCGCTTCGAAATTCTAGGCACCTAAGAAACTTCACATCGTTGTTTTATAATGACTTAAGCTCACCCTGAATAAATCCTAGATACCTACGCCAATGCAAGCCACACAATATCACTTCACTTGACCCTGTACCCTTGGCCTACTTTACAACCCGGCACAGGCATAATTAGCCTACAAACTTAATAAATTATGCCTCGACAGCAACAAGGCACTTGTAAACAATAAAACAAAAATGCGTTCTAAATGCAACACTTTTGTAACACTCAACAAACCTTCTGTAATGATTAAACTAATGCTAGGTACAATAATACTTAAACTTATTTTATAATCATTCAAGGTGGCAGCTTCAAATTATTCATATTTCTATACATTTATCAAGTTGTGCCGAATCTGCTGCACGAAAGAGATGGATAGAATTATTGTACCTACACTAGCACTACAAAACAAAGACAGCTTCTTGCCACTTTAGATTTTTATGATGACAAAATACAAAAGCTTTCAGGGACGTTAATTAAGTTTGGAGTTAATTACTACCGTGAAGACAGCGGGCTTATCTGTCAACAAAATCTTTCATTATATAGATGTAGCTATAAATGCGGCTATATTTTATTAAACTGCCAATTAGTTTAGTTTATCTTTGGGAAGAGACGGGAAATTTGTTATCTTAAACCAACCCGTCTGACCAGCGTGATATATAAATGCTTTTGTGACACAAAAAGAGAGGACTACAAAATGTTGTATGATGACTTTAACAGATAATTGCACGTGTGATGTAGTGGTTAAATCGACCACCTCACCTGTTAAATGCGCTTAGAGTTGGTAGGAAAGATCGCTGGAAGCGCACCGTACTAGATGAGAACGCTTCCAGGTAGTACGGGTGAACTCTACTGGGTCGGCGAGTGGTACGTTGGTAGAAGGGTGACCCTGGTACCAAATTAAACAATTCTTCGGAGCACTCCCCGTGAAAGAGTCGGTAAAATACGCAGAGAGAACCAAAGTCTCTCCGCTGCTCCAGCGACTCTAGTCTAGCCGTGAGATCGGGATCATCGACGATTCGAACAGCTCGTCTCTGTAGGGAGTCAAGTGGATCAAGCTGATATTTTGGCGCTCCGGCCCAGAGATGTGAGCAGTACTCCACATGTGGCCGGGCTTGCGCTTTATAAAGCATAAGTCGTTGGCTTGGTGTCAAGTACCGCTTAGCCCGGTTCAGCACTCCCAGCTTCTTGCTTGCCAATTTGGCTTTATCTTCCAAATGACTCCCAAATTGGACATTTTTATATTTCAACGCCAAGTATCCCAATATTCTCGACAATATGCAGGGGTACAATATCCTTGAAACCGAGGCGCTATAACGAAAGGGTCCTTCTTCGCAGTGAATGCGCATACTTGTGTCTTAGTGGGGTTAAATTGAACAAGGTTCTTTTCACCCTATTTGGAGGCGCGCCCAAGAGAGTCTTCGACTTCAGACACAAATTGCAATCGTCTTTCTTGTACCTAGCTCCGAGGGACATTCTGGTGGCTGGTGTACCGCGAATCACCCGTACTGTCATCTGCATAGCAATGCATGTTCTCAATTGACAACAAGTCATTGATATGCAAGATGAACAGCGTTGGGGAGAGCACCGAGCCTTGTGGGACGCCAGCGTTGATCGACTTCATTTCGGAGCAGCTGCCGTCTGCGACGACTTTAATGCTCCGATCAGCCAGAAAGCTGGCAATCCATTTGCAGAACCCCTCGGGGAATCCATAAAATGGTAACTTCGATAGAAGTGCCCTGTGCCAGACCCGGTCAAACGCCTTGGCAACGTCAAGGCTAACGGCAAGAGCTTCGCCCCCACTCTCCAAGGCTTCTGCCCAACGGTGTGTAAGGTACACTAGAAGATCGCCAGCCGAAAGACCATGACGGAAACCGTACTGGCAGTCGCTGATCAGCTGGCGATCCTCTAGGTACTGAAGGAGTTTGTTGTTGATGACTCGCTCCATTACCTTGGAGAGTAAGGACAGTTACCGCTATTGGCCTGTAGCTTGACGGGTCCGATCTGTCGCCTTTTTTAGGAATAGGGTGAGCATGGGCTATCTTCCACGAAGATGGAACCCTGTTAGCACTATAGGAAAGACGATATAAGCACGTTAATACGGGGGTCAACTCAGGGGCGCACGTCTTCAGTACCACTGCTGGGATGCCGTCAGGCCCACTCGACTTGTGGATGTCCAGAAGTTTGAGCTGCCGCCTGACCGCACGTTGCGTAATGTGGATTTCAGGCAGGGAGCTCCCACACCAGGGGATGGACGGTGGTGTGGCTCCCTTGTCATCCAAAGTCAAGCTCGAGGCAAATAGTTGGACCAAGACGTCAGCCTTGTCATTTGCGCTATGGGCCAGACTGTCATCAAATTTACGCAGTGGCGGGAGACTGATCTGGCAGAAGTTGCCTTGCGCAGCTTTGGCGAGTGACTAGAAAGCACGACTCTCTGAAGGATATCTTCCAAGCCACTCACCAATTCTGGCAACGTGTTCTGCCTTGACCTCAGCAATAGCCTTCTTGCTGGATCTAGAAGCGGCGTTGAATAACCGTTTCTTCTCCCCGACCCGAGGACTTCGACTCTTCCTGGCCCCGTTCCAGGCCATATATGCTGACCGCTTTTGTTGCGCAGTCTCCCTACAGGTTTTATTAAACCACGGGCGGCTGCGCCCAACAACAGGAATGTGGACGTTGGGGATGAATAATTCCATCCCCAGGAGTACCACTTACACACACCTAACATTAGAATTGACTTCAAAAAGAAGCACAAAATTCAAACATAGTTTTGATATTGCGTCAGCTATTTATATCATAATATAGTGACTTTCTCTCGATTCTAGCGTAACCGTTAAAAGTGAGGAAGATTGATTTAACGGTTGTGTGTATTTTATTGTTGTTCAATATTTTAATAGACGTTGTGTTTACGTCTTGTGTTTGTAGAAACTTTTATGTACTATGTTTAATAGAAAATGTAACATAAAATATTTTTATCGCTGTTATAACTATGTACGTTACCTACGTACATAGTTATTCTTTTGAAATTTGCTCGAGAAAGTTTAGATTTTTTAATATGCAACCTTACTAATACTGTAAGTTTAGACTAAACTGTAAAAAGAAAGATCACTAACCACTAGTGGTTCCTCTGCCTGCTAAGTCAGAGGTTCAATTCCCATCCAGAGTATTTTTATGCGATAAGAACTATTATTTGTTCTATGTCTGCGTGTAAATTATCTTTTGTCCCGTGCCTCCGAGAGCACGTGAAGCCGTCGGTCCCGGCTGTTTGACAGTCGTTATAGGGAATCAAGTACCTATTAACAAATATAGCTAGCCCTTTGGGTTGCGAAGTTCAGACAGTGGCTCTGTGGAAAAGCTAATATTCAGTCAAATCGGTTAGACTGGAAAGTAGACCCCCGGTTCTAACTGAGATAAACACAAGGAGGATGACGGTAATTTATTTGTACAAACGAATACATACTATTACAATACATTTATCCATTTATCTGCTTATTATAGTACAAACTCTGCTTAATTTGAATTAGATTTTCCGTGTTAGAGTTGTCCTACGATATTGTTATAGGATATTATTCTAGTTGGCCAGCAACGATTGCTAGTAAAATTCATCTCGTCAAAAAACATATCAAATGAAATGGAACGTGTATATATAAACCTGATACGATACATCATCATCCTCCTCCTAGCGTTATCCCAGTTTTCAATCTGGGGTCCGCTTACTAGTCTAACCGGATTTGGCTGAATATTAGCTTCTGCCAGACATCTGACAGAGCGACTGCCTGTCTGACCTCCACAACCCGAAGGGATAGCGATATTCCATGGTTTAGACTAGTGTCAGTTTATTTGGAAGGTACTGACGCCCTGTAACGACTGTCAAAGATCTTCATGACAACCGGGACCGACGGCTTAACGTGCTCTCCGAGGCACGGGACAAGCGATAATTAATAATTCAATACGCACATAACTCCGAAAAGTCATTGGTGCGCGCCGTGGATTCGAACCTGATACCCTCTGCATGGCAGTCTGTTGGTATCTCCACTAGGCTATCGCTGCCATAAACCTGATACGATACATATTGGACTTAAAAAACCAGCGCAAAAGCTGAGTTTAAAAAATAAAATTATTCATGTTGATTTACTTCCTCCACCATTCATCTCTCCTATTTACCACTAAGTCAATTTATTTATCTCTCTAGACTGATGAACTTAAAAAGAATAATATAAAAGAAAATAACCCATAATTCTATATAACTTACGCTTCACAGTATTTAGAACATTTTTATCACAAACATTTCTTTTATTTACAGAACTTCGTTACGGCTGGTCAAATACGGGTTCCACGAGTTACATTGAAATACGATTTTTTTAAACAAATATTTAATTTATTTATTTTTATTTATAGGCTCACGCCTGTATCCCCGAAGGGGTAGGCAGAGGTGTAATATTACGCCCACATTTCGCCATTAATTTTTAAATAAATATGTTCATATTTTACTGTAAATTATTAACAAATGTATTATTTGTGTAAGCTACATTAATGTGTACTTAGGCCTTGTTTACACCGTCCTTAGTATCACGTTAAATAAGGTTTAATCTTCAGTCAACCGCATTTGTGTTACTTACCCAATGTACGTTTGATTGAATGTAAACCTGTCCCTAATTACTTTATTCTTCCATGGAACTTAGGGGCTATATGGGTCCAATTGTTAATAATTAAATTGTGAATCTGCGCGTATTGTGTGGCGGTTTAGGCGGCCGGCATACCGTTAGGTACTATGCTGAGTGTTGTAGATTCGACTAATCCATAAATTAGTTTTATTTTGAAGCCGTTACACACAGTCATGTTATTTACGATGTTTTTTGCAAGGCAAATTATAATACTCCCATACAAGTAATTCCGTAATGGAACATTTCTGAATATTAAAGATGGCCCATAGCACAAATACACGGCAAATATACTTAGGTGTTAGTTTTCGACGATTCTGCGGGAAGGAATCAAGTACCTATCACACTAAGATAGCTTTTAAAATTTTACTCTTAATCGGAAATTAAACTATTAGTATATTCTTTAAGCACGAAAAACTCATAAACCGTTGTGATAAAAGTGTAAAAAATACATTAATGTTTAGTTTAATCCAACGAAAGTCGCATCGCGGCCGCTCGTAATATGAAAATTAGTTTGGAAGAGCCTACGGCCGCGGCCCGAGACGTCAACAAACTTTGATGAAGTTCCACTTGATTTAGATTCATAGCTTTTCTTATGGCATCTGGATGGCGTACTTAGGCTTTGATGTTAGTTTTGTGTAGGAGAATAATGGTGAATAATTTGAGTAATGATGGGTCAGCGCAAAAACGTCAGCAAAATGTCACACAGCAGTTGAATTTTGAAAATGATGGAAATGAAACGTCTATGCATTGTAAAAACTGTCAACAATTGGGGCACACTCTATCCCAGGGGGTGAACCCAGATTATAATTTGACTTTCCTCAAACCAAGAGTCAATCTCCGAAATATAATCAATGTTACCACTATTATAAACGCTTAAAAAAGTTTGTAAGAATGAACAGACAGGTCAATTTGTGTTTAGTCGGTTATCACTAACTAGCAATGAATCTAATCCGGACAAAACAAAAACATACATTATATTTACTATTTGTGACAAAGCTTAAAAAAGGCAACTACGAGTAACAGCTTTCGTATCTCCCATTGGGTAAATTTTCCCGCGTCAACATGCTCGGTTGCAGGATATAAATTGGCTTTATTTTTATTACAGACTTTTTTATGCAAAACCGTGCACCTGCTATTGCGTGGCTAAGTGCAAAAACTCATCGGAAAGTTTCTATTTGTAATGTTAGTAATAACCTGGATGGAAAATTTAGTTACACTGGGATACAGCAGCTATGATCGGTAAGAAAGGACAACGACCCTTATCTGGAATGACTGCTTTACGTAAAACAGAGTCCATTGTTTTTATGGTCACATTTTTGTTCCTGCATTATTATTATTCACTTCAATTCATTGTTATTATCACATTTTTAGGGTTCCGTACCTAAAAGGTAAAAAACGGGACCCTATTACTAAGCCTCCGCTGTCTGTATGTCTGTCTGTCACCAGGCTGTATCTCATAAGCCGTGATAGCCAGAAAACTGAAATTTTCACAAATTATGTATTTTGGTTGCCGCTATAACAACAAATACTAAAAATAAAAAAAAATATTAGGGTAAGGTTGCTACTATTGGACCACTTAACTTTGGACGGTCATAAAATCAAAACTATAGCAGTAGGCAAATTAGAAATTGGTGAAATTAATTATAATTTTCTTTAAGTATCCGCAGTATTCATATATTATTTTTTAAATTAAGCGTTTAGTGCCAAAATAACAATAAATAAATAAAATATGGTCGCCCTGTTTGGACCACTGTACCTTTGATGGGACCACTCAGTTGCTATCAATGGACTGAGACAATATTGGTCTACTGGTCCATTCAAAGTGCCTAAGAAAAATGTGTTATTTTTAGGAAACATAAAAGACATCGTTTTTTTATCACAATTTTATTCAACATTTAAAAGACAAGTACAGCTAAATCTTAAATTTATACTTCTCCTTTTCCTGCCCTGTCCCCATATAACTTGGGGTCGGCGCAAAATGTCTTTCTCTTCAATTCTCTGCTATCAGCCGTCATGTGATTATTCATTCCCTTTTCATTAATGTCAGCCTTCACACAATCCATTCATCTTTTCTTTGGTCTTCCTCTTTCCTTATATATCCCTCAACTCTCATATTCATCACTTATTTCTTACGCATATTTCTTTTGCCCTGTTTTACACAAGCACACTCATCGTGCACCCAACATTTACATGACAGTTGGTGTTACACCATATAAACATCGTTCCAATTCTAAAATGTGTTCTACTAGTTTTTCTCCAACTCTGGAGTCAGATCTCCCGTTGAACCAACAATTTGCTTCCAACCTTTGGCCTTCGTATTTTTGTCATCGTACTTATCGTCTTTTCAGTGTTGCTTTAGGCACGCCGGAAATCCTGCTTGCCTCATTTTAGCCCACCTTACCTTTAAGTAACGTTTGTAATGCTAAATCCATACTTGTCTCATTACATGAATAATACCTACTCTTTTCACCATTCTAAAAGAAAAATAAATAAATAATGAAATCGACAATTCGAGAAGTTGCCATGATTGGACCGGTTCAATCAAAGAGCTAGGCACTGGTTCATTGATGGCAACACACAACAACCTTATTAAAAAAATTATAAAAAAATAAATTAAGTAGTTGCCAACAACTTATTTTTATAATTAGCCACACCAATAAATGCACAACGTTATCAAATATATTACACGTTATAGTACTTAATAGAACTGTACTTACATGGAGACATATATTGCGACAATTTTATATCAAAAGCGCGTGCAATTAAACGACACGCGTCTCTCCTCAACCAAGCCTCCGGCGACACAGGCGGTACACGAGCTGTGCCTATGGTCATAAAACTAGCGTTTCGATGTAACAAACGATTTTTAAACCAAATCGTTCCTGAGTTATTGAAGTGGTCCAATCAAAGCGCTGGTCCAATGATCGCAACCTTACCCTAAGGGTCCCATACATTGAACGTGTTTTTTTTCGTATTTTTTGCTATCTCAGAATTACTAACGGTAACAGGTAGACGCTTTAAATTTTCACAGAATATGTAGTTGTATATTACTTTTCAAAATAAATAATTAAGTAAAAAAAAAGTAAATAATAAAGGGATCCCATACAACAAACGTAATTTTTAAGCAATTTGTTACTCGATCTTAATAAACAGGTAGAAACTTAAAAAATATTAAATAAACATACGTGATTTTCTTTAATAGATGATGGTACGGAACCCTTCGTGCGTGAGTCCGACTAGCACTTGCCCAATTTTATTGTTCTTTCATTGCTTTTGGCAACAGCCTTGCTGACTATTAACTTTGAAAGTGATACGCTTAACGATATGCCTAATATTTCATTTTTCTTTTTCAGATTATTTAATTTAGCGATCGATAATTTGGCCATAAGTAGATGAGATGTCAGTCGCGTGTAAAACACTACTTCAATTTGAGTTTAGCCCTTTAATTGAAGCCTAATTTATTAGCATTAAAAATGTAGAATCGAAGTTTAACCTGCATAAAACCAGGAAGAAAAAAGAAGGCAAATAGAGCAACTTTGTTCTGGGTCTTGTCCTACGCATATTCCGAATACACTTCAGAGGCCCAATTCCCGTAATACTATTTGTTCAAAATGCAATTTCGATCTTATGTGAGGGTCATACTTATGTCACTAATGGTATTCACCTAAATTAACTGATACTTGAATGATATTGCGACTAGATCTTAAATTGGACACAGTGTCAAACTATGTGTCAACATCGAACTATTTAAGTCAAATTAAACGATGGTGACACTGAGCTAGCAGAATACCATTTGTGAGACAATTCCAAATATGATCTCATTTCGTTAAAAATACAGTATCGATGTCGGACAAAATACGAGTATTATTAGCCTTCTGTATTTAGCTTTAGCAACAGCGAACATTGAAGATAAGCAATTTTTCGTGAAGTTCCGCATAGTTTTAAACGGAAAGCTGTTTTTTAATTCACAACGGACGCAAAAAGTCACTCACAAAACACACTCAGCAATCATAACTCATACGATTATGAATCCCGCTATTTCAAGCCAACATTCTGTGAAATGGTAATGCTTCCATTTTCAAGCCGACCTATTTAAATTGGGACAAGCGGGGCTCTACTACTCAAAACAGCACAAAGCAGAAGTTATGATCACCTTTCCAATGCTAGCTCAGAAAAATACACTTGTATGAAAATAGGGTATTTTACCCCATGTGAAAAAAAATATAATAACGTATATTTAAGATAGTATTACCGGAAAACATACGGAATATATTAGTTACAGCTCATAAAGTGAATAAATAGAATTTTAAAACCATTTTAAAGAATTCCGTTTTAGTATCTGTGATTTAATCACGCAAAACGGCAGCCGCCATGACGAATGTCATTAACGTCAAATGACGTCATAAACTTAGTAGAATTTTAAACAACTTAACCACGTGACTGTCAAAAAAGCAAGCATTAAACGTTGTTTACTAATATGTTGCGTAAGCAAGATGGCTTCCAACGTTTTTGTCTGATAAACCGCGAACATTTAAAATGTAAATTTAAAAGTTGTTTAAAAAATACTTATCAACTGAATATATTTTTTGTAATTTTTCTACTACTTTCTTAAAGTCATAGGATCATCCTGAGACACTTTTCAAAAAATGGTGTAATACCCTATTTCATCCATTAGCATTATTTGAAAACTAGATACAACTGACATTGGGGATTCTGTTTGCACTTTCTCTAAATAACAAAAGCTTTTTTATTTTGCTTTACCTTAAGAATTATTAAAATCAGCCATTAGCTTTATATTTCATCGGAATTTAAGATTTCTTTTGTAATGCTATAGCAGAATATTTTGTAAGGTGTCTGTAACAAGAGGTTTACGTGGGAGGGGAAATGATTTATTCAGAGATCTATCATTCCTCCCAATCAGTTGAACTCTGTAGAGGCTTCGACATTTTGTTGTAATTCCTTAATATTTTAATATGAAGCATTATAGCTAAAATCAATTTGTTTATCGCATTGGTATATAACAGGGTTGTTGCGAATATTCGCATCCGCATCCGCAATTGCGGAACATCCGCTTCAATTCAGACATCTGCATTCGCATTCGCATCCGCATAAATCGATGCGGAGCATCAGCGAATGCGGATGTCAGTCACAGTGCAGGACATCAGTCCTGCTTACAGAGTGATCTTGCTATGATGCTCGATTCATCAAGTGAAGATGAGACACAAGAAACATCAGAAATTGTCAGCCCTGGCGCAATTCTAAGGAATTACTTGCTTTCCGCAATAAAAAGCGAATCGGTTTAAAGGAGAATCCACTTAAGTGGTGGAGTGTTAATCGAAGCGAGTTCAAGCTTTTATCTAAAATAGCATGCAAATTCTTGTCAGCCCCACCAGCTAGTTTTACAAGTGAACAGTTATTTAGTAGCGTAGGATTAATATACGAACCGTTGTGGAGTAACCCTACTCTACTACGGAGTACTACCCTCTCACAGAAAATCGATGTAAAGTAGGTAACAGTACCTAAAGTGTTGCGTTTCGTTCGGTGAGTGAGAGTGCCGGAGGGCCTATCCCCTATTCCTTCTCCGTCATCCCACTCCTCATCCTATCCCTTTTCCCATTCCCAAGGGGCGGCAACGGGCTAGTGACTCTTGTGATGTTGCTTGTGTCCACGGGCGGCGGTAATTGCTTACCATCAGGCGATCCGTCTGCTCGTTTGCCGCCTATTACTATAAAAAAAGCTAACTTTGCATTGGTATTTTCATCACATCCGCGGATGTGGGTCTGCAAAAATCCGCATCCGCATCCGCATCCGCGGATGTGGAAAAATCTGCATCCGCAACATCCCTGGTCTGAATCATACATTATGAATTTAAGGGTTAAGATTAAAAGCCATAAATCTACGATCAAACACAGTGTATGGTTATACTTCACGACTCTCCCTATTAGACATAAATCCACCTACGGTAAAAAGTAAACACATAAATTCATAATCAGGTAAGCTAGCCCAAAATATTTCACCGAATTTCCCTAAGAAAAAATAAAACTTTGTATCTTTATTATGTTTAATTCTTCGCATAAGTTTCACGAAACATTTCTTAGGCAAGCCAATTATTTTGCGAAAGATATAAAGGAATAACAATTTCTCCTGTTCATATAATTCATCTTCAAATATGTATGAGCGTAACTACGTGAAAATAAATTGGTACAATATATAAGAATATAAAAAAGGCAACATTAGCCTAGTGGAGATACCAAAGGACTGCCATGCAGAGGGTATCGGGTTTGAATCCACAGCACGCTCCAATGACTTTTCGAAGTTAAGTGCGTATTAAATTGTTAATTATCGTTTGCCCCGTGCCTCGGAGAGCACGTTAAACCGTTGGTCCTGGCTGTCATGAAGATCTTTGACAGCCGTTACGGGGAGTCAATACCCTCAAATAAACTGATACTGGTCTAAACCATGGAATATCGCTTTCCCTTTGGGTTGCGGAGGTCAGACGGCAGTCGCTCTGTGGAAAAATTGATATTCTGTCATATCTGGTTAGACCAGTAAGCGGACCTCGGGTTCCAAGGCGTGTAAGTCTTGGATGCAACCGGGATAACGCTAGGGCGATGATGATGATATAAGAATATAAAGAAAAGTTTTCAGATGTCATGTTTATAATACAATTGTTCTTTTGTTTCTGGATCGGAAAGCAATTTTAGCAAAATACTGGATTAAGGAGAATTTATATGTTATAACGCTAGCGACAATAACCTCTCCTTCTTATATAATTTTAAAAAGGTTTAAACTAAAAGTAATTTTTGGGTTTGCAGTTGCATAAGGAAGAACCCAATGTGATTAATTGTTTTAAGATATCCTATCAAGTTCGCAAAACGACAAAGCCTTTGAAATAAAAAAATATTTCCATATGTCATAAAGTACATACGCGTCATAGAATAATTTAAAAAAATATTTTACGCTGGCTATGTAGATAACTAGCCAACGTACATCCAAGTTTCTCAGGTTATGTTTGCTTACCATATAGATCTCATCTGAGATATGCGGGCGACTAGTCTAATACATCTAATCTATAATAAGAATACCAGCGAGCCGGCTAATTCAGAGTTAATATCCTGAGTCCATCAATTAATGATGGGCTCTCTGTATAAATATAAACGGTCGTATCAAGTCAAACTGGACTTATATTTATAGAACCTTCGGAATGTGCACAGCTTATAAGATGAAATGACAGCATTTTATACACACGGAATGCTTACTGAAAATGCTATGTAATAATTTTGTTAAATTCAAATTCAACATTCTTTATTTGTCGAACATAGGTAAATAGATGTTACAAATTGTAGATGTTATATGTAGATTCTCTATGTCCTGTTACAAATTCTTATTTATCTTAAAAATATAGTTCTAATTATCGTCATATATATACGAATGCGAGCGGTTCAAGAAAGCCTTGGGGGAACAATACGGCAGTGGACATCTGTTGGCTGAAATGATGATGATGATGATGATAGTAATTCGAAACGTATTCATGCTCTTCATATAAAGTTAAATGTAATGAACTAGACTGGTCCTCTAGACACAGAACATCCTATCGTAAGGGCTAATTATGAGATGTAATCATAACTTTGCTTATAATGATTAAAACTTTGGTTTTCAAGTAAGCTTTCGGAACCCGAGAAATACAAACCTTTCTCCGGTTCAGTGATCAGTATGTTTTCGGAATTATACTCTTATTACAATAGGCAAGTGAAAGGATACATACATCATCCGTTTGTTTAGTATATGAATGTTTCTTCTTTACCATAGGCGACATACTTGTACCTACCGCAAATCAAATACAAAGTTTCAAATATCAAGATGAACCATAATTCAAATAAACGTATTACTCCAATACTCTCTATATTGCAAGTATGACCATAAAATAAAAACCATTGGTGTATTCGATAATGCTAAGGAATGTAAAAAATATATAAACTGTGGTCCATCTTGATACATATCACGTAAAGCGGTTCGTCGTGGCTTTTTTCTCACGTGACAGTTTTGTCACAATAATCAAGCCCACTGCTCACTTTATATAAATGTAGAATGCGTGACTAGACGAACTTTATTCTAACGAAAGTACTGCAGAAGTTTTTCGGGACCGGCTTATGAGTTGTGACACTTTTGACTCCAGAATGTGATATTTTCGGCGGAGGTCTTAAATTAAACGATCTACGCTACGCTCATCACCTCACCGCCTTTTTTATGAAGTAGTGGAAACTCTGCGTGCTATCTCGAATCCACCAGTCGGACGTATAGTGTGATCGATCGAATTGGGGCTGGCGGTGGAGTCTCCTACTCCACCGCCAGCCCCAATCCGACTGTTTCTTGAAGGTATTTGGAACCTAATGTCTGGAACCACCGCGGTATTCTGAATGTTCCGTAGTGTGGCGGCGTCATGCGCATTCTGGCAAGCGTGTTTTACCGTGGCTCTGCCGGGCTGTTAATAGTAAAACACGATGAGTCTTCTGTTACATAACAGAGTGGAGTTATGTTTCATTATTGATTTTTCCAACAATATGTGCGAAGAATATCAGCCCTGCAATCTACGTTTCAATTTATTGAATAAATTATTTCGCGCCGCAGACATGGAACAATGTAGATAAAAGATGCGAGATCATGACTCGATATAACATGCGACGTGACGACGCAACCCTATTTATAGGATACGACACGACTCATTGTAACCATGAACTAAGCCTTCGTCATTACAATGACATACTTACTCTACTTTTCTATGAGCGTCAGATTATCCCATAAAAGAGCCCATACAAGTGAAATCAAGCGGTCATGATCAGGCCCATTTTAACCGCAAGATTAGTAGGAGCAAGAAAGGTGGTGAGCCCGATTGATCTAGTATTTACAATAGGAGTATTTTGATTATTTCTAAATCAAAGTTTTAATATTTTCTTATTAAACCTTTGTTATAACTTATTACTTCAAACAAGATCACATTTATCCGTCGCAAAAATACGTCTAATATAAATAACACACACGTTATAGACGTGGGATCACGTGTGTCACAACACAAAGAGAAGCATTATGAGTATTTTTGAAATTCGTAGTTTTTCTTTTCCTTCCGTAAAATACTAATAGTATCTACTGAATGCTACTTGATACAAAGGAAATAAGTACCTAGAACATACAGCAGTATCAGTAACAAAATAAATCGTATCGGTGGTACTGGTAGATTCGAACTCGGCTAGTGTTCACTGAGCTGTGGACGAGTACCTACTGAAATAGTAAACTGCAGATGCAACGCTGTGATCCATTCAATCTGTCCGTAATCGGGGATGGATATGCATTGCCCGCTTTTTCCTATTGTGATACTCACATGTATACTTATAGCTGTATTTGTGTGGGTAACTGGGTAGCTATGTCTGCTGTGCCTGTGTGGGTAACTGTGTCTATACTTATAGCTGTATGTGTGTGGATGTGTGTGTGTAGGTGGCTGTGTGTGTGGATTAATCTCATTCACCATTCGATGCTGAATTTTGACTTGTGGTTAACATTGCCAGTGTATGGGATGAAAGGTCCTTTGTGGATTACACGTAGCCGCTGCAATTTCGTGTAAGAGAAACTAGACTTTGGTATAAAACAAGAACTACATAATATGTAGGTAACCGTTTCTAGAACATTGTAATACTTAGTAGGTACGTTATTCATTCCAATTTGACATTTTGTACTACGTTGATCTTCGCACTTACCTTCCTAAACATATGTGTAGTACAAGAATAATAAAGTTAGTCAACTTCCTAATGTTCATACCTATACCTACCTGGATAATATGCATACTAGATTGCCAAACTACACCACAACCAACATTGGCGCTTGTATAAAGCTTTTTTTTTATTTATTAAAATTTTTGCACATTAAAAATCATGTACATAGGCGGACTTAATGCCAATGGCATTCTCTAATAGTTAACCTGGGGTGATGCAGAGAAGTCAGTTTGTAGGTGCGTTCCGAATTTTAGTAATTACAAATATAATTAATGCAATTAAAAGATATCGTCAGTATATAAATATAATAAAATAAAATATATAAATGTATGTTTGTGTATATTATAACATATATAATAAGACACATGTATATATAGATACATATTAGAATGTAAAAATGTATACATAAATAAATAAAATGTCTCAAGGTGCTGAAGATACTGCCAATTGACCCAAAAATAGTTCACGAACTTTTGCCTTAAAAGAAAGCCGATTTCTGCTCATCCTGATCTCGTATTCCAGAGTTGAACAGACTGAACAAAAAAGGAGGAGTTCACGAAACTGGTTGAATGGGAAGGACATGGAAGAAGTCTGTTATTAGCGGAGCGAAGATCTTTGTTGTGGTTTGAGCACAAGTACTTTAGATAAGAAGATAAGTAAGTAGGGGGGTAGGAGAATTAAGGAAAGAGAATAGAGTAGAGAGAGCACGCAAGCTACGGCGTTGACGAATGGGTAGCCACTTGAGTTCGGTACGGTAAGTAGACACGTGGTCATACTTGCGAAGATTGTAAATGAATCGAATGCAGTTATTAAGAAGTCGGTCTAGTTTGTTGAGAAGATCTGCATTCAGGTCATAATAGCACACATCAGCATAGTCTATGATAGGAAAAATCAAGGTCTGCACAAGCATTACTTTAGTGGTGCATGGTAAAAAATTCTTCAAGCGATATAAGGCGCGCAGAGATCCTGAGACTTTCTGACTAACGCTGGTCACGTGAGCTTGCCAGCTGAGATTGCTATCAACGTATAAACCTAAATTCTTGACAACTGGGTTAAATTCTATGACCAACTGGTCATATATTATTGATGGTGTAGCTGTCATATCAAGCCTTTGGATCATACGTCGACTCCCCACAATAATGGCTTGGCATTTAGCCGGATTTACGTTGACGCCGAAATTATCTGACCAATTTTTCAATGCAATGAGATCGAGGTTTATTAGATTAACAGCATCAGATACGTCATCTACTCCTGCTTTTGCACATAAAGCTGCAAGTCATCGGCATACAAGTGATACGCACACTGAAGGTTCTTTGTGAGAAGATTGATGAAAATAGAGAATAATAATGGAGAGAGAATCCCGCGTTGAGGAACTCCAGAGTAAAGGTTACACCATTTGCTTTTATGAATCAAGTCAGTCGAAAACAAAACGTACATTTGTTTACTACTGATAAAATGTTAATGATCGCTCTCTTAATAATGTGCCCGGTAGATGGCAATAGGTTCACCCCCTATTACATTGGGACCGAAACATAACTGGCCAAGTGTGGGTGTGAAGGCGTGTAGTGATGTTTTAAACAACATAACTCATGAAGTTTTTTTTAACCACTTGTAAACTAAGTAGACAATGCAGAAAACCGAATAAAAACTTGTGACCGTCTTTACTGGTAGTGACGTTGGCCTATTAAAATACTGCTACATTCATGCAGCAGTAGTTGTTAGCTCATGAATAGCACATTTAATATTACTGCCTTCATTTCTAGTTAATGGAAACAGGAACGTCGGTCCTCTTAAAGATGTTTCAACTACAGAAACCAACTAAGACGTTCCATAAAATATGAGATATAAATTAAGATCCACTATGAACATGGAATAAGGTAGCAAAGACTTACACGTTGGCCACGAGTGCCTGAGGCAAAAGCGACTTGCCTCTGCTGTTATAAATATTCACTTTAATAATGAAAACGTAACTTGTTTAAGATTATTTTTCTGAAGATTGTTTCTCATTAATGTTGCTGGTTGTTCAGTGTTTTTATTTTTTTGTTGTGTTTCCTTTGTTCGGGTAAATATACGTAGATTTTTATAAATGACTATCCCCGTAGCTTTGCCTGCTACACCTAATCTATTGATGTGTCATTGTGTTGCGTCGTTCGCCTGTGCTGCAACATCATTCACGGGTTCTTTTTCTTCTTGTGTTGGGCGCGACACTGCACGGAATTTGGGCGATATCCAAAACTGGCAGGCCTTGTAATGACTTTTTACTAGGAAACGTATAAAGTGTCTGCTGGATATAGTAGCGACGTCGAAGTATCTTACCACTTGTGCCACTAGATCTCTACAGAACAAGGTATCAAATAGCAGCAGTAAAGTTATTGTGTTATAGCGTTATTTGCAAGGAACGTTTCTCTCTGATCCGGTCTGTTGTAACTGGTGAGACCATTTGGCAGTGACAGTCAGGCTGATCTTGTATTTAAAACTTGGAGCCCAGAGTAACGCACGCCGAAAAATACAGAGATATTTAGTTTAGTACCTTATGTAGATCAGGGTACCTACCTAAACAAATCAAATCGCTTACTTATATCGTAACTAAATGTACAAGTAGGTATTATAAAAAGTGATAAATAATATTTTATTCTGTCTATCGTTCTTGAAAAACAACCGCGACAGTTCTCTGGAATTACATTTCGCGCAGAATTACGAAGTAAATAAATAATTTAAATTTCAAATTACCTTTCAAAATACCAGGGCATCGTGGCAAATAATAAATAATAAAACACGCCACACTGAGCCTATATCACAAATAAAATTAAAAGATAAAATCATCAGTAACCCGAAAGATATTGCCGATTCTTTCAACGACCACTTCGTTGACCAGACAAACAGCATTAAAAAACAGCAGATTAAGAACTTTAGTCTAATAAATAATCCTCACACAATGTTTATTATGCCTGTAGTACCACAAGACGTCACGAGAGCAATTCAAACCCTAAAAAACAAGAATAGTGTTGGTCACGATGGAATATGTACCAAGGTAATAAAATTTGGATGTAAAACAATTGCTATGCATCTAAGTCATATCATAAATTTGTGTATTTACTCTGGCGTATTTCCAACCGCTTTAAAGACAGTAATTGTCAAGCCATTGCATAAAAAGAGTGACAAAGATAGACTTGAAAATTATAGACCCATTGCCTTAATTCCCGTGTTCTCCAAAATTATTGAAAAAATCATTTACAACTCGATTTTTAGTTTTTTAAATAAGCATCACATTTTATGCGACGAACAGATGGGATTCAGGAAGGGAAGGGGCATCAACATAGCAATATACGAGCTCCTTCATGTAATAGCTAAGCACGTAGATAAAAGAGTACCCATATGTGCTGTTTATACAGACATGACACGGGCTTTTGATAACGTAGACCATGAAATTCTTCTTCATAAGCTCTACCAGTATGGAATCAGAGGAAATGTGTGGAATTTATTGAAAAGTTACTTGTGTGATCGAAAACAGTATACTGAAATTAGCAGAATCAGTATTAAGTCCAAAAAAGAAAGAAAATATTTGTCAGAGACTAAAACAAAGACTAAGTCAAATATGGCGTACCACAGGGCAGTATTTTGGGCCCACTTCTATTTTTGCTCTATATTAATGACTTGCCTCGACACGTTGAACACCCAATGGTATTATATGCAGACGACAGCACAGTAGTAATAAAATGTATTGACATTAATGAATATGAAAATGACATTAATCATACTTTAATTGACATAGTAAATTGGCTTGACATGAATAATCTTATAATTAACCTTTCAAAAACTAACATAATGCATTTTCATCAACGCACATCAGTTCAAAATCTTACAATTGAATATAATAGACAAAGTATTGAACGCATAAATGTTGCTAAGTTTTTAGGAATATTGATAGATAGTCAGTTAACGTGGAAACCTCAAGCTGAAGAGGTGTGTACAAAATTAAGTACTTCTGCTTATGTATTAGCTAATTTAGCAAAAAAGGTAAATATAACCACAACACTAACAGCTTACCATGGTCTGGTGGCGTCAATTTTGCGGTATGGGATTATGTTTTGGGGAAATTGCACCTTAAGAGAGCAGGTTTTCAAAGCGCAGAAACGCTGCATAAGGGCAATGTGTAGTCTAAGAATGACCGACAGTTGTGTGCCTATGTTTAAGTCCCTGAAGTTGCTAACGTTTAATTGTATGTACATTTTTGAGGTAGCAGTATTTGTAAGAGTCAATAAGCACTATTTTACATCAGTATCAGAAACAAGAAAAGGACCTATTAGAAGTCAGTATAAAAATATGTTACGGGTTGGTGGTTTTAACACTACTTTATTAAAGAAAAATGTTTTTGGTATGGCTCCTATAATTTATAATAAAGTACCCGAAACGATTAAAACTGGCACAATACAAACATTTAAAAATAAATTGACTGCATTTTTATTAGACAAATGTTATTATTCTGTTACTGACTTTTTAAATGATAGACTTTGACATTTATTTAAATTAATTATTTACATCCAATAATACTATTATTTGACTTATTACGCCTATTTGACATTATAATATTATTTTTTTTGGCAATTTATCTGTAATAATTAATAATTTATGGAATTTTAAATCTGTAATTTCTACATTCATTAGCTATTATTACTAATTATTTTAATTATTTGATAAATCTGTATTATGTGTTTTGAATTTTAATGATTTATTTATTAATTGTATAATTTTTTGTTGCATTATAATTCATTATCATAAAGTTTTTGCATGCCTAATTAAGGTAGATTGTATAAGGATCACAAAACTTGTTAACATCTCTATTTCATGTACCTACAATCAATGAAAATAAAATCTTATTCTATTCTATTCTATTCTATTCTATTCTTGAACTTGTTTAAACATCCAAAAAATAATAAGATGACCATAATATTTATGTGTGCATAGGGTTCCCACCAAGAACTTAGGGTCCCAAGCCAACCTCACCTGCAAGTGGTGCACCTGCCGATCAACGGAGGAGGCTCTGGCAAAAACAAAATATCCCGATAAGCGGCAATAGGCTCGCCACCTATTACGTGGGATCAAAACACTAGCGAAAAGTGGGCGTTGTATGTAATATTTATGGATTGATTTAAATAAATTAGTAAATCAATAAATGTCAAAATATTTTGAAATTCTAATTAACTGTAGTTCACAGAAAACTTTCTGTGATAAATATTGATGGGAGTAATATTGTGTATCAATTCGGTATTAAGGCGAAAAGAAAGACGTTTTAAAAGATGTTATAAAGAGTTTGAACGAAGAAAATCTTTCTCGAAATTTGCGAAAAGTCTTTTGGTAGATTAATTTTATTGAGATAGTAATGAGTACATGAGATAGCTTATGACAAAATATTTTACGTGTTGCCAAGTTTGAATAAAGAACGCTATTAGGTCTGTATACAGTTTATTTTTAATATAATAATTGTTTTATAATTAATGTACATACATACATACATAGTCTCACGCCTGTTTCCCCGAAGGGGTAGGCAGAGGCATATTAAACGCCCACTTTTCGCCAGTGTTTTGATCCCACGTAATAGGTGGCGAGCCTATTGCCGCTTATCGGGATATTTTGTTAGCCAGAGCCTCGTCCGTTGATCGGCAGGTGCACCACTTGCAGGTGAGGTTGGCTTGGGACCCTAAGTTCTTGGTGGGAACCCTATACACCCATTATAATTAATGTGTGCCTTTAAAATTAAAAAAAACTTACCTTGATGTGATCTAGATGCAGATTTTCTATTGCTAATTCATATTCGTACTTACAGTAGAGTAGGCAGGTATAATGTATTTGAAAATGTGTTTAAAAATAATAGGGTTGTTCTATTGAACTATTTAATAATATCTTGGCAAGAAAACTAATTGGTATAATTCGTGTTCTTTATAAGAAATATAAGCCTTGTAAAATTGCTAGCGTATTCTATTACTCCATATAAACTTCGAAACAACGTGGTTTGGGACAAGATTTATTGTGTGTACAAACTTATGTTAAGGTCGGTGCAAACGGGCCACCGACCACAGCCACTGGTGGCCAGCGACAGCCACTTCACACACTCAAGGGTAAAATTATCAAAAAGCTCTTGTAAAATACGAATAAGTACACATTCAACCTCTATAAAGGTGATCAGAAAACCTTTCCCTTACCTCAAAATAATGTTACATTCTATGGTAATACCACAAGCCATTCTAAACTAGTATAAAAAAAACACGTACATTATATTAAAGCATAACCGCTGCAAGAACAAGCGCTCTAACTTCCTCATAGTTGGTACACAATCTATTATTTCATACAAAGCCATAACACTGAAGTGCAGAGATGCTATCATAATAAAAGTTTTACGTCCCATATCCGTCGGGATGTGTCGTCACATCGCCATGTATGACTTCACACTGTCTAGGTAAAGAGTAGAGAGATAACGAGCCGTGGACATGGCATTCTGCTAACATTTTAGAACGCTACAGTTTTGTATGAGGGACAAGGCAAGATGAAGACATCTATATAAATATCATGTTCAGTTTTTGTTACCTTTTTTCAAGACCATTATAATCGATGCTAAGCTAGTGTAATGCTTTATGTCACAACTCTACTAGTGCGAAGGAGAGGACTGCGCCCATTGCTAGTAGCAACTACCTAACAACGTACATCCAAAACTATTGAGCACAAGGAGCTTAAATTTGGCATGTATGATCCTTAAAGAGTTGAGGGGTGCATTAAGAAGGTATCGTAAAAAAATAGTTAAAATACAAAATAAATACGCGGGCATAGCTGAAGGCATCCTCCAGTTTGATTATAATTTGAATGCTTTATTTCTTGATACCATTATATCAAACTCATGAAAGGCTATTTGTTTGCATGCCTATTCAATAACAGGCCAGTTTATAATGGATAATTCAAGTCGTAATATATGCACACCTGTCCATAATTATGGCACGCCTTTCACACCTGTAGACCGCTTTCTTTCTCTTTACTATTTAATGTTTTGAGCCCGTTTATCAGTTTGTTGTTATGTAACTACGAAATAACTGTTCTAAGTCTTGTGTTGGTTTCGCTGCGTTGCCTTATTGCACTTTTAGAGTTCATTTTATTGCCCGCCAAAGTTACATTATGTCCATTTGTGAATTGTGAATAATAGTTACCTGCTGATTTGCTGTAATGTCTGGTCGGTTTTTCTGTATTGGTTATGTACCTATAGAAAGACTTTGGGAGACTTTTTTGTTGGCCGATTTCAAAAATTTATTGCCAGAAGTCTTGGGTTTGATACCGAATCGGCCAGAGTGCTCTTAGATATTTCAGTGTTTTTTTTTTGAGTAGCAAGCTGCCCAGTAATACAATTCTTCTTGCGTAGATGCAAAAGTGTGTCTCTTTATTCCCGTTGAATTGGTTGTGATCAATGGTCATGGTCTATGGACAATATTGACATTAACGGTCTATGAATATAGTTTATGTACATGTTTCTATTATAAACTAAAATTTGATATCATAGATGAAACTAACTATACTTGCGTAGTATCAAAAAATATATACTAAACGGCCTTATCTAGAAATATTCTTGATCACAAGATATGGTTGCTTTCAAAGAAGCTTTACATAACTGAAGCATCGCTCATAAAATATGTAACAGCATGTCTTAATGTATTTATTGTGAACTTTTAACTATTACAAGATGATAGACGTTAGTGTTAATACA
This sequence comes from Euclidia mi, assembly GCA_944739405.2. NCBI lineage: Eukaryota > Metazoa > Arthropoda > Insecta > Lepidoptera > Erebidae > Euclidia > Euclidia mi. The sequence continues at coordinate 87,284,643 of OX123186.2, read as the reverse complement.
GTATACATACAGTCAAGCACAAGTAGAAGCACACAACAGATGCACACTATGTTGTTGTGTTATTATGTTACTATTACATGTGTGTATTATCATAAATGTTGTATACAGGAAGGTAATGTTAAGTAGATTGTAGATTAACTTTACTTAACTTTTGTAGCTTTAACTTTTGTAGCATACCTAATGCAATAGCCTAATGGTAAAGATTTCTTCATACAAGAGTATCCATATAGATGCTACATAAACGTAAAAAATAGCTTGTGTCTTGATTTTATTTTTGCAATGAAGAATTGCACGGTGTGTTGTTTTTTGGACGGATGCGCGCGGCACCTTTTAAGTTACCCGACTCGCGTTGTAACTAAGGTGCTGCGCGCGTCCGTTCGGAAAAGCAAGCATCGTGGAATCAGGCTTAAGCATTTCTATCCGTGAACTTAAAGTTGTGAATTTTACACTGATAATACCAATCTTTGACTGCGAACTTTATTCAGTCCAAGTTTTATATTATTTTTATAAATTTGTTGCTGTATGTCTAATTATTGTATACAGGGTGTAAAAAGACCCTTAACGAAAACTAAAATCCCATGTTGTACCAATCACTACGAACATTTTTTACTTCGGCACCATACCTGGGAAATTACTGGTTCAGGAGGTATTGAGGCTCAAAGTTAGTATGGAATTTTTCTAATTAGGTACAAAACCGATGCATTTACCCTACCAATATGATCTTTAGATATCCTATGACCCCATGGATGAGTAGGTTCGAGCATTGCACGCGAGCTCTTTTAATTGCAGTTTAATAAATGTGAAAACTTAAAAAAAATTCGTGTCCCAGGAATTATTTTTGGTTAGTATGACTTGGCATGATGTCCACAACGAGTAGACATCGGCTCGGTGATGGGTCTTGTGACACCCTGTATAACCCTCAGTTATAATAGTTGGAACTTACAACGAGAAAATACTATTTCATTATAAAACCACTACTCCAGAACAGAAGAGGCAAAATGTAAAAAATCTGCCTCGCAGATTTTGTGCTAAACTATTCTTCTGCCGTAATGAACACTAATAAAACTTACAACGGTAATCTTAAGTTATTATATTGCAATAAATTAACATTTTTGCAATAAATACATATCTAACGACTCCACGTACCTAACCGCCAAAGCGAAATGTGATTGCACCATTGCATTAGCAGGTGACTAATGAACAGGTTAATTAATGTATAATTGAACTACGAAATGCTTCGCTAGCACATAATGTGGTAGCAAATCCAATATTTGTACGTCATTAGTGTTGCAAGTAATTAACTTGTCCAAAGCGGTTCTATCTTTACATTTGTTTTGTAATCTGTGAGTTTTTGTCACATTCTCTACTTGAATTGCCGCTAAGTTGCACTGTCGAACTATGTGCTTCAAAAATATTCTCTAAGTTTAAAAAAAACGTGATTTAAAATGAATTCATTCATTAATTTGTTTATAAAAACGGTCATTCTATATATATTGCTGCTAAGTAATTTCAATTTTAACCAAGAAGTGTCGAACTGTGTTGTAAAAGTTATTTTATTAATTTAAAAATGTTGACTTGGTCAAAATTTGAATTGTTAAACTACGTTCAACAATTAAAATTGAAAATTTTAAAATCGAATTCGTTTCGCGGCTTTGAATTGAATCTCTTTTAGTGCCAGCTTTGTGGTCGCGGTGTGGTTGTGAATTGTGCACAATACAGTTTTGTTTTGCGTAATCGAAATTGTGGTTGTCTAGTACAGTGCCAGGTGAAGTGCTAGATTAGGGGAAACCGTTGACACGTAAGTTAATTCTAATGAAATGCTTTTGTAATTTAAAGAGATGTGAAAATACCGTAAAAAAGGAGACGTTGGACGTCCTAACTAGTCTTACTTCAACATATTGAACTGTTCCTGTTTATTACTTACTTAACTTTTATTTTTTAAATATGCAACATATTTCGGAACATCTTATCATAAGTAGTAAAACGCAGATGTTTGTGAGAATAGATAGATGCTAACTACTCGTTCACACAAAACAAACTGAATCGATTTTAGTGAAACTTTGCTGCAAGATAGCTTAGCCTTAGCACATGGGCTACCTGTTAGCGCAATACTAGCAGGTGGAACCGCGGTCTAAAGTAGTAGATATACAAAAATATGATATAAAAGTAGTTCAATAATATTCGTAGCAAAATAACAAATAGTCCGTTTCGAACTTGACTGACAGTCGATTTTATTGATGTTTCATGCAACTAGTGCTGTTCCATAACAGTTATTTTGCACAATTAGTAGAGTTATGTACTTGTTACAGTAATACTAATAAGTAATAATCCGTAACATACTTCTTACTACATAAGTAAGAAGTATGTAAACAAAGTAATGAAATAATGTATTTCGTGAGTATACATTACGCGATAGAGATGCTATTAAATGTACGTAACATTTGCATGTAGTTTGATATTGCAACATCATAATAATTATATCTGTAATAGGATGATGGCATCATATCTTCCACTTGTCTCCATTACAAGTAGCACAGCTATTCTAGTAAGCAACTCCAGCTCTAAGAGTCCTGCATTGCAGCGGAATTTACAAGCATTCAGACGCTTGCCCATTGGCTCGGAGAGTACGTTGAGCCGTCGGTGCCAGCTGTCATGAAGATCTTTGACTGTCGTTATGGGGAGACCCTTGAATATACTGACATGGGTCTGAGCCTGGGATTTCGCTATATCTTTGGGTTGGGGCAGTCAGAGCTGCTGATACCAAAAAGTGGACCCCGAGGTCCAAGCGCAATTCCTAAATGCAACCAGGATAACGCTAGGACGATGATGATAACTTTCACAAACTAAACGCAGCGCTATTTTCTTCTGATTAGTTGCGAAACAGTATTTGAAAGAATCAATATAAAAAAAAATTGAACTAAATTGCGATCATTTGCTCCTTTCAGAAGACATGTCTGTTCTAATCAAGTTGCATGTATAAATGAGGACCAACGTGTGATTACCAGTGTTACAAGGAAATGCTCTCAAGTGCCACGTAATATTTAATCAGCAGACGGATTACTAATTAATAGATAGGCAATACTTTAACGCCGACCGAATTCGTATTTCACGGAACTGCGCTTTTGTTAAATACATTTCAGTTGCGAGTAACCGATGAGGATTATTGATTAAGCATAAAGGTCAGAGCACATTATGCAGGCAGTTGAACGGCACCGCTCCAACCAAGCTTGACATTTAAAGGAGAATGACCAAAACTGGGCTATTTTGAGGCACGTTTGCTTCTAAACCATTTATATCTAGAAAATCTTTTTTTATTTTATAATTTTATAAATATTAATTTTAATTTAAAGCGAAACGGGGATTTTAGTTCAAAATTAAAAGTATCTGCGTTGTTCCGGTCGTGACATCGCCATTTCATATTCAAAACTCATTTTGCATATTTAGGCAAAATGTTTACAGTTTCTTGCAAACCCCTTTTAATAGGGAAAAATTACATTCATAGTGAAAACAGGGTGACATAACAAAAGTTCTAATAAGCAAAATAACAGCAAAATCTTATGATATTTTGAAAAATGTATTGTGGTGAAATATTTTCTATAAATAATATGTTTATCCTTTTTGCAACATTACCCACGAAATAATGTTTTGTACTTTTCGAAAATATGGGAACATATTTTTATTATACTGGCATCTGTAATGTGTTACGCAAAGAAATATAACCTTATATACTAGTCCAACCTCTCTGGTCTTACGTCAGTTATTTTGACATGAAAACAGTCAAATTGCTTTTTCACCTATGCTCATATCTCTTTATTGGTAAATAAGCAATAAATAAGTAATTTACTGTCGTTTATATTGACTTGAACAATCCTTTGTGGACCAAACAAGTTTATTTCGTTTTATCAAGACTCGTGGGCTGACTAAAGTATGAGACAGTCTTTATTGGTAACATTAGTATGTCGTCTGGACTTAGAACAACTAGCCGTGGTGAGGATTGCAGTTATGTTAACTCTTCCTTTGCGGTATCTCGGCAGCAACACGTCCGTTCTTTGGACAAGCTATCTGATTCGGAGCTCAATATTTTGACATCATGGATAGCGCCAGTCTGTGTAAGTGTTGTTTACTGCTTTTCTCAATTCCTCCAATTCTCTCGTGCTCTCACCGAATATTCAAACTACTTTAATTGTTTGTTTCAGGAATTGAATGAAGTCTTATGTTTAGAATGCTACACATTAATTGAAGCTGTTGTAACTTCTGAGGCCATACCTGCACCACATTATGGTATACGATAAACAAGCTCCTGCTTCATTTTGAGGTGATTTATTTGAAGAAGATTTAGGTATAATAACAAATAAAATAAAGAATAACATAAAAACTGAGTTTCATTTACCTATTAAGCATAAAACAGTGTTGTTTTAATGCCAACTTTGTAATAAGGTGCAATGGAATGAGCTTATATTTTGCGAACTAGCCTCGCTGAAATTCTCATTAATAATTGTACCACATGGTATTGAGAATTTTCAGTAAGAAATATATCAGACTGAAAAAACCGCAAACTAATATAATGTACAAGCGTTTGTTTCGTAGCTCCACTTCTTTTTACAACTATTTTCTATATTGTATCATATACATAGAGGCTTCTAATAAATTCCCGTAATATGACTAAATCATATCATCACCGTCCTAGAGTTATGTCGGTTGCATCCAAAACTTTAACCTAGGAGCCCTGGGTCCGCTTACTAGTCTAACCAGATATGACAGAATATTAGCTTTTCCATAGTCTAACCGCCATAACCCAAAGGGAAAGCGATATTGTATGGTTTAGACCAGTAAGTATCGGTTTATTGGAGGGTACTGACTCCCCGTAACGACGTGCGATGGTGAAAGATGACAACTGGGACCGACGGCTCAACGGAAGTACTCTTCGAAGCACGGGCGATAATTAACTAATTTACTACTATTTATATGATTAAATCATGTAACTATCACAATACTTAACCTCAAAATATTTGAAATCTTTAATGTCCGATAGCTAAGAACTGCCGCCGAATATCGTATTCATTTTTCCTAATTTAATTAGGAGTATATTTACTATATTTTACTGTTCAAATCATCGAGAAGCAAACTTAGCCCATCTTCCATACAACTTTGGTCATTCTCCTTTGATTATTTAATTGTTTGTATTAATGTATATTTAAAAAAGTGCTGATGTGCGCTTTTTATACCGACGTTATAAAATAGACTGATCTCAGGCTAGCCGACCAGTATATATTATTGTCTAAAATGTCACTTCAGGCTTTTATTTTTCTTGTGTCCGTCTTCATTTATAACATCACGCTAGGAACCACAGTGCGGCGTAGTCGCCGTTATAACAACGCGGGTGTAAACGCGGGCAAAGCTACCAGCTTTTATATCAGTCTATATTAAATATATTGGTTACTAGACATAAATTGAAACCTCGCAAACACAAATATTGGTAAGTTAATAATGATAAACGAATGCAATCGATTGGCTCGATTGATTGATGAAAGTGTATTGTAATATAAATTAGAATACTCTCGCAATCAATCAAAAACTGATTTAAATTAGTTTGTAATATTAGGATAACACAACAAATGCCTGAACCGTTCTGTAACCTATATATACTCAACATAGCAATCTATCATGTAGTAAGCAATAGAAATGCCTATGTAATTATTTATTACAACCACGAAAGTTTGTAAATTTGGAAGGATGTTTGTTACTCTTTCACGCAAAAACTGAACTGAACAAATTTTGAGGTCATTTTTGCTACTTACGAGTTTTTTGCTTTAAGCAGTTTAAAAATCTTATTCACTACACCACAAATAAGTGTTTTTGTAGAGATATTATGCAAGATGAGTTTCTGCCCGCGTCTTAGCCCGAGCCTACTATGTGTTATTCAGATGTATAAGATATATTATTGCAAGCTTTCATCAACATTTTCTCAGTAATTTTTGCCTCAAAGAGTAGTAAACATTCATCCATCCTCACATACTTTCACATTTATAATAGTAGTAAGATATCAAAATATTCTCTTCCACTTCTAAACTGTTCCTTCAATATAATATTTTCAAACACAATTTGGCAGTTGTCTGGTAGCACTTTGTGGCTAGCAACACGAGAGCCTCAAAGGAGAGGCGAGTTACGTGAGAATCTCTTCGGAGTAAGTGACAAAACCTCAAAAGGCTGGTTTCAAATGTTTAATACTCTAGGCTATTCTCATATTTTTTAATACAGGCGTAAAATGTGCATGGATTGGGTGGTATAATTTAAGATTTACATAAATTTTTATTAGATCGCCCATTATTACAAGACAAATTAAACTAACTTATATTTGGTCGGACGAGGAATATGAGCCGTATATGTGTATTTTTTGACAATATCTTTCAATAAAATATTGAGTATGTAACGCAGTGGACCTAGCGAGGATTTAAGAAACGGACACATAAAACATTCAGGCAAAAGTGTGATGCGGTTAGGTATTAAACCACTAACCATTAGTGCAGTCCAGACCATTTGAAAGAAAGCAAGAATAGAAAACATTTATTTCGCTACACAACATTAATACGTTTAACAATAACAAATTTAATTTACATTGCTACCGCCATTTAAACAGCAATATTTCAACACCATAGTAGTTACTTTTAAAGCATAGGTATATAGCGTACCTTGAAGGATTAGCTTCCACTTTAATATAATTCGGCTCAGTACACACAATATGCTATCAAGAAACTAATAAGTTACATTAACTGTTGAATAGCTATCTAAGAACGTCCAAGTTCCTAATATAGTTTATCCTAAGTCATCAGTCACGTAACTTAGACAATCTGTACTTAGTCTACGTATAATGTGTTCCATGCTTAAGTTTGACTTTAATTAAAAACTTAGTTGAAGTACATGTAGTATTAGATGTACAGAAAGCTATTGTAATTAGTATTATATATGTAAATGTGGTTACGTAATTTTGTTTGTGGTATTTATAAATGATTTTAGACTTTCGCTACTTGTATATATTTACAACAAGTGATTTTAAAAATGTAGTATACATTAATTGGATTCTGTATATTCCAAATGTGATGAATTTATTTCTATTATAATATTGCATTATACCATTCAAATATATTGAGCCAAAACTTCTGGTACACGCCATGCCAAAAATTATCAACACCTATAGCTGCATTCCGAGGAGCAACTAAACAGCCCTCACCTTATCACTCTACAAGAGAACGCTAATGGGTATCAGAATATTAGCGTAATGTTACGATTTGGCAGCGACCCAGCATATTTGGCTCTGTTTCCCCGGCTTATACTCCTCTACCTATCTACTTGAATAGTTATAAACTTGTAGACACCTAGTGTCGCAAACGGGAAATACGACGATGCTCTTAAGTTGCAATCTATCGGGTTTTTTAAAGTTTCCAAGCCAAATAATGTGATACAACGTAGGAGTTTTAAAAACATCGGTTATCTATGGCTCCGAACATGGACGTCGAGGATATGACTTGTCGCCCTGAAATAATATTTTATGGTGCATGGTTTATTTTTTTATTGAATAGGACATTTGATAGATCATGGTTATATTTGTTGGTTTAACTAGTGTCCCGCCTGTCCTGAAAATCATATTTGATGAAACGTAAAATGCAGTGCTACCTACCGGTATTTTGGCCTAATTGCATTTTCAAGCAATCTTTTATTAGATTTAATAATAATCTTTTATTTTTATTTATTTATAGACTCACGCCTGTATCCCCGAAGGGGTAGCCAGATGTGTAATATTACACCCACATTTCACCTGGAATTTTTAGATCCCACGTAATAGGGGGCGAGCCTATTGCCGTACCGGGCACATTGCCAGACTTTGTGCTGCTACTGAGAATTTCCTAACGGAAAAACCCAGTAACACTTTGCCCGACCCGGGAATCGAACCCGAGACCTCCCAATCCCACGCGCACATTTATACCGCGAGACCAACGAGGCAGTCTAATAATAATCCCTATTAATCTTTATTAATATAAAAAGTGTCTCTCCTTTGAATGTCGTTTATTGAGTATCGTGTCTATGAGGACATATTCATAATACGGTTCTACTACACTTCAATATTAATTTTAGAAATAACCTACCAATTACGATCCCACAGATATTCTGCCGGCAAAAGATTACCTTTATTAAATTTGACGTGCTCATATGTAGTTTAAAAGCAATGCTATCCTACATAATAACACAAAAACAAGTCGAGAAAGCAACGTACAAAACATTGTAAATACCATTCACTGGTTTGCACAGGCTTTCGGCGAAAAATCCTAGTGCAACCCAACACAGTTGGGTTGCATAGCGAAGTTACAATGTGACCCGAAACGTTGCGCGCAAGATTTGTTGTCTGTCCGAAGCACTGAGTAATGGTCTTTGTTTTCAGCTATCTGGCTAACGCGAGCCAATTATTATAAGACACGAGCTGCATTATGTCTGAGCAAGAAAACATGAACTGCTGGTTTAGAATGTCTTGTAGGTATATTCGATGAGTTAACGATGGTGTACTTTTTTCAGTCATAAGCCATTCGTTTAGAAAGAATATTTACAGGCAGTTTCTTCCCGCCTTAGTTGACAAACACTTTCTTGGTAAAATAGAGATAATAATTTTAATATTATACTTGTAGTCTTCTATCTGTAAAATTCCATCCTGTCAAACTTCACCTCTGTGTTTCGTACTGCTATGTAATTTTCGACATATTTAATTGGTTTTCATGATTATGGTTACTTTTTGGCTTTTATTTTGGCAAATTACTATGTTGCAACACAAAAGTATTTTTTACACGTCCCAAACAGTGTTTAAAATTAAAACGTTATTTCAGCTCGTCCAATTTTATAAGCACGTCGTTGTTGGTCTCTCGTGTAATTTTAGCCTGAAAAGATATTTTAAAACTGCAGCAACTTTATATTGTATCTTTAAAAAGAAATTGCTATTACCTCAGGTGGGCACTCGAATGCATTAAACGTTGGTTAAGGAAAGTTACACGATATTGACATTAAGATGGACATCGTTAAACCTGGTTTAAGTATACAGGCACTTAAAAATTGGCCAAGTGCGAGTCGGACTCGCGCAAGAAGGGTTCCGTACCATCGTTTATAAAAGAAAATCACGTTTGTTGTATGTATACTTAATTTATTGTTAAGTTTCTACCTGTTTATTAAGATCGAGAAAAAATTGCTTGAAAATTAGGCTTGTTGTACGTATTGGGCCCCTTTAATATTTAATTTATTTTTAAAGTTAAGATACAACTACATGTTGTTTGAAAATTTTAAGCGTCTAACTGTTACCGTTAGTAATATTGAGCAAAAATATATTTTTATTATTTTATTTTTAGTATCTACCTATTTGTTGTTATAGCGGCAACGCAAATACATAATTTGTGAAAATTTCAGCTTTCTAGCTATCACGGTTTATGAGATACAGCCTGGTGACAGACAGACAGACAGACGGACAGACATACAGCGGAGGCTTAGTAATAGGGTCCCGTTTTCACCTTTTAGGTAAGGGATCCTAAAAATGGGTATATATGTATATTCTTGAACGGGAATTGCGAAGGTGAAATCTTCTTAATATATAATATTCTCGCGTTACTGACTGACTGACAGATACGCTACAGCCGAAACTATTGGGCGCAGGAAGCTGAAATTTGGCATGTATGTTCTTTGGGGACCGTAGGGGTGCACTAAAAAGGGATTTCCCGAAATTCCCACGGGATCGGCCAAAACGGGTAAATTTAAAATAATTGCAGGCGTAGCTGCTGGCGTCCTCTAGTATTAAATAAACAAGTGTCAAATTAATAAAGTCCAACAACGGCCTTGGCTTTATAATTCCTTTGTCCAAGTTTTTATACAAAAAATTGCTTTTGAAACGAAGGGATAAGTCGGATTTCCTTCGCAGAAGTGCTCTCAATAAATCCCCTGTTTTTATTTACCCCAAGATCAAAACTTTAAGAACTTCGAAGAAAGGATGTTGAAATTTATATTCGGTTGTATCAAAAACTGTGTTCGGTGAGATGAGAAGCCGATGATGGCAGTGAGGAAGAAGTTTCGAACAAACTATGCTAGTTTCGGACGCGATCGAACAAACTTTCTACATAAATCGAGCTTCGTTAATAATTTACCCATTCGGAATTCGCACACTGCGCGTTTTCCAGCTAGCGAACACGGAGCAAATTTCCTCCGCTACGTGAAGCATTCCACTCGTAGTTTTGAGGCAAATTATCTAAGTGTAACACAGATTGTGCACTGTGTGTTATAGCGCGGCCACACATTGGATTCAACTTTGCGTCCAAGCTGGACTCAAATTTCAAATGACCAGTATTGAACCCAACTACTGCACCACACATTGGCTTCAATATGTACTTTGTAGCCAAATACTGGAAATAGATCAAACATTGGACATGTCTCAGTTGTAGTCGCAGAGCGATAAGACGATGGACGAAAACTTATTTGCACTAGCCGCTTATGCATATGGTTTAGGTACATATGCCTATTATTTGCATTGTACAAGAAAATAACGAAAAAAAAAGGAGGTGGTGGGTGCTTAAATTGCACTCTTCCGGAATAAAGTTGTATAATATTATAATTACTAGACAAATAAATGGAAATGTCTATTCCTACCCAGAGAAATACATTTTAACTGCTTTTTTTATAGATACGGAAATAATTTACTGGCGGAGATGCTTCATGAACCTTCAGGCCATTTTGAGAATTTCTGCGGAATGTCATCATCTGATTTAGAATATCTGCTAGAAAAAATCGGCCCTGATTTAATCGATCTCTTTCTTTTATTCCAATGATATCTATTTGTTGTCATTAACGACTCCTTTTTTCTTTTAATTTCTGCAATGGTGACCCCCCTTTAACTAAACGACGAGCGTATTCTTTTCCATGCATCTGCTAAAACATTTCTGTTTTTATGGAATTTATTGGCTGAATCCCATAACGCTGGTTCCCCTTGGTATAATTCAATAAACTTCATTTGACCAGTCAATCGACGGCGTTGTTATTTCGAAAATAATTACGCACCTACACAACCAAGTAACACGTACGAACAACAGCGCTGCTCGCGACGAATGAACAAACCAATGTGTGGCGCGCGAGCGGCATTTTGACCAAGATGCCCGCGCGCACTCCCCCTTCATACCCCTCGCCTTTGAACTTACTTCAAAAACCGACTCGACACGGGTCGGTGTTGGACATTCGATTGTGATTGGACGCAATGTTCACATTGTATCCAAGACTGATCCACACATTGGTGTGTTGGACCCAATACGTAACATTGGTGCAAATATAGCCAATGTGTCGCGTAGTTTCACTCAGTAATAGCGCGGGCATCTTGGACAAAATGCCGCTCGCGCGCCACACATTGGTTTGTTCATTCGTCGCGAGCAGCGCTGTTGTTCGTACGTGTTACTTGGTTGTGTAGGTGCGTAATTATTTTCGAAATGACAACGCCGTCGATTGACTGGTCAAATGAAGTTTATTGAATTATACCAAGGGGAACCAGCGTTATGGGATTCAGCCAATAAATTCCATAAAAACAGAAATGTTTTAGCAGATGCATGGAAAAGAATACGCTCGTCGTTTAGTTAAAGGGGGGTCACCATTGCAGAAATTAAAAGAAAAAAGGAGTCGTTAATGACAACAAATAGATATCATTGGAATAAAAGAAAGAGATCGATTAAATCAGGGCCGATTTTTTCTAGCAGATATTCTAAATCAGATGATGACATTCCGCAGAAATTCTCAAAATGGCCTGAAGGTTCATGAAGCATCTCCGCCAGTAAATTATTTCCGTATCTATAAAAAAAGCAGTTAAAATGTATTTCTCTGGGTAGGAATAGACATTTCCATTTATTTGTCTAGTAATAATAATATTATACAACTTTATTCCGGAAGAGTGCAATTTAATCACCCACCACCTCCTTTTTTTTTCGTTATTTTCTTGTACAATGCAAATAATAGGCATATGTACCTAAACCATATGCATAAGCGGCTAGTGCAAATAAGTTTTCGTCCATCGTCTTATCGCTCTGCGACTACAACTGAGACATGTCCAATGTTTGATCTATTTCGAGTATTTGGCTACAAAGTACATATTGAAGCCAATGTGTGGTGCAGTAGTTGGGTTCAATACTGGTCATTTGAAATTTGAGTCCAGCTTGGACGCAAAGTTGAATCCAATGTGTGGCCGCGCTATTAGCGGTGGACGAAGTATCGGCAAAATTTTAAAACTTATTAATTTATTGTCTGTTCGGAGTTTGACAATGTATGGAATGGGAAAATTAGGTGAAATGAACCGATGAATATTTTATAATATATTTGTAGTAAACTAACCAAAGTTTGTATCGTGAATGTGGAATTTAAACGGTTTGGAAGCAATATTTAAAATTCAGAGAATAACTTTCGTTCGATGAGTTTTAGTATATCACCTAACAGTTTGAAGTTTTTAACTAGTGATTGCTGATTTATTAAACAATAATTTAAAGTGATGAAGTTTTGAAAAGTTTTTTTATGAATAAATAAAGCTACATTCTTGCTTGTTAGCCATCCAGTTTCAGTTGTTGCAGTCTAGCCAATTTGTGTAAAGTTTGAAGACAAAGTGTCGATGTGATAAAAATGAATTTTATCGCTCTATGTATTGCAGCAATTGGGAACATTGTACGCTAAAGCTAAACAAATACGTATGTGTTCTGCGATGTCGTCAATCCCAAGTTTATGAGAACGACAGCCGGACGTTGCGACAAATGAAAATTTTATGATGGTAATTAATTTTTTGTTAGTGAAGTAAGACGAAATTGTTTGCGATGTTTGAAAGCAACAATTATTTACGAGTATGTTAGTTTGTATTTTAACTGTTGCTGATACTTAACAAAACAAGCAACGAGAGCCGAGTGGAGGGACCGACGGACTGCTACGCAGAGGGTCTTGGGTTTGAACCCACGGCACGCACCAATGAGTTTTCGAAATTATGTGCGTATTAAATGGTTAATTATCGCTTGCTAAACGGTGAAGGAAAACATCGTGAGAAAACCCGCATGTCTGAGATTTCTCCATAATGTTATTGAAAGACATGTGAAGTCTGCCAACCCGCACTTGGCCAGCGTGGTGGACTTGCCCTTCTCAAAGTGACAAGAGGCCCGTGCCCAGCAGTGGAACAGTTTATATACAGGGCTGACGACGATACTAAACAATAAATGGATTTAAAATGTTTACAAGAAAACGTTCTTTGATATTTACGATGTCAATTAAGCGATATTTAAAAGAGTAGGTACGTCAATTTTAAAACATACAAATTATACCTACTAGCGTAAAGTAACTTCATCTTTGTCTGCACTAGGCTATTGCAGCAGATAAAACATATCTATATATGTACTGAAAACAAAGAAAGCTCAAGTGCAAAACAGAAGTCAGATACTTCTGTTTCGCCGCCATTTGAAGCTATTATACAAATAACTACCGACAATGTCCTATGTAACGAGGCTACTAAGGCCTTGGCTGTATGTGTTATCGTCAGTGCCTTACAATTCGCATTATTGCGATGCACCAGTAACCGTGTATTTCGACTTTACCCGCTGAAAGGAACGCACGTATGGACAGAATACATTCGCATGAGGAAGGGGAATTACTAGTATTCAATGGAGCCGCTCGCCGTTTGTAGTTGTTGCTTAGGAGGTCCGCATCTTATTGAAGTTATTGTCGAGTAAATGTAACTTTTATTAAAACAACTTAGGTCTAATAATCTGTACACATTAAAAGAGCTGTGGCTTTTGACTGTAGAAGCTAACCGTAAACGTAAGAATCAGTCAATCACTGGAGCATTTCCCATATTTCTACGATTACGGCGAAGGCAAAGGGAAGGTGACTATCAAGACGTCGATAAAAAAAATACAGTGGTTCACTGTATTTTTTTCTGTGACGTATTTATTTTTTTATACAAAAGATCCTGATTGCTTCATATTTGATCTGCACTAACGTACAATTTTTTTTTGCCACAAACTTGTAAGTAAGGATGAACTTTCATATAGGTTAATTAGTAGTTTTATTTTATAGTGTAGTTTTATTTATTTATTAGGTAAATAACTTAATTTGGAACATAATAATAAATCATAATTTTGTAACTGAAGCTTAATCTAATCTAATCTAACCTAATCTAATACAAAAAAACATAAAACAAATCTAAAAGTGAAAATATTTACAAGGTTTAGGCGTCGTAAAATGCCTCCGCATCAATGTCATCGAGTAACGTGCCCAGAAGGCTGGCAGCATTGCCACGCTGGATAGCAATGCTGATTCTTTGAGCAAAGAATAAACCAGCCTTCTGGTCACGTGAGACGTCGATTAATCGTTTAGAAATTTCCCGGAATAGAGAACGAGCGCTCGGACCCCATGAGCCTAGCGTTATAGTGTAGTTAATTACGATATTCTTATTTCATACTATATTTTGCATTCATGTTCCACACTTTCATTATAACTTTGCGGATTTGTAAAATGTGGGTAACTCATGGTCATGGGCTAACTAATCGGTTGTCAAGTGCTTTGGTTTCATATACCGTTACTTTCTGCTTCATTCACTTCCACCATAGTTTTGACCATGTTCGCGAGTTGCCTACATTAAAAAAGACGTAAGTGGATGCTCCTGATTCACCATATTTACTTTGGGAGGCTTACCATATGAACATCATTAACTGCTTGAGTATGATATCAATAGTTACTAAAAAAATTACTAGTAGATGTCTACAATGTGAAACAGTTGCAACTCCTTACAAGAATAAAATGTACAACAACCATTATTATTTGTTTGAAAAGAGTGGCCATGCGTTTTATTGCCCGTTCTTTCTCGTGGTTCTATCTATTGCATTGCGAACGTGGCAGTAAATGTAAATGTAGAATCATTAAGTAATTAACTTAAATTTTGACGTTCATAAGCGTCACTTTGTGGCCTAGATGAATAAATGATTTTGACTTTGACTTTGACTTTGAGGTACATAAAAAGATAAAGACTAATAAACATTAAATTATATTATAATTAATGTAGTTGGTGGAGTCATGACTTACTGTAGTGAGTGCCGGAGGCCCATTCCCTATTCCTTCTCCCTCATTCCACTGCTCCCCCTGCTGTTCCTTTCCCAACCCAAAGGGTGGCAACGCACTTGTGACTCCTCTGGTATTGCTTGTGTCCATGGCCGGCGTCAAGCGCTTACCATCAGCCGATTCGTCTGAGCTTTGCCGCAGGCGCGGTCCGAAGGGGGGGGGGGTCACAGGGGACATGACCCCCCCCCCCCCAAAATCTCAGGTCAAATTGAAAAATCTCAAAAATTTGCCAAATAATAAAAGGAAATTTCTAGCTATCCTCTCATTGTCTTGCCCTGGTCCCAATTCATTTGGGGTCGACGCAGTATGTCCTTCTCTTCCATACTTCTCTGTCACCAGTCATCCGATCATTTACCCTTTTCTTTCATATCCATCCTCACACAGTCCATCCATCTTTTCCTTGGCCGTCCTCTCCCTTTTTGTCCTTCTACGTGCATATTCATCACTTTTTTACCGACATACATCTCATCTTTCCGCATAACATGTCCATGCCAGGCCAATCGACTCCCTTTTACCTTTTCATCTATGGGCGCCACTTTCATACTACCTCTAACGTAATCATTCCTAATTCTGTCCATTCTTGGCACTCCAAACATCCATCGTAACATTCTCATCTTTGCCACATGCAATCGTTTCTCATCCATCTTCTTTGTAGCCCAACACTCAGCTCCATACAGTACGACAGGCCTTATAACCGACTTATACATGCAGCCCTTTAAATTCACAGGCATTTTGTGGTCGCATATTGTGCCTGAGACCTGTCGCCATTTCATCCATCCTGCGTTGATTTTTTGCCTAAGATCCCGATCAATTTCGCCGTCATCTTGCAGGAGTGAACCTAGGTAGTGAAAATCGGAGCTTACTGGTACAAGTGTACCGCCGAGTGTAACCGGTATAGGACTGGAGAGACCGCCTAAGTCACGGAACATATATTCTGTTTTGGTTCTGCTTATTCTCAGGCCTACATTCTCCAATCTCTGCCGCCACTCCTCTAGCTTGCTCTGCACCTTCTGTCCACTCTCTGCTACCAGAACGATGTCATCGGCAAACAGCATGCATCAGGGTGCCTCTTCCTGTATGTCCGATGATATAGCATCCATAATTAACAGGAAGAGGTAGGGGCTAAGGGCCGACCCTTGGTGCAAGCCTACGGTCACATCGAATCTGGCTGTGATACCAGCTGCGGATCGAACTTCCGTTCGGCATTCAGCGTCCATGTCTTAAATCAAATCAGGTATTTCCCAGGCACTCCTTTCTTCTTCAGGGCCCACCACACGACTTCACGATGTGCACTCCATCATATGCCTTTTCAAGGTCGACGAACACCAGTGCAAGTTTTTATGCACCTCTCTGTATTTTTCGCACATTTGGCGAAGTGCAAAAATGGCATCCACCGTACCTCGACCAGGCATAAAACCGAATTGGTTTTGTGAAATCTCACTCTCGTCACGCAGGCGTCGCTCAATTACTCTCTCCCATACTTTTATACTATGAGACATTAACTTTATTCCCCGATAATTGTTGCAGTCTTGGATATCACCATTATTTTTTAAAACAGGCATTAGATAACTGTTACACCATTCCTCGGGTATGGTCTTCTCGTGCAACAGCTTCTTGAAGAATAAAGTCAGCCACGACCATCCATCATCTCCTAACGCTTTCCATGCTTCTACTGGTTTTCCCCCTGGTCCTCTAGCTATCCCCTAACAGTAATAAATGTATAGTTTGCTGACATCTAGTGGTGTTTTTATGAACTACGTAGTACGTACTATGGCCAAATCAACATTTTTTTAAATGTTCCTGCTGCCACTGTCGTTACAGAGTATCAGCTATGGATTACAAAGTCACAGAAAATGCTGATACGAAACTTCCTAAGTGTGTAGTTTCTACTATTGAAGTTTGTGATGATGATTTATACCCAAATATAAAGACATTTCTCAAAATTCTGGCAACTCTTCCCATAAGTGGTGAGACCGCAGAGCGATCCTTTTCTACGCTTAGGCGTGTAAAAACGTGCGTTGTGAGCTAACAGGTTTAGCTCTTCTAAACCATAGGTACCTACTAATTATATATTCTGTGTCTAAACATTCACCCGTAAAATAGTAGGTACCAGACGTCTCAAATATTATCACCCGATTCGCAAATACAAAAAGACGACTTTAATTTGTTTTATAGGTAATTTATAAAATAAAATTGTGTCTTGTGCAATAATGTTTATTTTATTCTAGATACCTATTTTTTATTAGTGTAGTGAGTGACCCCCTCCAAAAGTTTAGGCTGCGACCGCGCCTGCTTTGCCGCCTATTACATAAAAACCTAGTGAAAAATTAACACAATAAATGAAATGCCAGACATATTTATTCAAATTTATTGTATAATTGAGCTGTATATACAAAATGTATACGAGCTATTTCTTTACTCAAATTTGTTATTTTGTTTATCAACGTCCATTGTATATGATAATGTCGTAGAGCGCTCGTAGTTATAAAAATATTGAGTTTATCGCTACATTTGTTTTTATTGCGAGTAAAATTTTATTTTTGTCTAGGTAACATAACTAATTTAAAATTTATGTCTCGTGATTCTTTGTGAATTTTAGGGGATGAAAGTAAATATTTTATGCGTGTGGGATGAAATTTATATTGTCTTTATTTATATTAATCTTCTGTACGTTTGTGTATGTGTGTGACACTGAACTCTTAAATGGCTAGACCTTCATCATCAGTCTTGCTTAAAATCTATCTCACTGCTGGCCAGAGGTGCACCAAATTTTGTCTGGTCTGAATCTGGCTTGGTATAGACCAATCCATTGATGATGAACGAACGATGAATCAGTTGATGAACATTTTGTGTAAATTTAAGTGGATGCCACGATGTTTTAGATTCATGATTGGCACATGTGTCCTCGAGTTACAAAATACCGAAGAATATATTTAAATATCATAAAAACATCCTTTATCCTTTATTATCGGCAATGTTACTTATTTGTTAGATAAATAGAATAAAAAAATCGTTTAAATATTCTTAATGGAAATGTTACTTATTACGAAATGCAAGTATTTTTACTGTAAACAAAGCTAGTGGCTGGTACGTAGTAACTCGGCTTCGTTGTCGTTGTGCCGCGCGCCGCCTGTATTGTATACAGTTACGCAAATTGTAAAACGAACACCGTAATTTGATTAAACTATGTGCGGATTGTAAATATTGATTCCATGCGAGACTTAACCTCTTGCGATATTAATAATATAGGTACGTAATATCGCAATCACTATTTTTTAAGATTCTCAGACCTGACTTCACCCGCGGGTCGCCTCGCGTGAATTGAACACCTGAATCTTCCCCAGGAACCATATTATCTGTTGCTGAAAACCGTAACAAATCCGTTCAGTGATTTTAAGTTACCGCGTTCATACAGATAGACGCGGAGATTTCATATTATATTATGTACAGAAATTGAAACGCGTTGGAACCTGTCCTAAATATAAGCATGTATTTAAACGGTCAAAGTTTCAAAATACTTATTTATTTTCTCTTTCTTTCGCAGGATAAGATGCGGCTCCTCCTACTCCTATTCACGATCCCGTACATCGTGGGCCAGCAGCAATGGGTGCCGTGCTCCGAACTAAATGACGACCTCCGCTACCCGTGCCGGTGCAAGGTGCAGGTGGACAGGGCACTGCAGCTGCGGATACTGATGAACTGTGACCGGGTCGTGTTCAACGGAGACTTTCCTTCATTGCCGTATGGAGCGCCGATTATATCGTTCAGCCAGAGATATGCGGGACAACAGGCGTTGCCTACACAGGTGAGAATATTAGTTTAAGAGATTCATAAACTTCATTAGATTTAGCTCGCGGTCCCGCCCGCGTGATTAATACACTTAAACCTTTTTCAGGATAGGCACACACTATCTATTGGTGAAAATCGTACAAAAATCCGTTCGGTAGTTTTTGAGTTTTTCGTGTTTATAGAGACAGGATGAAAACGGCCTTTCATAATATGTACAGATGTAATCATGTAATTTTTTTATTTGATAGCGGCTTATTTTGAGTCCTATTCGTCTATTAAGTTAGACTAATTAAACGCCTACTTTAGCAATCTATCTGATGAATTTTACTATCTTTTATTAATAAAAACGATTGATAGTTAGTTTCACCACAAAGAAATGGAGCGATATTTCCCTTACATCATTTATCAAGTAATTTAACAGGTACTAATCGGCTAATGGTGAAACTAGCCTATAAACATAGGTTTGAGATGTGTATTTAATGCATCCAATATGGATCAGATGAGTTATAGTAGCCCAATAACTATTACGAAATAGTGGATTTGAATCCAGCCCAATAAACTATTGACATCATTGATTGACATATACCCTTTCCACGTAAAAACCAAATAAGTAACAAATTGTACTAGTAGTATGTAATTCGGATTGCTAGGATATTCTTTAAAGAACAAGACATATCCATTATGTCCAAGCCATACAACGCCGCGTCGTTTGAAGGAAGTAGTACAACAAATCATGCAACGAGCGCACTCGTTCCGACAGCTAGCTCGATTATCAGATCATGAACAATCGCGTGATCTTCTCGAATAGAGAGCCACCGCATACCAACTTAATATACAACTATTTGTGTGTTTGTCTTCTGTAGGTACACTGAAATATTGCGTTCCATATTGATTTGACCAAGATTTCGTCCACAGCTGCGTCCACGTAGTACTATTAACGGGCGGATATATATTTTAACAGGCGAGCATTTCCAAAAATACTCTTTTTGTGCTCCACGCACTCCTCAAGGCTCATACATGTCAATTGCCTGTAGTTTTGGCTGGGCGCTATCTATGGCGTTGTCTGTCTGTCAGCCAGTATTGCAAAAATGCTATAGATATCTGTATATATTAAATCTTTGTATTACTGACTTACTTACAGACAAGGCACAGCCACACTAAACCATAATTCGCCAGCCTGATATTATCTATACGTTTGTAAAATTCAGTCCATTTGTCGTCCTGTCTGTCTGTATGAACGCAATAAACTCAAAATTGTCGGCTTTTTGCACGGTTTTCTCCAATAGATAGTGTGATTCCTGAGGAAGGTCTCAGCCATGTATTCACTAGGGGACAAAGTCGCTCGACTTAAGCCTCGTATTCATTAGGGGACATTTGTCCCGCGACCTTGTCGCCCGACACGAATTCTACGTGTTGAGCGACGTCGCGGGGGACATCGCCCGACATCGCAGGCGACATCTACGTGTCGGGGAACAAGTCGCTTGTCGACGCTCCGATAGCGTCGACCTTGCGTCAAGCCATGTATTCACTAGGGGACAAAGTCGCTCGACTTATCGCGAACATTCGCAGGACATTTACGTGCGACTGTCCCGCGACAATGTCGACCGACATTTCGCTCGTCCACACATTGTGACGGTAAGTATGTAATATTTTTTTCAGACCAACTGGACTGGGAGTGGGTTTAGGTAGCTTAATTGATCATTACACTGAGCGACCAGTACAGAACTTTTGTTCACCTAGAGCTCAGTCTTGTGCCCTAGTTGATAAGATTAAAGCCATGTATTCACTAGGGGACAAAGTCGCTCGACTTATCGCGAACAGTCGCAGGACATTTACGTGCGACTGTCCCGCGACAATGTCGACCGGCATTTCGCTCGTCCACATACCGGCATTGTGATCGAGATGTCGCCTAAGTGTTAACACAGTTTCGTTGGTAGTGTGGACCAACGAAGTGTGCTATAATCGCGGGTAGTCGCGAAACAAATAGCAACACACGTCCTCACAAGTCAAATGCCGTCGGAAACTGTCGAGGGACACGAAGTCGTGCAAGGTCGACGCTATCGGACCGTCGACAAGCGACTTGTTCCCGGACACGCAGATGTCGCCTGCGATGTCGGGCGATGTCCCCCGCGACGTCGCTCAACACGTAGAATTCGTGTCGGGCGACAAGGTCGCAGGACAAATGTCCCCTAATGAATACGAGGCTCGGCGAACAAGTCGCGCGGGCAGAGCCGCTGGTGAAATCTACATATGTTGTATTATTTATGACAGGCCATGACCATTATACACTTCGCTATAAAACACATAAATATGTACTGTTTCCTTTCTGATCAGTTCGTTAAGTACGAGAAGTAAATTAAAGGATTAGTAACGGCATGGAATATCGATAAGACACGTTATTTCCATTTTGTACAAATTATTCGAAATGTTTGGTTATCTACATTGCAGACTGTAAAAAAATGTTCGTGGGTACTAAGAGCCCGCATCTATTTATTCTTTGAATTACTGAAAGCCTGACCTTCTAACAAGCTTCAAATATTTGTAAAAATTTAATATTGGAGTTTGAATCATTTCAAGAGCAATAAAATTTGTGTAAAACTATGTACGTATAAGAAAACTACAAGTTCAAGACCTCGGTGTTGTTTTCCTGGTTAGTGATTTAAGTTGACGAAAAATAATTTGAAAGTTCAAGGGTAATGTAGTTTCAGATTCTGTATTATAAAAACAAACTTTCTATTATTCAAATGAATGAATGGCTTCAACATGTTTACATAATGTCCGTTGCTGTTATTGAAAATATTTATAAGTGAATCTAAATAATTTTGGTTTGCTACAAAGAGGTGCTAGGTCAGCTTAAGTGACATTATAACGAGTATACTCAACTATACAGAATTACGCGTTTAAAAATTGCGATTTTTTAAAAAATGTCTCGATATGAATAATAGAGATATATAAATAATCTTTAGGTATATATTTACTTACAGATGTATAAATCTTTATATATATATATTTCTTGAGTGCGTGTGTATATCACTGAACTCCTCCTAAACGACTGGACCGATTGTGATGAATTTTTTTGTGTGTATTCAAGGGGACTTGAGAATGGTTTAGATTCACAATTTAGTCCACTGGAAAATGTATTTTTTAGGGAATTTTTTATTTGTAAGTAGTTGTTGACATTGGAATTTTTCACATTGGAACCGACCGACTGCGCTACCATCACAGTGTCAAATCTATATTAATAATTTTGTCACGGGGTACGGTAGACTCGATTGAAAAAATAATGATTTCGAGTCGACAACATATAGCCGCAAAATTCGGATTGTCGAGTATTTTGTTAAATTCTAATGGTTTTGACAGGCAAATCGCAGTCGCCATATTGGCCACTTTAGCGAAATGTCACTGATACCGGATAACATTTTGAGTAGGTACTACTAAGTCTTAGTACTAAGTAGTTTGTATGTGTAAATCCTTTTTGGAGTTATATTTCTTAAACAATTAAAACGACAATTACAGAAGTATCCGCCCAATAAAGGAGATTTGTGTTACCCCGATCATAGATGATATACTATAACTAGAGAACCCCGAATTTACGCGAGCGAAGCCGCGGGCAAAAGCTAGTAATCTTTCTATATTTCTTGTGTGCGTGTGTATGTCATGCACTGTAATTCTCCTAAACGACTAGACCGATTTTGATGTCATTTTTAGTGTGTATTCAAGGGGACTTGAGAATAGTTTAGATTCACATAAAAATGCGAATATAAAAAAAATATATATGGCGGTACGAAGTTCGCCGGGTCAGCTCGTAGTATATGTAATTGTCACGGGTAATTCTAAATTTAATTCGTTGAAGTAATCGCAAACTTGACGCATAAACTAGATCACGGCATTGTTGTTCATTCTAAACTTTACCGATATCGTTTTGGGACTTGTCACAAGTATTTCCACTATCTAAAATACAGAATATTTCTCAAAACTTAGCACTACTACCCTTTGATATTGTCTATGAGAGTTCTAGTGAATTCTGGCTGTTAGATAATATATTCGTGATCATAAGTTTTGGAAATGTTGGATCTTACAAAGTGGTCTGTCTTCAAGATCCGTCCGTATTGTAGCAGGTTTCAAGTTGGACCAACTTTCAAGTGGGTACGAGCCCTAAGCAAGTAAAGGGATTGTTAGTAATATTTTCATTAAGGCACGAAATTTATACGGTATCTTAATGTCCTTTGTCCACGTCAAATAGTGGAATGGAGGAATAAGTAAAAGTGAATAAAATTAGCCAAGTATATACAGTTTAGAATGTATAATGAGCTTTCAATTTCCACGTCTTGAGTCAATCAACGGGTAAAAAAGTAATTTTCAGAAATGTTTTTATGAGTGATAGTTTAGAAAACAGCAGCAGTATAATAAAAACAAATAGGTTATCCATTGTACTACATACGCAATCATCACATATTATCTCATAGCGCAATCAACTTAAAAGTACTGGTTACAATTAATATTAGAACATCACGATACAACTTAAAGCCGTGAGGTGCACTGCACTGCATGTTCGCTCAGGCCATCTGAATAATTAGTGTGTATGTTCTGTATGTCGGGTGTTTGAACCGCGGCTAATTTATGCAGCATTAGCTGTGTTGTGGGGAGCAGAGAGATTTCTGTCTAGGTGTCTGCAGTTTCAATATACGTACGTAAGTACATACATAGCCTCACGCTTATTTCCCGGAGGGGTAGGCAGAGACTGCAATGCAATGATCCTGACATATCTCTCTTGCTTCATTCACTCCCATCAAGTTTCTCATGCATGCTCTTCTGTTTAGGGCACTAGCACATTATTTCAAAACGGAATATCGCTATCCCTTTCAGTTGCCGAGGTTAGACGGCAGTAGCTCTGAGGACAAGCTAAATATTCTGTCATATCTGGTAAGACTAGAAATCTGACGATGGGCTCCAAGGCAAAAGCCTTGGTTGAAAGCAACGTTAAGCTAGGATGACGACGACTTCAAACAGATTAATTAAACAAATATTGATCTTTCGTTTGTTCTTTCTTATGTTAATCTTTATCTTTGTTTATCTTAAAAAAAAAAAACGGTTAATAACATTTCAAACTGAATAATATATAACCCATACTGGCAGACAAAGGTTATTTAAGCGTAGCGTAGCGTAGGTTTTGGTTTAGAATAGGCACATGAGTTAGGGCGTGGGTTTGTCTTCATTTATTAGTCTTGGTTAGAGTCTACTTAAAAACTGTAACCTTTCTTAATGTGTTGAGTTATTCTTAGCGAAGGATTAAAGTTTATTCTGGAAACATTAGTAATAATCATGTTTGTATATCGCAAATATGAAGCTGGATGGCAAATATAATGCCAGTAGGCAGAGGTTTAATATTACACTCACATTTCGGTATGTTATGTATTCTTATACCCCACGTAATAGGAGGCAAGCCTATTGCCGTTACTGGGCACGTAGCCAAACTCCGTGCTGCTACTCAGAATTAGAAAAACCCAGTAACCGTTTTGCCTGACCCGGGAATCAAACCTCCCAGCACCACCCAATCTGCAGATGCATGTGCTATCTACTGAACCACGGCATTTACATCAATAAGGAGCTATTTTGTTCAGTAGGCTATGAAATGTTATCTTGTAGTGCCATGGAAGCACTCCTTAGTGGCTCAGAAAATGTATATTGTAGCTATACAGATTACATGACAACAAGCTTGTAACTTATTCTATGAACACCAAAAATAAAACGTTTTAAATGGACATTGATCTTAACACATCGTGCAACCGAAAATCCTTCGAATGATTTTATGGGGCACTTTTGGTTTACGTCTGAAGCTAATGAATTAACCCGAGTAAAAATAAGGGGAGACTTTCAATGAAATTATTAAAAAAAATAATTAATTATATTTTATTAAAAACTAGCGACCCGCCCCGGCTTCGCACGCGTGCAATGTTTATATGCACGCGCCGCCGGCTCCCGGCCCCGCCGCAACCACGACTATATTATGCGTGTATTATACATATAAACTTTCCTCTTGAATCATTCTATTTATTAAAATAAACCGCATTAAAATCCGTCGCGTAGTTTTAAAGTTTTAAGCATACATAGGGACAGGCAGACAGAAGACAGACTTTGTTTTATACTATTTGTAGTGGTGACAGTGAATAGTGATACTGAAAAGGCAAGAAACTAAAGATATATAGCACCTATACGTAATTTCAGAAGTACGTTATGTTCGTTGAAATTATAATTATATTTTATTGTTTAAACTTAGCCATTTAAATTAATATTTACAACTTTCGCAAAGAACACCAGCTGTTTAATTTAATTTAAGTTGGAGCGTGTTACTAAAAAAGTCAGATAAAAATTATATATTTTTGACTACGGAACTCTAAAAATACTGTTAACAGAAATGTTTTAAATACTTCTTGCGGATATATTTCTTATTAGTCCCTTTATACAGAATTAAAACGAAAATCACCATCGAACGATGAAGGACTTTGTGTTAACCTGAATTTAACGAGAGCGAAGCCGCGGGCAAAAGCTAGTTGTTTAATAAAAAAGAGTCGAGTAACTAAATATATATATAGCACCTTTTCGTAATTTCAGAAGTACGTAAAGTACGTTGACATCATAATTATATTTTATTGTTTAAACTTGGCCTTTTAAATTAATGTTTACAACTTTCGCAAAGAACACCAGCTGTTTAATTGAATTTAAGTTGGAGCGTGTTACTAAAAAAAGTCAGATAAAAATTACTCATTTTTAATTTCGTGATTAGTAAATTCGTTTAATTATATGCATTCATAAAACATAAATATTAATTGTAAATAATGTAAAGGTAATTGTAAAATTACACTGTGTTATCCCGGGCATGCAACGAGTGATGATAGCAAGCGCTCAAGCCCAACGGAAGCCGAGCAGTCGATTCTTTTTAGTTTATTAGGGTTCCGTACCTCTAAAGGTAAAAAAGGAACCTTTATAAGATCACTTTCTTCTGTCTGTCCGTGTGTCACCACCGATTTTCTCAGGAATGAGTGGACCTAGCAAATTGAAATTTATACCAGATACTGAGGTCTATGGTTCCTATTAGGTGTATAAAAATCAGGGTCCTGGGTCAACCCGATAAAAAGATATGGTCAACATTAGATTTTTGCGAAAACTTGTAAGTACCAAAATTAACCTTTATTTTCAACTTTTTTTAATTTTCGGAATTGTTCCTTTACTTGTGCTGTAAGAACTTGGTTTTAACCAAAATTGACAATTCTAGGTCAACCGTAAGTACCCTATAGGTTTTGGGCCGAAAACCTATATGGTAGTTCCCGTTGAACTAGAATCACGAAATTTGGCCAAAAGCAGGGTCTTACAGCACAAATAAAGGAAAAATTACAAAAAATAAAAAAAGTGGAAAATTGAAGGGTGTCCCCATACATACATAGTAGACTCCATTTAAGATAGTCCTCTATAGTTGTATGGGAGCTCATACAGATTTAGAGGACTAGTGTAATTAGCACCAACCTCAAATAAGGTAAAATGCGTACGGAACCCTCGGTGCGCGGGTCAGACTCGCACTTGCCCGAATTTTTAAAAGACAACTCCCGCATTAGGACTAAACCCTGTGTCGCGAGGGACTTTACAAACATGCAACTAACGGACTCAATGACTACTCAGACTCGAAACAACAATTTGTGAATCACACAAAGTGTTGTCTCGTATCTCGAACCCACAACACCCGGCCGCTTAAACCACTATGCCAACCGTGTGGGAATTGAATCAGTAGCTTCTATTCCAATTCTACTTCCGGTATGAACTTTGTGGGTTAGAGTTACGAATCTACTAGCAGAGGTGGTAGGTAACCACTTGTAGAAGTTGTCATAACTCATATTGTCTATAAATATAAATAAAATTCTGTCTGTGATTTCAAAATAACTGTTTTATCAAGTTCGTATAGTTAGTTACACTTAACCAAGTCATAGACAATTTTTTTTTCATATTTCCTTCTGTTTGTCCAGGTCAATCTCTGGAATGGCTGAATCGATTTTAATAAGACTTTAACTGAAAGGACAACAGCGAGTCCAAAATATTCTTTATTGGAAGATACAGTTTTAATCATATTTATAATACACGCCTTACCTCAATTCTTTTATTTTCAGATATTCTCTTCCTACGGTCTTCCATTGAAAGAACTGGATTTCTCTCACAACAGTCTGCGGAGGCTTCCCGATAGGCTGTTAGTTGGCGTTCGAGGCAACATCACGAAGCTTGCCTTCTCCGACAATCTCCTTGGGGACAATCTGAACCCCATCTTCTCTACAGCCGAACTCCATAACTTGCCCGCTTTGGAAGAGCTCGATCTAAGTGGTAACAATATAAGGGGGCTGGAAGAAGGTCTTCTGATTGGGTGTGAAGTCATGAAGGTGAGATAATATTAGTGTTTATTTAGACAATAATCTTTTGTTACATATCCATCATTCATAATATACTAACATAACGTAACGCTCTTGGAGATCACATATAATGTATTTAAAGCCTTTCAAAATAAGGAAACATTCTGCGCAAGAAAATTGTAAAGAATTTAACATTGCGTGTCCTTCATATATTCATAGCCTAAATAACAGGTCATAATATTGAATGATACCCAACATATTGCTGATATAATAATACGTACATACCCCGGACAGTTATTGGATGTTTCTTTTCAGAAATCTATTCTAAGATATATTCGCAAACTTATGCAAATGATTAAATAGCAACATAATGAGCCTTTATGAAGTTGCCCTACTTATTACATTTAGCTGACCTCACCTCGGGGTAATACTAAGCAACCCGACTCACGCAAAACGAGACAGCAATCTATTCTTAGAATAGCAAGTTGTACAACAAACGTTATCTGTTCAGGTCTTGCGGCTGGACCGTAATAACATGAACTATGTTCCCTCATCTTCGTTGAATGGACCGCAGGCGCTCAAAGTTCTCTCGCTCAAAGAAAATAGAATAGGTAAGTTTTATTTTACTTCAAACGTTTTTCTGTGTGAGTAATGTGACTTCTGCTAATTAGATTATTACTTTTAATAGTTGTGATTTTGTTAGTAATAATAAATTGGTTTATAAATTGATTGACGTAATAACGGTGTATATCATCTCAATAATGAGGGTTAGAACTTCGTCGACGCTTATATAACTTAGTAGCGTCAATTGTCTCTGTGATGACAGTAGAGTACTTACAATTATGTTGACATTCTTCTAGCATCTTATAGACTCGGTACTTTGACATTTGTATGTAGTTATATAATCTAGATAGTAAATATGAAGCAAAATACCCCTTATGGGTATGAAATTAGGCACAGTTAAAGCTTATACGAAAAAAGAGTGCTGAAGAATTCGATGAAATAAAATCTTTGTTATGAATTAATATAATTATAAATTCGACGTCAATTTAAATGAAAGGATTGCACAACATACTTTATAACAGTTAATGTATTGTAACTCTATGATTTTTCTTTTCAAATTACAGCATTAATACGCCAAAGCTCCTTCATCTCCCAGAAGACCTTAGAAGAAATCGACCTCCATGGAAACATGATATCATCGATCGAGGGTGGCGCTTTCCTCGGACTTAGCGACCTCCAAACCCTGGACCTTGGACGAAACAGACTCTCTAAATTTAACAGCGACGTGTTCCAAGGAGCAGAGAATTTGGACAAATTGGACCTCTCCGAAAACTTCATAAACGATTTCCCTACCGTAGCGATGAAATCATTCGTCGCTCTTAAGCACTTGAATCTCTCCAGCAATATGATTACGGTGAGTTTAAAGTTTGTTCTTGAATTTTTGTTTTTATAATGAGGGCCGAACTTTTTTCAGTGAGTGAAGAAACGTCAACGGTCGAGTTGACCAAGTTTTAATTTGTTTATTTTGGTGGAGCGATGGAAATATTACTGCTTTGCTATTTTGATATGATGCATTTCAGGGGTAACGAAATGCATTTCTACTCCATAGTTAGAAATCCAATTAATAAACTCATGGTTATCGAACATACGATTCTATCGCACACTAGCCTTTTAAAAGTACCAAACAGAGATATTATTTGGGTCATTATGCGTATCAATTCGCAACTATCTTGTCTCGGTAAGGCATAAAGTAAACAACGCGTCAACTATGATAAGTACATGTTTATGACCATCACTTTCTCTCAGTGGTCCGAGTTCATCTGCGTGTATTGTATCAAATAGTATCGGAGCCTTTTGCCAAGACGATATTGGCTGCAAGGGTGCGCGAGGTACTTGCTTATGTGAAATGCATATTACGCAGTGTGTGACATATTTCCTTACAAAGTGTCTAAGACCGGGGAACCAGAACTGTCGCAGGATCAGATCAGTAGTTTTGTCTACAACAATGTGTTCATACCCCGCGTTTTCACCAAGGTATAATACATGTATTTAACAAGTTTTTGACAATGTTTTCTTTTCTCATATACATGTATAAAACATGTCGTATACAAAACTATAGACATGTATAAAACTTGTTGTACCTTATACAAAACTTGTATGCAACTTGTTGTAGACATGTATAGAAAACTTGTATGTAACTTGTTGTAGACATGTATATAAAACTTGTATGAAACTTGTTGGTTGAAAACTTGTAGTTGTCTGCATGTTTATGATCTCATGTTTTTGTCGTAGCTAAACTTGTAGAATTCGAGACAAATTCAAGCAGTAGTTTTATTTTAAAAGAAAGAACCTGACTTCGTTTTTAATTTATTTACTTCCCTATTAAACTGGTTCTTGAGGTTTGTTATATTTTATCAACATCTTTAACACTGCCTCCGTGGTCCAGTCGATAGCGTATGTGACTGCTAATTAGAGGCCCCGGTTTCGATTCCCGGGTCAGGCAAAAGTATTACCTACTGGGTTTTTCCGAATTCTCAGTGGCAGCACGGAGTCTGGTAACGGTACGGCAATAGGTTCCCCCCCCCCCTTATTACGTGGCGACCTTAAAATTCATGGCGAAATGTGGGTGTAATAAGTATTACACCTCTGCCTACCCCTTCAGGGATACAGGCGTGAGTCTATAAATAAAAAATAAAAAACATTAATGTACATTTGCGAAGCAATTGCTGCCAATGCGTCTTTTTTCTTCTGACGATCTTTATATATTTTATTTTTCACATTCCTCAGACATTCTTGTACATGCAAAAGCTCAATGAGTTCTAAAGTTTGTTTTTTTGACCACTCCATTCTTCTTCTTATTTCGTTTTCACGAAGTAAAAAGCGCGGTTCGTTCGGTATGTTGAAAACTATTTTTTTTTTTTAAATACAACTCCCTCATTAGGACTAAATCTTGTGTCGCGGGGGACTTTACAAACATACAACATACGGGCACAATTTATAGATCACACAAAGTTTTGTCTCGTGTGGGAATCGAACCCACAACGCTCAGCGCAATGTCAAGCGATGAGGCGGCCGCTTAAACCACTATACGTATATCTGTATAATCTATGCACTATACGCCAACCGTGCAGTAAAAAAAAGAACTTTATCCAACAAGCATGGATAAAGTTTAAAACTTGTCTAATACTTGTATAATACAGAAATTGCAATAAAATAAACAATACTTGTCCAAAACACGACTGTATTTTATAGGTGAGAACGCTATCAATGTATAAGACATGTTTTAAACTGTAACAGACTTCAGTGTAAACGCAAATGTGTTTTATACTTGTATAGATACTTGTTGGCTACACAGTGTGAACGAAAGAATGTTTGAGACATGTCCAATACATGTATAAAACAAATAATTATGTTGTCTACAAGTTTTGTATAAAACATGTATTGGACATGTTTCTTGGTGAAAACGAGGGGATACTCGTCATGGAAAACGCGTAATAAACTTAACTTAAATGCCTTTGGAACATAACATAAGAATCGCGCTTGCTCACCCGTGACGTCATACCTATAATACAAGAGGTTATTACGTTTCACATAACGCGTATTATCTAATTCACCGTTATCTAATTTTTCGATTAGTTTTAACGTCTCCTCGTCACCTGCCTGTGCCACTTGATCCCATTTTTTTGGTTTTTGAACAACATTTATAACATTGATCGGATTCCTACTCAAGTAGTCCACGTGTGACATGAGTACGCCTTTACGGTATTCTATGGAGAAATCAAAGTCCTGCATGTATATCCACCATCTTGCAACTCTGGGTTGGAGATCCTTCTTACGTTGTGTCATTTTTAATGCATTGCAATCTGTGATTATCTTAAAGGATTTACCAATCAAATATTGCCTAAAATGTTGCAATGATTTTACTACCGCGAGGGTCTCCAGCTCATAGCTGTGATATTTGGGTTCCGCACCAGCGGTTAACTTACTAAAATAAGCAACGACCCGCCTGCGGCCGTCTTTGTGTACTTGCATAAGTATTCCGCCGTAGCCAATAGAACTGGCATCTGTATGCAGTTCCGTTATTAATTCCGGGTCGAATATTGCCAAAATTGATTCATTGGTTAAATAAGTAATCATCTCTTGACGTGCATTTTCGTGATCATTATTCCAGTTATAGATTACACCTTTTCTAGTTAGAGCGGCAATTTGTGCTGTCTTAATCGCGTAATTAGGAATGTATCTTCGGAAATATCCTGCGAGGCCAAGAAATTGGCGAACCTGTTTGACATTACTCGGTCGCGGTGATTTAACCAATGCATCAATTTTATAATTGCTCGGTCTAACCTGACCATCTTTTATAATCCTACCTAGGTATTCTATCTCATTGGTAAGGAAAGTACATTTCTTTAAATTAATTGAAAAACCTGCATCAGTTAATGTTTTTATAACACAATCTAATAAAACGAGGTTTTCGTCAGTCCCTTCTGTCAGAATGAGTACGTCATCGATGTAGACCATGACTTTGCCAGCATCCATGAAGGATGTAAGAGTTTTTGAGATAGTTTTCTGATAAAAAATGGGTGCGTTTGCTAAACCATAAGGTACCTTGCAATATTCATATTGAGCATCAGGTGTAACGAATGCGGTCTTGTGAATGGACACTCTTCAGCAACCCTGAGCTGGTGGAAGCCAGAAACCATATCTAAAGAGCTGAACCAGCAAGCCTTACCTAACCTATCTATATAGTCGTTGATCAAGGGGAGTGGATGTCTAGTTTTGACAGTAATTCGATTCAGTGCACGATAGTCCACGACCATTCTATCTGAACCATCCTTTTTTTTTACTGGCAGGATCGGACCAGCGCGGCAGCGTACTCTGAATCGGACTCGCGGATAATTCCTTTATCGAGCAAATCCTTTACTATAGCACGCACTTTTAATTTTTCGTCGTGAGATAATTTGTAAATTCTGTAATATACAGGCACGTCAGTTGTTAACTTGATGTGCATCTCACTATCTTTTACTGTTGTGGTCGCGGTACCACTTAAAAATAATTCGGAATACTTAGTTAAGATCTCTAGTAGCAAATCACTTCCAAATACCGACGTATTCATTTGATCGGACAAAGAAATCGTATTTACTTGCATTGCATAGTTTACGGTTACCTCACTATAAACTAAACGTTGGCAGCTATCGGTCCCAACATAAGTAATACCTTTTCTATTTAGTACTGCTGTACCAATTATGACGGGTATATTCAAACTATCGTTGTCCACAATACAAAAATCAATTTCTATTGTTATGTCGCTGAACTCAACGGGTAGGGTCACAAATGATTTTGATCTAACTTCCGTACCGCCTAAACCGCGTAATAATTGATCAGTAGGCTTTATTTGACACGAGAAATATTTAACAACATTATTCGACATTAATGAAACACATGAGCCACTATCAATTATTAGCACATCTATCGATATTCCTAGTATGACAGCGGTTGTCACGTCACGATTTTTGTAACTACCCGCTATTTCGTGACAAAAGTTGACACCGTTACTATTTCGAGAATTAGTGCGTTCCTTAGCAAAACAAGTACCCTCGGAATGACCAACTTTTTTGCAAAATGTTCACTTCAATACATCGCCACGAGATGTCGGTAAAGAGATTGTCTTTTCATCACTATTATTTGAAATTGAATTCGATCGTTTGTAACATTTAACGCTCTTACGACCGTTCTGGTTACACTGGAACCACTTTATTGATTTTAAATCTTTAGAATCATATTGACGTTTTAGCGGTTTGCGATTTATATTATTATTGTTGAAAGACTTGTAAGTTCAATCACTATTAGAATACACTTTCTTAAAGTTGTTAGAAGGTTTAACAAAGCTCGATAAAACTCCACAATAGAATCAGGTGATAGTTTAGCATTGGTAGCCATGGCACGAATTTGTGGATCCGAAATTCCACGAATAATAATAGCTGTAAGCAGCTGAATACTAAGACCTTTAACAATGCGTAACCTTAAAAGCGATTAGCGAGCATACTCAGCATATGTGGAGAATTTATCGGACTCTGTCCGCATTACATCATAAAGAATGTTCGCGACATCGACTGATCGTGGGCATAGCGCTTTTAGTTCTAATCTGAAATTGGACCACGTGCGAATATTGCTTGTCCACTGGCTCAGCCAGGTGCGAGATTCCCCTTTTAGACAATGTCCCACGCGAGCAAGGCATTCCCTGTTGTTCCAATAGTTCGCAGTACGAGCTCTCTCTACCTCATCACAGCACGAGTCGAAGTCATGAACACTCGGATCAAAATCAGAGACAAAATACCGGTTGGATCTGACCTGAGCACAGCTGATGGCGGTCAATAGACGCTCCGTCACCACGTCCTCAGACAGCGTTGATTCCATGTTGCTAGTGCGTGGAGTCAGCGGCGACGTCCCCACTTGCGCGGACACGGGCTCACGCAGCGGTGTCGGCGCCACAAGCACCGATGCCGATGGTGTCGCGTTGGGCAGCTCGACGGCGCGGCCGGGGCCAGCGCTGGTTGTCGCGATAGCTTGCGTCACCACAGACGCACGGGGTTGGTCTTCCAACGCGCGCAGTCTTCTCAGAATCTCTTCCATTGGGTTGGGCGAAGGAGTTCGCCCGCGACGCTTTCGTTTGTTACGTTGATCGTTGGAAGGCATCGCAGAGACAAAATCTCCGTCCGAATATTAATTAACCAGACCACGTGGTGATAACCAGACAATACTAGTTTCACTTATAAAACCAGAAATGTGGGCTTTCAGCGGCTTTTCAGCCTTCAGATCCCACTTCTGATATTACAAATAGAAACATCATCCTCAGCCCTTTATACTCATAATATAAAATAGAAACACACAATGATTTTTAAAAAAGATTTTAATAGCCAACAAACATTTAAATGAATATTTAAAAGTAACGACAATCGTCAGATATTCGGACAGAGCTTCCACACTGCTTGAAGACCGCTGAGCAAATGGACGAGTGCCGCCAACGGTCGTCCTTATATAGCCGGTCGCAGTGTTGCTACTTTCGATTTGAATTTTCCTCTAATAATATAATAATTATTAATGCTAAGCAGCATTATTTGAGGAACTAATTGAAAATATAGATTCATCAAGATTAAATTTATGACAAAATGAAACCATGGTGCTTTTAATATTTTGGATCTAAAACATACAAACATAGAATCACGCCTGTTTCCCGGAGGGGTAGGCAGAGACTATGGAACGCCATTTGCAACGATCCTGACATACCTCTCTTGCTTCATTCACTCCCATCAAGTTTCTCATGCATTCTCTTCTGTTTAGGGTACTTCTGACCTGTCCTTTTTTTAGGAGGTCTCCAATCTGGTCAGAGAACGTCCGCCTAGGTCTTCCCCTTCGTCCTGTCCCATTCACACTTGCCTTATATATCTTCTTTGTCAGTCTTTCGTCATCCATCCTCTCCATGTGCCCAAACCATCTTAACAAGCCTTTCTCGATGCTTGTCACTACATCTTCTTTTACCCCACACCACTCTCGTATCACACAATTCTTTACTCTGTCGGTCAAAGACACACCACACATACTTCTCAGTGCTCTCATTTCTACAGCATTTATTCTACTTTCAAGTCTTTTCTGCCATACCCAACTTTCACTACCATACATAAGGGTAGGCACTAACACCCCTCTATGCACAGCCAAACGTGCCTTTTTGGTCACGTTTTGACTGTTCATAAACGCCTTCAGAGCTCCATTCACACTATTACCTGCATTAACTCTTCTTTCAATATCTTCTTCATTCTTACCATCTCTTGTAAACAACGTACCCAAGTAAACAAACTCATTCACTTGTTCCACTCGCTCTAAAACAAATCTATAATATAATGAAAAAAATAGAAATAACCGACTTCAAATTACAGACTGAAAACATCGTTAGTAAAGGAAAGTATAGCCTTCCAAAAAAACCCCAAATCGTTGATAAATGACCGAGTTCTGAGGCAACAAAACAAATCAACCGAGTTGAGAACCGTCTCCTTTTTTCGAAGTTGGTTAAAATACTCCTGAATTTTAGGTCCTCCCAACTCACGTAACTCCAAAAAATGCAACATCAAAAATGTAGTTCTAGATCATTCGGCTTAAATGTAATTGAACTAAAACCAATATTATCACGATAGAATTGAATAAAGAAATGAAATAGAGAGAAATGACGAAATTGAAAAAGAAAACCATAGTTTGATTCCAATGTGTAACTTTCGCGTAAACCGAAGAAGATACTAAGTGAAACATATTCGTATTGAAGTACAACATACGTAGGTATACATCAGCCAAACCACACCGCATAAACATTATTAACTTATTCAAATCATCGTCGATAACATCGGTGGAGATACTCAATCTTCCATAATTTGTGCTAAGCCTTAATTCTCCGTTAACAAGTTAATGAAAGCTTTTGACACGAGAAATAATATCGCCGTTGATTACTGATTGAGCATCAATAATGAAGATTTGCGATGTTAATGAAAATTTGCGAGGATGAATTTATAATATGGCTTGATTTATTTTGGATTTAATTATTTGTCTCTCTGTGTTTGTATGGGAACGCGCATTTGTGTTTTGTGCTTACATTGCTGTTTGTTTTGGTTAGGTATGCTAATGTGTTTGCGTGATGTTTTTTGCAATAATGGACGGCTTAGCAGCTTTCAAGTCAAAAAGGGATTTATTTGCCCTGAATTTCTTCTGATAGTTTTATAGTTTCTGGTAACCATTTTAAATTCATATCGAAATTGATAACCTTGTAACAATAAAATAATTAAAGTAGCAGAAGTCAAATATTTTTTCGTCAGCTTAACCAACTATTCTGTTAGAAGTTTACACAGAAGACATGTGCATTGTGCAAGTTGAGCTGACGTGAGCGAATAGCGCTTCACTATTTAAATATGACTAAAGAGCTTATTTTTTGCAGAATATCGACAACAGTCATCTCAGTTCCCTGGTGTCGCTACAAGTCCTTGATCTGAGCAGGAATAACTTGGTGAAACTTGCACCTGGCACTTTTGTTGGATTGACTGAGTTACGGTACTTGGATGTGGGTGTGAACGCTTTGCGAACGGTAAGCATTTATTTATTTACGCATTGTAGTTCGCGCAGTTCTGAATAGGTCGGCAAAGTTAAGCAATGCTTGCACAGGTCACTACTTGGATGGAAGACCACGTGTGACATTTATATCAGATCGTTACCGTGCTTACGAGAGCATCTAAAGCTGACGGTACCGGTTCTTGTCTCAGGAAAAGAGTTTTAGGCCTTTAGCCTTTGGGCGGTTCGATAACTGGGACACCTGTATACTGTGGCCACACATTTAAACAAAAGAAAAGAAACGATGAGATTAGACACAACGTTAGCCATAGTAATATAAATGTTTATGTACATAGTATCCGCAATAACAATATGACCGGATGACAATTTTATTCGCTGGATTTTTTTCGTATGGGTCGACATGATATATCCCATAATTGTAAGCAATATTTGTTTTCTTCTGGGTCAAAGTTGTTAATTAAGGAACATTTCAACAAGGTCCAGGAAATATAATTATAAAAGATTAACACTCTTAAGTCGTGTACGGCAAGTTATTTTTCAGCTTTTAAGTCTCTAACTATTCAAATGAAGTAATTGACAGAAGTTTTAATTCAAGTTTTAGTCGTTAGCGCTACGACAAAATATTTGTTAGGTAAATATTTCGGAAGGAATTATTCAATACTACTTAAGGGGGCCAATAATTCCTTGAATTTTATAAAACTCGAACTGAGATCTAAAGCCCCTTAGACCTTGACCATTGTCTTTTATAGAAGTTTCCTCATTAAGTTTCCTCGATGATACAAACTTATTTCGCTATAATTTGCTTTTATTCCTAGAAACACGGACATTGAAAATATATTTAGACTACTGTTGTTACCTATCAACTTAGAGTATAAAATATTATGGTAAAACTTGATTAATTTGCTTCCTATATAAAGCTTACGAAACATGCTTTAATATTGAAACTTATTTTTCAGGTGGAAGATGACGCTTTCGACGGCTTGACAAGTTTGGAGACCCTACTCCTCAGAGACAACAACATATTACTCATCCCGGCTACTGCCCTCTCCCGCTTACCAAGTCTCGTATCCGTCCATCTAGGTTACAACAGAGTAACTGCTCTATCCAGTGACATTCTCAAAGCAGTCTCCGATGGAGTCACATCACTAGTTCTTTCTAGAAACGTCATCAGAGAACTCCCGCCCGCAGCTTTTGAACACTTCAAGAATCTGCACCATCTAGATCTTTCTGGCAATCTCCTTAACTTCATCAGCGCCGAAGTCTTCAATGGCTTAGAACAGTCCCTCCAGTTTTTGTCACTCAGTCAAAATAGAATCCTCGAGTTTGTAGGCGAACCATTGAAGTTTATCAATCTTTGGTTCTTAGATGTGTCAGACAATCAGATTTCCGAAATACCAGTAGATGCATTCCAGTTTATTCCGAGCTTAGTCCATTTAAATTTAAGCCGCAATGCCCATATGAGCACCCTACCTCAAAACGTTTTCCAAAACAATCAAGCACTAATGATTGCAGACTTAAGTGACGTTGGCTTGAAAGCACTCCCAGTTAATTTGTTTTCCAAGAATCCCAACATAAAAGAGATTTATTTATCCAATAATTTATTACAAGAAGTTTCTGAAAACAGTTTCAAGAACCTTAGAAATTTAACTCATTTAGATCTATCTTACAATAATATAGCGAACATTAGAACACCAGCTTTCGTAAACGTAATGTCTATACAATACATGTCTCTGAAAGGCAACCAACTGAGCGCGTTTAAAGGAGAGTTCTTCAACACCGGAACGAGTCTCGAAGTTATAGATCTTTCTGATAACCAACTCAGTTACTTGTTCCCGTCCTCATTTAAAATCCACCCACGCTTGCGAGAAATCATACTTACCAACAATAAGTTCAACTTCTTCCCGTCAGAACTTATAAGTACTTTACAATATCTTGAATTAGTGGATTTATCTGGCAATGCTCTCAAGAACGTAGACGAACTTGATTTTGCTCGACTTCCAAAATTAAGGACTATCTTGTTGGCTAGAAACGAACTTGAGTCAATAAGTGAAATGGCTTTCCACAACTCTACGCAAATTCAACATTTGGACTTGTCAAGTAATAAAATTGATCGTTTGGGCGATAGACTCTTTGAAGGACTTATAAGATTGGAAGTTTTGAACTTGGGAGGAAACTTACTTACTGAATTGCCCGATAATATTTTCGAACGGTCACGGATTCATATGCTTGAAAACATTGTTTTGAGTAAAAATTTGTTTGAGCATCCTCCTTTGAAGGCGTTGCAAAAACAATATTTCTTTGTATCATCGGTTGATCTGTCTCATAATCAAATAATTGACATCCCGGCCGAAGATAGCGTTATGGTGAATATAAAAAAGTTAGATTTATCTTTTAATCCATTGTCTGACAAAACAATTAGTAATGTACTGACTGAACCTAAAACCGTGCGAGATTTAAATCTTGCGGGCACTGGGATTAAAACAATTGGACAGCTAGAAACACCATTCTTACATAACTTGAATTTGTCACATAATAATATTACTAAGCTATCGGACAAAACTTTTACCAGAACCACTTTGCTGGAATCGCTCGATCTGTCCGATAATCAAATCACCGATGTTTCGGGGTCCCTTTCCATATCGTGGCCTAAACTGAAAAACCTTCAGCGCCTGCATATTTCAGGCAATCCTATGGTAATGATCATGGAGAATAACTTTGAAAGTCTTACGTCACTCCGAGTACTCGATATGAGAAATTTGGAAAAATGTACGAGAATTGAGAAAAATGCTTTTAGAGCACTATCCAATTTAGTTGAACTTAGAGCATATGGATATCCAAGACTCGGATACTTTGATGTTCAAGGCGCGTTACAGTATTTATTGGCTCTAGAAAAGTTGGACGTTGAAGTTAAAGATACAACTATTGGGCCTGACCAGTTGCACACAACTTTACATCCACGATTAGAAGAACTAGGTATTAGAGGCTCAAGACTGAAGACTGTGTCTTCGGGAGTACTAGCTGGTTTAAAGGCGCCAGCAATTACTGTAAAGTTCAGAAACACATCTGTCACAAGTCTGCCTCCAGCTTTGCTTTTCCCATTACCACGATCTTCCCAAATTACTATAGACGTCGCTGGAAGTCAATTGACGACTTTGCAACCACAACTACTAGTATCTTTAGACGACCGTCGCGCTGACTTATCAATGTTCGGTTTAGACACCAACCCAATCCGTTGTGATTGCAATGCCCGCGCACTAAGAAGATGGCTGCCAAATGTAGGAGTCATGGATGTCCGATGTGAATCCCCCGACCATTTATCAGGCTTCCTATTGGTTGAAATAGGAGACGATGAATTGACATGTGAAACGAAGCGAAGAACTACTGCAACGTCTTCCAGCAGTATTTCTACTACGTCTACTCCAAGAATAGTACGTACTTCTTCCGAGCCCGATATAATTTGGTCAGTAGCTCCAGCTCACGATCGACCGAAAGTAACTGGTGAGCCTAAAGGAGCTCCGGTAGTTGGGGTATCAACGACGAATAATGACGATAATCTTATTATAGGTATTGTTGGAGGTGTTGTAGCGTTCATTGCAATTCTTATTGTTGCGATATGTATTGTTCGCTTACGGATGACAACAACATCATACAGAGGTGGTCCGCTGGCCAGTAGTCCGACTGCAGGTGGCGCTCCGATGTGGGGTCCTCCTTGGCCTGGTTACGCGGGCACGTTGCCACCGCCATCATTATCAAACGCCACTTTGCCGCACAAGGTGCAGTCTGGCCCCGGCTCAGTAAGATATTTGGCACCGCCGCCACCCGCGCCTTACTTTATAAGCATGCCCCCTCACGACGACAAAATATATCGATAAAACATAACTTAAATTCTTAGAAATTAAGATCTAGATGAGGGAAATTGTAAATATTAGATTTTGATTTTCAAAGAAATAATCATATCATAATTATAACGATTTAATACTGTTAGACCTGTGCAAAGCTCATATCGTTGTAGATATCATTGTACCCAGTAAGTTAATACGATATAGTGACATAAAGTTTTATCCGTTGAAGTAACATGGCTCGGACTAGGTTTGAATGTATCTAGTCATCACTGACAGACTTAACCATAGCTTCATCTGATGTAACCGTGACCTGTCTCTGTGTGTGCTTGAAGCGAAGTACGGTAGCGGTGCGCGATTTGCATGAAACTCTTCCAATTATTTTCATAGTAATCGGCAAAAGTGCACTTTGATCAGAAAACCAGTAATACGGTGCGTGCAACGACATTCGAATATTCGAAAAAAATCCGAATGAACCGACGACAAAGAAATTGATAAGGATAAATGTACTAATCGCGCACCGTTAAAATAGGGTAACTTTACTTTATAATATTGTAAAATCGTTATTTATAACAACAAGTGATGTGCAAAATCGACGGCCATTATTGTTAGACAAGGCGATGCCGTTTCGGTTTTACACTTCACTAAAAATAATTATTTAAGCTAGTTTTACTTAACTAAAATACATATTAATAAGACAGTGTTTGTTTTATTTTCTTCCTGACATATTTTAATGTGAATTTTCTTAGGGTTGATACTCATCAGCGACAAGAACCATGCGTGACTGCGTGAGGCGTATTCTGGCTTCGCATATCAAAGCAGAGAGTATAAGGTAAAGCAACCCCTCAAGCATAACTCTAATTAAAGCCTCCAAAGAAGTTTCGAGCCACAAACGCCGACGCTTCCAGTAAACACAATCTTTTAATGTTCTTACAATAGGTATTAATTATCCGGTGGGCGCGTTTAATTTGGGATTAAGATCGCGCTAATACTGCAATATTAAGCCTCGCCGGATTTATCACCTCTTTAACGCAAGTCTTCTAATAACATATTATGTAAGCTTTGGGAATATTTATTATACCTATTAGGATAGTTTAGCTTCGTTAGGCAGGCAGTGTGTACTATTTCGTTGGCTGCCTTTGAGTTTTAGGAAAGCTAAGGCGTTTCCGATTTGCATACTGAGATTGCCGTGTTAGGAACCATACTTTGTAGGATTGGGAGATATTCTGGATTCGGTATTGTAAAGGCCTCCAATAGCTACGTGTACTACACTTGTGTCATAGATCAAACAAGATTAGCCAAATACTTTTATTCTGGCGCAATTTCTACACATGCTAATTATAAATGTTTCGACATGGTAACCCCAAGTTTTATGATCTCGAGATGACTGAAACGTCGGTGTCATTAAATAGGTATTTGTACCACAGAAAACCCATGTGTTCAATGATTTGAAATTTCTTTTTGACACGAGTTTGACCCATTACAAGTAATACCGGTAATTAGAACGTAGGTTTTAACAATGAACCATATTTAAAATCTTGTGCTATGTGACCTGCCATAGGTCACATAGCTCGAAAAATTTTGGGACAGGAGGGTTCTAAAGTACCGCTCATGCACTGGACGTACGCGGTAAGGGTAAGGGCTCCCGCAAGGTGGACCGAAGATCTTATTTACTAGGATCGCGAGAAGCGATTACATGCAACATGCGGGCGGCTCACGATCGGTGTGGAGGTGTGGATGTCTGAAGTCTAAGACGACGATGATGACGAATCCATGTACTCATTTCGAAATTTGCACCACAATAATCCCAATAACAGACATCGAAAACTCACGCCTGAGAACGATATCGTTCAACATATTGCATGCTTACATTGCGTTCTACTTTTTATTCAACACGTAAATGGAAATAGGTCTTGCAAACAATGCTCCGGGCACGCTTTGTGAGCGCATTTTTAAATTTGAATTGGCCAGTGACAGCACTACAGACGTACACACTTATTTGATGAACGGCATTTATGTAGGAAAATTTATCGCTTGCTAAACGGTGAAGGAAAACATCGTGAGGAAACCTGCATGTCTGAGAGTTCTCCATAATGTTCTCGAAAGACATGTGAAGTCTGCCAACCTGCACTAGGCCAGTGTAGTGGACTATGGCCTTACCCTTCTCATGGTGAGAAGAGGCCCGTGCCCAGCAGTGGGACAGTTTATATACAGGGCTGATGATGATGATGATTTATGTAGGTACTTGTATTGTTCTCAAGTCAAACGTCACAGCGCTATACTGGAAGCCGTACAGCCTTTATTACATTGTAGGGATAAAACTACGGTAGTTGCCACATCCACTACATTTGGTGTTAAATTGAAATATTTCTGTAATATAAATCATACATATACTTGCGTAAAATTGATAGGTCATTTATGCATTGGTAAAAGACGACATCACTAAAACTACATGTTCACTGCAACTAAATTGATAATAAGTAAGTGCACATACATAAATACATATACTCACGCCTTTTTCCCGTCAGGGTAGGCAGAGACAAGTGTAATAATAATAAGTAAGTATAATATAGAAATAAGCAAAATTAATAAAATAAATATAAAGTTATATGTATTTATATACACACTAGCTGACCCGGCAAACGTTGTTTTGCAATTTTTTTTTTTTTTTTGAAAAATAGGTGTTGGCCGATTCTCATAGATACCGGATAAGCACAAAAAATTTCATCAAAATCGGTCAAGCCGTTTCGGAGGAGTATGGGAACGAAAACTGTGACACGAGAATTTTATATATACACATAATACTTTGTAGGCTTAGTTCAAAATAATAGCTAAATATCAATTATTTTGTGTCTATAGCCTGCGAAATAACACCGTAATGGCAGAGCTGCAGCGCAGCACTATCTCCACTGATAATTAATCTACTGTTGGATTTTTAAATTGATATACCGTAATATATTTTACGAAATAAGATTTAATAGTCAAATAGCACGGTAATCACGTGGTAATCACCACTGCTAGTCCGACCGATCAATAGGCTTTTCTTACATAATAGTATAATATACCTGTCTAAACTCTTCTTCTAAAGAGTTAAAAATTCAGAACAGATTATCGTCGACTGTGCAAATGTGAATCCTCAAGTATGTATTTCGGACACGTATCACGAATTGAGAGCTCTATGGAGCGACTGGTCATCCAAGGCTTAGTGGAAGGTGGAAGGCAATCGCTCTCGCGGGCGATCACCTACGCGCTGGACTGACCTAATTAAATCTGCCACTCAGAGTTCCATTGTAGAGTGCTCACGCAATGCAAACAACCGTAACAGATGGAGAAACATCGCAACAGCTTCAGTAGCCAAGGTGAAGGCTGATGACGACCCAAAACCCGCATGACCACTCACTCATGACATTCATCACGACCACTCTGTCAAAAGTGTACGACTGAAGAGAGAGAGAAACTCGTCTTCCACCTTATCGTTGGCATAA
The DNA here is from genome assembly GCA_944739405.2 of Euclidia mi. NCBI lineage: Eukaryota > Metazoa > Arthropoda > Insecta > Lepidoptera > Erebidae > Euclidia > Euclidia mi. The sequence goes on along the minus strand of OX123186.2, from coordinate 87,240,888 downwards.
ACGATGGAGCCATAAGGAAAAAAAAACAAAAAAAACACTGTAATCACTGGGTTGGAGTGGTGCCGTAGCCCGACATAATGCGCCATTTGACGGTGCCTTAAAATTTATTACGTCCAGTATTTAACTTAAAACGACAAATTACATTGCAACGTTATTTCTCCGAAGATGTCATTCATTTAGCAACTAACTTTCTTATTAAAAATCCTTGACGAACCAGCATTTTTAATATAGATACGTATCATTTTAAAGCACTAACATTTTATTCTAAGCTTTCTGAGTACATAATTTATATTCTTATATTTTAGTGAGCACTTTATATCGGATGATAAATTCCATCCATAAAACATCGGCAAGCAATATTAATTAAACTAAGTAAAGATGGTTGATATTTTAACTTTAGCTTGTAGGCATTTGTTTTAATTTGAATACGTTTGAAATTCTATGAATTCGATGAAATCGTTATATAAATTAAGCCTGAAAAGTAAAGTTCAAACTCTCAAAATTAAAGAATTAAGTCTTGAAATTTTTTGTGTACCTACCATAAAGGCCTCCCTCACATCGGTCATGAGCGTTCTTCGAGCGTACGCTCGGCGTCCGTTCGGGGTGCGCCCGGCGTTCATTTTGTACTACAGAGCGAACGCCGAGCGCACGCTGAGCGCACGCTCGAGGAACGCTGACGCACAATGTGAGGTCGGCCTAAAAGCTCTGTGGCATTAACATTGCGATAAATTGAATTTAAAAACTTAAAAGTAGAGAAAAGTATATTTTGAATATTATACAGACAGCGAAAGCCAGAGTAGAATATACCAACAGACTGCCGCTGGGTTCACATTCAAACCGTTTTAGGTATAAAATGTACTGTGTGCACTGTGTAATATTCTCTGGCCCCCTCTGTAACGTGAAATAAAATTGTTCTTGTTTTTGCATAAATGCCACGCAAACTTAGTCACGAGCACAGCTAGTCCCGAACATATTTATGTTTTACAGACTCCGTGGTAAGTAATTGGCAAATCTAACCCCCCCAAGTCTACACACTGTTGAGATTTATCACTGCAGCGGTGTTTACATTTGCTGATGACTGGATTCCAAGTAGCCAATAATCTATATCCATCCTCCCGGTTGAAATTGTTGTATTTCTTGATTTCTACCACTTCACGTACTATCCTGGAGTAATAGTGACGATCGGTGGATAAGACTTGTGGTTGATGCAGTTCTATCCAGTGGTTTGGTCCAGACTCCAACAAATTCTCAGCTATCGCCGACTTATTAATATGTCGGTTTTTTACAGCTGCGATATGTTCTTTTACTCTTTTAGCGATTGTACGCTTAGTCTGCCCGATATATGAACTACCACAGCTGCAATCGACTTTGTAGACGCCAGGTGTTTGGAGAGGAATGACATCCTTTGGGGTAGGCAGATTGTGTGCTATCTTAGAGAGCGGACTGTATACAGTACGTGAAGCGGTAGAAATCAAGAAATATAACAATTTCAACCGGGAGGATGGATATAGATTATCGGCTACTTGGAATCCAGTCATCAGCAAATGTAAACACCGCCGCAGTGATAAATCTCAACAGTGTGTAGACGTCATTAGTGTAGTGTGTATTAGAGTACCGACATTGCGAACTTAAATAAAGACCAAGTGAGGGTAGGTGCCGAAACCCGCACTTCCACAAGACGGCGCTGAGTTCTCATCAGTCTCTCCGCGACCAAACTCGGTGCAAGACGAGCGAAACGTCGGAAACAAATAGGTATTTATACCTTAAATAAGTTAAGTTAACGCGATGCGCTGCACGGTTGGCGTAGTGGTTTAAGCGGCCGCCTCGCCACTTGACACTGCGCCGAGTGTTGTGGGTTCGATCCCCACACGAGGCAACACTTTGTGTAATTCACAAATTGTTGTTTCGAGTCTGGGTGTTCTTTGTGTCCGTTAGTTGTATGTTTGTAAAGTCCCCCGCGACACAGGTTTTAGTCCTAATGCGGGAGTTGTCTTTTAAAAAAAAGAAAAGAAAAGATTAAGACCCGCTAAATTATGTTGTATGATGTATACAAATCGCGAAAGTTTAAAATCGATTGTTCCACATCTTTATGGTACGGCAAAGATAAGATGTACCGAACCTTTTCGTACATGACGGTATCTGTTCTACCGTGTAAGTGTGGCACCTTAGCCCGGCACGTGTTGTTGGGAATAGGAAAGAAGAGGGTAGGATGAGTTGAAAGAGTTCTTCTGAGCACTCATCGTGATACAATCGGTAAAAGACAGCCATTGAGGCTACGTCCCTGCGTAATTGCAGCGATTCAAGGGTCTTAGTAGCCTCAAGGTCACCTATGTTACGGACAGCACGCCGCTGCAACCTATCAAGGGCATCTAGCAGGTACTGAGCGGAGCAGTTCCAGAGATGAGAGCAGTATTCCACGCAGGAGCGAACCTGAGTCTTGTATAATGGACACAGCTGCTCCGGCGTGAAAAACCTCCTCACTCTGTTCAGGACTCCGAGTTTTCGAGATATCGATTTAATGACACCCTCGATGTAGTTTCTCTGGTTGAGATTGCGGCGTATGTCCATACCAAGTATATTTAGACTGTCCTGTATCGGTAGTGGAGTGTCCAGAAGAGAAGGTTGGGGAAGGAATGGAGATAACTTTGCTGAAAATGCGCACACCTGTGTCTTCTTGGCGATGAACTTGACCCTGTTTTCAGCACCCCAATTCAAGATGCTGTTCAAAACCTGGTCAAGCTCAGCGACAATTTTTCGCCTATTTTCCTCAATGTCGGCCTGCTTAGCCGCAGGATGGCCGAGATACCGCCCATGCACGGCCCATGCATTTTTAGTATAAGTATTGAAATGCAGGCAAAAGTTATCTATAGGTATAATATGTAAAATTCTTACGTTACTGAATCATTGACAAACAACCCACGACCATAACTATTGGGCACAAGAAGCTGAAAGGTACGTATGTTCCTTACGAAGCGTAGGGCTGCATAAAAGGATTTTTTCGGAATCCTCACGGCATCGGGAAAAACTGTAGTAACTTATATTTAAACACTTGATAATGTTAATGCGCTACATTGCAATTGCACAACCATTGACGCAACTGGAACTTTTTGAATGTTTAACGGTACTATTCCGTACCGAGCTGTTAACGGCAACTGTAGGTGTGGCGACTGCAATGCACGGAAATTATTTCATATAAACATATAATTACATACAATACAAAACATCATTAAAAAGTAATATATACAAAACAGTCGAGCAGCTGCAGCCAACTGCAGCTAGCTGCTGTTTGCAGATGACCTTAGCAGCTCGGTTCTGAATAGAACATCTGAAGTCCTCCGCGACACAATTTATTCCCAGTGATTTCTTCTGTTACGTATATTCTACTCTTTACCTACAAAAGAAGTGCCATAAATATAAAGATATTTATTTATCAACTGCTTATGCGTTATTTTAAAAGCACTCCGTATTATTTGTTCTACATTATGAGTGGGAAAACTTAGCAGAATGTTTAATGTTGATTCTAGTATGATTTGCGTTGCAAATACATTAGCAATGACAGTGCTCGTTATAAGTACCATCCACACCGGGGCCTAAATCTTACTAGGTACTATTATAAACGCAAAATGTTATATATTATATTTAGTTGTAATTATATATATATATATATATATATATAATTACAACTAAAATCAGAGATGAGTAAAAAGTAAAATTATAGACTTACTTATACTGATACATGTAAATATACATATATACATGAACATATACCTAGTTAAGATAGCGACTTATGATACATGCAAGGACTCAGCCAACAAGAGTTCCCTTACTTTGGACTTGAATATGAATTTGGTTTTGGCCATTCTGATCTCAGGAGGAAGAGCATTCTATAGAAGAATAGATTATACGGTGAAAGAGGAGTGTAGGAAACAAGATCTGTGAGTAGGAACCATGACTTGAAGATTATTAGAGGAGCGAAGATTTCGCTCATGATTAGAACATAGGAACTGAAAGTAAGGAGTCATATACTGAGGAGAAGTAGGAGATGTGAGAATAGTGTATAGGGCAGTGAGAGCACGCAAACTACGGCGCTGACGTATAGGAAGCCACTTTAATTGGGAACGATAAGTAGACACATGGTCATACTTACGAAGATTAAAAACGAATCGAATGCAGTTATTCAGAAGACGGTCAAGTTTATTGAGGGGATCTGCATTCAGGTCAAAGTAACATACATCACCATAGTCGATCAGTGGGAAAATCAAAGTTTGCACAAGCATTGTTTTAGTCTCGGAGGGGAGTAAGTTTTTAAGGCGGTAGAGGGCGCGCAGGGTACCGGTGACCTTCTGACTTACATGTGTCACCTGAGCCTCCCAATTCAGCGTGGTATCCAGGTATAGCCCGAGATTTTTAATCGTAGGGTACAGATCGACGATAGTTCCGTTGAAAATGATGGCCGACAGTGTTGCTAAGTTAAGTCTGCTTAGAATGAGTTGGCTGCCCACAATTATGGCCTGGGTTTTGCAGGGATTTACGGTGAGACCAAACTTGTCAGACCATGTCTTTATGGTTGTCAAATCCCTATTAACCTTGTCAATGGCCTCAGCTACGCAGTCCACACTTAAATGGGAGTAAATCTGCAAGTCGTCGGCATACAAATGGTAAGCGCACTGAAGATGTTGAGAATTATGTCAGCTATCAAGGACTTGCGTGCGGCTGCTGGTGCTATTGCATCAGATTTGTGCTGGTTTGCCTCGGCCAGTGCCTTGGTGAACCGGCCTGATCGCCAGCGCCTTACTACAAAGGTACGAGCGGATCGATGATCGCCTGGCAAGTGTGGAACAGCAATTCCGCACTTTCAGCGCTTGCTGTCTCGAAGTGTCAGTTAATGGATTCACCGCTGACCAGCGAAATAAGGTCAGCGAAGATTATGCCCAGGTCTTAGACCTGTATGATGCTGTCTCCAATAGTGCGAGGCAATTAGTTGCCGAGAGGGACGGGCAACCCGGCTTGTAGCAGGAGCTTCCTAGGACAGCACCGGGGCTGGTGAGTAGGCTTCCCTTACCTTAGACCTCCCGCATTTCGATGGCTGCCTAGGAAGCTACCTGGGCTTCGTTAATTTGTTTGACAGCCTGGTCAATGACAGGGCTGACCTTCGGCCGGCACAAAAATTGGCATATTTGATGTCGTTTCTGGATGGAGAGACCAAAGGCCTTATCCAGCATCTGCCTGTGTCTGACGAGGCGTACCAGACAGCTCGGGACCTAATTACCCGTAGGTACCATAACAAGCGTGGCCTCGCCGACACGCATATTGAAAAGATTTTGAGTTTGCCCACGCTCACCCGGGTCTTTGGGTTGCGCACCCAACTTTTGAACCCGCTTTTGGTGGCAATCAACGCACTTAAGTGCCTTGACCTACCCGTGGAGCAATGGTCCTATCTATTGGTGCACATTGTACTTAAGAAGCTACCTGCCGACCTGAGGTCGCGTTTTGAATAGCGCTTTGGTGGGGATAGCGCGACCCATCTGCCCCCCTTTGCTGACCTGGAGAGGTTCCTCGAGGATGAGTGCCGGGTCTTGGATAATTCCGGTGGTGACACGCCGGCTAAGTCGCAGCCGCCCAAGATCAAGGAGCAGACTCGCTTCCACACCCGAGCCAATGTTGACCGGCGCCCTCCTCGCTTTGCAGTCACGCAGAGCCCAGCGGAGTGCTCTTACTGCAAGGTCAAGGGGCACAGAACGGCCAGTTGTATTCTTGGACCTGCATGTCGCATCTCGTAGGCGCATCGCGAATGCCCACCGCTATTGCTTCTCCTGCTTGGGGTCCCACTACCAGCGAGACTGCTTAAACTCTCGCCCCTGTCCTCACTGTGGAGGACAGTATTTGGACATTCTCTGCATGAATGCCAGAGAGGTAGGCCGCTTGTCCAACCAGCCGACGCCGCGCACGGGCGGGTGTTTTGAAGGTGGCAGCTGAGGCTCACCGGCGCGTAGCCGAGAGTCGCCTCGCTCAATTGATCGCCACTCACCCCGCTTGGAGAACCGTAGCGTGCGCACGCCTCCACTCTCTCGCGCACCTGAATGTGCTATTCAGCGTCACCAGCACCATGACTGCTGCCCCAGGTATTCCCCTCCTTTGGCGGAGGGTCCCCGCCTTGACTCGCGCCCACCTCGTTTTGGGCGGGTGCGTCATTATGACCCCCCACAGATGGCGCGCGGATCAAGTCATCGCGCTTTTGAGGACTTCAAGCTGCACCCTCATTTAGACTTGCCAGGTCCAGGCCAACGGTCACCGCCCAGGCAACAATAGATCATTGACCCCTGCCCTATAACTCCAACCTCCCCCATTGAGACCGTTATCCTACCAACAGTTGCTGTTAGGGTCTGGGGACCCACGGGGACCTCTGTTGTTTTCCGTGCTATATTGGACACAGGTTCACAAGGTTGCATTGTTTCCACTTATTTGGTAGGGCAGGTTAAATTAAATATGGGCTCTTTTCCCAATAGTATACGGGGAATAGGTGACGTAGCCTCTAATGTTGAAGGGCAAGTTAAAGTTTTGTTTGCCCCTGTTGAATCTTCACACTCGAGGATTAAAACCTCGGTTATTGTGCTGAAGAATATCTTGGGTATGCATCCACAGAAACAGCTACCCGCTGCTGTGGTGAATTTGACATCGGGATTAGAACTGGCAGACCCCAAATTTGACACACCGGGACAAATCGATTTGTTGATTGGCTCTGATGTCCTCGGTGGAATTTTGATTGGTGAGAAACGGGTCTTGGTGCCAAATGGTTTGACTGCCATCCCGACCATATTTGGATTTGCTTTGATGGGCTCTGTACCTAGGGACCTCCCTCCACCCGAACTTGATAATTTGTTGGCTGTAGGCTCCGCTCTCTCTGATGCAGTTCAGAGGTTTTGGGAGGTAGAGGAGCCCCGTCAAGCTGCTCGTTTGAATCCAGAACATGAGGAGTGTGAGCTGTTCTTCCAGAACAACACTGGTCGACTCCGTTCTGGTCGGCTTATTACGAAGCTGCCTTTTCTGTCTGTTCGGCCTCTGCTTGGTGAGTCACGACCTTTAGCCGAAAAGAGATTGTTGGCTATGGAGCGCCGCATGGGTTGTGATCCGGAGCCTAGACAGAAGTACATTAAGTTCATGAGAGAATATGAACAATTGGGACACATGTCCGTGTCAAATTTGGATTGGCGTTCGGTGGAGCATTACTTTCTCCCGCATCATGCGGTACTGAAGCCATCGACTGGCAAGCTGCGCACAGTGTTTGATGGTTCTGCGCAGACTTCAACAGGCGTATCCTTGAACCAGTGCTTGCATTCTGGTCCCAAGTTGGTCAAGGACCTTTGTGACGTTATCACCAGCTTCCGACGACACCAGGTTGTCTTTGTGGCCGACATAAAAATGATGTTCAGGCAGACGATTATCCACCCTGATGACCGTCGCTTCCAGCTGATCCCTTGGAGAGAGAATTCTCGCGATCCCATAGTCGTCTACGAGCTCAATGCCAATACGTACGGGTTAAGGTCGAGCCCCTACTTGGCAATACGTTCTCTTTGGGAGCTCGCAGACCACGAAGGCTTACGTTTCCCACGAGCCTCCGCCATCTTGAAGGACGATATTTACGTAGATGACATTTGCTTGTGCGCCTCCACAGCGGACGAGGCGATCCTCCTGCGGGACGAATTGATAGGTATTTTGGCCTCCGCTGGTTATGAGTTGCGCAAATGGATTTCCAACTCACCAGCGCTTTTGGAAGGCTTGCCAGATGATCATCAGCAAGATCCACATCTATTTGAGATTATTGACAACCCCGCCATGATGGCTGTTCTCGGCGTTCAGTACAGACCAGTCCAAGACATCTTTACGTATAACGTAGACTTGAAATTGCCTTGTTCTTGGACTAAACGTCTCGTATTGTCTACTGTCGCCAGAACCTTTGATCCGAACGGTTGGATCTGTCCAGTTATATTTTGGGCAAAATGCTTCTTGCAGAAGCTTTGGACAGTAGGATTGACCTGGGACGAACCTCTACGTGGTACTCTTGTTGAGGAATGGACCTCTTTTGTATCCTCACTGCCTGCTGTCAACGAGATCTCCTTGCCTCGTCCCATCCTTCCTCCCGGGAAGTACAAGGCCACCCTTCACGGGTTTTGTGATGCCTCGGAACGTGGTCACGCGGCCGTGGTGTACTTGCGCACAGTTAGTGCCTCAGGTCAGGTGAGGGTTTCCTTGATCATGGCAAAGAGCAAGGTGGCACCCCTTCGGACATCTCTGACCATCCCGAAATTGGAGCACTCGGGAGCAGCCCTACTTGTACCACGCGTCCAGTACTTTGGGCAAAAGCATTTGTATTAATGGGACCTACGCCTGGCTGGACAGACAGCCAAATTGTTCTCTGTTGGTTGAAGGCTTCTGTCCACACCTTGGAGGTATTTGTCGCTAATCGCGTCTCCCAAATCCAAAAATCTGAAGTCAAGCTTGTTCGGAGACACGTGCCAGGTGAGCTCAACCCCGCTGATTGTGCCTCGCACGGATGCTTGATGCCTAGTTTGATTGGTCATTCGCTGTGGTGGGGTCCGGAATGGTTGAGTCGACCACAAATTGATTGGCCTTGAACGCCAGTTTTGAATACTTCCAATTTGCTGGGTCTACGAACACTCGCTCTTGAGAAGGTGGATTGCGCCTTCGACCCCGATTTCCTGTTGAATCGTTACAGCTCCCTAAACAAGTTGTTAGGTGCTACTGCTTGGATAAAGCGTTTTGTTTTTAACTTTAGGCACCCACAACAGAAACGACTGACACCGTTTCTCTCACCACAGGAGCGACAGGAGTACCTCAACCTTTGGATTCGTTCTGTGCAATTGGCGTATTTTGAGAAGGAGATTGCTATCCTTAAGTCAGGGAAATCGAAATTGTCGGGAGCTGTATCTAAATTGAACCCCTTTTTGGACGATACGGGTCTCTTGCGCGTTGGAGGGCGTCTCAAGAACGCCAACCTCAATTACGGGGCACGTCACCCCCTGTTGTTACCTAAGGACGGTCATTTGGTACGCTTGTTGGTAACTGACTGTCACCTCAAAAATTCGCATGCTGGTTGTAATGCCCTGTTGGCTATTTTGCAACGCGAGTTTTGGATTTTGTCTGCCCGAAGCATTATTCGGAGTGTAGTCTTTCGCTGCATCCCTTGCTATAAGCTCAAGGCTTCTACCATGCAGCCCTTGATGGGGGACTTATCGGCAGATCGCGTAACTGAAAGCAGGACGTTTGACGGTGTTGGCACGGACTTCGATGGTCCCTTTTTGGTGAAAACGTCGACACTTCGAAACAGCAAGACTGTCAAGGCCTAGTTGTGTGTTTTTGTTTGTCTCTCCACAAAGGCCGTACACTTAGAACTGGTCTCCTCGCTTACGACCGAGGCGTTTGTAGCCACATTTGACAGATTTGTATCCCGCAGAGGGCTGCCTTCCTTGATCCGTTCTGATTGCGGCACTAACTTCAAGGGCACCTATAATTATTTGAATGATGTTGTTAATTTCCTTGAAACCAACAAGGCTGATATAGGTCATAGGCTTGCCCGACGTGGGATAAATTGGTTGTTTTTCCCACCAAATTGTCCACACTGGGGTGGTATTTTTGAGGCCGCTGTAAAATCGGCCAAAACACACTTGCGCAGGACAATCGGTGAATCTGTCCTTACATTTGAGGAACTCGCAACTGTGTTTTGTAAGATTGAGGCCGTTTTGAACTCTAGGCCGTTGTGCCCGATCTCATCAGATCCGAATGATTTGGAGGCCCTTACGCTGGGCCATTTTTTGATTGGTCGCCCACTTGTCGCCTTGCCTGAGTACCCCTACATTGATACGAGACCTGGTCGTCTCTTGCGTTTTGAATTGGTACGCCAGATTACTCAGAGCTTTTGGAAACGCTGGAATTTGGAATATTTGCACATACTCCAGCAATGCGTTAAGTGTACCGACAAGACCGATCCACCCAAGATTGGTGACCTCGTTTTGATTAAGGAGGCTAATCTTCCGCACTCAGATGGCACAGGGGACGCATTCTTTGTTTGGTAACTGGGGCTGATGGAGTTCCCCGATTTGCTGAGTTCTTGGTGGACGGTTCGATTCTAAGGAGAGCGGTTGCAACATTGTCACGTCTACCAACCGATTAGCGGACCGGTAGGCCGGTCCGGGGCGGGTGGATGGTTGAAATAGAAATAGTTTTTTATGATAAGTCAAGTCGATTATATCGATTTAGTAGCATTTGTTTAGTCTATTGAAAATTTCTGACAATGGTCACACTACGAACTGTCAATGTCAATCCATTCGTTCTTTGTCTTTTCCCGGTATAAAAGTTTTCTTCGGGAGGTTTATTGTAATTTTGAGTTTTTGAGTTAATTATAGTAATTAACAACCTCGCAACCGTCGCTATATGAAGTTGTCCGACGAGGTTGTGAGCGATTGACAAAAGTAAATTAATAACTACGGTTTTGTCCTCTATTGGAATTATCGCCCCTTGAAAGCACATGGGTGCTCCGCGAGTCATAGTGGTGTCGAAGTGAATTCGTGCTGTAAACACTCTTGAATGCCGCCTGATCTAGTGCTGGCATCGGTAAACTGTGATAAAAATCAAACATTTGTAACTTATCGAACATTATAAAAGTTTTTTGAATCCGCCAACGTGCATCGTGGTCTGAAGAAGGACGCCGATCTGGACCTCGAGTAGTGGTATTCATAACGATTTTCTTGTTATTTCTGCCAAAATTATGAGTTAATCTTATAGGTCCACTCAAGAACATCATCAGGAACACCAGGAGATCCTTGGTAAGTAAACCTTATTTATAAGTTGTAATTCACTGTGCAATCACAGTAATATATGTTTAAACCTTTGCCCTGGGCTAAGACTGGATGAATTAATCGCTTCCACTGCAACACTACCCAATTTTAGCCCGGACTCTTAACAATCTAATAGACACACTTGATCTACAAAATCCCTAAAGATTCTCTCAATGAATTCTTTTCATAAATCAGAATTTACTGAAAACGTTAACAGTCGATCACTTGAAGCCATTTGACTGCCTCTCGCTCCAATTGTCAACCATCGATGTTTGTCCATTAATACTCTTATTCAAAAAATTCCAACCAGTATTTTTGTCGGAATCGAAAATAGCTACGTAGTTTAAACGTGGATGGATTGCGTCAAAACATAGAATTTCAATTTAACATCGCCTGCATATGGGATTAGGGCGAGCTATATTCGCTGTCGTGTTTAGTTTCAGATTTCCATACATTAAACGAGATTCTATTATATTCTCATGTGATGTAGTGTGTTTTATATGATAGAATGTGATGGAAATATGCTCAGATTTAGATTTATAAAGATGGCGTGGGATTAGCTTTTCAAAAATGGGTACCTGCTTTGACTTTTGAGTAGATGTTGCTGGTTTTTTATCGATATTTTAAACTTTCCTACACATTTTTTTTATTATTTTACAAGGTGTTAAGACTGTGTGTTTCTTTTACTGTAATATTGTTATAACTTTATGTAACTAATGGAGTGCAATAAAGTATTGAGACTAAGTAACAAAACATTCAAATCTTTTATAAGCTAACGAAATTCTCAACTTTAGGCTTCATCTTTATTTTAGCCTATCTTAAACGATACGTCATGTTTGTTTTGCGATAAGAATACGAAAATGATAGATTTGGTATATAACATTTTCGTCTTTCACAAATAATACAATTTCAAGACGGCCATAGCCCAGGGGAAAGACTAACAGACTGCTACGCAAAAGGTTTCCAATTGCTTAATAGAGCTTGATAAACGGTGAAGGAAACATTGTGTTTCCGAGAGTTCTTCATGATTTTGCCTAAGGTATGTGAGGACTGTTAACCCACACTTGAAAAGCGTAGTGGACGAGGCGGACAGATGATGCTGAAAACAGGACTGTTGACGAAGGAACTTTATTAATGATAATTTTTCGTCATTCGGTAGCTCAGGTATAGAGAATAAATCATCATTCATCACACATTGCTGGCATCACTCAATAGCATAGCTATTAACGACAAAATAATTAAAACGCTGTAATGATTGAATATAATGGAAAACCATTTGTGATAAACAGTTGAAGCGGCAATCGTGCGGTTTAAATGTCGAAATGATATTTATTTTGTCTGATGAATATATACTTAACACTGATGGAGTATTTACGTATATTAGTATTTATTTTAATATTGTATTATATAAATAAGTTAAAATCTCAATATCTAAATCTTAAGAATACATTGCCAATAAACGAATTAACTTGTATATTCGAGAAGTAAAATAAAACCGCTATCATTTGCTACTATCAACCGCTATCAAGAGTTTTTGAACCCATATGGTTGGAACAGCTAAATTCAAAAGAAATAAATGTCTCAATATATTGGATCTTCTCACATAATGACTAGATACTTACAGATTATGCCTTCTGTTTCTTCTCGTGTGTGTGTGTGTGTGTTACCAACTCTGGTGTCGGAGTATAAAAACCACCCAAAGACCGCCGATGATTGTCGGAACTCAAACGGTTATCGAATGCCTTATATGCTTGGCAAAGCACGTTCTGAGGTAAATGCAACAAGAACCGGTCACCCATACCATAATTTTATTTTATTTTTTTATTTTTTTATTTATTGAGATAAAAACGGCGTAAACCACATACAAATATCTCACAAGTATGTATATACAAACAAACACAAATCATATACATAACTTATACAAACAAAAACACAAACACATGATACAATACAGAACAAAATAGAAAAGTAATAATAAATAATTATACACCGAGAGTAACAATAAATAAAAGTAAGTATGTAAAAAGTAATAAAATTTCCAGTATGTCAACATCATAGATGTCATTCCTTTTACATCTGTCCCATTGGTCGATTATATTCTCATAATACCGCTGGAAGACAGTCACAATAGATGCCCAATTATCAACTAAAATATCACAGTCTGTGTTGACGGCGAGAAGTGCATTGAGGTGATGGCGCGCACGGATTAGCGGTGACTTAGATCTCGCCACAGTACGACTGGGATACTCGTGGAAGAGGTTGTGTGGCCGACCACGCCTGTTTGCCGACACTCCGGGTTCATCTGGAACAAAGAACGTGCATAACATATTGTGTAGCTGAAGTGAGTCGACAGAGCCTCTAAGCACCTTGCAGCAGATAGTAAGCTGATCTAAAGTCCTTCTCACTTCTAAAGAGTTGTATCCAAGCTGACCAAGAAGGAATTTTGTCGGATATCGAAATGGATAGTATCCACGGCACATTTTGTAAAGCGCCCTTAAAAAGGCCTTTTGTACCTTTTCAAGCATCTGCGTGTACTTGACTTGATGCGGGTTCCAAACACATGCGCTGGATTCGAGCTTGCTTCTAACTAAGGTGTTATAAAGTGTTCTAATAACTTGGGGGTTGGCAAAGTCCTTAACGTTACGTAATACAAAGCCGGTTAAAGTAAAGTAGGTTATTTTTCACACCACTTTCGGAAGGTGTAAGTGTTGCTTTACTTTTTCCGTCAATTACGAGCAAGTCAAGCCACAATACTATGAGCGATACTATTATCGCAAGGGTAGATGTGTAACTTTTTTACAACATATTCAAATCAATTTCATCTCAATTTGAACACAATCCATTCATATTTGTCTACGTGTAACACGTTACGTGAAATTCGTGTTCCAAACTGCGCGGCTAAAATGGCTGCAAGATTATTGCCCTGTGTATTCGGAATTCAGTACAGACAATAATAACTCTTGTATTGATGTAATCTGGACTGAAACACTCGGGCATTGTTGCTTGTGCGGTGGCTCTATTCGGCCATAATATGAAATTACATACACACATACATACATAGACTCACGGCTGTTTCCCCGAAGGGGTAGACAGAGGCATATTAAACGCCCACTTTTCGCCAGTGTTTTGATCCCACGTAATAGGTGGCGAGCCTATTGCCGCTTATCGGGATATTTTGTTTGCTAGAGCCTCGTCCGTTGATCGGCAGGTGCACCACTTGCAGGTGAGGTTGGCTTGGGACCTTGGATATTAAATTAGTAGTTGCAAAGCTAGATTTTGTAAGATCAAATGAAATATTCGTGAGATTGTGGTTCTGCGTACACCAAATGATACACTCAATGCTGAAAATGTCAAGATAGTTTTCATATTTATCAAAAAAATTGTAAGTCCGTTTTAATGGAAACTGGAATTTTTTTCATAGTTGATCTTGTTAATAAAAACTCATCATTGCTAAATAACACACCAGCAAGAACTAGGAGTTTTTGATCATTTTTAATTGATGAAATACCAACAAATTCTTGGCTTTTTGTTTCGGTAGATTGATCCTCATACGATTTTTTGTCAGTACAATAGCTTTTATTTTTCTTTCTTGAATTATTTGTCATTACAATATTTGATGTTGTTGCTATATATTTATTTACAATATTTGATGACCGTGTGGTGACGGATTAAGAATACGGAATGTCACCACCCCATATCATCCCACGGGTGTCGTAAGAGCCGACAGAGGTAGCATATTATGCAGAGAACAGCACTGTAAGAGAAGGAAAACTTGATACTAACCCTATACCAACCCGTTTGGCCAGCGTGGTATAGTAGGCCAATTCCTCCTTTCATAGGAGAGGCCTAGTCCAGCAGTGGACTGTTAAAGGCTGTTGATGATGATGATGATGATGCTATATACATTTGGATTTCAGCATCACAGTGATCACTGTAAATAAATCTAATACAAATAAAGGTTGTATCTTTTAATTTCGAGTCAGAAAACATATTGACTTGAGATCCTTGATCGACCACAAGAGGTTGAGTTTTTTTGAGTCACTTCCTTCTTCAATTATTATTTGACTTGATGTGGTATATGAGACTTAGAGGTTCTTCGTTTTGTCTAGGACCTGTGAATCATTAACCTTCCACTTTCGATATATTTCAGGGATTATCGTGGAAGCATAACTCACACTTTCTTCCTCGACTGATTTTTTGTTTCCCATAAAATGTTCACTACAAATTGTGTCGTCAGGTTTGGGATACCATGGCAACCCATCAACATTAAAATAATAAAGATAATAATAAATATCACATAAAATATAGCGCGAATAAAATTGATCAGCTTTGAAAAGGTTACTTTGCTTACTTATTCCTTTTCACAGTAGCATCTATCCATTTATTTCTTTGATTTAATTTCCAGTCCAATGTAGGAAATATATAGAACTCACACCGACTCTTTTTGCAGTTCAAAACACAAAAACATCTATTATTAGGCAATTTAAATTTTTATATTTATTACGAATTCCGTCCAAATTGACTTTACTTTCCCAGATTGTTGCGTATTTCTGCCACGGCAAGCGCTGCGATCGCTTTACTATACCCCCACCATGTACTTCGCGAATCTACAACATTCGGCGTAATGTCAAGCGGCGAGGTATACGTAGCAGAGCCTTGCTCATAAAATATCTGTTTCTGTTTGATCCTATAATGTATAAAAAAATTAGATTGTCTACATTAGCAAGAGTTGTATCAAGAACAATTGGAGAGAAGTAGATAATCTTGCTATTGGAAGTGAAAATATAAAGACTTTCGAAGTGCCCATAAAAGTTTAAAAAGTTAAAAAGAAAATGATTAAGGATCTCTTCATTACTGACAAAACATTTTGATGGAGTTTGGACTTGCTATTATGGAGTTGAAGTTATTATTTTTAACCATTTGCTGGCAAGTCGAGTTTAAATTGAATTGTGTTTGAATGGCTGTCAGATTCAATGAAATTTTATTTTGTGGTTGGACTTTCTGTAGAAGCTTCTACATATTATTTATGGAACCGTTGACTTGGTTTGTTTTTATTGTACTTAGATTAAGTTTGTGTTGGTGGTAAAAACAATTAACAATATGTCAACTCATACCAGGCACCTATTAGGACGTGTTCAGATGGTGAAAGTCTGAAAATTTAATTTTACTATGTTTTTGTCGACTTCATTAGTTGAGTCTTATACTTTGTGAGTGGGATATGATATATATATTGGGATATCATAATGAGGATAACGAAACAAAATAAGGCAAAATTATTGTTTGATAGCTTAGAATACCCACACCATGTACTTATAAGTCCATGCGGCCACGATTTCGGTCTACACAGAACCGCGTGTAGTTGATTTAATCCAGCTCCATCGACAAATCGTTGTTTCGAGTCCAGACTCGTCTACCCAGGTAAACTTTGTGGTTGATGGAATGTTTGTAAAATCCCTCGCGATACACGAGTTACTCCAAGAGCGGAATACGTGCTTGATATACAACATTGCAAATGATTTAAGTGAACAAAATGTTCAATCACGCATTGTCAATAAACACGATCAATCTAGAACGATAATTCAACGATATGCAAAATGATCTCGTATATTTATAGTATGGCGCGTTCGCAAAGTTTCGGCGTCGAATTAACTGTTTAATATTTGATTTAGTCCTGCTCAATCTCAAGTGTGTAACTTTATAATATTAGTTCAATAGTTATATATCGATATGTACTCGCGTGCGTAAGATAATAGCTTGTCGTTCAATTATATCAGCTGCTAGAACGGGTGAAGGATAATAACTTATCAAGTAGTTGGGCGTTGTGGTGAGTTCAAATGTTTGTTATATATAGTAATTGTTATACAAGGTTATATAGCGAATCTTACTCGCGATAAATCTTATATTTAAGGCATAAATACCTCGGTATTTGCCAACGTTTCGGCTGACTTGCTTCAGCCGTGGTGCGTGAAGCGGTTGAAATAAAAAAATACAAGAATTTCAACCGGGAGGATGGATTTAGATTATCAACTTTACCACTGCTCTCTGCATTTATATAAATACTAGAGGACGCCAGCAGCTACGCCTGCATTTTCCATGATCCCGTGGGAATTTCGAGAAATCCCTTCTTAGTGCACCCCTACGGTCCCCAAGGAACATACATGCCAAATTTCAGCTTCCTGCGCCCAATAGTTTCGGCTGTAGCGTGTCTGTCAGTCAGTCAGTAACGCAAGGATTTTATATATTAAGATATATAGGTATGTTTTATAATGGAATTATATATGTATTATAATTATGTATTGTTTGTATGTATATTATGTATTATTTGTATGTATAGATAATGTATACCTTATGTTTTTGTATATATATATATATAATACCTACATATGTATGTACATTGTATTTAAATAACTATAAGTTTCCAGATATATTTGATCACTACACCATCAAACCTATCCTTTTCAGTCTGTTCTGGTGTCGGAGTATAAAAACCACCCAAAGACCGCCGATGATTGTCGGAACTCAAACGGTTATCGAATGCCTTATATGCTTGGCAAAGCACGTTCTGAGGTAAATGCAACAAGAACCGGTCACCCATACCATAATTTTATTTTAATTTTTTATTTTTTTATTTATTGAGATAAAAACGGCGTAAACCACATACAAATATCTCACAAGTATGTATATACAAACAAACACAAATCATATACATAACTTATACAAACAAAAACACAAACACATGATACAATACAGAACAAAATAGAAAAGTAATAATAAATAATTATACACCGAGAGTAACAATAAATAAAAGTAAGTATGTAAAAAGTAATAAAATTTCCAGTATGTCAACATCATAGATGTCATTCCTTTTACATCTGTCCCATTGGTCGATTATATTCTCATAATACCGCTGGAAGACAGTCACAATAGATGCCCAATTATCAACTAAAATATCACAGTCTGTGTTGACGGCGAGAAGTGCATTGAGGTGATGGCGCGCACGGATTAGCGGTGACTTAGATCTCGCCACAGTACGACTGGGATACTCGTGGAAGAGGTTGTGTGGCCGACCACGCCTGTTTGCCGACACTCCGGGTTCATCTGGAACAAAGAACGTGCATAACATATTGTGTAGCTGAAGTGAGTCGACAGAGCCTCTAAGCACCTTGCAGCAGATAGTAAGCTGATCTAAAGTCCTTCTCACTTCTAAAGAGTTGTATCCAAGCTGACCAAGAAGGAATTTTGTCGGATATCGAAATGGATAGTATCCACGGCACATTTTGTAAAGCGCCCTTAAAAAGGCCTTTTGTACCTTTTCAAGCATCTGCGTGTACTTGACTTGATGCGGGTTCCAAACACATGCGCTGGATTCGAGCTTGCTTCTAACTAAGGTGTTATAAAGTGTTCTAATAACTTGGGGGTTGGCAAAGTCCTTAACGTTACGTAATACAAAGCCGGTTAAAGTAAAGTAGGTTATTTTTCACACCACTTTCGGAAGGTGTAAGTGTTGCTTTACTTTTTCCGTCAATTACGAGCAAGTCAAGCCACAATACTATGAGCGATACTATTATCGCAAGGGTAGATGTGTAACTTTTCTACAACATATTCAAATCAATTTCATCTCAATTTGAACACAATCCATTCATATTTGTCTACGTGTAACACGTTACGTGAAATTCGTGTTCCAAACTGCGCGGCTAAAATGGCTGCAAGATTATTGCCCTGTGTATTCGGAATACAGTACAGACAATAATAACTCTTGTATTGATGTAATCTGGACTGAAACACTCGGGCATTGTTGCTTGTGCGGTGGCTCTATTCGGCCATAATATGAAATTACATACACACATACATACATAGTCTCACGGCTGTTTCCCCGAAGGGGTAGACAGAGGCATATTAAACGCCCACTTTTCGCCAGTGTTTTGATCCCACGTAATAGGTGGCGAGCCTATTGCCGCTTATCGGGATATTTTGTTTGCTAGAGCCTCGTCCGTTGATCGGCAGGTGCACCACTTGCAGGTGAGGTTGGCTTGGGACCTTGGATATTAAATTAGTAGTTGCAAAGCTAGATTTTGTAAGATCAAATGAAATATTCGTGAGATTGTGGTTCTGCGTACACCAAATGATACACTCAATGCTGAAAATGTCAAGATAGTTTTCATATTTATCAAAAAAATTGTAAGTCCGTTTTAATGGAAACTGGAATTTTTTTCATAGTTGATCTTGTTGATAAAAACTCATCATTGCTAAATAACACACCAGCAAGAACTAGGAGTTTTTGATCATTTTTAATTGATGAAATACCAACAAATTCTTGGCTTTTTGTTTCGGTAGATTGATCCTCATACGATTTTTTGTCAGTACAATAGCTTTTATTTTTCTTTCTTGAATTATTTGTCATTACAATATTTGATGTTGTTGCTATATATTTATTTACAATATTTGATGACCGTGTGGTGACGGATTAAGAATACGGAATGTCACCACCCCATATCATCCCACGGGTGTCGTAAGAGCCGACAGAGGTAGCATATTATGCAGAGAACAGCACTGTAAGAGAAGGAAAACTTGATACTAACCCTATACCAACCCGTTTGGCCAGCGTGGTATAGTAGGCCAATTCCTCCTTTCATAGGAGAGGCCTAGTCCAGCAGTGGACTGTTAAAGGCTGTTGATGATGATGATGATGATGCTATATACATTTGGATTTCAGCATCACAGTGATCACTGTAAATAAATCTAATACAAATAAAGGTTGTATCTTTTAATTTCGAGTCAGAAAACATATTGACTTGAGATCCTTGATCGACCACAAGAGGTTGAGTTTTTTTGAGTCACTTCCTTCTTCAATTATTATTTGACTTGATGTGGTATATGAGACTTAGAGGTTCTTCGTTTTGTCTAGGACCTGTGAATCATTAACCTTCCACTTTCGATATATTTCAGGGATTATCGTGGAAGCATAACTCACACTTTCTTCCTCGACTGATTTTTTGTTTCCCATAAAATGTTCACTACAAATTGTGTCGTCAGGTTTGGGATACCATGGCAACCCATCAACATTAAAATAATAAAGATAATAATAAATATCACATAAAATATAGCGCGAATAAAATTGATCAGCTTTGAAAAGGTTACTTTGCTTACTTATTCCTTTTCACAGTAGCATCTATCCATTTATTTCTTTGATTTAATTTCCAGTCCAATGTAGGAAATATATAGAACTCACACCGACTCTTTTTGCAGTTCAAAACACAAAAACATCTATTATTAGGCAATTTAAATTTTTATATTTATTACGAATTCCGTCCAAATTGACTTTACTTTCCCGGATTGTTGCGTATTTCTGCCACGGCAAGCGCTGCGATCGCTTTACTATACCCCCACCATGTACTTCGCGAATCTACAACATTCGGCGTAATGTCAAGCGGCGAGGTATACGTAGCAGAGCCTTGCTCATAAAATATCTGTTTCTGTTTGATCCTATAATGTATAAAAAAATTAGATTGTCTACATTAGCAAGAGTTGTATCAAGAACAATTGGAGAGAAGTAGATAATCTTGCTATTGGAAGTGAAAATATAAAGACTTTCGAAGTGCCCATAAAAGTTTAAAAAGTTAAAAAGAAAATGATTAAGGATCTCTTCATTACTGACAAAACATTTTGATGGAGTTTGGACTTGCTATTATGGAGTTGAAGTTATTATTTTTAACCATTTGCTGGCAAGTCGAGTTTAAATTGAATTGTGTTTGAATGGCTGTCAGATTCAATGAAATTTTATTTTGTGGTTGGACTTTCTGTAGAAGCTTCTACATATTATTTATGGAACCGTTGACTTGGTTTGTTTTTATTGTACTTAGATTAAGTTTGTGTTGGTGGTAAAAACAATTAACAATATGTCAACTCATACCAGGCACCTATTAGGACGTGTTCAGATGGTGAAAGTCTGAAAATTTAATTTTACTATGTTTTTGTCGACTTCATTAGTTGAGTCTTATACTTTGTGAGTGGGATATGATATATATATTGGGATATCATAATGAGGATAACGAAACAAAATAAGGAAAAATTATTGTTTGATAGCTTAGAATACCCACACCATGTACTTATAAGTCCATGCGGCCACGATTTCGGTCTACACAGAACCGCGTGTAGTTGATTTAATCCAGCTCCATCGACAAATCGTTGTTTCGAGTCCAGACTCGTCTACCCAGGTAAACTTTGTGGTTGATGGAATGTTTGTAAAATCCCTCGCGATACACGAGTTACTCCAAGAGCGGAATACGTGCTTGATATACAACATTGCAAATGATTTAAGTGAACAAAATGTTCAATCACGCATTGTCAATAAACACGATCAATCTAGAACGATAATTCAACGATATGCAAAATGATCTCGTATATTTATAGTATGGCGCGTTCGCAAAGTTTCGGCGTCGAATTAACTGTTTAATATTTGATTTAGTCCTGCTCAATCTCAAGTGTGTAACTTTATAATATTAGTTCAATAGTTATATATCGATATGTACTCGCGTGCGTAAGATAATAGCTTGTCGTTCAATTATATCAGCTGCTAGAACGGGTGAAGGATAATAACTTATCAAGTAGTTCGGCGTTGTGGTGAGTTCAAATGTTTGTTATATATAGTAATTGTTATACAAGGTTATATAGTGAATCTTACTCGCGATAAATCTTATATTTAAGGCATAAATACCTCGGTATTTGCCAACGTTTCGGCTGACTTGCTTCAGCCGTGGTGCGTGAAGCGGTTGAAATAAAAAAATACAAGAATTTCAACCGGGAGGATGGATTTAGATTATCAACTTTACCACTGCTCTCTGCATTTATATAAATACTAGAGGACGCCAGCAGCTACGCCTGCATTTTCCATGATCCCGTGGGAATTTCGAGAAATCCCTTCTTAGTGCACCCCTACGGTCCCCAAGGAACATACATGCCAAATTTCAGCTTCCTGCGCCCAATAGTTTCGGCTGTAGCGTGTCTGTCAGTCAGTCAGTAACGCAAGGATTTTATATATTAAGATATATAGGTATGTTTTATAATGGAATTATATATGTATTATAATTATGTATTGTTTGTATGTATATTATGTATTATTTGTATGTATAGATAATGTATACCTTATGTTTTTGTATATATATATATATAATACCTACATATGTATGTACATTGTATTTAAATAACTATAAGTTTCCAGATATATTTGATCACTACACCATCAAACCTATCCTTTTCAGTCTGTTCTGGTGTCGGAGTATAAAAACCACCCAAAGACCGCCGATGATTGTCGGAACTCAAACGGTTATCGAATGCCTTATATGCTTGGCAAAGCACGTTCTGAGGTAAATGCAACAAGAACCGGTCACCCATACCATAATTTTATTTTAATTTTTTATTTTTTTATTTATTGAGATAAAAACGGCGTAAACCACATACAAATATCTCACAAGTATGTATATACAAACAAACACAAATCATATACATAACTTATACAAACAAAAACACAAACACATGATACAATACAGAACAATATAGAAAAGTAATAATAAATAATTATACACCGAGAGTAACAATAAATAAAAGTAAGTATGTAAAAAGTAATAAAATTTCCAGTATGTCAACATCATAGATGTCATTCCTTTTACATCTGTCCCATTGGTCGATTATATTCTCATAATACCGCTGGAAGACAGTCACAATAGATGCCCAATTATCAACTAAAATATCACAGTCTGTGTTGACGGCGAGAAGTGCATTGAGGTGATGGCGCGCACGGATTAGCGGTGACTTAGATCTCGCCACAGTACGACTGGGATACTCGTGGAAGAGGTTGTGTGGCCGACCACGCCTGTTTGCCGACACTCCGGGTTCATCTGGAACAAAGAACGTGCATAACATATTGTGTAGCTGAAGTGAGTCGACAGAGCCTCTAAGCACCTTGCAGCAGATAGTAAGCTGATCTAAAGTCCTTCTCACTTCTAAAGAGTTGTATCCAAGCTGACCAAGAAGGAATTTTGTCGGATATCGAAATGGATAGTATCCACGGCACATTTTGTAAAGCGCCCTTAAAAAGGCCTTTTGTACCTTTTCAAGCATCTGCGTGTACTTGACTTGATGCGGGTTCCAAACACATGCGCTGGATTCGAGCTTGCTTCTAACTAAGGTGTTATAAAGTGTTCTAATAACTTGGGGGTTGGCAAAGTCCTTAACGTTACGTAATACAAAGCCGGTTAAAGTAAAGTAGGTTATTTTTCACACCACTTTCGGAAGGTGTAAGTGTTGCTTTACTTTTTCCGTCAATTACGAGCAAGTCAAGCCACAATACTATGAGCGATACTATTATCGCAAGGGTAGATGTGTAACTTTTCTACAACATATTCAAATCAATTTCATCTCAATTTGAACACAATCCATTCATATTTGTCTACGTGTAACACGTTACGTGAAATTCGTGTTCCAAACTGCGCGGCTAAAATGGCTGCAAGATTATTGCCCTGTGTATTCGGAATACAGTACAGACAATAATAACTCTTGTATTGATGTAATCTGGACTGAAACACTCGGGCATTGTTGCTTGTGCGGTGGCTCTATTCGGCCATAATATGAAATTACATACACACATACATACATAGTCTCACGGCTGTTTCCCCGAAGGGGTAGACAGAGGCATATTAAACGCCCACTTTTCGCCAGTGTTTTGATCCCACGTAATAGGTGGCGAGCCTATTGCCGCTTATCGGGATATTTTGTTTGCTAGAGCCTCGTCCGTTGATCGGCAGGTGCACCACTTGCAGGTGAGGTTGGCTTGGGACCTTGGATATTAAATTAGTAGTTGCAAAGCTAGATTTTGTAAGATCAAATGAAATATTCGTGAGATTGTGGTTCTGCGTACACCAAATGATACACTCAATGCTGAAAATGTCAAGATAGTTTTCATATTTATCAAAAAAATTGTAAGTCCGTTTTAATGGAAACTGGAATTTTTTTCATAGTTGATCTTGTTAATAAAAACTCATCATTGCTAAATAACACACCAGCAAGAACTAGGAGTTTTTGATCATTTTTAATTGATGAAATACCAACAAATTCTTGGCTTTTTGTTTCGGTAGATTGATCCTCATACGATTTTTTGTCAGTACAATAGCTTTTATTTTTCTTTCTTGAATTATTTGTCATTACAATATTTGATGTTGTTGCTATATATTTATTTACAATATTTGATGACCGTGTGGTGACGGATTAAGAATACGGAATGTCACCACCCCATATCATCCCACGGGTGTCGTAAGAGCCGACAGAGGTAGCATATTATGCAGAGAACAGTACTGTAAGAGAAGGAAAACTTGATACTAACCCTATACCAACCCGTTTGGCCAGCGTGGTATAGTAGGCCAATTCCTCCTTTCATAGGAGAGGCCTAGTCCAGCAGTGGACTGTTAAAGGCTGTTGATGATGATGATGATGATGCTATATACATTTGGATTTCAGCATCACAGTGATCACTGTAAATAAATCTAATACAAATAAAGGTTGTATCTTTTAATTTCGAGTCAGAAAACATATTGACTTGAGATCCTTGATCGACCACAAGAGGTTGAGTTTTTTTGAGTCACTTCCTTCTTCAATTATTATTTGACTTGATGTGGTATATGAGACTTAGAGGTTCTTCGTTTTGTCTAGGACCTGTGAATCATTAACCTTCCACTTTCGATATATTTCAGGGATTATCGTGGAAGCATAACTCACACTTTCTTCCTCGACTGATTTTTTGTTTCCCATAAAATGTTCACTACAAATTGTGTCGTCAGGTTTGGGATACCATGGCAATCCATCAACATTAAAATAATAAAGATAATAATAAATATCACATAAAATATAGCGCGAATAAAATTGATCAGCTTTGAAAAGGTTACTTTGCTTACTTATTCCTTTTCACAGTAGCATCTATCCATTTATTTCTTTGATTTAATTTCCAGTCCAATGTAGGAAATATATAGAACTCACACCGACTCTTTTTGCAGTTCAAAACACAAAAACATCTATTATTAGGCAATTTAAATTTTTATATTTATTACGAATTCCGTCCAAATTGACTTTACTTTCCCGGATTGTTGCGTATTTCTGCCACGGCAAGCGCTGCGATCGCTTTACTATACCCCCACCATGTACTTCGCGAATCTACAACATTCGGCGTAATGTCAAGCGGCGAGGTATACGTAGCAGAGCCTTGCTCATAAAATATCTGTTTCTGTTTGATCCTATAATGTATAAAAAAATTAGATTGTCTACATTAGCAAGAGTTGTATCAAGAACAATTGGAGAGAAGTAGATAATCTTGCTATTGGAAGTGAAAATATAAAGACTTTCGAAGTGCCCATAAAAGTTTAAAAAGTTAAAAAGAAAATGATTAAGGATCTCTTCATTACTGACAAAACATTTTGATGGAGTTTGGACTTGCTATTATGGAGTTGAAGTTATTATTTTTAACCATTTGCTGGCAAGTCGAGTTTAAATTGAATTGTGTTTGAATGGCTGTCAGATTCAATGAAATTTTATTTTGTGGTTGGACTTTCTGTAGAAGCTTCTACATATTATTTATGGAACCGTTGACTTGGTTTGTTTTTATTGTACTTAGATTAAGTTTGTGTTGGTGGTAAAAACAATTAACAATATGTCAACTCATACCAGGCACCTATTAGGACGTGTTCAGATGGTGAAAGTCTGAAAATTTAATTTTACTATGTTTTTGTCGACTTCATTAGTTGAGTCTTATACTTTGTGAGTGGGATATGATATATATATTGGGATATCATAATGAGGATAACGAAACAAAATAAGGCAAAATTATTGTTTGATAGCTTAGAATACCCACACCATGTACTTATAAGTCCATGCGGCCACGATTTCGGTCTACACAGAACCGCGTGTAGTTGATTTAATCCAGCTCCATCGACAAATCGTTGTTTCGAGTCCAGACTCGTCTACCCAGGTAAACTTTGTGGTTGATGGAATGTTTGTAAAATCCCTCGCGATACACGAGTTACTCCAAGAGCGGAATACGTGCTTGATATACAACATTGCAAATGATTTAAGTGAACAAAATGTTCAATCACGCATTGTCAATAAACACGATCAATCTAGAACGATAATTCAACGATATGCAAAATGATCTCGTATATTTATAGTATGGCGCGTTCGCAAAGTTTCGGCGTCGAATTAACTGTTTAATATTTGATTTAGTCCTGCTCAATCTCAAGTGTGTAACTTTATAATATTAGTTCAATAGTTATATATCGATATGTACTCGCGTGCGTAAGATAATAGCTTGTCGTTCAATTATATCAGCTGCTAGAACGGGTGAAGGATAATAACTTATCAAGTAGTTGGGCGTTGTGGTGAGTTCAAATGTTTGTTATATATAGTAATTGTTATACAAGGTTATATAGCGAACCTTACTCGCGATAAATCTTATATTTAAGGCATAAATACCTCGGTATTTGCCAACGTTTCGGCTGACTTGCTTCAGCCGTGGTGCGTGAAGCGGTTGAAATAAAAAAATACAAGAATTTCAACCGGGAGGATGGATTTAGATTATCAACTTTACCACTGCTCTCTGCATTTATATAAATACTAGAGGACGCCAGCAGCTACGCCTGCATTTTCCATGATCCCGTGGGAATTTCGAGAAATCCCTTCTTAGTGCACCCCTACGGTCCCCAAGGAACATACATGCCAAATTTCAGCTTCCTGCGCCCAATAGTTTCGGCTGTAGCGTGTCTGTCAGTCAGTCAGTAACGCAAGGATTTTATATATTAAGATATATAGGTATGTTTTATAATGGAATTATATATGTATTATAATTATGTATTGTTTGTATGTATATTATGTATTATTTGTATGTATAGATAATGTATACCTTATGTTTTTGTATATATATATATATAATACCTACATATGTATGTACATTGTATTTAAATAACTATAAGTTTCCAGATATATTTGATCACTACACCATCAAACCTATCCTTTTCAGTCTGTTCTGGTGTCGGAGTATAAAAACCACCCAAAGACCGCCGATGATTGTCGGAACTCAAACGGTTATCGAATGCCTTATATGCTTGGCAAAGCACGTTCTGAGGTAAATGCAACAAGAACCGGTCACCCATACCATAATTTTATTTTAATTTTTTATTTTTTTATTTATTGAGATAAAAACGGCGTAAACCACATACAAATATCTCACAAGTATGTATATACAAACAAACACAAATCATATACATAACTTATACAAACAAAAACACAAACACATGATACAATACAGAACAAAATAGAAAAGTAATAATAAATAATTATACACCGAGAGTAACAATAAATAAAAGTAAGTATGTAAAAAGTAATAAAATTTCCAGTATGTCAACATCATAGATGTCATTCCTTTTACATCTGTCCCATTGGTCGATTATATTCTCATAATACCGCTGGAAGACAGTCACAATAGATGCCCAATTATCAACTAAAATATCACAGTCTGTGTTGACGGCGAGAAGTGCATTGAGGTGATGGCGCGCACGGATTAGCGGTGACTTAGATCTCGCCACAGTACGACTGGGATACTCGTGGAAGAGGTTGTGTGGCCGACCACGCCTGTTTGCCGACACTCCGGGTTCATCTGGAACAAAGAACGTGCATAACATATTGTGTAGCTGAAGTGAGTCGACAGAGCCTCTAAGCACCTTGCAGCAGATAGTAAGCTGATCTAAAGTCCTTCTCACTTCTAAAGAGTTGTATCCAAGCTGACCAAGAAGGAATTTTGTCGGATATCGAAATGGATAGTATCCACGGCACATTTTGTAAAGCGCCCTTAAAAAGGCCTTTTGTACCTTTTCAAGCATCTGCGTGTACTTGACTTGATGCGGGTTCCAAACACATGCGCTGGATTCGAGCTTGCTTCTAACTAAGGTGTTATAAAGTGTTCTAATAACTTGGGGGTTGGCAAAGTCCTTAACGTTACGTAATACAAAGCCGGTTAAAGTAAAGTAGGTTATTTTTCACACCACTTTCGGAAGGTGTAAGTGTTGCTTTACTTTTTCCGTCAATTACGAGCAAGTCAAGCCACAATACTATGAGCGATACTATTATCGCAAGGGTAGATGTGTAACTTTTCTACAACATATTCAAATCAATTTCATCTCAATTTGAACACAATCCATTCATATTTGTCTACGTGTAACACGTTACGTGAAATTCGTGTTCCAAACTGCGCGGCTAAAATGGCTGCAAGATTATTGCCCTGTGTATTCGGAATACAGTACAGACAATAATAACTCTTGTATTGATGTAATCTGGACTGAAACACTCGGGCATTGTTGCTTGTGCGGTGGCTCTATTCGGCCATAATATGAAATTACATACACACATACATACATAGTCTCACGGCTGTTTCCCCGAAGGGGTAGACAGAGGCATATTAAACGCCCACTTTTCGCCAGTGTTTTGATCCCACGTAATAGGTGGCGAGCCTATTGCCGCTTATCGGGATATTTTGTTTGCTAGAGCCTCGTCCGTTGATCGGCAGGTGCACCACTTGCAGGTGAGGTTGGCTTGGGACCTTGGATATTAAATTAGTAGTTGCAAAGCTAGATTTTGTAAGATCAAATGAAATATTCGTGAGATTGTGGTTCTGCGTACACCAAATGATACACTCAATGCTGAAAATGTCAAGATAGTTTTCATATTTATCAAAAAAATTGTAAGTCCGTTTTAATGGAAACTGGATTTTTTTTCATAGTTGATCTTGTTGATAAAAACTCATCATTGCTAAATAACACACCAGCAAGAACTAGGAGTTTTTGATCATTTTTAATTGATGAAATACCAACAAATTCTTGGCTTTTTGTTTCGGTAGATTGATCCTCATACGATTTTTTGTCAGTACAATAGCTTTTATTTTTCTTTCTTGAATTATTTGTCATTACAATATTTGATGTTGTTGCTATATATTTATTTACAATATTTGATGACCGTGTGGTGACGGATTAAGAATACGGAATGTCACCACCCCATATCATCCCACGGGTGTCGTAAGAGCCGACAGAGGTAGCATATTATGCAGAGAACAGCACTGTAAGAGAAGGAAAACTTGATACTAACCCTATACCAACCCGTTTGGCCAGCGTGGTATAGTAGGCCAATTCCTCCTTTCATAGGAGAGGCCTAGTCCAGCAGTGGACTGTTAAAGGCTGTTGATGATGATGATGATGATGCTATATACATTTGGATTTCAGCATCACAGTGATCACTGTAAATAAATCTAATACAAATAAAGGTTGTATCTTTTAATTTCGAGTCAGAAAACATATTGACTTGAGATCCTTGATCGACCACAAGAGGTTGAGTTTTTTTGAGTCACTTCCTTCTTCAATTATTATTTGACTTGATGTGGTATATGAGACTTAGAGGTTCTTCGTTTTGTCTAGGACCTGTGAATCATTAACCTTCCACTTTCGATATATTTCAGGGATTATCGTGGAAGCATAACTCACACTTTCTTCCTCGACTGATTTTTTGTTTCCCATAAAATGTTCACTACAAATTGTGTCGTCAGGTTTGGGATACCATGGCAACCCATCAACATTAAAATAATAAAGATAATAATAAATATCACATAAAATATAGCGCGAATAAAATTGATCAGCTTTGAAAAGGTTACTTTGCTTACTTATTCCTTTTCACAGTAGCATCTATCCATTTATTTCTTTGATTTAATTTCCAGTCCAATGTAGGAAATATATAGAACTCACACCGACTCTTTTTGCAGTTCAAAACACAAAAACATCTATTATTAGGCAATTTAAATTTTTATATTTATTACGAATTCCGTCCAAATTGACTTTACTTTCCCGGATTGTTGCGTATTTCTGCCACGGCAAGCGCTGCGATCGCTTTACTATACCCCCACCATGTACTTCGCGAATCTACAACATTCGGCGTAATGTCAAGCGGCGAGGTATACGTAGCAGAGCCTTGCTCATAAAATATCTGTTTCTGTTTGATCCTATAATGTATAAAAAAATTAGATTGTCTACATTAGCAAGAGTTGTATCAAGAACAATTGGAGAGAAGTAGATAATCTTGCTATTGGAAGTGAAAATATAAAGACTTTCGAAGTGCCCATAAAAGTTTAAAAAGTTAAAAAGAAAATGATTAAGGATCTCTTCATTACTGACAAAACATTTTGATGGAGTTTGGACTTGCTATTATGGAGTTGAAGTTATTATTTTTAACCATTTGCTGGCAAGTCGAGTTTAAATTGAATTGTGTTTGAATGGCTGTCAGATTCAATGAAATTTTATTTTGTGGTTGGACTTTCTGTAGAAGCTTCTACATATTATTTATGGAACCGTTGACTTGGTTTGTTTTTATTGTACTTAGATTAAGTTTGTGTTGGTGGTAAAAACAATTAACAATATGTCAACTCATACCAGGCACCTATTAGGACGTGTTCAGATGGTGAAAGTCTGAAAATTTAATTTTACTATGTTTTTGTCGACTTCATTAGTTGAGTCTTATACTTTGTGAGTGGGATATGATATATATATTGGGATATCATAATGAGGATAACGAAACAAAATAAGGCAAAATTATTGTTTGATAGCTTAGAATACCCACACCATGTACTTATAAGTCCATGCGGCCACGATTTCGGTCTACACAGAACCGCGTGTAGTTGATTTAATCCAGCTCCATCGACAAATCGTTGTTTCGAGTCCAGACTCGTCTACCCAGGTAAACTTTGTGGTTGATGGAATGTTTGTAAAATCCCTCGCGATACACGAGTTACTCCAAGAGCGGAATACGTGCTTGATATACAACATTGCAAATGATTTAAGTGAACAAAATGTTCAATCACGCATTGTCAATAAACACGATCAATCTAGAACGATAATTCAACGATATGCAAAATGATCTCGTATATTTATAGTATGGCGCGTTCGCAAAGTTTCGGCGTCGAATTAACTGTTTAATATTTGATTTAGTCCTGCTCAATCTCAAGTGTGTAACTTTATAATATTAGTTCAATAGTTATATATCGATATGTACTCGCGTGCGTAAGATAATAGCTTGTCGTTCAATTATATCAGCTGCTAGAACGGGTGAAGGATAATAACTTATCAAGTAGTTCGGCGTTGTGGTGAGTTCAAATGTTTGTTATATATAGTAATTGTTATACAAGGTTATATAGTGAATCTTACTCGCGATAAATCTTATATTTAAGGCATAAATACCTCGGTATTTGCCAACGTTTCGGCTGACTTGCTTCAGCCGTGGTGCGTGAAGCGGTTGAAATAAAAAAATACAAGAATTTCAACCGGGAGGATGGATTTAGATTATCAACTTTACCACTGCTCTCTGCATTTATATAAATACTAGAGGACGCCAGCAGCTACGCCTGCATTTTCCATGATCCCGTGGGAATTTCGAGAAATCCCTTCTTAGTGCACCCCTACGGTCCCCAAGGAACATACATGCCAAATTTCAGCTTCCTGCGCCCAATAGTTTCGGCTGTAGCGTGTCTGTCAGTCAGTCAGTAACGCAAGGATTTTATATATTAAGATATATAGGTATGTTTTATAATGGAATTATATATGTATTATAATTATGTATTGTTTGTATGTATATTATGTATTATTTGTATGTATAGATAATGTATACCTTATGTTTTTGTATATATATATATATAATACCTACATATGTATGTACATTGTATTTAAATAACTATAAGTTTCCAGATATATTTGATCACTACACCATCAAACCTATCCTTTTCAGTCTGTTCTGGTGTCGGAGTATAAAAACCACCCAAAGACCGCCGATGATTGTCGGAACTCAAACGGTTATCGAATGCCTTATATGCTTGGCAAAGCACGTTCTGAGGTAAATGCAACAAGAACCGGTCACCCATACCATAATTTTATTTTAATTTTTTATTTTTTTATTTATTGAGATAAAAACGGCGTAAACCACATACAAATATCTCACAAGTATGTATATACAAACAAACACAAATCATATACATAACTTATACAAACAAAAACACAAACACATGATACAATACAGAACAATATAGAAAAGTAATAATAAATAATTATACACCGAGAGTAACAATAAATAAAAGTAAGTATGTAAAAAGTAATAAAATTTCCAGTATGTCAACATCATAGATGTCATTCCTTTTACATCTGTCCCATTGGTCGATTATATTCTCATAATACCGCTGGAAGACAGTCACAATAGATGCCCAATTATCAACTAAAATATCACAGTCTGTGTTGACGGCGAGAAGTGCATTGAGGTGATGGCGCGCACGGATTAGCGGTGACTTAGATCTCGCCACAGTACGACTGGGATACTCGTGGAAGAGGTTGTGTGGCCGACCACGCCTGTTTGCCGACACTCCGGGTTCATCTGGAACAAAGAACGTGCATAACATATTGTGTAGCTGAAGTGAGTCGACAGAGCCTCTAAGCACCTTGCAGCAGATAGTAAGCTGATCTAAAGTCCTTCTCACTTCTAAAGAGTTGTATCCAAGCTGACCAAGAAGGAATTTTGTCGGATATCGAAATGGATAGTATCCACGGCACATTTTGTAAAGCGCCCTTAAAAAGGCCTTTTGTACCTTTTCAAGCATCTGCGTGTACTTGACTTGATGCGGGTTCCAAACACATGCGCTGGATTCGAGCTTGCTTCTAACTAAGGTGTTATAAAGTGTTCTAATAACTTGGGGGTTGGCAAAGTCCTTAACGTTACGTAATACAAAGCCGGTTAAAGTAAAGTAGGTTATTTTTCACACCACTTTCGGAAGGTGTAAGTGTTGCTTTACTTTTTCCGTCAATTACGAGCAAGTCAAGCCACAATACTATGAGCGATACTATTATCGCAAGGGTAGATGTGTAACTTTTTTACAACATATTCAAATCAATTTCATCTCAATTTGAACACAATCCATTCATATTTGTCTACGTGTAACACGTTACGTGAAATTCGTGTTCCAAACTGCGCGGCTAAAATGGCTGCAAGATTATTGCCCTGTGTATTCGGAATACAGTACAGACAATAATAACTCTTGTATTGATGTAATCTGGACTGAAACACTCGGGCATTGTTGCTTGTGCGGTGGCTCTATTCGGCCATAATATGAAATTACATACACACATACATACATAGTCTCACGGCTGTTTCCCCGAAGGGGTAGACAGAGGCATATTAAACGCCCACTTTTCGCCAGTGTTTTGATCCCACGTGATAGGTGGCGAGCCTATTGCCGCTTATCGGGATATTTTGTTTGCTAGAGCCTCGTCCGTTGATCGGCAGGTGCACCACTTGCAGGTGAGGTTGGCTTGGGACCTTGGATATTAAATTAGTAGTTGCAAAGCTAGATTTTGTAAGATCAAATGAAATATTCGTGAGATTGTGGTTCTGCGTACACCAAATGATACACTCAATGCTGAAAATGTCAAGATAGTTTTCATATTTATCAAAAAAATTGTAAGTCCGTTTTAATGGAAACTGGAATTTTTTTCATAGTTGATCTTGTTGATAAAAACTCATCATTGCTAAATAACACACCAGCAAGAACTAGGAGTTTTTGATCATTTTTAATTGATGAAATACCAACAAATTCTTGGCTTTTTGTTTCGGTAGATTGATCCTCATACGATTTTTTGTCAGTACAATAGCTTTTATTTTTCTTTCTTGAATTATTTGTCATTACAATATTTGATGTTGTTGCTATATATTTATTTACAATATTTGATGACCGTGTGGTGACGGATTAAGAATACGGAATGTCACCACCCCATATCATCCCACGGGTGTCGTAAGAGCCGACAGAGGTAGCATATTATGCAGAGAACAGCACTGTAAGAGAAGGAAAACTTGATACTAACCCTATACCAACCCGTTTGGCCAGCGTGGTATAGTAGGCCAATTCCTCCTTTCATAGGAGAGGCCTAGTCCAGCAGTGGACTGTTAAAGGCTGTTGATGATGATGATGATGATGCTATATACATTTGGATTTCAGCATCACAGTGATCACTGTAAATAAATCTAATACAAATAAAGGTTGTATCTTTTAATTTCGAGTCAGAAAACATATTGACTTGAGATCCTTGATCGACCACAAGAGGTTGAGTTTTTTTGAGTCACTTCCTTCTTCAATTATTATTTGACTTGATGTGGTATATGAGACTTAGAGGTTCTTCGTTTTGTCTAGGACCTGTGAATCATTAACCTTCCACTTTCGATATATTTCAGGGATTATCGTGGAAGCATAACTCACACTTTCTTCCTCGACTGATTTTTTGTTTCCCATAAAATGTTCACTACAAATTGTGTCGTCAGGTTTGGGATACCATGGCAACCCATCAACATTAAAATAATAAAGATAATAATAAATATCACATAAAATATAGCGCGAATAAAATTGATCAGCTTTGAAAAGGTTACTTTGCTTACTTATTCCTTTTCACAGTAGCATCTATCCATTTATTTCTTTGATTTAATTTCCAGTCCAATGTAGGAAATATATAGAACTCACACCGACTCTTTTTGCAGTTCAAAACACAAAAACATCTATTATTAGGCAATTTAAATTTTTATATTTATTACGAATTCCGTCCAAATTGACTTTACTTTCCCGGATTGTTGCGTATTTCTGCCACGGCAAGCGCTGCGATCGCTTTACTATACCCCCACCATGTACTTCGCGAATCTACAACATTCGGCGTAATGTCAAGCGGCGAGGTATACGTAGCAGAGCCTTGCTCATAAAATATCTGTTTCTGTTTGATCCTATAATGTATAAAAAAATTAGATTGTCTACATTAGCAAGAGTTGTATCAAGAACAATTGGAGAGAAGTAGATAATCTTGCTATTGGAAGTGAAAATATAAAGACTTTCGAAGTGCCCATAAAAGTTTAAAAAGTTAAAAAGAAAATGATTAAGGATCTCTTCATTACTGACAAAACATTTTGATGGAGTTTGGACTTGCTATTATGGAGTTGAAGTTATTATTTTTAACCATTTGCTGGCAAGTCGAGTTTAAATTGAATTGTGTTTGAATGGCTGTCAGATTCAATGAAATTTTATTTTGTGGTTGGACTTTCTGTAGAAGCTTCTACATATTATTTATGGAACCGTTGACTTGGTTTGTTTTTATTGTACTTAGATTAAGTTTGTGTTGGTGGTAAAAACAATTAACAATATGTCAACTCATACCAGGCACCTATTAGGACGTGTTCAGATGGTGAAAGTCTGAAAATTTAATTTTACTATGTTTTTGTCGACTTCATTAGTTGAGTCTTATACTTTGTGAGTGGGATATGATATATATATTGGGATATCATAATGAGGATAACGAAACAAAATAAGGCAAAATTATTGTTTGATAGCTTAGAATACCCACACCATGTACTTATAAGTCCATGCGGCCACGATTTCGGTCTACACAGAACCGCGTGTAGTTGATTTAATCCAGCTCCATCGACAAATCGTTGTTTCGAGTCCAGACTCGTCTACCCAGGTAAACTTTGTGGTTGATGGAATGTTTGTAAAATCCCTCGCGATACACGAGTTACTCCAAGAGCGGAATACGTGCTTGATATACAACATTGCAAATGATTTAAGTGAACAAAATGTTCAATCACGCATTGTCAATAAACACGATCAATCTAGAACGATAATTCAACGATATGCAAAATGATCTCGTATATTTATAGTATGGCGCGTTCGCAAAGTTTCGGCGTCGAATTAACTGTTTAATATTTGATTTAGTCCTGCTCAATCTCAAGTGTGTAACTTTATAATATTAGTTCAATAGTTATATATCGATATGTACTCGCGTGCGTAAGATAATAGCTTGTCGTTCAATTATATCAGCTGCTAGAACGGGTGAAGGATAATAACTTATCAAGTAGTTCGGCGTTGTGGTGAGTTCAAATGTTTGTTATATATAGTAATTGTTATACAAGGTTATATAGTGAATCTTACTCGCGATAAATCTTATATTTAAGGCATAAATACCTCGGTATTTGCCAACGTTTCGGCTGACTTGCTTCAGCCGTGGTGCGTGAAGCGGTTGAAATAAAAAAATACAAGAATTTCAACCGGGAGGATGGATTTAGATTATCAACTTTACCACTGCTCTCTGCATTTATATAAATACTAGAGGACGCCAGCAGCTACGCCTGCATTTTCCATGATCCCGTGGGAATTTCGAGAAATCCCTTCTTAGTGCACCCCTACGGTCCCCAAGGAACATACATGCCAAATTTCAGCTTCCTGCGCCCAATAGTTTCGGCTGTAGCGTGTCTGTCAGTCAGTCAGTAACGCAAGGATTTTATATATTAAGATATATAGGTATGTTTTATAATGGAATTATATATGTATTATAATTATGTATTGTTTGTATGTATATTATGTATTATTTGTATGTATAGATAATGTATACCTTATGTTTTTGTATATATATATATATAATACCTACATATGTATGTACATTGTATTTAAATAACTATAAGTTTCCAGATATATTTGATCACTACACCATCAAACCTATCCTTTTCAGTCTGTTCTGGTGTCGGAGTATAAAAACCACCCAAAGACCGCCGATGATTGTCGGAACTCAAACGGTTATCGAATGCCTTATATGCTTGGCAAAGCACGTTCTGAGGTAAATGCAACAAGAACCGGTCACCCATACCATAATTTTATTTTAATTTTTTATTTTTTTATTTATTGAGATAAAAACGGCGTAAACCACATACAAATATCTCACAAGTATGTATATACAAACAAACACAAATCATATACATAACTTATACAAACAAAAACACAAACACATGATACAATACAGAACAATATAGAAAAGTAATAATAAATAATTATACACCGAGAGTAACAATAAATAAAAGTAAGTATGTAAAAAGTAATAAAATTTCCAGTATGTCAACATCATAGATGTCATTCCTTTTACATCTGTCCCATTGGTCGATTATATTCTCATAATACCGCTGGAAGACAGTCACAATAGATGCCCAATTATCAACTAAAATATCACAGTCTGTGTTGACGGCGAGAAGTGCATTGAGGTGATGGCGCGCACGGATTAGCGGTGACTTAGATCTCGCCACAGTACGACTGGGATACTCGTGGAAGAGGTTGTGTGGCCGACCACGCCTGTTTGCCGACACTCCGGGTTCATCTGGAACAAAGAACGTGCATAACATATTGTGTAGCTGAAGTGAGTCGACAGAGCCTCTAAGCACCTTGCAGCAGATAGTAAGCTGATCTAAAGTCCTTCTCACTTCTAAAGAGTTGTATCCAAGCTGACCAAGAAGGAATTTTGTCGGATATCGAAATGGATAGTATCCACGGCACATTTTGTAAAGCGCCCTTAAAAAGGCCTTTTGTACCTTTTCAAGCATCTGCGTGTACTTGACTTGATGCGGGTTCCAAACACATGCGCTGGATTCGAGCTTGCTTCTAACTAAGGTGTTATAAAGTGTTCTAATAACTTGGGGGTTGGCAAAGTCCTTAACGTTACGTAATACAAAGCCGGTTAAAGTAAAGTAGGTTATTTTTCACACCACTTTCGGAAGGTGTAAGTGTTGCTTTACTTTTTCCGTCAATTACGAGCAAGTCAAGCCACAATACTATGAGCGATACTATTATC
Organism: Euclidia mi; assembly: GCA_944739405.2. Lineage (NCBI taxonomy): Eukaryota > Metazoa > Arthropoda > Insecta > Lepidoptera > Erebidae > Euclidia > Euclidia mi. Next base: position 87,203,282 of record OX123186.2, on the reverse strand, counting down.
GCAAGGGTAGATGTGTAACTTTTCTACAACATATTCAAATCAATTTCATCTCAATTTGAACACAATCCATTCATATTTGTCTACGTGTAACACGTTACGTGAAATTCGTGTTCCAAACTGCGCGGCTAAAATGGCTGCAAGATTATTGCCCTGTGTATTCGGAATACAGTACAGACAATAATAACTCTTGTATTGATGTAATCTGGACTGAAACACTCGGGCATTGTTGCTTGTGCGGTGGCTCTATTCGGCCATAATATGAAATTACATACACACATACATACATAGTCTCACGGCTGTTTCCCCGAAGGGGTAGACAGAGGCATATTAAACGCCCACTTTTCGCCAGTGTTTTGATCCCACGTAATAGGTGGCGAGCCTATTGCCGCTTATCGGGATATTTTGTTTGCTAGAGCCTCGTCCGTTGATCGGCAGGTGCACCACTTGCAGGTGAGGTTGGCTTGGGACCTTGGATATTAAATTAGTAGTTGCAAAGCTAGATTTTGTAAGATCAAATGAAATATTCGTGAGATTGTGGTTCTGCGTACACCAAATGATACACTCAATGCTGAAAATGTCAAGATAGTTTTCATATTTATCAAAAAAATTGTAAGTCCGTTTTAATGGAAACTGGAATTTTTTTCATAGTTGATCTTGTTGATAAAAACTCATCATTGCTAAATAACACACCAGCAAGAACTAGGAGTTTTTGATCATTTTTAATTGATGAAATACCAACAAATTCTTGGCTTTTTGTTTCGGTAGATTGATCCTCATACGATTTTTTGTCAGTACAATAGCTTTTATTTTTCTTTCTTGAATTATTTGTCATTACAATATTTGATGTTGTTGCTATATATTTATTTACAATATTTGATGACCGTGTGGTGACGGATTAAGAATACGGAATGTCACCACCCCATATCATCCCACGGGTGTCGTAAGAGCCGACAGAGGTAGCATATTATGCAGAGAACAGCACTGTAAGAGAAGGAAAACTTGATACTAACCCTATACCAACCCGTTTGGCCAGCGTGGTATAGTAGGCCAATTCCTCCTTTCATAGGAGAGGCCTAGTCCAGCAGTGGACTGTTAAAGGCTGTTGATGATGATGATGATGATGCTATATACATTTGGATTTCAGCATCACAGTGATCACTGTAAATAAATCTAATACAAATAAAGGTTGTATCTTTTAATTTCGAGTCAGAAAACATATTGACTTGAGATCCTTGATCGACCACAAGAGGTTGAGTTTTTTTGAGTCACTTCCTTCTTCAATTATTATTTGACTTGATGTGGTATATGAGACTTAGAGGTTCTTCGTTTTGTCTAGGACCTGTGAATCATTAACCTTCCACTTTCGATATATTTCAGGGATTATCGTGGAAGCATAACTCACACTTTCTTCCTCGACTGATTTTTTGTTTCCCATAAAATGTTCACTACAAATTGTGTCGTCAGGTTTGGGATACCATGGCAACCCATCAACATTAAAATAATAAAGATAATAATAAATATCACATAAAATATAGCGCGAATAAAATTGATCAGCTTTGAAAAGGTTACTTTGCTTACTTATTCCTTTTCACAGTAGCATCTATCCATTTATTTCTTTGATTTAATTTCCAGTCCAATGTAGGAAATATATAGAACTCACACCGACTCTTTTTGCAGTTCAAAACACAAAAACATCTATTATTAGGCAATTTAAATTTTTATATTTATTACGAATTCCGTCCAAATTGACTTTACTTTCCCGGATTGTTGCGTATTTCTGCCACGGCAAGCGCTGCGATCGCTTTACTATACCCCCACCATGTACTTCGCGAATCTACAACATTCGGCGTAATGTCAAGCGGCGAGGTATACGTAGCAGAGCCTTGCTCATAAAATATCTGTTTCTGTTTGATCCTATAATGTATAAAAAAATTAGATTGTCTACATTAGCAAGAGTTGTATCAAGAACAATTGGAGAGAAGTAGATAATCTTGCTATTGGAAGTGAAAATATAAAGACTTTCGAAGTGCCCATAAAAGTTTAAAAAGTTAAAAAGAAAATGATTAAGGATCTCTTCATTACTGACAAAACATTTTGATGGAGTTTGGACTTGCTATTATGGAGTTGAAGTTATTATTTTTAACCATTTGCTGGCAAGTCGAGTTTAAATTGAATTGTGTTTGAATGGCTGTCAGATTCAATGAAATTTTATTTTGTGGTTGGACTTTCTGTAGAAGCTTCTACATATTATTTATGGAACCGTTGACTTGGTTTGTTTTTATTGTACTTAGATTAAGTTTGTGTTGGTGGTAAAAACAATTAACAATATGTCAACTCATACCAGGCACCTATTAGGACGTGTTCAGATGGTGAAAGTCTGAAAATTTAATTTTACTATGTTTTTGTCGACTTCATTAGTTGAGTCTTATACTTTGTGAGTGGGATATGATATATATATTGGGATATCATAATGAGGATAACGAAACAAAATAAGGCAAAATTATTGTTTGATAGCTTAGAATACCCACACCATGTACTTATAAGTCCATGCGGCCACGATTTCGGTCTACACAGAACCGCGTGTAGTTGATTTAATCCAGCTCCATCGACAAATCGTTGTTTCGAGTCCAGACTCGTCTACCCAGGTAAACTTTGTGGTTGATGGAATGTTTGTAAAATCCCTCGCGATACACGAGTTACTCCAAGAGCGGAATACGTGCTTGATATACAACATTGCAAATGATTTAAGTGAACAAAATGTTCAATCACGCATTGTCAATAAACACGATCAATCTAGAACGATAATTCAACGATATGCAAAATGATCTCGTATATTTATAGTATGGCGCGTTCGCAAAGTTTCGGCGTCGAATTAACTGTTTAATATTTGATTTAGTCCTGCTCAATCTCAAGTGTGTAACTTTATAATATTAGTTCAATAGTTATATATCGATATGTACTCGCGTGCGTAAGATAATAGCTTGTCGTTCAATTATATCAGCTGCTAGAACGGGTGAAGGATAATAACTTATCAAGTAGTTGGGCGTTGTGGTGAGTTCAAATGTTTGTTATATATAGTAATTGTTATACAAGGTTATATAGCGAATCTTACTCGCGATAAATCTTATATTTAAGGCATAAATACCGCGGTATTTGCCAACGTTTCGGCTGACTTGCTTCAGCCGTGGTGCGTGAAGCGGTTGAAATAAAAAAATACAAGAATTTCAACCGGGAGGATGGATTTAGATTATCAACTTTACCACTGCTCTCTGCATTTATATAAATACTAGAGGACGCCAGCAGCTACGCCTGCATTTTCCATGAACCCGTGGGAATTTCGAGAAATCCCTTCTTAGTGCACCCCTACGGTCCCCAAGGAACATACATGCCAAATTTCAGCTTCCTGCGCCCAATAGTTTCGGCTGTAGCGTGTCTGTCAGTCAGTCAGTAACGCAAGGATTTTATATATTAAGATATATAGGTATGTTTTATAATGGAATTATATATGTATTATAATTATGTATTGTTTGTATGTATATTATGTATAATTTGTATGTATAGATAATGTATACCTTATGTTTTTGTATATATATATATAATACCTACATATGTATGTACATTGTATTTAAATAACTATAAGTTTCCAGATATATTTGATCACTACACCATCAAACCTATCCTTTGCAGTCTGTCCATCCTAAGGTTGCCTGTAAGAAATCGCATTTTGCGATAAGGCTGCCCTTGTGCATTGACTATTTTTTGTAAATTTAAGATATCTACAAATCATTTGTAACAATTGTATTTGCGCAATAAAGATGTTATCTATCTATCTATCAACCACTTGGAATCCAGTCATCAATAAGTGTAAACACCGCCGCAATTATACAGCTCAACAGTGTGTAGACGTCATTAGTATAGTGTGTCGAGGTACCGACAGTGCGGTTAGAAACAAAATAAAAATCCAGTGAGGGTAGGTGCCAAAACCCGCACAACACAAGGACGGCGCTGAGCTCACCAGTCCCGCCGCGACCACGGCTGAAGCAAGTCAGCCGAAACGTTGGCAAATACCGATGTATTTATGCCTTAAATATAAGATTTATCGCGAGTAAGACCCGCTATATAACCTTGTATAATGTATACTAATCGCGAAAGTTTAAAATCGTTTATAGTAATTGTGTCTGTAACAAATTATCCATGTTTTAAAAAGTACAGCTTTGTTTAGTAAAGTCACAACTATGTTTTCGACAGTTTAGATGGACTTCTTACGCGAAACAGGAGTGTAAACTAAATGCTTTCCACATGAGATGCCTGAGAACGATACTTGGAGTCACCTGGAAGGACAAAATGAGTAATGAGGTAGTTCTTTCAAAAATGCACTGCTCCAGTATAACTGCTATGTTGAAGCAAAGAAGACTTCGCTGGCTGGGTCATGTTCATCGTATGGCCCCAGAAAGACTACCACGGCAAATCATGCTCGGTCAAGTAGCGGACGCAAATAGACCCACTGGACGACCATTTTTGAGGTTTAAAGACTCCCGTAAGCGGGACATGGACAGCTATGGTATTGATACAGAGAATTGGGAGATTCGCGCCAAAATAAGACCAGAATGGCGTCATGGTATTAAAGTAGGAGTACTCAAGCATGACGAAGACTGGCTCAAGAACTTAAAGCAGAAAAGTCTTCGTAGGGCCCGATCACCGCCTACAGACTCGCGCTTTATCTGTGACCGATGTGGCAAGAAATGTCGTGCAGCTATAGGGCAATACAGCCATCAAAGACGCTGCAGAAATTAAATTTACAGGCGCTGCTACAATCATCTATAAAATATGCTGTGGCCAATGATGATATACAGAATATATACCACTAGTAAAAATAACGACAGACACATCATTACCTTAGTGAGTAGTATAATTTATAATAGGGTATTTGACAAAAATAATCGAATTAGTCCGTCAGATAGATTTCCAAAAAATATTGGAGACGTATATTTTCTTTAATCACGTAAACAAAAAATGAAGACGACAAACTTCGCTGAAAACTCGTGTGACGTCACTTGCCAGTTCACTTGTTACTGGCGAGTGACGTTACAAGCCCCCACTCTTAGGCGTTTCTCCATCTTTGATGCGCTTTATCTTCGTAATTATTTACTGATTTGATAAAACAAAAAATACGTATCCAATATTTTTCGATAATCTAACTGACGGACTAATTCGATTTTTTTAGTCAAATACCCTATTGTATTACCATAACTGATATCATGTAAACTAATCTAGTCCCGTCTAAGTCGAATTTAAAAACTATTTCGTAGTAACCTTTGCTACAACCTGACCATTTCTACCAGTTAACGCCCTAAGCAAAATAATTAATTTAATTATAAGCAAACACTTCTATTAGACTGAAATTCACGAAATGAAAATTAAATTACACTCTACATTTAGGCCTGAGTGTAAAACTATTTACACATTCGACAACGACTTTATATGCAACTAATACTTTATGTGAAATCAGTGTTGAAATGGAACGCATAAACAATCCAGGGGCGTAAAAAGGTATAACAATTTATTAGAAAAGCGCGTTTTATGGGAAAAATTTTCACCAATCAAATGCTTCACTGCACACAATTGCGTATGATAGGTTCTTTTAGAATCGTTTGTAGTCTGCCTAAGGCTCATGGCGTTGTTAAAATTTATAGCGAAAGTGTTTTATATTATGTTCAACGGTGAGGTAGGTAGGTCGGCCGTATATGAGCCGTGAAAAATTGTGGCTTAAAAGATTTAAGGTAGGAATGAATGTGGTGTTTATGGAAGTGTCGGCTGCGGGATTTATGTCGCATTCACACAACAATGTCGACAATAGGTAACGCCACTATGAGGCGATTAAAATGAATAACGTTACTATTTTCATTTCTATGCTATTTTCTCTAGGTTTTCATACTAGGACATTAACTATACTTAACTATCATTATTTAAGGTAAAGATCACTTTACCATAACGTGTAGATTGGCTTAAATTTTGACACAAATTTCAAATATAATTTTCACATTGATACATCTATTTTAGTAGCTGTGACAAAACCAACTTACTATCTCTCTACATAGACAGCAACCCTGTATCGTAAATCTGCGTTCACAAATACGTATGTCGAAAAGAATAGAAGGTTTTTGGCTATGAAGTAAGAGTTTCAACAGTTTTTTAAAAATGAGTCCCAGTTTTGTATGTGTATTCATTTCTTTGGAACAATACATGTCTCCGACGAATTTAGACCGTGCATAATTTTGGTTGCAATCTAAACAAACACAACCATTTTAAGTATATAATTAACTTTAAGACTTGCATTAAATATTTTCCTTTCCACTAGAATGAAAAACAACGCAAGAACCGCTTCGCAACTTAATACGTTTCTTACAAATTAAACAAGTTTAAAATTGGTTCGCTTGAAACAAGAAGTTAAAAGCGAGTACAAAAGAGCAAGAGAATCGTGTTTAACAAGAACTCTTAAAGGAGAATCAGCGAAAAATTTAAAATTAAAACTCATTCGTTGGGTAATAACAAGCCGTCGCGTCCGATGAATACCGATACTATTTAAGGATCGGTGCTTGTTGTGAATTATAATAGACAACTGTTTAGATATTTTGGTGATTCATTAGAAGAACATTGTACTTACTATTTTTTAAAGTTTAGTGGTGTATGCCAGATAGTAGTCTACGAGTAATCAATAGGTACATATAAATATATCTAATGTCAACAAGCTGCCTGGTCCAGTGGATAGCGTCTGCGACTGCTGATCGGAGGTCCCGGGTTCGATTCCCGGGTCGAGCAAAAGTGTTATTGGGTTTTCCAAATCCTCAGTATCAGCACGGAGTACGGTGATGGCAATAGGCTCGCCCCCTATTACGTGGGACCTAAATTCAAGGTGAAATGTGGGTGTAATATTATACCCCTGCCCACCCCTTCGGGGACACAAGCGGGAGTCGATAAAAAAAACAACAAGCTGTTGGTGAAGAGTATCATGTCATAAAGCTCTATCAAATAAAAATGCAAGAAACCGATATTTGTATCATTAACTATTCAATTCAACCCTCGATTTTGACCACTTCAAGTTTTTATTATAGTAACAAAACCAGCCTAAGTCCGCCATGAAGATTGTAATCTATTCATATCATGTAAATAAGACTCTATCGTGTCCTGGCTGTCTGTATGAACGTGATAAAGTCAAAAACTTCCGAACGGATTTTTGTACAGTCTTCATCAATAGATAGTGTTATTCCTGAGGAATGTTAAGATTTATAATTCACGCTAGCGGAGCTGCGGGCGCAGTTTTGTATATTTATATGTTAAAAACTTGTCGTAACATATGCTTTGCTTACCATTGTTGTAATCTATTTGACATCCTCTACTTGGGTACTCCGTACAAAAATAATATCAATATTATTTCAATGTTTACTCTTGAAAGCAGCAGTAGAAGGTAGGACAGAGATATATCTATATTTCATAATTAGGTAAAAATGGGCATTACTTCTTATTTGAATAAGAGTGAAATCGTGTTCACGTAATGACATTGTATGTCGGGGCGTAATGTATTATATTTCCTCATGTACCCGTGTGTCGGAGGGTCGGGTATCGCCGAAGCATTCCTCGCTACCCCCGACGGGTATTGGCCCCGAACAAAACCCCCTTGGCGGCAGATGAAGGTGTTGGGCTTCGCCGCCAAAACACCCAGCGGCCGCAGAGGATAGGGAGGACGGCAACGCAACACCGCATCTCCTCTTGCTCTGCGGCCCCACCGCGACGCAACAATAGTGCGCCCCCATTTGTTCGCGGGAGATAGGGCGCGCGGCAACGCAACACCGACACGCCTCTCCTCCCGCGACTGCACCCGACTGCGAGGGACAGAAGAACTGTCCTTCGCACCCGGATGCGTCCAATGGTGCCATTGGACGCATCCTGCGCAGGCCTCCGTCAAGCCCACGCGGAGCGTCCACTCCCGGGCTCTCGCTAAGCTTCACCGTGGGTGACCTAACCACGGTTACTGAGCCCCCCACCACGACAAGGTGGAGATCCCACGGGGGGGATGTTTATCCATTATCTACTTAGTACCCATAGTACAAGCTCTGCTTAGTTTGGGTCTAGATGGTGATGTGTGTAAGTGGTAGAATATTATTTTTTTCTCTTTCACGGCTATTCTTCAAATTTATGATGTAAGAAGAATAACCAGCCCTTTGGCAGGCGTACACGGAGACATAGGTCCAACGCGCAAAGGCCCTTTGAGAGTTTTAATCTAGAATTGGATGTAATACCTACTGAGGAGCCTCCATAACAGCAATATGGAGTGCAGCCACGGATGAGCCGCAGCAGGTGTATGACTATTGATACTTTTGTTATTGTGATGGGTGTTCAATGGATAAGTGAATATGGAAACTATGGAAAAAAAACCGGGGTCTGTCCTAAGTACTCTTATAGTACGTCGAAAAGGGGCAGACGGTGACCCACCAACTCACTAGATGGGCCCTCTCGAAATAGTCACCAAAGTAAACAAAGTCTGCCATAAAGGCAGCCAGAGGGCAACACCGGTGCGAGTGGCTAGGGCTGTAGAGCGGTGCGGCACCGGTTTCGCCATCGCGGGTCTCGTGACCCGGAGCGGGTTTCCCCGTAAGTAGGCCCTTGATAATGACACTTCCACCCCCGAGCTAATAGCTCTTGCGACTTCCCTCTGGCCGGCCAACTAAGGCAAGCCAGAGTTGAGAGTCCTGTTGGCGCTCTTGGGAATCAATTATTATTATAATAGTTATGGAATTATGTTGACGTATGCCGTAATTTTTTTAGTTACTCAGGGAAAGCAGGATACATGAAAACATACTATTACATGAAAATATACATACATACGCGACCGGTTGATTAAATATTGTTCATTCATTTATTCAGTAATTTTATAAGCATCAACTGTAATTATGTCTGAAAAGTGTCAGTACCTGGGATGAATTTAGAAAAAAAATGTGGCCAACAAAACTGACTAAAAGCACCGGCGTGTTTGATATTTATTTTATTCAGCACTGCCAGTTCTCATCACCCCGTTGGGTGTAAACTGTCAGTAACGATATAGTGAAGGTCACTAATCTAATTGCCAATGTCATTATTTATTTCTTAAGGACTCGACGAATTATAAAAATATCTTAAGGCCGACAAGGTCATAAAGAATATAATTATACTGTAGTGTAAGTAAAAGCACAACAATTATTTTTTTTTTAACCTTGTATACTTTTATCATTCTTAACTCTGGATTCGAACCGCACACTTCCAACACAGTACTGGCTCATTGCCGCACGAAACCCAATCGGATGACACAGCATTAAACAGTCTCATCTCCAACATGCCGTGCTTAGAACGCTGTATACATTCTATGAACAATGACTGCACATTTGCTGGCACCAGTAGATACATAACTAGTCCCCATTTCATCAGACACCCTTGAAGCGCTACGAAAACGTGGTAGCTTATCAAGAACACGACGTATTATTGTTAAAGGTTTAATATCTACACAATATGTATTAGCACTGGCCATGTATCGTACTGGCCATCTGTCTTTTATTGTCGATAGACATATAGAAATGTACTTTGAATTCTATGTTTTCTTCTATAGTTCAAAATAAAACATTGTCAGTCTTTGCTACTCGTCTCTGGGAATACGTTGCGATGGTCACTTTATAATAAACAATAATAAATTACAAACAACTTGATTTTGGTATTTAATCCTTCTTATTCGTCATTTGCCTTTTTTTTTCACAAAACCAAAATGAACACAGAAAATTAAATCGAATGCAAAACTTAAGTTCTATTCAAAATTCGTTCATCAAAGTGATGACGTAAAAACGTAAGCGCGGTTTATTTAAACAAATTCTACATAGAATTTGGTTTGAAGTTGAAGTGATTTGCCGTTCAATTTGCATTAAAAGTCGCAACGCTTATACTAAAATATACGAGGGGGAAAATTTATGAATTTTCAATGTCTCTTACATATAAATGAACATCAATCTTTTACCTTAGAGTTTTAATATTGAAATAAAGACGATCTGGTCTTTAACGTTAGTTATATAAAGTGGTTATTGATTTACGAATATTGGTGAATAGAATATTATGGATGATGTATCTTCTTAAGAACATTACATATTTATGAACATATTTATGATTGGAGATTGATAACATTTGCATTTCGAAGACAACGCCAATAGGTTTTTTAATAAATACTACTTGATTCTATGAATTATTCTTAAATGATTAACTGTTAATATAGCATTGAGCCGTTTCACCTGTGCAACCCGCATGGTCAATACTTATTTCAACAGCCCTGTATGGACCCTGTCCCTCTGCGGAACATGGGGCTCTTCTCTCTATGAGAAGGGTTAGGCCATAGTCCATCACGCTGGCCAAATGCGGTAAAAAAATCAAAATGGTAGGTACGTTTCAAAATAATCACGTCACGTTACAGTATACCTATTAGACATTCTTATATTGTACCTTATAATTAAAGCTTTAGTAAGACTTGATTAAAAAAATATTGGTTGTTGGCATGATAGTGCTTTCTAAAAAGTGATCATCATTTCAACCAAAATCCTCAAATACATAATGTATAGGCCTCGCCCAGAGTAATCCTTAAATTCCGATTTTGCCGCTCGCATCCAACCGCTTCTCATAAGACTGGCAAGATCGTCAGGCAACTACTGCTGCATCGATCGGTGCTTATAATTGCAACCCAACCTTCCTGCCCAACTACTATGGTTTATTTTTTATTATAGATTCACGCCTGTATCGCCGAAGGGGTAGGCAGAGTTGTAACATTACACCCACATTTCGCCATGAATTTTTAGGTTCCACGTAATAGGGGGCGAGCCTATTGCCGTTACCGGGCACATCACCAGACTCCGTGCTGCTACTGAGAATTCGGAAAACCCCTGTAATACTTTTGCCCGACCCGGGAATCGAACCCGATCAGCAGTCGCATACGCTATCCACTGGACCACGGCGGTTGCTCAAACTATATGCTTCTTAGAAGTCATTATCGTTCTAGCGTTATCCCTATTGCATCCAAGAATTTCGCCTATTGCATCCAAGAATGCAAACTCCAGGCTCCACCTGGAGTTTGCATTCTAGTCCAAATTTACGGCTTTTAAAACTGTTTTGCGTAAAAGCCAACGCACATACGCATGGAGCGCAGAACATTTTTTACTTTGTTTTTCTTTTTTAAAAAGACAACTCCCGCATTTGGACTTAATCCTGTGTCGCGGGGGACTTTTCAAACATACAACTAACGGACACAATGAACACCCAGACTCGAAACAAAAATTTATGGATTACACTAAGTGTGGGAATCGAACTCACAACACTCGGCGTAGTGTCAAGCGGCGAGGCGGTCGTTCAAACCATTACGCCAACCATTTTGAATAAAGCCCTAAATCTCAAGGCTAGCGCCGCATGTAAGTTATTTTCAAAGTAAATACCCACTGTTTTAAGACCTAAAATAAGACTTAAGCTTATCTTGTATGTAGCGTATTCTTTTAACAAAAGATTCTTTATCCTAATAATACTTCTCAAGTTTACTGTTATTCAATCTTATGAGAAAGTCTAGAAAATAAATAACAAAGAGACTCTAGTTCTAAGCTGGTTGCTAGGTAACCAGGCTGTGTTTTTCAAGGTAAGCTCTATCGATTTTCATCCGAGTAGGGCAACAAAAAATACTGGCACATTTTGTATGGTTATTAGGTAGATAGTTTGGTGTGTCAAAAGGCATTATTATCTATTGTACAGTCAGCGTCAAAAGTTGATGACCACATTTAGATTTTCAATATCGCTGTACACCATAATATACCTAAATTGCTCATCATGACAAGCGCCAGAAATGAATGATTATCTTAAAAGGGCATAAATAGGTGACCATGACTTTTCAAAAGTCGCTAAACAAAGTTATGGTAAAAAAAGCATAACACCACGTCACCCGTCATTCGGCCAGTACGGCCAGTGACGTCCGAGAACTAAATAAAGGAGATCGTTACATTTGATAAACTAATGTGATTAATTATATTATTATAAAAGTATTTTGAAGTAAATAATTTTATATAATACTATAGTCTTTTAAGCTAATACAATATTTTATAGATGATAAATAATTGCAACTGCAATGGTTTACATTCGATACAAAGTGATAATTAAGTAGAAATATTATTTTACATTCAAGGGTAAACAGTTTTACAAAGAATTGAATTAAAACAGAATTTGTGTGAATTTTAATAATGAGTCTTATATGTATATAGGGGGTCTACCAAGAGTTTGTTTTTCAAACAAACCACGACTTTTGCACGCGATCGTCACGGAAGTTTCCTGCATGTGAAATAAATTATACAAGTATTTTTATCTAGTGAAACATGTCAAAATAATAGTAGTTTCATTCATCAATTAATGTTTAAACTTAATTTAACATATTTTTATCGTCAAATTATTGATAATAAGTATTCTACTTGACAGCAAAACACTATGACGTCACTACATCATATTTCATACAAAACCCTTGACAAAGGTCGTGTTTGGCATTTAATTAAAAGTGCTTGATTTGACTAGTTGGAAACAACCCTATTTCCATAGATTTTCTAAAAGCGCCTTTATCGGCCCTAATTATTATATAAGTAGCGATCGATAGAGGGTGCATTAAGGAAATAAATGAAAATTGTTCACGTCGACTAGCCTATCATCACCGTGTAAATTTCGTACTAGACCCTCGGATTGGGTTCTAAATCAATCGTGAATATACAAATCATAAACTAAGTCGACGGTATGAATTTGAACGGAATCTACGTGATTTTTGAAAATAAGTCTTATTTTTTACAAATAAGGTTACAATTCAATCGAACTAAAAAATCTATCATAACGTTGATGGTATAAATTCAAACTGATGATTCTAAATGTTTTCGGATATTATAACGATCAGCAATTTTTGACAAAATGGTGTTCAGTGACCTTTGACAAGTAGTGTTCAGTTAGTTTTGAACTTTAATGATGTTCATTCAATACTGGCGCCCTTCTTGTTGAGCGATTTATGGGTGATAAAATGTACATTGATTTTGAAAATCTGAATGTGGTCATCGACTTTTGATGCTGACTGTACCTGTATCTTCGTTCGTTAAGAACGAATAACGTTGTTTTTCGCGTTCATCTAATTTGTACTTTGTTCTTATAAACTGCGTTACCAATTATGATGTGTTTGTCAGTAACTACATGTAAGAAGTAAAATAGTGCTATTTTAATAATATTTATGTATATTATTATACTGTTTGAGTGCGTTATTGCGAGCGTGTGCATTTGTATGTGCATGCAATACAGTATCAGACAATTTAATTCTAATAAATTATTGACCTATTCAAAAATATTCGTTCATTCTTTGTAAATATTCTCTTAATCTAAGCAGCTAAAAATACGAAAAAATAAGGGTGCTTATGGGCTAAAAGCACGCGGATGTACAAAGGAGAATATATTTGTTTGGTTTCAAAGCAAACCTTTAGCTCCGCAAGCCTCGGGCAAGATTTACCGATGGCAGTGCGATGGAAATGTACAGCCAGAATAAGACAGTGTAATAACATATCGATACCTGTGTACGAATATTGGGTATTCTTGCACGTGTAAGTATATAATATTTTCATGTATCAAATATTAAGCTTAACAGCGTAAGCAGGCAGTAATAGGAATCTGGAGAATCTAAGTAACAGACCGCTACGCAGTGTCTCGGGTAGAACCCACAGAGCACATCACAGATTTTTCTAAATACGAATTAAATTGTTATTTATCGCTTGCTAAGCCGTGACAGACAACATTGTAAGGAAACCTGCATGTCTCCATAATGTTCTCGTGTGATATGTGAAGTTTGCCATCTCGCATTTTGCCAAGATGTCTTAACCTCTTCCTAGAGAGAAGAGGCCTGTGCCCAATAGGACAAATTACACAAGGCTATTAGTAAAATGTACTTATAGGTAAAGGAATCAATTATAAATAAATAGCTTGGCTTATAACATAACTGCACGTATGGCGTAGTAGTTGAAGCGGTCGCCTCGGCACTTGACACTGCATCGAGTGTTGTGGGTTCAATTCAAACACTATATATACAACACTTTGTGTGATCAATAAATTGAGCTTCGAGACTCGGTGTCCTTTTTCTCAGTTGATTGGATATTTGTAAAAGATTGCCCGCTACACAGGAATATAATTCGGAGTTGCCATCTTCTAAAAAAAAAGATGCTACGGTTAAGGCGCTGATACACCTGTGCATTCACTTGTAACAAAACAGCGAGCATTCGCCGTTTTCTGTTTTGTCGAACCGAACATTTTCACGATCATTCTAGCGAACACTCTAAATTCAAATAGTCCGTAGAATATAGAAAAAATATAGAAATCGCACTACAACAGCAGTTTTACCCAATATGTTTACTTCAGTTTCACTTATGAATTATTTCTAGAGTAAGAGTAAGATACATAAACAAATGACGTTTCTAAATAATAAAATGCATATTTTAATTTGAACAGGTTTAATAAATCACACAAGTGTCTGTTCCTACGTTCAAATTTATTTATCGATATCGAAAGTTTATCAACATTCTATAGAAATTAATTCTGAGTAAACCAAATCTAAGGATCTATTGTAAACATTATCGATATTTTATCGATATTTATTCTGAATAAGCCCATCACTAGTCAAGTTAAAATTAGTGACAAACTACGAAGATTCTTCCCTAGATTAAAATCATAAGTCAAAGTGAAGTAAATATATTGGGTTTAACCACCATTGTAGCGCGAATTCTATGTATTATCTATATTCTAAGGCTCGCTCGAATGTTCGTGAGAATGCTCGCTTAAACACACTCATTTGTTTTGTAACATTTGCGAGGATGCTCATTACAGATGAATCCTCAAGTGTATCAGCGCCATTGATATCTACTTTAAAAAACTGTGATATGTTAAGTTAACGCTATACACTACAATAATTGTAGTTTCTTGGTTGTTTTTACCTTCCACAAGCTCTACAAAATATGTTTGTTTATAGAAATAAAGTGTTATTTACGAGTATCCTTAAACTTTTTTATCGCAATGTAATGACAAACTAATAATTAAGTATTTGGTTCGACAGACCTGTACAATGACCAAAGTGACAATGCCCATAAAAATACCGATTATACGTCTGTTCTTCTGTGTTGTTTTATTTTTCCTAATGCAACAAAGTAGGGGCAGAACAACACGAATTAATATCAAATTAAGTAAGGTGCAGCCAATTTCAAAGTTCTAAGAAACTACTAAAACCAATTCATTTACGTAACTATAAAGTGCTTAGGTGTGATCAACTTATTATTCATAAAATTAAATAACCCTAAAACGAGCCATTTACATCTCGACGCATATCCTGATTAAATTATTAGCAGCAACACAAAATATATTTCAGTATTTGAGCGTAGGTAAGTAGCGGGGGAAGCGCTTCCAAGAAACCAATACTGGCTTAGCGCGCCTGACTTACCGACTCGCCCAATAATATTACTAGCGCAACCGAGGGCGAACTAAGCGCTGCATTTACTCTATATTGAGTTTTAATCGCCATATCAATAAATTTCTGAAATTGTTTGTGAAAGTGTTGTATGGGATGTTGTGTAGATGAGTGATTTTGAGTTAAAATATTTTTTTTAATAATTAGTCTGTACTTAGTCTGTATTTAGCCTCTAGTCTTACTTACCTATGTCCAGCAGTGGACTGCGATAGGCAGATTGAGATTGAGATAGCTTCTATAGTCTACGCCATACGTAACAATATGTTGACTTTTTGTACTTCTTTGCTTTGTTGACTTTGCACAGTCTAATGTCATGAAATCTTACTAATCAATTATATTTTCCAAATCCTTCCTGGTCCAAATCATTTTGAATGCAAGTTGGTATCTGCGCGTTCACTTACCAGTAAAATGCGCGGCCTCCTATAAATTTCAATAGTACCTACTCATTTTTTACGCAAGTCTCGTGTAATTTAAACACGCTTTTATGAGGTCGACCTAGTTACAGTATATTAATCTAAGAAGCTAAATTTCGCTCACCTCTAGTTCTGGAGTAGATTAAGTAACAATACAATTATATGGGAGTACTGGACTGGTCTGATGATAAATCTGTAAGGTAGGAGACACAAATCTTCATAATTGGTAGCTACGATCACGTCAGCTTACAAACAAGGAAAACCGAATCACTAGCGTAGCGGATTCTTTAGGAGCTACGAAACCACAGACAAATATACAGACCCATAGAAAAAATGGTATTTTCTTAATAAAATGCCTGATTTTTGGTTGTGAAATATACCTAACAACAAAAGACTCATCACTAAAATTTATTGTTGTTTAAATGTGACTTGCTGAGCTGAACCAATTAAAGGTTGATTGGGGACGAATAAAACGGACACTTCCCGTTGATTTTTGTCTGCATTCAATTTTGTTTTAAAAAGCAAAAATATGCTGATGAATCCGTAAGGGGAATTCATGATATGCCGCTGTCTTTTCGGTGTTAATTAAAGGTATCATGCGCTTCAGAGTTTTTTATTTTATACCTTAATATTATAATACATATTTGTATTAAAACTGAATACACTTTTTGTATAAAGGAGAATATTTTAATTTTTATTTTACCTAACTAATCTATCTAAACAGTTTTCTATAGTACTGTAGCAACCATGTAGCAACACTACTTGGTGTTTTATATTTATTTAATCTAGACATTTATAAAAATAATAAAATAAAATAAAAATCATTTATTATCAGATAGAGTCCATAGCACATATTACCTCACAATTACATAGAGTGTACATATACATATTGTTGTATTTAATTTTCAAATAATATTAAAATAACTGAATTATCTACTATTTGCGTTACAAACATAAACAATACCCATGAAGTTATTATTTATTACAGATGGTTTAGTTACATAATTATTTAATTTGTCACAGTAGCACTGGATCCCAATTTATAGATTGAATTCTGAGTTTCAGATTACTTCTTTATTAAATCCATCCATACACCAGCAGTACACGTATTTTTAAAAAGTAAGTAATCTTCCAATCTCGTAACTAAGTCTGAACTAGCTTTCAGTGTTATTTTATTTTGCTAATACCTAGATTTAAACTCGCTGTACTGTCTGATCTTCGCAACTCAATTTAACAAGGAAACTAGAGCTTTGAAATTTTTGATGTTCCTACATCAAAAATTTCAAAGCTCTAGTTTCCTTGTTAAAGTTTTTCAAGATTTGATTAATGGGGTATTTAAGTAGCTTTTTCATTAATGTAACGATTTTGATATATAACGGTTTAGGCATATGTTTCTGGAAATAAACTGTCTACTAAGAGAAACGATAACCTACTGGAGATAGACTGCCATTCAGAGAGTATCGGGTTCGAATCCACCACGAGCACCACTCACTTTTCAGATCTGTATAGAAAAATGCCTCGTAGAGCATGCTAAGCGGTCGGTCCCGGCTGTCATATAGATCATTGACAGTCATCATAGGGAGTCAGTACCTCTCATTAAACTGGTATTAGTCTAAACCATGGAATATCGGTGTCCCTTTGGGTTGCGAAAGTCAGAACAAACTTATTTCAAGAATGCAGAACCAGAATTGCAATTGATACGCCACGATCGGCTTCAAATATTTCAATTTCAACTATTTCTAGGTCAGTCCACTAGATATTCGTAACATGAATATATACGAGTAATGTATGTAATAATATACGAGTAATTTCATTGTACTATCAGTGAATGTTGTGCATAGCATTAGTAGAACAAAGCTGTTATGTACACTGCAATGCGATAATCTCGTTTTAAAGTCATTACGAGTTCCTAATAATATATTCTAATGATATAACCTATTCTATGGTGTGTATGAAAAAAACGAGAGGAATGAAACATATGTCTCTGCCTCTTTCACTCTATCAATATGATTGTTACGGTCCGTGTGGTGACAAATTAAGAATACAAAGTGTCACTACCTACCCCATTTTATCCAATGAATATCGTTAAAGGCGAAAATACAGGAACCCAAAATATTTTTGGGAAGAGTCCGAATCTCTGGCCACTGGTGTGTCGCATGTTAGATGTTGGCCAGTCGACTGTCAGAAGGACGTATGAAGTACCTATAATTATTATGTATAACAGAACTCCACAGAGTTGATAGATCTCTATTTGTCACATTTCTTATGTTATTACCGATAGACTAGCGTTTTATGATTTCATACGATGATAGGATGATAGGCAATGATTTTGATGTAGCGCAGAAAGCATAAAGACTGGATTTACTTTTTAATTTACGGTTTAACCTTGTAACTAATATGTATTATTTCACAGTTTACACCAATATAAATAAGACATTAAAAATAACAGTCTGAGGATGAACGTGAGTTTGTAATAAAGAACATTCTACTTTTCCTATTTCGCTGTTAGTCTCCCTTTCTATTCCACTAACACTACATTCGTGATCAACATATTTATATTATTTTAGTTTTCATTCTGAACCTGTAAACTTATATTTCATTTTTATTTCGTAGTGATTCCCAATTTCTCATACCAATCAAAACAAATTTGAAAAATTAAATTCCAGTTGAAAGTCTTAGTATCACTTTATATGAAAATTCTCAAAGTTGTTGTTGATAAAGGGGAATAGAAAATAAATCTAGATACAGTAAAAAAGTTCTAGAATAAAAATTATTTAATATGATGAGTTTGATTCGACTCTTCACAATTTCACGGTTATTTCATTTTTGAAGTCTTTCTGGTAGATATAATTAAAAACAAACTTATGCGGTGGGAGCCCCATTAAAATATGGCTGTATAAAATTCAGCGCACAAGATAGAATAAACCTGCAGAAACTGAATGAAGGGGTCTCATTACAAGTTGAAATACTCTGGATATTCAACATGGCTCTTTATTATGTCGAAACTGAATTGAAATAGCGTGGATAGACTTTTTGTAAGGAAGTTGAAATATTCGTAGGAGTTGGTGCTTGTTACTTTTTCTATAAATATGGGTCACATTTCATATACCTTGCATAATGTCTGGGAAAGTTAGACTTTGGCTTTGTCACTATATTAACACCCTCAGAAGCGTTTCAGCGTACTATCGTAAACTTCAAGATACTATTAATTTTCGCCAGGCCCGTCCTACCGGAATTAAAAATACTAAAGAGAAAAATTCAATGGCAATATAATAGGCAGCCTGCAGTTTAAGGGTTTGTTTATAAAGGTTTTCCATTGAGTGCTCCGTACATTTAATACTAATTCCTCAATCAGAACCTTGCTTTACTTACTTAAAAATGAAATATCACGTATTGGAAAACAAAATTGTATAACTCTGTGATAAATTATGCAAGGTCATCCAGACGATCCATGACGCACTGCTACGCAGAGAGTCCCGGGTGCGAATCCACGGTGCACAACAGTGACTTTAAATTGCTTAGTGGTGAAAGAAAACATTTTCATTAAACCTGCATGTCGGAGACTTCTCCATGATGTCCTCGAAAAACATGTGAAGTCCGTCAACCCGCTCTTGGCCAGCGTGGTGGACTGTTTTATTCTTGCCAGAGTGAAAAAAGGTCCATGACTAGCAGTATATATATACACTTACAGGTCTGATTATGATGATACAGAAGTACTCAAATGCGTCAAATTGTAAACCTATTTCTGACGCCAGTAAAAAGTAATGTCACCACTCATAGTATATTGGTTTTTCATTATAATCACATTGATATCTACACACTCAATACGGATAATAGATAACGATCCGAGCGACCTCTGCATTTACATAATAAGTATTGCTTACTCCCCCAAATCTACTAATAATGATAGTGAATGTTTACATACGGTAAGCACTTAGATAATAAGCAGTTCACGACGGAGCGAACATTGGCTAAGTGCCTTTTGGCTACGATTACCAAATACGCGGGGAGATAATAAAAAATCGCTTATATTTGCCCACAGCGGTATAGAATATTTTGCAAATTGCTCGCGGAGGCATTTCGCCATATCAAATTGTAGGCATAAGGTATGTTCGTGAAGACGTCGCTATCTCTGTTATTATATTCCATCGTAAGCCTTCCCTCGAATATACTGAAGGAGCATGCCACGACGACATATTGCAATATTTGAGAATCAGCGAAAAAAAATTATTATCATCGCAACAAATTGGAGACACCCAAATTGGAATCGAATAAACAAGGGGAGGAATAAGCGAACTGTTTGAAATTTATTCTTCGATAAACATTCCGGGCATTGTTTTGGGAAGTTAATGAGAATGACTTCGATCAAAGTGATCAGGGAATGTCTTGCGTCAACGGGCGCAAATCTGGGACAAACAAAATATGGGACAAACTCGGGTTAGATGGATTGAGTTCATGACATTTGATGTTTATTATTTCTGTTGCGCTATTTATAACTTTGAAAACAATTAGGTTACAGTTTCTTTACTGCGGAGGACAAACTGCAACAATCATCATTTTATTGTTAGTTTGATTTTGATATATTTTCATCCCGTTCCTATGGAGACGAGCTGATCAAGTTCCTAGTTTCAAATCAAAAAGAAAAATTGAACATTTACGCCATTTACATAATTTAAATTGCATTACAAAAAACACAATTTTCCAAGAAGACTGTAATGTATACATAATTATGTTACTTTTGAATTGAATTCAATCCATTGAAAATCGGTAGTACGTACTATACCTAAAGAGCCCGCACATATCCCGTACATTTCAGCCCCTTAATCCTCTCCAGTAATGAGTACTGCAGTGCTACAATAGCACCAGCACCACACCTGATAATTGCCACTAGCAGAACAATACGCCCTTGTTACTGCAGACCGCCTGTCGCATTCAAAACCCGCAATTGAAATATTGAGCTACGTCAATAATACCTCTGAAAAGATCTATTGTGTATCTTTGGAAAAGTGTTGGAAAGTAAGCATCATTATGAATGGCACTATTAAAGTGTACTAAATGCGTGAGCTAAATACACATATCGCAAATAATTAAATACTAGTCGACGCCAGCTGCTTCGCACGCACATATTTTCGAATATCCCCTTTCGCCCGATCCCGTGGGAATTTCGGGAAATCCCGTCTTAGTGCTCCCCTACGGTTCCCAAGGAACATACATGCCAAATTTCAGCTTCTTGCGCCGAGTAGTTTAGGCTGTAGCTTGTCTGTCAGTCAGTAACGCAAGGATTTTATATATACAGATTACTGCCTCCGTGGTCCAATGGATAACGTAGGTACGTATCTGCTAGTTGTTTAATTACCGGGTCGAGTAAAAGCGTTACTGAGTTTTTCCTAATTCTCAGTGGCAACACAGAGTCTGGCAACGTGCTCGGCACTGGCAATCGGCACGCTCCCTATTACGTAGGTATAATTTATAAGGGGAAATGTGGGTGTAATATTACACCTCTGCCTACCCCTTCGGGGATAAGGGCATGACGATATAAAAAATATATAGGCGTGATTATGACGTTACTCCTATAGTAACTGAGTAATCAGTGTGTACGCTGCAATAAACTGCTGTCAAGGAAATCACATGTTTGCATTGATAGAGCACAGTAATATGATTAAATATTCGACAGACATCATCAGTACATTTGTTTAAACTTATTTGGCTTTTGCCGTTGCTTATTCTGCACCTATAATATTTGTATTTTTATTTTCTTAGATTATTTTGTTGATAAACATTAACTACTAAAATATTTCAAACATGAGAACTCTATATAAATATCATACTATATAACTTATTCGAAATTTCATTCATAATCAGATTATGATCGAAAGTAACCTCTTGAATTAACCAGATCAAAGCTATAAATACTATTGCAGACTTGAAAAAGATCTTGTTTCTTTGATAATGATTATTTATTTCTAGCATTTTTTACACCGCTGCGCTGTTGCGAGATTTGAGAAGTTCTTTATCATAGTTAGGTGAGATTTAAATTAACATTTTTATCGGTTTATTGTACCACAGAATAATATAAAGATTTACGGGAATAAACCATAGCCACGGGGCGATACTACAGATTACCATGCAAAGGGTATCGGATTCAAACTATGGCGAGGGCCACTATAACTTTCGAAGTGTTGTATTATTAAATATTTAATTGTTAATTAGAGCTTGGCGCACCGACCTATCATTTCTTCCTTCTTTGTTTTTCTTTTCAAAAAGACTACACAATAGACATGAACACCCATACTCGAAACAACAATTTATGGATCACAAAAAGTGTTGTCTCGAGTGGGAATCGAACCAACTACACTCGGCGAAGTGTCAAACGGCGAGGCGGCCGCTCAAACCACTACGCTAACCGTGTAGTCAGTGTCTATAGGTGCTGGCTGCCATAAAGATCTTTGATATGTAGCCGTTATGGAAAGTCAGGTACTTTTAAATATACTGACAAGGATCTATGCTATGGAATATCCCTATACCTTTGAATTGCGGAGGTCAGTCGGCAGTTGCTCTGTCGGAAAACTAATATTCAATAAAGTCTGGTTAGACTAAGCGAACCTCGTCGACCTCGGCCAAATTTACTGATAAGGCTAAAACGATGACTGTGATATGAATCAAAAGTAGTCGTACATTCTACACTTTTTCTGAGAAGGAACACATTTTTCCAAAGTTGTGCAAAACTTATCCACCGCCGTGAAAATAATTTAATAATATGACACATATTTCATAGCGAAAATTTTAATAAATGTATAAATTTAAAATTAGTTTTTCCGAGGATAAATGTGAGCCTTTGCAAACTGTCAGCGAAGGTGCAAAGTTTATTCAAAAGTGTCGAGATTTGCGACTGCACAAATGTACATGCTGGAAACATTTCTTTCAAAAGGTCACTAGTTTATAAGTAGGTAATGTAGTTTTGAGATGATAAGCACTCATATTTCATTCTAGTTTATTTAATAATATATTGACACCGATCTTAGCTATGGAACGGACAACAAAAGTCTTTCTATCAAAAAACATTTTGGCAAATCTGGTTAGGCTAGTTAAAGATACTAAAATAAAGCTAGGATAATGATGGTGAATTTGTTCGTTTGCTAATAAAGCAGTACGAATGGCAGGAAATAATTAATTTACGATCATTTATTTATTATAGGTCAAAGGTAGTAAAACATACATATAATGCGTTCACTCTTATCTGGCAAAAATGGTAAACAAATATGGCGGACAGTTTTTTTTTTTTTTTTTTGGGATTTTATGACCTGGTAACTGGACCTTTAGGTCAAATCTTATTTTATTTTAACGGACACTGCACATTCACTTAATTTTTAAATTGTTTTAACAGTATTTTTAATGTATTTATATATCGGTTTGTAAGTATTTTTGTCTTTCAATAACTCTTCGAGTGGCGGCGGGCGGGAGAAAGAATCGCACTTAATGTTCACTTCACTGAGTTCACTAGCCAACACTAATCTGTCAAGCAGGAAGTTTTGACAGTCAAAGATAAGATGTGCAACGGTTCCTTGAGTTCCTTCTTGAGATTCACAATGTGGGCATGTATTGCTTGTAATAATGCCAAGTCTAGCAAGGTGTGACGGAGCAGTATTATGGCCAAAGCGCAATCTATTTATCGTAGTGATAAAGTCTCGGCTGGCTTCCTTCAATCTATTGTACCAGGGTCTAACAGGTAATTCTTCTTGTATACGGCCGTAAAATTTTCCTTTAGTGTCTTGGTCTTTCTTCCACAATTCTAACCATAAGTTACAAACATTTTCATTAATACATTGCAAGAAGTCAGTCATAGGAATGTCCATTGCATTTCTAACATCAATAGCATTACTACCTTCATATGCGGTTTTATCAACTATTTCATTGCCATAGATACCTCGGTGTGAAGGTACCCACAGAAAAGCAATGCTTTTGTGCTTGAGGTAATATTGATAAATTATTTCTTTGATGAAATATAGAATATAATTTGTCTTAAAAGAAACTGTAAGGTTAGTTAAGGCTTTAATCAAACTCAGTGAATCAGAAACAATCAAAAAGTATTTGCTATTGTTAATTTGGCGAATATGTTGTAATGCCTGATAAACCGCATATGCCTCTGCAGTGAATATGGTGCATGTATTGTGTAGAACAAAGCTTTGAGAGAATTGAATTTGTGGATCATATATAGCAGCACGCACATAATCACTTCCTTTACTGCCATCAGTGTAAATAACATAATAATTCTTATTATCTGCCATAAACTGTAACATATCTAAATTGTTATTGATGGGATTTTGCAATTCTTTGATGGGATGTGTGATACACTGATAAGAGAAGGAGTAACATGGCCATGGGCATTGTTTTCTAATACCAGTAAAACTGTTTTCTGTTTCCAGCAATATTTTGGACAATGTTGGGGATTTACCATTTAAGAGAATCTCGCCTGTTGTTAGAGGTCCAGGATTTCTACATACAGAAGGTACTATTTTGTTTATTATTTTCTTGTCATCTGCAGCAATTAATTTAAGACAGAATCTCTCTGCAAGTAGAATGCGTCTCAAAATTAGGGGCATTATTTTAGTCTCCACTTCCATGGCCCTTATGGGAGTAGAGCACATTGCACCAGAAATTGTTCTCAAAGCCCTGTTCTGCAATAGATCTAGTTTATTTACATGAGTACTATTTATATACACTAATGAGCTATAATCAAAATGGCTTCTAACTATACTTTTATACAAAGTTGACAATATTTTCGGGTCAGCTCCCCATGTAACGCCTGCAAGACATTTTATTATATTTAATCCTTTAAGAGCGTTTTTTGATATGGTTTTAATATGTTCCTCAAAGGTTAATTTCTTATCTAATACTATGCCTAAAAATTTCTTAACATTCACTGGATTTATAAATTCTCCATTATATATTACTTTTGAATATGTGTTCTCATTTCCAAATATCATGGCACTACTTTTGGAGGGATTAATTTTTAAATGTAACACATCATTGTAATAGTGAAATATTTGGGACAATGCTCTGTTAATATTGTCTATTGCAATTTCTACATTATAATTACTACTGTACAAAACAATATCATCAGCAAACTGCAAAATATCTACATTACTATTTACAAATTTACAGATTTCACTTGTATATATATTGTACTACAAAGGAGATAGTGTAGCACCCTGCATTGTACCTTTAGATGCACATTTTGGACCATGCAATGTATTATTATGCCTTACATAAAGTGTTCTACTATCCAAAAAATTATATATCCATTTACATAGTTGACCAGGCACACCTAACCTAGACATAACTTGTACAAGTATAGCCGGATCTAGACTGTCAAAAGCACCCTGAACATCTAAAAATACACAAACAGTGTTTAACTTATTATCTTTTGCATGTTTCAGGTCTGAAATTAAGGAAGTGAAGCTGTCTGCACAACTTCGTCCTCGACGAAATCCATATTGTACATGCGGAATGATGCTGTTAGATTCCATATACCAATCCAAACGATTTTTAATCATGTTTTCAAATAGTTTACCTAGACATGAAGACAGTGATATTGGTCTATAAGAGCTGGCAAGCTCGAGAGGTTTATCTGGTTTGAGTATCGGAATGACACATTGTGTTTTCCATGATTGTGGAATACATTTACAATGCCAAAGTAAATTAAGAATATTAAGAAATATTTTTTGTGCTGATTCATCTAAATTTTTAATAGTACAATAGGGGAAATCATCTAAACCAGGTGTAGTGTCTTTCCGAGATAACAAACTCATTTTAAATTCAGACCATGTAAAAGCATCTAGCAAAAATTTTGAATTTGGATTATCATTATTTAATTCGAAAATATTGCCTAAACTATTAATATTATTTAGATTGCTATTGTCAGATAATTTATCTAGAAATTGAGAAATAAACTCATCTTTATATGATTTATTACCAGCTCTTATACCTTTGAACATTTTTAGAAGATTCCAAATCTTACTTATAGGAGTAGTTCTATTAAAAGTGTTACATAAGCTATTCCAACATATTCTCTTTTGTTCTGATATGGTTCTTTTTTTAAGTGCATCCTTTCTTTTATAATCTAAATAGTTCTCCATAGTAGGATCACTTCTATATAGTTTCAATGCATTGTAAGAGGCAATAACACTTTTTTCACAAATGTCATTCCACCAAGGAGCTGGAGGTCTACTTTTGAAATTATTTGGTTTATTAAGTTTTGGAATTGTCATAACTTTTAAATTATCCAATCGAGAACAAAAATCATTATAGGTTGAAATAGGATCATATAATTTTAGAACTAAATCATTAAATATTGTTTTAGAAATAGTTTTAAACTTTTTCCAATCTGCTTTGTTATATATAAACCTATCAACAGGAGGATTAATATAATATTTATCTATATGCAGTGAAATCTCTGTTATTGTTGGGTAGTGATAGCTGCCCATGGCATCATCATGTACAGACCACTCGCATATTGATGCGAGGTTAGCACTAATAAAGCTTACATCAATTGCAGACGGATTTCGTCTCGGGTTGTTAACAGTTGTAAAACTACCATCATTTACGAGGGTCAAACTGAAAGTTCTTAGAACTGGCCACTTATAAACAATATAATAAAAAAAATATTCTAAAATTTGAAAATAGAACTCTTTGCCAATATTACTGAGTATATATTTCATTCATTTGTCATTTGTTTTACGATTTGGCGGCAAATTGAAAATTGTCTGTGTCACGTCAACATGAATTTAACACGAGAAAATTTTCGTGCAATGATTTTTTATGACTTTCGATGTCATTTAAGTCAACAAGAAAGTTATGATAGACTACGATTGGCATTTCACGATGAAGCCCCATCTCGTGCGACTGTTTACAACTGGTTTAATGAGTTTAAACGTGGTCGCACTAATCTCACTGATGATGTACGTGAGGGACGGCCTTCTACGGCGACGACTGAAAATAACATCTGTGTTGTGCGGCGTATGATAGAGACTGACAAAAGAGTGACCTATCAGCAGATTTGGACAAGCTTAGGCATCGGTATGAGTCAAGTGCACAAAATCCTCCACGAACATTTAGCGGTCAGGAAGCTTTGCGCCCGGTGGATACCTCATAATTTGACTAAGGCTCAAAAACTCCATCGTGTGGATTGGTGCCGTAAAATAATTGAAAGATTTAACGGAGGTGACTCAAATGCTGTGTTCGACATACTAACAGGTGACGAAAGCTGGATTTACTGTTATGATCCTGAAACCAAAAGACAATCTGCTCAGTGGGTGTTTCCTTTCGAGGAGTTGCCAACTAAAGTGAAGAGAGATCGAAGTGCGGGAAAAAAATGGTGGCCTCGTTCTTTGGAAGGATAGGTCATTTCGCAACAATTGTGTTAGAGGATCAAAAAACAGTTTCTGCAGAATGGTACACTACCAATTGTTTGCCACTTGTCTTGGAAAAAGTTCGAGAGAAACGACCTCGCAGTAGGATCCTCCTTCACCACGACAACGCCTCGTCGCACACCGCCAAGCGAACGATCGACTATTTGGCGACATCAAACGTTGAATTACTGGGTCACCCGCCGTATAGCCCCGACCTCGCGCCTTGTGATTTTTATTTATTTCCAAAAATTAAAGAAAAACTTAAAGGAAAGCGGTTTATGAATGCTGAAGAAGCGGTGGCTGCGTATCGCGATGCCATTGAAGAGACCCCTAAGGACGAGTGGGCAAAGTGCTTTTCCCAGTGGTTCCATCGCATGCAGCGGTGTATTGACGTCAATGGACAATATTTTGAAAAGATATAATAAAACTAATAACTGGCTAATGTAATCAGTTTTTGATTTTCTAAGAACTTTCAGTTTGACCCTCGTAATATACATAAATCCAAGTCATCAATGATATTAAATAAATCCTGACCTCTGCTCTTAGTGGATAGACAACCAAAAGCGATGTGGTGTGCATTAAAGTCACCACTTACAAATATAGGCTTTGGAAGATCATTGATAATATTACGTAGTCTATTGATCCGTATGTGTCTACTAGAAGGAGGACAGTATACACAAAGAATAGTCAAGCTACCATGCACCATAGATAAGGACAGAGCTACAGTTTGAATTTCTTCATAAAATCTAGTGTTTAAAACTTTGTACTTTAAATATGGCTTAATTAGTATTGCTACACCATTATGAGTATTTTTAGAATTTTTATTATAAATATTATATCCAGGTATTCTAAAACTATTGTCTTTAAACCATGTTTCGTTAAGTAAGCAAATGTCAATATTTTGTTTTTGTAAGAATTGAATCAGTAAGGGTTTTTATTTTTAGCACTTTGAATGTTATATTGAGCAATACGTAGCTTAGACATTGTATGACTTGGATCCATTACTTGAGGTTTTTAATAAGTGTTTCTCTAATGGTATTTACAGTGGTAGGCGTATTATCGCCCTTATTACCCAGTTCCACCAACGTCTGTACCAGGGCCTTAAGTACATCGTTGTTGGCAACTATTTGGGCTTTGATGTCTACTTTAGGAGAGACATCTCTAGAGTTATTTACACTATGTACAGTATTATTTACAGATGTATTTACAGACTTATTTACAGATGTATGTACAGACTTATTTACAGATTTATTTACAGTGTTAATTGGTTTCATTTTTGGAGGTGGCAAGGGTGGAAATTCAATGTTATCACTTGAGTGTTGTTTTGTGATTGTAGCACTTGCATATGTTATCTTATTTTTCTTTTCTAATATTTTATTTAACTTAATTGGACATAATCTCGAAATTGCAAGATGAGGCCCGCTGCAATTGCAACAGCAGATCTCTGTTGGTCTATCACATTCTTTATATAAATGCTCACCTCCACAAATGGAACATCTTTGTTTGCCATTACATATCCTAGCGGAGTGGTTAAATTTAAAGCATCGGAAACATTGCTGTAATGGGGGTATATATTCGAAAACTCTGTATGAAAACAAATCGTATTGTACATTGTCTGGGAGAATATTCGATAGAAAAGTAATGCTAACTGTTTGTAATAGTACTCGCTCTTGTCCTACCTTCTTTGTGAATCTTCTTATAGCTATTATTTCATAAATTGATGATAATTTTGTGTATAGTTCTTTGTTCGAAATGTTTGCTGGTACAAATCTAATTATGCCTGTTTTTTCTATTTGCGCAGCCGGAATAAATGCTTTCAAGCCATGTTTGTTATGAAAAGCACTGTTGTTAATAAAGTTATTGGCCGTATTATACTGTTTAAATATGACTGCTATTTTATTTCCGTTGATTCTCTGTATAGCCGTCACTCCTTTTATCTCACTTGAAAATATGTGATTGAGATAGATAGGGCTCTTATTGCCTATTCTATCTTTATTGTTTGTAGCTTCTATAAACACTTTAAAATCTGTACAAGTTGCATTTTCTGGGTAAAGTCTTTTATAGTCTGGTTTTGTGTAAGGTATATAGTCATAATTCTCACCGCCGCCGCCATTACCACAGTCCTTCTCTGTCTCTGTGAGGTGGGCGGGTTATCCCCGCCCCCCTCATTTCCCACCATTTCCACTGGTTTGCACACCTATCACTATTGTTTTGGATCAACTTTTAAGCAAAAACCACCGAATATTTAGTAAAAAATTAAAATTGAAAAATTTTCTTATCCGCGCTTTTTTAAGGTTCCCGCCAGAATCTGGCGGACAGATAAGTACGTTCGTAAGACTAGTGATGGGAAACATTGCATGAACTTAATCAAGTTTTACTTAAAATTCATTCAGTGAATGAAATAAAACATATTAGAGATAGAGATTTTAAACTTTTAATGTTTTCGATGAGAGTCGAAATACAAATGGTATTTAGTTCATGTAAAAGGTTTTATTTTTTTAAAGGTACGAATATTATGTCAGATCGTCAGTGTCGAGAGGCGTTGTGGTTTCATAAGAACTTGTTTCTGATGTGACGTTAATTATGAATCTGGGTGTTACTCCACCCGTCACATCATCAATAAACCCATTGAGCATCATTTTATTTTCCTGTTTGATAACATGTTCGATGCATTTTTTGCACGATTCAGCATCAATTTTGGCAATGCTCTGTTTTGTTAAATCTTTTATTTCTCCCATCTTAAAAGTTTTATTATTGCAGCCAACATGCGATTTTATTTGTGCCCGTATTAATTCTATTAGGTTTAGTTCGCAATGATAAGGCGGAAGGCGAACAACAATAATATTTTTCTTGGCTGCCATTTCATCAACCACTTTTATATTGAAATCGTATCTGAATTTAAGGCAAAATGCGTTTATAACTTAACACTGGTAAGTGAATGTAAACACTATTTGTCATTAATGACTTCAACAATTAGCGTTAGCGGCATGTATTGCCCGCCCCCATATATCATGTAATCGTGGTTTCGATTTCTGACTGCAATCAGAGAATGGATACTTTTTCGATTACTTTCGGTAAATGATTCGATTACTTTCATGATTGATGGTTACAAATCACATTTTGCCCATCTCTGACTAGAAAAAGGAGAGGACTTTGCCTGGCAAATGGGGCACAAAATACATATATTTTTTAAAAGAAACTTAGTCAATTCTATCGAAGTAATTCTATTTTTAAATTTTGCTGTTTTGTATGGACATTTTTAACCCATATTTTACTTTTTCATCCATTTTTAAATGTTTTCATTCATACAAACACAACAAAAATGAGTTAGCTAAATCGGTGCAGCAGTTAAGGTCGATCTGAGTTTGATTTTTATTTATTAAGATTAATTGTCCTGATATAAAAACTACACTTACTTACACTTACTTTTATCTCTCGGTTAGTTACAAGAGTCCAATCAGTTGCAATCTCAAAGTCCTTTGTACGTAGCCTGGTTGTCGATCAAGAGAAATAATAGTCGGAATGAAAAGGTCATACAAATCCACAAGCAAACCCGGTCGGTCATAAGCATATTATTATTATATTAATCGACTTATCAGTTTTTATCCATATTGTCTGCAGTGAAAAACTTTTAATTTAGGCCCTTATGAAAATTGACCTCAGTTTAGTTAACCCATTAGTGCATAAAGTTTATTAACCCCTTTTTCATTACGATCATTATAATATATTATCATTTAGAGTATCTTTGACGATTAAATGACATTAAATATTAAGTTTATGTGAAAGGTCTGAATTCATAGCCCGTCCGATAAATCGGACGTTATGCATGGCGGACACAAGGGATGTTAAAAAAGGTAAAAATAAAAGAACGGATATTACGAAGAAATTTATTATAAAAAGCAACAGAAAATAAGCTTAAACTTATTACTTTACGATGTGGTATTCCATGTGGCATTTTGGGTGAAGGCCTACATTACATTTCAGACATTGAAATTTACTTTTCCCTCCACATTGGTTTGCACACCGACGTTCAGTATTTATTGGGACCAGCCAATGGTCTTTACCGTCGTATCTCATTGTAGATAATGGTTTTGCTGGTTTGCGACCTTGATGTGGTGGTGTTCCATGCGTGAAAAGTAAGCTTCTTGCTATGAAGCGTCTAAAAACGAATAAGGACTCGGTGTCTCTTGTGCAGCCATTCTTCCGAGCAAGTAACCAGGCGTTTACTACCGAAACGTCAACTAAATATGCAAATATGGGCCACCACCACTTCTTTATACGCATCCGAGTTCTTAAATTTGCCACAGCCTGGTCGCATTTGTCCACTCCACCCATATACTTATTGTAATTTGAAATAAGTAATGGCTGAGGGACTTGTACTTTGGCTTTCTTTTCGTTTGAACAGCGGGTTGCAGATGTTATTGCAAGATTTTCAAAATTAGTGGCTACTGTGACAACATTGTTGTCATTCCACCGGCATACGAAGACATCATCAGCTAGTCGGTGGTCGTAATAACCTCGCGCCTCCTTCTTGAATTGTTTTACGTCTTTGACCGTGCAGTTTTCAGTGCGATTAGCTCTCAAGGTCCCTGTAGCATAATAGCCAAGCTCCTTGAGGTGTCTCATCAGGCTCAAAGATGTAAAATAATTGTCAAAATACAATTTAATGCCACTATTAGGCGGAAGCTTGGTCAATGTAATTAGGTTGAGAACAACATCGCCACCTACTCCAAAATCTTTTTTTTCTGTACTCTTTCCCATGTATATAATGAAAGCTATCATGTATCCGGTACTTGCACACATTGCCCAGTTTTTAAAACCAAACCTTATTGGCTTTCCACGGATAAACTGTTTGGCGTAGTGTTTTCCGTAATACGGGATCATACTTTCGTCAATGCTATTGTGCTCATCTATTCCGTAGTGTTTTTGAAATGATTCATTTAGGCTTTCAATAAGAGGACGTAATTTATGCAATCTATCAGTGGATTCATCGAGTTCGCTGTTGTCGTTCAAATGCACATGTTGAAGAATCAATTCAAACCGATTGCATCTAATACTATCTTGTAGAATTGTAGGCACGTCATTATCTTTGCAAAAATATAATCGTTTCTTTGGCAACTTGACGTAGCCTGACAATAGCATCGCTCCTAAAATAACGTAGATCTCGTCTTCCGTTACCATCAAAGGTTTATTTTTCTGCAAAGCGTACAGGTTTGTTTGTTTGACTATATGCTTGATAAGATCATTGTGAAAAAATAATTTGAAGTGTTCCAGAGGATTTTGACAAGCTTTACTTCCATCTGATGGTGGCTGTAAACGATATTCAGTACAAATAAAAGCGGGTTCCTGTTTTTTCCAATGCGTAGATTTTTTCTTTTTGGCCGGGAGTGCAGATCTTGAAGACTTGTTATGGGAAATAAAAGTAGAAAGGGGCTGCTCGTCTTCACTATCGCTACTTGATAAATAATTAGCATTCGACGGTCGTTGCGTATTCGAACCAAGGGCTGTAGATGTTGATGGAGTAGAAAAACTGCTATCACCTCGAAAGCGTCGCAATTCGCAGCCAGCTTGCAGTAGTCTTCGTCCTAAGTGATTTAGGTTCGCACCATGCTCCTCATCAGACTTGTCACTGTCTTCGTCGGTGACCTGATCCGCATTCTCAATAGGGGGCTCAACATAAATTATATTTTCTGTACAATCATCATACTCCTCACACTCCAAAGCAGATAATATTTCATGAACATGCAGTCTGTAACAATTCAACAAAACACCACATGCAGTGCCCGCAGTGCATAGCGTACGATATATCGGACAGTACAAAATTCGCAAGCATAGCATTCAAAATATCATTGGCTTCGTACAAATTATATTGAAAATAAGTAGTGTAATAGAGAAGCAATCAAATTATCTGTTTTTTACCCATAACACTGTACAAAATAAAATAAAAACAAAATAAAACCTTACCTTCGCCGCGAAGAATTTTCACCGCGCGCCGCCAGTTTGTGCATTGACAGCTGATGCGCAGGCGCGTTGATACATTTTATAAAAACAGTGTTGCCACGCTTGAAAATATACAAAACTACTATTTTAAAAGGAAAAACCTCGAGTAAAATATATGTCACTCCTAAAATAACAATTTTATTGGCGTCCGATTTATCGAACGTTATGCACTAATGGGTTAATGAAATTATTTTATACGGATCTGAATGTTCTTTACGTTTACCATAAAAGGATTACAATATATTAATACTTTTTCTATAACCATTCAATTTTATCATTCGCTTCATCCCATCTCTACACTCAAATGTCATAATGACAAGACATCGTAATAATCTGTGGTTTGAAGTGTCATCACAATTACGATTTTCTTTAAATTAATATGTTTTAAAAGATAAATATGAAGCTATTTTAGGTGGAAAATAATGTGTTGGTATTTGAACAACATTGTAAATATTTTCTTGTAGCATATATTACGTGATTCGGCCACAATCTTGTGATTTGCAGGTATGTTTGTTTACTAGTTGTGCCAGGTAAAGATGAACGCATTATATATACTCACGCCTGTTTCCCGGAGGGGTAGGCAGAGACTACGGAACGCCATTTGCAACGATCCTGACATACCTCACTTGCTTCACTCACTCCCATCAAGTTTCTCATACATGCTCTTCTGTTTAGGGTACTTCTGACCTGTCCTTTTTTTAGGATGTCTCCAATCTGGTCAGAGAACGTCCTCCTAGGTCTTCCCCTTCGTCCTGTCCGATTCACACTTGCCTTATATATCTTCTTTGTCAGTCTTTCGTCATCCATCCTCTCCATGTGTCCGAACCATCTTAACATGCCTTTCTCGATGCTTGTCACTACATATTCTTTTACCCCACACCACTCTCGTATCACACAATTCTTTATTCTGTCGGTCAAAGACACACCACAAGGTAGTAAAAGACATAATTATTCTTTTGAGAACATTATAGAGCACTCAATTCACTATCTTGAAGAACCACATTGGGCAGGACACACGGACATTGGGCAGGAGGGTTCTAGAGTTTCGGCCACGTACCGTAAGACACAGGAATGGATCCGACAATCTGGTTAAGATCACGGGAAGCGGTTGGATGCGGGTGATTCAAGATCAGTCTATGTGGAGAACCTAGGTCGCCCAAGAATATCCACGTAGGCCTATTTCCTGCAGTGCACATCTCTATGCTGAGACGATGATGGAGCACTCTGAGATATGTTTTTCTTACGATGTTTCTTTATAGTTTTTAATAATTTAATACACGCATAACTTTGAAAAGTCAGCTATGCTGCGTAGCAAGCACCCTCGCCATATAAAATTACTTCTATTATTTATGAAGCTTGTACAGTAATTATTATGAGTCAATGATGCACTAAAAATTGCCTAATAGCCGATTTTGGAACAAATAGAAACATTAAAAATACTGCTCTATTCTAAAAACGAACACACAAAACTACACTTAACTTCAATTGTTTACGTTCCAAATCTGAAATTCATATTTAAAATCTGAATGTATACAAAAAAGTATGCAAAACAATAATTGGCTGCAGCAAAAGTTGTGTGTATTCACTCGAGAGGCTGAATGCATTGCTGTCCTCTGCCACGTAATGGCGGTTGCAGTGTATTTATATGGTCCAAGTTTTCGGATTATGTTTTAACTCATAATAGCTTCTGCGGGAGATTGGAAAACTTCGGTAGTTCATTTTCTGTTTATTATTAATTTATTACAATCAGATTTATTCTTATAAAGAATTATCATTATATTCGCCCATAAGTGGCTTTCAATAAAATAAACTTTACTTCTACCTACTCCTACATGAATGCACGTAATCTACTAAACGACAAAGTTAAATTCTGCATGGATAAAATGTGTTTAAAACTATGTGTGGAAAATAGGGGCCCGCTAATAATTTAAATTGGAATCTACAGCACTTTCGTTACTATAAGAGATATCATTACATAGGTACCTATATTGATTTAGACAGAAATCTCGCAGTAGGATGGTATCTTGTATGGCAGAGAGACTTAAAATTCATTCAATCACCGGCCACAAAGAACATCCAAACTCGAACACCAATTTGTAGATCACACAGAGCGTTGTTGCGTGATGTGTGATCGAACCTACAAAACTCATCTCAGTGCTTAGCGTCGATACGGATACAGCTTATTAAACCACTTCTCTAACATGTCAAAGTTATAATAAAAACAACTACCTATTGTCTAAAGCAAGTACCTAAGCTGTACATACTGGAAAATAAAGAAAAATATAAATAAAGCAAAAGATTATTAATATTAATATGCGACATCTTAGCTGCCTGCGTACAAAGTTCTCTAGAATATAATATTCATAGCAGTATTAGCTTTTGGCAATTGTTCAGTTCTTTGTAAATTCTTAACATTCGCCCATAAATGTTAGGAGGGCCATTAAATGCTGCTTGGCCGCTGTGTCGAATGAGGCTGTTTAACGCTTGCCTTTATGACCGATGTTTTAAAATTTATTATAATAATGTTTAGTGTAACTGTCGTTGCCGATAGTTACACTAACAATCCATGGGAGACAAATATTTGAAAGAGGTTTTGAAAGTAGTAGAAGTAGTGTAGTGTAACAAGTAATGTCGTGAATTGCTGAATTGATAATAAAATAACTTTTGTTTCATGTTACGCATAAAGCCATGTTACGCCTGAGTCTGGACTAATTTGAATGTATTGAAAAACGTATCCTCTGGCATTAAAAGGGGATAACAATAATTGTCCATCATGTTTTAATCAAATGTCGATAATAAACGCAACCAGGATAGTATGATTCCAAAGATGCAATTCTTAATCCTCGAAATATTTTGTTTTCTCACTGAAAGGCAGCAGAGAGCTGTGTACACAAGACTCGACCATAACCCTAAAAACATAACGTCACATTTTGAACACAGAACACTGATGATGTTCGGTTAATAGCCGATCCATAACCCGCTATTCTTTCATTTTCATAAAGTTTTGTGGCTATTAAAGTGTCGGCACTTGAGGGCCTCGCAATTTGGATCGAGTCCAGCTGCCATGCCGCCATATTACTTATTCCGTAGGCCTGTTATGTTGAAAGTTTTCTAGAAATTGTGACAGGAATATACGATATAGCAAAAACTATCTGATCTACATTGCGCCTGCCGTTGTTTACTACTGGTTGTAGGCCTTTCCAATGGCATGCCATTGAGCTCGATTTCCAATTCTTAGTGTCTGATCACTGGGAGCCACGTTGCATAGATCGTTACTTCAGCTAGCCAGACGGCACCTTGCGCTACGTTGTCACTCCAGACCTCTACTGCAACACATTGATTTACCCTATAATAATAATAATTCCTGAAAGGTGTAATAGACAACTTTTCTAAATATCACAATGTGTTATATAACTCATCTGGACAATATTGAGGAAAAGTAAATCGAAAAAATAATAAGAAAAAAAACAAAATGAAAATGAAACCTTAAAAATCGGAACAAAAATGTTAAATAGGTATTTACTTTCTTTTAAAAAAAGAGAACCGCCTTCAAAAAATCGACCCACTGAAAAGTACGAAATAATTTTTACATACGCTACCCCTAATCCTCTCAAATTTCCTTTCGAATTTCTCCCAAAAACTAATTACTAATAAATTAAACTAAATACTTAGTTTTTGAAGTCGGTGCCAAACCAAATCCTTCTATAAGTTTGGCGTCATCCTTTCCAAACCAGCGCATTCAATCTACTGTATACTTACAGGCCAAAATAGCTAAGAAATATAATTAATTGTATAACTAAGCATTTATTTCATAATTTTTATATAATATTTTATATATTTTTTGCTTTTTAGAGTATATATTTAATATACATAATATATCTATAATACATAATTTGTAATTTTTTGAGGCTTTATTGATTTGATACATTCGTCGTATTATTTTCTCTGTTTGCCAGTATTCTTTTTTGTTTTTGTTGGTTTGGCATCGACTTCAAAAACTAAGTATTTAGTTTAATTTATGCGTAGTGTTAGCGTATGTAAAAATTATTTCGTACTTTTCAGTGGGTCGATTTTTTGAAGGCGGTTCTCTTTTTTTTTAAAAGAAAGTAAATACCTATTTAACATTTTTGTTCCGATTTTTAAGTTTTCATTTATATTTGTTTTTTTTTTCTTATTATTTTTATTTTATACTTTTTAGTGATAGGTACTCCATTTACTTTAAGTTTTGGGCTTTTAATAGTTTGTTTGTAGCAATATTCTTCAATTACCTATTTTAGTGATACCTTTTCTGCTAGAATCAGTCTGTAATCATGACTTTGACATAGGTACTTACCTACTTTTATTCTGTGTGCCTATGGGCTTAGGTAGAAAAACGAGGGATGCTTTAAGAAAGAGTCGCGAAAGGGAGAATGACTCTCCCGTCGAAAAAAAAAGGACGATTTGATGCTGCAAGAGAGAGATAACTCCAGGGAATCAGCCACATAGGGAAGGACGCCCCCCGCAAATGCTGTTCCGGCTAATCCAAACAAATGCGGCGGACTTGTACAGACTATTTAATTGGCTGTGAGCTCTCGTATTATACTGTGGATTAATATATCAATAACGGATGGCTTAGCGAACGGGGTTGTGGGTGTTCTTAAAGGATTTAAATGGCCGGCACTAAGAAGAGATCAATTTGAACCAGGTGAACTGCCTGTTGCCATTTTGATATTATTTGATGATCCATCAATAGGAATGCGTTTTAAAGATAATGATGGATACATTTCCATAGCTCCAGTGACAGCGACCTATCAAGGCAATCACGGTTACGGTGATATCGAGAGGCGGCTGTCATATTGAGTTGGGCTGTGGCGGTACACAAGTTGCAAGGATGTACACTTAGTTCCGCGGTAATCGACCTAGGGCCTAAAATCTTTCCTAAAGGAGGCCAATGCTATGTTTCCTTGAGTCGGTTGAAATTCTTAGAAGGCATGGCTTTAAGTGATATTGACTTGAACAAATTACTCAACCATCCCCACGACAACAGAGCCTTATCGGAAATGACAAGAATGAGAACTATGCTCTCGCATAAGATTCTCTCACCGACTTCCTTTGTTTTTTGTTAATCGCAGAGACATATACACGTACACATGTACACACTTACAAACACACACACGTACAAACACACACACATAATACATACAACATACTAAGAACCAATATATACGGGTCAAACTCAGAACCTTCTTTTTTTGAAGTCGGTTATGGGCCTAAAACCTTCTCCTAAGTGTAACAAACACTTTTCTGAAAACCGCATCAAAATCGGTTCAGCCAAACGCGAGATAATCGCGGACAAACATACATACATACATACATACAGGTCAAACTGAGAACCTCCTTTTTTTTTGAAGTCGGTTAAAAATCACCCAATTGAAGATGGTATTAAATAGGAATGGGCTTCAGCTGCCAAACATTATTTTTTCTGCTTGTTTATTATTGAGATCCACGAGAGACACACATCCCTATTACCCATCAATTCATACGTCTTCTTGTACAGAAAATAGTATATAAAATGTAGAAAGAAAATAATATAAAATAGCAGAAACTTGCCACGTGTATACATGTTTCTGACAATTTGTCTAAAATATTATTGTCGAATGTTTGACCCAGACCTCGATAGATGGCGATATCCCGGTCGGTTGAATCGCGCTATGGTTTCGTTTCCGGGACAGGTATAAATACTGGGCGATGCGAAATATTTTTTGTCGGAAACCTAGTGAGCAAAAGTAGAAAGTGGAATTAAGTATAAGTCGTTGTGAATATATCAAGTTTATCTGCATCTGGGTGTTTTAATTAAAAAGCGCTTCAAATCCGTGTTTATGGTCCTTAGAGCAGGATGAACATTGGAAGACAGCGCTATTTTTGTTAGCTCTTCGGTGGTGATATCGGTATCACCCGCCTTGTTAGGTACTGGTCTGTGGATCGCAGATCAGAGCAACAATTCCCTACAGCGGGCACAAGGGAAGTGTCGAGCGCTGGAGGAGCGATTGATCGGCGTCAAGCAAGCTTTGACTTAAAGTTTGATAGCCATCTGGGGGCCAATTCTGCTATTTTTATATGACATTGATATCATATTTTGAATGGATTTAAAAGCGATATTCTGATAACCTTATGTCAGTATCGTATAATTTAAAATAAACAGTTCGTCGTTGACACATACGATCTCGTTACAATTTCATTCAAATATCATATAATTTAGAAGAATATTCTTTTTGTGACGTAAGTATGACACTGACACCATATCGCGACTATATTTATTTAGCGGAATTGGGCCCCTGGTAAAGGCAGAAGGAGCGACATCGTGAGGAGATTTGCAGTACTGAGAGAGGTCTAGAAAACTAGACAACGACGCAGCTTCAAGGACCGACCAATAGAGGGCTGGATTGGAAATTTGATAACGGTTTGTGGTGTAAAACTGTGAGTACATTTTGAACTTTATTCCTAAGATTCTAACTTGTGAAAATATTTGAAATTTAGAGACTCTAGTGTCTTAATAAATTTGTAGAATATTTATCAAGATTAGTGTGGTACAGGTCGCGTCATGTAAAAAGAACGCTGGCGATCAAGCTGCGCATTAGACGATTTATCGATCTATTTGGTGGTATGAGGTGCGGCGCGGGGCGCGCGGGTCACGCACTTCATCTATGCTGGTATGCGATTGGCTCTACAGTCGACCTTTGGTTTCCGCGTTGTGTCCACGTCACCTTCACGCTAAAAATACCGTCGCCCACAAAAGTTTTAAACAACGAAATGGTTTTACATAGAAGAGAAAGGAAAATGATTTATGACGTATATTGTTTTATGAAGAGAGAAGCTGATAAAAATGCAGTTGATAATTTAAAACAATGCATGAAACGGACTGCTGAAGCAACAAAATGTTCCGAGTCTACAGTGAGACGAATTCTAAAAGGTTCAAAAGATTCGGAATTTCTAACTGTTTTCCGGTCTCCCGGCAAAAATAAAAGAATTAAACAAAAGCCTGTTACAGACATTGATAACTTTGACCAGGGTGTGGTGAAAAGAATCATCCACAATTTCCATGTCACGGAAAAGGAATTGCCTACCATAGGCAAGTTGCGCTGAAAGTTACAAGATGATATACATTTCCAAGGATCTGCAGCAAGTCTTAGGCGAATAAAAAAAAAATGGGTTTCAAGTGGAAGAAAACAGAGACTAATAGAACAATTTTAATTGAGCAATCACAGATTCGTTTTCAAAGAATTGAATGTCTCAGAAAGATTAAAAATATAGAGAGGAAGGAAGACCAATCATTTACACCGATTAATCATACGTCGATAGTTCCCATACTTCTCACCATTCTTGGAAAGACGATTCAACGAAAGGTGTTAAAAAACCTTTATCTAAAGGTAGCCGCATGGTTATAGTGCACGCGGCTAGTGAAGCAGGGTTTGTACCAAATTATTTGTTGACGTTCAAAGCCGGTACAAAAAGCGGCGACTACCATGACAAC
The DNA here is from genome assembly GCA_944739405.2 of Euclidia mi. Lineage (NCBI taxonomy): Eukaryota > Metazoa > Arthropoda > Insecta > Lepidoptera > Erebidae > Euclidia > Euclidia mi. Next base: position 87,162,383 of record OX123186.2, on the reverse strand, counting down.
ATGAATTTGGAGAATTACGAGCGGTGGCTTCGTACTAAACTAATACCGAATTTACTACCTCATTCAGTCGTGGTAGTCGACAATGCATCGTACCACAACAGACAACTCGACGCTGTACCAACATCTAATACCAAGAAAGCGGACATGCAAAGCTGGCTTCGTCAAAAAGGAGTCGAATTTGAAGAGTCTATGTGAGCCGCAGTTGTTTCATTTAGTTTAAAAATATAAGGAGCAATTTAAGAAATTTAGTGTCGATGCCATATTAAAAGAAGCGGGCCATTCTATACTTCGTTTGCCCCCTTATCACCCGGACTTAAATTCAATAGAAATGGCGTGGTCCCAAATAAGGGATACGTCGCCATCAAAAATGTAAATTGGAACCTTACAAGGATAACTGATCTAATTAATGAAAAAGTTAATTTAATGGGAGTAGCGGAATGGGAGAAATTATGTGCCAAGGTAAAGAAAATAGAGGATGATTATTGTAAAAGTGATCACGTGGTCGACATGATGACGGAAACATTTATAATTCGAGTAGGGGATGATCATTCTGATTCAACTTTTGAAGAAACTTTAAGTGACGATGTAAGCTCAAGTGACGACGATGAAATGGCGACCTCTAGCACCAACACTGCGTCTTCATCTGGTTTACAAGTTAACCACGACGACTTAATGGAAGGAGTTTCTATAATTACATTTTTTGTGATTGGATTAAACATTCTACACTGAATAAAACATATTTTTATTTAATGTAATGTACCTAAGTAAACAATATAGGCTTAATAAGGCGAGTTCAAAAATAAAATAATAAGCCTAGGACTTTCGCGCGCGAGTATATCCATGCGCAAACTCATCCCTACTACTTTCTTACAGCGTTCTTTTTACATGACGCGACCTATACCTATTAGGACTTGTTATTTTAAGTGAACTGGTTGTGACGGGAAACCTATGGCCCAATTTCGGTCCCTGTTTAAATAAAATAAAAACACTTAGAAAATTTGTGCAATTTTGAGACTTGTAATAATTTTGCCTTAAATTTAAAAAAGCTTTGTTCTGGTTATTTGTAATTATTATAAATTTAAATATGGAAGCGTTCGATATTCTTCAGGAGGACATTAAAGAAAAAATGCTCAAGGCAATTAGTAATTACAAAAAGTCCCCTAAGGAGCGGCGAACGATTGCATATTTGGAAACAAGGCTTGAGAATTTTGAAAAGCAGTGGACCATGTTTTGTGATTATCACCGTATTATGGTTCGGCAAGTCAAAAAGGCAGAATTTTATAGTTCTAATTATCATAAAACTTGTGTTTACGATGATGTCGAAGAATTATACGTAGAGCATAAAACTGAACTGAAAAAAATGTTGTCAAATCTGACATCTACTTTTTCTGCTTCACAAAATATGGCATCTGACGGTCAACCAAAAAGGTTTAACACTAGAGTCAAGTTACCTGAAATTATGATTCCTATATTTTCTGGAAAGTACTCGGAATGGCAAATATTCAGGGATTTATTTTTAGGGTTGGTTCACAATAATAGCGATTTAGATGAGTCACAAAAAATGTATTATTTGAAAGGTCATCTAATGGGCGAAGCAGAGCAATTGCCTCGAAACATAAAGGTTACGTGTGACAATTATGAATCAAAGGTCAAAATTAGATAGCAGCTATAATAATAAAAAGTTTTTGGCAAAAGGCATACTGAAACGGTTGCTCACTCAAAAAACGCTATTTAATGAATCAGCTTTCGGAATTAAATATCTATTAAATACTACAACTGATTGTTTGGAGTCAATAAGAAATTTAGATGTCGATATTTCCTCTTGGGACATTATTGTCATATATATCATTAGCGGGAAATTAGATAATGAGACAAGAAAAGCGTGTGAATTGAAAACTTCTGAGGACTCTAACGAGGACTTACCTACTTTCGCGGAATTCTCTCGATTTCTTACGGGTTGATTTAGGGGTCTTGAGGGGATAGAAGTAAAGTCTAAGGTGACAAAGAATGCTCAAAAAAATACGCAATCTTTCCTATCCTTAAAAGAAAAAGGAGCCACGATATAGGGTGTGCCTTTTGTTCGGGAAGTCATAAAATAGGAAATTGCAAGGAGTTCATTAAAGAGTCTGTATCAAACCGTCGTCAATTCGTTCAGGAGTATGGCTTATGTTTTATCTGTCTTAACGGCAATCATTCTGTCAGAGCCTGTAAAGTTGCATTTCGATGTCAGACGTGTAAACGGCAACATCATTCAATGTTACACCAGGACATTGATGATACCGTTCCGTTTGTTGAAAATGTTGGTGATTCTCGCACGGGAGCTTCATCTTCATCTAAGGAAGGAATCTTATACGCAAGGGGCAAACTCTAGCAAAGCAATGGTGTCCTGTCTTTCAACCGGGAATAGCAAAACGGTTTTGCTAACTACGGCTTTGGTAAAGGTCGAGTCGAAAGATGGGACTTATAAGGTAATTAGGGCTTTGCTAGATCAGGGGTCACAGGGTTCCTTCATTACGGAGTCTATGGTTCAATATTTAGGACTTAATAGGACTGCTACCAAGAGCACCGTGTTAGGTGTCGGTGGTGCTAAAAGTGTTACCACTAAACACACTGTTATAGTTAAGATAAGGTCCAGGAAGGATTCTTCACTTAACATAAACGTGAATGCCTATGTGTTGAAGTCGGTCACTGCCCTTCTACCAGTTACGAAAGTAACCCAAGTAGGATGGGTAGTCTTAACAGAGGATGACTTGGCTGACCCTGAATACTACAGACCCAACAAAATTGATATTTTGCTGGGTGCTGAGGTTTACAGCCGGGTCATACAAACAGGCATTAAGCGTGATTCCACTGGTGCCTTACTAGCACAAGATACAGCACTCGGGTGGATAATGTCGGGTGTATCTGATGTGGACACTACCTCCCAACTTTCTTCACACATTACTGTTATGCATGCGAGTTTAGAAACGGACGATTTTTTAAAGCGGTTTTTGGAACTTGAAAATGAACCGTCTGAAATTACCAATATACTTACAGATGAAGAAATAAAATGTGAGGAGTTCTTCTCTGCTACTACAACCCGAGATGAGAGCGGTCGGTATATTGTACGCTTACCGTTTCGCGATACCGACCTGATGAGTCAGATTGGTGAATCGAAGGCTATCGCTGAAAAACGGTTGAAGAGTTTAGAAGCAAGGTTAAGTAAAAATCCAACGTTGAAAGAAAGTTATAAAAATGTTATTAGAGAATATTTAGAGCTAGGTCACATGATGAAAGTAACAGATAACAAACACTGAAACACCTGTATACCTACCTCACCATGCGGTTGTTAGGGAAGATAAGGTTACAACTAAGGTTCGAGTTGTATTCGATGCTTCCTGTAAGGGTTTTAATGGGTCTTCTTTGAATGATATGTTATTGGTCGGGCCAAGATTACAGGATGATCTTCGTCATATCATTATGCGCTGGAGAATAAACCCTATTTGCCTTGTCGCCGACATTATTAAAATGTATAGACAAGTGAAAGTCGATCGTAGTGATACCATATTTCAGCGTATTTTATGGAAGGATACAGCCAATCAAAACCAAGACGTAGAAGAGTACGAGCTGATCACGATGACTTTTGGGACGGCTTCAGCGCCTTTTTTGGCAGTTCGTACCCTTCAACAAGTGGCTTATGATGAGTGTCAGGATGATCCTAAGGTAGCGTCAATCATTCTGAATGATTTTTACATGGATGACTTGATGTTAGGCGCTGAAAATGTAAATGACGCATTTTAAATATATGAAAAAACAAATACAGCCCTATCGAAGGCGGGATTCCATTTACAGAAATGGAATAGCAATAGCAAGGAACTATTGGATAAAATAGAGAAACGAGATGTCGTCAAAGAGGAAAGAATAAAAATCAAGTTGGATGACACGACAAAAATACTTGAGCTTACTTGGGATTCAGGATCAGATGTATTCAGATACTCCATGAAACTGGCTCTACCTGCTGCACCTACAACTAAGCGGAAAATAATATCAGATATTTCTAGATTATTTGACCCGTTGGGATGGCTAGCGCCTAGCGTAATATTAGCAAAGGTCTTAATCCAAAAGCTTTGGTTAGCAGGTGTTGGCTGGGATGACGAAGTGCCAAGCCATGTATTAAAGGAATGGACGGTGTATCGACAAGACTTACCTTCGTTAGCAAGCATTGAAATTCCAAGATGGTACAACACTTATTCCAGTGATATGAACATACAGCTACATGGTTTTTCAGATGCCTCGAAGACAGCATACGCAGCAGTGGTATACCTCAGAGCGGTTGATAAGGACGGTAACATACATGTGGCATTAGTCACTTCAAAAATAAAGGTGGCACCCGTTAAACAGGTTTCAATACCCAGACTGGAACTGTGTGGAGCTGTTTTATTAGCTAAGCTGATGGTGGAAGTAGCCAAGGTGTTAAAAATGAAAGACTTACGTGCTTGGACAGACTCTGAAGTTGTTCTTGCTTGGCTTAACTGTCACCCAAGTCGTTGGAAAACTTTTGTAGCCAACCGTGTATCCACAATATTAAATACTTTGGATACCCAACATTGGTCCCACGTTTCGTCCAAGCAAAATCCCGCTGATTGTGCTTCGCGTGGAGTAGCCCCAAGTGAACTACACAAAATGTCACTTTGGTTTAATGGACCTGAATTCTTGCGTGATACAGTAATTGCTTATAAAAAACCGAAGCATTTAATTACTGATTTAGAAGAAGTGAAGGTTCATACGGGAATTCTTGATCAGTCTTTTTGGCATAAATATTTGTCATTGCAAAAATTGGTTAGGGTAGTAGCCTATTGTAGAAGATTCTCAAAATATACGAGATCTCGAGAGAACAGATTGAAGCAGAGAGATATTCCTTTAACTAAAATGGAACTGGACGAGGCAATGAAAATATGTATAAAGAAGTGCCAAGAGGAATGTTTTCTTGAAGAACTTCAAGATTTGGAATCTTCTAGTTTGAAGCTGAGTACCAAAGGTAAATTTAAGTCGTTAAATTTATTCTTGGACTCAGAAGGAGTGATAAGGGTGGGGGGTCGTTTGGAGATGTCACAATTGGAGTTTAATCGGAAACATCCAATTCTCATACCCAAAGATTCTTTCCTCACGAAGCTGTTAATAGCTGATGCCCATATAAAGACGATGCATGGAGGACCTCAAGCCATGATAACATCCTTGAAGTCTAATTACTGGGTTGTAGGAGTTAAGTTACTCGTGAAGGCTTGTTATTGAAGTTGTGTTGTTTGCATTAGATATGCGGGCAAAACTAGGAACCAATTGATGGATCAACTTCCCTTGCCGCGAGTATCTATGAATAAGGCATTTTTAAACATTGGACTTGATTACGCGGGTCCTTCAAATATTTGGGTATCACCAGGTCGTGGTAATAAATCTTACAAGGGCTATATTGCTCTTTTCGTTTGTATGTGTACACGGGCTATTCATCTGGAGGCTGTCAGTGACATGACATCTAAAGGCTTTTTAGCCGCATTTAAAAGATTCGTAGCTCGACGGGGCCGCTGTACTCGGTTGTACAGTGACAATGGCACGAATTTCGTGGGAGCTGCGCGTGACTTAGCTGAATTATTTGACGAGGAGAAGTCAAGGTTTATACCGGAAATATCGGAGAGTCTAGCTAATAATGGCACTCAGTGGACTTTTATCACTCCACATGCCCCTAATCAGGGTGGACTTTGGGAGTCAGGCATAAAGTCTACCAAGTACCATCTCAGACGAGTAGTCGGTAATTCAACTTTGACATTTGAGGAGTTAACGACAGTTCTAGCTCAAATTGAGGCATGTCTCAATTCGAGACCGCTCTCTTATGTGGAAGATCAAAAAGAGCTAGAAGTTCTAACTCCTGGTCATTTTCTGGTTGGAGAGACTTTGATATTAGTGCCTGATACTAACTATGAAGGTTCTAATATACCTAACCTTAGACGACGGCAACTAACCCAAAAAATGACCCAAGATTTTTGGCGGCGTTGGTCTCAAGACTATTTAAATCAATTTCTTCAAAGGCATAAACGGACCCACCAAATCCCAGAACCCGCCATTGGCGATGTCGTTTTAATAAAAGAGGACGATTTACCTCCTGGTAGATGGTTGCTGGGACGCATAAAACATAAGCATCCTGGCCCTGACGGTATTACGCGCGTAGTTACACTTCGCACCAAACACTCTTTTATAAAACGACCGGTTTCCAAGGTGTCTGTCCTTCCGGTATGTACTTAGTTACAGTGATTAATGTTAGCTTTAGAAGTAAAGATTTGGGTTTGGTTCTATTTCATCATTTCTATCAGTTTTAGCTTATTTATAAGCTAAATTAGATAATTGTTTAGGTGTTAAGTTAATAAATGATACGCGTTAAATAAACGCATTGTTCGTATCAACGTAGTATTATGTATTAATATGTCAAGCTATTTTTAATGTAATTTAATTTCATTTAATGTAATTTCAGTTGTGTCAATTGCATTTTTCGGGAATTGTTGTTATTAGAATTATGATAATAATAATTGTGAACCACCAATGACAAATGCAATTTCACCGGTCTAAGCTATTGCATGGGCGGTTAACCCCAATTGTTATTTAAGGACATTCTGCAATGTGTCCTTGGTGGGCGGTATGTCTAAAATATTATCGTCGAATGTTTGACCCAGACCTCGATAGATGGCGATATCCCGGCCGGCTGAATCGCGTTGTGGTTTCGTTACCTGGACAGGTATAAATACTGGGCGACGCGAAATGAGCATTTCTACTATTTTTTGCCAATACCCACTTTTTGCATGTCCCACAAAGTAGACAGCTAATATTATTTTTTGTAATTTATAATTTCGTGATAATGGTTTTATTAAAATCTAATATACAATTTTATTTCCACAAAAAATAATTAAATATCGTGTATTAATATATTTTCCATAAAAAATGCTTACATAAAAATCATCTTAAATAGTGCAATGTATGGAAATTGGCATGTCCCATTCTAAAAATCGCAACTTCAAACTCAATTATTTCATATTTATTATATAGTAACTATACCAAAATTTTGCACTCAGTTTATTTTGAATTGTAGGAGATAACGCTGCATGCACTTTAATATTATAAAAGATAATTTATAATTTAAATAAAACAAGTTTAATATTGTCCCAAAAAAAGTTCCCCAAACGAAATTCCCCTTTTGTTACCAATTTTAAGCGTGTTATAGTGAAAAACTACCAATTTAGTATCGTTATTTCTATATGGCAACTCTTTACGTGTTATTTCATGTCGCCATATTATATAAACAGTCATACCAGGCTGTTTAGCATGTGGTGTAGACAGTTCTAGTTTTTCATATGCATTTAGTTCCCGCTTTTGTTACCACTGTTTCTCGGTACGTAGACAATATTTTATACTTTTTTAGTCATATTAAGTAAGAAAAATAATTAATCTCAAATTTGTTAAACAAAAGTAAACGTTACATCAACGTTATCCATTAAATTATCAGTGTTGAAAAAACTAGACACTAAATTCGTTACTTTTTCTTTTGTTACTTTGATGTGGTAACGTATAAGTGGAAAACGTAAGTAACAAAAAAGGAATTATAAGGCTCTGTTTATATTTGACAGAACAAGAAAATGCCACTTACTCCGGCAGAAAAAAATAAACGTTACAGAGAACGATTAAAGCAAAACCCAGAAAAATATGAAGAAATTGGAAAGAAAAATTTAGAAAGAATAAAATCTAAATATAAATACAAAAAAATATCAGAAATGACGGAAACAGAAAAGCAAATACAACGACAAAAGTGGAAAGAATCGAAAAGAAAAAAAAAAGAAATGGCAAGTAGCGTGAATGCTATTCCAAAACCTGCTGTACATACTACTTCATCTGGGTCATCAGCGTCGAAAGTAATACTTACAGGACTATCAACTGAAATATCAACACCTATGATATCAAATACGACAAAGACAGCATATCTACAAAAATCCTTAAAAATCATCAAAAACGATTATCATAGAGCACAAAATCGTATACAGCAACTAGAAACGGCTAATGAGACCTTAAGAAAAAAAGTGTACAGACTGCAGAAAAAACTAATGGAAGAAAAAGGAAATTTGAAACCAATTTGTTAAAAATGAAAGCTAGAAATGAAGTTTTATTTTTATTTCATTATTAAAATAAAATTATCTTTTGAAAACTGTAACTTAAATGGCATCATGAATACAGCTTTATATTTTTCATTTTGTTACCAACTCTTCCTTTTTTGTTACTGTCCCAAGAAAACAAATTTAAATTTTCGCAATAAATCGTATTTATGTAATAATATATAATATATTGCTGCTAGTAGAGCTCAAGAACGTTATAAATTTTATAAAAAGTAAGCTAAAATGGTCAAATTATAGATGGTTTTAATAAAATTCAAACTTTTGAATACATTTTAGCCTAAGGTAACAAAAAAATTAATAAGAGACTATTTCTAATCAATCATATTTCTGCCATCTCCTTTTTTTTGCAATACGTTTATAAAATCCATGAAAATGTGTAAGAAATTCATAATTTAAGAATATTGCCTGAACTTGATAGTTCCAAATTAAACATCTAAAGAGTAACAAAATAGGAATGCTTTAGACTACCTTGGTAAGGTTTTTAAAGTTTTTATAATAAATACCCCAAATTACACTAATTCCAATGTAAAAATATCAAAAATTGTTAAATCAGCTATTTTTTGGCATAAAAAATGTCCTAGTTTAATGAAAAAATATATTTTGTGCATTTTTTAAAAGAGTGGCAAAAAAATATAGAAATGCTCAAATATTTTTTGTCGGAAACCTAGTGAGCAAAAGTGGAAAGTGGAATTAAGTATAAGTCGTTGTGAATATATAAAGTTTATCTGCATCCGGGTGTTTTAATTAAAAAGCGCTTCAAATCCGTGTTTACAATTGTTAATAACTTAGTTATGTTTTCTTTTTCATATATTATCTAAGCTTTCTAAAGATTAGTGTTCATATGCTGGAACTCAACAAATATGCAGCATTATGATCCCTTTTCACTTGGTAAATAATTTTCAACATGACTCTCGAAAATTCTTATAAGAAAATCTCAATAACGTGACCCAGAAATTGAGGTCTTGCTCTCAATTGCTATCAAAGGAGGTTATTAGCAAATAAATATCGGACATAGGACATTCATGCGGTCTTAATGTCGACTCGGGTGTTCAGAACCATAGGGTTGTATATGCTAACGCTAACCGAAGGAATAAAACGCTCGAGTGTGCCGATATTCTTGGTATTGCCCTTGTATGAGTTTTATATATCGGTCTGGTCACCGGTTCAATATGTTTCGTTGATTCGGGCTGTCTGTTTGGTAACTTGTCAATAATGTATACTTTGAATTTTGAGTTCAAAATACTTCCTTCAAAAGAAAGAAATAAATTATAATATGTATTTCGCGCAGTCAGGTACTAAGACCGTTCTGTTGTCAGTTTAGCTACTATGTTGGTAATTAGTTCTGCCTCGTGCAAAGAAATTATCACCTTCTTCATAATTAATGTTGACTTGTGGCGGCAAATGGTGCACTTTCGATTTTTTTACGTGCATTCTAATGATGTTATCCCATTATCTACTGAACGACGGTGACGTACAAATCATAATGACATTGTAAGTAAGTGAAAACATATAATATTACCTACCATATATTTACCCAATCATATTATATTGAATGTGATATCACAACTGACTAATAATGATATTAAAAGTGAAAAAGAAAATATGAACAAGAAGGCCTTGCTTTAGGACTACTAGCAAACATAAGTTACAGAAAATGCTTATTTTAGTCAATGTCGTATACATGTCAGCCATCTCGATAATATAAAAGAAACCTTAATTAGACACAGGTAGAGTATTCTCAGTTTTCTCTTAATTATAAGCTAAATCTCACATACCACACTCCGTGATTACGAATGAGCACGTAAATATTATAATATATTAATTAATACCCCGTATTAAAACTTTTCCTTCTATAAGCAAACTTTTGAGCGGCACTTATACAATTTTATGTATGAAATAATATAACATTTAAGTAAGCTTAGCCAGTTGGGGAAGTTCATTGTATTATAATAGGTAAAATGACTTTATTATTTTTACAGTGAAAAGTTTTTAATCCCCATTTTAGATATTGCGATGGAATACGAACAAATTATAATGTCGATAGGAAAATTAGCAACAATGGAGTTTTGTTGTTGCCATGAGATTGGTGCCTGGGGACACAGTGTATTTGCCAGTAGATTCTCGGTTTAAGTAGAGTACCATAACATACTGCGGCATAGGTAACGGGATTGTTCTTTCAAATAGTTTAGTCTGTCTCTTTGACTGATCAGGTTAATGTGACGTACTATGAGATAAGCTCCTTTTTAGTGTTCTTAGTTTGGTGTGACGAAAGAAGTTGCGGAAACCTTGACGACATAAATCACCCGATATTTATAATTAACAATTGAATACACCGTGGGACTCAATCCTTTTTCCTCCAGATGTCTCTACTAAACGATCCATCATCGTCATCTTCAATTACCTATACTAGTAATATTCCTCATCGTGATAATGGACCCAACCTCAACATTCTGTAATCTAATCGTTTAAACCACTTTCTTCTATACAGCGACTTCCTCAACCAATTGTGTCCCGACATCGCTATTTTCATTTCCAATCCATTAACTTGAAGGGCATCATCAAGTTCGGCAGCAGCACAGTACATTTCGCATCGATCACAAGACGAAACGTTGTTCCGAAACAATTTGCACTTCATTTATAACGAGTACTTGACAATTGGTAGCTGAATCAACTGACTCCGTTCAATCCTTACTTTTAATAGACTAAATCTGTTTAATCTTGTTTGGAAGTGACTAAATAGGTCTTTGTAAGACTGCATTTCTGTTGATATTGGTTTCACTTGAGTAGTTATTGGTTTCTTTTTAATAAATTGGTAATAGTATTCAAGTATTTATTGGCAGCAGGCCGGTCCTTACTTATATGTGTAAAATGAATAAATAAGTTATAATATCATGCAGCAAACAGTGGTATTACGATGACCTCAAGACGTTATTACATACATACATACATAGACTCACGCCTGTTTCCCCGAAGGGGTAGGCAGAGGCATATTAAACGCCCACTTTTCGCCAGTGTTTTGATCCCACGTAATAGGTGGCGAGCCTATTGCCGCTTATCGGGATATTTTGTTTGCCATGAGAGCACTGAGAAGTATGTGTGGTGTGTCTTTGACCGACAGAGTAAAGAATTGTGTGATACGAGAGTGGTGTGGGGTAAAAGAAGATGTAGTGACAAGCATTCAGAAAGGCATGTTAAGATGGTTTGGGCACATGGAGAGGATGGATGACGATAGACTGACAAAGAAGATATATCAGGCTAGTGTGAATGGGACAGGACAAAGGGGAAGACCTAGGAGAACGTTCTCTGACCAGATTGGAGACATCCTGAAAAAAGGACAAGTCAGAAGTACCCTTAACAGAAGAGCATGCATGAGAAACTTGATGGGAGTGAGTGAAGCAAGTGAGGTATGTCAGGATCGTTGCAAATGGCGTTCCGTAGTCTCTGCCTACCCCTCCGGGAAACAGGCGTGAGTCTATGTATGTATGTATGTGTTGTTTGCCAGAGCCCCGTCCGTTGATCGGCAGGTGCACCAATTGCAGGTGAGGTTGGCTTGGGACCCTAAGTTCTTGGTGGGAATCCTATGCACCCTTTTATATTGAAAATAACACGACTGCAGCTTATACACTAAGTTTTATAATTATTAAATGATCACTACGTGTGCCCATATATCGTATATATCGTCATAACTTTATATCGTATCCAAAAGTAAATCAAAACACAAATCGGTCGACATGAATTACTAAATTTTATAATCGAGTCCCCATTGAATTATTACCTACAGAAACCAAGTACGCGCACGCAATACGCGCCGTTCATTTGGGTCAGGATCTGACTCAATCGGCGGCCGCGTTGTCTGTAGTCAGAGTCGCGCGGTAGCGTAAGCATCTCCCGCAAAATAATAGAAATTATGACATATTGTACAGTGTTTTGTGCCACAATGCTTCAGAAAAAGATTATAAGGTTGCTGGAGTATCATTCCACCGGTCAGACATAAATTTTATTACGTAGATTGTCTAATAATACAAATACAGTGAATCATAATAAGTACGAGCGGAGTGTTGCCAGTTGGGTGTGAAATTGTCCCAGTTTAATTTACACATTCCTTACCAAAATTTATTCTATTGACAGTAATAATAAAAATAAAAATTATTACATATATAAACTTAACCTTTCAAACACCGCTGGCTGGTCCAACCAATCGGTTACGACAAATTTGTCACGTCAAGCTCTAGCCGAGCTCGGCTAAGACGACATTGTCTCAAAGCACTCGATTTTTCCGTTTTTGTATTGAATGGCTAGTATCTAAAGTTTAGTATTGTCTTGTAATGTAGATACGGGTAACTAACTTCGTTGTTTAACGAATGACGTTACCGACCGAATTATATTAGAATTTTTAAACTTTTCGCCTTTTTTTGGTCACCATAGCGCAACGGCGCACACATAGTACTCGCTGTTGATTTTTGATAATTTTTTCTCACAAATATACATAAATACTTTTTTATGTACTATAAAGAGCATTTAACTAGGAAATCACTCGGCACTTGTTAGTGCTCACGTTTGAGTAAGTTTCGTCAAGATTGATTTAGCCATCGTTAGTCAGTTGTGAAAACTTAAAAGCAGACAGTGTGACTTTAGAATTTATAATATACAATTACTTATTTCATGCAAAAATTATGAATTTGCCCTATTTGTAGGGGAAAGACGTTGTAACTGGCAACTCTATAATTGCGTCTGTGTGCGTGATGCAGCAAGTAAACACAGCACAGTTCCGCACACATAGCGAATTTTCGGCTTAACTTCTGAGCTCGCGTTGTTTGAATACTGACTTTCTGTAGATAATAATTCAATGCGAGTCCCCGATACCTGGCGTTAATAAAATGCCCTTTTGAACGTGGCAAAAGTGAGGCGTCAATCAAAATAAATAACTATGTATGTAGCGTCACAAGGCCGGTGCATACGAGGCCAATTTCATTATGTAAATTTGTATGAAATGTACGCAGAACTCGGGCCGTATAACGACTTAATTGATGAACAAATTTACATGTTAATAAAACCTTTACGGTCTTATTAATAAAAAATGCTGATTCTTCTCTTACTCCAAAGTAACACCGGTAATAGTTAATTCAAGATTAGTTGTGGAATAGCTACGTGTTAATAACGGTATTAATAAATACGAAGTAAGTTCGGAGCAACAATACTATTCTTACATTGAGATTAAGGTATACGTTATGGCAACCCACTGACATTAAAAGTAAAAAGAATGAACAAAATGACCTGGTCGAATAAAAACTTTTTGTTAAACACTTTTATTTGACAACTAGCTTTTGCCCGCGGCTTCGCGCGCGTTAAATTCGGGGTAACACAAATCTACTTTCATTCTCAAGTTGTGGGAAGACACTCCTGATTATTCTAAAGACTTCAGAAACTCTATAATATACAAAGTAGCTCGGTCAGTAGGTATTCATGACACTATATACCTAGTATTATATCTACATAATAACATCGCCTTACATACAGTCAAATGTCAAAGCCATGTTCCAATACATGTCCAATATCATATATCTATGAACACTTTCGCGTTTATAATATTAGTAGAGAAAATTGTTTCAGCCATTTAAGCGTAGTACTTATATAATTGTTAGTTTATATAGGTATGCGAATAATGTAATCAACGTGCACAATATGACATTATATTGTATGATGTGTCAGTACTGACAGATATACGCACAGCGCACTCAATTATCATAGCACATGCGTTCTTACTTCCAAGTGGTAAATTTGTGCAGGAAAAACTTCTAGCCTCCCTACAATCCTCCTCCCAACTGGCTAAGCTTACTTAAATGTTATATTATTTCATACATAAAATTGTATAAGTGCCGCTCAAAAGTTTGCTTATAGAAGGAAAAGTTTTAATACGGGGTATTAATTAATATATTATAATATTTACGTGCTCATTCGTAATCACGGAGTGTGGTATGTGAGATTTAGCTTATAATTAAGAGAAAACTGAGAATACTCTACCTGTGTCTAATTAAGGTTTCTTTTATATTATCGAGATGGCTGACATGTATACGACATTGACTAAAATAAGCATTTTCTGTAACTTATGTTTGCTAGTAGTCCTAAAGCAAGGCCTTCTTGTTCATATTTTCTTTTTCACTTTTAATATCATTATTAGTCAGTTGTGATATCACATTCAATATAATATGATTGGGTAAATATGACATTATATTGTATGATGTGTCAGTACTGACAGATATACGCACAGCGCACTCAATTATCATAGCACATGCGTTCTTACTTCCAAGTGGTAAATTTGTGCAGGAAAAACTTCTAGCCTCCCTACAATCCCTCCCAGTTTAATTTTTGCATCTTATGGTAGCCTATGTCCGTCTCCATGGTCCAGTATATCTCTATATCAAATTTTAGCAAAATCGGTTCAGCCGTTTTGGCGTGAAAACGGAACATTACATACATACATAAGTACATACATACACACTTTCGCATTTATAATATTATAGTAGGGATCACAACTATCCCAAGCGAACATAACACACAACCAACACATACGTAATGGTGCGTCCGCACGCTTGCCAAACCTCGGCAAACTATCACGAACGCAAACGTGCGAATAGGGTTTTTGGCTAGGTTTGTATAGGTTGGCAAGCGTTTGTGTTGGTTGGCAATCTTCAATGAAATAATCTCTATTAATTTTAACTCACAATAATAAAATTACAAAATCAGATACTAGTAAGTACTCTAACGAACACCAAACAAATGTGAAAATATATTTGGGTTAAGTATATAAATCTCAATGAAAGTTGGAAATACAATATAAATCTACGAGCTTTTGCCCGCGGCTTCGCTCGCGTAAATTCGAAGTAACATAATTCTCTCATAATAGACGGATACTTTAATAATCATTGTCGTTTAAACAAACTGTTTATACCGATAAGAAATATAACAGCAAGAAGTATTTACACATGGTATACAAACTACATAGTAGGTAGGTACTCAACATGACTGTTATTCGGTGACAGTGACTTTTCTGTCTTTTTTATTATTATAAATAGCTGACCCGGCAAACGTTGTTTTGCAATTTTTTTTTTTTTTGAAAAATAGATGTTGGCCTATTCTATTTTACCATAACAGTCTTATTAATAAACTAGGATTAGCGTCAGAACAACTTTACTCCAAGACTGAAGCCAAGATTAGGCAATTATAGTATTAATAAACTAGGAGTAAGGACGGAGTTAACTATTCATAATTTACTCCGGGAATAAAAGTTACTCCGCGGAGACCCATGGTTTAACGCTGGAGTAAGCAAGGAGTAAGCATCTATTTGTCACGGGGTACGGTAGACTAGATCGAAACTTTACCTGAATACTAAAACATAAAAAATAAAGATTTCGAGTCGACAACATATATCCGCAAAATTCGGATTGTCGAGTGTTTTGTTAATTTCTAATGCTTCTGACAGTATTAGAAATTATAATATTAAAAAAAGACAGAAAAGTCACTGTCACCGAATAACAGTCATGTTGAGTATCTACTATGTAGTTTGTATACCATGTGTAAATACTTCTTGCAGTTAGATATATTTCTTATCGGTATAAACAGTTTGTTTAAACGACAATGATTATTAAAGTATCCGTCTATTATGAGAGAATTGTGTTACTTCGAATTTACGCGAGCGAAGCCGCGGGCAAAAGCTCGTAGATTTATATTGTTTTTCCAACTTTCATTGAGATTTATATACATAACCCAAATATATTTTCACATTTGTTTGGTGTTCGTTAGAGTACTTACTAGTATCTGATTTTGTAATTTTATTATTGTGGGTTAAAATTAATAGACATTATTTCATTGAAGATTGCCAACCAACACAAACGCTTGCCCTTGCAAAGGGTAGAAGTTTGTACGGCACAAATTTACCTCTTGGAAGTAAGAACGCATGCGCTATGATAATTTAGTGCGCTGTGCGTATATCTGTCAATACTGACACATCATACAATATAATGTCATATTGTGCACGGTGATTACATTATTCGCATATATAAACTAATAATTATATAAGTACTACGCTTGAACGGCTGAAACAGTTTTCTCTACTAATATTATAAACGCGAAAGTGTTTATAGATATTATTTATTAGATATTATATTGGACATGTATTGGAACATGGCTTTGACATTTGACTGTATGCAAGGCGATGTTATTATGTAGATATAATACTAGGTATATATAGTGTCATGAATACCTACTGACCGAGCTACTTTGTACTCAATATTTTCTGAAGTCTTTAGAATAATACGCGCGCAAAGCCGCGGGCAAAAGCTAGTTGTCAAATAAAAGTGTTTAATAAAAAGTTTTTATTCGACCAGGTCATTTTGTTCATTCTTTTTACTTTTAATATCAGTGGGTTGCCATAACGTATACCTTAATCTCAGGGTAAGAATAGTATTGTTACTCCGAACTTACTTCGTATTTATTAATACCGTTATTAACATGTAGCTATTCCATAACTCATCTAAAATTAACTATCCCCGGTGTTACTTTGGAGTAAGAGAAGAATAAGCATTTTTTATTAATAAGACCGTAATTGCCTAATCTTGGCTTAAGTCTTGGAGTAAAGTTGTTCTGACGCTTATCCTAGTTTATTAATAAGACTGCGAGTGTATAGTGTGAGGCTACAAATAGACTAAGACTACAGAGATTGTTAGTCTGTAGTTTTTATAATATAAGGCTTTAGCAGAACAATCGAGAATTATAGTTGTTACTGTTGTTACTAATATTATTCGAAGCGGAATAGAAAAGATAAAACATTGCGTTTTGACGACGTGTCATAGTAATATTTGCCTCATCATTTTGTACCTACATTGATATGCGATAACCTCAAAACTACCGAACGGATTTTTGTACAGTTTCACCAAGAAGTAGTGTGATTCCTGAAAAAGGTTGAGGAGTGTGATTCCCCAGAGCGAAGTCTAGTGAATGTATCATCATCAGCCCTTTATATTGTCCCACTGCTGAGCACGGGCCTCTTCCCATTATAAGAAGGGTAAGTAAGGTCATAGTCAATAAATTACCAATATTATACATGCAAAAGTGTTTATTCACGAAAAAATGGCTCAAACGACTAATAAGATCCAACATGCCTGAAAATATTTCTAGCTAATCAAATTCGAAAATTGAAACCCTTGACGCAAGCAAAACAGCCGTTGTATTCCTCAGGCGTCGTTGAACACTTTTTTTTTTTTGGTGTTTGGGTTGGAAAATCCTCATGGAGTCCCTTCGCCCTGGAGAGGAAGGACGAAGGGGACTGTCAGACTCTTACTGACAAAAACCACGTGCTCCTCATGTACCCATGTGTCGGAGGGTAGGGTTTCACCGAAGCATTCCTCGCTACCCCCCGACGGGTATTGGCCCGCCAGATGGTCAGGCAGGCCCCGAACGAAACGCCCTTGGCGGCGGATGAAGGTGTTGGGCTCCGCCGCCAAAACACCTAGCGGCCGCAGAGGATAGGGAGGACGGCAACGCAACACCGCATCTCCTCTTCCTCTACGGCCCCACCGCGAACGCAACGATGGTGCGCCCCCGCTTGGTCGCGGGAGATAGGGCGCGCGGCAACGCAACACCGACACGCCTCTCCTCTCTCGACCGCACCCGACTGCGAGGGACAGACAACTGTCCCCCGCACCCGCACCTATGGACGCATCCTATGCAGGCCTCACACAATCCCACGTGGAGCGTCCCCTCCCGGGATCCCGCTTAGCTACACCGTGGGTGAAAATCAAATCCACGGTTGCTAAGCCCCCCACCACGACAAGGTGTAGATCCCACAGGGGGGCGCCGTTGAACTCTGCGTAATATCAAAATAGGCTTCAATTCAATTTTCAACCAAAAAAATCTCATCTAGCCTCTCGAAAAAGCGTAAAATTTAAATTTATTTTCACCTAAAATAGCGGGGCCTTTTAATTGACTCTATCAAGTTACCATTTTTATTATTATTTTGCCCTTCTCCAGAATTTATTCTTTAAGGATAATGACAGGGATATAGCATTTATTGAGGTGGCTATAGGCGGATGTAGGCGGCTATAGATGATCCCTTGCGTATCGAGAGGGTTACTTACTTTAGAACGACACTTTTATTTTACTTTCACCATTTAAGTTTAATGTCAGTCGTTTAGGGTTATTTGTTTGTGTACAATTTCTTTTTTTTTTCTTTTTTTTATACTTCAGTGGTTTGCTGTGTTTTCTATACTTATTGTATGTATACATACATAGACTCACGCCTGTTTCCCGGAGGGGAAGGCAGAGACTACGGAACGCCATTTGGTACGATCCTGACAAACTTCTCTTGCTTCATTCACTCCCATCAAGTTTCTCATGCATACTCTTCTGTTTAGGGTACTTCTGACCTGTCCTTTTTTTAGGATGTCTCCAATCTGGTAAGAGAACGTCCGCCTAGGTCTTCCCCTTCGTCCTGTGCCATTCACACTTGCCTTATATATCTTCTTTGTCAGTCTTTCGTCATCCATCCTCTCCATGTGCCCAAACCATCTTAACATGCCTTTCTTGATGCTTGTCACTACATCTTCTTTTACCCAACACCACTCTCTTATCACACAATTCTTTACACTGTCGATCAAAGAAAATATCTGATTTGTAAAAATGTATGTCGATGACTCTTTGGACTCTTTGCAGTGCTGTCGTAAAATTTTGGCAAAGCAAAGTCTATGTAACACCATAGAGACTAAAATATCTGACCACTAAAAAGCTCCATATATTGATACTGTGCTGCTCCAATCCGAAATACCGGGAAATTAAAAAAAAAAATCGTAAAACCTTCCAACTGCAATCTTGAAATAAACCAAACACTCGTAAGCTTACCGAGCTTAAAATTAAAAACAAACCCTGGTACATGAATGCGTTAATCCAAAAAACTCTGGCACAATCACAATTTCAACATTGAAGCCCGTATAAAAGCACAAACAATCTAAAACTGAGTTTACTAAATTTTTTAATCACATTGTGTAATCGACGTCATTAAACATTGTAATTAATTAAGCGCCTTGCCCGCTGCTATCAGGACGTATTATCAGGTGACACAGAAATATATGATACAGCAGAGGACACGCAGCGGTGGGAAAACCGTGAAAATTAAATTGAAGAGAGAGGGAATTTTAAAAATATTTTGCTGCTGGCAAAACTTAAGCCATGTTTTCACTAGTAAGAATTTACTACGAAGCCCAAATTTAACAAGGTCTATGCCATAAACATTTAAAAAAAATGAAATAGGTCGTTTTTGATTCTGTATCCTATAGACTTTATGGGATACAGAATCAAAAACAACTTATTTCTATACCATCAAGAACTGATCCCGTAAATAGCACGGATTACAGAATCACTTTCTTACATTCAGATACTTTAACGTTATTTACATAATTTAGAAACTAAATATGTTTCTTAAACATTAGAGTATGTTTCGGTAAACTGCTTTGATCATGCAAACAGTTTTTATACCATTTCTGTCTGTCCATATTCTCTCGGCTATCGGAAAGGTGCAAACGAAATGTGTACATAAGCTATACCAAACGCACCCGTTAGGTATTTAGAACCTAAAAACCAGGGCAAGACGTATGTATTACGATAAACATTTGATAATAGAACTACTTAATTTAGTTTCCCACATATCAACACCATTGAAGCTGAAACATTGTTTCAATAAATATACCTACCTACTAATATATCTACATATACCTACGTGGAGCTTCATAAACAACAAAACAATGTATCCGAAACTTTGTAGTGTATCTTTAGCTTACCTAGTACTGTTGCTCGTATACTGGTGTGAACAGTTTTATGTTGAGCTAGCTTTTCGTTCAATGGGTTCGACGAATTGTTTTCTCGAAGTTTCGGTTTCTATCATGGATCAGCTGAGAATATTAGTATATTGGAGAGTTTTAGCTACATATCTTAATATATAAAATCCTTGCGTTAATGACTGACTGACAGACACGCTACAGCCGAAACTATTGGGCGCAGGAAGCAGAAAGTTGGCATGTATGTTCCTTGGGGACCGTAGGGGTGCACTAAGAAGGGATTTCCCGAAATTCCTAGGGATCGGCCATAACGGGTAAATTTAAAAAAAATGCAGGCATAGCTGCTGGCGTCCTCTAGTAAAAGATAAGTTGAAAGATTGTAGGATAAAATCTGGTAATAAAGTATAATGAAGTTGTCTACATAAATATACTTATGATCTTCTTAATATATAAAATCCTTGCGTTACTGACTGACTGACAGACACGCTACAGCCGAAAC
This sequence comes from Euclidia mi, assembly GCA_944739405.2. Taxonomy (NCBI): domain Eukaryota; kingdom Metazoa; phylum Arthropoda; class Insecta; order Lepidoptera; family Erebidae; genus Euclidia; species Euclidia mi. The sequence continues at coordinate 87,141,873 of OX123186.2, read as the reverse complement.
TATTGGGCGCAGGAAGCTGAAATTTGGCATGTATGTTCCTTAGGGACCGTAGGGGTGCACTAAGAAGGGATCTCCCGAAATTCCCAGGGGATCGGCCAAAACGGGTTAATTTAAAAAAAAAACAGGCATAGCTGCTGGCGTCCTCTAGAAAAAGATAAGTTGAAAGATTGTAGGATAAAATCTGGTTATAAAGTATAATGAAGTTGTCTACATAAATATACTTATGATAAAATAAAGTCCCCTTTTTGTCCTGTCTATTTGTATGTATGCAATAACCTCAAAACTAGCGAACGGATTTTTGTGCGGTTTCACCAATAGTAGTGACACGATTAGATTAAATTAAAATGAAATACATTTTTATTCAATGTAATAGGATGGCGTACCGCTATTCTTTAAAACAGTTTCTCCTAACCATCAATTTTGTAGGAGGTCACAGTTCTAACCTAACCTTACCATTGCTTTTTCATAAGTAACCTACTCTAACTACTTCCATAAATAAACTAATAACGTTTACTGTCTGAAGATTGTTTACTGTGATAAATTCAAATTCAAATCATTTATTGCAAAACTAAGTGTACATGGTGATGGTATACAATGGTATGTGCTTAAGACTTAGCGCCTTTTTCAAGCATAGCAATATTGAGAGCTGACTAGCAATTATAAGATAAGTAAATAGAAAACATTGTTATAATTGTTATATTATATGTACAGTTAATAGTTGTAGAGGTAGTCCGTAGTACAATTAATTGAAGATTATAATATATAACATTATTGAAATTAGGTAATTTATATAACATTATTGAAATTAGGAAACATAGAATTAGTATTAATAGATCCATATAGAATTAGAAAATGCAAAAAAAAAATGATTATGTCCTTATTTAAAATATGTCAAAATAAATCAGCTCGTATAATCAAGAGCTTCGCCATATACGTATTATTTAGACATGTAGGTATTATTATTATGAATATATTACTATTATTATTATGAATATATTATTATTATTATTATGATTATATTATTATTATGATTATAAGTATTACTATTATTATTATTACGTCTCTAACAAATCAATTCTAATCATTTATTATTTAGGTATTCTGTAACAGAATAATAGCATTTTTGGATCAGAAAAAAATTGAGGCGTTTAGTAAATGTTGTTTCAAGCTTTTCTTCTTTAATAAATTTAGGTAATTTATTAAATATCTTAACAGCCATGTAATATGGGCTCTCGTTGAGCATTTTTGTTTTTGAAGGAGGTAAGTGTAGTCTGTCTTTATGGCGTGTATTTAAATTGTGCATGTCTTTCACTTTATTAAAGGAGTCACTGTGTCTGAAAACGAATGTACATATATCGAGTATATATATTGATGGTAGTGTTAGGATATTTAGTTTAGTAAAGTAAGGTTTACAGCTTTGCGTATTGTCTATATGTGCTAGTATTCTAACACATTTCTTTTGAATTATAAATAATTCCTCTACATTTACACTGTTACCCCAAAGCATGACCCCATACCTCAGCCAGGAGTATGCATATGCGTAGTATGCCGACAATGCTGTTTGTGTGTCTGTGCTGTGTTTAATTTGAAATAGAGCGTATGTAAATTTAGATAATTTGGATTTGATGTGATCTATATGTGTTTTCCAGTTTAAATGTGTGTCTATATTTATACCCAATAAACTAAAAGTGTTGACCTCTTCTATTAGTGTATTTTCGTGTGTTATGTGTAGAAAAAGGGGTGTTTTTTTGTATGACCTGAACTGCATTACTTTTGTTTTGAGTGTGTTTATTTCTAAATTATGTTCTTGGAGCCATTGTGTAATAGATTCGAGAGTGTTTTGGATCTGACTATTATAGTTTAAGTAGTCGCATTTTATTAAAATCGAGACATCGTCAGCGAAAAGTACTGGTAGAGATTTTCCCAAGTCTAAGGTTTTTGGCAAGTCATTTATGTATATTAAGAACAATATGCATCCTAGAACGCTTCCCTGAGGAATTGAGCCTGATAGATGTATAACTTGAGATCGAGTAGATTTTATTTCTTTTGAGGTTCTATCAAAATGTTCAATTTGTACCATTTGTATCCTATTATTAACATATGACTTAAACCATGAGTAAGCCGGTCCTCTAACTCCGCAACCGTTTAATTTCATTAAGAGTATGTTGTAGAGTACCTTGTCATAGGCTTTGGTCATGTCGAGCAACAATCCAACAACATACTCCTTATCATTTAGGTATTGTAGTGCTCTCTGAATATACTTATAAACCGCTAATGTTGTTGATCTACGTTTTCTAAACCCATTCTGACTATCGTCTAGTATATTGTAGCGTTCTAAAAATGCGTACAGACGGTTGCACATTGCTTTTTCAAAGATTTTTGAAAATGTCGGGAGTAGAGCAATCGGTCTATAATTGTTTGGGGTTAGAGTGTCCCCCTTCTTGTGTATCGGTTTAATCAATGAAATTTTAAGTAAATCGGGAAATTTGCCTTCTTGAAAACTTTGATTAATTAAATGACTCAAGGGAGTGGAAAGTTCCATTGCACATTGTTTTAATAATATAGGTAGTATGTCATCTATGCCGCTGCTATGTTTGTTTTTTGTGGAGTGTATAATGTTTATGACTTCTTTTTGGTCGACTGGCCGCAAGTACATAGAACATACTGGTGAGTTTATGATATGTTGTCCAATTGGTTTGTGTGAATCTGTGTAATTAGGATTATTACCTACCGTCGCGAAATAGTTGTTAAATATGTTAGCAATAGTTGTCGGGCATTCAATTATGTCATCATTAATTTTTAAAGATATATTATCTGGTTTGAACGTTTTAGTTTTACCGTTTTTCATTTTAATTACTTTTCACATAGTCTTTATTTTATTGTCTGAATTTTTCATTTGTCGTATATATTCTAACTTTTTAGCTGTTTTAACTACGGATTTTAAAGTTTTTGTGTATCTTTTGAAGTAATTTTTAATAATTGTGCTTTTTGTATCATTTAGGATTGTTTTTTAAAATTCTTTTGTGTTCACATGATTTTTTAAACCGGTTGTAAGCCAACCTTTTTTACATTTATTTTTTATTTTATTTGTTTGTACGGGTATATATTTATTTAAAAATTGTGTTATTACATTAATAAAAGCCTCATAGTTTGTATTTATGTTATTATTTTCTACTATTATATTATCCCAGTTCACTTTCTTTTAATTATCTTTTAAGGCATCCATTTTCCTTTGGTTAAATATTCGTTTTTTTAAATACCATGTTTTTGTTGTAGTTGTTAAGTTTTTAAGATTTAATTCTAATTTTATCGCTTTATGGTCTGAGAGGCCGTAGTCTATAATTTGATGATGTTTTTATAAAGCTCGAGTGATTAGTAAACAATAGGTCAATGTAGGTGGATGTGGTTTTTGTTATCCGTGTGGGGTCGCGTATTATTTGTTAAAGGTTGTGCGTTTTCATAAAATTGATTAATTCTAAAGTTTGTTTATTGCTGTGCAGAATATTAATATTAAAGTCACCTCCTATAATTATATGTTTTTGTGATTTTTTTATATCTAATCTACGTAAAACTTTTTCCATTTGTTTATAAAATATATCTATATGACGATCTGCTCTATATAATCCTATAATTATACAATTACTCTTAGGTATTTCAATTGCACTAAATTCTATGATATATTCTTTTGAAAAGTTAACAATATCCTTTTTCTCAATATATTCTAAAGTGTTTTTAACTATTAGACTGACCCCTCCACCTTCACGAGTCTTACGACAGAAGATAGATCCAATTTTATAATCTTGGGGAATAATGGATTTACAGTAATGTTCGTTTTTCCATAGTTCTGACAAGGATAATATATCTATGTCACAATCTAATAATAGTTGTTCGAGTAGCTCTACTTTATTGCCTATACTTTGGATATTTTGGAAAACGATGGTCAGATTAGTATCGAAATGTCTTACTGTCGTTTGCTCTCTCTTCCGATGTTGGATACTTTGCTGATGGGGATGATATTTGCGACTGTGTGGATTGTATATCGCGTGTATTACTGTGTATAAGAATTTCACTGTTGTGTGGATTTTGTATGACATCTGTTGTAGGAGCAGTACACTTTAACTCTCTTCCATTAACGTATAGTTTGTTATCTCTTATCACAGCATGATCACCATTCTTCCTAGCTTCTATGAGCTTGTGTTTGAGTCCTTGGCGTTGTTGTAGGGTTTTTTTGTCCATATATTGTCCAACAGCTAATCCTGTGTTTTTGAAATCTCTAGCATTTTCAATTATATATTTTGCCATACGTTTGCTGATAAGTTCTATTGCCAGCGGTCTCTTTTTGCCACTTCTACCTATTCGTTTTATGTCTTCTATGTAGGGGTCAATGTTAATGTTCATTATTTCCTGGAAAGCTTGTGACACGCGATCATATAGTTCGGGTATAGTTTCGTTGTATTTTCCAGTTAGGCCATATAATACTACTTTTTTGGAATTTTTCAAGTTATATAATTGTTGTTGGATATTTTCAATTTTTTCATTAGTTTTCTGTATCTTTTCCGTTATTACTTTTTGTTCTTTGGATAAATTTTGTGTTTTGTGTTCCATATCATCTTGCAGATTTTTTATTGTTTTGTTTATTTCTACTTGGATTGTGCTTCTAATATCTTGTAATATAGAAGACTTGATGTTCTCTAATTTTATGTCTAACAAGATGCTAATATTTTCCAGAGTCAGCGGTTCTTTTGTAGTGTTTATCTGATTTTCAGACCGGCGGCCAATGTCATCTACTATACTATTGTTTAATGTGTTCCCAATGATGTCGTCTACAGATATGTTATTTTCACAGCTGTCACTGGTGGGTGTGCAGTTGATTGGTTAACGGCGAATTGTGATGTTCATATCAGTAATATCATGTTGGGATGCTCTTATTGGTGTGTTAGTGTTGTCTCCTTTTGGCATTTTACATTTGCAGGCTTGGCATTTCCACGTGTTGAGGTGGTTGGGTGTCATAGAGTTATAATTGCCTAATAGTATGTTAGCACATTGTAAGTCGTAATGTTTATGACAAAGTGAACTTTACTTGGAATGTTTTGTTTACATCCTGCGCATTGAACCATTTTTGTGTAATGATTTTCTTTAATGGTTTAGAATCGTACTCGTATTGCCCTCTGTTGGCAAGCTCTCGAATTAGTTGTTCTGTGATGTGTTTATCGATTGCAACTTAGTGCTCTCTTGCGGCAATCCTTGGTACTATGATTGACCCGTTTCAAAATCGAGATGGCGCCAGTGTGAGGCGATAGTGCATAATATTTTTTATCATTTACTGGGCAGTGTATCTGTATTGTCTATGGTATGAAGTTTGCGTGACAGAGCGATATTTGAATCTTATAAATCATTTCATTAAAGACCAAATGCCATAATGACATTATACGATAGCAACAAGACTCCAATGTCTGCAAACAATTTTATTTATTCATATTCCTTCACAGTATCTGAAATAGGGATTAAAAACATTTCCTGTAAACATAATAATGTCATTTTACCTATTATAATCAAATTAAATTCCCCAACTGGCTAAGCTTACTTAAGTGTATTATTATTTCACACTTAAAATTGTATTAGTGCCGCTCCAAAGTTTGCTTATAAAAGGAAAAATTTTAGTACAGGGTATTAATTAATAAACGTGCTCATTCGTACCACGGAGTGTGGTGTGTGAGATTCAGCTTATAATTCTATTCTATTTTATCTTATAACATTCGTCGTTGACACAAATTTTGACACCTTGTTCAATTTACGATCTAGTCGCGATGGCATTTAAATATCAGTGAATTTAGGTGAATGCCATTTATTCCATAAGTATAACATTGACAATATATCGAAACTGTATTTTGAACAAATATGATTACGGGAATTGGGCCTCAGATATTGTTCTTTTATCGTTTACTGTCACTATTTCTAACTAGGATGGCTTGTATTTAAAGAACTCTCAACACAACAGGGCAACGAAGCGGTCTACGCGAGAGTTACGCCGCAGTATTTATACCGTAGCAATACCGTAACCCTGTGCTACTGCCGCATATTACAACCATTTAGCGTAGTGAAGGTTCCCAGAAAGCCAGAGTCGAAACAATGCCGCCATATAATCGATTATATCACATAATTAATGTTAGCCCGAAATTTCGGAGGTTTTATGTTTCGGCTGATTTTATAGGCTAACAGTATAATACAAGGCATTCTTCACATCTCTCCTGTTCATATCGAATCACATTCAGAGACTTATCTACAAACACACTCACTCAAGCCCAATACTACTACATGAAACTCTCAAACTATAAAAAAATTTCCGGCATGTGACCCAGAAACGCGAAGGCGTTTACTAAAACATAATAAGTTAAAATGAAGGGGGTTTCTGAGAGTAATATGGCGGCATGGTAGCTGGACTCGATCCAAATTGCGAGGCCCTCAAGTGCCGACACTAGCCACAAAACTTTATGAAAAAGAAAGAATAGCGGGTTATGGATCGGCTATTAAATGAACATCATCAGTGTTCTATGTTCAAAATGTGACGAAATGTTTTTAGGGTTATGGTCGAGTCTTGCGTACACGGCTCTTCGCTGCCTTATATTGAAAATACAGAAAATTTCGTTAATTAAATTTACTGATTCCACTAAAGTGAATTGTGTCTTTAGAATCCAGCAATCCTGATTGCGTTGATTTTGGGCATTAAAATGCCAGTGATTACGCGATGAACACTTATTATAGTTATCCCCTTTTGATCCCAGATGACATTTTTGTTAAAATGGTTGAATTAGTCCACACTCAGGCATAACCTGGCTTTCCACGAAACAAAAAATATTTCGAAATCAACTTAGCAATTCGCGAAATTTTTGTCTACAACAAATTTAAAAAACTTGTTTCAAATGTTTGTCTACCGTGGCTCGTTAGTATAACTATCATTGCCGATAGTTACTCTAAAAGTTATGTACAACATAATTATACCCAACTTTAAAACATCGGCCATAAAGGCAAGCGTTAAACAGCCGCAGTGTAGACTACACAGCGGCCAAGCGGCATTTTATTACCCTCTTAACATTTATGGGCAAATGTTAGAAATTTACAAAGAACTGAACTATTGCCAAAAGCTAATACTGCTATGAATATTATAATGTAGAGAACTTTATACGCAGGCAGCTAAGATGTCGCATAGAAGTATTTGAATATTGGTGCAACTTTAATAATCTTTTGCGATGGAATTGTGGTACGAACAGAACCGACAAGTTATTTTTGAGTATGAATAGCTTACTTGTTTTAGACAACACTTATTTTTATTTCCTTTATATACATGGTTGGAGAAGTCGTTTATTAAGCTGCCGAATCGATGTTGAGCACTGAGCGGAGTGTAGTTGTAGGTTCGATTACACACGGCACAGCGCTCTGCGTCGTCTACAAATTGGTGTTCGAGTTTGGATGTTCTTTGTAGCCGGTGATTGAATAGCTTTTAGGTCCCTCTGCAATACAAGATGCCATCTTACTGCGGGATTTCTGTCTAAAACAATGTACCTATCTAATAATCTATCGTATAATAACGACAATGCTGTGGAGCCCAATTTAATTGCTTAGTGGGTTCCTACTTTCCGCACATAGTTTTAAACACATTTTATCTATGCAGAATTTAACTTTGTCGTTTACTAGATTTACCAATGTGCAATTATTCATGTAGGAGTAGTTAGAAGTAAAGTTTATCCCATAAAAAACAATACTTGTCAAAAAAAAACAAGTCTCGCTACGCTTTTTACGGTAGCGAGACGGATTTTTGTCAAGTATTTTTTTTTATGGGATCTCATTTCTATTTGTAGATAGTCCTACTTTTGACCTTTCCGGTACCTCCTACTTCTTGTGCACCAATAACGAATTTTCTTAATAAAAGCCCTAACTGCAAATGTAATTTTGTAATCTTTTATATTTATATAAGATTACAAAATTATTTATGCAGTTGATGTATCTCGAAAACTGGACTGCAATTGAAAAATATATTAGTTTTTCCTTGATCCACACACTAATTGTATATTAAATTTGAAGCTAGAAGCTTCAAATTTAGTATACAATTAGTGTCTTGTCTGCTAGAAGTGCCTTAGACTTTTGATGATCATTCAGTGATGGACAAAATTAAGAAACTTTGACACGTTATAACTACCGCCGACAACTGGTTCAAATTAAATTAAATTTGAAATATACCATATATATATACAATGCCTGCTTGATTACTAAAAATCAGGCTTATAGTTTTATCTACAATGAAGTTATAGGGGGTCGAAAATATCCTGAACTGCTTCGAAAAAAGGATGGTACGGCCGTGCCGCACTACCGTGCCCTCAGATGTTCCTGCCGATAAATGCCCAAATGTTAAAGATACATAATGGACATGTATAACAAAAATATTTTTTTTTAGAATAAATCTAATTGTTGATAATAAACAGAAAATGAACTACCGAAGTTTTAATTCTCTCGCAGAAGCTAATATGAGTTAAAACATGATCCGAAAACTTGGACCATAAATACACTGCAGCCGCCATTACGTGGCACGGGACAGCAATGCATTCAGCCTCTCGAGCGAATACACACAACTTTTGCTGCAGCCAATTGTTTTGCATACTTTTACTGCTTTTTTGTATACATTCCGATTTTAAATATGAATTTTAGATTTGGAACGTAAACAATTGAAATTAAGTGTAGTTTTGTGTGTTCTTTTTTAGAATAAGGCAATATTTTTAATGTTTCTATTTGTTCCAAAATCGGCTATTAGGTGATTTTTAGTGCATCATTGACTCATAATAATTACTGTACAAGCTTAATAAAATTAAACAAGCTTATTAAAACAATGTTATTAAAATTTAATAATTATATATAATAAATAGAAGTTATAATTGTCATGACCCAAAGCAGCAAGAGCCTAAGGCTGATCGCATTGCTGACTTTTCAAAGTTATGCATTTATAAAATAATTAGTTAGTTATCGTTTGTTAATTGTTCTATGGTCATTAGACCATCGGTTCTTCGAATTATGTGCCCTGACCATTATGCGCGTGAGGGCTCTATAATGTTCTCAAAAGAACATGTCTTTTATAACCTTTGACCTATGATAATTAAGTGATGTAATGTTAATTATTTCCTGCCATTCGTACTGATTTATTAGCGAATACAAAGAAACAAAAAAAAACACCATTATCGTCCTAAGTATCGTTATTTTAATCTAACCAGATTTAACAGAAATCAGGTTTTTTAACAGAAGTACTGCTGTCTCAACTGCGCAACCCACGTACAGCAATATACCATGGCTAAGATCGGTGTCAGTATATTATTAATCAAACAAGAACGAAATTTGAGTGCCTATCATAACTAAAAAACTACATTACCTAGTTATAAACTAGTGACCTTTTGAAAGAAATTCAACGAAAAAACTCATTTTAAATTTATAAACATTTTCGCTGTGAAATATGTGTCAATATTATTAAGGTATTACAACTTTGGAAAGATGCGTTCCTTCTCAGAAAAAGTGTAGAATGTGACTACTTTTGATTAATAGCAAAATCATCGTTTTAGCGTTATTTGGCCGACGCCGACGAAGTTCGCTTAGTCTAACCAGACTTTATTGAATATTAGCTTTTCCACAGAGCAACTGCCGACTGACCGCCGAAATTCAAAGGTATAGAGGTATTCCATGGCATAGATAACGTAACTTTAAGTTGTTCAGCATATTTAAAGGTACCTGACTCCCCACAACGGCTACCTGTAAAAGATCTTCATGGCAGCCGGCACCGATAGATAGGTTGGTGCGCCAAGCTCTAATTAACAATTAAATATTTAGTAAATGCAACACTTCAAAAGTTAGTGGCGCGCGCCATAGATTTGAACTCAATACCGTCTGCATGGTAGTCTGCTGGTATCTCCATGTGGCTTTGGTTCTATCTATCTATCGTCACGCCTGTCTCCCATCGGGGTAGGCAGAGACTATGGAACGCCAAATGCTCCGGTTCAACACACCTCTTTTGCTACCTCGACATTCATTAACCTCATCATTCGTGCTCGTCGGCTATGGGTACTTTTAATTTGGCCTTTTTTTAGTACGTCACATATTTGGTCGGCGTACGTCCGTCATGGGCGTCCCCTACCGACATCTGCATTCATTCTTACACGATACACTTCTTTCGTATTTCTTCTTCCATCCATACGTTCCAAATGTCTAAACCATCGCTGGCTATGATTTATTCCTGTAAATCTTAATATTGTTCTGTGGTACGACAAACCGATAAAAATGTTTATTTAAATGTCACGTACGATGATAAAGAAATTATAAAAATATATGGAGAGCGGTGTAAATAATGCTAGAAATAAATAATCATTATAAAAGAAACAAGACCCTTTTCAAGTCTGGAATATTATTTACAGCTTTGATCTGATTGATTCAAGAGGTTACTTTTGATTAAAATCTGATTATAAAAGAAATTTCGAAAAAATAATATAGTATTATATTTATATAGATTTCTCATGTTTGAACTATTTTAGTAGACAGTATTTATCAATAAATAATCGAAGAAAATAAAAGTATAAAAATGATAGGGGTAGTGCAAGCTACGGCAACATTCAAGTGAATTTAAGCAAATGTACTGATGATGCCTGTCGAATATTTTATGTTCTTATTGGGATCTATCAATGCAAACATGTGAACTTCCTGACAACAGTTTCTTGCAGTGTAAACACCGATTACGTAGTATACTATATTAGTGACATCATAATTAAGTATTACCTATTCAGATAGATAATGGGATTAGAATGGCGGAATAATAATTACAATTAGTTTATTAAATAAGTATCAAATTAAATTTATGAAACAGCGAAATATTTTTGAAGGTGGTAGTTAAATTATTTAATCGTTAAGGCTCCTACACACAGTGCCGGCGGCACGAAGGAGCCGCTGGCATGGCCTCCCGGGTAGGCCGGCGGGCCGCGCAGGTTGCAACTTGCTACTTGTGTGTGGTCGTTCTATATAATATTCTACCACATATTAATATTCTACCACATTCACACAACACCATCTAGTCCCAAACTAAGCAGAAGCTTGTACTATGGGTACTAGATAATGGATAAACATACATATATACTTTTTTTTTTTGTAAATACATACATATTATACATAGAAACACCCAGACCAAGACAAACATCCATGTTCATGCACACAAATGTTTGACTTGAGCGGGAATCGAACCCGCGACCTTCGGCGTAGCAGTCGCATACACTCCCGCGGCGCCAACCGGTCGTCAAACTATATAACTGGAATGATGCCCGGCGGCTTTCTGCGGCCGATGCTGGCGGCATCGACGCCCGACAAAAGCCGGCGGCACGAGCCGCGCCTCAAAAGCCGGCGGCCCATGCCACCGGCACTGTGTGTAGCATCCTTTAGTGCGTTTTTGCGTATTATGCTGACGAAAACGGCGTAATGGCCTGTCTAATCCCATTCTTTATCTGAACGGGTAGAGTATATATGTATATATATTTTAGTCTCACATTTAGTACACTTTACTAGTGCCAATATTCCTTCATAATTATGGTTTCTTTCCAACACTCATCTAAAGAACACAATAGATCTTTTTAGAGGTATTATTGACAATGCTCAATATTTCAATTTAGGGTTTTTTATGCGACAGGAGGTCTGCAGTAACAATTTTTCTGCTAGTGGCAATTATCAGGTGTGGCGCTGGTGCTATTGTAGCACTGCAATACTCATTACTGGAGAGGTTTAAGGGGCTGAAATGTATGGGACACGTGCGCAGGGCTCTTTAGGTTTAGTATGTACGATTTATGTTCAAAAGTTTAAATGCTATTCAATAGAAATTGCTAAAAATCTAAATAGTAGTTATAGTGACTAAAATTTTCTTGGAAAGTTGTGTATTTTGTATTGCAACTTAAATTATGAGAATGGTGTAAATCTTCAATGTTTTACTTGATCAGCTCGTCTCCATAGAAATCCAAATGCGAAAATCAAATTAACATAGGTTATAAAACAGTGACGAACAACAGTGCACTTTGTCCTCCGAAGTAAACAAACTGTAATCATTTTCAATAAATATCGCAACAGAAATAATAAATATCAAATGTCATGAACACTCAAACTATCTAACCCGAGTTTGTCCCATATTTTGTTTCAGATTTGCGCCCGTTGACGCAAGACATTCCCCGATCACTTTGATCGAAGTGATTCTCATTAACTTCCTAAAACAACGCCCGGAATGTTTATAGAAGAATAAATTTCAAACAGTCCAATACTTATTCCTCCCCTTGTTTATTCGATTCCAATTTGGGTGTCTCCAATTTGTTGCGATGATAATACGATATTTTCGCTGATTCTCAAATATTTGCAATATGTCGTCGTGGCATGCTCCTTCAGTATATTCGAGGGAAGGCTTACGATGGAATGTAATAACAGAAATAGCGACGTTTTCACGGACATAATGCGTACAATTTGAAATCGCGAAATGCCTCCGCGAGCAATTCGCAAAATATTCTTTACCGTTGTGGGAAAATATAAGGGATTTTTTATTATCTCCCCGCGTATTTAGTAATCGTAGCCAAAAGGCACTTAACCAATGTTCGCTCCGTCTTGAGCTGCTTATTATCTAAGTTCTTACCGTATGTAAACATTCGCTGTCATTATTTGTAGATTTGGGGGATGAAGCATTATTATTATGAAAATACAGAGGTCGTTCGGTTTGTTATCTACTATTCGTTTTGAATGTGTATCAATATGATTATAATGTTTAAAAAGATCAATATACTTTAGGAATTTAAATTATTTTTCAACTGACTAACTAGGTTTACAATTTGATGCATTGCAAATTCCACGTTGAGTTAGTAGATTCATTTTATTTTAAAAGATCTACCACTTAATTGCCTATAAAATGGGGCCAAATTTGCTACCACTTATACGCAAAATATTTTTTTTAGTTTATAACAAATAATTGGGATTTGCTCAAAATATCTTTAAACCGTTTTATTCTAAAATGGCACATTTTGGGCCCCCATATGTAGGATATGTAGGGGGTAAAAATATTCCATTATGATCCTAGAATCACCTCCTGAAGGGAATACGAGCAATTACAAATCATTCTGTATATACATGCATGATTATGATGATACAGAAATACCTAAATGCATCAAATTGTACGCATTATGTTCGTGAAAACGTCGCTATTTCTGTTATTACATTCCATCGTAAGCCTTTCCTCAAATATACTAAAAGAGCATGCCACGATGACATATTGCAAATATTTGAGAATCAGCGAAAATATCGTATTATCATCGCAACAAATTGGTGACACCCAAATTGGAATCGAATAAACAAGGGGAGGAATAAGTATTGGACTGTTTGAAATTTATTCTTCAATAAACATTCCGGGCGTTGTTTTAGGAAGTTAATGAGAATCACTTCGATCAAAGTGATCGGGGAATGTCTTGCGTCAACGGGCGCAAATCTGAAACAAAATATGGGACAAACTCGGATTAGATAGATTGAGTGTTCATGACATTTGATATTTGAAAGTCAGAAAGTCCTTGATTTTTGACGATATTATGCAGGATAATTTGTGATCCATGCATATCCGCTTCTTTGCCCGTGTTATATGGCATATAACAAAATTCAAACACTAAATTGTCCGTGTTATATGGCATATGACATCGCATCTCAGTCAAATTGCCCGTGTCATATGGTAGATGACATGGCGCCGCACGCCAAATTGCCCGTGTCATACTGTATATGACATGGCTCCCGCGGTTGAAAGAGTGAAATATACTCGTCTCTGTCGCTCTAGGGCTTAGTTTGTATAATGTATCTCGTTTCTACGTTAAATTTCCCGTCATACTAATCCCAGTCGAGTTTCGACTCCATAGAGAAATTAAAAAAAAAACGTTCGTTGTCAATGTTGTCATTGAGTGTTGAGTCGGTGCGGAATATGCGGAATGTGTGAGTGTATTTCTGCTGTTTTTTCTGTTAATTTTAGTTTTATTCTTTAAGATCTATTGTCTTTATCAAGGTATGTAAATAACGAACACGTATATATAACAATTCCAGCATGAAATATAAGATTTGACTTTTTTCGAGACCTCAAGTAAATTTTGGCGCGCAACAGTAATTTTACTGAGAGCATGGGAACTGTACCAGAAATGTTCATAATTACTCAGAAGTGGTGAATGCTATCCCTATGATTTCTTTTTGTTTTAAAAGAATATAAGACTACTTATTTAGTGTTTATTTAATTTTGTGCTTAAAAGTGTTATATTTGCATTATATGGCCATATCAAATTTAACATAAATTACGCCGCGCGGCGCCAGATAATGGTTTGGAATCAGAGGCCTGTGAATTCATAAATATATGAACAAGTGTACTTTTTTATTTCTTATCTTATTATCTATTATATAAGTAACGTAATTAAATATTAAAAACAATATGTCACCGCTTTAAGTTTTGAGGTATGAACTTATAAATACAAAGCGAGCTCTAAAACGCGCTATCTCAATTTCAAACGAGCATCACTCGACACCAGAGTCGTAATCTAAATAAACAAAGATAACATTGTATAGTTTGTTTCATAACAAACATAAATAATATAACACTTGACAACCTTTCAAAACAAATTGAGTCACAAGGACCGATTGTGTGAAACCCGACCCGCGCGCCGAGGCGATAAAACGCGCGGGGCACCGCGGGGGGGCTAAGTGTTTATCGTCGGGCGTTTGATCGTTATCGCTTTCAAGTGGCCGGGCAGAGGAGCCGGCGCGGGTTCCGGCGCGGAGCAAACAAGCGAATATGAGACGTGACCCATAAGTATAGAATAGTAACAAGCACCAACTACTACGAATACTTCAAATTCCGTACAAAAAGTCTATCCACGTTATTTCAATGCAGCTTCTATATAATAAAGAGCAAGCATTAAATTTCTCGTTCAAAATGACACAAAATGACAGCCATGTTGAATATCCAGAGCTTCCGTGAAATTGTGTAGAGGCGAATAAAACTCGTCATATTAAATATTTTCTGGAAATTTTTAACCGTAAATGGATTTATTTTTCCATTCACATTTATCAACAACCTCATTGAGACTTTCCATAGAAGCAATTTTTTATGGCTTCGCATTAGAAATTGAGAATCACAGCAAAATAAAAATGTAATATAAGTTCACCAGGGCACAGCATTAAAACTAAACTTGATCACAAATGTAGTATTAGTCGAATAATGAGGCTAACAGTGAAATAGGAAAAGGTAAATGTTTTAAGATTTTTAAGACAGAAACAACATTATGTTAGTTTTTCCTTGGGCCATTATATTTGATATCTTATCTAAATTCTTGTAAACTGCGGTTTCGGCTTACTAAACTCCGCTGACCAGAAGGGTTAGAATTGATGTCAAGTTCCCCGTCGGTTCCCAAAAATACTGTTGGCTTTGTGTATTTTCCTAAGTCTTACGATAACAACATAATTAAATGGGGTAGTGACAATTACTTGTATCGTATGTATTCTTAATTCGTCCCTTCACGTAGCGTAATAATTATATGGGTAGACAAATAGAGACAGGATGGTATGTTTCATTGCTCTCGTTGTGTTGATAAACACCATAGAATGGGTAATATCATCAGAATATATGAACTCGTAATGACTATAAAACGAGATTATCGCATTGCAGTCTACATTTACAACTTTGTTCTACTAATGTTTTGCACAACATTAACTGATAGTACAATGAAGTTAGTCGTTTATTATTACATACACGTACATTGATTTAAATACTGTTACGAATTGAAAATAACGCCATCTATCAGTGAATGGGAGAACTACATGAGATTAGATGTATCGGTTGTTTAAGGCTGTTTCATCTATCCTCTAATAGATGGCGTAGGTGTAAATAGAACATTTACGCAATTCTAGAAACACCTTACACGTTTCCAGAAATATCGTGAGTCGTCTCGAAAAGCCTAGTGATGTTATCCGGCCAGTATAAATAGAGCGGGAGCGAACGGACCGGACACAGTTCAATTGAATACGGAAAGCGATCAACATCAAGCGAAGGAAATAAGTCGGAAGTGTTAGTGTTGTTCTAGTGGTATGAATAGTGTGTTTTATTAGTGAAGTGAAAATTAAGTGTGTATCTAGTGTTATTGATTGGTGTCAGAAGAAAGGGATAAATTATGCCGGTTATGCCGAAGGAAGAAACTGACGGAGTGCGTACCAGGAACCAGCGCCAGCAAGACCTGGACCAGAGACGCTTCGGAGACGTTCCTTCTCCATCGTCTGGTGGATCAGGCGACTCCGCGGCTGCAGTGGAGCCTGCAAGCGCACACTCCATGGCGGTGCCCGACATCGCGGCTCTGATGGCGTTCATGCAGGAGCAGGCGCGCCGCATGGAAGAACAGCGACAGCGCGACAAGGAGGAGCAGGCCCGCCGTCAAGAGGAGCAGGACCGCCGTCAACAGGGGCAGGCTCGCCGTCAAGAGGAACACGCGCGCCGTCAGGAGGAGCAGGCTCGCCGTCAAGAGGAGCATGCGCGCCGCCTGGAGGAACAGCTTCAGCGCGACAAGGAGGAGCAGGCTCGCCGTCAAGAGGAGCACGCGCGCCGCCTAGAACAACAGCTCCAGCGTGACAAGGAGGAGCACGCGCGCCGCCTAGAAGAGCAGGTGGTGCTTATGAAGGACCTCAGCGCCGCTGTAGGGAAGGACTTGAAGGCGGTCAAGGAGGAACTTCAGCAGCATGAGGCCCGTATCAGCGACGTAGAGAAGCGTGTACACGACCACCACGAGACCTGTGTTGCTGAAGTGGAGAAGAAGTTGCGTGGGCTCGAAGTGACACCAGCGGCTGTAGCGCCCTCACCTCGTGGATTTAAGGTTCCACCATTTGAAGGCTCGTCATCATGGTCTGCATACAAGATCCAGTTCGAGGCTGTGATGCGATCGAATGGGTGGACCAAAGAACAGGCCTTAACCGCCCTAACCTTGGGCCTTCGCGACCGGGCCTTGACAGTGTTGGAGGCACTCGGGCAAGACGTCACCTACGAAAAGCTCCTGGAGGCGCTGGAGGCGAGATACGGTGACGCGCACCTTGAACACGTTTATCGTGCTCAGCTGAAGGACAGGACACAACGCAACGGAGAAACTCTGCAGCAGTGGGCTCTAGAGGTGGAAAAGCTGGTAAGGAAGGCATACCAGTTGTCTCCTGCGCTTATTGACGGGAACCTCGTACAGGCGTTTACGGATGGGATCCGGGACCTGGAGGTAAGAGCAGCAGTGAGGCTTGGGCACTTCAAGGACCTCAAGGACGCCTTAGCCCACGCTCTGGAGGTGGAAGCAGTGCGACGCGACGACCGAGGTCACCGCATCAGGGAAGTCTTGTCGTCACCTCGGTGCTACAACTGCGGAGAAAGAGGCCATATCCGTTTGAGCTGCCCAAAGCGTAGGCAGCATGGTGACACCCTGTCTCCACCAAAGGGGTCGCCTGATGTGCCTGCCAGGCAGCGAGAGCAGGGAAACGAGTAGAAGCCAGGACTGCGGGGCGGGTGCTGGCTGGTAATGGAAGAGCCCCAAGTATCTCGATCTCGCAATCATGCGACGGGAACAGCCTGATCATCGAAGGCGAAATTAACAGAACACCATGCAAGCTGACATTGGACACGGGTGCTTCTCGGACAGTCGTCGGTTTCCATCTGGCAAGACGGGTTCTTCGGGGCTGCTTCAGGAACAATGAATGTGTGAATCTGAGAACAGCTACCGGTCAGCACATAACCGTCCGAGGTGAAATGGAGGTGGATCTGAAGCTAGGCAACAAAATTTACCGTCACAAAGTCATCGTGGCCGATATAGTGGACGACTGCATCTTGGGCCTGGACTTCATGCGGAAGTATCGCTGCGAGATCGATGTTAACCAGGGAGTGTTGAAGTGTGGCTCGGAAGAAGTCTTCATGGAAGGTGCAACTTCAGGAAAAGTGTACCAGTTTGTTTACCAGGAGTTGCACCTTCCATGAAGACTTCTTCCGAGCCACACTTCAACACTCCCTGGTTAACATCGATCTCGCAGCGATACTTCCGCATGAAGTCCAGGCCCAAGATGCAGTCGTCCACTATATCGGCCACGATGACTTTGTGACGGTAAATTTTGTTGCCTAGCTTCAGATCCACCTCCATTTCACCTCGGACGGTTATGTGCTGACCGGTAGCTGTTCTCAGATTCACACATTCATTGTTCCTGAAGCAGCCCCGAAGAACCCGTCTTGCCAGATGGAAACCGACGACTGTCCGAGAAGCACCCGTGTCCAATGTCAGCTTGCATGGTGTTCTGTTAATTTCGCCTTCGATGATCAGGCTGTTCCCGTCGCATGATTGCGAGATCGAGATACTTGGGGCTCTTCCATTACCAGCCAGCACCCGCCCCGCAGTCCTGGCTTCTACTCGTTTCCCTGCTCTCGCTGCCTGGCAGGCACATCAGGCGACCCCTTTGGTGGAGACAGTGCCTGAAGAATGTCATTCTTCACCCGCGGTCGGAAACTGTTGTACCAGTTTGTTTACCAGGGAATTCTGGTCGAGGGAACCGCTGCGTACTAATCGAAGGTCTAGAGAAAGAGGCCTCCTGGAAGATTGCACGAACCTTGATAAGGGGTACAAAAGTTTCATCAGTACGCGCACTGAATGCAAGTGACAAGGAAGTGTCGCTCAAGAAAGGGACGGAATTGGGCACCTATGAAGGAGCGGCTTGGATGCGTAGATGTCAAGAGCAACCTACCAGCGCCAAGGTTCAGGGTGCACGATTCGACGTGTCTACTCTTTTAGAGGACTGCGAAAGTACCCTGTCGGAGGAAGAGAAGACCGAGGCTCAGAAGATGTTGAACCGGTTCGCGGATATTTTCTCGACCAGTGATGCCGACATAGGGAAGACAGCACTAGTCCAGCACAAAATAAACACGGGAAGTGAAGCACCGATTCGCCAGCGACCAAGACGTGTGCCAGTAGCACGGGAACGTGAAGTGGAAGCTATGATCGACGGTATGGTGAACGAAGGCGTAATCGAGCCTTCGTCCAGCCCGTGGTGCTCTCCGGTTGTCCTAGTTAAAAAGAAGGATGGCAGCATGCGCTTCTGTGTAGACTACCGCCGATTGAATGACATCACGAAGAAGGACAGCTACCCGCTGCCAAGGATCGATGACACACTGGATACGCTGACGGGGATGAAGTGGTTTTCTACCTTAAACCTAAAAAGTGGCTACTGGCAGGTGGAAATAGATCCTCGAGACAAAGAAAAGACGGCATTCTCCACAGGCAAAGGACTGTGGCAATTTAACGTCATGCCCTTTGGATTGTGCAACGCTCCGGCTACTTTTGAGAGACTGATGGAGCGAGTGCTTATGGGACTGATTGGAGACGCCTGCTTGGTCTACCTGGATGACATCATCATCGTGGGGCGCACCTTCCAGGATCACCTTCGAAACTTGGAGCAAGTGCTGTCAAAAATACGAGGTGCTAATTTGAAGCTGAGTCCGAAGAAATGCGCGTTATTCAGACGGCAAGTGAACTTTCTAGGACATGTGGTCTCGGAGAACGGTATTCAAACTGACCCGGATAAGATCATTGCTGTGAAGGAGTGGCCAGTTCCAGAGAACAAAACGCAGGTCAGAGCATTCCTCGGATTATGCTCCTACTATCGACGGTTTGTGAAGAACTTTGCTGACATTGCTCGACCTCTTCATAAGCTCACCGAAGACAGAGTGCAGTTCTGTTGGAATGAGAGCTGTGACGTTGCATTCCAGAAGCTTAAGGAACATCTGTGTACTGCACCTATTCTAGGCTACCCTGACAATGAGCATGAATTCATAGTTGACACAGATGCCAGTAACACCGGAATTGGCGGCGTGCTGTCACAGAAGAAGGGTGATCAAGAAGTTGTTATAGCATACTTCAGCAAGACCTTATCCAAACCCGAAAGAAACTACTGCGTCACCAGGCGGGAACTCTTGGCTGTAGTAAAGACGTTGCAGCATTTCAACAAATATTTGTTGGGCCGTAAATTCCACCTGCGAACCGACCATGCAGCGCTGAAATGGCTACTTCAATTTAAGGACCCAGAAGGACAAGTAGCCAGATGGATTGAACTACTGCAAGAGTTTGATTTTGTAATACAACATCGCAGCGGCAAGTCCCATGGTAACGCAGATGCCCTATCGCGTAGGCCGTGTCCCGACCAGTGCAAGCACTGTAGCCGACAGGAAGCAAAGCAGGCAGCGCTAGTGAGGATGTTAAAGACGGATCTAAGCGACGAATGGAGAGAAGCTTTGCAGAGTGCTCAGCGAGATGACAAGGATGTACAGCCGATTCTTGAATGGAAGAAATCAGATGCGCCTAGGCCCAAATGGAGTGATATCGCAGCGATGAGCCCCATCACCAAGAGTTATTGGGCACAGTGGGAAAGCTTGGTCGTCCAGGATGGAGTTCTGTGCCGCAAATGGGAAAACGCTCGCGGTAACCAGTGCCATTTGCAAATGGTAGTGCCCAAAACTAAGGTGCCGGAAGTCTTGCAGCTCTATCACAATGGTGCTTCGGGAGGTCACATGGGAGTTAAGAAGACCCTGACTAAGATCCGGGAGCGGTTTTATTGGCTCCACTGTCGAGATGACGTCGAGGATTGGTGCCGCAAATGCACAAGTTGTGCGGCTGTCAAGGGGCCACATACTCGAAGCAGAGGTGCATTAAAGGTGTACAATGTGGGAGCTCCATGGGAGCGCATAGCGTTGGATGTCGCTGGGCCGTTTCCTGAGAGCCAGGACGGAAACAAATACTTCTTGGTTGTGATGGATTACTTCACGAAGTGGCCTGAAGTGTTTGCAATCCCAAATCAAGAAGCTACCACAGTGGCTGATAAGCTGGTGCATGAAGTGTTTTGTCGGTTCGGGGTGCCCTTGGAAATCCACAGCGATCAAGGCCGGAACTTCGAATCTGAGGTGTTCAAGGAGACTTGTCGCGTAATGGGTGCACATAAAACCAGGACCACGGCTTATCATCCGCAATCAGATGGCATGGTTGAACGGTTTAACCAATCACTGGAAAGGTACCTGGCGAAGGTCGTGGAGAGCAAACAAAGAGATTGGGACAAGCACATCCAACCATTTCTCCTGTCATATCGCAGTGCGGTCCACGAAACTACAGGAGTAACACCAGCTTTTGCCAATTTCGGTAGAGAGCTCCGTTTACCTGCAGACCTTATCACCGGTATTCCACCAGAATCTCCACGCAATATAACGGATTACGCAACCGAGCTACGCAACAGGATGAACGACGTATACGAGCACATCAGGGAATCTGGACAACAGATGTCTGAGAAGATGAAGACTCGCTACGACCGGAAGGCAAACAACAAAGGCTTCGATGAGGGATCATTGGTGTGGCTTCATAACCCAGTACGAAGCAAAGGAAAATCGCCTAAGTTACAAGCCAGATGGGACGGGCCATATCGCATAATTACCAGGATGAACGACGTCACCTATCGAATCCAGAAGGGGTCGCGAGGTGCACCGAAGATAGTTCATGTGGACCGGTTGGCTCGTTACTATGGGTCTAACGATGTTCGAGACGAACACGTTTAAGAGGGAGGCCGTGTTACGAATTGAAAATAACGCCATCTATCAGTGAATGGGAGAACTACATGAGATTAGATGTATCGGTTGTTTAAGGCTGTTTCATCTATCCTCTAATAGATGGCGTAGGTGTAAATAGAACATTTACGCAATTCTAGAAACACCTTGCACGTTTCCAGAAATATCGTGAGTCGTCTCGAAAAGCCTAGTGATGTTATCCGGCCAGTATAAATAGAGCGGGAGCGAACGGACCGGACACAGTTCAATTGAATACGGAAAGCGATCAACATCAAGCGAAGGAAATAAGTCGGAAGTGTTAGTGTTGTTCTAGTGGTGTGAATAGTGTGTTTTATTAGTGAAGTGAAAATTAAGTGTGTATCTAGTGTTATTGTGTTAGTGAATAAAGTGCAGTTTTTCTGGCATAGTGAGTTATAATTTATCACGAACCCCAGCTCGTAACAATACTAAAGATACGTTCGACCGAACATTTGACGGACGCAGTCACCCTACAAAAAAATAACGCCACCTATTAAAACTAGTATGAACTACGATGTAAATCGGCGCGGTCTGCTCCCAGACATAACCTTGTAAGAGCGGGGTGAGATATTTTTCGAGGTACAAAAAAATTTTTTTTTTCATTTTGGATTCGTAATGCTTTTTGACGTTGGTGTATCTTTAAATTTTAAGAATCAATTAAAAATGATTTTGAACATTATTTAATCTTATAGTTATTTTATTAAACATTTTCATTTCATCGGCTACAACGCCCGCCACTGCAAAGTTACGTCGCACTTTTACTCGGCTTTGCGCTGTTTTTACCAATATGAAAGAAAATTGCTTTAAATAATGTTAGAAGTTGATTTAATGACATATTTTTAAGTTACCGGTGATATGAAATGTTATCATATTTTTTATTATGTTTTTTGTCGTAGTTCACGCGACCTTTCACGGCACAACTTGGCATTTTTGTTCGTTAAATTTACGACCGCTCCCGATGACAGCTGATCGCGTCCTAGTTCACTTCGATATAGGGAAGACCATTTTAGGACCAAGTTCGAGGCGTCATTGTAACATGCGGTCCGCCCAGTCCTTACGCAGTAACATATATATGTCAATGTACACGTAACATATTTATGTTATGAACATACCTGACTTACCTAGAAATTACCATGAAGTGATGTTTGAAGCCGATTGTGATGTATGAATTACATTTTTGGCGTTGTATTCTTGACATATTACATATGAATTAAACGTTAATTCTCAGTAAAATATCGTTTTAAGTCAATGGCCGTTACATAAATACTAAAATGAGTACACATTGCCAAAGTTTAAAAGCTACTTACGTACATCCAATAATTAAAACCTTGAAACTTTAACAAGAAAACAAAAGCTCTGAAGTTGCTGATGATCCTACTAGTTGGTTATAACCGATGTTTCAGCCGTCTTACAACAGCTATGGTCGCGGCGGGACTGACGTCATCTCAGCGTCGTCCTTGTGAAGCGTGGGTTTCGGCAGCTACCCTCACTTGTTTTTTATTTTTATTTTTATCCGAACTGTCGGTACGTTGACACACAACACTTACGCCAATACGTACCGACAGTTCGGATAAAAATAAAAAAATATTTTATAACAATTAAAAATTGGATAAATAAAAATGTACCATGGAGTACGATTCGTTTCACGGAATCAAATTTTTTGCACAAAATTTTTGAACGTTTTGCATGTTGATACGGATCTTTATTCTATCATAAAGTTCCATATGTTTTATTTCATTAAACGACACAAACGAAATTCGATTCTGTAAAATTAAACGTTTGATTCCTCTTATTTCAATTTACAGTTGCATTTAGTACTATTATTTAATTAATTTTAGTCCACACGCTTTTATCCGTATCTGCTGCCACTCCATGACAGTCTCCTTACCTTCGAGTTCCATCATCAGATCAGCTCAGTAATTTTAAATAATTGTATAGCCTCCTTATCAACACGAGAACTAAAGATGAGCGAAATTTAGCTTCCTAAATTTTATGAATTAGTGTAAATAAGTCGACCTCATAAAAGCGTGTTTAAATTACAATTATAATTAGAGAACTAAATAACAGTTACGCCGTAGTGGTTAAGTACAGATTAATTATTCAAACAATCTGTTCACTTCTAATCACTCATCTACACAACATCCCCTCCAACACTTTCACGAACAATTTCTGATATTTATTGATATGGAGATTAAAACTCAACATGGAGTTAATTCAGCGCTTAGTTCGCCCTCGGCTGCACTAGTAATATCATTGGGCGAGTCATCGGGTCAGCCGTGCTAAGCCAATATTGGTTTCTTGGAAGCGCTCTCCCCGCTACCTACCTACGCTCAAATACTGAAATATATTTTGTGTGGGTACTAATAATTTTATCAGGAAATTCGTCGCGATGTAAATGGCTCGTTTCAGCGTTATCCGATTTTGTGAATAAAAAATTTGATCACACCTAACCACATTTTAGTAATGTAAATAAATTGGTTTTGGTAGTCTCGTAGAACTTTGACATGGAAAAGGCTTTTGATCGTGTGCCTCGAAGTACCATATGGTGGAGCCTCAGGGCAAGAAATGTCCCCGAAGCGTAGTCTCAGTTATTGCCGACATGTACAGAAATGTTCGATCGTTCATTAGAACTACTGTAGGAGTGACAAAATCCATCCCAGTCACAGATGGGGTTCATCAAGGCTCGATTTTGAGTCCATTCTTGTTCAGCCTCGTGCTGGACACACTCACCGTGGACGCTCAACTCAAAGCACCGTGGACTTTTGTTTACGCGGATGATGTAGCGATTTGTACAACTACTCGTAAGGCCCTGGAAGACGCTCTGGAGGCATGGAAGAGGCAGTTGCAGGCAGGTGGCCTAGTGCTGAGTGTCTCGAAGACCCAGTATATGGAGTGCAACGTGCTTACCCCCCGCACTGACCCCATAGTGGTTGATGGACAAGCGGTTCAACAGTGCGAAGAGTACAAATACCTGGGTAGTATGATTGCTAAATCTGGAAGCCTGGAAAATAACATTCAGCACCGGATATCAGCCGCCTGGCTCAAGTGGCGCGAGCTCACTGGAGTCACCTGTGACAGTCGAATGCCCATAACACTGAAAGGCGTAATCTATAAGTCAGTTATAAGACCAGTCCTGACTTATGGAAGCGAGACGTGGGCCGTAACAAAAAAGCATGTCAGTACCATCCAAGTTGCCGAGATGAAGATGTTGCGATGGATGTGCGGAGTAACGAGGCTCGATGAGATCCGTAACGAGTACGTGCGCGGTAGCCTTGGAGTACGCGATGTCGCCAACAAGATGCAGGAGAACCAGCTGCGATGGTACGGACATATAAAAAGGAGACCACCTGAGTACATCGGCAATGAGGCACTCAATCTCAACATACCCGGTCAAAGGCGCAGAGGCAGGCCAAAACTACGGTGGATGAGTGTCGTAAAGAAAGATATGGAAAGCTGCGAACTCGAAGAAGAAGATGTCCAGGACAGAGCGAATTGGTAGAAGAGAATACGGAAAGCGGACCCCGTCACGAGACGGGACAAACGCTAGGAAGAAGAAGAAGAAGTCTCGTAGAACTTTGGAAACGGCTGTATCTTACTGAATT
The DNA here is from genome assembly GCA_944739405.2 of Euclidia mi. Classification (NCBI taxonomy): domain Eukaryota; kingdom Metazoa; phylum Arthropoda; class Insecta; order Lepidoptera; family Erebidae; genus Euclidia; species Euclidia mi. Next base: position 87,116,580 of record OX123186.2, on the reverse strand, counting down.
TGATATTTCGAGTTGTTCTGCTAATACTTTGTTGTTTTAGATAAAATAACAATACAAAAAACAAACATAAACTCGGTATTTTTTAAGGGCATAATCACTTTGGTAATTTTACTGGACGATGTCTGTCGGACGAATTAATTAATTCTTAGTTTTCGGCTACACTGCGATAAAACAGTTTAAAGAAATTCGTAAACATTTAGTAGAACTTGTGAAGATAATACTACAAAGAAGATTCAATTGTAAAAAATACAATTGTAAAAATGAGATATCTAACCGATGCATCTTTTTTCAGGAAGATTGGAACGCCGCAATATATTCCTGTGTAGCAGGCCTTTTTTACAAATATACATTCAACTGACCTAAAGGCCACCGAAACTATTTGTTGACGAACAAAGTGTTGCCTAGTATGTGAATCGAACAACACTCGATGCACTGTCAAGTAGCGAGGCGACCGCTTAAACTATACGCCATACGTGCAGTTATGTTGTAAGCCAATCTTTTTATATATAATAAATTCCTTCACCTATTTATATATCTGTCCCATAGCTGGACACAGGCCTCTTGTGATTAGGAGTAGGTTAAGATATCAGGTTAGCCCAATGCGTGATGGCAGACTTCACACATTTCTCATGAGAATATCGAGACATGCAGGCTTCCTTAGAATGTTGGCCGTCACGGCTCAGCAAGCGAAAAAGAACAACTTAATACGCACTTATAAAAGTTAGCTGTCAGTTATGCTGTTGATTATAATATTTGATACATAAAATATTGTGTAAGTATATACACGTGCAAGAATATCCCATATTCATGTACAGTATGCGTAGGTATCGATATGTTATTACACTTTCTTATTCTGGCTGTACATTTCCATCGCACTGCTTTCGTTAAATCTTGCCCGGGACTTGCAGAGAGAAAGGTTTGCTTTGAAACCATACAAATATATTCTTCTTTGTACATCCATGTGCTTTTAGCCTACAAGCACCCTTATTTTTTCGTCTTTAGAGCTGCTTGGATTAAAAGAGAATACCAATCTACAAAAAAATTACTAAAATTTTTGAATAGATAATTAAATAATTAAAATATAGAATGATAATATAATATGTGATCCATGATCGAAACTGAAACTTCCTGAAAACAACTCGTCGAACCTACTGAACGAAGAGGTAGCTCAACATAAAACTGTTTACACCGGTATACGAGCAACAGTACTAGGTAAGTCAAAGATACACTACAAAGTTTTGGATACAATGTTTATGAAGCGCCACGTATATGTTTATAGAAACAATGTTTCAGCTTAAATGGTGTGGATAGGTGCGAAACTAAACTAAGTACCTACATACCTCTATTGTTAAATGTTTGTCGGAATACATAACTCGTACTGTGGTTTTGAGGTTCTATGTAACGGGTGCGTTTGATACAGTTTAAGCACAAAATTATTTTGTTTTTTACTAGAAACTGTCTGCGTGATCAGAATTGTTTACCGAATCAGAGTATAATATTTCAGAAACATAATTATTACATTTTTAGTTCTAAATTATGCCAATAACGTTAAATCAATAGTTACTGAATATTAGTAACTGATTCTGTAAACCGAGCTGTTTACAGGATCAGTTTCTAATAATTCAGAAATATGATTTTGCCTCTGTATTCCACAGACCTTGTTAAAGTTGGGCTTAGAAGTAAATTCTTAGTAGTGAAAACATGGTTTAAGTTTTACCAGTAGCAAAATATTTATACAATTTCCTCTTCTCCAATTTAATTTTTAAGGGTTTCCCGCCGCTGGGTGTCAAAATGTCCTCTGCTGTATCATATATTTCTGTGTAATTGCAATGAAAACCTGATAATAGGTCCTGATAGAAGCGGGCAAGGCGCTTAATTACGTACAATGGTTAATGACGTCGATTACATTGTGATTAAAATTTAAGTAAATTCCCTTTATGGATTGTTTGTGTTTTTATATGGGCTTCAATGTGGAAATTGTGATTATGCCAGTATTTGTTTTGATTAAAGTAGGTTGCATTGATGTAACAAGGATGTTTTTTTTTAATTTTGTGCACGGTAAGCTTGCGAGTATTTGGTTTATTTCGAGATTGCAGTTGCAGGGTTTTCCGACACATTTTTTATTGTACTGTCTTTCGGATTCGAGCACTACAACACAGTACACAAACAGTAGTGTTAGGGTAACTGCGACAGCACTGCAAAGAGTCCAACATCGCCATAATTTTTACATATCAGGCATTTATATAAAACACAAGTCTCATAAATATACCTATACAGTTAATAGCATGTTAAATCATAGCAAACCACTGAAGTATAAAAAGAAACATTGTACACAAACAAATAACCCTAAACGACTGAGATTAAACTTAAATGGCGGACGTAAAATAAAAGTGTCGTTCTTAGGGTTGGAACATATCTGACGGAAGATGCGTCGAACGTATCTTCGGTCGCGTCTACTCCGTCAAATAAATCGGTACACATCTGACGGAAAATGCGTCGAGCGTATCTGCACACATTCGCTGAAAGCGTGGCTATTATGCACACATATCAGTTTGTTCGTGCAGGGCGGTACTCAGGGCAGCTCAATATTTTACTGTCATATTCTTTTACCTTATCATTTTTCGTGTTCCCTGATGTTATGTAGTCACTGAAGTCCTGTAGTTATTTATATTCCAATTCGAGTTTGACTATTAAAAATATGTCGGACTTCGGAGATTTTTTATAGTAGCCAACAAGCGTTATTTGAATATATTTCCTATAGAGTTATGGAAGTTCAAAAATAAAAGACGATGATACGATTTGGTTACGGTTTTTAACAAAATTTATACAAATGATATAGAAGGGGTTACAGTTGCAGAGCATGACACAAAATGTTTTCTATACAGGTATGTATGGAAATTGTTCCAGTGGACCTTTAGCACCTCATACCTAAAAATTGGCCCTCAATCCAAGCTAGCAAGTATGCGTTCACTCATAGCACATACTGACACTACATTATTCTACACATTTGTTTCTGAAAAAATAAGTTAGGTCTGGCGGCCCTGGAATCTTACGATCTTAAAAATCACCGATCTGGGAATGACATGGATATGGTATGTCCAATACCTACGAATTCAGCGTGCATACCTACGAAATTGGCGTGCATACCTACGAAACGTTGGGCAAATAAAATGGCTGCCATTTGGGTTGTACTCCAGAATGTAATCGATATCGATATGGAGCCGGTTAGAGGAAAATAATACATTTTTGTAGTAAGTTACTTTAGTCAGTTTAAATCTTTTGCCAGATTAGTTTATTCCATAATGTAAATGTGGGCGAACATGGCAAAGCGAAAGACGACCCTTGTATCAAACATGTAACAAAATATTCTCTGAGAGCCAATATCGATACTGTGTCGCTGAGAAAGTACCGGACATGAATGGCACCATACATATGGTAATAAAACACACAGCCTGAAGCACTGATTCATCTGGTTTTTAGACATCTTTATGCACAAAAACAAAATTATTTTGTTCGATATACAATGATTTCACTGCAGATGTACCACAAACTTGGCGAAAAATATGGCGACAGTGGCACGAATGACATTTCTAATAAAATATCGTCATGATTAATTTATTCAGTAAACTATGGCTCTCTTTTTTCTGTCAGAGATATCCCTAAGACAAAACGAGACAACACTATGTTTGGTGGCTTCATGTCGATTTCGTATGTGTATAATGTAATTTTTCTATATGTACTATTTGCCTTCTCCATGTATATATATTCCTTACTCAAAGGTCAAAAATCACGTGGTGCGTGGTGCGCGCGACGTCAACGGATAATGCGTTGCGTTCCGTTAGTACGCTCGACGTACTAACGGATCTTCGGTCAGGTGTGAAAGGTTGAACGTTTTTCTATACATTTGTATGTATTGGCGTTACGCGACGGATAAAACGCGACGGATCTTCCGTCAGATATGTTCCGCCCCTTAAGTAAGCATTTAACCCTCTCGATGCGCAAGGGACCATCTATACCCGCCTACATCCGCATATAGCCACCTCAATAGATGCTATATCCCTGTCATTATCCTTAAAAGATAAATACTGGAGAATGGCAAATTAAACAAATTGGGCAAGTGCGAGTCGGAGTCGCGCACGAAGGGTTCTGTACCATCATCTTTAAAAGAAAATCACGTTTGTTGTATGTATACTTAAATATTTTTTAAGTTTCTATCTGTTTATTAAGATCGAGTAACAAATTGCTTAAAAATTATGTTTGATGTATGGGAACTCCCTTTATTATTTACTTTTTTATATTTAATTATTTATTTTGAAAGGTAATATATAACTACATATTCTGTGAAAACTTTAAGCGTCTACCTGTTACCGTTAGTAATATTGAGCAATAAATACGAAAAAATACCTTTATTGTATGGGACCCTCCTTAATATACAGGGTGTCACAAGACCCATCACCGAGCCGAAGTCTACTCGTTTTGGGCATCATGCCAAGTCATACAAAGCAAAAATAAAACCTGGGAAACGACTTTTTTTTTAAGTATTCGCTATTTTCGTGCAAATTTCGAAATACCTACTAATCCATGGGTGCATAGGACGTCTATAGAACAGGTTGGCGGAGTAAATGCATCGATTTTGTACCTAAATACAAAAATTCTTTAGTAATTTTGAGCCTCAATATCTCGTGAACCAGTAATTTCCCAGGTATGATGCCGAAGCAAAAAATGTGCGTAATGATTGCTACAATATGGGGCTTCAGTTTTCGTTAAGGGTCTTTTTACACTCTGTATATATTTTTTATTTTTAGCATTTGTGGTTATAGCGGCAAATGAAATACATAATTTGTGAAAATTTCAGCTTTCTAGCTATCACGGTTTATTAGATACAGCCTGGTGACAGACAGACAGCGGAGGCTTAGTAATAGGGTCCCGTTTTTTTCCTTTTAGGTACGGAACCGTAAAAAGGTAACTTGATAGAGTTAATTCGATGGCCCAGCTATTTCAGGTGAAAATAAATTTGAATTTTACGCTTTTTTGAGAGAGATGAGATTTAAAGTTGAAAATTGAATAATAGCCTATTACGATATTACACAGAGTTCAACGGCGCCTGAGGAATACAACGGCTGTTTTGCTTGCGTCAAAGGGTTTCCATTTTCAAATTTTATTAGCTAGGAATATTTTCAGGCATGATGGATCTTATTTTTAATTAAAAAGATAAATGATAGTACACATGGTTGATAAATTAGACCTAAAATATTTTTATAATTAAGTCAGACGAAGCAATCTTGTTTTATATCAACTGATAAACATACTAGCACGTACTATACTTTTTCTGGATAATTGACACCCACGTGGCCGCAGGCAAAAGTTAGCAAACTGCTCTGAAACCGATAAACCTAATTATTTTTACTGCAAAGTATATCTCAAAAGCGCTTACTAGTTTAAAATTAGTTATTGCACCCAAGTGTTATCTGTACCCCGCAGAGGCAATTGAATCACTCCCATTTCCCGTTGTCAGCCGCCATGACATTTTATTTGCACTGTGCAATGGTTTTATGCAAATAATCAGAAATACTGATTGTGAATGCGTACGTCGTGTTCACTTCTTCTTTCTTCAGACAATAGTATTTTATGTTCATGAAATTATTTTTCATGTTCATTAATTTTAATTTTTCGTGTGTAGGTATTTACTGCGAAGTGGATTTTCTGTAAAGACATATTTATTTCTGCATTTTGGTTGTTTACAACACTTATACATGTCAAAACCCTATTCTAGATGAGGCCGGCTTTTCCTAGCTAAATGACTTCTTGAGAAGAAAAGCCGAAACAAACTCAGAGTCATTATTTTTTTTGTCACTTCAATTTCTTTAGTCTTTTCTTGATCTTTTAAAGTCCAGACAAAAAAAGGGTTTAGTATGCAAGTACAATGCAGGAAATCATCTGACGCTTTTGACTGACTCGGCCCACTGATGGCCCGCATTCAACAGCAATCGTACGGCTCAACCTTGATTGAGGGAGCCAGCACGATCTGTATCACTATGCCTCCACGCCATCAGAAGGTGTATGCATAAGCATGTCAGCCTAAGCCATCAGACAGGTTGCCACAACTATTTGCTTATATGTTTAATAATGCCCACATCGTACTCACAACTTTACATGCTAATACATAGTAAAATACATGTTGTAAACAATATGTAAAATTATAAAAATTTAAACAATAAAATGTCATATATTTAAATGTCAAAAAATATTATTGTATGTCAATTTAAGAATGTCAAAAAAATTAAATAATAATATATTACTTAAGTAATTTTAAATGTCAAAAGAAAATAACAATGTCAAAACAAAATAAATAAAATTACAAATGTCAAATCAAAAATGTCAGAATGTAAAGATATAAGTACTACAAATGTAAATAAAAATATTATGTCACTAATTTCAAAATGTCAAAATTCATAATGTCAATAAGTCATAATTTAATGTCAATTCATAATTTTTAAACTCAATTCCAGGCGTTTTTGTCTGCTAAATAATCTTTAACTGTGTAATAAGCTTTTGAACACAAGCTCTGTTTAATAAATACTTTGAATTTATTAATACTTAGTTCCTGAATATTACCTGGAATTTTGTTATAAAAACGTATGCTTTGACACTTGTATGAGTTACTTATTTTTTGTAGTCTAGTTGAAGGTAGAACAAGTTTGTTTTTGTTTCGTGTATTTATTTTATGAATGTCGCTGAATTTAGAAAACATATTTATATTTTTCCTGACATATAACAAGTTCTCATAAATGTATTGAGATGCGACAGTCATTATCTTAATTTCTTTAAATTTTTCCCTCAGTGAATGCCTTGAACCAAGACTGTAGATTGCACGAATAGCCCGCTTCTGCAGTACAAACACAGTTTGAATGTCAGCTGCGTTGCCCCATAATAAAATTCCATATGACATTATGCTGTGGAAATAACTAAAATATACTAATCTGGCTGTATCTATATCAGTTAACTGACGAATTTTATAAACCGCGTACGCTGCAGAGCTAAGTCTATTCGACAACTGACCTATATGTGGGCCCCACTGTAGCCTAGAATCTAAGGTTATGCCTAAGAATACGGTGTTATCTATAAGATCCAACTCTTCTCCATTCAAACATATGTTAGGTTTAACTTGTTTTACATTCGGTCTTGAAAATCGTATACATTTTGTTTTTCTTTCATTTAACAATAAATTGTTAGCAGTAAACCATTGAACTACTTTAGAGAGAGCGTTATTTACATCGTCATTATTTGATTGTTCTCGTCTAAGTTTAAAGATAAGTGACGTATCATCAGCAAATAACACTATCTCTTCATTATTTTGCATAATATATGGCAAATCATTAATATATACAAGGAAAAGGAATGGACCAAGAATTGAACCTTGCGGCACTCCCATTGTGACCACTGAACCCATAGAAACTTTTCCATTTACCTCAACTCTCTGTATCCTATTACTCAAATATGACGTTAGGAGATCCAAAGCAGTGTTCTTAACTCCATAGTAATGTAATTTCCTGATCAATGTTTCATGAAAAACGCGATCAAAAGCCTTAGATAAGTCACAAAAGACTCCTAGAGCATCATGCGACTCCTCCCAGGCATCAAAAATACTATCTAAAAGCTCAACTCCAGCATCGGTAGTTGAGCGACCCCTAGTAAAACCAAATTGTTTTTCATGTAACAGCTTATTGTTATTAAAATGAGTTTGAAGCTGGCCTAGAATTAATTTTTCAAAAATTTTACTAAACGTGGGTAGCACAGATATTGGCCTATAATTTGTGGGGTCAGATGTGCTACCTGATTTAAATAACGGAATTACTTTACTACTTTTCATTTGATCAGGAAACACACCACAGTCAATGCATCTATTGAAAATTATTGCCAGTTCAGGTGCTACTGTGTTTATTATGGATTTCGTAATCACAACAGAATTGCCCCAAAGATCACTAGTCTTCTTCAAATTAAGGGTATTAAAAGTTTTTACAATATCTTTGTCAGTGACATAACTAAATCTAAATTCCATGTTACACCTATTGACATTTTGTTTTAATAGAGATTCGGCGTCATTGGGGGATGAGTTCAGGGATTTAGTGGTTGAGACTGGAATGTCTGTGAAGAAATTTTCAAATGCTGTGGCAACCTCAAAATCTGATTTTATTATCTTTTTATTTACTTGAAGCGTGTAATCGTTACTTTTGCTCTTGACCCTTCCAGTCTCATTGTTTATAATATCCCACGTTGCTTTTATTTTATTGTCACTGTTTTTAATTTTTGATTTTAAATAAAGTGTCTTAGCTTCACGACAAATATTTTTAAATAAATTAGAATAATTTCTTACGTATTGACAAAATTTTTCATCATTTTTATTAATTACTCTCTGTTCATATAATTCGTAAAGCTTATTTCTACTTTTATAAATTCCAGTGGTTGCCCATTCACTGAAGGATGTAGTACCAGCAACTGAGATCCTCTTAGGGACAAAGATAGAACTGAATATAGTACAGTACATGTCAAAGAAAGAATTGTACAACTTATTGGGATCGTTATTATAGCATAAGTATGGTAGTGTACTTGTGAGTTTATCCTTAAGTCCCTCCAGACGACGCAAAGTTTTTGGCACCACACTCAATTCCTTTCTACCTACTTTTTTAGACTGCATAGCAAATGTTATAGATTGTCCACAATGATCTGATGTTAATTTATTAATTATTTGCTTTCTAACTGGTACAATATCTGTAAATATATTGTCTATACAAGTAGATGTCGTGGAAGTTATCCTGGTGGGTTCCAAAAATAAGCATGCAAGATTATATGATTTGAACAAATTCTTAATTTTGTGGCAATTCAGGGAATCTTCGAGTAAATTAACATTAAAATCGCCACCTACTATTATAGATTTATTTTGTTGGCATAGCTTCCGTAACACATCATCCATGACACTTTCAAAGTTATCATAGAAGGACAATGGTGGCCTATACACACTCAACACAACAAGTTGGTCCAACTCCACACAGGCTATTTCAACTGTCCGTTCAACAGAGAAACTAACAATGTCACTACGATTCTTAAATTTAAGCAGCTTGTTAACCAAAATCAACGATCCACCATGTATTGCATTTTGTCTGCTGAACGAACTACCAACGAGATGGTTATTAAAATTGCACATGAACTGGTGATCTTTAAGCCAATGTTCTGTTATACACAAAACATCAACGCATTCACCATTCATGAACAACTCCACTTCTAAATCTTTATTTGACATACCTTGTATATTTTGATGTACCAGTTTTAATACTTGTGAATTTCTAAATGTATTATTAGTTGAATTGGGCTTATTCGTACATACCAGCCCATTATTAATTAAAGTGTTATTGCAAGAGGTATTCTCTATTGTCGAAATTGTATTTAATTGTATTTATTGCGTTTCGTTGCTATCTCTCCGTAGTGGCTTTATTGATAATTCGTCCGCTTGTGTGGATTGCCTTATTATGAAAACGTGAATGTTCGGGCTTATATTTACAATTACTTATAATTCCTTGAATTGTGAGAATATTTTAGTTTATATAAAAATATCAGGATGTTAAATTATACCAGATTACGCTATCTATGTTTAACAGAAACAGGATATTGATACCGCTACCCGGTGGGGTAACGATATCACAGCCGGTAGGCTGTAATAGAATGTGTGGCATGGAGACTTCTTGAAGCGGAATCGTTTAGTCTCATAGCGCTCGTAGCGTAACTTGTATTGCCGTTCGTGATGACTGATGGGTGATCCCATATGTCATCTATATTAGTGCGCTAACGTGCCCACTTAAAGCTGTGGATCCCGGTTCCAGTCTCAGAACCAGTGTCTTTAGACTACATCGGAGCCCTTTGGGCAATCTGAAAACTCCTACACTAATATGTCCCATATCTTGACTTGGCAGGCTATAAAACAGTATTCTGATTTCATAAATCTTCTTCTTTCTCTTAGCGTTATCCCAGTTTCAACCTGGGGTCCGCTTTCTAGTCTAACCGGATTTGGCTGAATATTAGCTTTTCCACAGAGCGACTGCCTGTCTGACCTCCGCAACCCGAAGGGATAGCGATATTCCATGGTTTAGACTAGCGTCAGTTTAATTAGAAGGTACAGACGCCCTGTAACGATTGTCAAGGAATTTATTCTGATTTCATAAATAATTCTATAAAATCAATTCAGTTACCTCATTAAAACCAGTATATCGTACCACATTAAAATTCATATCTAGACACCGGCGTTAAACTGATTGACATGATAAAAGCATAAATATTTATAAAAACCCTTTTTTGTTTACACATCCATTAAATATTGGTACATGATGACAGAAAGTACACATAATTATGTCACGCCGAATTAAATTAATAATTTACATCCCGCGGACACGTTGAAAAGTTATTCGATTTCCTCTACATGCGAATGTGTCCATTTAAATCATTTTCAAAACCAGTGTTTTAAAGGATGACAAATTGTGTTTATGTGGAAGCGATTGGTTTTTGAGATAAATGTTTTATAGGTAGTAGAACCTTGCTGGGTTTGCTATGAACGTGCCGGCTCCACTGCAGAAGTACTAGTCTCTTACTGAGTATTGACGGAAAGTAACAGTTTTTATACCTTTAGGTTTTATTCGGTGAATGAGAGTACCGGGGGCCTCCATCCCCTTTTTCTTCTCCTTTCAGTTTATCAACGCATTTGTAACTCCTTTGGGTTACGGCTGTTCTTTGGCGGTGGCAATCGCTTACCAGATCCGTCTACTCGTTGACCAGTTCTTTAAAGTTACGGTCATAAGCTTTATGCAAAATTAGATGCAAAATTATTAAGGCATTTGCCAATACCTTCCAAACAACGAACATTCCCTTCCATTCACAACATCACCTCGAAACACGCTCTTCATCAAACTGCTCTACATGTGTTGAACATTCAATCTTCCCGTAATAAAAGTTAAAAGACAAATAGGTGTAGTGGAGCAAAATATCCTGTTTTAAGCAGAACGTTAGATATCGTCCGTGCCGGCAAAGTTTACAAACGATTTAACTTGAGCCTTGCATGAACCTGTGAGCGTTCGCATGACGCGATACGAACCTGTTAAAAGACGCCTGTGCGCGATGTTGGCCACATATTTTGGATATTCTTCTAGAGAAGGCTGTGTTATTGCTGTGTTGGACGTTAATTGGGTTATATAGGTATCTGTTTTCACTGAGGTATCTTCGTTTAGATTTTGTTATGGTACACAGGGCTTAAGCATGGCACCGGTTCAAGCTATGAAACAACGAATTATTGTAGTAGATTGAAATAATAAACACTTTATCATTATTAATCAGTCTAAAAATACAAATAAAGAAAAAAAGAGACAACAACAGACTGCCATGCAGAAGGTATCGGGTTCGAATCCACGGCGCGCAACAATAACTTTTCGGAGTTAAGTGCGCATTAAATTGTTAATTGTCGCTTGTCCCGTGCCTCGGAGAGCACGTTATGCCGTCGCACATACAGGTATTTGCACGATCCTCGCGGCCAAAAGTCCAAAATGTCAAAATAGCAATAACATTCTTAAGCCGAGTTCCACGAATAAATTAAGTGTACGTATCTATTCTCGGCGCTTTTCTAAACATTAAACTAACAAAGTGATTTTTAATATTATCAAGTTCTTCTTACCAATTGAAAGTTATGGATTCTGATGGACAAGGTATGAAACTTACATATTATAGAAATAAAGTCATGATGAACTATCAAACTTCATATTTTTTTTTATAAATAAAAAACCCATTTTATTACTGTGATTTTCTTAATTTTTTTTTTGCTAGGTAATGTTTTTGTTTATGTATCGGGGTAGATCGGGCTATTATTTTTAATATAAGTTATTATTTGATCCTTTTCCTTATAAATACTATCACAATCATGTCCGGATATATCCAGCTAGATACATTTTTGAGGGATCAAAGATATTTAGCGAAATTTCGTCTAAAATTGAAAATGTTTTTAGCGACTTTTAACAAAGTTTATGTTTGATGTAAGGATTGTGACCCAACAATACTTGTTTGACCTCATGACGAACGATTTGCCTAATTTAGATAAAATATATATAAAAGATCATCTTTTGTCATGTGAAGGTTACAATGAAGACCAAATTGTTAATTTAAAACGTAGTTTTGCCCATTTCAAATCAGAAATCAAACAAAGGTAGATGAAAGCTCATTATAAAGAAGATAAATTTATTGAAAACAATCAGCGTTGGCTGGAAGGTACTTTTGAAATAACTGTTGTTGATACACAAAAACGGCCAGGACGACCATCCAAGTTGTTCGAAGACGCAAGTGAAAGGAGGAAGAAGCGAAAGACTGAAGAACTTCGTTCTAATTTTGAAAAGGATTTAATAATACATGCTGTGAAAGTGGAACTGGGAAAAGCTGGTAAAAAAGATGCATCAAATGTCCTAAAAGATGTTACTAGTTCTCCAACACGAGCAACTAAATATAAAAATGCATTTTATCTTTTGAAATCTGGAAAAGGGCAGCCCTCCTTGACACCAATGTAAGCTTTGGAAATGTTTGTAGATGCCGATTTGACACAAGGACAGTACGAAATTATAAGAAAGACTAATAAGAATTTTTCCCGTGCCATAGGACCTTACAGAAAGCCAAGAGGAAATGTTACCCATCGACGAACGACAATGACGAAGAAAGTCAAAAAACTTTTTTTTTAATCTATATACACCACTATTTTTTAATTAGGTAGTACAAAAAATTTAACAGAGCACTAAGTATCTTTAACTGATCATATTTATGTAGTTAAAAAATAAAAACACTAAGTCCCAAAACTGTCTCAAAACTGTCCACAAAAATACGTGATAATTGGTAAATGCATAACTAATACTATGACCGACCCGAGTACTATCATGGTAAAATGACCCATTGATAAATTTACCCCCTACCCGGCCCCTCTGCGCCTGCACCACGCCCCGACGATACGACAAACAGTGCTAAATTGCTAGCGAAAGTGAGCGTATCTAATTTCGTTGCAAAAGTTAATTTTTTGTCTGCGTTTGCCCGATGCGATGGCCTATCATATCAGTTCATATCACGGGAGTATGTAGCTATGCTTCGTGCGTACTTTTTGAGTGGAAAAATCGCGAGTGCAGCTGTGTACCCATGGACATCTTATTGTGAGTGTACAAAAGTGAGGCGGTCAGTGTCAAACAATTAAAACAGTGCATATTGGATGCTTTTGACAACGGTGGTGGACATTTTGAAGGACAATGGAAATACTTCTAAGTTTAGTAAATAATACGTACTTAAGTAAATAATAATTTGATGCGGGCGGCTCAAACTCGGTCTGTGTTCTCCACACACCTTGAGGAAGGCCTATGTCCAGCAGTGGATGTCTCTAGGCTGACACGATAATGATAAAATAATATTTGTAAATAGCAGATGATTCTAACTTCATAAATACGCCAAAATTACTCTTTTCTTTTAGTCCAGAACACCTTCTTTTATTTTGATATTTGTTTGCTTTCTAATTACATACCTCCGTATTTAATTACTTGTTAAACGATACATTTTACCGGTCCTAAGCCCGAATGAAGTATGAAGGAGAGGGTAGAATTAACAAAATAAAAAAATAACTACCTACATTTCTTATTTTTCTTCATTTTATTTTCTATGGCTACCTACATCATAAGTGCGACAGAGAGAATGCGAATGAGCAGGATCGAATATTATCAATGAATTAGTGAATGGATTGTAAAATATGACTTTGATTTAAGTGAGATTTTCTACAATAAACAAATGATAATAACTTTGCTCTTTATTGCTATTATGAAATTCTTACGTCACATATATGATAATAATATCTTCGCTAATCTGTCCTTAAAGTTTTTGTACTAATTAAAAAATAGTGGTGTATATAAAATTCTCGTGTGTAATGAAATTTTAAACGTATATTCTTTAGGTCTGTCAATCGGCCGCAATTAAGCTTTTAAACCCCTAAGTAATAAGGACTGGCCAAGCCAAACATATATTTTTGAAGTTATACTTCTATAGGCGCGTTATGAAAAAATAATGAGAGTCACATTTTACGATGCTTGCGCATGTGTGACAGAAAATTCTCACGGGAGAAGTTTTTAGTTTCTACATTCACAAAAAGGCAGACGGGATATTTTTAATAAAATTAATATGGGTATCATTTTCGGAGTTTTCATGCATTCTGATCACGAAAATGACATCTATTTGGGAATCCAAGATGGCGGACGGGACATTTTTAATAAAATTCATTTTCGGGGTTTACATGGATTCTAAACACGAAAATGACATCTATTTGGGATTTCAAGATGGCGGACGAGACATTTAAAAAAAATAATAATATGGGTATCATTTTCGGAGTTTTCATGCATTCTGATCACGAAAATGACATATATTTGGGAAATAGTATTTTCTTGGATCTACGCGAATGTTACACATTTTAAAATTAAACTACAGTTTACGGATTTTATCGCGTTATATTGGTTTCACTTGTTATTACATTTAAACCGAATGATCTAGAAACTACAGTACATGCTGGCAAGTAATCTGCCAAAACCCGAGTATTTCGCACTGAAGAACCTGCGGGCTAGACCTAACAGTACTCCGAGCAGATAAAGGGAATGCAACGGTAGTGATGAACACGTCCGATTATAAACAAAAAATGGAAAATCTTTTGTCGGATGAAAGTACATATTAAATAATTAAGACGGGGTCCGTCTTAATTATTACTTATTACATATACTAACAAAATACTCAAGCAAACGAGTGATATTGTCAAGAAATACTCCGAGAAACTTAATCTGGACGTGAAATATCTAAAACCATCGTGTGCAAAACCTCCTCAAATGTATGGTCTGCCAAAAATACACAAGGAAAACGCTCCACTGCGCCCGATAGTTAGTCAGATAGGCGCACCAACTTACAGGCTGGCTCAACACATTGCGAAGATTCTCTCACCGCTTAGAGGTAGCACGAGAGCGCATGTGAAGGATTCCTACCATTTTGTCAGTGAAATCAAACACCTACATCTCTCTGACAAGCAAACTATGGTTAGTTTTGATGTAAAGTCATTATTCACATGCATAATCTGTTAACCTAAAACTGACATAAACCTACATTCAAATATGCATTTAATTTAGCCAAAGGGTTATCAAGAATAACGCTTTGTAACTTTTGTAATATTTTTTAAACTGCGCATATCCAGTTTACTTTAGTTTTAAACGGTTCTATGTTACAACACTGTAAAAACATATAGAACAATTTAGTAAACGATAGTATCTCATACCTTGTAGTAAACTAGGCACACACAGTTATAAATCCATGCACTATAAATCCATGTCCACACTTTATGTCCATATTCATAGCTTATCCTATATTTAAATATCTACTATCTCTTTATACTACAACTATTTATAAGTGCGCAAGTTATTGACGATGACTGTTTCTTACTCTTTCGCGCAAAAACTACAGAACAGATATGGATGAAACTTTCAGTGTTGCTGCAGTGATTTAGCTTTCATTATTATAATATTACGTATCATAACTTCACGCCTTTTATCCCCGAAGGGGCAGAGGTGTATTACACACCCATGTTTCGCCATTTATGTTTAGGTCGCAATGTAATAGGGGGCGAGCCTATTGCCATCTACCGGGCACATTATTAAGCGAGCAATAATTATTTTTTTTTATACACACGTTTATTATAATACTAGCTTTTGCCCGCGGCTTCACTCACGTTAAATTCAGGGTAACACAAAACTCCTTCATCGTTCGATACTAATTTTTGTTTTAATTCTGTTCATAGAGACTAATAAGAAATATAACCGCAAGAAGTATTTAAAACATTAAATTTCTATAAACAGTATTTTTAGAGTTCCGTAGTCAAAAATGGCTAAACACGGAATCCTTATAGACGCGCTATGTCTATCCGTATGTCACAGCCACTTTATGCCGAAACTATTGAGTTTACACATTTGAAAATTGGTAGGTAGATGTATTCTGAGAACCGCTTTACAACCTTATAGAAAATAAAAAAATATTTAATAAGGAGGGCTCTTCATACATGGATCTGATGTGGAAAATAGGTCGTTAAAAATACTTTGAAGTTCCTAAAACTATTGTTTCTCAAAGTCAATCGTTTGAAAGATATACGGTTCCAAAGTGGTAAAATGGGTGTGTGTGTCCTTCTAACTTTTAAAGTAAGATAGTGATAAATAAAAAAAATGCTGTAGATCGTTATAAGAACTTTCAACGAAAATTGGTTTGAACGATATGTAGTCAGCAGTTTTTAAAATAAAGCACATCTTAAAAACCGCAAATATAGCTTTGTCCTTTATGCAAATACTGTTAATAGTTAGTCAAATATAATGGCTATGGTAAGTGAATACCTCCGCTACGGAACCCATCATGAGCGAGTCTGACTCGCAATAGCGAATTGCTTTTATAATGTTTCGTCCTAGGTGTTACTTGTAGCCGTTTGCCATTACAAATTATTTTATTATATTACAATGATTTGGTGCATTGAGGCCCTTCTCTTACGAAGCTATTTAAATGCTACGGGACTGAATACTGGTATGCTACTCGTTACTGCACACGGTGCTACGCTAATGAGACTATATATTCGTACGACGATGTTTAGTGACTCTAGCGATGAAGATAATTTTCTTCTGTATTTATATTACAAGAATAGACGAAAATATAAAAGAATATTCTGGGTGCATCCGTACATCGAAAAGAATATCAATTGTAGGGCATTTGTCGAGCGACGAGTCGTCATTTTTATAGAATGTCAATAGAATCATATTATTATTTGAATCTTAATCTGAGAAGGTATCTTGCCAACTATCTAATAACCCCACATGCTTCGCTTCCTTGGCAATATAATTATTGTGTATAAATTAATGTATAAGTACATACACCGTGATTATGTAATATATGCCAAAATTCTAATATGATAATCCATGGCATTAATAACATTGATGTACATAACTTTATTAATATCGTTCCGTACAAAAATATTGAGATATTGAGCCGCAAAAATGTCTCAAAAATGTCTGAGTTTATGGACACCACGTTACCACGCGCGCTCTTACACACAGAGTGCCTACGAATATGACAATAAACTGCTCCGTCCCGCTTCTTCATTTCATTGATAAACTTAACAGCATTCCTAAGTCGCTGCCTTCATACGTTATAAAAGTTAAATTTAAATACCCTCATGTACAAAAAATCTATGGTAATAATTACGATTAACGAACAACGGTATTAATTACGTCTGTACAAAATGGAAAAACTAATAAGTAAACCAAACCCAATCATTAAAAAAAAATACTCACCAAATCTGATTCTGCGATGTTTATTGTGCTGAGACGGCGCGGCGGCCAGCCAGGCGTCGCTGCCATCACTTCATCATTTCATTCATAAGTTGCAAATTTTTCCTTCATACTTTATACGGGCTTAGGACCGTCAAATTGCAAAAGGCCTTTGTTGACTGCGATTGCTGATTATGATTATTAAACTTAGAGGTCGACCGGCCTTTTGCAATCCGGCGCATTTAAAAAATTTGAATGAACTTATGTACAATGATTAAAATACAATCAAAAATTCCTTACCTAATTAACACGATCTCTTCGCACTTGGTCAAATGCAGATTGTATTTGCACTTTCAAGTCCTCGAGGCTTTCGGCCTCTTCCACATAAACACGTCTTTTGATCTCACCCCACAAAAAGAAGTCACATGGCGTAAGGTCTGGCGATCGCGGCGGCCATGATACTGGGCCTTGGCGACCGATCCAGTGACTACCGTGTTCTAAATTCAAATAGTCACGTACGGCGGCGGCATAGTGGGGCGGTGCACCATCTTGCTGGTAATAAAAATCTTGATAATAAGACAAAGGCACATCGTCCATAAAATTTGATATGGTACCGCGCAACATTTCTAAATAACTACCCCCAGTTAGCCGACCTTCTATGAAATATGGGCCTAGAAGTTGGTTGCCTATTATGCCGGCCCAAACATTTGCACTAAAGCGCACTTGGTGATACGTTTCTCGTATCATGTGTGGGTTTGTAAACGACCACCAATGTTCGTTGTGCTGATTATACAGCCCCACACGCGTAAATAACGCTTCGTCAGTCCACAAAATATTCGCATTAGGGTTTGCAATTAGCCACTCGCAGAACGTTCGCCGCCGTGCTGCATCTCCGTCGTATAATTTTTGCACCTTTTTAAAGTGGTATGGGTGCATATTAGCTGAGTTCAACAGCCTCCATACGGCACTTTGACTCACTTCGAAGAAACGGCCTGCATCTCGCGTGCTTGAACGCGGATTTCTCTCAAAGAAATCCATAATCTCGTCTTCAATTTCTACCGCCAATCTCGGATTGCCACGGGCTTGAGCGTGTAATGGGGTAGTGAATTGGCCATGATCTAACAGCCTCTGGTTAGCTGCTAAAATAGTTCGACGATTGGGTATCACAGCGTTCACGTACCCTTGAGCCCGCAGACGGGGTAAACTTTCTTCTTCGTATACCCTTTGCGCCCTGATAAGGCTCTCACCACTCAAAATGTAGCTTCGCACCATTTCATAGTACTCGCGGCTAGAATACATTGTAGGCTAGGGCGCCGGGCGCCGTCTCGCGTCGACACTGCACAGATCAATGCGGAAATGTTTCGCACTAACACCTCGCGATGCGCGAGCGCGGCCGACTGGTGAATTTAATTTCGTTTCCTGACCACACCCCTTCCCACTACCCCCGCGGCTCACGCACTTCCCCTTGCTCATTGAAGTTTATTACGCGACTACTATGTGTTTACGTAACACTTAGTGACCACGCTGGATTGATATTTACATAAGAAAAATTATTTCGATAAGTAAATTTTACCTACTGATTTTTTTTTCAGAAATGTAATCTTTAAGCGATACCTAAGGCCTAAAAAAATTTTTGGCATAGCTTACAAAATCACGGTGTATAAATGATCTGTTATATTTTTTTTTCTAAATTTTAATCCACGCGTTTTATGTAAAATCTTTGCGTACGTACTGTGGCAGCTTATAATTATACAAACATGGATAATTTTCTACCTCCTGCACAAAAATAATATTAAAAGTTTGTTCCGCCGCCATTTTGTAATGCAACGCATAAACGACTCGAGTAGCGTGCGACCAGCAAGACGGTAGCGTGCGACTGATAACAAACGCGTCGTCGAAGCGTCTCGCCGTGTGCGAAATTAGCTGAATATGTATGGCGGCTACTCACAAGCGATGCGTAGGATACAGGTACAAAACACAAATCGTTTAAGAGTCGCTTCGTGAGAGAAGAGCCTAATTTCTCATTTTGCGTGAAGGTACTCCTGACAATTGTAAGGAGTTCAGAAACTCTATAGGGTACGAAGTAACTTGGTCAGTATTCATGACATTATCTACCGAAAGGTGCTCAACAACATCACTTTGCATACAGTCAAATGTCAAAGCCATGGTCCGATATATCTGTATACACACTTTAGCATTTATGAGTAGAGAATATTGGTTCAGCCGGCTTAGCGTGAAATCGGTACATACATACATACACATTTTTGCATTTATACCTAATATTAGTAGAGATTAGCCAAGGCTGTTACAATAATTATTAGTTTATTTATGTAAGCGAACGAAGTCATGACAGTGCACCATATGACAATGTATAATGTAACAGTAATGACAGATATACGATAGCACATACAGCGCATGCGTTCTTACTGTCAATAGGTAGTAGGTCTGTCCCTACAAACTTTGACCCTCTCTCAAATCCCTCCCAGATTACTTTTTCCAATTAATTGTATCCTATGTGTTTTTTCCTGGTTCTGAGTTACCTCCCCGCCAATTTTCAGCCCAATCGGTTCAGCCGTTCTTGAGTTATAAATAGTGTAACTAACACGACTTTGTTTTATATAGATAGATAAGCTAAACAGAATAATAGGCTTCTTTTTGTCGCAGCAATCAAATCAAAATCCATTAATTTTATAAACGTAAAAGTTTGTTAATAGAGCAGTCAAATAAATACTACTACATTGAATAGATAGCTACACGCTTAAGGGCTGCAATATGCATTTTTGTGTGAAACATGGCGTACACTTATCATTTATCTAGTTTTACAAGTACTACACTTTTTATCGCAAAAGTACATGCAAGCAAAAGCGGGTACAGCCACGTGTAAAACTTAGTACGAAATATTTCATTTAAATACATGTAAGGTAGGATTCGGACAGTAACATTATGGGACAATAGTCGCAGTGAAGTGTTATCTTTTCATTACACTACGAGTCCTAAGCAAACCGGGCTTTACAAGTTAACTATCAATTTAATAATGCTTTTGTTAGAGTAACCAGTTTAACCAAGCTGTAGTGAAGCCACTGTTTTGTTTGCTGTCGTAGGAACAGTTTAATTTCCAAGCGGTTGAAGAATAAAAACGTGAAAAAGGGCATATATGCATTTGACGTGTGTTATTATATGGCGTATAAAATAATCACCGCGTAGCATGCTAGTCTTTCTTCTTTTAGTCCAAAGCTTATACGCTATTTGGCCAAGAATATGCGTCTGTTGAATTGTAGAAGCAATTTGTAAGATAATATAAAGCTTATTCTAAACTTTAACGAATATTCAGTGAATTATTGAAATGTTGATATACCTAGTTTCAATTCAATTTTAATATTCTGTATTCATTAAAATCATTAGGAAATATCCTTACCCAAAAACTCAACGACTGCCCAATAGAGAAGAAAAAGAGAGATTAATATATCAAAATAATAATTAAATTTATTTACTTAGATTGATTAAACGTGGTGTCGTGTATGACCACAGGAATATCGCAAAGACTGCGTTGTGATTTTAAATTTACAACAAGTTTGCAATGCGAGGACCCGGGCAATAGGTAAAACTAATGTTCGCTCTTTATAGTCTTTTCGATGTGACGGTTTTCAAGATTCGTCAATGCGAGCTATACGGTTACTGTTCCCGTCTCTCACTAGTTCTGTCAAAGCGAATAAGTGACCGACATATATAGATGACAATGGATTCCCCGACTCAAAACAACTATTGAATCTTACTAAGTTTTGTAGTACAAAGAGAGAGAGAGAGAGAGAGAGAGAGAGGGAGGAGATCAAACCCCAACCCTCATCGCACTAGCACGCATTGGGACGGCCGCTTAACCCACTAAACCATCCGTGAAAACTTACATTGTTATAACTGTCTTATACGATTACCCTATCTACGAATCTCGGTTGAATGCGTCCAATGATAAAATACACTTAAGCGTATACAATTGGGCGCGTAAAGTTCCCTTTTGCACAACAAAGAACTCAGTCTCGTATATTTATTTTTCATTAAAACAATGAGTAAAAAGTTATAACAACACAATTTATCATTCAAACTGTAATTACTGCCTTGTTTGAGGCGTTCATCATTGATCTTCGAAGTTTTCATTTGTTGACTTTTCCCGGACGGAATTCTTCGCTTCTTTTTATATTCCCCAGTTTTCCCTATAGATTTTTCCCATTGTTATGACGGAGTAATTTAAAAGTTTATAGCTATGGATATTTTTTCATACTTTGTCATTGAAAGTATGCCTATTTCACAGATGATTACAAAAAAGTTGAGTAGTAAGTAGCTTAGTAGAAAGATAATAAATTGATACGCAATAATTTAATTAATAATAGGGAAGTAGAACAGTGATTTTTCAATAAAAAATAGAGTAGAAACTATTCCTATGGAAGAAATACCACAACATAATATTTTTTTCTTATCTACGTGATTACATTGTTAATTTTTTTATTTATTAATTTATTTATTTAACTTCTTGCACTACAAAAATGTGGTAATGTGTGTTAATGTGGGTTAATGCCTTAGGCATTCTCTACCAGTCAACCTAGGGTGGTGCAGAGATAACATAACAGTAGGTGCGACATTAGAAAATGAGTAATGATATTAGAATAATATTTTAATAAATACAAGATATAAGTGTAAATAAATACTGTATATTTATAAAGGTACATAAATATCTAGGTAATTATATAATTATGAATAAATACATGTAATAATAATAGATACAAAAACATACATATATAATATACATATTTATATAAATAAAGATAATCAGTTAAACTTGAGATGATTCTGCCAATTTACACAATAAATGATTGCGAACCTTCAGCTTAAAGGTGAACCGATTATTGCACATCCTGATTTCGAGAGGGAGCGCATTCCATAACTGGACAGATTGAACGAAGAAGGAAGAGTCGACAAACCCTGAAGTATGAGAGGGACACAAAAGGAGACGATTATTTGATGATCTTAAATGCTTGTCATGATTGGAGCTTAAATATTGAAGATAGTGACTAAGATAAGAGGGAAGAGAGGGAGAGTTAAGAAAAGAAAATGTGGAAAAGAAGTGTGGTCAGCGCACGTAAGCTACGGCGTTGGCGAATAGGTAACCATTTAAGTTGGGAGCGATAATTAGATACATGATCATATTTGCGAAGATTATAAACAAATCGAATGCAGTTATTAAGAAGCCGGTCTAGTTTATTGAGAAGGTCTGCATTCAGGTCAAAACAGCACACATCACCATTGTCGATTATCGGAAAGATTAAAGTCTGCATGAGCATTACCTTGGTGTTGAGGAACGCCAGACTGTAAGTCACACCACAATGATGAGGACTCGTTATGGCGAACGGACTGCTGACGTCCCATGAGATATTTGGAGAACCATTCGAGTGACTCAGGAGAGAAAAGGATTTCGTGACTAACCGAGTTAAAGGCGTTCGTGAAGTCTACCAAAGCTAGCACCGTAACTTTGGTGTTCTCCATTCCCGCCCTAACATCTCCAGTCACTTTTAGGAGAGCGGTCACCATACTATGACCAGGTCTGAAGCCAGATTGAAATGGGCTTAACAAATTGTTCTGAAATATAAACTTAGAAAGTTGCTTGTGGACACAGGACTCAAGCACCTTGGAAAGAAAAGGAAGGATCGATATGGTGCGGAAGTGGTTGGGAAGAGTAGGGTTAGGAATCTTAGGTAAAGGTATCACTAAGGCTTTACGCCATAGGAGGGGAAACGCACCTGTGTCGAGCGAAAAGTTGATGATGTGTGTAATAGCAGGTAACAGTTCATTTATTACAGTGACGATCATCCTGCGACTAATGTGATCACAGCCTACAGCGTTGGATTTTAAGGATATGACCCAAGGTCACTGAAGAAAATTTAAAAGGCTCTATGTCAGGACGAGGAAGGTTAGACAAGAAGTCTACAGTGCGACATTTAGTAAGATGATCCAAATTATTAGAAGAAGAGAAATGTTTATTAATTTCATCTAAACCAGTTGTCAACTGCAGATCAAAACTTCGTTGTTTGCCAATACCTAGAGTCCCAAGGAACTTCCAGATATTAGCAGGAGAAGAGGAATTTACGCTATCGAGAATATGGCGGCGTTTGGCGTTACGTATCACCTGATTACATCAATTCCTTGCAATCTTGTATCGAGACCAATAATCATCAGTGTGATGGTTTTTGAATTTAAGGAAAGCACGATCCCTACGTTTCATTGCTATCCGGACCTCCTTCGTGATCCAGGGAGCAGGTGGACGCTTTAGTTTCACTTTCCTAACTGGCGCATGAACATTGTACAATTTAAGTACAGTGGCGTTGAATTTTTCTATCTTGTCGTCAATATTCGTAGCAGCCATCAACTGATCCCAATTTATGGACGACGCGTCTTCTACCAGCTTATTCACGTCCATACGCCCAAAGGAACGCACATGCAGAACCTTAGGAGGGGGACGGGGAGGCATTAGGATGTATGAGAGGAAGATTAAATCATGGTGGGAAAAACCAGGAGCGGGATGCTGGCCATGTTTGGAAACTAGGGAAGGAGCAGAAGTACAAATTAAATCTAGCCATGTATCCTCCCCATCAATGTTGTGATGAGTTGCTTGTAAAGGCAGAATGTGGAGGTTACATGACTCGACAATCTGTAGGAGTTTATGGGTTCTAGAGGACTGAGGAGATAGGAGATTGGTGTTGAAATCGCCCATGATGATGTGGTGAGCATATTCTGACCCCAAGGATTCCAGTATAGGTTCTATACTGGAGAAGTAATCTATTGAAGGAGGACAGTAAATAACCCCTAGTACGATTTTGGCCCCTTTGACCCAAACCTCAAGAAAAAGGTATTCAGCCGACGAAGTAGAATCAGAAGGTGAGATAGCGAGTATTTTATATGGAAAATCGGCGCGGAGATAGATGGCAAGACCTCCACCCCTCCGACCGACTCGATCATTCCTGATTAAAATAAAGCCTGGAATGGGATAAGTGGTTGAGGGGAGGTGAGGCTTGAGCCAACTCTCTGAAACCAGGATGGCATGAGCATTGGCATTCGTAAAAATTTCCAAAAGGTCACCGTAGTGGCTAGGCACGCTCTGAGCATTTATGTGGCACACATTTAATAGTTTACCTAAACATTGATCAAAAGAATGTCGTAAGAGGTCACCTGGAGAGCTAAAACTATCACTATTCAAAGATTAATTGGCCGAATAATAAGAATCATCGTCAGATGACATAATCACAGATAAATTAATATAATTACACAAATATAAATATAAATAGATAAATAAAATATTTGTACTAATAAGATTTGCTAGATAAATAAAATGCAATTACTTACGTAACTTTTACGTTTAACTCTCTGCACCACCCGCCAGCCAACACGCACACAAAAATGAATGCAACCTAGTAGAGAACTGTAACAATCATTTCCGAACGCAACCCTGTGTCAGTCAGCCAACAAAACACACAAAAAATATACAAAGAAAAAAGACGAACAAAACGCAGTTTTGACATTTAGCAGATGGCACTAATGACAGATGACCGTAGCTGTCAGTAAATTGTCAGTGTCCAGTGTCACAGTCGCAAACTAATAAAAAATAATCGTGCGCATGTCGTGGGTAATGAAATTAATAAAGATTTGATAAACTAGAATGGTGGGTAACCGACACAAAACAAGCAACCAAAATATAAAACTAGGTTAGATGAACATAAGTGACGCAAAACAGCAACAGTCAACTCACAATGGGTTACACTTTACGCGCAGTCTTTGCATTGCCGGCACTGTTATTTGCTGCAGAAGTATCATCTGCTGCCTTCGGATGTTTTGCCAACAGATTCCTCAGCTCACTAGTGGAAGTGATTTTAGACCGCGTTCCATCCGGAGTTTTAACTATGATGGTGCCGTCCCGAGTCCAGCAAGAACGCATACCGAAATGCTGTCGGGCTTTGGCGAACAGTGATTGCCTGGCTTTGGTCAGGAACTCCTTAACCGAGATGTTCGAGCCCTTTAACGCTGTTTTCGCCCTTCATACTGCAGTCCTGACCTCTATCCTTGCAAACCGCACCAAGATGGGCCTGTCACGCTGTTTGCTGTCTCTAAGTCTGTGGCAATTTGTGATGCAGTGCTCGCCAATATCCTTGACTGCCATCCTCGTTCGAAGGACGTCCAGGATCAAGGCATTGCAGTCTTCTTTTTCAGCTTCTGGGACTCCAAGGAAGATCAGGTCTTTTCGCCGGTGCCTTGTCTCCATTGCATCTAGTGTGCTTGAACACTCCTCGATTTGCTTGCGCAGAAGGCCTAGCATGCTGAACATGAGCTCCCGGAATGTACGGAACTCCTCCGCTACTTTTGCCACAGTATCCTTAGCTGGCCCCGCAGACTGGATTTGACTCTCTAGGTCAGCCATCCTTCTTGCAAAAGTTTCTTCCAAGCTCTTCTGCACAGAATGGATATTGTCAAGCTGAGACATTGTTGAGTTTGTGAATGACAATAGTATTCTTGTTGGAAAGATCGTGATTGACTCTGAGGTGGTATAACTATTTAAATGTTTATGTTACATCAGAGTAAATCACTGTAAGTACTAGTAGTTAAATACAATTAAGGTGCTAATATAATGTTTAATTAGTAATAAAATCAATTATTTCAAAAATGAGATTTAAATTTAAAATTACGACACGTCTGACAGTTTTGAGCGCTTACCGCCGAAAACATACATTTTACATTGCTAATTGGATATAGAGTGCCATATCAGGTAATGATATTTCTTCTGATCTTACAAATTATTGAACGGGATAAAAGATACATCTCCTACAAACTTTAAATGCTTCTATTCTCATGTGCCACAATCAACTATGTATATGCTATGGTTTGTGAAGTTGTAATTTTGTCCTAAGTGGCGAAGTCTTAGTATTCACTTTGTTATCGCCAATTCCTGTTTGTGTCTCACAAATACATTGTATAATGCCGGTTGTGGAATCTGAATGGTGTCATGTTGGTCGTTTATTTAACAGCTGTGTAGTATGTTCAAGGTCACAAGGCCCTTACTTAATAAGAGGTAAGATTAAAAATGCTGAAAGTCGGAGGCGCCGCGTTGCGGAATTAAAATATGTTTCGAAGATCAGTGAATAGAATTTAATAATTATAGTATTGGTTAGATAGCGTCTACTTGTACATTTTCATAACTTTTCGAGCGTTGTCGACTTCGATTATCTCACATAAGAATACTTAGTTCGAACCACAACGTTTAATGATTGGTTGTTTGAATGTTTGTAAAGCCCCATGCGATCCTTATTGTATGTGTTCAGCCAATAAAATCAGATTCAGAATTGCAATCATCCCTATTGTCTTTAAAAAGTAATATTCTAACTTAGGAAAATATACCACGTTGGGTAACTAACTGGTTTAAGCAATATAATATACCATTGCTTCTATATTAGAAATCCTAAAACCTTCGTTTCAAATAAAATCAATATCCCAATGTAAACATGCCTTAAAGTAGTTGAATATTGACAAAGCCATCGAGCCGTAATAGTCTAGGTTTGAACAATGCCTCTATATTTATTTTAGTCTCAGATATGCTAGTAGGCTAGGTTACGGCTGGGTGGACACGGGTGCCCGCCAGTCCGACTGACCCCTCCAATCTGAATAAATCTTTTAAAGTGAACCAGCCAATTGATGTTCGCTGCCACTTTTATGGTTTAAAAGTTGGAAAATTGTGTCATGTTACTTAAACTGTTTATTTTGTACAACTTAATTTTTTTCGGTTGCATGATGTACCGTTTATCTTTTATAAGGTGATAAGAATATAGTAAATTCATTAGTGGACAATCATATTGATTAATTTCATTATGCCGTTTGCAGATCTAGTTGCTGCTATAACAATTCAAATGAAATTAATTTTAATTGTACCTAAATATTTCGCACAGGAAAACATCGTGCAACCAACTCCACGAAATACGAAAAAGTAATATAAAAGTGATATTACTCAAAACTGAAATACTTATATCCATCATTATTTATTTCTGCATACATCATAGCAAGTGGAAATACTATACCATTTGCATAAAACTCGCAGCAATCGTATACACGGTGTGCGAAAAGTGGCGTCCCTTAATTTAATGAATCATTTTGTCTCACCCCAAGAATGACTAATGAAGACGCCACGTTTAAGAATAAAAAGAAGATTAAAGTAACAATCTGTGTGAAATAATAATAATAAAAAGTGTTCATCACTTTACGTAGTAAATTAGTTTCGTTTCTTTGTAAGCCAGCCATCATTTTAATATCTTTTAATTAAGTTCGTGTTTGTTCGTCAGGAGAATAGGAGGTAATTTATCTCGTGCTTCAGGTTAATTTTTAAAGTACTTTGTGATTTCTTGTTGTACGTTCCGTGTTCTGGAACTTGGGGAAATAAAACGGCATGCACTGCTTTATGTTCTTTGGTCTGGATTAATTTTGCTTGCAATTCCAAGGAAAACTTTTTTGTTGCTTAAGACATGTACTTAAACGATTTGTTACTACATTGTGGGACGTTTGTAGTCAGTATTTAAGCAATATTAACTGGGATTGAACTATATAGTCTGTGTTTGTTGGTTACTTGCCTGATAGATGAGACTTGGACTATTCGGCACGAAGTACCTAGAAAGCTAAATAAAATAAAATAAAAAACACTTTTATATTAAACGGTTCTATTACAACAAAAAAACATGTAGTTAGATTATGTACTAAAAGCTAAAAAATAATTCGGCAAGTCCTAGCTACCAGATCGCACCAATCTTCTCATCAATCTGGGGTATTGATGAGAAGTTTGAATTCCACTTGCTATCATGTATGCAGAAATAAATGTAATCAGCCATTTTGTGGCGGCGGCCATCTTGGATTTTTTCATAGTGAGCTCTATTCTACCAATCAAGCCCTTTCATATGATACCCATATTGAGGTTGTTGTGAAGAAATATGTGATCCGCCATTTTGTATCGGCGGCCATCTTGGATTTTTCATAGTGAGCTCTATTCTACCAAGCAAGCCCTTTCATTTGATACCCATATCGAGATTGTTGTGAAGTAATTCGTGATCCGCCATTTTTATCGGCGGCCATCGTGAATTTACAATCATAAGGAATATATTATAGTCATCAAGACTAAGAGTGTGTACCAAATATCAGATCAATCTGTCATTAGGAAGGGGGTGAAATTCCAATTACTAAATTTGACCCAAACAAACAAACAAATGAACAGGTCAAGCTAAATAAAACCGTTTAAAAAAATCATAGGCATGTACATGAGGCGCGGTTGGCACTTATCATCGGATAGGCCACTGGCTTATCTAGATTCTATAGGTAGCTACATTTAATTAGTGTTGTCTATTGTGAAATAATAAAGAAACACTGACGGAATGAGTTCTAACCAAAAGCCGTCACGTTTCGCATATCTAGTTAGTAAATTTCGCTCTAGTTAGAAGAATTTTGCATCTTCTTTCTCCAAACAACAACAAAATGTTGCCAAGTATGTCATAACTATATTTTCATGTCAAAAGGCCAAAGCATTGTTCACGTAGGACAATCGTTCATAAATTATGTTAAATTAATAATATCGTTACTATCTTTCATGCAGTACTATTTTTTGCTATGCTGTACCTTGGAGAAATCTACGGAATTGGTATTTATTATAACTGGTCGGTTTTCAGGACGTAAGCTTCTTTACATTTTTGTTATGTTCCGCCAATATAAAACATAGTACATCTCGATTATGAAAATAACCATCACTTTATTTGCTTTGCCATCCTTACAGATAAAAACCTGATTTGCTTTAATAGCTGGTGACTTCTTAGCATTGACATGTGTATATTGTAACGATCTTCTTCTTCTTCTTTTGTAAAAATGAGCTCGAAAGAAGATTTTTCTTTCGTTAACAGGGTTTTTAAGATTATGTTCTGTAGGCACACGGTTGGTCTATTATTACTGTTCACTGATACAAACACAGTCTTTCTATTATTAAAAGTTACCACGAGCCTGCATTGCAAGCATCCGTAGAGACACGTTGTCATTTGTAACTATCACGCTCGAGCACCCCGTTGATTGAAACCATCTATCATTCATATTCAATTAAATACCATGTTAAAACGAAGCACAAAACAAACCTGAATTATCAATACTAATCAAATATTCTAACCAAGCACCATAAAAACTATATTTAGCATCCGCTCACGATACAATTAAATACATGCCACAGTTTCCATTCCTTATGAATAAAACCTTTTTATCGAATTGTTAATTATGCAACCAAATTAAGGACGTGCTACAATTTGCTGCTGGATTTTGCCCGAAACTGAACTGAAAGACAGTTACTAATTAATGGATTTAAGCTAAATATGGGAAGGTCGGATGTAGGATTAATTCTATGGAGCCTGGCTAAACCTACAAATGGCGATAAAAAGTGAGTGAGCGAGACAAGTGAGATTTAATAACAGTGTTAGTTCTACTTACAGTACAAAAACTAGAAATTAATTTTGATAAAAAATAAATCGAAAATCTGAAGTGTTTAAAGTGGGATGTATAGAAAATATGTCCTAATTTTCAACTTTCAATATGTTTTGCATACATAGTTTCCACATTGAAAACTGTATGCGGGTGCCTATGCATATAATTATGTGGGTGCACTAAGAGAGGATTTTTGGCCAATATTTTCTTTATCAAAATGTGTATGAAATATATTCTTTATCAAAAACGGACATAAAATTATTACGTCACACAAATTCAACAACAGCTAAGCCTTACTTATCTTTAGCCGAGGGGCGTGACCTTTGTTTTACATATTCTGATAATAATTACTAAGAACAGTAATAATAATAAATTGTAATACCATTTATTTCATATCCATTTATTAGCAGGCTATTAATCCAATTGGCTTATAGTTAATAATTTAATCCCTAGATTTAGGCATTTTGATTTTGTAGAACCTCAGTATATTATGGTAATTCAAATAAACGAACATGTTTAAATTCGTTGTTTGTCCTAAATGTATAGCAGCGTGATGATAACAGTTATTACTCATAGCATTAGATCAGAGGGGCCACCAGTCCATCCTTATCATCATCCTCCTGGCGTTATCCCAGTTACCTTTAACCTTTCTAGTCTAACCAGATTCGACTGAATATTAGCTTTTCCACAGATCAATTGTCTGTTTGACCTCCTAAACCCAAACGGAGCTATATTCCATGCCTTGACTAGAGTCAGTTTATTCATAGGTACAGATTCCCTCAAAGATCTTCATGATAGCCGTGACAAACGGATTTAACGTGCTCTCCGTGGCATGGGACAAGCACTCATTTATAATTCTATACGCACATAGTCCCGAAAAGTCATTGGGGAGCGCCGTGGATTTGAACCCGATACCCTCTGCATGGCAGTCTGTTGGAATCTCCACTCGGCTATCGCTGCCATGTGTCCACCAGTCCTTCCTTACGTTTAATGAAATTTACACAATGGGTACTCCGATATTTCAACTCACTCACGCCCACTTCTGTTAAAAAGTACTACTTTTTAACACGCTTTTATTAGGTCGTCGTGTATATAACTAACTATGTAATGGAATCTAAGCTAACTAATTTAACCATCTTCCAAAGGTCGCAGCGTAATAAACATTGGCAGCTGTATGTAGTTCTGTTGACAATACAATAATGTGGTACTGTCAAACTGATCTGATGATGGAGCCGGAAGATATGAACTGACACTCTACGTTTATGTAACTAACTATGTAATGGGATCTAAGGTAACTAATTTAACCATCTTCCAAGGGTCGTAGTGTAATGAAAATTGGCAGTTGTATATAGTTCTGATGAAAATACAATAATATGGTGCTGTCAAACTGATCTAATGATGGAGCTGGAAGACATGAACTGGAACTTGATGACGGAAAATCGTATCATAGCTGTTTTGGATTTCTTACAAAAGTCTTGTAATGAATTTGGCCTTGATTAGGTTTCAAGGTCTGATGATGAAGCCGGCAGTTAGGCACTGGCATTCCATGATGGAATATCGTATCATAGTCGTGTTTGCACTTGTGAGAAAGGCCATGGAATGGACTTTGAACACGATCAGGTTTCAAATAACAAACCAATTATATATTGTAGACCACGCAGTGGTGTAGTTACGGTTCCGTACTTTTGCGGCTGGACAGGCGTATGTGTCCCTGAGTAGAGTAAAATCACTTAGTGGTCTCCTGATTGAAGACCTAGATTGTTATAAGCTGACAGATAAAACACCATGAAATACAGACGCCCAGGCGGAGATGGAGAGGATGCGGGCTCATTCGCCTACTTAAAATAAATGTATAAATGTTTAAAATATTTCGTTATCAAAGACCAAAAAGTATAAAATAAATTAATAGTTTAAAAACACTAGAAAAACACGCTTTTATAAGCACTTTTATAAGCACATAGTTAACACTTCAGCCCAGAAATAGAGACAACTTGAACGATCCATAATTTATTTTTGATTTTACTTGCATTTATAAAAGCGTGTTTTTCTAGTGTTTTTAATCTATTAATTTATGAGATAATGTTATACTGTTATCAAAAGTCAATTATTGATATTTCCAGATCGTTTTACTGGGATTACCGCTCAGCAAAGCTAACAAATGACACAGCCACCATTTTATGTAATTTTGTATTTAGTCTATTGAATCAAAATTAGGCTATAAGCAAGACCCTATTGCAATATTATTTAAATTACATCAATAGTTTTAAAGGAGCACATTCATTGGTTGAAGTTTTATTGCAATTATACGGATCGAACGGCCAACAGATGTCGTGCTGAGTGGATCGGAACTGGTGGTGCCCACAAAAACTATTGACGTTTGAATTTGGATTGGAATCACTAGAATAGTTCAGATTGA
Source organism: Euclidia mi (assembly GCA_944739405.2). NCBI lineage: Eukaryota > Metazoa > Arthropoda > Insecta > Lepidoptera > Erebidae > Euclidia > Euclidia mi. The sequence continues at coordinate 87,084,255 of OX123186.2, read as the reverse complement.
AACTTTAATCTGTTTAAAACATTATCCCTTTGTTCAATTAGTATGAAATTTTAATGTTATAGATTTTATTGAGATTGCTCCAAATTCGTATTATAAATTGAATGATAGTCGCAGTCTGTGGTCGCAGTAGCCCTTTCGTTGGCATTTCTCGCGCGTACCCAAGCAGGCCAGGACGCACAGACTATTCAATACTTAATGAAACAAGTTCTTAAGCTAAAATTTGAACAATACCTACATGGTTACTTATATTTGTAACGCGGCGAGTCTTCTTATGTGGGCAAACAAAAACCACACTTACATAAACTTATTCTGGACAGATCAGTTGGATGTTCAAAAATATTCACTGACCAGCACGCACAGACTATAATTACTTGATGAGATAAATTTACCCGCCTATTATACAATGCCTAATATACATAAGTAACGATTACAAAGTCCTGTCTTGCTAAGTGGGCTAACAAAAACGCCACAAACATTAACCCGTAAGCCTGGCGTCGACTACATTCGAACCGCGTCGAATCGCGCCGAGTCGCATTTTATCCGTGTGCGTTCATTACAGAAGAATCGAATCGAAGCCAGCAGTCGGCGACTGGCTGCTGTGGGTTGTGCTTCTGTTGTCAATGATGGATAGCTCGGACGAAGATAATATGTTCTTGTTTCAAATTCGTTCATTATGCCCGCTATTTCTTCCCATATATTTGCTGCTCGTCATGATAATGAGTATCTTCATGATCATAATTTTCTTTTTTTAGAGTCACCCCTGTATCCCCGAAGGGGTAGGCAGAGGTATAATAATACACCCACATTTCGCCATGAATTTTCAGGTCCCACGTAATAAGGGGCGAGCCTATTGCCGTACCGGTTACATTACCAGACTCCGTGCTGCTACTGAGAATTTCCTAATGGAAAAACCCAATAACACTTTGCCCGAACCGGGAATCGAACCCAAGACCTCCCAATCCCACGCGCACATTTATGCCGCGAGACTAATTAGGCAGTCATGATCATTAAGTTCAGTATATTTCTGAACTAGCGAAATTAACAGCTCTTCATTCATTTCGATATCTTTTACGCCATGTGGTACCCGTCTACACTCATCCGCTGACCCGCATCCACTAAGGCGCGCCGAGTCGAGTCGAAACGAGTCGCCGCAGAAATTCGCCTGACGAGCGATGCGCGCGGTAGATTCGATTCGGCGCGCCGCGGCGAGCCTAGTGGACGCTAGCCTTTAGTGGGCAGCGGAGCAGCTGCGTTCGATGTTCAAAAAGCCGTACTGGCCGGCACGTAGCGGCTATTAATCTGGCGACAGTTGCAACTGGCTCTATTACGGCCACGAGGTGTATACGTTAGCTGACTTCATTATGTGATGTGACTACGGTTCGGACGAAGGGAACGGTTTTTAAATCCATGGAACTTTAGATTATGTTTTTAAAGGAGTTATGGTGTGGTTGGCTACCAGCTATCTTATTCGTCATCATAAAAAGGCTATAATTATTTATATTAAGACATTTAACGGTATTATCTACACACATTTATCGGCATTTAATGGCAGCAATAGCCTTGTGGAAATACCAACGGACTGCCATGCAGAGGGTATTGGGTTCGAATCCACGGCGCACATCAATGGCTTTCGAAGTTAAGTGTCTATTAAATTGTTAATAATTGCTTGCCCCTTGCCTCGGAGAGCACGTTAAGCCGTCGGTCCCGGCTGTCATGAAGATCTTTGACAGTCGTTACGGGGAGTCAGTACCCTCAAATAAACTGATACTGGTCTAAACCATGGAATATCGCTATCCCTTTGGGTTGCGAATGTCAGACGGCAGTTGCTCTGTGGAAAAGTTTATATTCTGTCATATCTAGACCAGTAAGCGGATCTCGGGCTCCAAGGCGTGCCAGTCTTGAATGCAACCGGGATAATGCTAGGGCGATGATATGATTTAACGGTATTATCTAAATTCAGATTTATCGTAATAGTATGTATCGAAATTGGATTAATTTTATTATTTTCATATATCGAAATATCAATAGCTTAAGTCATCCAACCTGTTTCTGAACCAGATCAAATCAATAATTAAAATGCTATAAACAAAGATTTCAAAACGACAGGCACTGCAAAACCGATATTATCCACCTTAATATCTTCTTTTTAATACTTCAAGTCCAGCACAGCACACATAAGCATTTTATTGAATAAAATGATGTTCACCCTAAACAGAAGAGCATGCATGAGGTATTTGATGGCAGTGAATTAAGCAAGATAGATATGTCAGGATCGTTGCAAATGGCGTTCCGTAGTCTCTGCCTACCCCTCCGGGAAACAGGCGTGAGTCAATGTATATGTATGTATGACGATCACAGCTTAAAGTATTTATTATGACAGTATTCTTTGAAGGTAGATAAGGTCTTATCGTATCCTCAAATCATTATCTAGTTTGATATTTATTTATAGCTATTATATATATATATATATATCTTATCTAGTTTTAGGTTTAGAGAAGTGATTTCGTTACCAATTAATGCATATAAATTTAGTTTGATATACCTTTACAAGTTTTAGGGGCTTTGTAACTACGTTTGATATCGACATTTTCGTACATTATCATTGGTTTGCCAAGTTTTAGCTAGAGGCACGGTGTTATAAAATGTAAAATATACCAGCATTGCGATTATAGGAACTTGTATGAAGAATTGCTTCAGTTATAAAAATATAAAACATGAATATATAAAATTCTTAGGTTGCAGACTGACTTACAGACAACCCATAGTCAATACCATATGGCGCAAGAAGCTGAAATTTGGCATGTATGCTCCTTAGGGACCGTAGGGGTGCACTAAGATATCCCGAAATTGCCTCGGGATCGTGAATAAACGGTTAAATTAAATTAAATATTGGGACGTAGCTCTTGGGAGCCTACCTACCGTTTATTTAATTTGTTGCCTTGTTAGATTGTCCTGTCTTGTCTAATTGAGTTACCTCACAAAGAAAGTAAATAAGCTTTATTTTTGTTTCGTTATTTCGGGTTGATAAAATTAAATTTTAACTTGATAAGAGTTTCATATTCAGAGTTACAACAGATAAGAATAATTATCTACAAGCCTTATTAAAATCAAGGTCTAAATACACAGACGCCAGAACACTGTTGGTACTTAGGTAAATGCCACAAAAGACGGTTGAATGCTTAACTTTGCCAACCTTTACGATTTTTCCCACATTAATTTAATATAAGAAGTGTATCTGTCATTGTGTTAAATGAAAAATAAATGCATTAAAACACCTTATGAACGGCAAGTAAAGTCACGCTATAAGTGGAACTACACAACAAATTACTTACAATGAAAGAGAAAGTAACCCTCCTATTAGCGCGCAACTATTCATAGGTAGTCGCCGACAATATGTACTACGTGGTTGTAGGTAATTGAAAATGCCTCGCTATTCATCGATTTGGCGCATCGGGGATTGCCTATTTAAGGTCCAATTTTTCACGCCGCACCATCCCTTCATTTTCGCTCCTACCCTCCCAACTTCGATGTAATATTCCTCTTTTATGGTGGAGAATGATTTATTAGCGTCGTCTCGGCCGCATACCGGTGATATCAGGCTTACGCAAATTGTGAACTACATAAGTGGCGTTTTAACCCTTTTGAAACGTAGTATAAGGGTGCAGAATAAATTCTTTTCTGATTGATAAAAGTAAGAAGTGATAAATTATTCTGCGTAAAATTAAGTTTTTAGATTTTATGCAGGTGCTCTTCAGTATATTTCACTCTCGTGGTGTACAAGTAGGTAAATAAGATTATTTCTCTGTGCATCGCGTAATAAGTAGACCTTTTCCTACAATAGTGGACATATCATTTTCATCTAAGAGTTCCAAAATTGAAGTTCAAAGCATCCGAAGTTGTGTGTTTCGCAGCTTAAAATAGTTGTTATGTATTGACAATCTGAATCGAGTTTATACTTTTAGTGATACTATTATAGACAAACAATACATAACATTACTTCACACCTTTTATCTCCGAAGGGGTAGGTAGAGGTGTATTACACACCCACTCTTCGCCAGTTATGTTTCGGTCCCAATGTAATAGGGGGCGAGCCTATTGCCATCTATCGGGCACATCTTTAAGTGAGCGACAATTAATTTATAATGCACACATAACTTCGAAAAGTCAGAGGTGTGCCTGGGGTACCTGGGGATTGAACCCGAGACCATCGTCTCAAACTATACCGGTATGGCTGGAAAAGACAGCTGGCTGGTTTGAAGATTCTATTTTTGAAGTATTGTATTCCATTTGCTCATAATTTAACCTTTTGAGCGCCATAGTCATATATACGTGACAAGCGAAAACTGTCCCTGGACGCCAACGTCATAAATACGTGACAGGAAAAGCGGTATACAAAAACACGAAATAAACAATTTTAACATTACTTTAATGCCTGTTTATTTATATTACCTTAAAAAAGAAGTTCTAATTCTTGTTTATTTCTGTTAAACGAATTAAATAGCATTATAGATATTGAGATATTTTACGTTAAAAAGTAAGAAATCAATTCATAAAAAAGAATGTTCCTCACACGCCACAGTCACAAATATGTGACCGCTAGTGATGTAGAGCATGTTAGATAATATCAAAAATTTACATCAAACATTATTTTGAAACTTTCTTCTGCTATGTATTATTTTAGATATAATTTAGTATGAGGATAAAACAGCATTAGTTTTATAGAATCAGTCCTAAAAAAACATTGTAATAGCTACATAGTCGAAAATAAAATTGGTTGGATCGAATTTCGATATTCGCTAATCCTGACTCAGGCGCATCCCTAACTCAACCCGAATTATCAGTGCCGTGTCGCACTGGTCACAAATAGATGACAAAATTGTGACGTCACAAGCGCACGATCAGAAAATAGTGAAGAAAATGAACAATATTGAAATACTTTTTATTTTATATTAATTATTAAGTGACTGTTATAATTTATTATCCGAGTGGTGACGGATTAAGAATACGGAATGTCACCACCTCATATCATCCCATGGGTGTCGTAAGAACCGACAGAGGGAGCATATTATGCAGAGAACAGCACTGTAAAAGATGGAAAACTTGGTACAAACCCTATACCAACCCGTTTGGCCAGCGTGGTATAGTAGGCCAATTCCTCCTTTCAAAGGAGAGGCCTAGTCCAGCAGTGGACTGTTAAAGGCTGATGATGTGTGTGTGTGTTTGTGTGTGTGTGACTGTTATAATGAGTGCGAATTTGATGATTACGGAGGAAGTTCTTCACATATTAAAATTTTACAGAATCCTGATGACGAAGACTTTTCGGAAACTAAATATTTAGAGTCTAAAGATTTTGATAGTTCATAGTCGTCTAAAGTTTAGACAACTATAATTTAGAATACCTAAGGAAGTACCTACCGATTTTTTTTCTGCTTTCATTTTAAGCAAAAATTAATCTTATTAAAAACCAAGATAATATAAGTATGAATGTGGCCCAGTATTGGTATTAGAAGACCAAATGTAACTTATTTTTGTTAAAAATAAGTTAGATAGGCACATTTGGGAATGTTATTTTTTCGTGAAACAATTATAGATATTTTTTATGTTTATACGTACCTATACATATTGTTTGAACATTCGGAATTATAGATAGATAGATAGATAGATAAATAGATAAACACTTTATTGTACACCAGTAAATAGACAAAATTACAATAAATTACATTGAAAACAACACTAGTGGTACAAGGGCGGTCTTATCGCACATTGCGATTTCTTCCAGACAACCTAGTTCGGAATAAATTATTAGAATATAAAGTAAAATAGTGGGCAATGGTGTACCTTGTGAAAAAGAGATAGAAAATAAAGTTATGTGAAAACTTAACTTATAAATACATACATAAATAAAAACCATACATTATATTAGATAAATAATAATATATATATATATATATACACCGCTATTTTTTAATTAGTACAAAAAATTTAACAGGGCACTAAGTATCTTTAACTGATCATAATTATGTAGTTGAAAAATAAAAACACTAAGTCCCAAAACTGTCTCAAAACTGTCCACAAAAATACGTGATAATTGGTAAATGCAATACTAATACTATGACCGACCCGTGTACTATCATACCATTGATAAATTACCCCCCACCCCCCCGCCCCTCTGCGCCTGCGCCACGCCCCGACGATGCCACAAACAGTACTAAATTAGTAGCGAAAGTCAGCGTATCTAATTTCGTTGCAAAACTTAACTGTTTATCTACGTTTGCCCGACGCGATGGCCTATCATATCAGTTCATATCACGGGAGTATGTAGCTATGCTTCGTGCGTACTTTTTGAGTGGAAAAATCGCGAGTGCAGCTGTGTACCCATGGACATCTTATTGTGAGTGTACAAAAGTGACCGGGTCAGTGTCAAACAATTAAAACAGTGCATATTGGATGCTTTTGACAACGGTGGTGGACATTTCGAAGGACAGTGGAAATACTTGTAAGTTTAGTAAATAATACGTACTTAAGTAAATAATAATTTGATGCAGGCGCCTCAAAATCGGTCTGTGTTCTCCACACACCTTGAGGAAGGCCTATGTCCAACAGTGGACGTCTCTAGGCTGACATGATGACGATAAAATAATTTGTAAATAGCAGATGATTCTAACTTCATAAACACGCCAAAATTACTCTTTTCTTTTATTCCAGAACACCATCTTTTATTTTGATATTTGTTTGCTTTCTAATTACATACCTCCGTATTTAATTACTTGTTAAACGATAAATTTTACCGGTCCTACGCCCGAATGAAGTATGAAGGAGAGGGTAGAACTAACAAAATTAAAAAATAACTACCTACATTTATTATTTTTCTTCATTTTATTTTCTATTGCTACCTACATCATAAGTGCGACAGAGAGAATGCGAATGAGCAGGATGGAATCAATGAATTAGTGAATGGATTGTAAAATATGACTATGATTTAAGTGAGATTTTCTACAATAAACAAATGATAATAACTTTGCTCTTTATTGATATTATGAAATTCTTACGTCACATATATGATAATAATATCTTCGCTAATCTGTCCTTAAAGTTTTTGTACTAATTAAAAAATAGCGGTGTATATATATATATATATATATATATATATATATATATATATATATATATATATATATAAATAAATAAACAATATATATTAATAAATATATATATATATATATATATATATATATTAATAAATAAACTATTTATAAATATAATATTAATAAAGACAAACAATACATGGATGAATAAATACATAATCTAAACTATGTGTATGTGTGCATAACAGTCATGAAGAATCTGCCATATAATGCATAGTGACAAGATTTTTAAACATATTTAAGGATTTAGCTCGTCTGATACTTTCGGGCAACGCATTCCATAAGCGTACAGCTTGCACAGTGAAAGATTTTTCAAAGAAAATCGTTGAATAAGTAGGGACTTTCAGTTTTAGATTTTCTGATGATCGTAAGCACTTAGAATGTGTATTATGTAAATATTCAAACCGATTTTTGAGATACAAGGGAAAGGAAGGATTAAAAAGAATATTGAAAAGAAAACAAAGAATGTGAGTATATATATAAAGATTATAAATGTACTTAATAAAAAAAACGTGTTTTTTATTTTTTTTAATAATATTGTGCGAGAACACAATACACCGATAAGCGAGATATTACGTTGCTACATCCTTATTTCGGATGCGAAGTAGTCATAAAAATGACGAACCGCCCACGCCATGGTCACAAATAGAAGACAGCAGATAAATAATAGTGTTGTGCCTATAGTTATTACATTTAATTATATTGTCGTCTCATAACTGTTATTACGGTATGATACAAGTCTGTAAATGATGTATAAATATTACTATAGTAGGAGGAAGTACATACATAGACTCACGCATGTTTCCCGGAGGGGTAGGCAGAGACTACGGAACGCCATTTGCAACGATCCTGACATATCTGTCTTGCTTCATTCACTCCCATCAGATTCCTCATGCATGCTCTTCTGTTCAGGGTACTTCTCACCTGTCCTGTTTTTAGGATGTCTCCAATCTGGTCAGAGAACGTCCGCCTAGGTCTTCCCCTTCGTCCTGTCCCTTCCACACTTGCCTTATATATCTGCTTGGTCATTCTTTCGTCATCCATCCTCTCCACGTGCCCAAACATCTTAGCATACCTTTCTCGATGAAATGAAATGAAATGAAAATGAAAATGAAATGAAAAATGGTTTATTGCTGCCACAACCATACACAAGTACACAATAAAAAATTAAAATAAAGGTTCAAACAAAAATAAAAAAACATCTTTATCAGCTATACAATAATATGCTTAGGCCAGGTCATGGCAGTAATAGGACCCCGTTCAGCATAATACCAGACTTGCTGGCACTGATATTCTACGGGGCCCTACTAGTGAATCATGAAGGTCCAAAGCAGTGGCTACCTACACTACACAAGCCAAACAAAACCAAACATCAAAATCATAAACAAGTTTATCTAGTGATAACAAAACAAACAACATTAGCAACACGGGTGCGAGCGGCGCGGGCGGTATGGGCGGAGTCTCCGTCGCGTCAACCGACAACAAGAAAGAGATAACCGACAGAACAAAGAGTATAATAATAGTGAGGGAACCGACAGAACGCTCACCGCACGCACGGCGCGCACTCGCACTGCGTTGTGAACTCACGGAATAATAGTGCAATGTCAAACAGCTTACATTACTAATAGTGCGATAGTTACTAATTTCTAACAATATTACTGTGTTTAGCGTGGTACACTATCGTCTTGTAGCAAATGTCATCTAAGTCGTCTTATCTTGTTGACTAGCACTTTCGACTGGCGGAGAAATCATGACAAGTTTAGTTATTATGACAAATATCCAAGGGAATATACAATCGACACCAGAGCACGATGGCCGCACTCCTTAGGTAAGTGTGTATAAAAAAATTACAATAACAACAAAATTATACCAAATTACATTAGAATAGTGAAAAAATAAATAAATATCTATAAATAATAAAAACAAATGTGAAACATTTTACTATGAACCAATTATATTACACCTATCCATGCCAAAAATGAGTATATTTGTTACATTTAAAGGTCACCCCACCCGCCCGTTTTGTGATGGGAAATGCAACCAACGCTCCCAGTAAAGAAGGAAAAGGTCCGTCAGCACAACCACAAGCACCACAGACATCCGACAAACAGCTATCATCATGCATCAGCTGCGCAATGCTATATAGTAATAATATTTTTGTTTTCGCACACACGCACACACACACACGCACGCACGCATACACACATATAGGCACAAGCAGTACTTATACGCGACGCAACGACGCGCGACGCGACTATATAAGCGACGTGTTCACATTTACCATATCTAGCTTCCGCTGTGCGTCAATAAGATACCTACGCAGATGAATTTTGAAAGTGCTTATTGTTTTGAGGGATCTTATAGGTGGGGGTAAATTATTCCATATTTTAGAAGCCGCATAACGGAAGCTACCTCTAAATGCAGCTGTTTTATGAGGCAATATGGAAAGCTGTTGCGAACACTGTCTGCTAGCACAGTCGCGTCTGCCAGCAACCCAGCAGATCTTGTTAAAAAGATACACTGGCTGCCGGCAATGAACAACACCAAACATAAGGGATGCCAAGTGTAGCTTACGCCGTGATTTCATTTTCAGTATCAACCTATCATTTAAAAAAGGTGTAACGTGACTTCTACGGCCTATTGTGAAGCAGTAACGAGCGGCGGCATTCTGGACTCTCTGGATCAACCGATCCGTACGAGCTAGCAGACGTGGTCCATACACAGTGTCCGCGTAGTTCAATTTGGAGAGAACTAACGATTCTACCAATCGTACTCGCAATTCTTCGGATAAATATGGTCGCATTTTGTAAAGAATACGTAACCTGTAAAAACAGTTACGCACTAATTCAGCGACATGTTTCTCATATCTTAGATTCGAGTCAATATTCAGACCTAAGTTACGGGCTTCACTCACCCTCTCTACCACCTCGCCCATGAGCGTAATATTAAAGTCTGGTAATGAACGCAGTTGGTTTTGTGTACCAAACACCATATATTTAGTTTTTTTTGGGTTCAGAACCAGGGAATTATTTTCAGCCCACTCCACAATTCTATCGAGGTCCTGCTCTAAACTCGCAATAGCCATAGCATACTCATTAGATTTAAATGACACATAGACTTGAATGTCATCAGCGTAGATATGATACTGCGAATTAATTATACAGTTAGTAATGTCAGCACAGTACAGGATGAATAGTAAAGGTCCCAGGATTGATCCCTGTGGGACTCCCCGCACGACCGGACTAAAATCAGAGGCCACCATTTCCCCGTCAGACAGACGCACCTCCACCGCTTGCCCGCGGTGTGACAGATAACTGTTGAACCAATTGACCGTTCTGTTGTGACAGCCATAGTATTTTAATTTAGAAAGAAGCAAAGAAATATTTATGCTTTCGAAAGCACGTGAAAAGTCTAGAAGAACTAGTAAGGTGCACATACCCTTATCCTGTGCAGAAAGAATGTTATCTGTCACGTCAAGCAACGCGGTAGCGGTACCACGGCCTTTCCTAAAGCCCGATTGATGTGTTGGTAATATTTTATGTATGCTTGTCACTACATCTTCTTTTACCCCACAACACTCTCTTATCACACAATTCTTTACTCTGTCAGTCAGAGAGACACCACACATACTTCTCAGTGCTCTCATTTCTACAGCATTTATTCTACTTTCATGACTCTTCTGCCATAACCAACTATCACTACCATACATAAGAGTAGGTACTAGCACCCCTCTATGCACAGCCAAACGTGCCTTTTTGGACATGTTTTGGCTATTCATAAACGCCTTCAGAGCTCCATTCACTCTATTACCTGCATTAACTCTTCTTTCAATATCCTTTACATCCTTACCATCTCTTGTAAACAGCGTACCTAAATATACAAACTCATTCACTTGCTCCACTCGCTGTCGATCGATCATAACATTAAAAGCCGTAACGCATTCCTCCTTTTCAAAAACCATAACTTTCGTTTTACTTACATTCACTTTCATTCCTTTCCTCTCTAAAGCACCATGCATGATTGTTACCATCTCCTGCAACTCCTCCGCTGAAGACCTGTATAACCTGATCATCAGCATAAATGAGACATTTGACAAAGTGTAATTAGAAATTAATTCAAAGGTTCAAAAAGTTTTAGAGCCAATCTACAATTTTCATCTATTTGGCAATTATAAGGACGCTCCAATGGTTGACACGTTTTAAAACTAGAAACCTAAATGCTAGACTCATATTTATTTCCACCCTTTTCTAGTTTAACAGAGATAACGAGGTAGTAATATACCAATTAATTTAGTTTCATTACGTCATGAACATAAGAATAATCAGCGTTGTCATACGTTGCTTACCATCAGGCGATCAATTATGCTCTATAGCCGCCTAGCACATAAAAAAGATATATCCTCAAGTTAACAAGTTATCGCGATGATAATAAGAAATAAATATTATTAAGAAACTAAATTTTTATTACTAGCCGACGTTTCGAATTCTTTACAGGATTCATGTTCACGGCAGACTGAGGTGATATTTTTCTTTGTCTTGAATTTAAAAGTTATCTCAAAGTACCCGAACATTTTTCAACTATCGGTGTTACAATCTACGCAGAATGTGTTTCTAAGTTTAAATGTAATAACCAGTAAAACCAATATAACGCGATAAAATCCGTAAACTGTAGTTTAATTTTAATGTGTAACATTCGCGTAAACCCAAGAAAATATTAAATATTATTAAATTTTACAGAGAAAAGAGGTGTTAAAATTACAGGCATAATATTTATATTACCAAAACTAATATAGATTTTGAGCGTAATGTAGTGTAGTATGTTGTTTGCTTTCAATTAAGGGTGAAAGACCCAAAAATCTGGTAATTGGGTACCTATGTTTTTTATCTCATACAAATATTATTTATTCCTGTGTGCCATCTGTTTGGCAATTTTGTACTGACAGTTTTGGAATGAGTATATTCTTTTTAAGCGGTATATCAACCAAACACATTGTGCGAGAAAGCTGAAAGATTGAGCAAAATTTAGTATTGTCATAGGGTATACAGTGGAACTATGTATCTTAGGGTATAGAGTAGGTACCAAGGCATATATCGTATCAAGAGCTGTGTCTGGAACGGAGTGTAACTGAGCGTGGTTTTAAACCTTTTAAATTATCATATCTGCTTTGGCGAAATGTCTCGCTTTTCTACAAGTTATGTTATAAATTTGATTTTAAAAATGTTATTTTTGAGATCAACGGTACAAATACTTAACTTCAGAAAAGTTAATGGGTCGTACTGTGGAGAACCCACGACACGTAATTGCAAATTAAATATTTTCTGTTCACGTGTTTTCCATAATTTCTAAGCGACCAGAAGTTCTGTCACTGTGCAAAAAATGTCAACATTAGAGTGCTATGTTGTACCAATATCATAATTAAATAAGGAACGCCCAATTTATCTAAGAGAGAGATAAAGACAATAAAAAATGTGTCAGAAAATGAACGTTTGAATTCGCATCAAAGCGAGCAAACGGCTAGGTACGTTAGAAACGGACGTTATCAAAGCAACTACGCGAAATATCTGACTGGCAAAGTTTGCTCTGACAGAGCTGGTTAGGCACTTACTAGACACTAGTCCGATGCGAAATGAAATTGTCGAACAGAGGGCGAAAACAAACAGGACTCCTAAATGCTAGACAGCAATTATTAATATCGCTTTGTAAAGGGGTTGCCAAGATTAGAATTTAACTGATTATGTAGGTTTCTGATTTTTGTTAACTTCGGTTGAAGAGTCTCCACTGCTTTGCATAAAAAGGCATCAAGTTGTTAAGTGTGCTTCTTCTCTTATAAGTATTTTTCGACTTTCATATTCAAATATCGATTGACTATCAGTACGTTTAGTGTCTTGAGCGGACAAATCACTTCCTCCAAAAGGTGCTAAATAGTTACTCTCAGAACTATAATCACATTTCAACCCCTTTTTTACACATCAGAAATATCATATTAGATAAAATATCATTATAGCATATTTACTAACTACAACCAAAAGGCTTAAAAAATGGGTCGGTCGCTTCCAGCCAACATAAAATGCCACTTAGACGACCTAGGACGAGTCTCGACGTCCTAAGCCTTCAAGCATAAGGGTGTTACGGTGTCAGCTTTAGTTCTTTACTGCTCGTTGAATGACTGGAGTAAGAGCCTGAAGTAATGAAGGAATTTTCGCTCGGTTACATATTTATAGTATGGCTGGTGATAAACTGATTGTTATATTGAAACCTAATTTTTTCATAGCCATATGTGGAATTGTCTTCAATCAACGTGCTTTCGAGATTTTAAAAACAGTTTTTTTATTATTTTTGATGGAGAATTTGTTTAATTTCGGTAACGCGCGTCATACGTCGGAATTGCCTTGTTCTTGTGATTTTGCAGCATATTTTTGTATTCTTTTTGGCAAAAAGCTATGAAGTGACTTCTCTACATGTTACTAAACATGAATATTAAAAATACCTTTGCTTTATTATTCCACGTCGAGTTGTATTTCACACGAAACAACATTTTGTGTGTAGTAAAAACTGTCTGAGTATGTATGTTCTTTGTGTCCTTTCATTGAATGTTTGTAAAGTCTCTCGTGATTCGGGATTCCTTCTTAGCTCTTATTTTTTTAAAGAAATTAATTTATCATCATCGGACCTTGCCCTACCCCATTTACATCCAAGACTTCCTTAGAGCCCGAGGTCCGCTTACCAGTCTAACCAGATACAGGATATCAGCTTTTCCACAGAGCGACTGTCTTCTGACATCCGCAATCCAAAGGGACAGCGATTTTCCATGACTTTGACTAGAGTCAGTTTATTCAAGGAACTGACTCTTCATAACTACTGTCAAAGATTTTCATGACCACTAGGACCGTCCGCTTAATATCAAGTGGCCCTCTGAGGCACGGGGTAAGCAATGACAAATAATTGAATACGCACGTACCTTCATAAAGTCCGTAGTGCGCGCCGTGGATTCGAAGACGTCCTCGGTATGGCAGACTGTTGGTATCTGCAGTCATCATCAGCCCTTTATACTGTCCCACTGCTGGGCATGGGCCTCTTCTCACTCTGAGAAGGATAAGGCCATAGTCCACCATGCTGGCCAAGTGCGGATTGGCAGACTTAACATGTCTTTCGAGAACATTATGGAGAATTCTCAGACATGCAGGTTTCCTCACGATGTTTTCCTTCACCGTTTAGCAAGCGATAATTAACAATTTAATACGTGACAGCGGACCCCGGGCTCCAAGGCGTAGGTTTTGGAACGCAACCGGGACAGCGCTAAGATGATGATGATGAATTAACAATTTAATACGCACTTAACTTCGAAAAGTCATTGGTGCGAGCCGAGGATTCAAACCTAATACCTTTATACGTCTATTTGTAATGTTCCCACGAACGGTGTACACTTGCGAACATAAGTTTTGATATTTAACCGTCACCGCACGCGTTTGTCGTTCGATAATAAAAACGCAGACTACACCGCAAGATACTGTGACAGCTGTACACTTGTGTATACGTCGATGTGTGCAGAATGTACTGTCATTTCTGAAACAATGGTGCTAGAAATAATGTTTTAACGTATAAAAAGATATTTCGTACTCATTATCTCAATTTGTTTATTAATAGGAAAAAAAGTGTAGTAAGTATCAAAGTTATTATAATAATTATATGCTCTAAGCATATATTTTACATTTCTGTAGTAGACGCATGATTACTTCTCAGACGAAAGAAAACATCATTCTCTAATTTCCTAATGGAACTTAGAACAACAACATTAGGTATGTGGTTGGCAACTACAGTGAAAAAAATATCAATGATTCCAAAGGGTGAGGCTTCCTTAAAATAAGAGCTATAAGTAATGATCCTCGCATAATAAAAACAGTTAATAGGAAAAAATGTGAATAAAAATTATTATTATGTTACAAATAATTCGGCTGAACGGGTAACGGATATGGGTATAGGCTTAAACGGTCGCTATGAGGAACGTGGTGCACTGCGCTGAGTAATGTGGGTTGGATCCCTATACTAAACAATACTTTCCGTGTTATGATTGATTTTTGTAAACCCTTCCTAGTACAAGAGTTGTCTTAAAAGAAAATAAATAAAAGTTGGTCTACACGTTACAGGTATACAAGAAATACATCTACAATAAACGTACTTATCAAACAGAAAAAAGTGAACACTACTATTTAATTTTCTTTGAGAGTAAATTGATGACAGAACTAAGTCTCGTTTGATAAGGGTCGAATAGATTAGAATGTATCGACACAACACGACACTAATACTAGGATTATGAGAGTAAAGATATTTTATAGCACAGTGGGAGCTCAACGTCAACCACTTTGGTGTACTGACAGGTGTGACAAGGCTTAATTCTTGTAGTGACGTCGAATCCTGGCTCACTTATATTGACGTGATTGTCTGACATAAAATGTGCCGATAATTTTAAATGATTTAAGGTACAAAGATGTTTGGGCATATCACCCGTATTGAGTACTCCTTGGATGGTAAATTATACAAGGAAGAGAGGACGGTAAACATTCTCCCGGCTTCTAGAAGTTGGACAGATCCATCAAGTTATCTATGAAGTGTTCCCTTACTGAATGCGACGATCCATGACCACGGCCACTCCGGCGTAAGTGTAAGACTATGAAGGTACGTACTGTGATAGTTGACATTTTGACATGAGAACCTGGTCGAGTTCAACGCCAAGAAAACACAGGTGTGTGCATTCTCAGCCAAGGTATCTCCATTCCTTCCCCATCCCTCTCTTCTGGACACTCCACTACCGATTCAAGACAGCCTAAATATCCTAGGTATGGACATACGCAGAAATCTCAACCAGAAGAACTACATCGAGGGTGTCATTAAATCCGCATCTCGGAAACTCGGAGTCCTGAACAAGGTGAGGAGGTTTTTCACGCCGGAGCAGTTGTGTCTGTTATACAAGACCCAGGTTCGCTCCTGCGTGGAATACTGCTCTCACCTTTGGAATGGCTCCGCTCAGAACTTATTGGACGCCCTCGATAGATTGCAGCGGCGTGCTGTCCGTATCATTGGGGATCCAGAGGCCACTAAGACTCTTGAGTCACTGCAATTACGCAGAGACGTGGCCTCAATGGCTGTCTTCTACCGCATCTATCACGGTGAGTGCTCCGAAGAGCTCCTTCAACTAATCCCTCCCTCTCCTTTCCTATCCCGAACGACACGTGCTGGGTTGAGGTGCCACTCTTACACGGTAGAACAGATACCGTCACGCACCAAACGGTTCGGCGCCTCTTATCTCTGCCGTACCATTAAGATGTGGAACTCTTTGCCAGCCCACGTGTTTCCCTCTTAAATTTTTAAATAATCTTTTTTAAATATTTGCCAAATATTCATAAACATTTTCCAAATTTCATAAAAACCATAATCCACATAACTGTTATGACTGGGATTTGAACCCACGCCCTCAGAACGTGAACGGAATGTGTTATCCGCACGGCCATTGCCTTGTTGTCAATGACTGGTGAATTTGGCGAACACCTGACAGAGTGTATACGTCATCGAACTAAAAACTGTAATTTCCAATATATTCATTTTTTTTTAATATTTGACAAATATATTATGATTTAAGATTCTCTTATAAAATAGCATAGCAGTATTAAGTAAGTAACTTAATTCATTTGTTTTACTGCAGTTCTATTTTTAAATTTTGCTTTTTTTTTAAGATTAAGAGCCAGTCTCTCCATATTTATATAATTTAATCTAAAAAAATTGCATACTTATTAAAAATTCGTTTCAAAGTAATTCTGAACTTTGATGCAGTTTATGAGTCCGTCAGTTTATAAAGGTACCTATGTGTCTTACGAATAATTCGTTTTAATTGAAACAGATGCATAGTAGGTAGGTATATCATAATTTTATTAGATGTGAAGACCTTTTTAAAAGAGACAGCCTCAGCTAAATAGGATTTTTTCTTAATATCATAATCGAATTATTTGAAATTAGTTGTTAGAAGGCAACGATAGGCTAGTGGAGATACCAACAGACGGCCATGCCGAGGGTATCGGGTTCGAATCTAAGCTACGGTGCGAACCGCTGGCACTTCAGATATATATGCGAATTGAATTGGTAATTATCGCTTGCCCCGCGCCTCGGAGAGCACGTTAAGTCGTCAGCCCCAGCTGTCATGAAGATCTTTGACAGTCATTATAGGGCGCCAGTACCTCAAAATAAACTGATACTAGTCTAAAACATGGAATATCGCTACCCATTCGGGTTGCGGAGGTCAGGCTGGCAGTCGCTCTGTGGAAAAGCTAATATTTCAGCCAAATCCGGTTAACTTAGTAAGCCGACCCTGGGTTGAAACTGGGATAACGCTAGGAGGACGACTTGAAATCAGTTCTTGAACAATGATAGCGAACTTTGAGATAATATACAAGACAAAGACAAATGTCACCTCAATCGTCCGTGACCACGGTTCCTGTAAAGTAATCGAAACGTCAGATTATAATATCGTTTCAAGATCATTCGGTTGATAATTAATTTCAGTCAACGTCACCACGGTTCCTGTAAAGTAATCGAAACGTCAGATTATAATAAATAATGTAGTTTCAAGATCATTCGGTCAAAAATTAATTTCAGTCAACGCGACATAATTATCGCAATAAAATCCGTAAACTATAGCTTAATTTTGATGTGCAATATTCGAGTAAAATCAAGAAAATCTTATAAAGTCATCTTTGAAAATATTATAACTAAATCCGTAATGTTTCCATTGATATCGCGGGCATAATAATCTAATGCTAGTTTAATCCGTTTGAGGCGAGTTCTGATAACGAAGTTGGTGGAACATAATTGTGGAGTATTAATATCAAGTTGTGGAGTTAAAGTGCACGAATAAGTTCGTTGAGACCGATCGTAGTTCGTTGGTCACTGTCACGCTGTAATACTATAATGTCTTAATGTATGATGATTATGATGATGTGAACGCTGAGCTTGTGTTGTGAAAATCGCGCTAGTTTACGTTTAAAATAGCAGTTAGTTTTTATGGCATAGGAGGCAAACGAGCAGACGGATCGCCTGATGGTAAGCGATTATGGCGCTCATAGATACCCGTAATCCCAGATAAGTCACAATTATGTTGCCGACTTCGATCGGAAAGAAGTGGGAAGAGGAAGAGGAAAATGGTGATGGGGCCCTGGCACTCTCAGTCACGAACGAAACGCAGCAGTATTCTTTACGTGGACTGACATCACACTATAATAATATACAAATATGAAGGTGATAATCAGGTGTTTTCATTTATTTTTACAACGAAGCGATAGCCTAGAGGAAAGACTAACAGATTGCCACGCACACTTTAAAGCCACGGCGCGCACCGCTGATACTACGAAGTTATGTGCGTTATATAGGCATAATGAACAAGGCCGATGATAATGAAAAAAATAATGCATGTATAAAGTAAATGAAGGGTTACATTTTTGTAGACCATATTCGAACTGCAACCTTCTAGTTAGCGTTTTTACGAACAAGTCATCTTAATATCCCATCTAAAGGATAAACAATAAAACCCAAGTTCCCCAAATAGTGGTGTTTACACGTAGATATGTTTATTATTGAATGATTAATGTAACTTTTATATGACTTGACAACTAATTTACTTAGCTAATTAACTTTATGGAAACATTTAATTGAAAGGTTCAGGGGTTCAAACAGAAGAAACATTTGAATCATACAGAAGCGCTAAAACAAGATTGTTTTCAAAGAAAATAGGATTCAGTGAGACAAAAATACCGGCTCGTTTATCTAGTCAACGCGTGGGCGGTAGGGCATCCACCCACGCACGCACAATTTAGTGCGCGTAACGAACGCAAGATCAACAGCTATCTAGTTACTTCGTTTGTGACCCTTTGTTAGTTAGTTTTGCTTTATTATTATTCAACTAATATATTTAGTTTCCCTGCCACAATTTCAACAACTAATACTTATAAAAATCTCTGAAAACTCTTGTCAGATTTAAATGAAAAACGCGTTGATTGTACATAATTTCCAAAATTCCTCGAAATTACCTGTAAGGTATGGGAACAATATAACTTTTGCTATATTTATTGTACTATACCGCAATCAATCAGTTGAAAAAGTTGTTTCGTAAAGGATAAAGAACCGTTCTATTTTCTGACAGCGCATTAGATAAGAACATACGAACAATAACAACAACTGCATTTTATACATGACGTAGAAACATTTTATCACAAAGCTAAATCTTGCAGCAGGTAGTTTTCACTTTCACATTAGGATCAGCGCCAACTGTAGTACATTTGCGATACAGGACTAGCGTTTAATACGGACTCCCCAATGCAGAATAAGGCCTCCCTCACATTGGTCATGAGCGTTCCCCGAGCGTACGCGCGGCTTCCGTTCGGTTCGGCGTGCGCTCGGCGTTCACTTTTTACTACAGAGTGAACGCCGAGCGCACGCTGGGCGTACGCTCGAGTAACACTGACGCCCAATGTGAGGTCGGCCTAAGATCAGCTATAGTTATTCTAGAGATCGTTGAACGTAGTCAAATTGTTTTTTTGTGCATTTTTGGTATATCTACGTGTTACCTGGCTAAATGTACGACCTTATTTTGTAGATCCTGTTTAAAAAGTAAAAATAAGTGTATGGACAAGAAATTGATGTGAAATATATAGAAAAGAAGATTTTTATCTACTAATACTATGAAAGTTTAACGAAATTTCTAAAACTGTTTTTACAAAATTTTTATTTCACTCTGTGTTTCATGTATACCTCTCAAAGGCCTCTCCTAATTTATGAGTCAATAGCATTGTGAGGCAAAAGGAGGATTATAGACACAATACCACTTTTGCAAGACAGGTTGGAATAGGGTTTGATGTCCAGTTTGTCGTGGAATATTGCTTCGTGTATTTTGTACATTAATTCCATCACCACACAACGTGTCATGAATACAATAAATGAAAAACTCTTACCAAAGAAGCTGACATTTCTTAACTTGTTGTTTCTATAATGATGATATTTGTGGGTCATAATTTTGTTGATACTTTAAAAAGCCAACACTAAACGCGTAAGTTAACATTTCCGGCCAATAAACGTAAACGTTTAGGTTTAAGTTACTTATACCAGAGAGAATGTTCTAATGAGTTCGTCGGAACGTGGCTGCAAGGCGTTTATCATTCGCCGCGGTGACCGGAGATATTCTACAAATGAACAGTGCTAAGTATTCGCAAGCTGTATGATTTAATGCGAATATTTTATTACAAGAGAATGGTAATTTAAAGTGGAACGATAAGCTTAATTTGTGAAGATGAATGTTTATTATATTAGTTTGTTTAAATAAAAGAATTAAATAGGTTGAGAATGGAAATGGTTAAAATTATATTTCTTAGTAGCAATTTCGCCGGGTATGGCCTGGTCTAAACTTTCAACCCCTATTTTACCTCACTAGGGACATATAAAAATCCTTCTTTTAATATCCCAGCACAAATGAAATAGAGATTTATACAACTGTATATAATAATAAAGAAATAATATTTGTCGTAGAAAATAACAAATCAAAGAAGACCTCTGCTATAGCCTATTACCACCTAGTCTATTACGCCTATTACCACCTCGTGCACAAAAAAAGGGTCAAAGGTGAGAATAATAATTCATGCTTTATTCAAAACAGATATTGCTGTTACTTTTACGCCGTATAATAATAAGCCTCACTCATTAACCACCCAGTACAAAAGACAGCGTTGCTTATCTTTAAAAGGATCACAATGTAACTTTTAAAATCATTAAATTACTTTAACCAAGAAACTTCGTATCCAACTAGATAAGAATACGTCATTAGTAGCGTCAGATAAAACTTATGCTATTACAAGTAACCTCCAGACATACTTAACGAGAAAACTAAGATCCAAGAAATATGAATTGGATTCACAGTTATTGCGAGTAATTATAAAAATATTTGTAATTGCAATAAATGCCGGGGTCTTAAGGATGGCGTATGGGCTGCTGATCCCGGGTTCGATTCCCGAGTCGAGCAAAAGTGTTATTGAGTTTTCCGAATTCTCAGTAGAAGCACGGCGTCTGGCAATGTGCCCGGTAATGGCGATAGCATCCTCTCCTATTACATAGGACCTAAAAAATTATAACATGGCGCAATTCGGGTGTAACATATCTGCCTATTCTTACGGGGATATAGACGAAAATAAATTGATAAAACTGTCAAAAATATTTAAAAATTCATAAAAATCTGATAAGTATATATTTATCGCTACAAACAGGTTATTAAAAATCCAATAAAAGATAGCCAGTTTCATTTATCACTTTATAGCTTAGTGTAGTCTATAGGTATATTTCGCATCTTCACCTCATCTCAGCCTATAGACGTGTACTGATCTTGAGCCACTCGCTATCAACCGTACCGCCATGAAATGGTAAATAATAGTTGGTGTCAATATAGTATTCTAAGTAGTCCCTTATTCTTTTATTCAATTTAGAAAAGTGTTTTCATAGAGCTTAACCAGCCCAAAAAATATCCATCTTTAAGATACATACTCATAGAGCGAGATAAAAAATATGTCATATATACCATCAAATCAGAGTTCATTTCCAAGAATTTTCATTCCACGGTTACAGAACCGAAGAAAACATTCTATGCGTCGAAAAATTCCGATATATTCAAGAAACCGATACATCTTCAGTTACCAAGTCTAAAGTGGAAGTTTGGAAGGTGCTACCTGACACAAACAAGCTGTAAAATTGAAACTGCATAGATGCATCGCTCTCACAAAGGAACTCAATATACATTGGAAACTGAGAAAGAATATTGTGAAGGCATACAGCGATATATCGTCTGCCAAGGTGTGTTTCTAATTTACAACTGGAGGAGTGGATTTGTTGTGAGCTTTATTTTCTTGCGTTTGGAATACCTACATTTATTTGTTTGTATGCATTGCTTTGACTAGCAAACAGTACGGTTGAATATTTTGAAGCACGTACTATTGAAAAAAAAGCCACATACTTACACTATAAGAGTGTAAGTATGTGGCTTTTTTTCAAAATAACTATTTTAAAAAATAGCACCCATTGTTGCCACTCGCTTAGCGTTTTTTATCTCTTGGTTCCGTTACTAATGGTTGAAGCGTAGTTTTACAAAGCCTTCCATAATAACTAGGCACCCAATATTGGAAAATCTATATATGATAGAAATATCAGGTGCAATTTCTGCTATACATAACCATTTTGGAAACAATTGTGTATAGGTATTGCTAATTACGTACGAACGTATCTATAATTACCGATCACATTAGGCTGCGTGTATAAGTCAGCATGGTATAGAACGTGAACGCGCCAAACAGTCAGTTGCATGAGGCGATACCACATATTGATTTGACATTTAACTCAAACACGATGCCGATCTATAGATGTGCGTGTATGTGTCTTTGCGTGCTTTGTGCTTTTGCCAATGGAAATACTATTGAAGTTGAACTGCCATTATTATTTAAAAAAGTTCTATAAGAACATAGAAGATTTTTAATAAAATAGCTATTTGTCTATTATTTGGCATTGAGTATACATATTAGTCCACAAAATGAATATAAAAAGTCGTCTTCGTTCACGTGGGTGAATCCATTCTAAAGTGAACAAAGTCCTCAGCATACGTCGAAATGTTGAAACACCTAGGTGAAATCATTCCAAGGTGAAATGAGGACACCAAACAACTATGTTCACCCGGGTAATATCATCCAGGTGAATTAAGTGGTAGAAGCCCAAGTGTCAACCAAATCAGAAAATAAGAACGATCAGTAATTTAATAGGAAATAAGGAATATCTGTTTATAGTACCTTCGCATTAGGTAAGTACCTATCACATATTATTATGTATCTTAGTAACGGCGCATCCTAGCTCAAAAATAACCATATTTTTGGCCCCCTTTTATAAACCCCACACATGTTCTCCGTAATCTCATAGCCCGGTCACCCATCCATAAAATGACCGTGATGTCTATTGCTTTACCTTAAAGTAGTTTGCACGCAAAAAATCTGCAAAATACTTCATATCGAAAACATAGGCTCTGCAAGCTGATCCCAAGGTTACCCATCCATTAAACCACCGCTATGTCAATCGCTTTATTTTAACTTGGTTTGTACAAAAAATGCTTTATAGTTTTAACCGCCTCCCACGACACCTGCGGGATGACTGACACTTTGTATGCAAATCTGTCACCGCACGAAAAATGCAACGTGTTTTATAACAATTATTTATCGTTAATTATTGTAATATAATAAACTAGCTGTTGCCCACGATTTCACCCGCGTCCTGAGGGAACTTCTTCGCGTACCTGGTTAATTTTTAGCCTAAGTTACTCCTTGGTACATCAGGCCAGTGAGGGTCCCGTCAAAATAGGTCCAGCCGTTCCAGAGATTAGCGAGAACAAACAGACAGACAGACAAAAGTTGTAAAAAATGTCATTTCGGTGTATGTACCGTGTATACACAGATACATACATCCATATGCATTTAGTAAAAAGCGGTTATTTTAATATTACAAACAGACACTCCAATTTTATTTTTAAGTATAGATAAGTGATTTACACTAGCACTAGCAATTGTAATATTTTTCTTAAATAAGTAGACGGTGTTTGAATAAGTAGGTATTGTTTACATGTGGCAGCCCTAGCCTACTTACCCTTGTCTAGACGTTGTCGGCTTTTTCTACGAGATCAAAGGCGTCAAACTACTGTATGGTCTTTATACTGTGATAGTACTACAAAAATCGCTAATATTTATGTAACTGACCTAAACATTCACCTCGTGAACACAGCTGTTGAAAACCATGGCAAAATATCGATCCAATTAAACGGCGGCCTGTTCTATATAAAAAGATTGAAATGGGCAGTCGCTAATCGCGAAAGTTTGAAAGATTTCAGACTTGTATTTTTTAAATATAATTTTAGCTTAGTACTCAAATCATCGTCGCTTATCGCTTAGACGTGCTCAAGATGTAGTTACAATAACTTCCCTTGTCGGTTGCCACTGGACGTTGATCGATAGCGCACAGGTACGAGTATGTTGTGATAAAGACTACTTATTTGCTGGATATAGGTGAGTAAGAGAGGCAGGAGTGAAGGATCCTCGTTGGATTGAAAGATATTTATTTATTTATTTATTTATTATACACTTTATTGTACACTTTTACAAATATGTTAAAGAACTTTAAATATGTAAGATACAGTACAATGGGTGGCCTTATTGCTAAAAGCGATTTCTACTAGGCAACCTTTGGATGGAGATATTATTGGTAGGATAGAAATGGTAGTTGTAAGCGTACCAGTAAAGATGCAAGTAGATATATATTATATTTAAATATATAATATAGGTTATATAATACTAAGACAATATACATACACATACATAAATACTTATACATACATAGATATACATACATAAATAATATTTAATACATATATACTTAGTAGAACGGGAAGAAACTAGAAATATCATAATGATAGATAGTACTCCTTAACTAAGGATTTGAACCTGGTTATCGTCTGAGCCTGTCTTATATGTAACGGTAATGCATTCCATAGACGAACAGCTGTGACAGAAAATGATTTATCATAAAAGGTTGTGGAATGTACCGGCATCTTCAGTTTCATGTTTTCTGATGACCTTAAATAACGGTTATGCGTATCATGAAGGAATTCGAATCGTCCTTTAAGATAGGAAGGAGTTGAAGTATTAAAAAGTATATTGTACAACAAAGAAAGAATGTGAACATTCCGGCGATGTCGTATAGGTAACCACTTGAGCTGTGTTCGAAATTGTGAAACATGATCATATTTGCGTAGTCCAAATATGAATCTTATACAGAGATTTTGAAGGCGCTCAAGTTTGTCTAGCTGGTTTTCGGCGATATCTAGATAGCTGACATCTGCATAATCAATAATGGGTAAAAGAAGAGAGTTTGCAAGTGCAATTTTGGTGGCAGTTGGGAGAAAATTTCTAAGTCTTCTCAATGAACCTGCTGAGGCAAACACCTTTGGGCTCACCTCTTGTATCTGCGATCGCCACGTTAATATAGAGTCGATTGTTATACCGAGATTCTTTACCTTATCTTGTATTGGAATAACAGTGCCTTCGAAGGTAACGTGAAGCAGCTGAGACCAGTCGATTTTCGTTGTCATTCTTGCGTTCCCAATAACAATGACCTGGGTTGTAGAGGGATTGACTTTAAGCCCAAAGGATTTGCTCCAACTGCTGATACGCATCAGGTCACTGTTAATGGCACCTATAGAAGAAGACATTTGTGCCAATGGTGACTGCGTGTAGATTTGGAGATCATCTGAATAAAGGTGATAGGAACAGCGAAGGTCATTTGATATATAATTTATAAAACATGCGAAGAGTATAGGAGACAACACGCCACCCTCGGGCACACCAACAGTTATGTCACACGAACTAGAATGTGAATTTTCGATGCATATACGCTGTCGGCGGCCACACAGGTAACTACGAAACCAATTAATCACCGTAGGAGATATGTTAAGAGAGCATAGACGGCCAAGTAGAATATCAAAATCCACTGTGTTGAAAGCGTTTCAACACAGTGGATTTTTGCTAAAATCTAGCAGAGCAAGGATCGTAAGCTGACCGTCCTCCATACCAGCCCTGATGTCATCCGTAATATTGACTAAGGAAGTAACGGTACTATGACCCGAACGGAAGCCGGACTGGAAGGAATTAAGAAGATTGTTTTTGGAGAGGAAGGAGTTAATTTGGTTGTAGGCGAGACGTTCGAGGACTTTGGAGAGGAATGGTAGGATAGAGATTTGTCGATAATCAGAAAAGGATGAAGGATGAGATTTTCTTGGGATTGGGGTTATTAGGGCGTCCTTCCAGATTGATGGGAATACACCACGATACATGGAATAATTAAGGATGTGGGAAATGATAGGTAGGATTAAATCGAGGATTGGAAGGATCATATTACGGCTGACGCAGTCGTTACCAAAAGCGTTGGACGTGATGGATAAAATGCTCTTCTTAACATCACTATCGGTGAAGTGATTAAAGACGAATGGTGAATAACTAGGGGTGGTCAGTGATGAAAGATAATTAATAGTGCTTGTCTTAGTAGTCCTATCAATATTGGGCGAAGTAGAGAAATGTTGATTGAGCAAGTCAATATTGAAGTCATGAGGAATAGTGTTTAGGCGTGCTTTTCCGACCCCCAGGGTTTTAAGAAATTGCCAGACTTTTGCCGGATCACCGTTTTTTACAGAACTATGGATATGTTGGCGTTGTGCATCCCTACACACCCTATTGCAGTGATTCCTAATTGCTACATATTTTTGTAAGTTGGAAGCATCCGGTTTAATTTTATATTTAAATTTAGCTGCAGCTTTTTTGTGTAACAACCGTTTGATGTTATCAGTGAGCCAAGGTTAGTTTCACAGGTCGAATTGGCGCATGTTTATCAAAAAGTTCTATGACTTTATCTGTAAAGACGCTGACCTTTTCATTGACAGATTCGGAGGTTATGAGTGGATTCCAGTCGATATCTCTGGCATCTTTATATAGATTTTCTGTGTTCATGCCACCAAAATTGCACTGCAATAGAACTTTAGGTTTAGTCTTAGGAGGGCGGATTTTATAAGATATGAAGAGTATGCCGTGATAAGAGAACATGTCTGCTGGGTATTGCCCGTGCGTAGCGACATGTTGTCTTGAAGAAACCATGATTAAGTCAAGAAGAGAAGGTGTAGAATTCGGAAAATGATGAGTAGGGTTTGAAGGCAGTATTGTCATATTACAGGCTGTAATACTGGAAAGAAGGGAAGAAGAGCGGGAATCATTTTTAAGTTGACAGGTATTAAAATCAACCATTATGATAATGTGACTGTAAGAGGGCACGAGATCAACCAATAGAGTTTCGAAACTTGAAAAGTAATCTATACGTAATGAAGGAGAATAGTAAACGCCGAGGAGGACTTTGGTGTGGTTTAGGACAACTTCCAGAAATAAATGTTCACCGGCATTTTTTACAACTTTTGTCTGTCTGTCTGTTTGTTCTCGCTAATCTCTGGAACGGCTGGACCTATTTTGACGGGACCCTCACTGGCCTGATGTACCAAGGAGTAACTTAGGCTAAAAATTAACCAGGTACGCGAAGAAGTTCCCTCAGGACGCGGGTGAAATCGTGGGCAACAGCTAGTTTATTATATTACAATAATTAACGATAAATAATTGTTATAAAACACGTTGCATTTTTCGTGCGGTGACAGATTTGCATACAAAGGGGAAGCAACGGTCCGGGTTATTGTGAATATTCTTAGTTAATCTTAATATATAAAATCCTTGCGTTACTGACTGACTGACTGACACGCTACAGCCGAAACTATTGGGCGCAGGAACCTGAAATTTGGCATGTACGAGTATGTTCCTTGGGGACCGTAGGGGTGCACTAAGAAGAGATTTCCCGAAATTCCCACCGGATCGGCCAAAACGGGTAATTTAAAAAAAATGCAGGCGTAGCTGCTAGCGTCCTCTAGTTATTATATAAAGATACATGAAGATGGGCAAAAGAAAAGAAAGAAAATAAATTACATTAAAAATCTCGAAAGCCTCGTATCTTGCCTCGTATTCAAATAGGTTCTGTCTTAATTTGACAAGTACATGATAGAATAATAGGTTTGACAGATGACAGTTAAGAAAGAAAAATACAAGAAAAAATATCGTACATCGTACATCGATCACAGTTATAAATGTTATATTTTGAAAATAATAAAGTAATAGTAAACGCGGGTAAAAAGCAGCAAAAAGTATAATTCTACTTACTACTGTTACTACCCGGACCGGAAATCTACCAAGACAAACGATGTATCACTACTTCCTTTGGGATGCGGTCCTTTTGGACTTTGTGGCTGGCTTTGCTGCCGTTGGTGCTTGCTCCATGCCGTCCTTCCGCTCAATCTTGCCCATCTCGCTGAGATTGACGACCCGATGACGCGAACCGTCAGGTGTCAGCACATGTATGATGCCCTCTTTGGTCCAGCATTGAGAGACACCAAACTTCTGACGCGCAGCCATAAATGTGTCGTGTCGCGGCTTGGTCAAGAACTCCGATATCGTGACACCAGTGCCCTTGAACTTCGTTTTGCCATACCATATACTGTCACATACAGAGAAGCTATTGAGCTTCAAAACTATGGGCCTAGGCTTGAGGTTGTTTGATGTACGCCCCATGCTTTGGCACCGCCGGATATCAGTAATAGATATATTACACTTGAGGTGCTGCTTACATACATCTACTACCACTTTGGCAGTATCCTCTTTGCTGCCCTCTGTGACACCGTGCATTAGCAACATTTTTCGCCTGGTCCTCATCTCCATCGAGTCCACCGTTTGTGCAAGAAGCTCAATCTGGTTCTGCAACCAATTCAGAGCCTCCATCACGAAGGTCTTGAACGAGCTGTATTCAGAGGCCAACGCCGGCATGGTTGGAGTTCCCTGTGATTTAGGCAGCTCAGCTTCAAAGTCTGCCATCCGCTTCAGGAACATATCTTTTAAATTGCTCACAGACTCTTGTAGTGCTTGAGACATATTACAGTGAAATGTGTGATGAGTTGGATTTTATTAATGCAGGAGAGTGTGAACACTATACTGGCAGTAACTGTTTGTATTCAATTAAATAATGCCATTAAAACTTATAAAAAGATGATTTTACTATTTATTTTAATTTTTTTAAATAGAGCTATTAACTTTTAATGTTACTGCTACAACTACTAACATACAATTCAAATTCAAGATAGTTATTTTTCTAATATCTGGTTGGGTAAATACAATTGTTCACAATAAAGACATTAAACGATATATTTTTTTTCGCGGGGGCTTTCCAAACGTACAAGTAACGGATACAATGAACACCCAGACTCGAAACAACAATTTATGAATTACACAAAGTGTTGTCTCGTGTGGGGATCGAACCCACAACACTCGGGGCAGTGTTAAGCGGCGAGGCGGCCTCTTAAACCACTTTTTCACAGTTGGCCTTTTATTGAATAAAGCTCATTTGGTAAAGCTTCATGGCTTACCTTGGCCTCCAAAACACTCTCTAGGTAAGAAACGTCGTCAAACACAAGTGAAGAATAATTATTCGAGTGTTAATTAACTATGTGTTTAATTCTGCAAAATCTTCTAAGAACACTTATATATTTTAAACAATACTGTCAATATTTTACGAGTAGGTACCCTTCGTTTTTGCGGACATTTCCCTCAATCGAAATCATTCTTCTTGGTTCGCAGAATAGGAAGGCATATTCGAACAAAAACTTGAGTGGAACTATTTCTATTCATATTATGTCATCACTATCGACTCTTGGCATATGTCACCCGGGCCGTCGTATTTGAATAATGCTTTGTTCATTCATAACTTTCGCTAGAAATTGTTTTCCTTTGATCTAGTATATTTGATTTCACGGGATGGCTGCTGTCTGGAAATGATGGTCTATGGATAATTAATTAGAAAATGCTGCTTTTTTACCGCTGTATCTACATCTTATTTGTATCTATTTAAGATAACGACCAAAACGAAAGATCGAGCTTGACCAATATTGCGTATAAATATTAGTCAAGCGGTTACTGGAAAAAGTAAGACTTTAAATAAATGCAAGCGTTCGTACCTAACATTAAGTAAAATTACCTAGATTGCTCAATGTAAATAAAAAGAGATTTTTCTAATACAGTAAGAGCGTAGAGTCATTGCGTGGCTTGCCGTGTCGTGCCGTGTCGGGCCTTTATTTCCTCAGTCTAGCTTTTATTCCAATGTAGGTCGTGAAATATCGTTTTAACTCGATTTGCGAAAGAAAATCTGTCGAAACAATTGGGTGTGTCAGATTAAGGAAAGTTCCCTAGTGTAGAGACAGTTTTGATAAATAAAAGAGACAACTATCAAATCTTATTTTCATTTATTTGGTTAAAGTCGTGAATCTATATTTACATTTAGTGCCCAGTTCGTAAAGCAAAGGCCTAGAACCAAGAGAAAGAACGGACAATAAAACTCTTGACCATTATTATCAATAATCCATCATAATTCACAAATAGTGGTACAGTCAATTTATATCAAATATCAATATTGAGGGTAGTTTTATATTACAAGAAAGGTCCGTCTCACAACATAACACAATAAGCATTATTTAGCATCAACACAATCTACTAAATGTTTACCACAGGATTATACCGAATCTCATTGATACATCTTGATCCGCAGTATATTAATTATTCTATCCTATATTACAATCTTTTTAATATCTCAGAAATTACTAAACTACCCACAATATCAACAAGATAATAATTACAATATATTACATTCTTTCCTAGATGATAAAACCACAAGCAACACAGAGTATTGAAACACAATAGCAGTTAAATAGTCAGAACTATGTCGCACCTGAGCAGTCGTCGAAGTAGAATAGGATGAACTAGCCGAGTTTGTCGACTTTTATAGCTAGCTTAAACTTTACTTAAACGTTTGACCGTTTAACAACTGTCAAACGTCATGTCAGTATTATTCAACTACCATGCCAAATAACATACTTCTTATGGCGCTGATACACTTGAGCATTCACCTGTAATGAGCATTCTCACAAATGTTACGAAACAAATAAGTGTGTTTTAGCGAGCATTCTCACGAACATTCGGGCGAGTCTTAGGATATAGATAATATATAGAATTAGCGCTCCAATGGTGTTTAAACCCAATATATTTACTTCAATTTTAATCTAGGAAAGAATCTTCGTAGATTGTCACTAATTTTAACTTGACTAGTGATGAGCTTACTCAGAATAACTATCGATAAAGTAAGCCAAATCTAAAGATCTATTGTAAACAACAATAGATCTTTAGATTTGGTTTACTCAGAATTAATTTCAATAGAATATTGATAAACTCTCGATATAGATAAACAAATTTGAACGTAGGACGGTAGGAACAGACACTTGTGTGATTTATTAAACCTTCTCAAATTAAAATCTGCATTTTATTATTTAGAAACATCATTTGTTTATGTATCTTAAAGGCAGCGATAGCCGAGTGTAGATACCAACAGACTGCCATGCAGAGGGTATCGGGTTCGAATCCACGGCGCGCACCAATGGCTTTTCGGAGTTATGTGCGTATTGAATTGTTAATTATCGCTTGTCCCGTGCCTCGGAGAGCACGTTAAGCCGTCGGTCTCGGTTGTCATGAAGATCTTTGACAGTCGTTACTAGGCGTCAGTACCTTCTAAATAAACTGACACTGGTCTCAACCATGGAATATCGCTATCCCTTCGGGTTGCGGAGGTCAGACAGGCAGTCGCTCTGTGGAAAAGCTAATATTCTGCCAAATCCGGTTAGACTAGTAAGCAGACCCCAGATTGAAACTGGGATAACGCTAAGAGAATGATGATTTGTTTATGTATCTTACTCTTACTCTAGAAATAATTCATAAGTGAAACTGAAGTAAACATATTGGGTAAAACTGCTGCTGTAGTTCGATTTCTATATTTTTCTATATTCTACGGACTATTTGAATTTAGAGTGTTCGCTAGAATGATCGTGAAAATGTTCGGTTTGACAAAACAGAAAACGGCTTATCCTCACTGTTCTGTTAAAAGTGAATGCTCAGGTGTATCAGCGCCATTATATATGTGTAAATACTTGGATAACAATATATCTTTCAGGTGCATGTAGCTGAAATTTAGCACGAATGTAGGCTAGGGGATCGTAGAGCTGCAAAAAAGAGCCAAGGGATGGGGCATAAAAAGTTAATTTAAAAAAAGTGCTGGCGTAGAAATTGAAATTTTGTAACAAAAATAATAGACACTGTTGTAGTGTGTGTGTACTTTTAGTCTATTCTCAATATCTCGAACTTACATGTCTTATCCTTTATTATTTAAATAATGATTGGTTTTAGAAAAACGGAAGCGTGGTGGCGACGATGACGATGCGTCATGGGATGGTGAAACATCTACAGATTCTGACGACGAAATTTTGAGTAATGAGGAAAGCAAGACTGTTATTATCTTAATATATAAAATCCTTGCGTTACTGACTGACTGACAGACAAGCTACAGCCAAAACTATTAGGCGCAGGAAGCTGAAATTTGGCATGTATGTTATTTGGGGACTGTAGGGGTGCACTAAGAAGGGATTGCCCGAAATACCCACGGGATCAGT
This sequence comes from Euclidia mi, assembly GCA_944739405.2. Lineage (NCBI taxonomy): Eukaryota > Metazoa > Arthropoda > Insecta > Lepidoptera > Erebidae > Euclidia > Euclidia mi. The sequence continues at coordinate 87,051,879 of OX123186.2, read as the reverse complement.
CAAAACAGATAAATTTAAAAGAAATGTGCAGGCGTAGCTGCTGGCGTCCTCTAGTCAAGGATAAAGTTGATTCAATTGAAGAGATAAAGGGTGTTGCTGATTTAACTGCAGACAAAGTGTGCTCAAGTAAATCAGATAATTATTTTGATTGTTCTCTTGAAAAGTTTTTTATTAATATTGGCTTAAGTCTCGTGCAAGAATATGTACAAAGTGATTTATTGAAGCAGCATAATCGCAAGCTATACACAGAAAAGAAGCAAGGTCATAATATTAAAAGCACTGAGACTTCTATTGCGTCTCTTATGAAAAATATAGAATTTAGTAAAGAAAATAATGAACCATATTATTTATTTTCTCAACTTAAATGTGAATTTTATAGTTTTAAGACAGAATCTAAACTAGTGATGGCTCACCATTTGAAGACACCTCATATGAAAAATAACGTTTATAAATGTAATTTCTGTCCATTTGAAATTCGAAGTCCACATGACATTCTGTATCATATGGAAGCAAAGCATAATATAAGAGGTAAATTAGAGAGAGCACCGGCGTATCATCAGTGCGCCAACATAGTATATTTGCAACGACGTTAAGTATTATAGGTTCGTATATTATGGACTGTCAGTGTGTAATACACCTCCGCCTACCACTTCGTGGATACAAGGCGATACATACATAAAGTGTTCTGGGTCTGATTTTGTCTTCCAATATTACGCAGCAGTCTAAACTCTACAGAAAATGCTTCTACAGCGTAATAATCTCACACTAAAAAACTACTTAACATCGTAATTCCCAAAAGATTACGTCTCTGTCATTTGAAGCTAAAAACTTAGACGGCATTTTTGACGTCCATTATTTGTTTAAAACAAGCGGAGATTTCATCGCATCAATCTATGTCACCTTCATATCTTTATAGCAAACTTTGCGAGGTTTTATTCTCTAGAGGGAATGAAAATGCTGAGGAATATGATCTAAATTCATTACTTTCTTTGGAAATTGGTCTGTCTGCTGTGTTACGGTTGAAATTAAATATGGTAAGATCATTATTGGTAAGATTTTCATTGTTGAAAGAGGATTGGAATGGAAGTCAACTAAATAGACCAACACGCAGGCTTGTTCTATTGGTAAACTTTACACAATCTGTGAATATTTTATAGGCTAATTAGGCATTCCAGTGAGCGTTTGACGAATTAGGCGTAGCTTCTTTAACAACGGAATTCAATATGCGAACTATAGATTCGTTTTTGACATAAGCTCCATACAAAATATGTCAAACAAGAATAAAAAATCTACAGATCTATCTATAGTTCGCATATTGAAAATGGCGGTAAGTTACCCATAAATGTTGTGGGTTAATTAGTCTGGAGTTTGATACTTAAACAATCATATTGCTGTTTTTTTATAATCTTATTCACACATTTTAAACTTTTGCATCAATTACGCTAGTGATATATAACTTGTTACACAAAAAAAAAATATTCGTGCATCCATGAAACCAAATAAATGATAATATGAATATTTGATTGATAACTTTTACAAAAAAGAAACTTAAAAAAGAATTAATATTTCAACTATAAAAATATTAATCCATGGATTGTTTTAACCATTCCTTTCATTCGGTTTTAAACTTAAATCCTACGAGCGTACAATAGCCCACTATTATATCTACTGTTGGCAAATTATCAATCACATTTCCGATTCCCGGTGCGGTTCTGCATGAGAATTGAAACACCAAAACCAACAAACTCTGGAGTGATTACTTTTTTGAATAAAAAATGCCGCAGTCACAATTTAAAGTTAATCAAGTGTGGCCATGCAACGTGTGGCTGACGAAAGTTGAGTCTGCACGTGAATGGTTTGGAAATGAAACCTATATGTGCCGAAGGATTACTGCAACTTTCGGTATTATAATTTTTCGCAATTTTAGAGGCAATTTCGTAATTGGATGGGAATTGATTCCTATATAGGACAGACCAAACGAACGATCACTGAAAGGGTCAAGAAACATATCGCAGCTGTAAAAAATCGGCAAATTAATAAATCTGCCATAGCTGAGCATTTGCTAGAATCTGGACCAAACCACTGGATAGAATTACATCAACCACAAGTCTTATCCACCGATCGTCACTATTACTCCAGGATAGTACGTGAAGCGGTTGAAATAAAAAAACATAGAAATTTCAACCGGAAGGACGGATACAGACTATCGACCACTTGGAACCCAGTCATCAACAAATGCAAACAACGCCACAGTAACGAAACTCATCAGTGTGTAGACGTCAAAAGTGTAATTTGTCGAAGTGACCGACAGTGCGGATAAAATCAAAAATATAAAACAAGTGAGGGTAGCTGCCGAAACCCGCGCTTCACAAGGACGGTGCTGAGCTGACATCAGTCCCTCCGCGACTACAACCGTTGCAAGCCGGTAGAAACGTAGGAGAATAACAGAGGTATTTATACCTTTAAATAAGTAAATTATCGCGTCTAAGACCCGCTAAATAATATTGTATGATGTATACAAATCGCGAAAGTTTAAAATCGATTACTTCTGCTGTTGGTCTGGGGGCCAATTCTGCTATTTTTATGTGACATTGATATTATATTTTGAATGGATTTAAAAGCGGTATTCTGATAATCTAATGTCATTATTGTATAATTTGAAATAAACAGTTCGTCTTTGACACATACAATCTCGTTACAATTTCATTCAAATATCAGATAATTTGGAAGAATACGCTTTTTATGACGTAAGTATGACACTGACATGATATCGAGACTATATTTATTTAGCAGAATTGGGCCCCTGAAGTGCCATCTTGAATAAGTTCATTCTCTGCCGAGCCATTTTAAGGTTGCCCTTTCAAGAAGCGTAATAATGGTTGGCGTTTTCGTTTCAAACTGTTGTAATCGATTGGACAAAATTGTTGAAGTACAGGCAATATTTACGTTAATAATTGGACGTAGTTATGCAAAATGGATCCAAACCACAAAAACCTTTTTTTGAGTTACTATCACGAATGGCATCCTCATATCAACTTTAGTATATGCAAAAAATATCCAAGCTGCAAAGTACGTTTTTGCTTTTGAAACATACTGATGCTAGTAATACCAATAAAAAAATCATCAATTTTGTAGAGTTAAATAGAACCATGTGTCATGGTAATTTATATAATGGGTGCTTAAAGATCCAAACTTCATTGGATCTATTTTGCAAATTAGTATTGTGATAAAAGTAAAATGCAAAAAAGAACCACAGGGCATGGTACCGAAACATTTTTCAAAATGTGTATTGCAAATAAGATTCATGCGTTATGGTTACTTTTTTGTACAGATAAATTTATTTTCTTGAAGTATCCATGTTGCCTGGTTCCTAAAATCTTTATTCAAATAAAGAACCATGACGTTAGGATACTTTTGACTAAAATAAAAACAAATAATTTTATGTAAATGGATCTATACAAATACTTAAATTAATATTTATATTAACACTAAATTATTATTATATTGTATAATTGTAAATTCTTAGTTTATAAAGTCTTAGTAAAAACTCTTTATCGATAATATGTCACTATATAATATATCGTATCGACAAAATGTTTGTGAATGTTGTTTAATAATAAAAAAATATATAATAAATATAAATAAAAAAATATTCACGGATGTATTTTTTACAAGGGACACAAGTTTGAAGAGATATGTGTATAAAAACTCTCCAGACGACTCCTAAACGCGTTAATACATCTTTGTGTAGAATGAGATCTGATATTGGATTAGTAGATAGACGCGGAACTCAAGGAGGTCATAATATCATTTCTTCTGATCTAGAATCATTTTTGATTAATATTATAAAGAAACTACCTACATACGTGTCAAACTATCGTTGAAATGAGTGTGGTGATGCAAAATTCTTAAAACTGGGTATGACATTCCCAAACATTTATAAACTTTATTGTGAAGAAGCACAAGAAGCCGGTGTACTTTCAGTATCATATGATAAAGCCAAGCGAGTTTTTCTGACTAAGTTTAATTTGAAAACGAAGAAATTAAAAAAAAAGATCCCAGCAATAGGTGCGATTCATTCCTCAAATAAATAAAGGAAGTGTCCGAAGAAGATTAACATCAAATTGAATTGGATCACGACACACACATTAAACTAGTAAAATTTTTACAAAACCTCATGAAAAGTGACTACTTCTAGCGCGAAATGATCCATTTGTAGAAACAATCACGTTTGATTTACAAAAAACTCTCCCATTACCACGTATACCCACTAGCGTCGATTTTTATAAATGTCAGTTATGGAGTACACACAGGAACTAATGACCAAGGCTATTGTTACGTGCGGGTTGAAGGAGAAGCCGGCCGGGGTTCTCAAGAAGTCAGTTCATGCCTTCTTAAGCATACATTTGAAAACCTAAAGAAATGTAAATGATTAATGATGAAATTAATTCTGTGGAGTGATTCATGTGGGGGGCAGAACCGAAATATTAAATAAATACTTATTTTAAAGGCTCTTTTGAATGATCATCCATCTTTGGCAGAAATAAGTTTCCGATTTTTGGAGTCAAGACATAGTTTCCTTCCAAATGCTAACGGTTTTGTGAAAATTTAATACGCTTTAAAACTGCTCCAAAGAATCTACTTGCCTGAAGATTACATACATGTAATGAAAAACTGTAAAAAGCATAAACCATTGAAGGTATTTAGAATGGATAAAACAGATTTTGTTACATCTTCTGAGCTGGAAAGCATTATCACGAATAGAAAAAAAGCAGTTGACGGAACAAAGGTGGCATGGTTAAAAACGAAAGAAATTGTTTAAAAAAAAAGTGAGATCATCAGTCCGTGTGGTGACAGATTAAGAATACGGAATGTCACCACCCCATATCATCCCATGGGTGTCGTAAGAGCTGACAGAGGGACCATACTATGCAGAGAACAGCACTGTAAGAGAAGGAAAACTTGAAACTAACCCTATACCATACCTATAGGCAAATAATTCCTCCTTTCAAAGGAGAGGCCTAGTCCAGCAGTGGACTGTAAGGGGCTGAAGATGATGAGACGGATTTTTGGGGGAGGTTGATATAGAAGTAGAAACGGATGAAGAAGAAGCTTGATTGATTTGTTTATGTTACTGTATTTTTTATTAATTACCTACCTTCTCATAATAAAATTTCGTGAATAATTTTGGAAGAGTTTTATTACCCCAGTTTCAAACAAAAAGATCCATCCCACATTTTTAATATTGTAAAAGAGAACCAAAAAGGTTTTTAATAAAAAAAGTATATTTATTAACATGAATCTTATTAAAAAAATAATGTGCCGGAAGTAGATACAAATATCTATTAAATAAATGAAAATTTAAAAAAAGGTGTGGACTCGTTATTTAAATATTACAATTTTACTAAAACTCCCATTTTCTCAAAAACAAGTTTTTGTGGATGGATCTATTTTGCATAACTACGTCCAATTAACATACATACATACATAGATTCACGCCTGTTTCCTGGAGGGGTAGGCAGAGACTACGGAGCGCCATTTGCAACGATCTTGACATATCTCTCTTGCTTCATTCACTCCCATCAGATTCCTCATGCATGCTCTTTTAGTAATTAACTAGATATTATACTTCATTTGAATAAAAACCTTATAACAACATATTCAATGAAACTTCGCAATGTGACTTTGCAGCATTAACTGTTGACATAATATGACGTCGAAGTTTTGGAATCTATGTCTGGAATGAATAGCGTACACTGTTTGAGTCTTCCCATGACCACGACTAATGTAACACAGCTGAATGATCATCGGGCAGAAATTGAGTTTAAATGTGATATTTATAACCTTTTTATCCTCACAATTTATAAAACGCGAGTAAGTGCTTATTTCATAAACTGAATCCATCGCTTTACTATTGAACCTATACCACACGGCTCAAGGATATCTTCCAGTAATTACCTATTAACGTCAACTATATTACTGCATGCGATTTCCATACTAATCATTGTGTATGATCACGATGCTTCCACCCTTAAACTTAATTATAAATACACTTTCACACATCTGTATTCATATGACATGATAATATTCAATCATGTGAGTAACAGCTTTCAATTGGCACGTGATGGGCCTCAATTTACATCCAATCGACAAGCCTACGTTTAAATTAATAAGGGCTAGACAGATCTTTGATCACAAGCCAAGCCGTCAATGTGCCGCTGACATCACAGTTAGTCGCCGCGCAAACTCGGACGCTTTTGTGTTGTAGTACTTGGGAGCTACGATTAGCCCCATGTTGGGCGCCAAGTTTTGAAATTAGTGTAAGGACTGTAAGGTGAAATCGGTCACATAACACATATAGGTACACAACTAAAGTAAAATTGGTTTGGAAACAAAATTAGAGAATTGTTAGCAGATATGGAAATGCTCAGGGTCAGACGATACAATTAGGAAACTGGTTTCGGTTTTCTTTAGTTTATTCTTAATTTGAAGTCTTAGGGCTGTAACTTAGAGAGTTATCTAGCTGTATGTAGCTAACCAACATTTCAGTGAATGTTTTATTTTCGTACAATCTCATCGTGAAATTAAAACCAATTCCTATTTGCCCGACATCGAGTAGCTTTCACATGATAAATACGTATGGCTAATAAAAAGTTGTCAATGATATTTCGGTAGAACTAGTAACTAAATGATGACAGTTGTAAACACTATAAACAATTTGAAGCAATTGTATGGCGCTGCGTATCTTTCAAGATACAGTTCAATGTTTACACAGCGCTTAATTTACCCACACAACGTTTCGTTGCCAATCGTACGTTAAATGCTTCAATAATTCACCATATTAATAAGAACATTGATCTGTTAATTTTGGATTTAGGTTAATACTACTGGTATTAATTTGGGAGATATTTTGCTTGGTTTGTACGGCGAGTTTGGGAGCGGTCGAAGATTGGGTGAAAATACTTGACACGGGCATGGAGTATTAGTACAAACTATTGGATTGGTTTAGTATAATTTTCTTTGAATATTGGTGTCATGTTGACGAGGTGAAGAAGGTTAGGGATAACGGAATGTACTGGATTCTATTGCGACGTTTTTTACGAATATATATTGAACTTTATTACCTACTGAATTTGATATAGGTGTAATCACAGTGGTTTTTTATTCATAGAGTAGTAATGGGTATTTAATAGAATTAATATTACTACCGTTTGTCTATTTTATGAAGATATTATATCAATAATTTCTTAGAGTGATGTGTAAAAATGCTGTCATTTGATTTTCTTTTCTTTTTAATCAGCTCCCGCACTAGGAATTAATCCTATGTCGTGTTAGTCTTTATAAACATACAATCAACGGACACAATGAACACCCAGACTCGAAATAACAATTCATGGATCACACAAAGTGTTGTCTCGCGTGGAGATCGAACCCACAACAATCGGCACCACTGTGCCTTCAAGTCTTGACACTTCAAGGCGGGGCAAAGTCATGAACATCTATAGCAGCTGTTATGGGAATACGGTGACCTCAAATGTTGACACCTGATCTTACCTAAGAATGATGTTCATCTTTCTCCATTACGGGAGCAAAACGGCGTCACTCCGTAGAGGGTAACATTCAGTAAAATCTTTGGGATCCAAGGAGCAAGCATGGGATAAAACCAAGATAATGTTTTGAAGATGATAAATAGACAAAGCAACGATAGTTGTTAAGGGAGAAGTAGAAAAAGTTTCTAATTGGTAGACCGGGCAACAATATTTATAAATTTCTATTACCGTGATTGGGAAATAAAAGAAAATAGGTCAGATGTATTATATCGACAGAAATAATACACCACGTGTGAGGCTAAAAAAATAAAGGCATGGAGTCGTTCGCCACGAATTAGTGAAACTGTTTGAGTGGATACTCGTATGAGATTATGCGTTGTGACCAAAATTGGCAGCATAGATTATATTATCATTTTAACCCGTGAGAAGGCGCGCTATGAGCTTTTTGCTCACACATAAATTCATTTTTATAAATTTCAACTTTAGGTTTACTGTGTCACTACAAGCTTCACAGTACCTTACTAAAATTTCACCCCCTCTCCTCGCGCAACTCCCGCGCCACCAAGTGCCACCAGCACTGCGTGGTGATGGGTTTATGTGAGTTGCATCGTGCAGCGCGACATTTTGCCCATCGCACGCCTGTTCGTGTAAGTATTTTTTTCTTAATAACAATATTGATTTGATTGTTTTTTTCCTAGTTATTGTGCACAGTTATTGATTAACTTTGTGGATATTTTATTTACATGTTTTATTTGTTTCATGCTGAAAACAAGGTCCACAATGGGTGATTGCCAAGCCCCTCAAAGGAGAATGGGAGGTTTCGTCTTAAGTGTTGCAACATCTTGACATCTATATAAACCTAGAGGGTACCCGCACCTACGCCCGCATATTAACTGTTTCTGCCTGATATCGTGGGCGTTTCGGAAAATCCCTTCTTAGTGCACCCCTATAGTCACCAAGGCACTTAGGTACATGTTAAATTTCAGCTTCTCGCGCCCCGTAGTTTTGGCTGTAGCTTATATGTCAGTCAGTCAGTAACGCAAGAATTTTATATGTACAGTAGATGTGTGTAGTGTGTATGAGTAGATGAAAGATCTGAATAAGTGTAATTTTTTTTGTATGGGCGTAACTCTGTAACATGTGCAGGGAGAATGTTATAGGGGTTAAAAAAATAAAAGTTGCGCGGTCTTATCTGAGCGAACACCTAAGAAATGGAATGTAGAGAAACAAAATATGCATAGGAATATGGTAGGCAAATCAAGTTTTGTATCACTAGTAGATACCAGTAGAATTAGGCGCAAAATGCCACATTCACAAAATGCCACTTTGGCAACATGCCACACTTCCTATATTGCATTAGCAAAATGCGTTCAAAGAAAGCATGCATTTTGTGCACTATAATCAGTGTGCACCGAACATGTTACTTTTGTGTGTAATATGTGTTATGAAAGACACATAACTCAAGATCTCATGGAAGATAAAATCATTCCATTTTTATTGTGTTTTTTTTATTTATATACTAGAGGACGCCAGCAGCTACGCCTGCAATTTTTTTTAATTTACCCGTTTTGGCCGATCCCGTGGGAATTTCGGGAAATCCCTTCTTAGTGCACCCCTACGGTCCCCAAGGAACATACCTGCCAAATTTCAGCTTCCTGTGCCCAATAGTTTATAGTTTCGGCTGTAGCGTGTCTGTCAGTCAGTCAGTAACGCAAGGATTTTATATATTAAGATTATTTATATAAAGTTAGCCAAATATTAAGGCCAAAGTGCAATACATTGGTAGTTTACACATAAGACTGCATTTTTTGTTTTTTACTATTAATAAAACAGTTTATTGAATTAAATAAAGACTTTTAATTTATAATAACATGTAATTTTAAAGTTAAAATATAATTGATCTCAAAGAAAACTTAATTTGAAGTAGCGTGAGAGTTTTGCTCACGCACGCCTGCTCGTGTAACTTTTTAGGGCGCGCCTTCTCATGGGCTAAGGATACTACGACATAAGTTTACATGATCATATTTTGAACAAACCAAACAATTAGCTGTTAAACCGCATACAGAAATATAAAGCTGAAATTTAACCTTTCTTACTTACGATAAAGAAGAGACGTAATTTCAGGTATTTTTAATCATTATCCAGGTTACGTCAATGTTTTCATACTATCATTTTCAAAATGCCTAATAATATGAAATTATTGAATGTAATTAAATTGTGTCAGTTCAGGGAATGTAGTTCATATTAAGACAGATGATATAATTTGTCATGTTCATGATAATTAAATTACATCATACTAAATTTCACCTGTGGTCCCGACCGCATGGCAGTTGGCAGTTTTATCGTGATAAAAGGTAGAACATGGATTTGCATGTATTTTATTCTGTTTGTATGTATAAGCTTTGTTTCTGCAAAGTTTCATCAACTTCCGATCCGTAGCTTAGCGTAGAAAAACGGTTAAATCAACACAATAACACACTTTCGCATTTATAATATTAGAATAGAATTATTAGCCGGTTTTTCCAACGGCATAGTTGCCTATTATAAGGGTATATAAAGCATAGCATAGCACTCTTTGCCAGTTCTACAGTGAAACGTAGGCATGAAAAAAGCCATTTGTGCTCTTAAAATTATAGTACTCACGCAACTGACACCGTGAGAACCTGATTTAATCAATAAATATGAAAAGCGAAAAGTCCACTCATCACGAAATTTCGAAAATCGCTAGACATAAAAAGATGAAATTTGGTAGGGAAGTAGTTTATACATAGAAGGCATCTGCGAAGAATCGTTTTTAATAGGCTGAATCAAGGGGGTCTAAGGGCAAGTTTGTCTGAAAGTTAAGATATAATGTAATTTTTATCTGCAGGGAAAGCCGCTGGCCAGCCGCAAGCCAGGTGCCAGTATTTATATATCGATGTATCTATTTGAGATAGAATCAAAAATGCTTAAAGATTTACTTTCTGAAATACCGATTTTTAGAATTAAGATAGGTAGTTTAAGACTTAATGTAAGTTGTTCTAAGAAGTATCTAAGTCTATGATCACTTTTCAAAGAATTCATGAAATCGTAGACATTTTAATAGGTATATAAATAAAATTATTACTCTTAATATGTATATGTTTCATTAAAGTAAAATTGACAGCGATGTCATTATTTTTAGAAAGTTTGCGTTAAACTTTACTTTTTGTTTCTTTATTATGTCAGAAAATCTTGCTATAAGCAATAGCGATTTTAATTGACGAATCATATGATGCGGCAATTAAGATCTCTATTGCCAGGGATAAATATCCTGATAGACATTAAGCGGCAAGGTGGCCGGCTGGCCGCTTAAGCCTGCTTTCTTCTCCTCTATCCATGTAGTCGAAAACAGAATTCTTGAGTCGTAAAGCTAATTAACTACAATCGCGGTAACTTGTACCCCTAGGCTACAAAACAGAAATGTTTTTCCTTACTGGTTACTAACTACGAACAAAGCAATTTGTTCTACATGAAACTGATAAGTACTAAATTATAAGACAATGTGTATAAAATGCCTGTTTTGTTGCTTTATCTCTTTTTGTACCATGTAATAGGTAGAGACGGCAACAGCATAGTGGAGAGACCAACAGACTGCTACGCCGAGACTCTCAGCTTTAAACTCATAGGGCTCATCACTTTCCAAAGTTAAACGCATATTAAATTGCTTATTATCGCTTACCAACCTATGAAGGAGAACATAGTGAAGAGTGCTGCATATCTAAGTGTTCTCTATATTGTTCTGAAAAGCATGTGAATCTTCCAACCCGCACTAGGCCAGGCAGCTTGGTGATGTATGGCATTATCCTTCTCATAGTGAGAAGGATAATGCCATACAACCCAGCAATGTATTATACAGAGCTGATGATGATGAATTTACCTGTAGATAGGGTGATATGCTAACTGCCTTGCTATAATACGGAAACCTACATTTTTTAACACGCTTTTATTTTGTTATTATACAGGGTGTCACAAGACCCATCACCAAGCCGAAGTCTACTCGTTTTGCACATCATGCCAAGTCATACTACGCGAAAATAATACCTGGGAAACAAAAAAAAAAATTAAGCTTAAAAAAAATTACAACTTTTGTTACCGGTAATGTATAGCGCGCGCTTGCAGACATCGTACCTACGCCGGCCGTATCTACCTATACCTACACCGTGCGCCGCGGTGGCGGCAGTTTATGATCACGTGGTCGCGCGGCCGAGGGGAATGACCTCGCAGCTGATTGCTGGTAAACATCCACTACGTGTCGGGAACTTTAAAGCCGTTTATTTTAGGGAAATATTGAAAATTTTGTTAATGTTTATTTGGCAGAAAGTGTACATTTATCATTATAAACACGATTTTAAAATAATTCGAAAAAAAATTCGTGACTTTGAGCCTCAATATCTCCTGAACCAGTAATTTCCCAGGTATGGTGCCGAAGTAAAAAATTATCGTAATAATTGGTACTATATGGGGTTTCAGTTTTCGTTAAGGGTCTTTTTACACCCTGTATATATTTTACTACGCAATGAACTGGGCGGGCCATGTCAGCTATATATGTACGAGGGTCGTTAAGCAATAATCTCAACACTGTGGGTACCAATATAACTATAGACGACGTCACCGAGGCCAGCCCCGAAAAAGATAGTAAGATGAGCTAGATGACTATCACAAGAGCTGGCCTGAGATTGTGTGTGAAAATCAAGCCTGGAAAGATTTGGGGGAGGCCTTCGCCCACAAGCGGGCCAGCGTAGGCTTTTAAAAAAATGAATTCGGAGCCTTTTACCTCTGAATCGGCATCTTTAGTGTTGATTTTTTACCTTAAAAGTGCTTGTAACTACGGACATGAAACTATGCTAAGAGAAAGAGCAACCATGATTATACCCGCAAATATACGCCACGAGACAAAAAATCAAACATGCCTCAATCCTAAAAACACATTGAAGAAACTAAGAAATACGGCTATAAAATATAAATAATGATTGGCTACTACTTCATATGTATTTCTAGATCCAACAAATGTAATCCCAGTGTTACAAAGCCAATGAATCGGAAAATATCGGATATATTGTTGGTATTTTTCCTCGCAACGGGCACTGATTTGTGTAACAGAATCTGACTGTTGGGTGATCGATCCTGTGGTTATCTACGATATTCATTTTGATAGAGTAACCCAAGGCATTATCGACATCTCAGGTAGAAAACTCTTATAGACTAAGAGCTACTGAACTATTTGACTAACCCACTTCCCACAAGGTTGGAACTTTTATAAAAGACTATTTATTATCTGCCAATGAAGCAAATATGTTGTGTATTTACAATAAGTAAAATATACCTCGAAGTTAAAAATTAACAGAGTTATACATTTACAACTCTGTTAATTTTTAACTTCACATCGAGCATTATTTCTTCAAAATATAATAAATTATATCCTTATTTCTATATTATCTCTTTCTGATGTAACAACTCGTCGACTCTATTCTACTAGTTGTATATATACAACTAGTAGAATAGAAGACGTACGCACTTTAACGCATCATCATTTCGTATGGCGTTCTTTGCGCTGGATCCTATATGTCTATTTTTAGGTTTATTAGCCAGTCTTTGGCCGCTGCAGAGAGCTGGTGCAACTCGGACATACCGCCAGGGAAGCAGTGGAGCGGACAATCATTCACGATGTGGGCTAGAGTTTGGTCTGGCTCTCCGCACTCGCAGGATGGCGACTCTCTGAGCCCCCATTTGTAAAGATGATGGTTGGATCGTCCGTGTCCGGTTCGAAATCTGTTTAGTTTCACCCACATTGGACGAGGAGCATCAAAACCAGGGGGTTTTGTGTTTGGGTCTGCGATCAGCTCTTTTTGGGGGTGGTCGAAGAGCTCCCAAGAGGCTCGCCACTCCGCTTTGACGTCGAAATTGGTCCCCAAACGTTCATCTGTTTAAATTGGATGTCTTGATGCCAGACGGTGCGCCGGTAGATGGTTAAGCGTTTTACGGATTGGCATGCTGGGTCTCGAGCACTTGTGCCACTCAGCTGCCGCCGCGTTGCATCTACGCAGGTCCGGTGGTGGGATGTGCGCTAGTACTGGGAGCCATGGGAGTGGGGTGGTCTTTATTAGCCCTGTTATGATCCGCATGACCTCGTGGAGTTTGGTGTCGACCTTTTTGGTGTGCTCACTTCTGTACCATACAGGCGCACAGTATTCCGCGGTAGAGTAAACTTTTACGCAGTAAGACACGGACTTAATATACGGGAACATAAACGACTAAAGCTTTCATAGTCCCGTATATTTCCCTTGTGTTTTAGTTGATGCATCTCGAATTTCATAAGTAAAAGGGAAAGTATATACCAAAATACATTAGTTTACTATACTTGCTTTATTTTCACCTGTCCTCTAAGGAGAGGTTAAAACAACTGTACATATTGTCTTACGGTATTTTCACCCTAAGATGAAAAAAAGGAACTTAATCCCTGTACCACAATATAACAAGCTAGCTATCCTAGCACAAATATGACGAGTTTCTACATAAATTCTACTGGCATAATGGTCCAACAGGGTCTTACAGCTACGAAATGATGTTTCGAGGCTCAGCGAGGTTCAAGTAACGTTTAGGTAGGGTCCGATAATTTGATGCGATAGGCACCTCATCTATCATGTTTCGTCTGGAAATGAACGGCATAATGGGCGGAATGGGTATGTAACACGTGTTGGCTTAAAGGCAAGGTCCGCAAGATGGGACCGAACGTTATACTTAAGGGTGAAAGATTTTTGGATAAGATAGTAAGTAATGTATCGTTTTGTTATGCTTGAGTTTATCTAACCACAAGTTATACCCGAAGGTGGTTAGTTATCTACTGCTTAGCGAAACTGCCAAGAAACTCAACAAGACACGCTTTCTGAGATTAATTGCAATAGTGGGGGGAGGGGGTGTGGGTCTCTATATCTGACACAAGAAGCCTGTACTCTGATTATATATTTTTTATCAAACACAAAAGACGTCACCAAAGCGGAGAATTCGCCAAAAAGATATCCCTTTTAGTTCACTACAAAGCAAAGATTGCGTTCATTTTCAGCAAAGGCTTGCAAGCTCTGCATCAGAGCGTTGCAGCTAATTACTAACTACAGACTTTATGCATTTATTAATTATATAGCAAATTTTGTAGCCAATTACGCTCCAGTAATGCGACTAATAGGGCTGGCATTCAATGTTTTATGCAGCTTGGTGCAACGTAACTGCAGTACGGCATAGCTTATAATATTGTTTAGATACATAATGAATAGAGTGCGTGGCGTGCCATTTGAGAGGCTAAATCCAGCTGTTGACTTTGGCCGGCTGAGGGTGATGATGATGACATAATGAATAGCATTTTGAGAGGGATGGCACAAATTAAATGTTTCAAAAGAAGAAACAATTACTTTTTTATAACGTGAGCTTATTTATGAATCAATAACTGTCTCTTATTCCTTAGCTAGAAAATATTTTTTTCCATTTTGATCAAAAAGTTCTAAACATAAAATTAACTTTACGTTACCTTTCGATGCTACCTATTTCATAACGTAAATCAGGCTGACAAAACCGCCTACTGCACAAATAAAAACAGCCCGAATATAACCATATATGTGCGAGTAAGGTACACATTTTATTAGGCAGTAAAATCTTGAATTAAATTAAATAATTTTCGATATAACGACTGCGAGGGTGTCATAAAGTGCATTGTGCAAGCGAACGTTGACAAAGATATTAATCTGTGAAATAGGCAGCTTTTACACGAGTTGACGCTTAAAAGGTATTCTAGTTTATGAGCTAACGGTTTTTACTTTATCGGCACATTGTTAATTTGGTTTAGTCATATTAAATACATATATTTTAGAGTACTACTCGACTTTCTTTTGTGGTAAAACTTTAGAGAGATTTAGTAAATTGGCACAATTTTCAGTAAATTGAGAAAATAATTGTGTATACATTTTTGAATATTATTTATATACCTCTACATATTAGTTCATGTTGCTATTATGCTGTACTTGTTATTTGAATAATTGGTAGAAAATATTGACGCATATAGTATAAGTTCTTGTTGATCTGTATACAAAAATTACTATGTGGTCGGTGTCTCTACATAATAGTGCATATTATAAGCTTCGACTACAAACTTTTTAGACACGAATGACGTTCTTTGTTAAATCATAAGAACCTCCATAGCTGTAATGAATAGATGGTTTGATGGCTTTCGCTTCTGTGTGTGTATAATATGACGAACGTATAATTTAATTGACATACAATTTAATATAAGTACTATGTTACTAACAATAAGTAATACAACACACAAAGTGATACTAGCAAATAATTGATTTCAGATTAAATAAATGATCCGTTTAATTTTATGGCTGTAACACTCTGATAATATGTAAATTTTATGACGTTCGCTTCGTTTAAAATAATATAGATATTTCATATAAGATGGCTGGTATATAGATCTGATTGATTTTGTGGATTTTATGGATATGGACGACATGGATGAATTAGACATAATTAGAGACAGTCAATTAAATCGTTTTAGAGTTGATCCATTTGAACATTATACTTACTTCCATTGAAAAAAAATTATCGACATATTTAGCAAGAATTTTGCTAAAAAATTTGTAGATTTGATTAAAAGATTTTGACGGTGAAATCTTGATCGGAGGAAAAAAATGACAAGAACAAAAATCCTTTTGTTTGCTCGTCCGTCGTCTGTTGTATTTATAATTAAAATAAAAAAAAAATGAAAATCTGTTGACTTTAAACCTTCATCAAAATATTTTAAGTCCCAGTCCCCTTGCTGTCTAGATGTTTCCTTATTTTTTTATGAGAAATCCATAATTTGCGTTCAAGGAAATCACCACACTTCAAAACAAAGTTTTAAAATACAAAACAAACTGACATGACAGATGCAACAAAATACGTTCCATATCATACAATTTTAACTTTATGCCAACAATGTTAATAAAAATATTTAATAGTTATTAGAAAGATCCTAACAATTATTACGTTATTATTAATTATTCACTAACACTGATCATATTTATATATATCTAGTATTAATTTTGTACTAAATATTCTTATAATAGATTTAAACAGTATTAAGATATCTACATGATAAGGAAAGCGTCAAATACTACCATAAATCGTAAAATGCTACCATGTTTAGCTAAACACGGGATAAATAAGTTTTTATGGTAAAAGAACTTAAACAAGCTTCTAAGAGATGTTTAACTCTTAAACACTATCTAGCTAAACACATGTTTAAAGGGTGTTTAGTATATCTTTTGTGGTAAGACTGTATGCCTCTATCTATAAAAATTTGTAGACCTGAACTAAAAATTATTTCCTGACAAAGTTATTTTACGGTTAAAATTTGCCAAATATTATTTATATAATATGACAAATTAGTCCGTTCAGCTACTTAGATTCACTTTGATAGCCGTTAATACGATCGTATCAATCTTAATAAATTCATAACAAACTTAAAGCACCATAAAGCTATTGTTCTTCAGTTCATTAACTCAGCCGGGGTATAAACATTGCCTTTAATGCGCCTGAAGAAAATAAGTAAAGCTGACCCGTTGCCCTTTCAAATCGTGAAATGACCAGTCATCATTGAACCGCCTGCAGAATCCAACAACGAAGAAATTGAATTAAGGGTGCCATGAAATTCCAAGAGTGAGATGTCATGTTAAGCTGGTACAATAGTGTACTCGTGTGCGTGTGAAATTGTAATTCTAAAACGTAGACAGTGACCCTGGAAATGGGACAACCGGAGACAGGGGTCCTTTGAAGCGAGAGGCAAGATTAGGTCCACATCGAAAGTTTTAAATGAAAAGCAGGCGGTGAATGAAGATTAAAATAGTGTGGATGTTTAGATACGTAAATGAGTCGAGCGTTGTTTTATCTTTGTGGTCGTAATTATTTTAGAGGCTTTGTTGTCCTCACTTGAATCACTGTAGTTCTGAGTTACGTTAATGTTGAATCACGAAGTATGTTTATCAAATCTATGATAAAACAAACACAGAACATAACGTTTGAAATTAACATCGCTACGTTTAAATTTATTTGTATGAATATATAATTAGTCGCGCGTATTTTGATGTATAGCATTTATGAATGTTCATGTTTCTATTAGTGCGTTATTGTTTTGTTTAATATGCTGTGATTATTATTTAAACGTATCTATAATGTTTTTATATGCTGTTTGTAATCTCTAAAAGTAAATTACACGAAGGTGACATTATATAATCATATCTTGGATTTAGATAAGATGAATTTGAGGGAAGGTACTCTAACATACGCAAATGGTAGACAATATTAACAATAAATAATTTAGTATGTGTAAATACCATTAAGAAAATTTAATTAAATCAAAGTCCTATCGTGGTCCCCCTTGCAGCCCAGGTTCGGTTTACAAGTCTAAACAAATTCGACTGAATATTGGCTTTTATACAGAGCGACTACCACATGACCCCCACAACCTAAAGGGATAGCGATGTTCCAGACTAATGTCTGTAGGTACAGACTCCTCATTACGACTGTAAAATATCTTTATGACAACCGACATCGGCAGTTTAACGTGCTCTCTGAGGCACGGTGCATTCAAGAAGTCAGTGGTGCGCGGAGTGGATTCAACCTCGATACCTCTGCATAGTAGTCTGTGGGTATTTAAATTATTAACCACAAGTTAAATCAGAAGTTGGCTACTGCTTAGCGGAACTTAAAATGGCGCTTAACTTGAAACATTTCTGATCTTAAATTAATTTGCTATAGGAATGTATATATGTTGAGTTTCACAATAGTTTTCGCGTGGTGTTGAAAACATCAATAACTTTCTACCACCAACGTGCAACAGGCTTCACAAAAACAAACACAAAAAGGTGATTTCAGACCTTCTTATAAACTGTTCCACTGCTGGGCAAATGATTTTTTTTGTCGATTCCTTCAAGAAAGGACATGCAGGTTTCGAGTGCATGGATGATATGGTGACTTTAAAGGCACGCTGTTGGGCATTGTACAATTCTTTGTATGAACCACAAGTTGCTGTTGTTGCACAAAGTGTGTTCTTTCGAGTCTGAGGATTCTTTTTGTTCGTTAATTACATGTCAAAAAAATTGTCCACGACTAGGCATCTTTTTCAATCGCGCTTTATAAAAGATAGATAAGAAAGTATCCTCATGATTTTTTCTTTCACCGATTAAAATTTGTACTTCCCTTAATTCCTTACAATACAAGAAACAGGACAGCATACACACTTATGTCGTAACCTATATACCAAACATATGAAGCCCGATTTTATCAAACTTATCAAACACAAAAGAGTCACCAAAGGACAGAATTTGCCAAAAATATATCTCTTTTAGTTTGTAGTGAACAAAGCAAAGATTGCGTTCATTTTCAGCAAAGGCTTGCAAGCTCTGCATCAGAGCTTTGCAGCTAATAACTAACTACAGACTTTATGCATTTATTAATTAGGTATATAGCAAATTTTGTAGCCAATTACGCTCCAGTAATGCGATTAATAGGGCTGGCATTCAATGTTTTATGCAGCTTGGTGCAACTTAACTGCAGTACGGCATAGCTTATAATATTGTTTAGATACATAATGAATAGAGTGCGTGGCGTGCCATTTGAGAGGCAAATCCAGCTGTTGACTTTGGCCGGCTGAGGGTGATGCTGATGCTGATGACATAATGAATGGCATTTTGAGAGGGATGGTACAAATTAAATGTTTCAAAAGAAGAAACAATTGTTTCTTCTTTTGAAACATTTAATTTTTTATAACGTGAGCTTATTTATGATTCAATAACTGTCTTTTATACCTTAGCTAGAACATAATTTATGCCATTTTAATCACAAAGGTCTTAACATAAAATTAATTTGTAACATTGTTTGTAACCATTCTATGCTACCTATTTCATAACGTAAATCAGGCTGACAAAACCGCCTACTGCACAAATAAAAACAGCCCTAATATAACCATGTATGTGCGAGTTAGGCCTATTGTCCACGCAAACCGCACGTCATGCGCACGCTTTCGTCAATTGACGATTGCAAGACTAATGCTTGCATCTTGCGTATAAAAAATCAAAACTGTGTCCACGTCTCGTCATGCGGTTGTCATGCGATGCGCGCGGTGTCCGATCATTTGCCAAAAAACAAATGAAAAATTTTCATTTGACAAATAACGTTTGACAAAATTATACTTGATAAATTTATTATTTTACAAACTATTGTTTAATAAACTACTCATTAGACAATATATTTACCATAAAAAAGTTATTATGCTAAAACATTAATTTACAAATTGATAATTTTTTTATACATGTTATTTGGCAAAATAACGTAAAGCATAAATAACATTTGACAAAATGCCTTGCTTGGTAAATATTTTATGAACCAAAATCTACGATAATACAACAATCTTTGTGTAGGGTCAACTGAAACAATGGCTGGTTAGGTTAGGTTAGAACTGCGACCACAACTGCCAGAACCGAATTCTACTTATTTCGCTTAATTCAGGCAGTGTGTATTTTTTTTAAAGAGTTAAGTTTCTATGGAATTTGTATTAATACAAAATTATTACCTGCCTATAAATGATCTGTCCAAGATGAAAATTGCAACCATGCAATTAAAAATTTTCAAAATTTCGCGTAAGTATTGGTTAGAAATTAGTTATTTTTAAATACTAATAATTTATCTTCTAACTTTTTGTACAATCACCAACTTGGCAAACGAATTATTTAGTCAAATGATTATTTTTAAAATAATTATTTAACATTTTAATTATTTTCTAAATAAAACATTTGCGAAACCTGTATTATGTCAAAAATGATTGTTTTTAAAGTAATATGTTTGTGAAATGAAAGTTTGTCAAATGATTAGTTTTTCAAACGTTGTTTGTAAAATGATCTTTTGTCATACGTTTTTTGTCAAACAATAGTAAACCGATGCGCGCGGCAGCATGCCGCACCAAATCAAAACTGTGTCCACAGTTTTGATTTTTTATATGCAAGATGCAAGCATTCGTCTTGCAATCGTCAATTGACGAAAGCGTGCGCAGGACGTGTGGTTTACGTGGACAATAGGCCTAAGGTACAAATTTTATCAGGCAGTAAAATGTTGAATTAAATCAAATAATTTTCGATATAACGACTAAGAGGGTGTCATAAAGTGCATTGTGCAAGCGAACGCTGACAAAGATATTAATCTGTGAAATATGCAGCTTTTAAACGAGTTGACGCTTAAAGGTATTCTAGTTTATGAGCTAACGGTTTTTACGAGGTGTACTTTATCGGCACATTGTTAATTTGGTTTAGTCATATTAAATACATATATTTTAGAGTACCTACTTCTTGACTTTCTTTGGAGGTTAAAGGTTAGAGTGATTTAGTAAATTGCCACAATTTTCAGTATATTGAGAAAAAATTGTGTACCTATACATTTTTTAATCTTCTTTCTCCTAGCGTTATCCCAGTTTCAACCCGGGGTCCGCTTACTAGTCTAACAGGATTCGACTGAATATTAGCTTTTCCACGGAGCGACTGCCTGTCTGACCTCCGCAACCCAAAGGGATAGCGATATTCCATGGTTTAGACTAGTGTCAGTTTATTCAGAGTTAGGTACTGACTCCCTATAACGACTGTCAAAGATCTTCATGACAACCGGGACCGACGGCTTAACGTGCTCTCCGAGGCACGGGACAAGCGATAATTAATAATTCAATACGCACATAACTGCGAAAAGTCATTGGTGCGCGCCTAGGATTCGAAGCCGATACCCTATGCATGGCAGTCTGTTGGTATCTCCACTAGGCTATCGCTGCCTTTTACATTTTTGAATATAGGTATTTATATACCTGCACATATTAGTTCATGTTGCTATTATGCTGTACACACAAACTTGTAATTTGAACAATTGGTAGAAAATATTGACGCATATAGTATAAGTTCTTGTTGATCTGTACACAAAGATTACTATGTGGTTGGTGTCTCTACATAATAGTGCATATTATAAGTTTCGACTACAAACTTTTTAGACACGAATGTTATTCTTTGTTAAATCATAAGAACCTCCATAGCTGTAATGAATAGATGGTGTGCTGGCTTTCGCTTCTATTCAAACGTAATAACAATATAAAATGAGCTAAGTTTAGCAACCTTAAGCTTTGTCAGTATAAAATATAACGTTTTAAATCACATTATCACGATTCAATAATTAATTTAATAACGCAATAATAATATTACGTCTTTAAAGACAATTTACACATAATCTCAGACCCTTTCCTGTTTCTCTTGAGGTAGTCGTTTCCCCCTCTACACGGTTTACAAGCCACAATTTAATTATTCGCAAATATACGAGTACGTCGTCTTTGAGTGGATGTAGGCGCTTATACCGAAACTAGCAGTTACTCGCTGTGTTGTCTAAAATTGTGCATAATTTTCATCTGTGCTGTTCAGTGTTCATGCCATGTATGTCTCGTAGGTCTCCTTTTGAAATACATATAATTGTTGATTTGATTGACAACTGTTATAGGTTTAGTATGAAAAAAAAAAGGGGAAAGCTAAAAAACTCAGTATTGGCCCAGCCTAGGCGAATGAAAAAATCTGCTATCATCGATTACTGAGCCTGGATTCATATTCCAAAATTCATGATGAGGTTAGAGCATTTTGTAAATTCCTTTGTTAAGTCTGATTATTTGGAACAGTATTTATTTCGTGTTACTTAACAGGGATATAATAAACGAACGAATACGTTTAGACTAGTTTCAATTATATTCTAAAGAAAAAGAATAAGATACAGTAAGCTGATTGTCGTACATAGAGAATGGGACGAAAGTGCGTAAAATGTGAGGAATCTTTATCGATATTTTTTACTTCTATCGCGTTCTTTATGCTGCAGCACCTTAACTCCTCAGTAGAATTTTTATAGGACTTATTTCACCATACTCAGCAGCAGTTACCACACTTAATTTTGATTCTTATGAACTCTCCGGGAGATTTAAACAGTTTAGGAACGCCAAACCAATCTGATCAGAAGGATATTGCAACAGTCCGAAGAGAGAAGTCTCAAAAAGGATACAACTTCAAATCACTAATATATTCAAACTTCTGGTAGTCTAAGTTTTCACTAATCCCGGAAGCCATGGACAACAATAATTCGAAGACAGCTCAAGATCATATTCACTCGAACAAACAGACAAACCATATTCTCCATCCAATAATTTCACAGTACGTTTGTAAAGGTCACCTACACAGAATTACTTTGTAAAATACAATAGCACGGTAATATAATCTAACAGTATTGTAACTCGGCCGTCTTCGTGAGTTATATACCTACCAGACGCGCCGCATGCGAGCTGCGGCACGATCGCGGCTGTGGGTACTGTAGGCACAGTCCGCACAGTTTAATGGGTACTCTGCTCGAGGCGCGTAGGTATAACTCGAGTTTCGTGCGTTTGTATGGAGTTACAATACTGTTAGATATTATTACCGTGACAATAGTATTGTATTGTATATTGTGCACCCTGAACAGAAGAGCATGCATGAGGAATCTGATGGGAGTGAATGAAGCAAGAGAGATATGTCAAGATCGTTGCAAATGGCGCACCGTAGTCTCTGCCTACCCCTCCGGGAAACAGGCGTGAGTCTATGTATGTATGTATGTATGTATTGTATACAGTTAGTGATATGTTTACTTGTAACGTTAAGCCTGTTCATATACAAGGTGGATTTGAATTACGTCATTAATAAAGGAAGGCTTTACTGTTTAATTATACTTGGAGATTTACTAGTTTTATTAGGAAAACCGGTGAGGTGTCTATTGGGTATATTTACACAGACCTTTTTGCTAGTTTTGATTTCTAGATACACAATTTTAGTCTTGTTGTTTGACTTAGTAAATTAATTCTTGTAATTAGTCGTTTCAGCCTTGACAAGACTATTTCAGACCCTGATTAACTTCATAAATAGATATTGTTAAAATGACTTTTCGGTGTAACTCTCACAGGACAACGCAAAGAACCATGTCCACGTGTCTCTCAATAAGTGGATATAATTATTTTCGAAATACCAATTTTATTAAACCACATATTAGCACTATTATTTTACGATGCTATCGGCAACAGAGATTTATTTGCACTTTGCTTGGTACCCAAAATAATGAAAAAACCTTAAAACACCTAACACTAAAAGATTTTTCAATCTCTTAAATCACAAAAATAAACTCAAACTTAGCTTTGAGAGCAAGGCACTCGTACAAATCGTATTATGTTGATAAATGCACGAAACTGCGCTAGTTTAATCAAGCTCGTAATTTTGCGGCTTCAGAATGCAATGACACAGGTACTGAAGCCAGGATTGACGGCTTAACGTGGATACGAAAAGTACGTACCTAGGCGACGTGTTAACTGTTTACGTATAGAGGTATATAGCTGTACGGTTTATGTTCGTGCTCGCGTGTGAGTGTTTTGAGGCACAAATTACAAACAATTTTGTATTTCAGACACTTACTTTTACATTTTCCTACAATGGTACTTCCGTAGCAAAATGCGGCAGTAATATTGACGACCACTAATGTTTTTCAGAGACTTGTTCAATAGAAATTTGGAATATCTGCTGAAATGATGGCGATATTCCAAGCTTTATTTTTATCAACTGGACTTAGAAATACTATAGGTTTTCTCCTCTAGTTGTTAATTCAATTTGTAAGCCAACAAAAAATAGAAAGCTTCTTTGTGCTTCTCTATTTGCTCTTTTCTTCTTAGCGTGTCGATGGCAATCTAAATCGATTCAGCTCAAAACTTTGCTACGAGTACTTATGGCAGTTTTATGTATTCGCTTTGACTTCCAGACACAGAACTTTCATCTACCTTGATGTCCTTTCTATATTTTGCTACGAGATGTCTATAAAAACATATTGTCATGAATTAAGTCTATCAAACTAAATTCTTTCCGGTTCAATAATTTCGCAAAGATCATCCACTAGATTCACCAAAACCTCCAAACAAACTAATTAAACACATTGCTAGCGAAGTGCTTTCCGTTATTCGAGGAAACATTCTATTAACAATATTGAGCGGTTTATAGTAGAGCGCAAACATAAACATTGACTCCAGTAAATAATACTGCCACTCAGCGAAATAGATATGCGATTGAGTCATTTATTTTCTTGTTTTGTTATAGTATGTAAATTAAAATGATCTCGCGTTATCGATGACCGCTTCTACTTATAATATTGATTGCAATAATACTACTGTTTTATTACCTACAGCCTCTGTATTCGTTTTTAATAATAACTATCCAAATACAGGTTCAATGAGTAATTTTATCACAAAATGGTTGTTACTCCTGATAACTCGACTATTCTTGGTATAGGCCAATTTAAAATTCCTTCCCTTGGATTAACAACGTTTAAAATATTTTCCCGCTTCGATTCACGCTGCTCGTACACTATCCACGCTTGCGTAATAGAAAATATTACCGACGGCTTACCTAGTCTATCCATCATCATCATCAGCCTTTAACAGTCCACTGCTGGACTAGGCCTCTCCTTTGAAAGGAGAAATTGGCTTACTATACCACGCTGGCCAAACGGGTTGGTATAGTGTTTGTATCAAGTTTTCCTTCTCTTACAGTGCTGTTCTCTGCATAATATGCTCCCTCTGTCGGCTCTTACGACACCCATGGGATGACATGGGGTGGTGACATTCCGTATTCTTAATCCGTCACCACACGGTCATCTACTACACGGACGTCTACCCATAGATACATCTAAATTAATTCATTTACGCAACTTACCTATGACTGATGATGCATTCCATTTACCGGCTGGTATCGACTGTCTAATTGGCAAAGAGTTGTTCCTGTTCTTGTTAGAAAGTGGGAAGGTTACATTGCCTGGCTCGTCAGTAGTCGCTGTTCAGACTACAGTTGGTTATATTGCCACGGGGAGGGCAGATTGTGATAACCGCTTAAATATTTGTACTCCTCTTCTTAAAAACAATAATATCTGTAATAATAAAAGTTTTTTTTGCGCTACCGCATCTAACTCACTCGAAACTCTCACTCAACGCTTTTGGGAAATAGAAAACGTCCCTGATAAAATTCACATGAGCCCTGATGATCAGGCCTGTGAAGTGATATTATATTTACCGCTACTCACTCACGCGATGATACTGGCAGATATACTGTACAGTTACCGTTTAAAACTCCATTATCTGAATTAGGGAACTCTTACGCCATTGCTCACCGCCGTCTCATTAATTTAAAAAATAAATTAGATTTGCATCCCGATATTTGTACAAATTATAACTCTACTATTCAAGATTACATAGACCAAGGATATCTGTCAAAAGTTGATAATCCCTCTCTTGAAGTCCCGCACTATTCCGCACCGCACTGTTTATCGCCGTATAAACAATCTTCTTAAATACGCATTGTTCTTGATGCTAGTTGCAAAACTTCATCAGGTAAATCACTCAATGATATTTTATATATTGGTTCTAATTTACAAAGTAATATTTTTGATTTATTTATAAACTTACGCATGTTCTCCATCGCCGTGGCATCTGATATCGAAAAGATGTACCTACTTTCAATTATAGCTCGTTTCTAAGCATCACGCCTTTCAGCGCATCTTATATAGGGTTGATAAAAATAGTAAAATACAAACTTATGAGTTCAATCGAGTTTCCTTTGGTGTTTCTAGCTCGGCACACTTGGCTATGAGGGTGGTTCGCCAACTCGCTGAAAGTAAGGCTCAATACCCAAAAGCAAGCAATTCTTTATTTTAGTGAGTGTGATTGGACTACATACGTAATAGACTCACGCCTTTTTACCAAAGATGTAGGCAGAGACTACAAGATCGCCATATCCAACGGTCCCGACATATTTCTCTTGCCTCATTCACTCTCATCAATTTCTAACCTGATTGTTCTACAATTACATTATATTATTTCATCATCATCATCAGCCTTTAACAGTCCACTGCTGGACTAGGCCTCTCCTTTGAAAGGAGAAATTGGCCTACTATACCACGCTGGCCAAACGGGTTGGTATAGTGTTTGTATCAAGTTTTCCTTCTCTTACAGTGCTGTTCTCTGCATAATATGCTCCCTCTGTCGGCTCTTACGACACCCATGGGATGACATGGGGTGGTGACATTCCGTATTCTTAATCCGTCACCACACGGACATCTACTACACGGACGTCTACCCATAGATACATCTAAATTAATTCATTTACGCAACTTACCTATGACTGATGATGCATTCCATTTACCGGCTGGTATCGACTGTCTAATTGGCAAAGAGTTGTTCCTGTTCTTGTTAGAAAGTGGGAAGGTTACATTGCCTGGCTCGTCAGTAGTCGCTGTTCAGACTACAGTTGGTTATATTGCCACGGGGAGGGCAGATTGTGATAACCGCTTAAATATTTGTACTCCTCTTCTTAAAAATAATAATATCTGTAATAATAAAAGTTTTTTTTGCGCTACCGCATCTAACTCACTCGAAACTCTCACTCAACGCTTTTGGGAAATAGAAAACGTCCCTGATAAAATTCACATGAGCCCTGATGATCAGGCCTGTGAAGTGATATTATATTTACCGCTACTCACTCACGCGATGATACTGGCAGATATACTGTACAGTTACCGTTTAAAACTCCATTATCTGAATTAGGGAACTCTTACGCCATTGCTCACCGCCGTCTCATTAATTTAAAAAAGAAATTAGATTTGCATCCCGATATTTGTACAAATTATAACTCTACTATTCAAGATTACATAGACCAAGGATATCTGTCAAAAGTTGATAATCCCTCTCTTGAAGTCCCGCACTATTCCGCACCGCACTGTTTATCGCCGTATAAACAATCTTCTTAAATACGCATTGTTCTTGATGCTAGTTGCAAAACTTCATCAGGTAAATCACTCAATGATATTTTATATATTGGTTCTAATTTACAAAGTAATATTTTTGATTTATTTATAAACTTACGCATGTTCTCCATCGCCGTGGCATCTGATATCGAAAAGATGAACCTACTTTCAATTATAGCTCGTTTCTAAGCATCACGCCTTTCAGCGCATCTTATCTTATCTTAGGGTTGATAAAAATAGTAAAATACAAACTTATGAGTTCAATCGAGTTTCCTTTGGTGTTTCTAGCTCGGCATACTTGGCTATGAGGGTGGTTCGCCAACTCGCTGAAAGTAAGGCTCAATACCCAAAAGCAAGCAATTCTTTATTTTAGTGAGTGTGATTGGACTACATACGTAATAGACTCACGCCTTTTTACCAAAGATGTAGGCAGAGACTACAGATCGCCATATCCAACGGTCCCGACATATTTCTCTTGCCTCATTCACTCTCATCAATTTCTAACCTGATTGTTCTACAATTACATTATATTATTTCATCATCATCATCAGCCTTTAACAGTCTACTGCTGGACTAGGCCTCTCCTTTGAAACGAGGAATTGGCCTACTATACCACGCTGGCCAAACGGGTTGGTATAGGGTTTGTATCAAGTTTTCCTTTTCTTACAGTGCTGTTCTCTGCATAATATGCTCCCTCTGTCGGCTCTTACGACACCCATGGGATGATATGGGGTGGTGACATTCCGTATTCTTAATCCGTCACCACACGGACAATGAAAATTTTATTATTTACAGTAGCATTAATAGCGTGGTTTGACTTGCCATTTGTAATATCAGATCAGCAAAGTTAGGCAAAGTCACAGAGGTCACTAC
The DNA here is from genome assembly GCA_944739405.2 of Euclidia mi. Lineage (NCBI taxonomy): Eukaryota > Metazoa > Arthropoda > Insecta > Lepidoptera > Erebidae > Euclidia > Euclidia mi. The sequence goes on along the minus strand of OX123186.2, from coordinate 87,023,542 downwards.
TTGGATGGGTGAATGCCCGTATGGAATTTAAATCGGAGGGCACGTACAGTTGTCAGTCCGGTTCTTGTGTCAGGACAAGAATCGTTACGCCATGTCACAAGCCTATCGGCGCTTATGTAAAAAACTTGAATATAAATTACTATTTCTCTGCGGGGACAAAATGGCTTCATTATATTTTGATGTATAAGCTATATTACGGCATTTTTTTATCAAAAGCTGTCCAGTAGTCTAATGAAGGAGTAACAAACACCGAAACAGTTATCCATTCTCACAAACTTTCACATTTCTTATATCAGTTAGATAACATATGAAGCTTTTCAATACCTTGTGTAATCAAACAAGCCTTCTAAAAGACATCGAAGCTTTTTCAAATTCGAAGAGCTTCATTCAATCACGCAAGCTTTGAACACCTCTATCTATTCAAATAAAGCTATGTTAATAATTTATTTCTCTACCAAATTCAAGTTATTCCGAAAATTTTCAGCACGCACACACAAATTTTCAAACCTATGAAAATAACATTATGTATAATAATAAACTATATGTAAATACGACGTTATGGGTTGTGGTTGCCCAGCAGGAATACATCGAACTGTCTAGCCTTAGTTTCAAGGCCTTACACCCGTTTTTTTAGTCTAATGTAGCATACATAAATTAATAGGTACCCTTTCTAAAGATAAAGGCAAAATAACTGGGATTTCTGTATGCCTAAGAGGTAGTCGTAGATAGATAGATAGAAAATGCTTTATTGTACACCAGAGGCAAAACAATTACAGAAAAAAACATTTACAAACTTAGGTCTAGTTGTACATGGGCGGTCTTATCGCAGGTTGCGATTTCTTTCAGACAACCTGATGGACCATATTCAATTATAATAAGCGAAATCGGGTAGCTAGTGGTGTACTACATAATATTTAGCAATTATTTGTATAGATAATCTTCGTACTAAATAGCTTTAACATAAATACTATAATTATACTCAATACTACATACATAATTAATACTATACTAATAAAATTATAGATACTATAAAAGATGATATATATAATTATATAATGTGCATATATATTTATATAAAAGTATATAAATATATATATATATATATATCCACTATATATATATTATATATATATATATATATATATATATATATATATATATATATATATATATATATATATATATATATATATATATATCCACTATAATACATACTTAAATACCTTATGATATAATAAACCATTACTAGAAACTATTTACTATTTAATTAACATTATACATACAATAACAGTAATGATCAAAATAAGTCAAGTAAGTCAAGTAGTGTTGAGTGACGAGGTTTTTAAAAATTGGTAGGGATTTAGCCTGTCTAATATTTAGTGGCAACGTATTCCACAAGCGTACAGCTTGAACTGCAAATGATTTATCATAAAAAACTGTAGAATGTGGAGGGACTTTTAATTTAAGATTTTCTGATGATCTCAAGTACTTTGAATGTGTTTCATGGAGATATTCAAAACGACTTTTGAGATACATAGGAAACGAGGGATTGAATAAGATATTGTAAAGAAAACAAAATAATATTTACGTAAACCAAATATGAATCTTATACAAAAATTCTGAAGTCGCTCAAGTTTATCCAGCTGGATCTCATTGAGATCTAGATAGCTGACATCGGCATAGTCAAGAATTGGTAGGAGAATAGATTGTACAAGTGCAATTTTAGTGGTGATAGGCAGAAAGTTACGCAGTCTGCGCAGTGAACCTGCAGCAGCAAAGAGTCGGCGACTGACATTTTGTAATTGGACAGTCCACGAGAATTTGCTGTCAATATATATGCCTAGGTTCTTCACTTCTTTACTAAAATCAATTGCTATACCGTCAAAGGACACCTGCGGAAGCATCGACCAATCAACCCTTGAGATAAGTCTGAAACTGCCTATAATTGAAACCTGTGTTTTGCTGGGGTTAACCTTCAGTCCATACGTCTTCGTCCAATTAGATATTTGATCCAGATCATTATTAATAATAGTGATGGCAGATGACAAGTTTTCAAGTTGAGCTTGCGTATATATTTGCATGTCATCAGCATAAAGGTGGTAGGAAGAAGAAATGTTATTGGAGATTGAATTAATAAAAATTGAGAAGAGCAAAGGAGAAAGAACGCCGCCCTGTGGTACACCGGCAGAATTGTCGCACCAAGATGAAAACGTTTCATCCAGACGGACTCGTTGCCGGCGGCCAGACAGGTAACTACGAAACCAGTCAATAACTGATGGAGATATGTTAAGGGAGCGTAAAATGGCAAGGAGAACATCAAAATCAACAGTATTAAAAGCATTACTGAAGTCTAGCAAACAGAGAACTGTGAGCTTGCCATCCTCCATGCCTGACCTGATATCATCCGTAATATTGACAAGGGCGGAAGTGGTACTGTGACCGGAACGGAAACCGGACTGGTAAGGATTGAGGATATTATGTGTTGAAAGTAAAAGTTAAGCTGGTTATGAATAAGGCGCTCAAGTACTTTGGACAAGAAGGGTAATATGGAAATGGGACGGATATTCGGAAAAGGAAACAGGATTAGGTTTCTTAGGTAAAGGGACCACTTGGGCATCCTTCCAAGCCTTAGGAAACATGCCATAAGAAACAGAGAAATTAAGCATGTGGGAAATAATAGGTAGGATTTCATCAAGGATAGGAAGGATCATATTACGGGTGATACCGTCACTACCAACTGCGTTTGATGTTATTGATAAAATGCTCTTCTTAACATCACATTCAGTAAATTGACTAAAGACAAAGACAAGATATCGTAAAGTGTTCAGTTTTATTGTCTTATCATATTCAGACGAAGCAGAGAAGTGCTGATTAAGCATGTTAATATCAATTTTATTTGGATTACTATTTTGATTTTGCTTTCCGACCCCTAGAGATTTAAGAAACTTCCATACTTTTGTTGGATCACCGTTTTGTACGGACTTGTGAATGTGCAGGCGTTGTGCGTCCCTACACACCTTATTGCAATGATTCCTAAGTTTCAAATATTTTTCCTTATTCACCTCAGATGGCCTTGACTTATACTTGGATTTTGCCGCTGCTTTCTTATGAATAAGCAACTTAATTTCATTTGTAAGCCAGGGCGATGGCAGGTGTTTTAATTTTACAGCTCTAACAGGTGCATGGACATCATAAAGGTCAACAACGTCATTTTCAAATATTTGAACTTGTCGTCGATTGTATCAGCTTCAAATAGAGGTTTCCAATCAATTGCCTTTGCATCATCAAGAAGACGATCAGTATTCATACCACTAAAATTGCGTAGTAAGAGAGTTCTTGGCTTTGCCTTGGGAGGACGAACTTTGTAAGATAGGAAAATTAGATCGTGAAAAGAAAATTCATCTGCACAATATTGGCCGTGCTTAGCGACATGATTAAGTGATGAGACTAATATGAGGTCTAGAAGTGAAGGAGTACAGTTCGGAAAGTGATGGGTGGCATTTAGGGGCAGAATGTGCAGATTACTAGAGATGGAGATAGAATTTAAAGATGAAGAACGCGAGTCGTTCTTAAGAAGGCAGGTGTTAAAATCACCCATTATAATAGTTTGACTGTAAGAGGGAGATAAATTAAGCAAAAGATTCTCAAAGGAGGAAAAGTAATCAATACGTAAACATGGAGAATAGAAAACACCAAGAAGGATTTTGGTATGGTGTAGCTCGATTTCCAGAAAGAAATGCTCTCCTGCATTGGGTGGGGGTGGTTGTGAGGACATGCTTACGACAGAGCAGGTAATATAAGAACGGAGATAAATGGCAACACCGCCGCCACCACACCCCGTACGGTAATTTCTAATGAGTTGGAAACCGGGCAAAGAATAAGAAGTAGAAGGAAGGCATGGTTTAAGCCATGTTTCAGAGACAAGAATAGCGTGGATGTTCTTACAGTAAAGATTTGCCAGCATATCTGGGAAATGAGCGGGAATACTCTGTGCATTGATATAAATATTGATTGCAGGTTATCCGCTAAAGAAGGAACACTTACAAAACTATCGTTGTCACTGCTTACAGAAAAAAAGTCATCAGTGTCACTGTTATAATCCATATAGATACTATACTTACTAAATAATAATAATTAATACAAAATATAATATAGATGTATAAATAATATATATATATATATATATATATATATATATATATATATATATATATATATATAAGTTACGTCTTTAATAAATAAGCTAATATAATCACTCAACCAATTAACTGTATTCAATATAGTCCACCTGCCAGTTACAAGTCAATATAGAGAAAACACAAAAAAATATAAAAAAGACAAGAAATCCAATAGAACAACAATGTATTAAAACGGCGTTTCACAAATTGTTGTAAAACCCAGGCAGGATAGTTAATAAAATTTTGCACTTTTAAAAATTGTTATTCTACAGTGGCGTGTTACAATACCCCGCTGAAGAAAACTAAACGCTTAGAGTGTAGTAGCTACTAAACGGAACGCACTAGCTGTCATAATTGACACTTCATTAATGTCATAACAAACAAAGTGCAAATAAAATTAACGAAACGTAACTATAGTCCGTGCCACGAGAACATAGACTTTTTGTAAACAAAGAATTTCTACTAAGTGACTTAGCGATAGTTCTGTCAAAAACAAATAATGTCAAATCCAATGAGCGCAACGGTACATAGATTCACATGTCATTGGTAACTAATATGGCAATGGATCGGGTTTTTATCGATATTATGCGCTGTCAACAGGATCTTCTAATGTTTTGAGGTACTGGCGCCTAGAATGTCAACATTTGGCGTTACTTCATTGAAATGTTACCTACATTCTTGGGCTTAACATGCACTTATCAGAGGACCAAATTATTTTTTTAGTTATCAAGAAGTGGTAAATGTAAAGTTTATAGGATCGAAACGAAGCGAGTGCAGAATAGCAGATGGCAAACTATTATTCGCGCAGAAAATTATTTATACCTACTTACCTAAAAAGAAATTGCGTTTTCAGACTACCATAACTTTTAATGGATTTTGTATAAGTTTATTCTGATGATTTCATTCACAGACAACGTAAACTCTCCATGCCTACAATTTTCTTTTTATGCAAACTACTAGCCAGTTATCTGTAATATTATTAATTGTTGGTCAATATTTTTTTAGGATACCTATCCTATCATAGACAATAATCATTAGCTCAAAGTAGCCTACCTAGGCAACTTTGAGCAAATGATTATTGTCTATGATTTTAAACAAATCATGTCAATAATAGAGTAACATGTATGAACTCTATCATTAACATACATGGTACTCTATTTTTCCTTAATTTACATAATAAATTACGTGTAAAACGACAAAAAATTCGGCAAAACTATGAACATTCGACCACTCTAACTCAAAATCAAATATTTTTATTTTGGTAAAATTTAACAATATAAATTAAAAAAACATAGTGGCATAATTAGGCATTGAAAAAAAAAGACTGTTCAAAATATATATAATCTAAAACACAACTGTTTGAAAAAAGGTTGTGAAGCCCTGAATGTTTGTTGACAAAAAGTCTATCTTCTCGTGGCACCAACTATAGATAAAAGTGTTTTGGTTACAGATTGAAATATTAATAGGAAAAATAAAACTGCAAAGTGCAAATACCAACATTAGACATAAAAACTAGTGTTTTATAAATGTGACGAGTTATGTGGGTACCGTATTATTGCAACATCTAAGTTCGAACAAAGTATAACAACCCACCTGGGATGCAGTGAAGACAATGTAAACAAAATAATGATTTACAATATCACTTTTTGACTGCTGCAGCTCGTCTAGACTTCGCCGGCTCATTCTTGGCAGCTGGGAGAGCTTGTTTCGTCTGGTCCAGGGCTTGAGGAAGGGATAAACTTTTGACTTCCATCAACGAGTTGATGCGTTGCCGCTCACCGTTTGCGCCCAGGACATAAACCGTGCCCTCCTTAGTCCAGCACCTCGCGACTCCAAACTTTTCCCGTGCAGCAACAAAAGCGTCATGACGGGTTTATTCGTAATTTATTTAATATGCGTAAACATATTTTGTTTATATTTTAAGACTAGGATTCGAATTTTAAACACATATATAAAATGGCAACTTTGTGTCCTTTGTTAGTTGGTGTAATCCATTACACCTGTTAAGCTCAGAACAAGTAAAGACACGTAGACATATAACGCACTCCGTGAAAAACACAGAATACCTGCAGTAAAAACACTGGTAAGCAAGAAAGACGCGGAGATCCAACGCTTTATTCATTCCGGGCGTCGTCGCCGGCTTGCCTTTACTTATTTTCATTTCCGATGTTATTAGCCTGTTGCAGTTAACCACTGAACGTAGGCCATAGGTAATCCCCAGGGTGCACCTTAAGACCAGATCGCCCGTTTTCGCCATACAGACCAAAAAGTGTCCAAGATAAAACCTCTGCTGAATGATTGGACAGAGTTATATATCCAAAGCGCTCGCAGTTCTTTCAACTCTGAATTGCATCAAAGGAAAGCCGCTATAGCTTTTTAGCTCAGGGGTAAAAATAACATGTTCAATGATGTAATTTCGAGAAGACTCACTGCAAATATCCGTAATCACGAAACCCGTAATTGCGAAACTGGTGCCGCACCGATCTAGTCACTCATACCAGACTTGCCCTCTTGCAGCTTTTATGACAGACTTTGATTACCATTGTGGCTGTTAAAAGACTGCATTTTTTGCGTTGGCGAGACGCCATCTGCCAACTTCGGCTAAAAAACTGATTTCCTTTTCATTTACAGTGAGGTATCTATCTTATTTTTCTTTCTTTTTCTTTCATTCATTCTACTTGCAATGTATACAGGATATATTTTATACAGATTTCTTTTCATCATCTCGGCCGTGATGACTAAACTTGAATTAAAATCTCTTAGAATGTCTTCACTTCCCAGAAGCCTTTATTGTACCCATTTATAGATTCAACGCTCACAGCGTATTTATGATCTGCTTACTGCAATATTTGCAGACACGTGCCCGCGGAAATACACGTGTAAGTAGATATACCTATCATTTGAATTCACGTGTCGGCAATAAATTTTAGAGCATTTCGCAGATTTCAGACGCAGCGATTGACATTTAACGTCGCCAAGTCTTTGTAAGCAGGCGTAAGTTTGGGAGAATAAATGGATGTATGTATGTTTGATTCCCTGTCACGCAAGAATTACTGAATGGATTTTGATGAAAATGTATATATAGCCTGTACAACAGAATAGTTTATGAGCTACCTTTTATTCCTATAAGCAGGTGAAACCGCGGGCATAAGTAGTAGTACAACATATACGCATGTGTTGCCTTCTGTTATAAACCGCTACATAAACAAGTGGTTTATTATGAGTCTGGGTTTAAATTAAACATCCTAGCAAGACCTCTTCAGGTGCAATATGTTTTACAGCAAGCATGTTAGGAGATTCATTACCATCCACTTTACGGCCTTGCCTTCTCAGCTTCATTTCAGCAAGTAATAATTATGGTAGGTTTTTACAATTACTTGACATAAGTCATACAGTAAAGACTAGAGCTTAGTTATATGAGTAGTTTTCAACTTTATTCAGAATTAAGCTACATTATAATGATTTTGCCGTAAAACAAAACAAGGACTAAATTTAGACCAAGTATTATTTTTATTGTTCTATACCTAGCCGTGTAAAAGTTATTTAGACTACTGCTACCATCTTTCCATGTCGAAATAAAATAAATAACGGCCATTTTTAGAAAGTCCATTTAACTAGGTGCTCTACGCCACCCCCCCGTGGGATCTCCACCTTGTCGTGGTGGGGGGGCTTAGTAACCGTGGATTTGATTTTCTCCCACGGTGAAGCTAAGCGGGATCCCGGGAGGGGATGCTCCACGTGGGCTTGCGTGAGGCCTGCGTAGGATGCGTCCATAGGTGCGGGTGCGGGGGACAGTTCTGTCTGTCCCTCGCAGTCGGGTGCGGTCGCGGGAGGAGAGGCGTGTCGGTGTTGCGTTGCCGCGCGCCTTATCTCCCGCGACCAAATGGGGGCGCACCATCGTTGCGATGCGGTGGGGCCGCAGAGGGAGAGGAGATGCGGTGTTGCGTTGCCGTCCTCCCTATCCTCTGCGGCTGCTGGGTGTTTTGGCGGTGGAGCCCAACACCTTCATCCGCCGCCAAGGGGGTTTCGTTCGGGGCCCGCCTGACCATCTGGCGGGCCAATTCCCCCCCAGGGCGAAGGGACTCCATGAGGATTTTCCAACCCGACACAAAAAAAAAAAGAAAAAAAAAGAAAGGTGAGTTAATAAGAAACTTCTATATAGCTGAATATCATAGTTTTGAGAAAAACACATCGATGCTCTCCAATACAATGTCAAACGAGGTGAAGTTATTTGTTGGTACTTCGTTTCTACAATCTATTCGGAAAGCTTCCTGGAACAGACGTTACGCAGACGGTTTTATTTAAATAAAATCTTTGACCTTTTATTTTTTTAAACATAGACGTATTTTACTTATTTATTTATAGTCTCACGCCTGCATACCTGAAGGGGTTGCAGAGGTGTTACATAGACGTATATGGAAATTTATTGAGGGTATTTTATAGAATCGCCTAGGCTGTTTCCTCGTGGTCCTACTATCTTGTCTCACTAGTAGGACCACGAGGAAATATTTTAATTCTTAATTACTCGTGGTCCTACTATGGAGTTTGATTAATAAATGTCATTTTTTTATCATCCTTAAGTATAATCGCGGCGAACAGTTTTGGGGAACATAAAAACTTTTTAAACTAGATATTGTTCGACAAGGTCAGAGCATCGATAATGATTGTAATTGGCATATTATATATTTTATATAATATGTCAATTAATTCGTGCATATTTTTCTGTTTCTGATTTCGTTTTTCTGGTTTCTTCTGGTTTAATATACCTAATTTTAAGTCTCTTGTCTAAAATCTCTGTTGAGATGTCTGAAGAACTAGTTTTTCTTAAGAGAAAACGCGGCACTGTGTTACTGCTCGACAGACGGCTGTATTATAAACAACGTGCCTACAAGAATGGGCATGTTATATGGATATGCAGTAAAGCAAAAATAAATAAGTGCCATGGATCGGTGACATTAAAGGTAAAATTAGCATCACTAGAGACGCAAGAAATAAAACAATTAAAACATTACATTGAGTAATGTTTTTAATAATTAATTTTGTTTTTTATTGTTAATTATATATTATTTGCTGTTTAAGGGGAAAGATATAGTAAAAAGAGGAGCAGGACATTCCTGTCCCGAGAACTACGACAAAAGTGAAGTCAATGCCGCTGTAGGTCTAATGAAAGCACAGGCCGAGCAGACCGATACACCTATACCACAAATTTATGAAAAAAGTGTTTCGTTACTAAAAAATAAAGGAATACATCTTGTTACAACTCTACCAAAAATGACAAATATAAAAACCTCATTATAATTATACTTGTCGTAATAGGACATACTTCAAACATGCGGAGGAAGTATCAGTGCCTTTACTTCACAACAGGTTTCTCTTGTCGGATTACTGTCACGGGGGATGTCGCATCATCGTGTTCTGTACCGAGGAAAGTAGAAGATTAATAAAGGACATTAAGGATTTTTTTATGGATGGCAATGGCCTTTCAAAGTTGTCCAGCGCCATTTCAGTAGCTGTATCGATCCATGGAGATGTGGACACTTCATCAGCAAAAATAAATGTTAGACCGCTTGTGTCTAATAAGACACAAAAGTCCTACGCAGCCTTCTTCCAAATGATTAAATCTCAAATTCAGGAATGGGCACCTAAAAAAGTTCATTTGGACTTTGAGATTGCTGCATCAAATGCATTTAAAGAAGTTTTTCCAGATGTGGAACTTAAAAAATGCTATCCACATTTCAGTAAGAGTCTCTGGAAGAAGGCAAAAGAATTAAATATTAAATTAAAAACAGAAAAACGTATTGTAGGACTTTGCACAGCTTTATCTTTATTGCCTAGGGCTCTTATAGATGAAAGTGTAGAGTACATAAAGACTGAAATATCCAGAACACAAAAAATTTATAAATTTATGAAATACTTTAATAGCATTTGGTTAAGGAACGCTGACTGCGTGTCTCAGTGGTGTGTGTATGCAGAAAGACACAGAACCAATAACATCGTCGTAAGTTGGCACTCCCAACTCAGTTAACACATGAAAAAACGGAGCCCGATATCTTTCTTGCGTTTGTTGAATGTGCTGATCGAGAGGGAAACTGACCAAGAAAATGAATCATCAAAAAGACGACAAGAATACATAGATCGTGATGATTTTATTATGAAGTGTCAACTGCAATTAATTTATGGCGAAATAAGCGTGGGCCATTTTCTAAAAAAATTACGTTAGTCATAAAAGGACATTTTGCGACCAGTGGACATTTTGAGAAGTGGACATTTTGTGACTGAGCCATTTCATTTCGTTAGTGATTATTATCACATCAAACCTTTAACAAGTTCTCTTATTATAAAATAATTTAATTTAATTTGGCCACTAGGAACACTAAATGTCGGTTTTGTTTTTTAGGAATTGTTAGGAATAAAAACAATAAACGCTTGTTATATATTATATTATACATAAATAGATTTAATTCTTCTGTACGTATGTAATTGCATGTCAGTGTTTTAGTCAACTGAACCAAGGAATGATGTTACATCATTTCATAGAACAACACTTGATCGGACTGAATAATATTTATTGATTCATTTAACAGGATTAGATAAATTTTATTTATGTACCAGAGAAGCAAATTGTCTGTAGTCCAGTTAACTGTACTATCGTAAGATAATTTTACCGAACTATCTCAACCTTTCTGCGGAATAGAAGCGTCCCGCAACATGAGGCGCAACGTTGAATTTCCGTAACGCGGGACATGATCTGACTTCTGACATAGCCGGTGGACACGGTCCCAAAAATATAATTATTTTCTATTAATAATAAAATATATCTAAAAATAATAACAATATTATATAAATAATTATGTGAATACATTTACCAATTTTAAGACGTTACCTACTGTCCTACATATTGTAAAGAACAATGCCCATTTTTCTTAGAGACGCCGGCCCAGATGTGGACAGTCAAAAATCGTAGTAGTTGTTATAGCATTCGACAAAAGAGTGTTAAACTAGAATTTTGAGATTGATTAGAGATCCATCACATTCATAGATTTATTACAAGAAGTACTTTTATATGCTCACAAAACATTAGGTGAGTACCCACTCTTATTAGGATAGTTAAAGTATTTCGTAGTTATGCGTAGAAAGGAATGAGTTAATCATTTGGTTAGGGTAGAAATCCAAAAGAAAAAGCCAGAAGTCGTAAAAGATCCAAAAACATAAAAAGCATTCACAATGTGCACGAGCAAAACAAATAGGTAGCAAACAAAATAAACTGAATATGACATTATTGACATTTACTTAAGAATCATAAAAGTGTTGCCATTTTACAGTTTTAAATGATTTTGATTAATCGATATGGATTTCGGACATAGGTTATCTATATATTTGGTTCAAAATCGAACTTATTTGTAGTTAATCGCATATATACCTTAAAATACACACATTTTAAATGTTTAAGGACCAAGTAGAGATTTGCTATTAACTCAAATCATTTTGAGTAGAGAAAACGTAAAATCGATAAAGAAGAAGTGATAATCGATTTAATATTATGATTTCTTTACTGGCAATTTCTGATCTATTACATGTTGGCTATTTAGACATTAACACATATTTTTAAACCTATTTATTGAATAAGTTTCTCAGCACACCTTTAGTAATGCCTATAAATTAAGTTATAAATAAAAAGGATTACTCAACAACAAATTGAAACTTTATTGTGCTGTTCATGAGTTCCAAACTGGGCCAGAAATGGGCATTGTTCTTTCAGTAAAACATATTTCTGCGCGGATGTACTTTGAAATAATTATATAGGCAGTAGAAAAGATTTTTATTAGTAGGACCACGAGGAATTAATAATTAAAATATTTCCTCGTGGTCCTACTAGTAGGACAAGATAGTAGGACCACGGGGAAACAGCTATCGCCTACATGTGCTGTAATTCATGGAACTTGCTTATCCAAAGACCATAATTATATTGAATTCTCAACAAAAGATCCCTATAAACTTTTGAAGGATTAAAGGGATATATATCTCTTGGGTGTTTGTAAAATGACTGTGTAATTATTATTATTCTATTCAATATGTATATTTTTTTCTGTAGGATGCATGATTTCTAAATTTCTCCTGATACACCATGCGAAAACATGCTTTCTGTGATTTTATGTTGGTGAGTTGCGTCTTCTAATCTGCGGAGACGGCAACTCAAGACGTTAATTTCGTACCAAGCACAGCTTCACAACTTGTTGGCGCTATGGCGATCAGACACTAAGTATGCCGTCCCCCATGACTGTAAACATCAAGACTCTGTGAAACGCATAGACTACCGTCGTATAACAAATCACAATATACCAGCTGACTTTGACATATGGCGCACTTTCGATCCGTTTTACGTCCATAGGGATCCGACATATAGCTTTGTGTTCGACTTGCGCATATATTCACAGCTTCCCACTATTGATTTGCCTTTGAAGCAGTTGTAGCCTAACTCGCTGTGTTGAAGACGTTGGTATCAAAATTTGTGATCTGTGCGTTATTCAAAAAGTCCATATTTCTAGTTTGCCAACCCTGGATTTATTGGCACACCAAAGCAACATTCCGTTATCATAAAATGTAATGACAGCGATGTTAACTTAATTAATAATAAGGATGCGCGAATTTAGCTTTCATAAATCACACGAGATCGGTTAGTTAAAATTCCTCGTATACGGTAGTAAATTATGTGACTGTCGTCGCGTAGTTTGCGTCGGTCTCGTATAATGTGTACCTGAATAAAATATATGAATCCGGTATCCCGATAAGTTACAGTTAAAATATCTGGCAGATAAAATTACATAAGTGCCGTTCAAATATTCCGTTTTCCTGGATGATGGATGGCTTAAAAATCTAATTAAATTATTTTAGAGAAAATATATACAGGTAGGGTACGTAAATATAATAACAGAAACATGTATCGGGGATCTTCCATGCTTGCGGCAAACTTGCACCATTGCACATCGCCGCTTCATAGAGTCGCTTAGCAATTGAATCTGTAGATTTATTTAAATGTATTTGCAAGCAGCGTAGATAAAGCGGACGACCGGTTGGCGCAGAGGGAGTGTAAGCGACTGCCACGCCGAAGGTCGCGGGTTCGATTCCCGCTCAAGTCAAACATTTGTGTGCGTGAACATGGATGTTTGTCTTGGTCTGGGTGTTTCTATGTATAATATGTATGTATTTACAAAAAAAATGTATATATGTATGTTTATCCATTGTCTAGTACCCATAGTACAAGCTCTGCTTAGTTTGGGACTAGATGGTGTTGTGTGAATGTGAAAAAAAAAAATGTTCATCTTCCATAATGGATATAAATGTAATCCTTATATCCATTATGGAAGATAAACAATTTATCCTTACTTTGAATGTGAAAGTGTGTTTATGTGCTTGTTTGTTTGTTTGTTTGTTTGTCTGTCGATTATTATATTTATCTATAATCTATAATTTTTCATTCTATACTTACACGCTAAAATTATAGAATGAATTTGCATTAAACTTGCATAAACATTTGAATAATACAAAATCAACATTTTGTCGGGATAGCCCTCGCGGACTAGGAGCCGTGGATAAAATGTATGTAATAAAAAAAAACAATGTATTTTTTATAATATTCTATCTTTTATTATGTTCATACGCTTTCTTCCTTCCGACATTACGCAATAAGCTCAAATGATCCACCTTTGAGATATAGAGTAAATATTTTGTAATTATTTATCTTTCATCCCAATTACTAACGTATGATCATCGTTTTAAACAGACCGGCGCTAGAAGGGCTGAAATTCATATCAGTGTTCTGAAAAAATTGCAAGTTACCTCTGTACCTATGAGCTATGGTTCATAATAAATTATTTGTTTTGAAAGTTGGATTTTCAAACAAGGTAGTTAGATAGAATAATAGAAAGAAAAAGCGTTTATTTCCATCAGACGAAAGACTTGAAAAGAAGTCAATGTAAAAAAAAGACTACAATATAGTATAAGTCAGTATCAGAAAGTAGTAGTCCTACAATTCAAATATATCAGCAAAATACGCGAGTGGAGCTGTCAAAGCATGGTATGGTAGTAATACTCTACTGGACAGAACAGACTACCATGCAGACAATTTAATAGAGTTCAAACCCGTGGCTTTTCTTTTCAGAGTTGTAGGTGTCAGCGTAGAGATGGGCATAGGCCTCCCCCAAGGTTCTCCATAGAAACCGATCATCTAACCGCTTTCCGCGATCCGAACCGCCGGTCCACCGCGGCCTGACTGTGAGTTGTAGGTGTGTGACATCGTTTATCGTCTCTTGTCTGTGCCTCGGAGAGCATATTTAGTATCGAGTAGATTCCGGCTATCACTTAGAGTAGCGGCGATCAGATGGCAGTCACTCTGTGGAAAAACTAATATTTTGTCGTGACTGGGTAAAATAGAAAGCAAACCCTCAGCACCGAGGTCTGTTTCCCTAGGCGTAACAAAAAAATATGTAATAACGCGTATGTAAATAACGAAACAAAAATGTTTTGGGCATGATTTCAATTACTGGACACAGTTGAACATTTTTATTTATATGCAAACAAGAGCATTTAAGGCATCAAAATAATCCGGCATAAAAATAGTAAGAAAAATAATGCCAGAGTGAACACAAGCTCTATAAAAATCTATTTGTTCAAGAACTTCATAACTATTTCAATAGGTATGTCAAATCATATTTATTCTAAGTAGATATTGATGTCCGTGTGGTGACGGATTAAGAATACAGATTGTCACCACCCCATATCATCCCATGGGTGTTGTAAGAGCTGACAGAGGGAACATATTATGCAGAGAACAGCACTGTAAGAGAAGGACAACTGGATACAAACCCTATACCAAACCGCGTGGCCAGCGTGGTATAGTAGGCCAATTCCTCCTTTCAAAGGAGAGGCCTAGTCCAGCAGTGGACTGTTAAAGGCTGACGACGACGAAATATTGATGTTAGGATATTTATTCAAACTTGTGTAAAAGCAATATACAATATATAATTTCATTATTATTTAATTTTATCTCTTGCAAAAAAAGTAAGTATTTACAAAAATAAATGTTATAATTAAATATTTATAATACACAGGACCTAATATTTTTGATCAAAGGACACAATGACTGAATACAATAACACTCGTTGTTGTTAATTCTCTTAGTTCTGATATTAATACCGATAAAGTTAGAAATTATTTGAAGTTATAATACGTTGTCTTATCTCGTTTATTTTAACTGACACGTATATGTTAAAAAACCTAATTGCAAGTTTTTGCTTTTTATCTAGATTTCATATTTAGAAAACCCAATTAAGTTGTGTGTCCGTCTAAATATATTTTTTTAACTGCGTGGTAAACTAACTAAATTTCAACTAATAACTAGGCAAAATTTCAAACCGCACTTTTGTTTTCTTGTAGGTTACCACGAATTCCTAAACATAACCTCACGGAACTAAGTCTATAAATCTAGCGTACCAGTGTCCAACAAAGAATAACACTACTAGAATACGTAGCTACTGTGATGCAAACCATTTAAGGAATTAAACAGCAAAATATTCATTTTGTTACGCCTAAGCGTAAGTAAAAATCATTTTAGTGTCTCCACCTCCTATTTTAAAAACCAACTTAATTTTCAATCGAATACATATAAAAAGCTACACAAATAAGGGCCTTTAAAACCCAAATTTAAATTGAAAACGATGCTAAAAAATATTAGAATTTTTTATTGACCAGGAATTATATGTCTACTAATATCAAAACTTAGCCCTGTAGCCTGTAGTAGATGGGCGATGATATTCGTAGGGCAGTGACAGGGACTGATGGTGTAAACCTGAACACGGAGCTCATTGGTCATAGTAGAGACTTGTATAGGCTGATGGTGACGATGGTGATGATTTGAATAAAAGTAATTATGAAATACTTTTATTCATGAACACCAGGTGCATTTCTATAATATAATAACAACCTGAGTTATATGACACACGCGCACCAAATTGAATGTTTAAGAAAACTAAATAGTACTCCATCTAATGCTTGTACAATTTCTATCCAAACTTCTTGAAACCCAGAACCTATATCACCCACACAACCCTTCAGAACTAACATTTTTGACACATTTTATAAACTTCATAGTTAGTTAACCAAAACATTTCTTATGTGAAGGGTTCTCTGAAATCCTAAGCAAATACGGGCATTTTTTGACTTCAAGGCACCGTATCTCAGCTCACGCCAATAAACACTTGAAGAAGGTCGCTATCAGTCAGAGTGCGCCTTCAACGATCTCGGCCGATATCTTATCACAACATGGGTAAGTGAAGATGGGTGCGTGTGTAAGTAATTGTACAATTAGCTCTTGTCACTTTTTTCATATTCATGAATGTATTATTGTAACAATTGTTGGTATACCTAATAAATAAATACATATTAGTGTGTGCAGGTAAAATATTATATAGGTAAAGTGCTAATTAAGTGCGTTGTTTGTGTGTGTTACATCAAATGTACCTGATGTTTTAAGTTAATAGCCTTCATAAAAAGGATTAACTTGGCTTTAAGAGTTTGAATGCTACATGGAGCGTTACAGAAGGCTGGTTCTGATGCCTTGTTCACTAAAATGAGCGTGAAAGATAAGAAAGACTGCCCAGTGGATAGCGTATGCGTCTTCTGATCGGAGGTCCCGGGTTCCATTCTCGGGTCGGGCAAAAGTGTTACAGAGTTTTTCCTCATTTTCAGTAGCAGTATGGAGTTCGGTGATGTGCCTGGTAGCGGCAATAAGCTTGCCCTCTATTACGTGGGACCTAAAAATGCATGGCAAAATCTAGGTGTAATATTAACCTCCTATTATACACCTCTGCCTACCCCTTTGAGGATAAAAGGCGTGAGTCTATAAAAAAAACATAAGATAAGAAAATTTACCTACAAATTTTTATTTTGTCCTTCACTGAACCTTTACTGAAAGTATGTTGGTAGCTTCTAAAATTAAAAAAAAAACACGTGACAAAATGGTGAAAGCATCTGAAACGGAATTTTATTTGAAGAAGTATACACACAGATTTGAGCTCTTCATAAAAAGCGCTGGAATATTCAGCACATTATAAAAACCTCATTATACTGAAAGAAACAAATAAAATGCTCGTACAAGACTCGTTATGTACATGATGAAACCTCTCATGATGAAATGAAAACAATGAATTCTCGTTTTAAGCTCTACAAAAATAATAACCTTACATGGCAAGTACGTTTCTGGGAATATTTCACATGTTCTTTAGGGCTGCTCTACAGAAATTTCTTAAAACTCCGCAGCGGGATTATTAGGAATGCCACCGTTTATATTAATACAGCTCCGCTTCGTTCCGCCCCGCGCCACTGAGAACTGGCTGCCTATCTTCAGTTACAAAATAGGCTAATAATAAATGTTTGCTTACTCCTTTAGATAACATACAACTGCCTTGTTTTCGAGTATATTGAATGAAAATTTAATCAAATAGGAGCATATTATCATGTTCAAGAAATATCTTTGTACTGTGAATAGGTACCTAAATCTAATATAAAAATACTTGTCTGAGCCACATTATTTTAGGGTCTTATTTCGTACGGCATCTGTTTTCCTTATTTTGTAAAGCCCAGAATGTATGTTATTGTTTCTTCTCAAGCCTGACGGAATATCGAAACATGAAATGTAAATTAATGAGGTTTTCTGTGTCGTTGGTAGTACCCATGAATAATCTTTTAAGCGCTTTCAGTGATATTCAAGCTGTGTGTGTGATGAATGATAGAATTTTTACAAATATATTACATACATACATACATAGACTCACGCCTGTTTTCCCGAAGGGGTAGGCAGAGGCATATTAAACGCCCACTTTTCGCCAGTGTTTTGATCCCACGTAATAGGTGGCGAGCCTATTACCGCTTATCGAGATATTTTGTTTGCCAGAGCCTCGTCCATTGATCGGCAGGTACACCACTTGCAGGTGAGGTTGGCTTGGGACCCTAAGTTCTTGGTGGGAACCCTATGCACAAGTAAATTATGTCTTGAAATAACAGAGTAATTCGTACGTACCATGGCAGACAGGCCGAATTATTTGATGTGACTAATTATCGTTTAGGCGTCGGGACGTGACGACCCCACCGCCCACTGGGAGAGTTAATCTGACGAGTAGATACTCGTCATAGTATCTCCCCCAGCGCAAGCAGTCAACCGAAATATGGCGGTCAAACCATCCGAACCTGGTGGAAGAAAATCCCAAGGTGCTAGATGGGCAGCAGCGTCCACAACTAAAGACTTCCGCCACTGCGATCGCCAATACGCCGGCCAAGCGTGGCGATTATGGCAAATCCCCCCATATGAACCACACCTATAAAAACCGGCCCCTAGTCCCCGGCGGCCCCGCTAGTCCTGGTTATGGTAGCGACCATGGTAACGGCGGGGCAAGGGGTGCGAAGAATCTCCGGAAGAGATCGGGCTACCACCACCAACGACAATTGGCCCTGGCAACACTGAACACGCGCACACTGCGGACCGACGAGAAGATTGTCGAGCTGGAAGAAGAATTGAGCAAGTTGCGATGGGATATCATAGGCCTATCCGAAGTCCGAAGACAGGGGGAGGACTCGATAGTTCTCAAATCCGGTAACTTGCTCTTCTACCAGGAGGGCGACCAACAGTCCCAAGGTGGTGTCAGGATCATCGTCCACAAATCTCTCGTGACCAACGTGGTAAATATCGGGAGTGTGTCGAGCAGGTTAGCGTACCTTATACTCAGAATATCCAAGCGGTATTCGCTGAAGGTCATACAGGTATACGCTCCGACCTCGTCACACCCCGATGAGGAAGTGGAAGCCATGTACGAAGATATATCTCGGGCTATACATGGCTACAAAACCCATTACACCGTGGTCATGGGAGATTTTAACGCGAAACTGGGCAAACGCGACGGTGATGAGCTGAGAGTGGGGCAATTTGGTTATGGGCATCGGCATTCCCGGGGTCACTTGCTGGCTAGCTTTATGGAGAAGGAAGGACTCTATATGATGAACTCCTTCTTCAAGAAGCGAGAATGCCGCAAGTGGACCTGGGTAAGTCCAGACGGTGCAACCAAAAATGAGATCGACTTTATCATGTCGACGAAGAGGCAGATATTCAATGATGTCTCCGTGATCAATTCACTTAAAGTGGGGAGCGATCACCGAATGGTAAGAGGCACATTGAATACCTGTACAAGCCTCGAACGGTCGAGGTTGATAAAGTCCACGCTCCGACCGGCACCGGTTCATATCCAAAACCCCGAGAGCTTTCAACTCGAACTCAAGAACCGTTTCGAATGCCTGGGCGATTGCGTAGATGTGGACGTGTACAGTAACGGGTTCGTGGATGCTGTGCATACAACAGGGGCTAAATTCTTTAAGCCCCAGAAAAGCAAGAGAACCAGCAAGATCTCGGATCCGACCCTCGAGCTGTTAGAGGAAAGGCGCAAGATGGTTCTGCTATCCTCCGACGACATGCCGAAATATCGGCACCTCAACAGACAGATCTCTAAGTCTCTGACTCGCGATCTCCGCCAACACAACACAAAATGTGGTCGTGAGGCAATCGAGCAGAATAAGGGAACCAAAGTGTTCCAGAGGGATCTGTCTGTTGGGCAGAGTCAGCTGACAAAGCTGAAGACGGAGGATGGCAGAATCGTATCGTCCAAGCCTGAGCTCTTGGAGGAGATCGAAAGGTTCTATGGACAGCTATACACGACAACGCAACAACCCGCAAGCACTCCAGCGTCAAAACCTAGAGCTGGATTGACCCGACACTATACCGAAGATATCCCGGACGTCAGCATGCACGAGATTAGTGGCTCTCAAACAACTCAAAAACAACAAGGCGCCGGGTGATGACGGAATTACGAGCGAGCTTCTGAAGGCCGGCGGTGCACCCACTAGAGAAGCCCTCCGGAAGCTATTTAATTCCATCATTTTCGAGGGTAAAACGCCACAGGCGTGGCACAGAGGTGTGGTGGTGCTTTTCTTTAAGAAAGGGGATAAAACCCTCTTAAAGAACTATATACCCATCACACTTCTGAACCACGTCTACAAGCTGTTTTCGAGGGTCATCACGAATCGTCTCGAGAGCAAGCTAGACGACTTCCAGCCTCCCGAACAAGCCGGTTTCCGTAAAGGCTATAGTACCATAGACCACATACATACGCTGCGGCAGGTTATACAGAAGTCCAAGGAGTATAACCAGTCCCTATGCTTGGCGTTTGTGGAATATGAAAAAGCCTTCGATTCGATCGAAACCTGGGCGGTGCTACAGTCTCTCCAACGGTGCCGGATTGACTACCGATATATCGAAGTGCTGAAGTGTTTGTATGAAAACGGCACTATGTCAGTCCGCCTCCAGGATCAGAGTTCGAAAGCTATTCAACTCCAGCGAGGGGTGAGACAGGGGGATGTCATATCCCCGAAACTGTTTACCACTGCGCTGGAGGATGTTTTCAAGCTTCTGGACTGGAATGGACTCGGCATCAACATCAACGGCGAGTACAACACTCACTTTCGATTCGCAGACGATATCGTAGTCATGGCTGAGACCATGGAAGACCTAGGCACAATGCTCGATGGCCTCTGTAGAGTCTCCCAACAAGTAGGTCTTAAGATGAACATGGACAAGACGAAAATCATGTCGAACGTCCATGTTGTACCTGCTCCTATTCAGGTTGGGAACTCTACGCTCGAAGTTGTCGACAAGTATACCTACCTGGAACAAGTAGTCCAATTAGGCAGGTCCAACTTCGAGAAGGAGGTCAATCGTCGAATCCAACTCGGTTGGGCAGCGTTCGGGAAGCTACGACATATCTTCTCGTCCGATATCTCGCAGTGTCTCAAGACGAAAGTCTTTGACCAGTGTGTGTTGCCAGTGATGACTTACGGATCAGAGACGTGGTCGCTCACTATGGGCCTTATCAGAAGGCTCAAGGTCACTCAGAGGGCGATGGAGAGAGCTATGCTTAGAGTTTCCCTGCGAGATCGAATCAGAAATGAGGAGATCCGCAGTAGAACCAAAGTCGCCGACATAGCTCTCCGGATAGCCAAGCTGAAGTGGGCAGGGCACATAGCTCGAAGAACCGATGGCCGTTGGGGCAGAAAGGTTCTGGAGTGGTGGCCACGTACCGGACGACGCAGCAGAGGTAGGCCCCCCGCAAGGTGGACCGACGACCTCGTCAAGATCGCGGGAGGCGATTGGATGCGGGCGGCTCAAGACCGGTCTGTGTGGAGAACCTTGGGGGAGGCCTATGTCCAGCAGTGGATGTCGTTTGGCTGATATGACGAATTATCGTAAAGTTTCGCGTGCTCAATGCACATTAGTACCACTTTCCTAGACCCACTAAGACCCCCGGTATCTCTGTTAAATGATCTTTAGATAAAGAAGCAAAGGCATCTCGCCACTGGCACTAGGATATTCCAGGCTTTTGTTATGTAGCTGTAAGCGCAATACTAATTTTTTTAATTATCCGTAGCACTTAAATTTTTCAGTACCTGCCTTGGTCAATGATATTCCCGATAATAAATATTACAGTATATTAGTAATAAAATAAGTTAGCAAGGTAACCATACTGTTCATTAATTAGCCATTGATTACGTGAGAAGGCTGTTTCTATACTTGCTGACCACAGAGATAAAATGTGTCCACCCTGAAAAAAAAAACACATTAAAGACTTTTATGATGCTATTAAAAACAACATTATGCACAATAAACTTGATTACATTTTTAATTAAAAAGATGCTTTGATAGTAATAGTAATGCAGACTTGCATTTTTAAATGGTTGAACGTCTTTTGAGAGAGTTGGATATAAAGAATGATATTTATTTACAAGAATGCTGATTATTTCGTTCTGCTGGCTATGCAAGTGGTATTTATCTACTTAATATGCAAGTTATTTATTCAATTTAAATCTGCTAACAATTTTGAATTAATGTTAGTAATAAATATTGAACAAAAATTGTAAGCGTTTTCTTAATTCGACAAATCTGACCATTACGGCTATATGATCCCTTTAGTTTTGTGGAGCGGCTATGGGCAACGTTCAAGCTAAATCTTGCTTCCTAGGATCCCTTCTTTTTAGTGCTCAAGCTACTTTAGGGACCAACCCGACATTTCATTAGTCATTAGTAGTTTTACAACTCACACAAGGCTGGATTAATTTGAGAATATTTTCTATGTCATTTACTTCGGAATTGGGGTGTGACAAATAGAAAATACAAAACAACCTAAAAGAACAGCGGAGAAAACAAAAAATCATTATTGGTTATTTTGCAAAATAATTTCTTTTTCTTTAAAAGACAACTTTTTTTCTTTTCTTTAAAAGACAACTCCCGCATTAGGACTAAATCCTGTGTCGCGGGGGACTTTACAAACATGCAACTAACGGACACAATGAACAGCCAGACTCGAAACAACAATATGTGAATTACACAAAGTGTTGTCTCGTGTGGGGATCGAACCCACAACACTCGGCGCAGTGTCAAGCGGTGAGGCGGCCGCTTAAACCACTACGCCAACCGTGCAGTCGAATTATCACTAACTAGAGGTTGCCCGCAGCCTCGTCCGCATATTTTTCTATGTATCCTTTTTATAACAATAATATATAATAATAATAATATTCTACCACATTCACACAACACCATCTAGTCCCAAACTAAGCAGAAGCTTGTACTGTGGGTACTAAATAATGGATAAACATATATACTTTCTTTTGTAAATACATACATAATATACATACATACATAATGTACA
This sequence comes from Euclidia mi, assembly GCA_944739405.2. NCBI lineage: Eukaryota > Metazoa > Arthropoda > Insecta > Lepidoptera > Erebidae > Euclidia > Euclidia mi. The sequence continues at coordinate 87,000,564 of OX123186.2, read as the reverse complement.
TAATTTGCAGCCGATCCCGTGGCTATTCCGTAAAATCACTTCTTAGTATTCACGCATGTCAGTCAGTCAGTGACGCAAGTATTTTACATAATATACAAATATTTCTTACAACACACAATGTCAAGTTTCATCAATAATACTTACCAAGACCTACAAGCATAACGATGATCATCCAGACCAACGCAATCGCAACAGGATACCTTCCTTCAATAACCGTACCAGCGGTATTACAATAGAAAATACCAGTTGAACACATAAGTACGTTATACTAAGCCATATGTAATATGACGTTAGGTCTGCGTTTTCCTGAAAGCAAAATTCAATGCTTAGGCAGTCTGTAGTGATAGGTAATTGGCACTGTAGTAGTAGTATATATATAGGACCATGTAGTGTGCTGTGCGCTTTGCTACAGGTGCGCCGGTCTTATAGGTGTATTTTCGTGCACCGTGGTCGATCTCAGTAGCGCGTCATACATTCTCATCTCTGAATGATTACCACATCAGCCGCGCGCGGCTGTAGACAGCCACGATGCACGTAAATGCAACTTGATCATCAGCCCTGTATATAAACTCTCCCACTGCTGGGCACGGGCCTCTTCTCATTATGAGTAGGGTGCGAGTAGGCAGACTTCACATGTCTTTCGAGAACATTATGGAGAACCCTCGGACATGCAGGTTTCCTCACGATGTTTTCCTTCACCGTTACGCAAGCGATAATTAACAATTTAATATGCACATATGTAACTTTGAAAAGTCATTGGTCCGCGCCGTAGATTCGAACCCGAGACCCTCTGCGTAGCAGTCCATCGGTCTCACCACTAGGCTATTGCTGCTTAATGAAACGTATCCCATCCTTATTTGAACAAAAATCAATTAGTCTACTCAATCAAAAGTGTAGCTTCTTTATACTCACATCCAACGCCGCTAGTAGTAATATAACAGACGCCATCACAAACATGACGTTGAATATGACGAATACTGACAGAAACACTATCCATATTAGTATAGTTGTCGCTGACAAATGCTTCCTGTCCTTCATTAGTACCATGGCAGCGCATGTGAAGGCAAGTAACTGAAACATAGAGCCATTTGAAATGTACGTAAGTTAAGGGTAAAGGTTTTCTGTTATGACTTCTTGAGTTAGGACATAAGTATCAAATTAAGTCAGAAATTAAGATCATTTATTTTTATATTCTGCAGTATTTAATTTGCCAATTTCGAAAAAGATACCGTTGGCAAGCTTCGTTGTCCGAAGTCCAGCACTCTAATATGATCATTGGATCATATTAGAGTGCTGGACTTCGGACAATGACTGACGATCACTTTCCAGTATGCTATTTATCTCCACACACAAAAACCGTATCGTAACATTGTTCCGATGCGACGTGAACAGAGGGACAAACAAACATATTTTTGCATTTATCTTTTTAGAATCCATTGTAAGATTAGTTAAGTGTATATTATGTATGTATATACACTTTATAAAAGTGAGATTTTTTGTACAAACTGTATACCTGTACACTGTTACTTTGCGTAAACAAGCGCCTTTTAGTGGGATGTATCATTCTTTAGCGAGTTTATTTAGATACGCGTCTTGAGTTGTACAGTCTCACGAAATAAAGAAACATTCTTGCTAACAGCCAAAATTCATGCAGCTGATAAGAGTGAGCTAAGAGAAAAGCACAATAACATTTTACTCAACTAGGGTGTAAAACCTGCCATCATCATTATAAGCCTGCCGCAGTCCACTGCTGAACACAGGCCTTGCCGGTCTGCATTCAATAAAACAACGCTGTAATGGTGCTCGGTTCTGCGACAAATGTGATCAACCTAATGGCACTAGAACTTGCTAATGCTTTCTAAGCCAATATCATAAGCATAGTCTTGCTAAGCCATAAGCAAACTTAATTAAAGTATAGACGAAATAAGACACAACAACAACTCTATGGATTTAAATCAAAACTTATTTCTCGTCACGTCATATTTAACCCTGTGTACGTGGGGCTAAGTTGACTATAACAGTTGTTCAACTAAACAGTGCATTGAACAAAAACCTTTGAGAAACTTGAAACCGAAAATATATTTGAAGAAACTTTAAATCAATCTACCACAATAAGAGAACTTAGAATCGCTTGTTTGAGTTATTCTTTGAAATTTCGGTAGTTAAAAGCCGAAACTTGAAGCATGTGTACTTAAAATAAATATGTAAACTTTAGTTTCATAACTAATATCAATGTTTATTTAAGTGAATGAATACCAAAATAATTTTAGAAATGAAAATAGATTTTGGCGTGGTTTTAAGATTTGTCTACGACAAAGTCGATCTGGGTAATTATGAATGGATTAGTTTACTTTTCAGTATTTAATACATTATTACAATTATTATTACAATTGAAGCCTATAACTTTATTTATCTACCAATAACCACCACATTCAAACCCGTAATATCTCCTAAACAATGATCCCATCTCTTAGATATGCTAAGCCTAGCTTTTTATAGGCTCTATAATGTCAATATAAAATACTAGTCGACGCCAGCGGCTTCGCACACACATATTTTCGAAATGCCCGATTTTCCCGATCCCGTGGGAATTTCGGAAAATCCTGTCTTAGTGCACCCCTACGGTCACCAAAGAACATTCATGCTAAATTTCAGCTTCTTGCGCCGAGTAGTTTTGGCTATAACTTGTCTGTTCGTCAGTCAGTAACGCAAGGATTTTATATATACAGATTAAGAATTGCCGTATGATAAACCCTTAAGCAATTTTGACAAATTTAGAATCTGATAAGCTAAATTATAAATATTACACTGAAGATCTTAAACCGTAATGGTAAGTTTGTATATCACAGCTACAGCCTTGCATGAATGCATTTATAATCCATTTTAGGTCGCGTATAGTTTATTTACTCAAGAACAGGTCCGTGCGTAACGCCAAGCTAGGATCCAATTAATATTTTACGCGAATTGAATATCTGATTCTCGATGAATTCACGCGCATAAGAGCTTAGTTCTCATTGCAAGCGAAAAGCGATATTTTAGACAGCAGATTTTTGTAGCTATCACGGCAATGTACAACTTAAAACATAGCTGGACGGTTTTGGCAGAGTAAAAATTGTAATTAAGAGGTGATGTATTTTCTTATATTTTAGCTTAAAATATTCAAGATAATTTGCAAGTCTTTCAAGAGAAGCGAATGTTCAAATCAAAGTTTATTTTAAATTGCATAATATGTGGACAGCGTTGTCACTAATATTTCATGAAGGAACTGCCAACTGCCTACTATGGCATGTCAGCTTACAATATAGTATGGCTTCTTTGAATATATTGATAATGATTACTCGTTACTACAAAAAGACCTAAATAGGCTGTCTCAATGTTTAACACCAACCAATGAAATAAGTTCGTTAAAACAAATTTGTAGGAGCCCCTTATCATCTCTACGTAAAAATACACCATCTAAAAGAAAATCTAACGCTAAACGCAGGTTAACCGACACCTTTAATAGCACACCTCTGCAAATAACAGAGCGCCGGAACTCCAAGGGTACTGATAAAAACGAAAATGAGAAGCAGTGTTCAAACACCGTCAACTCTCCTGGTCCTGCTTTAAGTATCACATCGGTAAAAAAAACACATAGTCAACCACCGACTGTTCATGTGACACACAGTAAGAAGAGGACTGACTCTTCGGAAAAACAAGAGCCGATTAAAAAAGCGTTTATTTTTGGTGGACGACAATATTTTGGCGTTAATAAACGCTTAACTAAACTACGATCGCGCTCTCAATATGCGAATTATCAATTCATATCTTTTGTAAAACCCCACTCTTCAACTGAGGAAATTATTAATACTAAAAATCTGTTCGATATACTACCAGAAGATAGTGTTATATTATTTGTTGGTGAACATGACTGTAACCCTTTTCATGTCGAGACTGAAATATGTGCATTCCTTAAAAGTGTACGATGTCACGTTTTTATTGTAAAAGTGTATAAAAACATATACCTCAATGAATGGAAATTGAATTCTATGCTTAGCTTTATTTCTACGCAGTATTCTAATTGTTCCTTTATTGATTATAAAAATCGGTTTACCTTATGTACTAACATAAATTCTGCAGTGGATCAATTAGATTATAACCAGCGATTTCTAGTACAAACGAAAGGCGTTACAAATCGATTGGGTACAGGCTATCATACAGTATTGTTGTAAAAATTCAACACACAAGGCACAAATAATATAATTATTTGTGATAATAAATATACTCAAACAGAGCCGGGTACAGAAGATATTCAGGATCCTGTCTCCCAGGATAAACGGCTTTTTCATGAGTTGTAATTTGAATGCCACTTCTTCACTATTTAGAGTACTACACCAGAATATTGCAGGTTTACTCAGTAAGCGAAGATTATTAGAATTACACCTAAATGAATTATTAGAAAATAATAAAGAAATCGACGTTGTTTGCTTAACCGAAACGTTTGTTCAAAAAGGACATGAACACATGGTAATTTTATCTGGGTATTATTTAGCAGCATCGTATTCTAGAAACAGTAAACAGAAGCGTGGTGGCACCTGCATTTTTTTAAAACAAGGTCTTACTTATAAACCAATACCAAATTGTAATGTTTTATCAGTTGACATTTTGAATGCTGTGGAATAGATTTATCATCACAAAATACTTTTATAGTTTGCTTATATCGAACACCTGACTCAAATTGTAATATATTTTTTCATAAACTAGAAAATCTTTTGCATAAAATGACTTATAGATACAATAAAAAAATTACATTGAAGGGAGATATTAATATTGACATGACACAATTGAATACAAAAGAATGTAGACATTTAATAGACCTTACAAGAAATTACAATTAAAATTTTCATATTACACAGCCGACTCGCAAGAGATCTTGTATTGACCATATCATAAGCAATATGACATACGCTATTGGTGAATTATTACACTTAGATATATCGGACCACAATACAGCTCAATTACTAAATGTCCCAACAGCAAATAAAGAGAAACCGCTTACTGAATATTACATCTTTAAAAGAGATTGTAATGAGCAATATATAAGTAAATTCAAGAAACACTTGACTTCATTAAGTTTTAACGAAGTGTATGAACAAAACACTTTTGACTCTGCCTTCTAATCATTTCATGAAACTTTTTGCTTGCTATACAAATTGTTTTTTCCAGTTATCAAAGTCAAAATATCTAACAAAGCTAAAACAAAAAACTGGATTACCAAAAGACTTAAAAGTTAGCTGTAAAGGAAAACACTCACTGCGGTATAAATACTACCATAATAAATGTAGCAGAAAAATGATTAAATATAAAAAATATTCAAAAATATTGCGTAACTGTATTGATCAGTCTATTAAAATTTTTAACCGTGACATGATGCTTAAATCAAGAAATGTGAGCAAAACGTCATGGCGGTTAATTAAAGAAGAATCGACATCATATGAACAAATAAAGACCATTACTAGCATTAATAGTAAACATGATAATATATATTGCTTTATAATCCGTACCACATTACCGAGGAGTTCAATGCACATTTTGCAAACTTATCACATATTAATACTAGTTCTTTAAACAATACAAGTAAGGCTAGTTCGTGCAATAGCATTTTCTTACGACCATTTTTATGTAATGAAATTTTCTCTATAATTATGTCATTGAATAACAGTAATGCGGTCGGTTATGACGAAATAAGGACAAATATTCTCAAGAACTGTTCGGTAGAAATTAGTCCGATACTTACACATTTAGTTACCCACTCATTTAAAGACGGGTGTTTCCCTAGTGTGCTCAAATTCTCAATTGTGAAACCAATGCATAAAAAAGAGAAAAAAACATGCATGAGTAATTACAGACCAATATCTCTCATACCAATTTTGTCAAAAGTCTTTGAAATGGCAATGTATAAACGTCTTACAAGTTTCATTAAAAAACATAATGTGTTACGACAAGAACAATTTGGCTGTCAAAGGGGAAAATCGACAACATTGGCGTGTTTTGATTTGGTAAGTAAAATAATTGATAATATAGACAATAATAGAGTAGTTACTGTGATATTTTTGACATGTCCAAGGCGTTCGATCTAGTATGTCATGAAACGCTTTTAGAAAAGTTAAATAAATATTGACCGTGTGGTTGACGGTGACCGTGTGGTTGACGGCATAGAATTGACCGTGTGGTTGACGGCATAGAATTGACCTTGTGATTGACGGCATAGAATACAAGTGTCACCACCCCCTATCTTCCCGTGGGTGTCGTAAGAGGCGACTAAGGGATAACACGATACAAATACCATCTTTGCGTAGAGACGGAAAACTCGACATCAAACCCTATACGACTGCCTCGTTGGTCTCGCGGCATAAATGTGCGCGTGGGATCGGGAGGTCCCGGGTTCGATTCCTGGGTCGGGCAGTGTTATTGGGTTTTTCTGTCACGAAATTCTCTGTAGCAGCACGGAGTCTGGAAATGTGCCCGGTACGGCAATAGGCTCGCCCCTTATTACGTGGGACTAAAGTATATCTGGCGAAAAGTGGGTGTAGAAGTACACCTCTGCCTACCCCTTCGGGGATAAATGGCGTGACGATATGTATGTATGTATGTGTATGTATGTAAATAAATAAGGTATCAGAGGACCAGCACTAAGTTGGATTAGAACGTATCTCAAAGAAAGGCGACAAGCTGTACAAATAGATAATGTTAATAGAAATGAAGAGCTTGAACAATATAGATCAACCTATCTTGTAAATAGTTATGGTGTTCCACAAGGAAGCGTTCTTGGACCATTATTATTTTTAATTTATATTAATGATTTTCCTGACATTACTCCTAATCCTTGTATTTTATTTGCTGACGATGTTTTCCTAATAATGACTTGTAGAAACGATACTGACATGGAAAATTTTTTTTCTGACATAAATAATACTATACAATCTATATTAAAATGGCTCACTGATAATAATTTAATGGTAAATTTAGACAAGACAAATTTCATTCAATTTAGGACATATAATACAAATATCAGAGACATAAAAATTAATTATAACGATCAAAACATTGTTCAAGTAAGAGAAACAATATTCTTGGGTATACATCTAGATGAACATCTAAACTGGAAGTTTTGTTTTTGTCCTTTATAAGCTACGTAAGACTTCTACTGAAAAAAACGGTCCTAGCAGCTTATCACGGATGTGTTGCCTCTGTTCTAAATTACGGTTTAATTTTATGGGGAAATTCTACAGGAAAACAACGAGCATTTCTCGATCAAAAAAAATGTATTAGAGCCATTGCTGGTATACCGCCCTGGGAATCATGTAAGACATTATTTAAAAAGTTTAAAATACTAACACTACCCTGTGTGTACATATTAGAAGCAGCTAAATTTGTTAAATGATACCCCAGTCGAGTTGAAACTGCTAAAAATATATTTATTTATTTTATTTTTATTTTAAAACTTCATGTACAATATATTGGTACATTGGTGGACTTAATGCTAAAAGCATTCTCTTCCAGTCAACCATAGGGTGATGCAGAGATAGGTATGGTAGGCGTACAAAACAGTTTTGCTTTATCTGAAAACTTGAAAAGAGTGATAATTTAATTATAAATAATTATCATGAATAAGTACATAGATATAACATTACATACATACTATATAATACATGTATATACATGAATTGATAAAATATATAAATATACGTATATACCTATGTATATATAAATATAAATCATAAATATATATGTATATATAATATAATATGTAAGTAATAGTTAGGATGATTGTGCCAGTAGTCCCTTACGAATATGTTTTAAACGACCCTTTATTTATTTTTAAATTTTATTTATATTTTAAATACCTTTGATTTAAACGTCCAGCGGTTAGTAGCCGTCCTGATCTCCAGAGGAAGGGTATTCCAGAGTAGGACTGATTGGACTGTGAAAGAAGAGTGTACAAGTCCAGAAGTGTGTGATGGGCATAAAAGTAGTAGGTTATTAGAGGAGCGGAGATCTTTTGCGTGATTGGAGCTTAATTATTGAAAATTAGATTGAAGGTATGCAGGAGGAGATGAAGAATGACGAATAGAGAAGAGCGTTGTGAGAGCACGCAAACTCCGGCGCTGATGAATGGGGAACCAGCGTAGTTCGGAACGAAAAGCAGACACATGGTCATACTTGCGAAGATTATAAATAAATCGAATGCAGTTATTAAGAAGGCGGTCAAGTTTATCAAGAAGATCTGCATTCAGGTCAAAATAACAAACATCACCATAATCGATGACCGGGAATAGTAAAGTTTGCACTAACGTTATCTTTGTCTTCACGGGCAGAAAATGTTTAAGCCGATAGAGAGATCGCAGGGTCCCGGTAACTCGCTTGCTCACGTTCGTAATCTGAGTTCGCCAAGTAAGTGTGTCATCTATATGTAACCCTAATTTTTTTACATTAGATATAACTTCAATAGTAGTTCCATCAAAAACAATTGATGGAAGAGATGCCACATTTACACGGCTCATCATGCGGCTCCCTCCTATTATAATTGCCTGACACTTTGAAGAGTTTACATGTAAGCCAAACCTATCGGACCAATGTTTTATAGCTGCTAAGTCAATATTCACCGCGTCAATAGCATCAGACAGATTTTCGACCCTAGCCTGAGCATACAACTGCAAGTCATCGGCGTACAGATGGTAGGTACACCGAAGGTCATGGGTTATGAGATTGATGAACAGAGCGAACAGAAGAGGAGATAAAATACCGCCCTGTGGAACGCCAGAGTCGAGAATACACCAAGATGAACAGGATTCATTAATGCGAACCGCCTGCTGACGCTCCCGAAGATAAGAGGAAAACCAATCCAGTGCATCAGATGAGATCATAAAATGGGAAAGAATGGATAGAAGGATATCGTGACTGACGGTGTTAAAGGCGTTCGAAAAATCAACCAAGACCAACACAGTGACCTTGGCATCCTCAACGCCCGCCCTAACATCGTCAGTCACTTTTAGGAGTGCGGAGGTAGTGCTGTGTGCCGGTCTAAAACCCGACTGGAGAGGACTTAATAAGTCGTTGACATAAACAAATCGGGACAGTTGCTTATGGACACAGGCCTCTAACACTTTAGAAAGGAAAGGAAGGATGGATATAGGACGGAAGTGGTTGGGCAATGACGGATTTGGGATCTTGGGTAAAGGTCGGATATAGGCTTTACGCCATACGGATGGAAATATACCGGTATCAAAGGAGAAGTTGATTATGTGGGATATTGTGGGTAGGAGCTGGTCTAAAACAAGTATCAACATTCGGCGACTAATGTTGTCACATCCGACAGCTTTGGTTTTGATTGATAGGATAATTTTTTTGATCTCACCTGGCGCAACCGGAGAAAATCTAAATGGATCAACTGTAATACAGGGCAAATGTCTTATATATTCGACCGTCTGACATCGGATTAAACAATTTAAGGTCGGAGTGTCATATTCATTCGAAACACTAGAAATTCAGACAGAATTGTGTTAAAAAGAGTACCAAGAACGACAGTGTACCTGAAAAATTGTAGTACTATGTGTGGAAAAATTTACAATGCTGTTTCTCTTAACATAAAAAATCTACCATTTAATCAATTCTGCAAAAAAAAGAAATTAAACAATGGTTGTTAGAAAATAATTTTTATTCTGTCACTGATTTCCTAAATTGCAATAAACAAAATAATGTATGACATCTTTGAAATTAAATTCCTATTGAGACTATTTAAACTATTGAATATTTTTATTAATAATGTATGTGTGTTTTCATGATTGATTGTACATACATACATACATAGACTCACGCCTGTTTCCCCGAAGGGGTAGGCAGAGGCATATTAAACGCCCACTTTTCGCCAGTGTTTTGATCCCACGTAATAGGTGGCGAGCCTATTGCCGCTTTTCGGGATATTTTGTTTGCCAGAGCCTCGTCCGTTGATCGGCAGGTGCACCACTTGCAGGTGAGGTTGGCTTGGGATCCTAAGTTCTTAGTGGGAACCCTATGCACTAATAATTGATTGTATTGACTTATATTTATATTTATTTATTTATTTAAACTTTATGTACAATACACAATGTAAGTACAATGGCGGACTTAATGCCATCGAGGCATTTTCTCCCAGTCAACCATAGGGTGATACAGAGATAATTGTGGTAGGTGTACAAATTAGTTTAAGGAGCTTAATATTTGTATATGACAAGTAACATAAATATGATAATATACAATACATACATATTTTATACAATATGGCTACATATATACATTCAAGATAAATATATATTTAAATCATATATATAATCACCTATATATATAAATATACATAATATATATATACATATACAGTTTTGTTGATGTGAAAAATTATGATGATTGTGCCAATAAGTCTTTGCGAATATGTTCGCGTGCCTTAACCTTGAACGTCCAACGATTAGCAGCCATCCTGATCTCCAGAGGCAGGGAATTCCAAAAATGAACTGATTGCACAGTGAAGGAAGAGTGGACAAGGCCAGACGTGTGAGAAGGGCATGAAAGTAAGAGATTGTTAGAAGAGCGAAGATCTTTTGAATGAATCGAGCTTAAGAATTGAATATTAGACATTAAGTATACGGGAGGACTTGGAAAATGAAGAAGAGAAAAAAGAGTCGTGAGAGTGCGTAACCTTCGGCGCTGACGAATGGGCAACCAGCGAAGTTCGGAACGAAAAGCAGACACATGGTCATACTTGCGAAGATTAAAAATAAATCGAATGCAGTTATTGAGAAGACGGTCAAGTTTATCGAGAAGGTCTGCATTCAGGTCGAGATAACAAACATCACCATAATCGATGACCGGGAAGAGTAAAGTTTGCACCAGCGTTACCTTTGTCTTGACAATTTTATATTTGACATTGACTATAATTTTTTATTTAATTGGTTTAATTCAAAAGCTGTAAAATGTATGATGTTTTGCATGTCGCTAAGCAACAAAATGTACTGGCTCTATGTACCAATTTGCTCCATCTCCTTTGTACCTACATTTCATGCAAATAAATAATATTATTATTATTCTCTTTATTAAACAGTATTCTCAAAGTCACATTTTACATAATTAAACCTAATATATCAAAATAAATTTAACTATATAAAATAGGACCACGGAAACCCACCGGTGTCAGGTACAGGGACCAAGCCACCGGTGGTTAGGGCCTCAGAGAAAGGAACTTCCTCACGATGCGCGCCGTATCGAGAAGAACCGCCTTCTGAATAAAAGACTTGATCCAGCTGCCTAGTGCGAGCCTCTTTAGGTGCTGGTCGAGGCTCTTGGCGATTAATCCATTCACCGACACGACTATCGGCACAATGATGGCCGAATCCACATCCCACATGTCGACAATCTCGTGAGCTAGGTCCAAATATTTAATCTCCTTCGCTGTTTCTGCTTTCACGAGATTGACGTCATGTGGTATGGTGACATCGACTATCATTGCGAGTCGCTCTATCACTACTTATTAACAACATTATTATTATTCTCTTTATTTAAACATTCTCTCATAAATTATATTTTAAATTTTTATGTGATTTAGAAAAAACAATATAAAAATATAAAATAAATTAAGGGGCTCACCGGTATCGGGTTCAGGGACCAAGTTACCGGTGGTTAGGGCTCCAGAGAGAGGAACCTCCTGACGATACGAGCCGTGGCCAGCAATACTGCCTTCTGTATAGAGGACTTAATCCAACCGTCTAACGCGAGCCTCTTGAGGTGGTGATCGAGGCTCTTGGCAATGAGACAATTAACTGACACGACTATCGGTACAATGATCGCAGAGTCCACATCCCACATGTCGACAATCTCGTGAGCCAAATCCAAATATTTTATTTGTTTATCTTTCTCGGCTTTCACGAGATTCTAGTCATGGGGAATGGTGACATCGATGATCATTGCAAGGCGCTTAGATCGATCTATCACTACTATATCTGACTTGTTAGCCACAATAGTTCTATCAGTAATGATAGATCGATCCCAATACATGGTGGCACGACCATTTTCAAGAACTGGGTCGGGCACATACCTGTAGTACGGTATCTCAGAGTCTACAAGATTGTACTTTAAGGCAAGTTGCTGATGGATGATCCTAGCTACTTGGTTGTGCCTGTGCAAATATTCGCCGTTGGCAAGACGAGAACAACCAGATACTATATGTCTGAGAGATTCACCAGGCTGGTGACATGCCCGACATATGTCAACCGTCCCATCCCTCAGGATATACTTCCGGTAGTTATTCGTCATGACAACCTCGTCCATAATCGCAAAGACAAAACCTTCTGTTTCGGCGTACAGATTGCCAAAACGTAGCTAGGACACAGAAGCTGGTAAATCTACATCGGGTCCATGCAGGGCCCGATAAAAACGTCCATGCAGCTCTTTACCTTTCCATACCTCCTTGCGCTCCACAACACCAAGTACGACAGGTTTGCGCCAGTTCTCCTTAGCCAGACCCAACGGGTTAAGCCCGTTGTCCACAATGACCACATCACGGTGGACACCCGCGTCAGTGCTGAGAAAATATTCTCTGAGATTGCACACCTCGCGGTTATGGAGGGTCTTGGCACTTAAGAAGCCGCGACCCCCGCACTTCCGCGGGATGTACAATCTCATTACTGACGACCGCGGGTGATGCATCCGGTATGTAGTCAGTAGACAACGGACTTTTCTATCCAAGGCATCAAGTTCTGTTTGAGTCCATCTAAGTATGCCGAAGGAGTACGTTAAGACTGGCATGGCCCAACCGTTACAGGCGCGTACCCTGTTACCGGCGATAAAAAACTATTTAAGATTTTTCTCAGACGGCCAAAGAAGCGCTCCTGCAACGCCTGTTTCATGCCAGCCTCAGCAATACCTAGTGCGTGCGACATACCTAGATATTTGTAGGTTTCAGTTGCAGATAGAGATCTAAGTAGTGTGAAATCTGAAAGTTCTATACCATCAGATTCCACAACCCTGCCCTTCTTTACATGCAAGACCGCACATTTATCTATACCAAACTCCATCTTGATAGACTTACTAAAGTTTTCAGTTACCTTTATTAACTCTGTCAACTGGAGGTCAGTGGAGGCAAATAGTTTTAAGTCATCCATGAAAAGAAGGTGAGATATTACTTGACCTCTGCTGTGCAACCGATAGCCTAGCCCTGAATTCTCGAGCAAAGTGCTAAGAGGATTTAGTGCTAGACAAAACCATAAGGGACTCAAACTGTCACCTTGGAAGATTCCTCGTTGTATCCTTATAGGATCCCCGCATCCGAGAGTCCGTCGACATCCTGGATAGCGAAGAACCGTACTCCACTGCCCCATACACGTCTTCAGGAAAGTGCATAGAGTTGGATCCACTTTGTACAACTCTAGCACTCTCAAGAGCCATGTATGTGGCACAGAGTCATAGGCCTTCTTATAATCTATCCAGCATGTCGCTAGATACTTTCGGCTACGGCGAACCTGTTGGTTAATGGTCATGTCTATAAGGAGTAGCTCTTTAGTACCACGTGACCCACTTTTATATCCATTTTTAAAACTGGACATGATTTTGTTAGTATATATATGTTTGGCCAGTTTGGTTCTCAAAATGGATGTAAAAAGTTTATAGACCGTCGGTAGGCAGGTTATAGGTCTATAATTTTTTGGATCAGTGGTACTTCCTGTTTTGAAGAGCAGGTGGGTAATGCCAGTTGTTAAGAAAATTGGCAGCGTCCCTGATTCTAGAGATGATTGGAATTGGGACGCAAAACGAGCATGTGCACTACGCAGCCACTTCAACCAAAAGTTGTGCAATTCGTCCGGACCTGCCGCTTTCCAGTTTGACGGCCGGTTCCAAGTCCTGAAACAGAGGCAGCATGCGATCACGGTACGCCGTAAGGTTGGTAGCACCCTCTGTAGCCACATAATATGCCCGCATGACATTCTCATTCATGGATCTAGTCCACCTCATGCGGTGCACATCACCGCCGGTAGCGGGGGCCCTGTTCGAGACCGATGAGCCTCGGGGTCAAAGTCATTCGCTGGCCGGCCTCTCCCTCGCCGGCGGACAGGTGGTGGCGACGACGGCGGGGAGAAAAACTCGTCGCTAGATGCGCTCGACGCCTCAACACTCACCGGCGATGCTGTTGCTGGTGCCGGCGGCTGTGAGGCGGAGCTGAGCGACGAGTCCGGAGGTGTTAAGCGTGCTGCAGCTGCTTTTCTGGCTCTGGTCAATATTTATATTACATAAGGTTATTATTATTATTAACAACATTTTATTTTGCATGCACTCAAAATAAAATGTTGTTAAACATAGAGAAATGTAATTATTAGATTTACAAGAAACGTGAAATTAACACCAGCTATCTACAAAGTTAATGATACCCCTTTGAAAGAGGTAAACAAAATTCGTGATCTCGGCATTATTATAGATAAGCAATTACGCTTCAACACACACATAAATAAAACAGATACCACAGGTTTTAAGCTCTTGGGCTTTGTATTGAGAAATTGTAAACATTTCGAAAATATTTCACGAAAATCACGCTCTTCAACACCTTTGTCAGGCCCGTACTTGAATATTGTTGTCAGGTGTGGTCACCTCATTATGATACATACATACATACATAGACTCACGCCTGTTTCCCCGAAGGGGTAGGCAGAGGCATATTAAACGCCCACTTTTCGCCAGTGTTTTGATCCCACGTAATAGGTGGCGAGCCTATTGCCGCTTATTGGGATATTTTGTTTGCCAGAGCCTCGTCCGTTAATCGGCAGGTGCACCACTTGCAGGTGAGGTTGGCCTGGGACCCTAAGTTCTTGGTGGGAACCCTATGCACCCTCATTATGATGTGCATATCAAAAGACTTGAGAGGGTCCACAAAAGATTCTTGTACCATTTGTCATACCACTGTAATAATACCAAGTTTCTTAAGACCTACGAAGACCGCCTGAGCTTTTTTGGGTTGTAGTCTGAGAGTTCGCAGACACTTTCTTGACCAAATGTTTTTATTTAGGCTTGTGAATGGCACCCGAGATTGCCCTCATCTCCTACAGCAGATAACATTTAACACACCACTTAAATTGCCTCGTGGTTCTAGATACTCTATCTTTGTTCCAAAGAATGCGAGAAGCAATCTGGGTTATTATTCTCCAATCAATAGATTCCAGTCGCAGTATAATGTTATCACTAAATCAAATAGTAATGTAGACATCTTCGGCCAAAACATAAATTAATTTAAAGCCACAGTTCTAGATACAGCTTGCAAAAATTATGAAAATCAAAAATAGTTTTTCATTCAATATTGTGTTTTTTTCATATACTTATATATTTTTTCATTCCTTTTTATATTATTGTATAAATTTAATCGATCATTATGTAATTTCCTGTTCTAACTGTCATTATGTAATTTCCAGTTCTAAATGTTATATTCATTCCGTGGCAACCTATAATTAAGGTGGAACTAAACACTAGCTATTAGAACTAAACATAAAAAAATGTAACGGTGTATACCTTGTTGGTTGTCCTAAATAAATAAATATATTTTAAGCTTAGATTGTTGGTTTGGTAAAAGACTCTTCCGCAGCTCGCAGTGGTTAGTGAAATAAATACCATCAATGTTGTGGGCATGAAAGATAAGGAGATATCAAAAGTAATTGATGCTAGCCCGCTCTATTGTCAATATTACTATCATACCGAGCAACATATGTCAGCACATGATAAGCAAGATGTCATCATCAATTTTCAAGGAATTGGATCGTACTCCTACTGTTTAAAGTGATTCACAAAAATTTTCTTGCTGTTTAGGTCCACATTTTGAATCAATTTAATATTTTACAAGAATACTGATATTGTTATGAGTAATTTAACAATGTTCGGGGAGATGGGCTTCGTTAGCCTTGGTTGGCAACCTGTCTAGGAGAAGGAAAACTCCGAAATTAAACCAAACGTTCGGGGAGATGGGCCTCGTTAGCCTTGGTTGGCAATCTGTCTAGGAGAAGGAAAACTCCGAAATTAAACCAAACGTTCGGGGAGATGGGCCTCGTTAGCCTTGGTTGGCAACCTGTCTAGGAGAAAGAAAACTCCGAAATTAAACCAAACGTTCGGGGAGATGGGCCTCGTTAGCCTTGGTTGGCAACCTGTCTAGGAGAAGGAAAACTCCAAAATTAAACCAAACGTTCGTGGAGATTAGCCTCGTTAGCCTTGGTTGGCAACCTATCTAGGAGAAGGGAAACTTCGAAATTAAACCAACTTCTAGGGAGCATACCTTACACAAAACCCCGATCTAAGGTGTGAACCGACCCGTGCCGAGGGACTCGTGGCCAGAGGGCAAGCTGGTCGTAAACGGAGGGTGCCTGTCTTGGTGGTCATAGGGCATAGCTGATATTCCGCCTTACCCCCGTAAAGGGCTCTGCGGGGGTGGACAGTCTAGATCCCTACATCTCGTGGGAACGCTATGGGAACAAAATATACTTCTTCTCCATACGGCGGTGACGCGGTTCGCAACCCGTCACGTCTCGTTCCCCGCGAGGGCGAAAAGCGGCCTACGGAAAGCCGGTTTGCAACGTTGAACGTTGGAGGAGGGATGGACGGCAAATTGGATGAAATATGTCAGATGATGGATGATAGAAAGATTGATGTTCTTTGTGTGAATGAAACAGAAAGGAAAGGGTGTGATACCACCCAGCATGGCACATATACGGCGTATTGGTCTGGGGTAAATAGTACCACCAGAGCCTGCAAGGGAGTTGGTGTAATACTATCTGCGCGAATGAATGAGTGTGTAAAAGACTTTGAATGTGTAAATGCTAGGCTCCTATGGATGAGAATGATAGTGGGACTTACTCGTGTCTTTATTATTGGGGTGTACGCCCCGGTCAATATGGTTACGGGTATGACACAGCAAGAGCAAGACGAAAGACAGGAGTTTTGGTAGAGTTTAAGATATATTTTGAGGAAATGTGAGGATAACGAAAGATTGATCTTGTTAGGGGATTTCAATGGATGGGTGGGAGTAAACGAGATGGATTTGAAGAGGTGTTAGGTGCATTCGGTGATGAGAGTGTGAATGAAAATGGAAAAGCACTGCTTGAGGTTTGTTTGGAGTGGAGCCTTTGTGTGACAAACACCATGTTTGATCACAAAAGGATACTTATGTATACGCGTGAGATGAAAAATGTTAGAAGAAGTATGATTGATTTTGTGATACTAGATGAACGATTGAGAAAGAATGTGTTGGATACAAGGGTGTATCGAGGGATCGGCATCCACACAGACCACTTCTTGGTGTTGAGCCAGATAAGTGGGCTATTTAAAGGATGGCGACACCGAGAGCATAATGAAAATAGAGTCTTGGAAAGAATACAAGTAGAAAATTTACAAGAGAAAGATGTGAAAGATGAATATAAACGAAGATTGATAGCAAGATTTGAGAGGTTCGATGGCATAAATGATATGGATGAATTGTGGCAGTCCTTTAAGTAAGAGGTAGTATGTGTAGCGTCTGAAGTATGTGGTGGAACAAGGATGTACAATCAGCTGTGTCAGAGAAGAAGAAAGCTTGGTTAGATTGGTTGGCTGTCAGAGCAAATGAAAGAATGGAAAAAGCAACGAGCGAGGACATAAATGAAGCAAGAGAGGAGTTTGTTAGGTCAAAAGAATAGTGAAAGAAATGGTCAAAAGAAAAAAGGAGGAAAATAAAGATGAGTTTGTTAGCAGATTATCTGACGATTTCCGGAGAAACATTAAGTTTTTCTGGAAATCCGTTCGTGCAGTTCGAGGAAAAACTCAATCCTCAGAATACACATCGATCAGAGACAAGAATGGAAGGATAGTGAAAGGTGAATCGTGCGTGCTGAAGAGATGGAAAGAGTATTTTGAAGGTTTATTTGAAAGAACGGCGATAGAGACACCGATCGATGAAATGAATGGTAACGATAGCAATGATGTAAGCGTTATTGGCGTGGATGAGATTGTGAAGGCACTGGGAAGTATGAAAGTAGGTAAGGCTGCAGGATATGATAGAATTACAGTTGAAATGCTGAAGGCTGGACAGGGCATCATAGTTGGTCAATTACAGCGGTTATATAACTTGTGCTGGAGCACCGGCCGAGTACCTAATGACTGGGCCACAGCTGTAGTTGTGCCTCTTTATAAAGGAAAAGGCTCGCAACAAGACTGCATAAACTATAGAGGCATTAGCCTTCTCAGCATTGTTGGCAAATTGTATGCAAAGGTACTGATTGAAAGAGTTATGGAAGTAACCGACAAGAAAATATGGGATGTACAAGCGGGATTCCGAAAGGGTATGGGATGTACGGATCAGGATTTTTCCTTGCGAAGCATTGCCGAAAAGTGTTTGGCCAAAGTTCAAAAGAACTATTGCGCATTCGTGGATTGGAAAAGGCTTACAATAAAGTGGTGAGGAATGAAATGTGATCGGTGCAGTCAATGAATGGGCTGGAAAGCAGCCTCATTCGAGCTCTGAAATTCCTTTATGAGGATTCTAGAGCTTGTGTGAGGATAAACGGGGCATACACTGACTGGTTTACCACCGAGAAAGGTGTTAGACAGGGATGTGTAGCGTCGCCGTGGCTGTTTAACCTCTTCATGGACAGTTGTTTGCAAGATTTAAAACGTAGTGACTGCGGATTAAGGATGAATGGGTTACTCGTCAAATGCCTCCTTTATGCTGATGATCAGATAATACTTGCATCTTCAGTGGAGGAGTTGCAGGAGATGGCAACAATCATGCATGGTGCGTTTGAGAGGAAAGGAATGAAAGTGAATGTAAGTAAAACGAAAGTTATGGTTTTTGAAAAGGAGGAATGCGTTACGGCTTGTAATGTTTTGATTGATGGACAGCGAGTGGAACAAGTGAATGAGTTTGTTTACTTAGGTACGTTGTTGTACAAGAGATGGTAAGAATGAAGAAGATATTGAAAGAAGAGTTAATGCAGGTAATAGTGTGAATGGAGCCCTGAAAGCGTTTATGAACAGTCAAAACGTGTCCAAAAAGGCACGTTTGGCTGTGCATAGAGGGGTGTTAGTGCCTACCCTTATGTATGGTAGTGAAAGTTGGGTATGGCTGAAGAAACTTGAAAGTAAAGTAAATGCTGTAGAAATGAGAGCACTGAGAAGTATGTGTGGTGTGTCTTTGACCGACAGAGTAAATAATTGTGTGATACGAGAGTGGTGTGGGGTAAAAGAAGATGTAGTGACATGCATCGAGAATGGCATGTTAAGATGGTTAGGGCACATGGAGAGGATGGATGACGCAATACTGACAAAGAAGATATATAAGGCAAGTGTAAATGGGACAGGACGAAGGGGAAGATCTGGGTGGACGTTCTCTGACCAGATTGGAGACATCCTAAAAAAAGGACAGGTCAGAAGTACCCTAAACAGAAGAGCATGCATGAGAAACTTGATGGAAGTGAATGAAGCAAGAGAGGTATGTCAGGATCGTTGCAAATGGCGTTCCGTAGTCTCTGCCTACCCCTCCGGGAAACAGGCGTGAGTCTATGTGTATATATGTATGTATTTTAAGCTTTATGGCTGGTCCAAATATCTACCCACCCAATTAATCTACCCACTTATTTGACTATTAGATATATTTATTTACCATATTTTTTTGTAGTTTATGTCAATTATGTATATTGGTACTAGAGAGCAATAGTATCCACGGATAAATCAAATATTGGAACGTTAATAATCTCGAGGTTAAATTAGTTAGCTTTATAACCATTTAATAATCTTAATATATAAAATCCTTGCGTTACTGACTGACTGACAGACACGCTACAGCCGAAACTATTGGGCGCAGGAAGCTGAAATTTGGCATGTATGTTCCTTGCGGACCGTAGGGGTGCACTAAGAAGGGATTTCCCGAAATTCCCACGGGATCGCCCAAAACGGGTAAAAAAAATGCATGCGTAGCTGCTGGCGTCCTCTAGTAGATTATACTACAAGACTTTTTGACCATATTAATTTGAATACCAGCTGGATTTATAAAGATAAACATTGGACCAAAATTTTTTATATATGAATGTATTGTCATGTTATAAATTATGTAGATAAAATGCTAATAACGTTGTCGGCTACATACTCATACTAACACACTACTTATGTATTTGTAACATTTTTGGATAAGAAGAAGTTTGAACTAGTTTGTTTCAATATAAATATAAATGAATAAGAATATTCAAAGCAGACGACCGTTTACCGATTATGTCAGCAACTTAACAATTCAGTATAATGTAATTATAGACTTTGTCCCTAACGAAACGCTGTCTGTGACACCTCGACTATACACGTCTCAACCGCGTTCTCCCTCATCGTAGATTTCCAGCCGAAAGGAGCCAATAAACCCCGTCCTTTGTTCTAATACTAACGACACTTAATTCACAAGATAAAGTGGTATTATCAAACTAGGATAAATATTAAGACATCTATCCTAGTTTGATAAGACCACTTTACAATAGTAAGCTATTACCAAAATGGCAATTAGTTTCCGTCCACAATGAACATTCACACAAAAGCAACTACTAAGTTGAATATAATTGTACCATTATCGAATGGTAATGAACCCTTTATGTTTTTTAATTCATTTGTACGTCAAGTGTAGTACATATTTTTTTAATAAATTCATTTTAAAGTTCAGAAAATCGTCCAAAAATATTAAGTATCGGTACTTAGGACCCTTTATTTCTAAAATCTTACATGTTTTAAACGACTTTTTTTAGATTAATCGCTAGTTTACAAGCTTTTCAAAAAGTAACAATTTAGAGCCAAAAAGTAAATAGATTTTTTTATTCGTAGAAAATTTCAAAAAAATCTCAAAGTTCGATATCTCAGAAACCGTTAATTTTGGACCCCTATTTGACGGGGTCAAATTGTTGCAAATGACCTCAAATATAACCTCTTTTAAGGAATAGATCGAATGACGAAACATCCTGTATATCGTAGAACTACCAAAATACTTGCTAACATAAAAATAAATATTCCATTTAGCACATCCGAAGTACCTAAGCCCGTTACATAAAGTCAAAGATAAAATATTTGCTATTAAAAGTCGCTCAGGTCTAAATACGTACATTGAACCGTTCACATCAATACCATTTTAATTCTCCAACGTGATGAATTAACATTTTTAATACATACAACTTTTAAAAGTCAGAGGGGCCCGGGGAAACTGGGGATCGAACCCGAGACCATCGTCTCGGTAGTCCGCTACGTACATTACTGGGCTCGTCGTAACTTCTAGTATAGACATATAATATGATATGCCATCTACCGGGCACATTGTCAAGCGAGCTATAGCTCGCTTGACAATGTGCCCGGTAGATGGCAATAGGCTCGCCCCCTATTACATTAGGACCGAAACATAACTGGCGAAGTATGTGTATGTAATACAACTCTGCTTACCCCTTCGGGGATAAGCCGTGAAGTAGCAGTTACCTGGCTTCGCCAGACAATACTGTCTAAAGTTTACTGGAAAAGCTTTAGGAAATATTCAATTAAACGTTTTAGAAGTTAACGTTTTACTTAAAATGTTGTTTAAAATTGGCTAACCTTCAGCGTTTGGTACACATTAACTTTGTTATAATCTTAATAAAATCAAACAAATTCTGTGATTAACTATAATTATGTCATTTATCTTGGTGTTATTTGTTGCTAGAATTAGATATTTCACTTTAGATCTGCCATAAAAAGTCCCTCCGCGACCACTACCGTGGCAAGCCTGTTGAAACTTAGGAGAATAACAGAGGTATTTATGCTGGATTTTTCAAGAAATACTGGATTTATTAAGAAATGAGTTAAATGGTTTCCCCGAGGAAGAGCGAAACCAAATAATTCTTCACGATTCAGCAAGATGGTGCTCCAGCCCATAACAGCAGAATCACTACTGCCTACATTAATAACCATTTTAATACCTGGATTGGTACAAACGGCACAATCAAATATCCTGCGAGATCACCAGATCTCACCCCAGATTTTTTTTGTGGGGATATGTAAAAAATCAAATTTACATTAAATCTTATGAGAATGTAAACGAGTTGAGAGTTGAAGTTCAGAATACGATTTATAACATTCACCACAACACGTTATTAAAGGTTACTAGAAATGAATTCGTTAGAAGAATAAATTTGTGTATCCAAGAAAATGGAGCCCATTTCGAGCAATTAATTAGTTAGTTTACCATTTTTGTAAATAATTAAATTAATTTAAGATTTCATTGTTTTCATTTCATTCAATTTATAAAGTTTGTTAAAGAGATTTCATCCCTATTGACCCTAATAATCGATGCAATAAAAGTACAGGGTGCAACTTTTACAGATTTTAGTCGGTTCGCTTAGGGCGGTTTCAAATTAGCGTATTTTTCTGCGCGTATACGGTCGTTTCTGCATACGCTTACACGGGCGCTACATTACGCGCGTCAAAATACCGGTCTCTCGTAAATGGGCATATATCGGCGTGTTCGCTCGGAACTGTAGTGACATCTTGTCAGTGTCAACATGGATTTTGACGGCTCACGCTTATACGAGCTTAGACGCGCGTCAACGCTCGTACGAGTTGTGCCTGTGTCAAAAGGCGAGCCTGTACGCGCCTACAGGCGCTTCCAAAAACGAGCTTATACGCGCGTATAAAACGCTAATCTGAAACCGCTCTTACCGTGTGTGGCAAGCGAATTTAGAAAAATCTTTGAATGCCGTTTTCTTTCTTATCAAAAATAAAGGAATGTTTTCTTTGAGTAAAATTTTCTATCTAAAGTATTAATCTAGTACTTCCCCTTCAGATGGCATTACAAAATTCCATCCTGTATATTACAAGAGGAGCAAGGTCCATAAATATTTATTAATTTAACAGTTTGTGCCCGATCTCGAGGGCACTTCGGAAAATCTCATCCCTTCCATTGGGAAGCCCCAAGAGACATAATTATATCTCTCAGCTTCTTGCGTCCAATAGTGCCGGCTGTGCGGCGTTTGTGAGTCAGTCAGTAACGCTGGAATTTTATACATGTCGGTGCCCTTGTGAATTCTGCGTAACAGTCTCGCCACTAAGCTATCGCTACCTAGTATATTGGCATAAGGTACGTAATTATTATTTAAATCAAATGCCAAATTCCAGGCCACGTCTGGGAAAGTTTTACTTAACTTTAATGGGCGAAAAGTCTCGTAAGCAGAGCGATTTCTAGGATAGCACCTCTTGTAGGCGGTAGATAGTTAATTTTCACTTGCCTGAACGCCAAAGTTAGACGTTTTAGGAACCTGCAAAACTAACGAAAAGTTATCAAGACCTTTCAGAGAAAAAGGCTGTAGCAGCTTTTTGAAATTGTGTAGTCTTATACAAACGTCGCTTGCCGTGGTAATAGATTATGTAATAGGGTAACTAACTGCAATGGAAATTAAAATATATTTCCTATAACAGAATCGTTTTGGACTGCAGAGTTCTATTGCTCCACGGTTCTGACTGATACATAATTTTTAATGAAATATTCTGTAATTTTTTTCTACCTAGAAAGCAGACCTCGGTACAACTACAAGTCGAAAGTCTTGGATGCAACTGAGATAAGGATAGGACGACGATGATGATTTCCTATAACAGACGTAAATATTATTTGTTACCCATATATATGATCAGTAGCAAAGCGCCATAAATAAAAACCGTATATTATTTTCATAGTTTAACGCTATCTACGAGTTGTCGGATGAACTACGTTCGTTGTGAGTGCGTTACATTATGCAAAACTAAAACAATAAAAGTTGAAAATTAGGAGAAAACTTGGGATACCCTTTTTCGTCGAAAATTGAAGACCATTGTTGACAAAAGTGTAAGTACTTATTTATTTGCTTGAAATCTTGCATGTACCTACTGTTAATGAATTAATAAAATTAATATATTTAGTATGTAGGTAACATATCAAATCTGTACAGTACTATTTATTTTTGCAAGTTTTGGAAGAAAGGTTTGTTAGGGTCGAAATCGACCCCTTGGGCAAAAATGATACTCTTCACACAAAGACGATCAGAGCAGACGATACGTTTCAGTTTAATTACTTCCATTAGAGACAACAATATCCAAAATTCATTATAATTGGTGATCTAAATATTTCTGGGCATATAGGAATGTGTTAAGTAAGCAACAATTGAATAAGTATAACAAAATGATAAGCATTGATGTAAGTTTCATTCTTTTCTCGGAAAACGTATGAGGCAGCCGCAGATTATTACGAACTTGTAATAATCATTATTACAACCTGTTATTTTGCTTTCTCTTTCTCTCTAATTAGTAACGTTATGTATACAACAAAACTAGCTCAATATGAAAGCAACTAATTTGCTATTCCATGTATTAGTTGATTTATTATCTTTGTCATAAAAATCAAATCAAATCAAATCAATCTTTATTGCAAACCAAGTGTATAAATAGGTCTTATGGTATGTTACATTAGTGTCAACTTAGTTGTCTTTTACAGACATTGCACATGGTACTTATCTCTAAATATACAAAAAAATAATTAACAAACATTTTAGACATCTTACACTTTCACTAAGACATAAAAATAAAATATACAACATAAAAATAAATAAGATTGACATTGTATTGTTTCATAATGTTAGGCAGGCAGTAAACAATGGAATTATTAATATTTTATAATAATGATTATTAATAACATTAATACCTACTACTTATATTATACATTAATATCTAAAATTTATTTTCAAAAAAATCTTTAGTTGAATAAAAGCATTTCTGGACTAAGAATTCTTTTAATTTTTTATTGAATGCTGGCAGTTTGCTCTCTTTTTTAATGTTTTTAGGTAAATGATTAAATATCTTGACTGCCATGTAATACGGGCTCTGGTTCAGCATTTTAATTCTAGATGGTGGTAAGTATAACCTATCTCTATGGCGTGTATTTATATTATGGGTATCTTTCACCTGTGGAAAATGTGACCTATTCTTGAATACAAATAAACTTATGTCATGTATATATATTGATGGTAGTGTCAACAAATCAAATTTAATGAAAAAGGGTCTGCAGCTTTCCTGGTTGTCTATTTGTGCAATTATTCTGACGCATTCTTTTTGAAGGACAAATACATCGTTAATATTTACACTATTCCCCCACAACATGATACCATATCTCAGCCATGAGTAAGCATAAGCATAGTATGCCGATAATGCTGCTTCAGCGTTTGTGCTGCATTTCAGTTGGAAAAGGGCATATGAAAATTTTGAGAGTTTTGATTTCACGTGTCCTATATGAGTCTTCCAGTTTATATGGGTATCTATATTTATGCCTAGTAAATTAAATGTTTCTACTGATTCTAGGGTTATATTTTGAAAAGTTGTGTCTATATTTAACGGTGGGGTTTTGTAAGATCTGAATTGAATGGTCTTTGTTTTATTATAATTGATTTCTAAGTTATGGTCGTTTAGCCAGTGTGTTACATTTTGAAGAGTTTCCTGAAGTATGGGTTCGGAGTTGTTAATTTTATTATATTTAATTAATATCGATATATCATCAGCAAATAAAACGGGTAATGCAACTTCTTTATTTAGAATCTTTGGTAAATCGTTTATATATAGTAGAAATAATACACATCCCAGCACGCTGCCTTGTGGTATTGAACACGACAGTTTTCTTGTTTGAGATCGTACTGTTTTTATTTCTTTTGTCACTATGTCATAATTTTCTATTTGCACTATTTGAGATCTGTTATCTAAATAAGACTTAAACCATGAGTAGGACGGGCCACGAATGCCTGAAACGTATAATTTGTTAAGTAGAATATTATATAGAACCTTATCATATGCTTTTGTCATGTCGAGTAAAATACCTAATACATGTTTTTTGTCATTTAGATGTTGGAGAGCCGTTTGCACATATTTATATACCGCTAGGGTGGTAGATCTCGACTTTCTAAATCCGTTTTGGCAATCATCTAGAATATTATATTTTTCTAAAAAGCTATATAATCTGTTGCACATTGCTTTTTCGAAGACTTTTGAGAACGTGGGTAATATGGCTATGGGTCTGTAATTGCTTGGGGTTTTTGTATCTCCTTTCTTATGTATCGGTTTCACCAATGAAATTTTAAGCTGATCCGGGACCTTTCCCTCTTTGAAGCTTTGATTGAGTAAAAAAGTTAAAGGAATTGAGAAGATTTCCGCATATTGTTTAAGCAATAGTGGCGGAATGTCGTCTATACCTCAACTGTGTTTATTTTTAATTGATCGAATTATATCTATTGTTTCTTTACGGTCCGCTGGCCGTAGGTACATGGAACACGTTGGAGGGTTTACTACTGGTCGTCCAACCACGCTACTTGTATCACTATTTTTAGAGTCTAAGCCAACGGTGGCGAAGTAATCATTGAATATGTTGGAGATTCTAGTAGGACACTCAATAGTCTCATTATTAATTTTTAGTGCTATATTTTTATGGGTCTTTTGTGTATATTTACCTGTTTTTTGATTTATAATATTCCACATAGTTTTTGTTTTATTATCTGAGCTTTTCATTTGTTTGATAAATTCATTCCTTTTGGAGATAACCACGCTTCGTTTAAGTGTTTGGCTATATTTCTTGTAGTATTTTTTGACAATATCATTTTTTGTTGTATTGAGAATAGTTTTTAATATTCTTTTGTGTTTACACGATATTTTTAGACCCCTTGTTAGCCAAAATTTCTTTGGTCTCATTTTTATTTTTATTTTTTGTATTGGTATATATTTATTTAGTAAATCTGTTATAATAGCAATGAAAATTTTATAATTGTAATCTATAATTTCGGTTTCATTTATAATTTCATGCCATTTTATATCGGTTAGAGACTTTTTGAATTCCAAAATTTTGTTATTCGTAAATATTCTTTTGTGGACATAGCACGTTTTTTTATTGTTAGAGCCTATACTCTCCGTATTAATGCCGATTCTAATAGCCTTATGGTCGGAGAGGCCATAGTCTTCCACATGATAATTGTTTATTAGAGGTTCATAATTTGTAAAAAGAAGATCTATACAAGTGGAAGACATACTCGTAACCCTAGTTGGCATGTTTATTAATTGTTTCAGGTTATGAGAGCTCATAAAGTCTATGAGCTCCTTTGATTGTTTATTTTTTTGTAATATATTTATGTTAAAGTCACCACCTATTATTAAGTATTTATGTATCTTATTTGTGTTTATCTTATACAAAAGCTTTTCTATCTGTTCATAAAATATGTTTATATTACGATCTGGCCTATATAACCCTATAATTATACAATTCATTTTTGGTATTTCTATTGCACTTATTTCTATTATAAATTCTTTGGAGAAATTATTTAGGTCTTTTCTCTCAATACATTCTATATTGTTTTTTACCATAGCACAGACGCCGCCTCCATTATGTGTTTCTCGGCAATAAATAGAAACAATTTTATAATCAGGCATCATAATAGAATCACAAAAATGTTTGTTCTTCCATATCTCTGAGAAGAACATTAAATCAATATTAGAATCTGATAGAAAATGTTCAATTAAATGAAGTTTATTACCTATACTTTGAATGTTTTGAAAAATTATATGTACTTTAGTATCGAAATGACTGACTAATATGTAATCCACTAGGAGTACCTGTTTGCTTAGAATTTGACTTTGAGGTGACATTTCCTTCTAATGCAATGGTTTCAGATAACCCATATTTTATCTCTATATGACTGTCATAGGATATTGAGTGCACGATTACAGATAGTTCCTGAAAAATTATATTTATGCCATAGTCAGTTATGGAACCATTATACTGTGAGAAGGTTTTAACATCGCATTCAAGGTTCATATTTGAGTCAAGAAGTGTAGCATATTTATGGGTTTGTACATCCATATATAACAAATTGTTGAAGGTTTCTACTCTACAGTTAAACCAAACAGAGTATTTATGGCTTCTATAGGTAGGTAAGCAGATTATTATATTTGTATTTTGAATAGTTTCTAGTGTTTTTCTTAGGCTAGAAATTACATCGAAGTAGTTGTTCGTTTTACGGAAGTCCTCGTCACCAATAAGGATAACACAATAGTCATTTTTAGAATAGTTTTCAAGTTTTGAATGCAGATTATTAATTAAATGTTTGGTACCACAACTGGGTGAGAGTTAGTGATAAATTTCCATGTCTTCGAAGTTTTGTTCTGCGATTTTTAAGATGTTATTTCTCTTATTTCCACTGATAATACATATTTTCTTTCTGGATAGTTTGTTATTATGTTCAATTTCATGTTTTTTTGGCATTATCTTACTTGTTG
This sequence comes from Euclidia mi, assembly GCA_944739405.2. Taxonomy (NCBI): domain Eukaryota; kingdom Metazoa; phylum Arthropoda; class Insecta; order Lepidoptera; family Erebidae; genus Euclidia; species Euclidia mi. The sequence continues at coordinate 86,972,229 of OX123186.2, read as the reverse complement.
TTTTGGCGTTATTTGTAGTAATCTGTGAATTTTCATATTCCTTTTCCATTTTCTTCTTAATTATCATAGGTGTTTCTAATTTCTGTTGTATTTTTTGAAAATTTTTGGTGCTTTTTTGTGGTGTAATTCGGTCTTTTTTTGGTGTAGCAATTACGCTAGAGATTCTTTTTGTAGCTTTTTGCAATAAGTTGTATTTATTTGTAAGGTTCGATACAGTTGTCTTAAGCTCGCAGTTTTCCAAAGAGAGATTGTTTATTTCTTCGTGTGCAGCATTTAATTCTAGCTTTAAGGTAGTAATTTGTTTCCTCAGGTCCTGAATTTCGCAATCCATCTCATTATCCGATATATCTGTTATGTATTTGGTGTTGCCATCTTTCGTTGAATCGTCTGAACTATAATCATCGATTGTTGTCACATCTGTCAAAGATTGAGTTCGGGTTTTGCGAAGAGTAATATTTTGTGAGAAATCCATGGCTTATGAATGAATATTTGATCAATGTTTCATCAATATTTGAAGGAATAATGTTTATGATTTGGAAAAAGAGCAAGGTCAGTATCGAGGATTTGAACCCTCGACCACAATCATTGCCCCGAATAAGTTCAAAAGTACAGAAGCGGTTACACCACTCGACCAAACTGATGCTCGTAAAATTCAGTTAAATTTACTATTCCTTTAGTAGCGTTCCTTGACAAACTGCAGATATGAGTCCAAAAGTCAATGGCTTTGTTTTAGCGTCGCTTTAGACAGACGGTTATAATTTTAAATCGTGGGTACACTGACACTTTACTGTTTGTTTTTTGTGAATATGAAAAACGTTTATATCTTATTTATTTGTTTTATTGGTTTAGTTATTTCGAATTTTCAGTTGTTTTTAGCACGTTCTTGTTTGTTATCGTAACACTGTATTTTATTATTGTAAGGTTTTGATAGTAAGTATTTACACTTGTCAAACTTGGTGCGCAAATCGGTAGAACTTTGTTATTTAGGTCTTTAGTCACTGGATAACGTTTGTACGTCACTATCACAATATATTTTCACTAATTACTGTGAGTTTTCACGTTGTTTATCGGTATAATATTTTTTAAAACAATTTATTTACGGAGCTAGATGTTTACGTTGGCGTAGTGTTGCCAGTTTTTTTCAAAAAAGAATCAACCAACAACTACCTGCCATAATTATAGCTCTTCACTATCTAATACATTTATTTTTAAATGGATATCGTACGCACCAGTTTGTTATAGTTACTAAATACAATTAGCATAATTAATAATTTTTTAATTTTTACCCTTGATCAGAACTAAATTACTATACCAAAATTCAGAGTAAGGAAGCCACAAACCAAATTTCCACCTAAATTTCTAGTAACACAAAACTCGAGTAGTCACCCAGTTCAGGTTGTTTGCCGAGACGAACGGTAAATCAAAACGGGGAGCGCTGCGGCTTATCACTAGGAACCACTGCTCAAATTTACTTACGACACAGCACTCATTTTTAGAACATCGATGTAGATTAATAACGCTTACGTGAGCTTTGAGAACACCATCACTGGCTTTGTAGCTCGTGTGTTTAAGACGCTTATAAATTATCTCAGTCCCAAGCTTAATTATATGTGCCGCTGTGGTTGCGTGTAGGCGACGTTTTAGCTGAATTTTGTTCGGTTTACATTTGATTATATTGTTTTAGTGTCATGATACCGTCAAATGTGTTTCAAGGTTAACTTATGTTTCTCGGTCAATTGCTTGCAGGTTTCTTTTTATTAATATAGAGTAGTAGTTTGCAAATAGTTGGCAATTTAACCGCAATGCGATTTATTTCTTCTTGTTTGTACAATCTTTAATTATCAAACAATAATATTTAGCGGGTCTTAGTCGCGATAATTTATTTATTTCAAGGCATAAATACCTCTGTTATCCTCCTACGTTTCTACCGGCTTGCAACGGTTGTGGTCGCGGAGGGGATCGCGACTAAGACCCGCTAAATAATATTGTATGATGTATACAAATCGCAAAAGTTTAAAATCGATTATCTTTAATTATGTTATGATGCCAATAAATACAATGTTATTTCATGTCACAATTTAATTGATATGGGTCAATATTCGTTAGTTGTCAAAGACGACCTTGTAAAATACTTATAAATAAGCCTAAGAAGATATTTATGATCGACCCAGAGTTAACAAGCAGCCTCTCATGCCTTAGAACATATCGATCCCGACTAACAAGCATCAAATTTCGTATTATTCCACTTCAAAATCGGTTCACCTTCCGTAAATTTATAACAAAATAATAAAAACGATTATAAAATCTTCAAAAAGATGTTGTTTGTCTTAGGATTAGAATACACTACAGGTTTCTTACAAATAGGATGCGAAATTCGCAGTGAAGATCGACCGGGAGCGTAGCGTCTCTTGTAATCCGGCTGCTCGGAGGTCGGGAATTGCGGATGGTATCTGATTAGACAATCTGTTGCCCACATGTTAGCTGTTTGTCTACTAAGCTTGATACTAATATGCTCCCCTCCGTCGAATCGGAGAAACCCAGTAGCCAAGCCATGTATCGGGCTGTTGGAGGACGGCGGGTAATGTGTGCCTGGCGGTAGACTGATCGATATCCAGACCATTTCCTTTTGCGTTGCCTAAAAAAAATCTAATGAAGAATGTATAGTAACTCGAGATTGTCATAAACTTACAGAACTATTAATGTTTTTATCTACACTTCTATAATAATGCTGAAGAGTTTGTTTGGGTGAACGCGCTAATCTTAGAAATACTGGTCCGATTTTTGTGTCTGATAGTCCACTTATCGAGAATAGTTATAGACTGTAATAAAACATTACACTATGACCCACGGGTGAGGAGCAGCAGCTCTAAATAAGGCATGTGTAAGCGTGGAATCAGCCAGTACTTATTAGTTTTTTACTTTTCTTATCGTTCAACCAAGCAAAGTATTGCAAGATCGATTACTGAAGATATTTCGGGTGATACACAAATTCTACACCTTCGACCTTACGGTAACCCACAGGCTATCCCGGCTGTACCCAAGACTTTCACCCCAGAGCACGGGGTCAGTCTTATTGATTCAGAAATTGTTGTTATCTGAAAATAGCTTGTGAAGGGCTTAGCGGAGCTGTCTTTGAGTTTAAAATTATTTTGAAAATGAAAAAGAATGTGGAAAGTAAATACGGCGTAGTGATCGCACGTTACTGTGCCAGTGAATGTATAAAAATGGAATAAAATCCTTTTTTATGGATTTTGAATCTTTATCTGTTGCGTGTTTTCTTATATAAATATAGAAATGTAAATACGCCAATACAGTGATATATTGCCATGATACAAAACAATGTTATATTTAAATAAAACTCAAGGCTACTATTTGTAAATACATAAAACGATACAACAAAGTCGTTCTGGACAATCTACACCATTAATATAATAATAATAATAATAACTAACCTCACTGCGTACCGCAGTCGCATGCTCGTTCTGTTTCAGGCCTTAGAACCAAGTATCAACGTTACGGCTCAACGATTATCGGATCACGGATGGGTAATAATGCCGTCGTGGATGTGGATGATATGGTTTGTAACGTAAGTATCCAGTGCAATGGTGAGGATGGGAGGTTATGGGTGCTTTGAAATGTGCTATTGGGGAATATCGGTACATGTCACCAACAATTAGGCCGCGCCTGCCCCGGTTGCCTATGCATAGGCGTAATATAGCGCTGGTAGGTGCCCTTGACTCGCTATTACCTACCTTGCTATTCTAGAGAATAGTGAGAATCTTGGTGATACGCACCCAATTTTGTACTGCGCCGCCGTAGCGGCTTGTCGTATGGCCGGTGTCAAGTTTCATGAACGTGATACTGGCATGCGACAAAGATCTGCTATCCCGGCGTGGCAGTACAGAATTGAACGGCGTATTGCTGAGACAAGGGCACGTATCGGTAAGCTAATCTGCTTTATATTTATTTACAGTTCTGGGAATACACGTCCCAGGGTCATGCGCTTTGTGCGCCGAGCTTTCTTGGGGACAGGTATCAGTCCTCATGACTATACATCTCGGCTCACGGAGCGCATTGACTTTCTAAAGCAGAAAGTCTATACATGGGCAAACCGGATACGCAGGTATAAAAAACGTGTGGACCGATATACCTTGAATCGTACATTTCAAAGGGACCAAAAGTGGGTTTATAGAAACTGGGACCGACCAGCCCAAAATGTGGCTAATGGGCAGCTGCCGGATACAGACGCCACATACAAATTTTGGCGTAGCATTTGGTCGGCGCCTATTGGCCACACTGAGGGTGGTTGGATGCGGGATGTTGAGCGGTCATGTGAACACATTCCAGAAATGGAAAACGTAGTCATTTCCAGCGAAGATGTTACAAGTGCAGTCCGTTCGTTATCAAATTGGAAAGCTCCAGGACCGGATGGACTGCACAATTTCTGGCTGAAATGGCTACGTAGTTCACACGGCTGCTTAGCATCCCAGTTTCAATCATCCCCAGAATCTGGTTCGATCCCAGATTTTATGACAACTGGAGTAACCCACTTGCTCCACAAGACAGGTAGAACCACAGAGCCCGGTAATTATAGACCGATTACATGTTTGCCATCGGTCTATAAACTTCTTATATCTATTCTGAATGCTAAAATATCAAAACATGTTAAACCGAATTCAATTATGTCAGACACTCAGAATGGATGTAGGAAGGGGGCTCGTGGTACTAAGGAGCTCCTCCTTATTCATATGACCATTATTCAGCAAGTTCGTCGTAACCGAAAGGATCTGGCGGCATGTTGGATAGATTACAAGAAAGCGTACGATTCTGTGCCTCATACGTGGCTTTTGAGGGTGTTGGAGTTGTATAAAATAAATACAACTCTACGCACCTTCTTAAAGTCATATATGGGGCAATGGAAAACGGTTCTTGGCTATCCAGGGTGCCGACGGATCCAGGGGAATGCCGAACTTGTGAAGATTGAGCGAGGTATCTTCCAGGGTGATAGTCTGAGTCCATTATGGTTTTGCTTAGTGCTGAATCCTCTCAGTACCTTGCTGGAGGGTTCAGGGCTAGGTTACAGGTTACAAAAAACTGGTCGGGTAGTGTCCCACTTGTTGTTCATGGATGACTTAAAACTGTTTGCCCACACCAACCCTCAATTTATAAGTTTACTAAAAATAACTAAGTTTTAGTAATTCTATCAACATGAAATTTGGTGTGGATAAATGTGCTGTGATTCATGTAAAGCAAGGAAAGATGGTGGAATCTAAAGGGGTTCAACTCTCAGACTCTTTTAACCTAAGATCACTTCTCCGAACCGACACCTACAAATACTTGGGTATGTCACAGGCTTTAAGTATTAATGAGGCTGACATGAAACAATCGTTGCAAGAGCGGTTGTTTGGCCGCCTGAAAAAGGTACTGAATAGTCTTTTATCAGGTGGCAATAAGGTTCGAGCTTGCAACGGTTGGGTCATGCCGGTTCTCATGTGGAGTACATGGCATACTCAAGTGGACTCAGACTGAACTGGACACCTTAGACCGAAAGGTCCGTACACTGCTGACGGCACACCGGATGCATCATCCACGCTCATCCGTAATGAGGTTGTATATTCCGCGGAAGTGTGGGGGTCATAGCTTTCTAAATGTCAAAACCCTCAAAATAATCTCTGAGGTTGCACAACCTCAGAGATTATTTTCTCAACGCAAACGTGGATGTGCATCGCGATGTTGTAGCAGTGAACGCCGGGTTTACCCCGCTCAGTCTTTCTTAGGACAGCTGGCGCAGACCTGTAGTACTAAGCACTGATGATCGCAGGCTTGTATGGCAGAGCAAGGAGCTTCATGGCAGGTTCTACCGCACCCTGCATGGGCCAGATGTAGACTTTTTAGCCTCGGTGAACTGGCTACGCTTCGGTGACCTTTTTGGGGAAACCGAAGGGTTTGTTTGTGCAATTGCTGATGAAGTTATCAAGACGAATAACTACCGGAAATATATTCTGAGGGATGGCACCACGGACGTTTGTCGTGCGTGTCACCAGCCTGGTGAATCCCTCAGACATATAGTTTCCGGCTGTTCGCGTCTTGCTAACGGCGAGTACTTGCACAGGCATAACCAAGTAGCCAGGATCATTCACCAGCAACTTGCTCTGAAATACAGGCTTGTAGATGTTGAGGTGCCGGACTACAGGTATGTGGCGGAACCTGTTCTGGAAAATGGTCATATCACATTGTACTGGGATCGATCTATCATCACAGACAGGCCCACAGATATAGATCTACATAGATAACGCAACTATCACGATTTGTATTGAAACCAAGCGTGCCGACTTTTTAATACCTACTGTGACGTTGCCTGTATCACGAAGTCGAAGCGATGCGCGACAGTATCGCTTGTGCGATATTCATCGTCTCCTAATACACAACGTCAGATCAAACGTCCGAAGCAAACGCGGCAACGTAATGTGAATAAAGTTTACTTAACGGTAAAACGGACGCGCGGGGACTGAAATTAGTGGCGACCAAGCTCGACGCTTGGTCGGAGTTCAGACACGCGAAGTGCATGCATTTGCGTTATCTATGTAGATCTATGTCTGTGGACAGGACTGTTGTAGCGAACAAACCTGATATTGTGGTGGTAGATCGATCAGAGCGCTGCGCAATAATTGTTGATGTTGCCATCCCTCATGACGAGAATCTCGTGAAGACTGAGAAAGATAAGCAGATTAAATATCTGGACTTGGCGCACGAGATTGTCGACATGTGGGATGTCGATTCAGCAATTATTGTGCCGATAATCGTCACAGTGAATGATCTTATAGCTAAGAGCCTCGACCACCATCTTAAGAGGCTCGCGTTGTATCCTTGGGTCAAGGGTCTGATACAGAAGGTGGTACTTTTGGACACGGCACGCATAGTGAGGCGGATCCTGTCTCTGGAGCCCTAACCACCAGTAGCTTGGACCCTGTTCCCGATACTGGTGGGTCCCCATAATGATTTTTATATTTTTAAACGTATTTTTATAATTGATATATTTAAAAATGTATTTATTTATTATGAGAATATATTAAAGATGAATGTGATAATAATAATAATATTTATTTATTTCAGGCAAACTGTCCCATAGTATTACAATGTAATAATCACACAAACAAATTATAAAGTATTAAGTAAAACAATTAAATATTAAATTAGACATACACATTGTTCATTTATCAATATACAAATTGCATTCAGGTCTAAGCATAAAAATTGTGCAGATTACACTCGATATAATATTATTCGAGATGTTTATTAGCCTTGTTCGAAAGAAAGCTCTAGTCCTCCTTAGAACAGCAAAGAAGTCTCCCACTCTGTGTTCAAAGAACATGCCCGACGCACTACACCGCTATGGTAGATTGACCATAGCCCGGAAAGCATTATTATATTGTACACGAAGAGAGTTGTTGGCTCTCTTCGTGTACTGATACCAAAGTTGGTTAGTGTAGAACGCCTGACAGTTAGCCATAAAAAGTGTTATTTTGACTTGTTTTGAGCAGTGCGTAAATCGCCTTGCAAGCATATTGCTTCTACATGCAATACTCCTTCTCTGACGTTCTAGTTCAGCATCATCTATCAGGTTATCATTTATAATATGTCCAAGATATTTAAAGCTATTAATGTTTAAATCAACGTTATTTAAACTGATGGGCAGGATATTTTCAGGGCCCTTACCATACTTGAACACCATTACTTTAGTTTTCTGAGTATTATACGTCAACTGATTTGTAGCTGCATATCGCTCACATATTTGCATAAGTACTCTCAGGCCATTGGCAGAAGGACTGAGCAGCACCATGTCATCCGCGTAGCTCAAGTTGTTTACGCTTACGCCACCAACGTTGCAGCCGACTCTGGTGCTACTCAGGTCCTCTATTAAGTTGTTAACGTATAAGTTAAATAGAACTGGAGACGTCAACCCGCCCTGTCTCACACCGCAAGTTAGTTTATAGGGTCTAGAGTAAGCATTATTTCACCTAACTTGATTAATTTGTTTATCGTACCAATATTCTAATATATCAACAATGCCAGGAGGTAAAAAAAATGATCTGACCAAGAAACATCGTTTAGAATTTTAATTCCTTGTATAATATTCAGAGCAGATTCTGTGACTAAACAATGATCTAACCAGTTGCATGTTCCGTGTGAATCACTCATATAGGTATAAGTGTTAGAGTACATACCGAGTATTTCTACGTCCGCACATATCCAATCTTGGTCTCTACAATATGCAAACAGCTCATTGCCGAATAAACTACTAGATCGTGAAACGTTCGCATTAAAATCACCCACGATCAATACACTTTCCACGACACTATTTTCAATAATTCCACTAATAACACCCATGCACTCTGTAAATAGCGGCAGGTTATCCGGATCCTCAGTAGGCATATACACCGACATGACAATAAAACTCCGGTCATCGTCGAGTTGTATACACAGCCGCCACGCGCGTCGAGCCCGTACTTATGGGTATCACCTTTGCGAATAGGGTTTTCCGCCATAGTATGGCTACACCGCCGTAGGGGCGGCCTTTAAGAACACCAGCAGACATATCAACCGTTGAGATGCCATGGTATGCATATTCTGGATGAATTTTATTAAGGTAGTCCAGATCGTCAGGTATAAGCCAGTGTTCTTGTAGAGCAATTATTTCGTGATGTTTACAGAGGTCTCTTATATAATCACAGGAACGCTTGACGGACCTGCAGTTAAATGAGGCAATGTTAATCTTAATTTCTGGCTTCCGATGAATATTTATTTTGCGCATACCGTCTATTTAGCGTATATCGTCTATATTTAACGCCGTATGGCCAGAAGTCCTCACTCAATAGATGATGTTCAAGTACTTATAATAATATACGTAATTCAAACAGCAGTCATAGTTTTTGCTCGAGATAACTGACAAATTGTATTTTTGTTACTACAATTATTTATTAGACCTTCGGGATAACAAAGTATTTATCTCTTGTTCACGCACTATATACTCAGCCGTAGAAAAAGAACAACAAATATAGGATCATCCGAACATATTTATGGAAGGTTTCGTAGTAAAAAGTGTTTCGCAGCGCCTAACCGCTTATTACTACAACAATAATATGTATAACTAGAGGACGCCAGCAGCTACGCCTGCATTTTTTTTAAATTTACCCGTTTTGGCCGATCCCGTGGGAATTTCGGGAAATCCCTTCTTAGTGCACCCCTCCTGTCCCCAAGAAACATATATGCCAAATTTCAGCTTCCTGCGCCCAATAGTTTCGGCTGTAGCGTGTCTTTCAGTCAGTCAGTAACGCAAGGATTTTATACAGGGTGTCACAAGACCCATCACAAAGCCGAAGTCTACTCGTTGTGGACATCATGCCAAGTCATACTAACCAAAAATAATACCTGGGAAACGATTGTTTTTTTAAATTGTCACATTTTTTGAACCGCAACTAAAAGCGCGCGCGTGCAAATCACGAAATACTTACTTATCCATGGGGTCATAGGGCATCTAAAGAACACATTGGCGGAGTAAATGCATCGACTTTGTACCTTATTAGAAAAATTCCATACTAACTTTGAGCCTCAATATCTCCTGAACCAGTAATTTCCCAGGTATGGTACTGAAGTAAAAAATGTTCGTAGTGATTGGTACAACATGGTATTTCAGTTTTTGTTAAGGGTCTTTCTACACCCTGTATATTAAGATATTAGTTCTAGAAAAGCAATTGCCATTTTCCTAGACAAATACGTTTTGTCTGAAATTGTAGGGGTTTTAAAAATGGTTAGCAAGAAGTAAATTATACGACGGCATGAATAACCGCATTGAAATATTTTTTTTATTAGACTTTTTAAAAATATATTTTTTTATTAGACTTTTTCGGCGTCGGGACGTGACGAGCCCACCGCCCACTGAGGGAGTTACTCTGACGAGTAGATACTCGTCATAGTATCTCTCCCAGTGCAAGCAGTCAACCGAAAGATGGCGGTCAAACCATCCGAACCTGGCGGAAGTAAATCCCAAGTTGCTAGATGGGCAGCAGCGTCCAGCACTAAAAACTTCCGCCACTGCGATCGCCAATACGCCTGCCAAGCGTGGCGATTATGGCAAATCTCTCCATAGATGAACCAGACCAATAAAAACCGGCCCCTAGTCCCCGGCGGCCCCGCAAGTCCTGGTTATGGTAGCGGCCATGGTTACGGCGGGGCAAGGGGTGCGAAGAATCTCCGGAAGAGATCGGGCTACCACCACCAACGACAATTGGCCCTGGCAACACTGAACACGCGCACACTGCGGACCGACGAGAAGATTGTCGAGCTGGAAGAAGAATTGAGCAAGTTGCGATGGGATATCATAGGCCTATCTGAAGTCCAAAGACAGGGGGAGGACTCGATAGTTTTCAATTCCGGCAACTTGCTGTTCTACCGGGATGGCGACCAACAGTCCCAAGGTGGTGTCGGGTTCATCGTCCACAAATCTCTCGTGACCAACGTGGTATATATCGGGAGTGTGTTGAGCAGGGTAGCGTACCTTACACTCAGAATATCCAAGCGGTATTCACTGAAGGTCATACAGGTATACGCTCCGACCTCGACGCACCCCGATAAGGAGGTGGAAGCCATGTACGAGGACATATTTCGGGCTATACATGGCTTCAAAACCCATTACACCGTGGTCATGGGAGATTTTAATGCGAAACTGGGCAAACGTGACGGTGATGAGCTGAGAGTGGGGCAATTTGGTTATTGGCATCGGAATTCCCGGGGTCACTTGCTGGTTAGCTTTATGGAGAAGGAAGGCCTCTATATGATGAATTCCTTCTTCAAGAAGCGAGAATGCCGCAAGTGGACCTGGGTAAGTCCAGACGGTGCCACCAAAAATGAGATCGACTTTCTCATGTCGACGAAGAGGCAGATATTTAATGATGTCTCCGTGATCAATTCACTTAAAGTGGGGAGCGATCACCGAATGGTAAGAGGCACATTGAATATCTGTACAAGCCTCGAACGGTCGAGGTTGATAAAGTCCACGCTCCGACCGGCACCGGTTCATATCCAAAACCCCGAGAGCTTTCAGCTCGAACTCAAGAACCGTTTCGAATGCCTGGGCAAATGCGTAGATGTGGACGAGTACAGTAACGGGTTCGTGGATGCTGTCCATACAACAGGGGCTTAATTTTTTAAGCTCCAGAAAAGCAAGAGAACCAGCAAGATCTCGGGTCCGACCCTCGAGCTGTTAGAGGAAAGGCGCAAGATGGTTCTGCTATCCTCCGACGACATGCCGAAATATCGGCACCACAACAGTCTCTGACTCGCGATCTCCGCCAATACAACACAAAATGTGTTTGTGAGGCGATCGAGCAGAATAAGGGATCCAAAGTGTTCCAGAGGGATCTGTCTGTTGGGCAGAGTCAGCTGACAAAGCTGAAGACGGAGGATGGCAGAATCGTATCGTCCTAGCCTGAGCTCTTGGAGGAGATCGAAAGGTTCTATGGACAGCTATACACGACAACGCAACAACCCGCAAGTACTCCAGCGTCAGACCCTAGAGCTGGATTGATCCGACACTATACCGAAGATATCCCGGACGTCAGCATGCACGAGATTAGTGTGGGAAGGCCTATGTCCAGCCTGTAGTGGATGTTTAAAAGTTGATATGATGAATATAATGTAAAAAGGCTTATTTATTTTATTAACTTGCCAATAGACATTCTTAGGATAAAGAAAAATAGAAAGAAAACATGTCTATTCATTAAAAATACCATAAGTTCGTGTTGTAGTCCGTGTGGTGACGGATTAAGAATACGAAATGTCACCACCCCATATCATCCCATGGGTGTCGTAAGAGCCGACAGAGGGAGCATATTATGCAGAGAACAATACTGCAAGAGAAGGAAAACTTGATAAAAACCCTATACCAACCCGTTTGGCCAGCGTGGTATAGTAGGCCAATTCCTCCTTTCAAAGGAGAGGCCTAGTCCAGCAGTGGACTATTAAGGCTGATGTGATGAAGTTCGTGTTGAACAGCGCGGCGTTTATTTCGTAAAGCTTTTCATGTGAACTTTCAAGACCTTTATGCTGGGTATTAATGAACCAATTTCACAAATTAAAATTTTAAAAAGCTTCGTACTCTATAGGTGGCTTTATAACATGTAAAAAGCTAGTTAAAGGTAGTTTCTTTATTCTGTTGATGAGTTACTGCTCCTAAAATGTTACATTAGTTAGATCCAGTCTTGATTTATTATGCACGGATGGTATAGTGGATTAAGTTTCGTTGAGTCTAGTAGGTTCGATCCCAGCATGGGAAAATATCGTTTTGATTCTGGATAAGTTTTGTGCCTGTAGGTTGAAAATACGTCGACAGTTTTAAAATAAAATAAATAATATTCATAAGAAGTAATATTACTTTGAATACCATTTTGGTAAAGCTACCGGTTTGTAAAAGGCATTCTATGAAATCAGGTACAAAAAAGTACTCCTTTTGACTGCGAGATGCGATGATGAAGATTCAAGCGACAGATAGTTCTCTTATACACCCTTATTTTTTAACGAGTACAAACACTTTAAGGACAGATTAGCGAAGACATTATTATTATTATAATTATGTGACGTAAGAATTTCATAATATTAATAAAGTGCAAAGTTATAATAATTTGTTTATTGTAGATAATCTCACTTAAATCATAGTCATATTTTACAATGCATTCACTAATTCATTGATAATATTCCATCCTGCTCATTCGCATTATCTCTCTCGCACTGATGATGTAGGTAACCTTAGACAATAAAATGAAAGAAAACAATAAGTGATGTAGTTACTTAATTAATTTTCTAAATTCTAACCTCTCCATCATACTTCATCCGGGCTCAGAACCGGCAAAATTTACCTTTTTACTACTAATTAAATACGTGTGTATGTCTGCACATTTGGCGTAGTGGTTTAAGCGGCGGCCTCACCGCTTGACACTGCGCCGAAGTGTTGTGGGTTCGATCCCCACACGAGACAACACTTTGTGTGATTCATGAATTGTTGTTTCGGGTCTGGGTGTTCATTGTGTCTGTTAGTTGTACGTTTGTAAAGTCCCCCGCGACACAGGATTTAGTCCTAATGCGGGAGTAGTCGTTTAATAAATAAATAAATAAATGTAATTAAAAAGCAAACAAATATCAAAATAAAATAAAGTATAAAAGAAAATAGTAATTTTAGTATATTTATGATGTTAGAATCATCTGCTATTTTCAAATAGTATTTCCTCATCATCACGTCAGCCTAGAGACGTCCACTGCTGGACATAGGCCTCCCCCAAGGTTCTCAACACAGACCGATTTTGAGCCGCCCGCATCAAATTATTATTTACGTAGGTAGGTAATTTTTACTTACAAGTATTTCAATTGTCCTTCGAAATCGCGTCGGGCAAACGTTAACAAACAATTAACTGTTGCGGCGAAAAAGGGATGTGCTTGCTTCTACTAACAATTTAACACTGCGGCGCGGGCGCAAAGGGACAGGGGGTGGCGAGTTTCGAGTTTGCCCGAATTTATCAATGGAGCAGTGCCGCGTAGGTACGCAAGCGAATAGAAAATTACTACTACATAGTATTTAGATATGCATTTACCAATTATTACGACTTTGTGGACAGTTTTAAGACTTTGTGTTTTTATTTTTTACATACACAAACATGTTAGTGTGGTTGCGATAATATTAGTCGTAAAATGATTGTTCCTATTGTTGATCAATTGTTACCAGCTATTACGCATATTATCAACTTTTCCCTCGACACAGGTGCGTTTCCGATGCTATGGCGGAAAGCTTTAGTAACTCCTTTGCCTAAGATCCCTAATCCTTCTCTCCCCAGCCACTTCCGCCCCATATCAATCCTTCCTTTTCTCTCCAAGGTGATTGAAGCTTGTGTCCACAGACAACTTTCAAAATTTGTCATTCACAATAATCTATTGAACCGATTTCAATCCGGATTCAGACCTGGACACAGCATAGTGACCGCTTTGTTGAAGGTGACTGGAGATGTTAGGGCGGGAATGGAAGACACCAAAGTTACGGTGCTAGCTCTGGTCGATTTCACGAACGCCTTCAACACGGTCAATCACGAAATCCTACTATCCATCCTCTCCAGTCTTCAGATCTCTCCAGAGGCGCTCGAATGGTTCTCCAATTATCTCGTGGGACGTCAGCAGTCGGTTCGCCATGATGACTCTTCATCATCATGGTGTAACCTTCAGTCTGGCGTTCCTCAAGGTGGCATTCTCTCTCCATTATTATTTTCTATTTTTATAAATCTCCTGACTCAGAATCTTCAGTGTGCGTATCACCTGTATGCTGACGACTTGCAGCTATATACACATGCAGGAGTAGACAACATCGCTTCAGCTATCGGTGAGGTAAATCAAGCTCTGTCTATTATACTTGATTGGTCAGAACGATTTGGTGTTGCTGTGAATCCCGCAAAATGCCAGGCTATTATCATAGGCAGTCAACGCAACATGAGCAAAGTTGATCTTTCAGCGCTTCCATCAGTCAAGTATAACCAGACAACAATACCCTTCAGCACGGTTGTTAAAAATCTTGGCTTATACATAGATAGTCACCTCAACTGGCGGGCTCAAGTTACTTCTGTTAGTCAAAGAGTGACAGGATGCTTACGTTCGTTGTACCGCTTAAAGAACTTCCTCCCTTCTAGCACTAAAGTAATGCTCATGCAGACTTTAATCTTCCCTATTATCGACTATGGTGATGTGTGATATTTCGACCTGAATGCAGACCTCCTCAACAAATTAGACCGGCTTCTTAATAACTGCATTCGATTCGTTTACAACCTTCGAAAATATGACCATGTCTCCGAATACCGCTCCCAACTCAAATGGCTAACTATTCGCCAACGCCGCAGTTTGCGTGCCCTTACTACTCTTTTCTCCTTTCTTAACTCTCCCTCTGTTCCTTTCTACCTAAATCCTTATCTACAATATTTATGCTCTATTCATGACAAACATTTACGTTCGTCTAATAATCGTCTCCTTTTATGTCCTTCCCATAGTTCTGGGCTTGTTAACTCTTCCTTCTTCGCCCAATCTGTCCTATTATGGAACGCACTCCCTGTTGAAATCAGGATGGCTAACAATCGGTACACTTTTAAACAAAAGGCTCGAGAATTTTTACTGAGCAAAATGGCAGAATAAATGCATATTTACTGTATTATTAACTTAAATCATTGACATTTTAGTACATATACATCGATGACTTATATATTATTATGTATATATTTATTTTATAATTATTGCAAGTAGTTATTCATATCGATGCCTTACGGCCAAAAGAGGCTAACCGCCACTTTACAAACTTTACAGGAGAGTAGTTTAAAGTTCAAAATAAGTGAAAAAAAATCATAGAAAATTTTCTGTACGTTCCAAAAGTTTCAAAATTTAACTATATAGTTTTTGATTAGGTCTCTACGAAATGACATTGTTAATTAAAACAAATCACACGCCTAACACTTTTTAGTGTCGCTTACCCTCAAATGGTCCTAATTATACTAACAGGAAAAAACGTCGTAAATGAAAACAACTCAATTAATGAGTTCCAACCCAAATGATTTAACTGCACCATTTATTTTATTTCTGTTGAAGAAAAAGAGCATACCTGTGCTTTTTCTGTTCATCTAGTGCAGCCAATATGACATAACCGGCTATTGTTAAATGGCAGAAGAACAAGGAAATTGTAATAAGTTAATTATGTATAAAAAATACAATAAGCTCTTTTATACAATGCGAAAGCACATTGTGATTAATTCTTATAAAATTATAAATACATATTTACATACATACATTAGACTTATATAAGTTTTTAAACAGGCTAACCGACTAACGTATGAATTAAAAAAAGAGAAATTGTCCTCAATCAGTCTTTATTTTAGAAAATTGAACAAAACAATAATTACTTTTGGTAAGTTAGTCTTTCATTATACATTCATGCTGACATTCTAGGTATGCCAAAAAATATAAACTTAAAATGTCGTATCTAAGGACCACTTTTAGGTATGACGGCGTTTGGTCCTCATCGTCCGTGGGCATGTCCGCGTCTACAGTTGCCGTAAATTGCCTCGCGACGTCCGTTGCTGGGGGAGTCCTTCACAGCAAAGAAACTACACAAAACAACCGTGTCCGATAAAGACATGCGTCAGGCGGAAGGTGAGGACACCATGGCGACCTCCAGCCACTCCACAAAGAGGGTTCTTACTATCAATTTTGCCGTGTATCCATTCATTCACACTCACCCATACATTCACTCAATCGATAAAACAATGATGTTGACACATGTTAAATCAGTTACGGTGGCAAATCTTGAGGCAGAATATCAATTTGCAAAAGAGGGACCGCCCAACGTGCGCTAATATATGTGCAAAACAAACGTGCAGTTTTTATTCTCTCACTCTCATAGTCCCATAGGCAATTCGACACAACAGAGTCATATCAGTCGCAGGATTAACTCTTGACTGTTACTGAGAATTCATTAAAAAATCCAATAATTCCTTGCTGGCCCAAAGTGGGATTCGCAACCTTGATTATGATTGTAAGCCAGGCCAGCCAACAAAAACTCTGTAGGCACTTATTTAACCATTCAGTATTGTCTGAACAAGATAGCAAAATAATGACCTAGTGAATCTGACCTTTAAAACTTAAAATAACTAATTAGAATACACAATTATAGATGAATATAAAAGTCTGTTAAAAGAATCTTACCGTTTTATTTTCTTCGAAAAACTTCGCGCCAAACTGACTCGCAAGCTCGGAGGTGCTTACGCCGCTGTGAATGTTCGCTGTGAAACGCTAACGACAATTTGTTCGAACGAAAGAGTGTGATAACCGACGCTTTTTGTCATTCATCTGTAAGCTAACCGCCAAACCTTTGATTTACCTTATTATCTAACCACCATACCAGAACTTTTTTTTGGGAGGGAATAAAAGGGTAAGCGACAATGTAAGGTGACAATAGTTTGGATGATTTATCCTAAGCGCCTTCGATGATTGATTTGGTGACTAGGGAAAATAAAAATAAGCGCCAAATAAAGTCACAGAAATGAGACCTAAATGTGATAAATGACATATATTTTGTCCAAAGAAACTGCCCTAATATCCTAACCGAAAGTTTGGAACACAAAGGTTCCAGTAAAATTTGATTAATGTATTTTTTACAAAAAAATATTTACAGCCCAAACTACTTAACGTTCAAGTAAAGAAAAAAATAATCAAAGCCAAAATTGCTTATATCACAGTTTTGAAATATTATTTTTATCCAACCACCATAATACAAAATACACCAAAAATAACTGTCGTTTATGACGAAAAACTTACTGTTAGAACCTCAATTCCTTTACCGCCTAAGCGACAAAAAGTTTGTCCTAGAGCCACGAAACTTAGACCATTAGACGCAGAAAAAAAAGCCGATTCTAACCATATATATAAGTCGATTTCGCAAAAAATGTCGCTTACCCCCTTTTGGCCGGAAGGCATCGATATATAATATATGTATTTGTACTTATATATACTTTATACATGTATACATATAATATGTATATATTTAAATATATATCTATAGTTTAAGTAGTTATTATGTAATATAATTAGTAATTATTGTGTAAATAATTAAAATATAATAATCATCATGCACCTACCAACAATTATCTCTGCACCACCCTAGGTTGACTGGTAGAGAATGCCTAAGGCTTTAAGTCCACCTATTGTACCACATTGTTTGTGTTGTGCAAAAAAGTTAAATAAATAAAAAATAAATTAGTCAAAGATACTTAGAGCACCGTTAAATTTTTTGTACTAATTAAAAAATAGTGGTGTATATTTGTGAACTATAATTTTAAACAACAAAAAATGTATCCTCCATATCTTCAGCTCAACTGAATTGCAATTACGCGAAATGGTGTTACCCTACATCCGTAAGCACCAAAGAGTAAGTATGTAACACATGTCATTAACTGTAGGGGAAGTCTTGCAAGCGCCATGTTCACGGATGTACTCCGTGAACATGGCGCTTGCAACAGTGCCGAAATATCGGTTACTCCAAACAAAGGTACGTGGTATATATCCCGAAAGACAATTTAAAATAAGTTTAAATGACCACGAAAGTTTAAATTTTCAAAAATATATTCTCAACGCAAACGCTAAGTGATTGTATTAGTATTATATATCAAATTATTGACAATTTAGTGAAGTATATGTTTTAAATATTTTTAAACCAGGTATAAAAACATTTACAAAAAAAAGTGTTGGTAATTTTTGTGATGCAATTTTCGGGCGTCGCACAGTGTTTTATGAAGACCATTTTTCGGACACCGTATTTTTATTAAAGAAGCTAATAGATATATTCAATAAAAAGAAATATTTCGTAACCCCATTAAGCTAACATCTCTAGTATTCTAGAAAAACTTTTTTGAAAATGTTCATATCTTAAACCGGATATTTAGAAAAAGAAATATTCCTCTTAAACTAAGCATAATACGCAATAATAATGTTAGAAGCACCGATAGCGTCTCTTTCACTCCACATTTTACAGTCAAAATGAACCTGATAACTAAACTAGATTCAAATTAAAGCGAGATTTTTGATATTTAGTTTTTCTTACTTTTCCCGAAGATTCTACCATATGTGGAAAAGTTATTTATACAGAAATGATGCTCTTTACTTTCCTCATATACATAATAAATTTCAGACCCGAAATCCATGGAATCTAGAAGTTATTCCAAATTAACTGTTTTTGCTAGGGTTTTCACATTCATTACCTGTATTTTAATGATTAAATTTTTATTCGATATTGATTTTTTACAACATATTATTTATTTATAAAATCTATTTTATAGGGTTCTGTAGTTAAAATGAAAGAAAATATATATCGAGTTTTATTTCCCTTTAAACTAATATCTTGCAAAGCAAGCGCAAATACAACTTTGCATTGAACGCTGTCGCTATTAATATGAAATTATTTGAAATCCTTCAAAGTTCAGAGCATAAGATTTCATAGATATAACATTTTCTGTTGTTTTTTGGATTTTAGTTATATCAATAGTAAAACTTAAACATTACAAACAGTACATATTTTCTTAGTTGTAAAGCACCACAAATTCTTCTGGTTCATAACTTTCATCGTCATGAGTGCTGGTAAACTCTTTCAGCGATTTCGGGTTAGGTACCTACAGGTTTCAATAATGCAATTGCGGCTGCAGGCAAAGGAATTTTACATTGCTTTTTTTGACGTTGGAGCAGCTGTGCATGAGAGATATGCTGATGATATGATGCAATTCGTTTATATGTACAAGAGGCAATTTTTTCGATGTTAGTTTCTTAGGAAAAGTTGGTCAAAATCATGGGCAGATTGACATCAAAAAATTTGGCTAGTGACTAAAATTTTATCTTGTATAAGTAAAGTTATTTTTTTATCTTTATTCATCAAAGTAAGATTATAAAGTAAATAAATATTTGTATCGTTTTATAAGATAATCCAAACTACTGTGTTTATGTATCAACAAAAGGCCAGGTTTTTTTTTTATTTTGACAAAACAATATCAGATCCGGATCAAAATTATTATCACAGAGTTTGACAACCCTGACGACGTAAAATCCGATTAAAACTTGAAAAGATTGTAGTTTCTAGATTCCATAAAATTGGGATGTAAAATTTATGTGGTGTGTAGGGTAAGTAAAGAAGATAATTTCAGTTTATATCAAGAACCCCAACACGGCGGAATTTGGGAGAAAAACAGGAAAAACCAAAAATTCAAAAACTCGCATAAGTTTGGATTTAACAAAGCTACGAGATTCACTTGTATTCTAACATAAGCAGCATAAAAAACGCCATCGCTGCTTCTAACATCATTATTGCGTACTGTGCTTAGTTTGGACGCCACAACCTTTTTCCTAAATTTCGAGATGAAAAATATAAAGATTTTTTTTTTTAATTAGACCCCCTTTTTTAATGGGGATACGAAACATTTCTTATTATTGAATAAATCTATTAGCTTCTTTAATAAAAAGACGGTGTCCGAAAAATAGTCTTCATAAAAGACTGTGCGTTGGCCGCTAGCCGTCCTCCATATTTTAAATGATTATATGTAAGTATTTATTAATTACTTTACTAAATATAGATAAGTTTCTCACAAAGTTGCCTTAGAATCCATTGTTAATTAGACATTTCGTATTGTTTTTGTTATAAATAGGTATAAATATGTTTTTTGAGTGATAAATGTTTTCCGTCGGATCGTCAAAATGGCGCAAATTTTTCGCTGCTATGAATAAATGGTTATTGTTAAGTGATATCGGTAACCTGTGCTAAATTAGTGTATATAATCGTCGCGTCGTCTACCCGTGTATAGTATTAGAGCAGTTAGAAAGTGAATTTCGTGAATAATTTATGTGTATTGTGGAAAAATGTTTCACATGGTCTAAGAAAAATCAAAGTGACCTGCATTTATAATTTTTTTCCGACATGAAAATGTTAAAGGTAAGCTATTTTAATATAATTATCATATAGAGTAACTTCTGTATACGGTTTAAAATTTACGTCATATAATTGCACCAAACGCGAGAAAATTAAAGTTATATAACCTAGGATCTTATAAACATTACATCCTCAAAATGGCTGGACACTACTGGAGAAAATGCATTTTGGAGCGGTGCATGCGAGGGGTTAATATTTACACGGATCCACGGGTTTCGTGCTTTTATTGGAACTTTAGACGTATTTGATTTCTGAATTTTGAATCGTTTCATTTTGTTTATTCATTATCATCGTTTGTTTTCAAGATATTCACCATCGCCATCGACTGTCTCAATCAAAACAATTTTTTTTTAACGAAGAACCTGTGATACCTGTGGTGTTGCTGGAGTCCATGGGCGGCGGTAATAGCTTACCATCAGGCGATCCGTCTATCTTCATCTTAAAACTTGGTCTTCTGTCCTCGAATCCGTTCGGTGTAAATCTGACAAACAGTGAGTTTGATCAATGAAGACATTATTTCAGAAATGTTTGTTCTATAAGAACCCCTCCTAAAACGGGACCTAAGTTCTATTGATTAGCTGTTTAAGTAACCCATAGACGACGTATTTACTGCGGAATTATACGGTGGTAAGGCAGTATTTATTATTTCCACTCGGCCAAACAGACTACCGAACAGACGTTAAAAAGGCTTAATAAATCTCAGACCAGTGCTGATATGCACCCGGGCTGTAGGAGTATCTCGGCAATGTGCCAACAGGCTTGTATGCCAAAAGCGCAATAGAGCTAAATAAATAATGAAGATGATTGTTGTTCGTTTATATACCTTCGCTCGTAATACTGACACTATCACGATTGTGACTTAAATATTTAGGTTTGAGCTGTGATTGCAAGTACTTTCTCAATTTCTTAGTACCCTTTCTGCCTTCAGAAGAATTTGTTACTCACAATGGATTCGCAAACGCTGGGACAGACAGAAGTGGTGTGTGTGATTTTGTTCTACCTTCTAAAACCTCCGCGGTGTGCATCGACGTCTTGTAGCCATGAGGCGATGAGAATTGCGGTTAATATAATATTTTATCGCGTCCCCACCGAAACTACCTGAGTTTTAACTTGACTGATGAGGTAAAAAAGAAATTATGAAATTGGCTCGCATGTCAATACAAACTAAGTTTCCTTGCATTAACAAACCCTCTCCACACGATACCTCAACTCATATAATTGGAACCCTCAAACTGCACGGCGCGTCGTAAACAAACTTCTGTGTAGGTTTAGTATACCGTCTTAGTAGGTATTACCCACATAGTGAAAGGGCATAGGGTATTTAATTCGGTCGCGTACTGAATACGAACTACACAAATAAACCGAGTGACGTTGTTTTTAATTAATTACCCCTGAGAGTGAATCACGATAAAAACAGGTCAAACAGGTAAACTTAAAGAAATTTCGAGTCAAAAATAAATATTTTCTTACGATTTCCAGTTGGAAAGAGATGGATGATGGCATTTTATCTCTATGGGGGTTATTAATATCTATCATCATATTTAGAATGTATGCTAACAATTTTTGTGTTGTAATTTATATTAATCAAAAATTTACAAACATAATAGGTATAAGACTTTTGATTAATATAAATTATAAATAAGTCCGGATGCTGTATTTAAATACGAGTATATATATTTGAATATAATTACAAATACGTATATTAAAAAATCTTGTGTTACTGACTGACAGACAACGCACAGCCGAAACTACTGAGTGAAGCTGAAATTTGACATGTTTGTTTCTTGGGAACCGTAGGGGTGCACTAAGAAGGAGTTTTTCGAATTTCCCACAGGACCAGTAAGAAACGGTCAAATTAAATTAAAATGTGCGAGCGTAGCTGCGGGCAACCTCTATTAATTATATATAGTTATTGCCAGAAACTTTCCTTAGATGGTAATTAGTGACAGATGCTTTAAAATTCTCAAAAGTATGGTTTGAGTTTACTGAAAATTGAGGTTGACGCTATGTATTTAACCCATTTCAGAGTAGAAAAAGTGTGTAGATCAAAATGCTGCAGATGGTCTTAGTTAAACTCACGGCCCAAACTATTGACTTCACGATATTACTTGCGGAATGAATGTTGATTGTCTTTCAGTCTCGTGTCCTGAGAGAAGATGGAAAGACGTCGGTGCCCATCTTTAGTTACTTTATAAAATTATATTAATTGCATGAATTCATAGGATTTTCTTTTTGATATAAAATATACAATAAATGACTGCCTCCGTGGTCCAGTGGATAGCGTATGCGACTGCTGATCGGAGGTCTCGGGTTCGATCCGCGGGGCGGGCAAAAGTGTTACTGTAGCACGGAGTCTGGTGATGTGCCCGGTAACGGCAATAGGCTCACCCCTATTACGTGAGACCTAAAAACTCATGGCGAAATGTGGGTGTAATATTAAACCTCTGCCTACCCCTTCGGGGATACGGCGATTTATAGGCGTGAGCCTATAAAAATATAAATAAAATAAAGAAAACAAATCCTTATGATAAATAATCCAGTCGTATGTCTACTGATATATTAATGATTAGATATCTGAATCACGGCCTTAATAAGATCAGACAGCGGACCCTGGTCTCCAAGTCATGTTTCGCAACTGGATAAAACTTTCATTTTAAAATGGGTCTATTAGTCATAATCAGCACCATTGTCATGTTCCGAATCAGTGCCGTAACTAGCCTTTTATGCACCCGGTGCAAGCTTTCAAAACTGCGCCCCTGAAAAATGCTCTAACCAGGCTCTGAAAATAAAATGGACAAATGTGAATACAAATAAATCTATCTATTTATTGTTTACCAAAGTATATAAGTACCTACTTAGTATATTTCTTTAAGATAAACATTGTTTATTCAAAAATATTTGCTCGAATACAGAAATGAAACAAAGTACTCGATAGTAATCCAAGGACAGCCTTGGGTTACTATCGAGTACTTACTTTAAGATTACTTAAAGATTTACTTTCCGCGCTTTTCTCATTGCGAAGTCCTTGATTACATTTTTATATGACAGGAGCCGTGCTATGTCGCGTTCAATCGAAATTGCTAGGCCAGACAATCTTTCATGACCCATCGTCGCGCGCAGGTACGTTTTTATTAATTTGAGCTTACTGAACGATCTCTCGCAAAAAGCTACAGTCACTGGCATCGTTAAAAATATCTTTATAACGACTACTACATTGGGAAACATTTCCTTTAAATTCAGTTCCACTATAGCTTTGAGAAGACCTATACTTGACTGACATTCACAATTATCCAATAATGTAGTCGCTTCAACTTGACTCTTCAAAGTTTCTATTTCGGACCAAAATTCTGTGGCATTTATGTCTGCAGAATATTTGATACTCAAATCAGCTGCATATTTTTTTAGTTCTTCAATCGAATATGTAGTAATGTGTTTTAAGGTCATAAAACCGAAAGAGTTTCGTATGTCGCGTAGTTTTTCGAATCGCCATTTTAATTCAGAAATGATTGTATCTATTGCTTCATTTATCTGAATTTTGAAACTTTCTTGCTGAGTAATGTCATAGCCGGTGTCTGAACTTTCACTTAAATCGTTTCTTTTTACTCGCTTTCGTCGCTTTTCAGGAAAATTGTCTTCAATGCCACATTGTTCACAAATCCTTTTTGCCTTTTCGAAAACAATGTCTACAGTCTCGCGAATATTTTGTATCTGGTTTGTTAGTCCCTTGATTAATTCAGAAGCTTTGTCGATAGTCATAGTTTTAGACTGTAGAGCTACATTCACTTTGTGAACAGATTCCAAAATTTTATCCCAAATTTGGAGAGTACATATGAATTTATAATTAATTTGGTCCATTATGCTTTTAGCTGTAGAGATTGTTTCCGCATTGTAATCATTGGTAGTTTGAATCTTTAGCATACACTAGATTTGGGGTATTTGCGAGTTCAAAGCTTTGACGGCCCTAGCTTTAGAGGCCCATCTAGTGTCGGCGTGATTTTTCAAAGAAATATTTAAGTGTTTCATTAAAGTTTCCCATCTGACCGTTGAACTCGAAAAAAACACAAATATTTTCTGGATTATTCCAAAAAATGTGATCATGTCAGGTGTGACACTAGCAGCGTGTACGCCAGATAAATTCAAAGAATGCGCTGCACACGGCACATAATCAGCATTTTCATTAATTTGTTTTATTTTGGCTTGGACTCCGTTATATTTACCGGCCATACCATTGTCGTAGCCTTGGCCACGAAGATCTTGAATATTCAATCCATCAACTTCTAATTTCTCTAAAATCTCTTTCGACAATCCCTCGCCTGCTTTTCATGAGTCTGGATGAAATCTATGAACCATTCTTCGATTGTAACTTTCTGCTCGGATACTTTTACGAATCTCAATATTTGTGACATCTGTTCTTTATGCGATACGTCTGGCGTACAATCAAAAAGTATGGAAAAGTATTTTGCCGCACGAACATCGTCTAAAATTTGTTTTTTGACCTCAGGGGCAAGAATATCTACAAGCTCGTTTTGAATATAAGGCGTAAAATATTAAATATTTCCTTTATGAAGCGATTCAATATGCGCTCTAAGTTCAGGGTCGAATTTTGAAATCATATCCACGGCACTTAAGAAAACTCCAGATCCTGATTCTCCAATACGCTCATGAGAGCCTCTGAGCGGTAAATTATTTTCCGCGCAAAACAAAAGTATGTTGGTACACACTTTTAAAATATGTCTCTACTTATTTGTTTCTTGATCAATAGCCTTTTGTAAGGATGCATCTATTGTGGTCTTACTTTTTATTTTCTGTTCAAGCATTTTCCACTCAATACAATTTTCTCTATGAAATGTAGTTTTCGTGCTCAGGAATACGTGGACTTAAATGACGCCAATCATAAAATTCTTTTTGTGCATCAGCCAGTGCCGGCATTATTTGCTTAGACGAGGAAGAACCGAAAAGTATACATGGGAAACAAAATATTGCATCTCTTTTTTTACTGTAAATCAACCAAGACGGCCAAGACCTGGCTACCATCTCGCCATTGCTCATTTTTTTTGTAAAGCAATGTATATGAAATTTTCGTCCTGCGTCTTCAGTTGAAGAAATATTTTGACTAACTTTTCCTTGATCAGGACCTTTTTCGACAAGGAAACAACGAATGTGGTCAGTTAATGGTAACCATGAAACAGGATCGTTTTTGTCTAACTGGATCTTATCAGTAGCAGCTGCTTTTTCAATTTGAATTTCAGAACTTGGACTGGTGGTGATGGGTAAGGTCAAGTCTTGCTGGGATGGGTTGACTGGGTTGTCTTCTTTATATTTTATCTTTAAATTGTTTCCAGATTTAGTTCCAGACATACCAGGGAGGGCCAAAACGTCATCATTGGACACATCTTCCTGACTGTTTTCTTGTTGTGTGACTGTTCACTTTCGTAAGGTATTTCCCATTTTTTTTGCTTCCATCTCTCTAACGCGTTTTCTCTTACGAAATTCAGAACCGGATGGACGTTTTTGTGACATGTTGTTTGTTATAGCTTGCGTCCTTAGCTTACGGTAACCGACAGGTAATATTTCTGAAAAAAGAATCGCCAATCACGCCTAGTCTAGTAGGTATATAATATATGTAGTTCGGAAAACTTCGTGTTTCGGCTATCTTACTAGCCAATTTT
Organism: Euclidia mi; assembly: GCA_944739405.2. Classification (NCBI taxonomy): domain Eukaryota; kingdom Metazoa; phylum Arthropoda; class Insecta; order Lepidoptera; family Erebidae; genus Euclidia; species Euclidia mi. The sequence goes on along the minus strand of OX123186.2, from coordinate 86,946,021 downwards.
TCGTTATTTTTTTATTGTTTATTAATGAGGGATTTTCAGACAGCAAATTAAAAAATAAAAAATATAGTTCAAGGATTGATCAAGAGGTGACATGTATGTCAAAAGCAAATATACGCTTTACGTAAAAGCCGAAAAAGTAATATATGTATATGTCGTTCAATCAATAAATCTTTATTTTTGACATACCAAACGCATAGGGCACCATCTCTATAAGATTTTATATTCTCTTTTTTTTAAATTTTCTATCTGAAAATTCCTCATTAGTACTTGACTTCATTTTGCCTGATGGACCTTAAACCTTTAAATACAATTTTCTAACTTACCCAAACGAGTTTATCAACGAACAACAAATCAACAATAACCTTATTCACTCTCACACACAATTTTACTTTAAATTAATATCATTTTATACGAATAATGACAATAGTTGACAAAAAAATCAATAACTATAACCTCTGCTACGGTCGGCTATCTGAATGCGTAATTCGCGATGTATCGGGGAATCCCCGAACATTGGGACGGGCGGCGCGGCGCGGCAGGATCGATGCGTTCAGATATTAATGAATATTGGATGCGTTCTTAAAAGGACAAGTTTACATAGTAACTATTTAGTAATCTTTAGTTTAGCTCTGTCATGTGTTTTACTTGTTATTATGTTTTATTTTTATAAAAGAGAAAAATATTTTTATTGGAGATTTATTTTGTTGTGAGATATCATTGAAAATAACGGTATAAGTAGGTACTTTGGCTTGTGTATGTCATATTGCCAGCAAGACTTAAGGTGGATTGGATATACATTTGTCTGATGTATCGTGACGTGACGACTGACGCGTCAGAACTGTATCGGTTCCATACATAAACCATCACAACACGTTACGCACTAGTGTGAACGTTACCATACTAAATGTATGAAACCGATAATCCACCTTTACATGTGTTGTTGTTTCAAGATTGCTTGAAAAATGCGATATAGATATAACTATAGATAGTGCAGTAGGGCGCGTCTACACCATGTTCGCAATAAAACAAAATGTCTAAACTAGCTACCATGCATGAGATAAAACTAGATACTAGTCTGGTCATTTCTGCGCCCCTCCAGGGTCTGCGCCCTGTGCCTGGGCACTGCTCGCACCGCCCTAGTTACGGCACTGTTCCGAATACGAACTTATATACGAAGAGCAAATCACCAATTTTCTTGGTTATTGGTCTTTCGTTCATTCGCACCACGTCCTGTTTGCACTAATGGCACAGAATAGATAGTACTAACGTACTAATGGTGTGTCTAACTAAAATATAAAATACCGTTGATAAAACATTTCTTTCAGTTTTGATACTAAACCTAAATTAATAAAACTTACTTTCAACACTCAATTTACAAAAAAAAATAGGGTGATAAAAAAAGTTACAGAGAATTCAAGAATTTCTCTCATTCCCGCCAAGCATAGTGCCAAGGCTTAGTGCTTGAAAAGTGTTGGTTATCTCAACAATTAGGCTTGACACATCCCCTCTGGGAAACATGCTCACGTAACTTCACTCTGTATCTATTTCTCACAGTGTTTTCTTTTTGTTCGAAGTATTTTTCATTACACTAGAGACTTTGTTGGTGTAAGAGATGGCCATAAAAACTGGCGTATAAATTATAATACGAAGACAAATACTTTGTTGTTTGGCAAGAGAGCGATGTCGTATATTTAGCTAATATTAATTGATAACATTAAATAAAACTATTTTAAACACGTCAATTATCGCTTGTCCCGTGCCTCGGAGAGCACATTAGGCCGTCGGTCCCGGTTCTCATGAAGATTGATTATAGGGCGTCAGTACGTTCTAAATAAACTGAAACTAATCTAAACCGAGGAATATCGCTATCCCTTCGGTTGCGAAGATCAGATAGGCAGTCGCTCTGTGGAAAAGCTAATATTCAGCCAAATCCGGTTAGACTAGTAAGCGAACCCCAGGTTGAAACTAGGATAACGCTAGGGGAGTGATACTTAGATTTAAACACGTGTGATGCCATACACAGCTTATGCCCGGGTTAAACACCTCGCTGACCGGTTTATTTGCTTACATAAGGTATTTTAAACTCAGCCGAGGTTTTATACACATTTTCTCTTCAGGAATAAAATTCATAATATGTGGAATACCTACTGTCATCAATTATTAGCTGTGGTTCCCCTCGTAAGTTAAACCCTCCTTAAAACTGCTACAGGAGTTGTGTAGATGCAAATTATTCTGAATAGCGGTAGGTATATAAAATTAGGTCAAACTACTACAATCATATCAAAGGAACACAATTTTACAGAAAGCTAATTACACCTCCAAGTTTTTAATATTTTCTTATTTTTTAACTAAAAAGGCTGTATCAACCTTCGTCCTGTCCCGTACCTTCCTTATTAAATCATCAGCCTGTAACAGTCCACTGCTGGACTAGGCCTCTCCTTTGAACGGAGGAATTGGCCTACTATACCACGCTGGCCAAACGGGTTGGTATAGGGTTTGTATCAAGTTTTCCTTCTCTTGCAGTGTTGTTCTCCGCATAATATGCTCCCTCTGTTGGCTCTTACGAAACTCATGGGATGATATAGGGTGGTGACATTTCGTATTCTTAATCCGTCACCACACGGACCACCACACCTTCCATATTTACGAAGTTCAAAAATCTAAAAAGGTTCAGTACCGAGTTAAGTACGTACTTATACGTGTATCTGTCGAGACGATACCTAATAAATACATGATAATGGACAAATACTGTCCATTACACTCCCCAAGTTTATCTTGTTGAATGAATTTGCTGGGAGAATACCCTTTTTATTTCCTCCTGTATAGAGATAATTATATATTTTTTTAGATAAAAGCTGGACACTCTGATTGACTGCGTCCTCCGTAAAAATTTACCTCGAAACACATGGTTTATAGCCAGTATGGTAATAGATAAGTTAATGTTACAACGCGGTTGTTTCTGCTGGGAACATTTGTAAGGTTTTTTGTTTGGTGGTTGTAAATCATTTGCAGGCCAAGGTTTATTCCATCCATAAGATCCAAAATATACCTAAGCAGCATTTATTTATACCGTATTAATTTTAATAATTACATGTTTTTCATACAATGCTTACAGTTGGTAGGAACGAATATTAGATTAAAGTTTGCAACTCTTTAGATTTATTGCCTGCTTTTTCTCATGAAGGTTATTTTTGACCAAACATTTCTATATTTTCCATGTTCATTTGCCTTGTGTCTATTCTGTCAGGCAGAAGCCTCTTCTCGTAATGATACGAAAGGATTAGATCATACTTCATTGGGGTAGCTGAATGCGGGCTGGCGGATTTCACTTGTCTTGCGACAATTACATGGAGAACTCTGCGGTTATAATAAGACAAGATTCCTTATGATGACTTTTCTTTAACTTTTAAGAAGCAATAACTAATCATATAATTTCTTTACATTCAAATGTTAGTACATTTGAGAGCGAGACTCATTGCGTAGCAGTCTATTTAATTAGTCTGCCCACTATCGCTGACTTTTCAATGCTCAGTTATATCCAATACTATTTTAATGTGTTATATCTCTATTATATAAGGAAAAGTTATAAGGCAGCGATAACTAGTGGAGATACGAAGGGACTGCCGTGCCGAGGGTATCGGGTTCGAATCCACGACGCAAAAAGATGACTTTTCGAAGTTAAGTGCGAATTAAATTATTAATTATCGCTTGAAGATCTTTGGCAGTCATTACGGGGAGTCAGTTCCCTCAAATAAATGTATACTGGTCTAAACCATGGAATATCGCTATCTCTTTGGGTTGCGAAGGTCAGATGGCAGTCGCTCTGTGGAAAAGTTGATATTCTGTCATATCTGGTTAGACCAGTAAGTGGACATCGGGCTTTATGGCGTGTAATTCTTGGATGCAACCGGGATAACGCTAGGGCGATGATGATGATGAAAAAATGTAACTGATTTTTAACTTTTTCTTATGTCTGATGTCATCAGACATAAGAAAAAGTTAAAAATCAGTTACATTTTTATGTAGATACATATTTTGAGTTGAGAGTATCTATTGCTAGAAAATAGTAAAATGCCAACATATACGCTTCAATGTCAACTCCAATTTGATATTTGAAAATACATAATCGAGTCACTTCAGAATATGATGGATAGCTAAAATATGAGAAGATAAATGTTGAGGGACTCGAAATTATGTAAATTTCGAACAGTCTCTGTGAAGTCTACATTCCATCACAAAAAATAGAACGAAGAAAGGTAAAACAGACTTGATAAAAATCAGCCTATTCTTGAAGTAGGAAATATATTTTGACTCTTTAGCAAAAGCATACTTCGCAGCAAATATTTTTTTTTTGACCAATAAGAACATGAGGAGTTGAACGGTACGGTAGAATTTTGTATTGGTATTTTATGCCACGGTTTCCCTGCGAGAAACCCCTTTGCCGTAATGTTGTCTACGAAAAAACAATTTTAATTACAGCCGGCACGATATGTTTATGTGGTGGGTGGTGTTTAAGCTACTTTTTGAAGGGAATTTCATAGAATCCCCACTTAAATCTCCCCTTCGTGTTTCGCTTTCAAAAAAAAAAAATCAAAATCAAAATCATTTATTCATCTAGGTCACAATGTGACGCTTATGAACGTCAATTTTAAAATTAAAATGGAAATGCAGGATAATACGCGGATGAGAACGGCTTACTTGACAGCAGCGCGGTAAAAAGTTAAATAAGGAAAACCTCCAAAGAATATTATTTCAATTACCTTTGAAAGCTTGCCTGGGATATAATTGGACGGAATAGAGCCGGTCAATTTATGACGTCACCCAAATTTAAATAAGTAGATTCTTAATTTAAATACATACGCGGACGAACTAAAATTAGCATAACGTATCGTAAAAGCTAACCACGGCTAATGAGGGCTTCTTGAGATAATAATTTCCTCGAAGAAGGCAATTTTGCTCTAATAAATCATTTGTGTTATTAGGAATCCTTGTAATGTCATACATTGTAAGGAGTATAATGCTGTAAGTCTATTAGGTTCATTAGCCTTGTGATCTTAATTACCTAAGGATAAAAGAGCTGTAATTCTACGTCTTAGACTATAACCTATAGATACATGTATCTTATAAATTTTGTAAATGATTTTATGTTTTTTAAGATAGCTAATACACATATCTAGTTTTGAATAAAATGATTCAAATAATTCATTCATTATATAAATATCAATGTTACAACGTTTACATTGGTATAAAATACTAAAAATCCTTTTACTTAGTGCCTACAAATACCGCTAATCCGACCTTTAAGATCACTTATGTGCCCAAGTTGTTGACAAATAGAGCGACTGTTGATAGCTTTATCCTGTATTCTATTTTGGGCTTTGAAATATTGTTTCTTATTTTTGTCGAGCAGGGCTGGTTTTGAACTTATAGAAGTAGGGACGTATGGTTAATGTTATTGCTATTTGGTTTTTGTAGATGTATGTTTTATTTTACTAGACAGCATACCACCTGGCATAAATTCTGCATCATAAAAGACTTCAAAAACATTATCGACGGGCAATTCAAAACAACAAATTATGTTTATATAATATGGAGATTTTTACAAACGTGTGGAGATCTAAATTGCACTGTTCTACGAGATGTTAAAGAATCATAATATATTGGACGGCGTATTCTAGTCTAACCAACAGTATTATTCAGAAACGACTTCAAAGAATCTCAGCTGATGATCAAGGAAGTTTTTTTAGGATAGAAATTGAAGCTTCTACGTAGCAGTTCACGTGGATCTACTAGGTTTTGAAATTCGAAGAATATTCATCGTACAGTTCACAAAAAGTGTATACTAAACTACATAGTTACATATGATACCATAAAACAGTCATAATGCATTTTGCAGTTAGTTAAAACTTAATTCATCCCGTTCACAGTTATTATAAGTCAGTTGACTACAAAGCGAAATTGTTTGCTAACCGGATTTGAAAAAATAAAGCTTCATTTTCGCGAAATTTCCAGCGTAATGCTACCGACTAGTGCACTAGACACTAGACCTTGAGTAATTTTTTATACTTTACTTCCGAAAAAGTCTGACAGCGATAAGGGGATACTCTGAAAAGTTTATTTTTTGTTGCAGCCTCCTTCGTTACCTGAACTCTGTGTAAGAAAAGAGCCGTGTTTAACATTGATTGATCACCTTCTATTTACGACATCGAGTGGTCCAGGTATGTCAATAACTTGATCAATTGTGTTTTCATCTTTTTCCATATTTTCCTTAGATAACCAAGAAGAAGAGGAAGGCAAGGCGCCTTTAGTCCCCAATTATCGCCTTAAACACGTACCGCGGCCGGTGAGTGTGCGGGGTGGCCGGGGTGGAGGCGTTGGCTTCTATTTGCGCCGCGACCTCAGGGTTCGAACGATCACACATCCAGTCACACCAAATGTTGAACAAATGTGGCTCAGACTCACCGTCTACGCGCTAACTGTTATCATCGGTACGGCATATAGACCGCCATGGTTAGACATCAATACCTTCCTAGATGCATTGACAGATTCTTTGATATAATTCAACAAAGCGGATAAAATTATAATTTTGGGAGATTTTAATACAAATTGCCTAGGTACTAATAGTGGTAATACTACATCATTAAATAATTTCCTATCCTACATGAGTCTTAAACAAATTATCCAGCAGCCAATACACTTTACTGATCACAGTGAGACATTGATCGATATTGTGTGCACTGATGTTCAAGTCAACAACATTGTCGTTCAACATAAACTGGAATTAGGACAGCATGCTATTATATCTGTGAATTTCATATTTAAAATTAATAAGTTTACCCCACAGTGGATCCATTTTAGACCAACAAACGATATAATGCCCGATATGTTTCAGAATGACCTCCGCAAATTAGACTTTGGTCATATATTACCACTTTGGAGAATGTGAGTGACATGGTATCAGTACTAAATACTTTCATCACTACTCTTTTCGATTTGCATGCTCCAATTAAAAGAATTTTAGTGAGAGAAAGGTCTTATCCGTGCATTACCGACACCATCAAAGATATGGTGAAATTGCGTGACCGGTACCAAACACGCTACAAACAAAGTAAAAGTGATATACATAAAACTTGTTATAAATACTTGAAAAATATTATAGTGAGTGCAATTGATACTGAAAAAAGAGCTTATTTTGAATCATACGTAAATGGACATATACAAAACCCAAGAAAGCTTTGGTATAACTCAAAATCTACCATTAATATAGGCAAACAAAAGACGCATGAATTGCCTCCCATGTTTAACAATCCAGAAGACATAAATAAACATTTCCTGAACATACCTGGGAATGATATTGTCACTTTAACAGATTTAGTATATTTTGAAACGAACAGGTTTCACTCAAACACATTCAGTCTTGAGCCAATTAGTGAGGAAGAGGTCCGCTTACACATTAGCAGTCTTAAATCTAATGCCCTTGGCATTGACAACATTTCACTAGAAATGATGATGATGATAGTTATCTGACTAACAGATCTCAATTTGTGCAACTGGATGATGCCAGGGAGGGTAATAAGGCCAATTCTTCTTGCTATCAGGTGACTCGAGGCGTCCCACAGGGATCCGTGCTCGGCCCTCTCCTCTTTATATTGTACAGTGCCGATGTTACCAACCACATCCAAAATGTCCAGTTTCACATGTATGCTGATGACCTCTAACTTTATATATCATTTCACCCAAATAATTGTTACGAATCTGTAAAGAGATTGAATGTGGATTTAGACTACATATCAGATTGGGCAAGGCAAAATTCCTTGGTGCTAAAGCCTACTAAATCCAAGTATTCAATATTAGGCTCAAAGGAATGCATAAAAAAATAGAAGACCTTAATCCTGTAGTTATGGTTGAAAATTGTCCCATAGACCGAGTTAGTGAGGCTCGCAATCTGGGATTAATTGTAGATGGTGAACTGCATTTTGAGACGCATGTACTTGAAGCTGTTAAAAACTGTTTTTACCGTCTCAAACTGCTATACCGAATTCGCCGGCATCTGAGTACAGACATGCGGATTTTGCTTTGCGAAAGTCTAGTCCTATCCAAACTCAATTATGCAGACACAGTATTCGGGTCATGTTTACTTAAAAGAACGGAGAAGGTAATTCAACGTGTACAAAATGCATGTGCTTGGTTCTGCTATAATATTCCACCACGTACACATGTCACGCCATTTCTAAATAGTGGAAACCTCATGAAGATGGTTGCGCGTAGACATTTACATTTGGCAACCTTACTCTTTGGAATAGCTAAATATCAAAAGCCGAATTACCTCTATAAGAAGTTGACATGGTCCAGGGATGTAAATCAATACAGCACAAGAGCCGCATCTTATCTGATGGTTATTTCAAAGCACAAATCAGCCTCGTTCGAAAGTGGTTTTAAATTTTCGGCAGCCAAAATATGGAATGACCTCCCACCGCCTATACGTGGCCTGAAATCGGTATATTCATTTAAAAATAAGTATAGGCAAATTTAACTAAACAAACAAAAATCGACTTCAGTATAACCAAGTACAACCATGACATATCTAATGATAAGCTAATTGAGTGCGGCACCTTCAACTACCTGTACGCAACTCATTGGGTGGAAGAAATTTCATATGACTGTCAATGTTACTTATTCTCTTGTCTTCTTTATTACTCTAATTTTATTACGTACACTCAACAGAGTGAGAGCAGCGTTGCCTTGTTTTATTTTATTGATGTTTTTATTACTAGGTACCGGCTTCAGCCGGCTAACGCAATGGTATCTTGCTTGACAGTTGACAGTTAACACTTTTGACAGAACACTCAAGTAGTGACAATAGGCCGAAAGCGTTCGGAAACGCGCTATAAATGTATTAAGATTGCCTGTCTGTTAAACAACAACATGTCAACTAAAAGTTTTTAGTATTTATACTTATTTGTTTACATAAATAATATAAAAATGTATGTGTATATATAATATTGTCATATATATTTTAATTAGCATTTAAATAGCATTTGTTTATAATTATTATTATTTAAGTATATACATGTCATATAATTATTATATATCATCTGGTCCTGCGAGAATACCAGCGTTGCAGTTCATCTGCAAAAATAGCAGACTCAGGTTCCAATTTGTACTCTACTCAATTTGTACTTTACCTGTTTAGTTTAAGGGTTAGTTTTATGAGATACAAATAAAATATATATTTTTTTCTTTTCAAAAATAATCGACGATGAAGTACTGCGTGCCAGGGAAAGCTATTTTATATGTACAATTTTATTAATAGTGGTTTTGCATAGTCAATTCAGCCCCGATAATCTGAATTTCTCAATGATTTACTCTCAACTTTACCATTTTCGTTCCCACCATTAAGTAAGCATACATTTTTTTAAAGGGTAAAGCTGTTTTTGCTGCGCTAGATACAATAAATATCAATTCAAGAATAAAAACATGACATAATTTAGTAAATCTTTCAAAAGAGCGAATACACTGTTGACTATACCATATTAGTCCGTATAATCAAACATGCCACCGTACTTCATATATATCAAGCTCACAAAATTGTCACAGGCCAGTCACGTAAAATATATTCCATTAAGAAATCTGATAAATGGTAAGCGTCAGAGTCCGTCAACCATTCGGCGTCGATACGCCGAACAAACTACGTTCATATTTAAATGTATTCAATATCCTTTATTATTCATCCAACGAAGACTTTCCGCTACAAGGAATCGCTTTTTCCTGTCCATTATTGTTCGCGAATGCGTCAGAAGATAAATCTTTTTCAAGTTTAATGCAAAAATTGTGTTTATGCGTCAGGCCAGAGGAATAAGAACCTACTTTATTCTTATATACGTTCGGAAACGTGCCTTGACGAAACGCAGTGCTCCGGTTGCTTTGCAATAAATTCTTTGCAGTGATGGCCTCTTTGTGCTTTCTTTTTTGTACAGTGGATAAGTTATGTGCACCCTTTTTTCGTTTTTACCTTTAGCAAAACTTTTAGGAAAGCTATGTTTCAACTTTCAGGGGCTGATTTTTTTGTCTATCAGAACTGACGTGTTGCGGAGAATAATGGCGCGTAATCTACAATTTGTATAATACACTCACATAGCTACTTAAATATTTTTTATTTTTTTGATGAATTACAATGTCTTTGGATTCTTTTTAGTTACAGTACACACACAAATCAAGTATAATTTTCTTTAAAATTTTAATAATTATACCACATGAAAGAAACTACAGCAACAACTTGTACATTTAATTATATTATTACCGTATCTAACATTCTAATTAACAACACAAACATAGAGGTTGTTAACCTTTTCAAAGAAATATAAATTTCTTCACACAATGGAAGCCATAGATATATTAAACAAGATGGAAGCTGAATCGAAACCGAATTAATTCAAAATAAGCTACAACATATTGTTTCAACCGTGGTCTATAGTTACGATTTTGCTTTTATAAACAATGTCTCTGTAAGTTATCTTTTCTTTGATCAGTATTAATAGAATTGACCTTTAGGTCTAAACGACAATAGCCTGGCTGCTATCGCAATTTTCACATTGGCTGGCAGACAAAGGTCACGGGTTCAAACGTATGACGTAGGACGATAAACAAACATGGTGAAAACAATTACAGCTTAATCATATTTTGTCATGTCTACACGAAGCCACTTCCCGCCGCATGTTCGTTTAGATCTTTTTAGTTGCGCAATAGATTGAAGTGCAATTTTCATCAAAAAACAGATTGATTTAAAAGGAATCGAATTTGTGCGAGGCTTTATGTTAAGTGTTGGAATTCTCATGGATTTCTTCTGTACGAGAGGTGTGCTAGATCTCTACCGATAAACTACTATTTCACTGTGATCCATTACTTGCCTATTGCCGGGAGAGCTAGATTGATGATTGATGATTGTAAGGTCCCCCCTCTATTATATTCTATACTCTTTGTGTAATCCTATATAACCATGCACATTATTATAATAAACGCAGTATATTCTCAGCAGTCCTAGTGTTTTATTCTGATTACTCGACCCCTACTGTACATGGCGACCCTGCCGAAAGCGTCTGCCATCCGAGCGTCGCGTATTTGACACCGGCTAGCGTTCACCGGCGCCGATCCATATAATTATGGTCAAAATATTATGTCAACCTAGTGGACTTTGCATCATGCATCTTAACACGTAGTTACGACTGTTGCACTTGTTGCCGGTTACACGTGTCGCGACAAAATCTTCCAAGGTCAAAAATGGGCAAAACGCAATCCAGGGAAGAAGTGATTATTGCACAGAATGCAGCGGGTTCTAATCAGGCGACCGTAGATGAAATCCGTTTTCACCTAAGTACCGCGAACACCATACTTTCCGTCATAGCCTTGATTATTGGCATTGGGCTCATTTTCGTCGCATATAGAATGTATAGGAAATGCCATACGCGCTGGATGCAGCAGAATTTTTTTCGGAATAATTTACGTTGGTCTATATTTCGAGGAAAGCGAGAGCGTGAGCGTGAGAAGAACGACGACAATGCGATATAAGGCGACAACAGAACGAGTGCGGTAAAAACATAAAATTAAAAGTGCGATAAAATAATCTAAAAAGTGCGTATAAAAAAATGGTGATATGTGGTTTCAGTGGAAAAAAATAAATATACGAATTTTAAAAAAGTGGTTTCAGTGGAAAAATAAATAAATATACGAATTATAAAAAAGTGGTTTCAGTGGAAAAATAAATAAATATACGAATTACAACAAAAAATGTGAGTGCGCGTTATAAAATTTATAACAAGGTAATTTTCAAAATATTATCCGTGCGTCAATTATACGGTACAGGAATCGTTGGGAGCGTCGGACAATGAACAAAGTATGTTGTAAGTTAAGATACGTTCATAAAATTAAGTCTAGTTAAAGCATTAATAATATCTTTAATAAATAATGATGATTATAATATCTAATAAAAATATGTGTCAAATAATAATACGTGCTGATACTTATTGGTAAGTGATGTTTCAAACTTTAAACGATTTATATCAAAGCTTAAAGGCTGTTAGACAATATTTAAGTAAAATTGGTCCTAATAGGCGTCATGGGAATATTTTAGTAGAAAAGTGGAAATAAGCAAGTAAGTTATATGATAAATATACATTAATATTAAATAAAATAAATTCAGATATTACGAAAGGAAAATATACTTCTACTGACGCCAATTTAGGGACCAAGTTGTCTTCTGATTTCAAATTATTATACGCTGAAATAAAGCAATTGTGTTCACAAGAACAAACTTAATCGGATTGTAGTTTAAAAACTATTTCAAATATGGAATCATTCAATTTGAAAACTGCTTTGTCTTTGTTACCTCAAATGACCGATGACGAATTGAATACAAAGCAATTAATAGATAACATAGAATATTACGCATCTGTACTTAAAAATGATGATTGTAAAACTCAATTGATCCAGTTTATACTTAAGAGTAGATTGTCTCAAGATGCCAAACTAAAGTTAAATACAAATTATTCGAATATTACTGATTTAATAAAGGATATGCGAACGGAGCTTTTGCCTGAAAAATCTGCCCCTGCTCTTCAAGACAAATTGCAGCGTATTAGACAAAATGATTTAAATATTCAGGACTATGGAAAAAAAATATCAGAGTTGTTTGTTGAACTTACGATTGCGCAATCCAACGGTAACTCAGATAATTATAATCTTTTGAAACCCGTCAATGAAAAATACGCCATAAAAAAATTCGCAGATGGATTACGTAACCGTAGGCTCAGCACAGTTATTTCAGCTAGGAACTACACGTCCTTGAAAGACGCAATACAGGCTGCCAAAGAGGAGGAGCCTGAGTCGACTTCTACATCAGGTGACCTCATGAGTATGTACCAAAATAATTGTTCTAGACCATTTTCCTTTTCAAGAAGAGGCCAATTTCATCGTGGTAATAGACCAGGTTTTACCAGGTGTACCAAGGTTTTTTTAAATCGTGCTTCTGGTCATCAAGGTCAAGCATACAGAGGCCATTCGCAGTCTTCAAGAAATATGTCTACCCGGAGACCGTGGCCATCCAGAGGTAGGTACAATAATAATAAACGTGGAAATCAGTGGATACATAACGAACGTATACGAGTAGTGAATAGTGAAGATTCAAATAAAAATAATTCGGATATTCCTGCCACAGAAAACAAGCTTTTTCGTGAATAACTATAGTAACTTTAATATTTTAGCATGTAACAGTGATTGTTGGGTGAATTTATTCATACATAATATCTCACATTATTGGTTAATTGATACGGGTGCTACTATTTCAGCGCTAAAATATAAACATGCGCTTGAGCAAAATCTTCCGATCCATAATGAGAAGATTATTATTAACGGAATAGGAGGCAAAGTCCAAGCAATTGGATACACATATTAACAATTACACTACGATAATCTTTCCTGTAGGACGCATGGTATTATCGGACAGGATTTTTTAAATAAATGTAACGCAGTAATTGATTTTAAAAATAATAATTTAGTTTTGTGGCCGAGTATGGATACTATGCTTACGTTGCCTTTTGCGCGTAAGGACAAAGATGCATATGTAATAGCACCTAGATGTGAACAAATACATTACATTAAAACAGACTTAACTGAGCAATGCGTTGTTTGTTGTAAAGAGTTAGATGATGGCGTTTTCTTAGCAAATTCCATAGCTACTCCGTGTGATGGTTTTCTCCCAATTAATATCCTAAATACAACCGAAAATACAGTGACTTTGAATAATATTGAGCCGACTATTCATAAGTTAGCTGATTACACGATATGTTCATTTGATACAGTCGATAAGAACGCCAAAAGAGTAAAGCAATTATTTTCACAATTAAATTTAAAACATTTAAATGACGAAGAGCAAACTTCAATTGAAAATGTATGTGCCAAATATGCAGATATTTTTTATTTACCGGGTGATAAGTTATTGACTACAGATATTTATAAACATACTATTACATTAAAATAAAAAAACTAGCCCAGTGTTTACAAAACCTTACCGGTTGCCATACTCGCAGCAAAACGAAATAAAGTCAAATAAATAAATTGCTAGATGATAATATTATAGAAAGGTGTAATAGTAGCTGGTCCAGCCTATTATTATTAGTACCGAAAAAAATGGACAGTAGTGGTCAAAAGAAATTTAGGTTGGTTATTGACTACCGAAAATTAAACAATTTAATTGAGTATGACAAATATCCTTTACCGAATATGTCCGAAATATTAGATGCACTGTCAGGAAGTATATATTTTACACATTTAGATTTATATAATGGATTTCATAATGTTGAATTAGACAAAGACAGTAGAAAATATACTACATTTTGCTCTGGACAGTACCAAATGGTGCGTATGCCTATGGGTTTAAAAACAAGTCCAGGATCTTTCTCGCGCATGATGAACATGGCTATGGCCGGTCTTACATTTGAAAAATGCTTCATTTATTTAGATGGCCTAATAATTTTTGGAAATTCCTTGAACACGTACAATAAAAACCTACAGGATGTTTTTGAGCGCTTGCGAAAAGTTAACCTTAAATTAAATCCAGAAAAATGTGATTTTTTGAAAAAGCAAATTGTTTATTTAGGCCATGTTGTGTCTGGTAATGGAATTTTGCCAGATCCATCAAAAATAGATATTGTAAAAAATTACCCCTCTCCGAAAAACCTTGACGAGCTAAAAAGGTTTACCGCATTTGTCAATTACTATAGAAAATTTGTCCCTAATTTTGCAAAATTGGCTTCACCATTATTTAATTTGTTTAAAAAAAATGTTCCTTTTCTATGGAATAACGCATGTCAGAAAGCATTCGAAGACGTAAAAGCTTGTATTATTTCACCACCTGTCTTGCAATACCCCGACTTTTCAGAGCAAAATCAGTTTGTTGTGCAAACAGATGCATCTAACTATGCAATAGGCGCAGTTCTATGTAATAAAGACCTTAAGCCAATATCCTTCGCTAGCAGAAATTTGAATAAGGCCGAGAAAAATTACCCTACTATCGAGAAGGAATTGTTGGTAATCGTTTGGTCAATAAAACATTTTCGCCCCTATTTATATGGTAGGCCATTTAAAATACAAACGGATCATAGACCGTTAGTTTATTTATTTACAATGAAAGACCCCTCTAGTAGACTAATGAAATTTAGACTTCTACTAGAAGAATATAACTTCACCGTAGAATACATAAAAGGTACAGACAACGCAGCTGCAGATGCCTTGTCGCGTATCAGTGTAGACATAAAGGATTTAAAAGAAGTAAACAACAATATAATGAGTGTCATGACACGGGCGCAAAAACGAAAACAAACCTCTAGATTTGGTCTGATCAACCGAAAGTTGTGGAGACGCATATTACTCCAAAGGATTCTACAGAGCTAGTATTTATTGAAGAAAATAAGTTACGTAATTTGCGCAAAACAAATAATATTAGTTACGAAAGCGCTACGTTTTGCTATATTCCGTAAAATAAAACAATTTATATAAAGTACAAGGACTCTCCATCACAAATTACGCCAGCCGAATTTGTGAGAGAACTTGATATGTCTTGTAGACAGATAGGTATTAAGGAACTATACTTCATTGTCAGTAGTGCGAATGGTATTTTTATACGAAAGTTATTGCAAGAGTTGAAAGGGTACAAAAGTATAACTATTCCTCGTTTATATGTATTACAAAACGGCACTAGAATAGATAATAAAGACGACCAAAGAGTGATATTGAACGACTTTCATCTCTTGCCCACAAGTGGCCACGCGGGTATGAGACGAATGTTGAACAATATAAAAAAATATTATTTTTGGCCAGGCTTAGCAAGAGACGTCGTACAATTTGTAAAACGATGCGATGGGTGTCAAAGGAATAAACATTCTATACCAATAAGGGAGCCCATGGTTATTACATCAACAGCAAATAATGCATTTGAAAAAATCTACTTAGATATTGTTGGACCGTTAGATCGCGATGAAAATAATCACTCTTACATATTAACGCTACAGTGCGAATTATCAAAATTTGTCAAAGTCTATCCACTGACTTCTAATAGTACGGTTGAAGTAGCTGAATGTTTTGTTAACAACTTCATTTTACGGTACGGAATCCCACAAGCAATAGCAACAGACAGAGGTACCGAGTTTATGTCCTCTACGATGAACGAGGTATGCAAACTATTACACATTAACAAAATAAACTCGTCTGCGTATCACCACCAATCTATTGGCGCATTAGAGAATTCACACAGGCATCTTGTTTCATATCTTCGTATACAATGTGATAACCATCCCGAAATGTGGAGCAAATGGCTACCATTTTGGTGTCTTTCATACAACACTTCGGTTCATAGTGAAACCAAATTCACCCCGTACGTGCTGGTTTTTGGGAAAAATGCTCTCTACCTAGTAATTTATGTAATATTGTCGAACCATTGTATAATTATGATAATTATCCCCTTCAACTTAAATTTCGTTTGCAAATGGCACAAAAGGAGGCTAGAGACAATTTGCTCAATAGTAAAATGCACAGAAAACAAAAATATGATGAAAACAAGAGACCTGTAACGTATAATGCTAATGATTTGATTTTAGTTAAGAATGAAACAGGTAGTAAATTAGATAGTATATACTCTGGACCGTATGTGGTTGTCAGAGATATATCACCGAATGTGGAAATTATAAAAAATAACAAGATTGATATAATCCATAAAAATCGCACTAAATTATATTACTCTACTTAGAATTAAGTTACATATTAATCTTTATACCTATTTTTATTATTACACATAAATATATAATCACAAAAAATTGTATTCTTCTTATAATATTTAACCTTTCTAAGGGGGAAGGTGTAAGGTCCCCTCTCTATTATATTCTATACTCTTTGTGTAATCCTATATAACCATGCACATTATTATAATAAACGCAGTATATTCTCAGCAGTCCTATTGTTTTATTCTGATTACTCGACCCCTACCGTACAAAGCAGTCACCGCTCCCCTGACAAGCTCTGACCAATATGTACTTTGAAATGAGTCCCGAATCGGAGAGCGACCTAGATTTCAATAGCCGCCTTTCCTCTCAGGAGGCAGGAGCGGACACTACGCTATCTCGGCCCTAACGCTGACCTGGTAATAGACTTCCTTAAGCTATTAACCCGCAGGTCATATTTCAAAAAGGGTGGAGACCAATTAAGCTCTCTTTCTACGTCCTTTATGTCCACCGTGATAGCGAAGAAACAATGATCGCTCTCTCAGTTATTACTTATCCGCATCACTTCTTTGCAGAAAAAAGCGACTCCATTCTAGGCGGTATCGCTACTGACTATGGCTGATATTGTTGCTCGAAACGTAATGCTATTCCCTGCTGTGCTGATAAGCCCATGCTTCGCCAAAGGAATGCCTCTCACATGTTTTCCGAAATGTCTTCCAAGCAGCCTCGGTATGTACAATGATTACAAACGAGACGTCGGTTCTTGGTGTGTGATTGCTGAGGTACTTTAATATACAAAGACATTGGAAACTTTTAAACACTCGGGTTGCATGTTTAAGAATATATATATAGACGGGAATTAACGCGAACATGCATTAGGTATTTACATACCTTATTTTGCTTGACGTTTCGAGACGGTTGCACGTCTCGTGGTCGCAAGTTGACTGATGTAGCGATGTCACGTCTCCGAGTGCGAGGTAGAAGATTCTATTTCTACCCCCGGGTCGTTGATTTTCGAAGTACCGGCGCAAAACACACTAACCGTATCTGTATATTGAACATTCGCCGATTGCGCATTAAAGTGGGGTGTTGTTAGCTGAATCACTGGATTCTACGCCGATGACAATTTGAAGCCCTCCTCCCGATTGAAATTTTTATGTTTTCTGATTCGATCGCTTGACGCACAACTCTTGGGTAAAAGTGGCGTTCCGTGGAGAGGACTTGGGGACGATGAAATTCAGTCCAGTGATTGGTGCCCGACAGAGTAAATGTTCCGCAATCGCCGATTTGTTCATTTGACGTTTCTTTACAGCTGCGATGCTCCTTTATACGTTCAGCGATAGTCCGCTTCGTTTGCCCTACGTAAGAACTTCCGCAGCTGCAGTTGATTTTATAGACACCTGGAGTTTGTAGCGGTAGAACATCCATTGGTGTGCCCACCATGTTGTATACTTTGGCCCCTGGTGTAAATACGGTCGGAATGGAGTAGTTTTTTAACTTGTCTCCAATTTTATCCGTAACACCTCTAATGTAGGGCATGTTGGTCGGTTGTCTATATTACCGCCGGATGTTTTTCGCCCTTGATATGTCGCTTCATTCGTCGTTGCACCTGGTATCCGTAAAAATTTCAATCCGGAGGAGGGCAACCACGGGACGTGCAACCGTCTCGAAACGTCAAGCAAAATAAGGTATGTAAATACCTAATGCATGTTCGCGTTAATTCCCGTCTATATATATATATACAAAGACATTGTCATTTATGGGAACAGAAGACATCATAAAAATGCTATCCCCTTAATATTGCCGCCAAATTAAACCCTAACATATCCCGTGGGGTATAAAGTAATAACGCATTTAAGACTTCTGGGCTAGTCGTAAGATAGTTTTGTCCCGGCACCTTACGGACTATAATCCCGAATCCCTTTGTAAGCCCCAACAAAACCGCGTAACATATAACCTCTTTAAGATCTTAGCTCGCCTCCGGGCCATCAATCTCACCCATTGTGACGTCACAGATGTCAAGGTTACGGATAAGCCATGACCTTAGCAAAAGGTTACGCGATGTGCGGTAGCGACTTTTCCTTGGTGGCCTTTGTGGTTGTGGAATAGAACGCTGTAGGACGTCGCTCGACCCTTGCTGAGCCCAAAGTCGTGACCGTGCTTTTACATATACGTGTGTGCGTGTGCCTCAAAATACATGTCATCAATCACAGCGTTTCATGTTTATGAAATAAGCTGTACAGCTACGCTATTTTTTAGTAAAAGATGTGAAATATTTTGTGTAAAAATGTATTTTGTTATGAAAATGATTAAAGCAATCTATGGAGCACCGCATTGAACCATTTTATGAAAATACATTCTAGCTCTTTCCCGTGGCTTCGACCTCATCGTATATCAATTAAAGGATATGTTTTTTCTCAAACCTGGTAACTGAAAGGGACGTGTCTAATTGCTGATTCTCTAAGAAACACAGGTCTTTAACAAATGTCTATGCATATTTTTACCATAATCTGTGGTTTTACCACTCAAATGCAACATATTAATTTTTGCCTTTATTACATTAATATAACTTAACATAGTGTAATCTATTATATATATAATATTTATAACAATAAATGTAAGTATTATTTAATTTTATGTAACAGATTTTATATAAAACAAATGCAATATTGTATTTCGGATAAGTGAGAAAATTACAATTGCTGAGCCCCGTAACAAGAGCTTAATTTTATCAATAAATACACAGAAATATTGTTTGTTAAAATTACGACTATTATAGGTACTAAATTCAATATAATCATAATATTACACCTGAATACTAAAATAACCTGATTATATTCAGCAAGCTAATATAACAGTAAAATATAAAATCAACGAATAATATTTCTGGGCAAGCCAACAGAATATTATAATTTTCTAATTATTGAACAGATGGAACACATTGTAACCGATTTACAGTATAATGTATTGTAACTATTTCATGTATATTATATCCCAGGAAATTATTGTACTAATATACGAGTTTTTGCCCGCGGCTTCGCTCGCGCTAAACTATAAACCCCAATTTTTCTCAATCAGGATGAATGAATAAATGCAATGAAAGAATGATTGATACTAAATGAATTCCTGTGTTATAAAAAATCCTACTGTCCTAATATATTTTTTTCTAGTTCCAGTACCTAGTTAAGGGTCTTGGGTACCTTTTTTTGTTTATTTTTGTTTTACGAGGTGGAAAATCCCTTCGGATCTCCGACTCTTGGGGAAATGAGAGCCAGAGTATGAGGTGTTACCACTAAAAACCATCTCGACTTTCTCATGTACCCGTGTGTCGGAGGGTCGGGTATCGCCGAAGCATTCGTCGCAACCCTCCGACGGGTATTGGCCCGCCAGATGGTCAGGCCGGCCGGCCCCGAACAAAACCCCCTTGGCAGCGGATGAAGGTGTTGGGCTCCGCCGCCAAAACACCCAGCAGCCGCAGAGGATAGGATGGACGGCAACGCAACACCGCATCTCCTCTTCCTCTGCGGCCCCTCCGCGACGCAACGATGGTGCGCCCCCATTTGGTCGCAGGAGATAGGGCGCGCGGCAACGCAACACCGACACGCCTCTACTCCCGCGAACGCGCCCGACTGCGAGGGACAGAAGAACTGTCCCCCACACCCGCACCATTGGACGCATCCTGCGCAGGTCTCCGTCAAGCCCACGCGGAGCGTCCACTCCTGGGATCTCGCTTAGTTTTGACCGTGGGTGACCTAACCACGGTTACTAAGCCCCTCCACCACGACAAGGTGGAGGTCCAAAGGGGTGGTACTATTGGTAAACTGCCATAATTTGTCTCTTCTATTGTTTATTTGCGGAACACTATCCACGAATTAAGTATTAAGTAAGTATTTTACCTTTACGTATTAATTCGGATTAATTTAATAATTTCAACAGGCAGCAAATGCGCTCTTTTTTAAATTGACTTGGCAATGATGTTGGCAATCTTTTATGATTATCGTCTTACATTAATAATAATATTTGGATTTGGCTCACGAGATTGTCGACATGTGGGATGAGGACTCGGCGATCATTGTACCGATAGTCGTGTCAGTTACCTAATGGTCTCATTGCCAAGAGCCTCGATCATCACCTCAAGAGGCTCGCGTTAGATGGCTGGATTAAGTCCTCTATAGAAGGCAGCATTGCTGGCCACGGCTCGTATCGTCAGAAGGTTCCTCTCTCTGGAGCCCTAACTACCTGTAACTTGGTCCCTGCACCCGATACCGGTGAGCCCCGTAATTTTATTTTATATTTTATGTTTGTTTTTCTAAATAACATAGAAATGTAAAATATGATTATGAGAGAAGGTTAAAATAACATATATATATATATATATATATACATACATATGCTCACGCCTTTTTCCCGTCGGGGTAGGCAGAGATCAGTTCGCCATTTGCTTCTATCCTTGCAAACCTCACGTGCTTCCTCTACATTCATTATTCTTTTCATACATGCTCGCCGGTTGCGGGTGCTTCGGACTTTTCCGTTTTTCAAGACGTCCCCAATTTGGTCCACGAACGTCTTACAAGGTCTACTGCAACCGGCTTGCCCATACACCTCTGCCATATATATTTGATTCGTCAATCTTTCTTCACTCATTCTCTCCACGTGTCCAAACGTGTGTGTGTGTGTGTGTGTGTGTGTGTGTGTGTGTGTGTGTGTGTGTGTGTGTGTGTGTGTGTGTGTGTACATTAACTTCATCAACGTCATCATCACAGTGTTATTCCGGTTGCATCCATGACATTTTGCTTGGAAACCTAACGTCCACTTTCTAATTTAACCACATATGGTAGAATACTAGAATTAGCTAGTTTTGTGATAATAACCATTGTAGAAAATACTTTACATACCGACATAGCAATTTTCGCATAAGTAAGTAGAAGAATAATTTTGATAAGCTCTGTATGTTTATACACCTATCGTTCAAAATGACTTTTTATTACATTACTAATAATCACCAAGATTAGTTCATCGTACAGTTACTAATACTTTATAAATGGTCCGAGCATTCCAAATAATTTGTTTCACGTCAATCAATACTAATGAAAGTTTTTCTCGCTGACATATCAACAAAACAATTTAATTATGTTGATCCAGCTAATATATTGATGTAATATTATTACATAAATGTTAAAGCAAGTCATTTGCTTGACAACTTCGTAGCAGTCATGACGTATAACAATTGTCATCATTCAAAAGTACCAATAAATGGGCCATCGCATTGGACACCTGCAGGCCTAAAAAGAACATCAAAAATTACTCCGGTTGGGACAAAACAAAATAATTACGTTAAAAAGGTGTGTGAATGCTCAAATATTTGGTATCCTGTTATTTGGAATCAACAGATGCTACTTACTTCAAATAAGTAGATCCATTTTGATCCTTAGTTACGTCTACAGCCTGTCCGTCGTGATTCTTGCAATATTCAACATGTATAGATCGGAGACCACTAGTGCTGCTCATTTCGTGTTCAAATACACATTGGTTACTGAATACTTGTTTGTCGTCACTATATCTTTATTCAGCAGCAAAAAGAAAATTATCAGTTTCTTTCAGTATCACAACAAATTCGATGAAACGCTGAACTTGAACAAAGACCTGAAAGTCATTGACGCTGGGTACGTCTGATTTTTATGGGTATCAGGATGTTTGGTGTACAGTGTAGTGGAATATATCCTCGTGTATATCTTTCTCCACTTATTCAGCACGGACTCTGGCAATGCGAGAGTCCGTGCTGCTACTAAGAATTTGCTACTGAATTAACAATTTAATACGCATCACTTCGAAAAATCACTGGTGTGCGCCGTGGATTTAAACCCGATACCCCTCTGCATAGCAGTCTGTTGGTATCACCACTAGGCTATCGCTGCCTATAACCTATTCCACTTTAATCATTAGCAATATTACCATTCTTTCAATCAATAGCGGAAATGTGTGCATATTATGTAAAATGTGAATTTTGTAAGTGTTAAAACCGCGATATCTCACGAATGGTGAGTAGTACGAGAAAAATCTCTAGACCATTTTTTGTATAAAATGGTACGATCTACAAGTTTGTTTGACCTATTTTCACGATAAAATTCACCGTTTACGAGAAAAATTAAAAAATACAAAATGTGGTATATCTGATCTTGGATAAATACAAATTCAGAAGTAGTGGCGATGGGGCTTTTTGACATTTTATTTATTATGATTTATTTAACGTCTCTGCCAATTTTCAGCTTTATGCAAATGATGTCCAAGTCAAATGTCTATTTTGACTGGACTAACAATAGTTTGTTGTGATAGTTAGATCTTTTACATCACAGAGATTCGCCCATTTGCAAACTCGTCATGAGGTTGAACCTGAAACTATTCTCGTCACATTCTACAGATTTCTTCACTAGGCTACCACTGTTTAAACGCTATTTGTTTGGTGTTATATTTTCACCAAGAAAATCACCTACACTAAAATTATAAATAGGAAAAAATTGTATTTTTGTTTGTGTGTTTGTTTGTTTGTAGTGGATAAATTCAAAAACTACTGGACCGATTTTAAAAATTCTTTCACCATTAGAAAGCTACATTATCTGCGGGAACATAGGCTATATATATATTATTTTAGAAAAAATAGGGTTCCGTAAGATATTGGGGTTTTTCGGGTACGCGACGTAGTTTCCTCAGGACGCGGTTGAAACCGCGGGAAACGGCTAGTACTAAATATGTTTCAATTTATCTCATTCTTCCATGCAATATGTATAGCTGTGAAAATACACAGTCAATCAGTATCACCATCCACCATTTCATTCCATCCGTTAGTTCAATCCATATTCCATCAAATATCTTTATATAATATGATAGCAATTGAAATTAAACTACAGTTTACGGATTTTATCGCGTTATATTGGTTTCACTTGTTATTACATTTAAACCGAATGATCTAGAAACTACATTTTTATTACTAGCCGACGTTTCGAATTCTTTACAGGATTCATGTTCACGGCAGACTGAGGTGATATTTGTCTTTGTCTTGAATTTAAAAGTTATCTCAAATAACCCGAACATTTTTCAACTATTGGTGTTACTATCTACGCAGAATGTGCTCACTGTGTCTTGATGTCTTCTGGTGACTTTGTCCTTCTTGGGTTTCATTAGCCTGATAACAGGGTCCCAAGCTGGAGGAACATTTAAACCATCTTCCCTATTGAAATTAGGATGATTTTTTAATTTCAATAGTTTCACGTATCATTCTTGGAATAAAGGGGTGTTCTTTTGCGAGTATCTGTGATTTATCAAATGGCAGGTAATGGTTGGTTCCTTGTTCTATAGTCCGTGCCACGAGAACATAGACTTTTTGTAAACAAAGAATTTCTACTAAGTGTCTTAGCGATAGTTCTGTCAAAAACAAATAATGTCAAATCCAATGAGCGCAACAGTACATAGATACGTGTTATTGGCAACTAATATGTCAATGGATCGGGTTTTTATCGATATTATGCGCTGTCAATAGGATCTTTTGAAGTTTTGAGGTACTGACGCCTAGAATGTAAACATTTGGCGTTAG
Organism: Euclidia mi; assembly: GCA_944739405.2. Taxonomy (NCBI): domain Eukaryota; kingdom Metazoa; phylum Arthropoda; class Insecta; order Lepidoptera; family Erebidae; genus Euclidia; species Euclidia mi. Next base: position 86,921,667 of record OX123186.2, on the reverse strand, counting down.
TTCATTGAAATTTTTCTTTCTTGGGCTTAACATGCATTTATCAGAGGACAAAATTATTATTTTTTGTTATCAAGAAGGGGTAAATTTAAAGTTAAATACAAGTTTATAGGATCGCAACGCTCTTTTTGCTGCAGCGCTGCCGGCATGTCAAAAAGCGGGTGCAGAATAGCAGATGGCAAACTATTAGGTAGTCGGGCAGAAAATTATTAATACCTAAAAAAGAAATTGCGTTTTCAGACTACCGTTACTTTTAATGGATTTTGTTTAAGTTCATTCTGACGATATCATTCACAGATAACGTAAAATCTCCATGCCTAGAATTTTTTATGCAATGCATTAGCTACTTATTTGTAATATTATTCATTGTTGGTCTATAATTTAATATTTTAGGGTAGGTAGGCTACTTTGCAAATGATTTATTGTCTATGATTTGAAAAAAATCATGTCAATAATAGCGTAACATGTACATATGTACTCTATCATTTACATACATGGTACTCAATTTTTCCTTAATTTACATAATAAATTACGTGTGAAACGACAAAAAAATATCGGCAAACTTATGAACATTCGACCATTCAAACACAAAATCAAATATATTTATTTCAGTAAAATTTAACAAGATAAATTTAAAAACATAGTGGCATGATTAGGCATTGAAAAAAAAGACTGGCCAAAAAGTATAAAATCTAAAACACAAGTGTTAGAAAAAAGGTTGTGAAGCCCTGAATGTTTGTTTACAAAAAGTCTATCTTCTCGTGGCACCAACTATACATGTTCACACACAGCAGACTTCGTCGAGCGTTTGTGTTTAATGTCAGCTATATGTTAATTTAGTCGAATGCCTATGCTTCTCTTGGTTTGTCCAATGTATGAGAGCCCACACTCACAGTCTATCTTGTAAACCCCAGCCTCTTGTAAGGGTAACTGACTTGTAAGGGTCTTGACAGATGGTAATAATTGGCTTATCTTCGTTGGCGGCTTGTAGAAAGTTTTGATTGAAGCTCGCTTCAAGATGTAGCCAATCTTGTCGGTCACGCCCTTGATGTATGGGAGGACAGCAATTTGTCTCTCTACTGTGGCTGGCTTGTTCTTCGGGGATCTGTGACGTTGGCGCGGCGGTAAGAGCTTGTTGTCTTGCAGAACTTGCTTGACATGTAGAAGCTCGGCGTCCAGGTTTTTCATGTCACAGATCCCCCGGGCTCTCTGAAACAAAGACATTCCTACGGTAACTAACTGTTTAGGATGGTGGTGAGATTCACCGTTTAAGTACATATTTGTATGTGTCTTTTTCCGATACAAAGTGTAGCTCAAAGAGTTGTTTTTGTTCCTGATAACAAGTACATCTAGGAAAGCTAAAGAATTGTTTGACTCTAATTCCATTGTAAATTTTATGTGGTTATGAATAGAATTAAGGTGGTCTAGGAATACATTACCACTATCTGTTGGTAAATTGTAAAAGTGTCATCTACATACCGATTGTAGAACTTTGGTGTGATGGTGGCAGTCTGCAGGGCTCGCGCCTCGAAGTCCTCCATGAAGATGTCAGCAACAACAGGCGATACTGGAGAGCCCATTGCCACACCGTCTACTTGTATGTAGTATTTCTCATCCCATAACAGATAGCCAGTTGTTAGGCAGTGTTTCAATATTTCTGCATATTCCTCAGGCATGTTGTTCTCTATTAGCTTCCTTCTAGTTATTTCAATACAGTCATGTGCTGGTAAGCATGTGAATAATGACTGTACATCAAAGCTAACCATAGTTTCCTTGTCAGAGAGATTTAGGTGTTTTATTTCACTGACAAAATGGTAGGAATCCTTTACATGCGCTCTCGTCTTGCCTCTGAGTGGCGAGAAAATCTTTGCAATGTGTTGAGCCAATCTGTAGGTTGGTGCCCCTATTTGACTGACTATAGGGCGCAGTGGAGCTTTTCCTTGTGTATTTTCGGTAGATCATACAATTGAGGAAGTTTTGCACACGATGGTATTAAGTATTTCACGTCCAGATTCAGTTGTTCGGAGTATTTCTTCACAATGTCACTCGTTTGCTTGAGTATTTTCTTGGTAGGGTCCGTCTTAACCAATTTATATGTACTTTCATCCGACAAAAGTTTTTCCATTTTTTGTTTATAATTGGACGTGTCCATCACTACCGTTGCATTTCCTTTATCTGCTCGAAGTACTGTTAGTTCAGGTCTAGCTCGTAGGTTTTTCAGTGCGAAATACTCAGGTTTTGGTAGATTCCTTCCCGGCACTTTCGAATGGCGCAATACAGCAGAAACGTCCTGACGTATGGCCTCGAAATCTTCCTTACTCACATTGTTCTTGACTAGACAATCCTCAACGTTGCAAATAATGGTCTCATACGGTATTCTAGATGGAGTTATCGCATAATTTAAACCTCTGCTCAGTACTTTTTCGGTGTTTTTATCTAACGTGTGTTTTGACAGATTGACAACTGTTTGTCTATGGTCGGCGGACGGTAGCGTGTGATTGGTCCGTGCAAAAACGTTCTGTTTCATTTTGTACTGTTCATTTGATTTTTGTTGTAATTTTTCAAATTTTCTATTTTGTTACATTTACACGCGTAATATTTTGATGTTTCTCTGTTATTTATTGCATTGATGCATTTTTCAAAATCCAATGGAGTTATCAATCTGTATATTTCTTTAGACAAATTCTCAACATTTCTATTTATTCTGCGTAAGTCAGCGCGGTGTTCGTATATCTTTTGAATGAGTAACTTATGACTTGCCTGTTTTAAGATCTTAGCGCTCCCACGTATGTCCTTCTTGGCCTTACAAGAGGCTGGGGTTTACAAGATAGACTGTGAGTGTGGGCTCTCATACATTGGACAAACCAAAAGAAGCATAGGCATTCGACTAAAGGAACATATAGCTGACATTAAACAAAAACGCTCGACGAAGTCTGCTGTGTGTGAACATGTCGAACAAGGAACCAACCATTACCTGCGATTTGATAAACCACAGATACTCGCAAAAGAACACCCCTTTATTCCAAGAATGATACGTGAAGCTATTGAAATTAAAAAACATCCTAATTTCAATAGGGAAGATGGTTGGAATGTTCCTCCAGCTTGGGACCCTGTTATCAGGCTAATGAAACCCAAGAAGGACAAAGTCACCAGAAGACATCAAGACACAGTGAGCACATTCTGCGTAGATAGTAACACCAATAGTTGAAAAATGTTCGGGTACTTTGAGATAACTTTTAAATTCAAGACAAAGACAAATACCACCTCAGTCTGCCGTGAACATGAATCCTGTAAAGAATTCGAAACGTCGGCTAGTAATAAAAATGTAGTTTCTAGATCATTCGGTTAATAACTTAGTAACAAGTGAAACCAATATAACGCGATAAAATCCGTAAATTTCCTTATCTATCCGTAGATGTCAATTTCCTTATCGGTCACTACACTCATAATGCAGAATCCGTAATCGTATTTGACACAAATGAGAATTGCAGACTTTTAAGTGTAGCAAATTATTGGCTGATGGATGGCACATTTAACTGTTGCCCCACCCCGTTTCGACAAATATATTCTATACATGCAATAGTTGGAACTCCGGATGGTGCGTATAAAGTACCTTCTTTAATTTATGGTTTACTTTCACATAAAACTGTAAAGTGTTATGAAATATTTTTAGAAATATTAAAACGACACACACTAAATACCTTGAATATCGATTTGTGCCCACAAATAATCCTCACCGATTTTGAACGCGCAGCAATGAAAGCTATAAAAATGGTGTTCCCAGACTGCTTAAATAAACTTTGTTTCTTTCACTTGAACCAAAGTATATGGCGTCACATTCAAACGGCTCGTCTCGCGAAACAATACAACAGCGATCCAGTATTTGCCCACAAATTGAGACATATTGCTGCACTGGCATTTTTAGAGCCAATAGAAATTCCCGATGCGCTTGATATAATAAAAAACGAAATTATACCTGATGAAGCTAAGAGAGTGATGCGATGGTTTGAAAATTATTATGTCAGTGGATCAGCGATAATTACAAAATCCATTAGCTCCAAAATGACAGTAAAGCGAAGTCCGCCAATATTTCCTCCAAGGATGTGGTCAGTACACGACATCCAACTTGCACATGTACTATTATCACAAAATGCGCTGGAGTCGTGGCACAACAGGTGGAATATCTTATTAAGCCGGCGAAAATGGAACATTTTCAAAACAATAGTGGAGTCCCAGTATGAACAAAAGCACACATAATGCATTATCGAACTCATTAATTCGTCGGAGCCAACGCTTAAGAAAAATATCAAAGTATCAAGAGAGGATTACTCAGCATTTGTCAGAAAAGGATGATATGGACATAAAAACCTTCTTAAGTGGCTGGGCTTATATTTCACTTGTATGTAATACAAAATAAGTATCCTATGAACTTTAGAATTGTTTTTGTTAATCATAGTTGATTTGTTATGTTTTTGTTTTGGTATCAATTACATTATTTAGCTATTTGTTAATAATAAAAATTATTTTCATTTGCAAATATATTTCATTTAACCTTTCAAAACGTATAACCATAACATGTACGATATATGTATTAACGTTGAATCAAATACGTTTTTGTCACTTTTTTGGTTAGTTTTGTTCAGGTTTTGCATAAAACTTTAAGTTTCGTCTTCACAACTTGATTCAGGTGTAAGCAACAAACGGAAACAGGTCTACATGTCGAATACCTATTTTTTTTACCCCAGGGGCAGATGAACAGTTGTGTCGGCGAATCGCTCGCCGGTGAAAGGTTCTGTCGATGAAATTTTCAAAAGTGAATCGTTCTGTCGGCGAATCGTTCGCCGTTAAAACGTTCTATCGGTGAAATAATGAAAAGTGAATCGTTGTGTCGGCGAACCGTTCGTCATTGAAAAGTTCTGTCGAAGAAAAATTGAAAAGTGAGTCGTTCTGTCGGTGAACCGATAAACGGCGAAAAAACTGTCGGCGAAATGTTTCAGAATCGCCCGTGTGAATGAATTTGATATATCTAATTAAATATAAAAGAAAATGATTTCGTGTGGGTGTGTGGCCAACTCTGGGTGTTGCTCCAAAGCACGGTACTCCTCTGATGTATACCTATGCCGCACACGGTCGCCATAGAAAATCGGTCACCCATCCAAGTGGTGACCTGTGCAGCATTGCTTATCTTTGTCACCTATAATTACGAATGGCTTGCCAAGTCACACTATGAGCGCTACTAACACAAATAATTCTGATACATTCATATCGTGTCAACGGATGTCTTTTATTTTTATCAAGTGACTAGAGGACGCCAGCATCTACGCCTGCATTTTTTTTTTATTTACCCGTTTTAGCCGATCCCGTGGGCATTTCGGGAAATCCCTTCATAGTGCACCCCTCAGGTCTCCAAGGAACATACATGCCAAATTTCAGCTTCCTGCGCCCTATAGTTTCGGCTGTAGCGTGTCTGTCAGTCAGTCAGTAACGCAAGGATTTTATATATTAAGATAATAACGAGTATTTATACTAATGTGGTATCATAATTTTAAGTACATTCCTACCCGTCCGTTTTTACTCTAGTTGTTGATAATGTTCACTTGAATTACGAAACAAATATTCTACTAAAGTTTTAGTGGTAATAGTGTCGTCGTTTGCTCAGTTTACAAATATCTTCGCAGCAATTAGTTCAAATGTCATTCGTCACATGTTTGCGTCAAATATTTAGATAGTCGACGGTCGTTTTTAAAACGAAAATGTCATTAAGGACCCTGTTGACTGTTATGAAGGGTCAAATAGGCCTACAAATTACACGAAACACGTCCTCTAATGATTAACTTTCACAAGAGGCGACGCTTAGAATTCTAATAAAATTAAATTGGATATCAATACAGTCCTTTACATTGAAGAACAAAAGAAAATGGTTGATAACCTATATAAATTTAAAACGCAGTCGCTTATACGAATAGGTAACATAGTAACAGGTGATCAGCTATCTAAATCGTTTTTCTATCTCATCTTGTTCAGTTGATGAAAATGTGACCTTGCGAAATTTCGATTTTCGTCTGCAAATTTTCGTTAACTTATCTCGTAATCATTGGCGGAGATTTCGGGGTGTAGTTACGAACGGTGAGTTTTGAGGCAAGGGAAAAAAATAGATAGAAAACATTCAGCTTTATCACCTACCGTCCGTCTCCGCCAAAATTAAGGGGTAACGTAAAGTCCCTGGAGACTTGTTTTTTATCTCAAGAGTGGGTAACTCGTGCGTTGATGGAATTTTGGGGTAGAAACAAAATATTATTTAACGTTTTATTAGGGTACTTAGGCCCTCGCTGCATATTTATGCGTACTGTGCTGGAAAATATGCGGTAATGACTACTGTATTGTATTTTCATAGGAACATGCCTTTATGTGTGGCATTTAAGAAAACACCATCATGGGTTACCCTGCCTGCATTGCTAATAAGTAGTTTTATTTAGTGTAATGTTTAATAAATATCTATATCATTTATATAAATTTATAACTATGGATCCAAGGTCAATTACTAAAATAATTGAGCACTAGACTAGAATTCTTATAATAAATGAATTGATTCAATTAAGATACGCTCGTTGACCTTGATATATAATACCAACGACGTTGGTTTAGTAGCAACGTGTATGTATAACTTTGTCAAGCGTCGGTGGCATAGTAATACCTTTTCTACCTCTTCAGGTCTCTTCCTGCTCCTTTTACCTTTCTCCTTTGCGAACATTTTGTAATAATATTCCATTTTAACATGTATTGCTTCTGTAAAAGTGCGGTAATCAGGATAAATAATCTCCCCATCAGGTAGACTTAAAAACGTCAACAAAGAAAGCAAAAACCTGTGTTCAAATATTTATTTTGTTTGAATAAGTAAAAGATAAATAGATTGCCTCCGTGGTCCAGTGGATAGCGTATGCGACTGCTGATCGGAGGTCCCGGGTTCGATTCCCGGGTCGGGCAAAAGTCTTTCTGGGTTTTTTCGAATTCTCAGTAGCAGCACGGAGTCTGGTGATGTGCCCGGTAACGGCAATAGGCTCGCCCCCTATTACGTGGGACCTAAAAATTCATGGCGACATGTGGGTGTAATATTTCACCTCTGCATACCCCTTCAGGGATACAGGCATGAGCCTATATAAAAAGAAAGAAAAATAAAATATTTTTAAATAAAAAAAAAACCGTCTTCAAAAAACACTAAGGAACTAAAAAACAAAAATTAATTGGCTTTGGAGCAAAAATTTTTGGAGTCGGTGCCAAGCCAACTATTTCTGATCTGACTATAAAACCTCTACACATTTTTATATAGCTTACGGTGTTGATAGAATAGGTAGTTTGTAATTTTGTAACTTTATGCGTAAGGGCTTGGCACCGACTCCAAAAATTTTTGCTCCAAAACCAATTATTTTTTGTTTTTTAGTTCCTTAGTGTTTTTTGAAGACGGTTTTTTTTATTTAAAAATATTTTTTTATTTTTTGCTTTTTAGTTGTATCCTAATAAAAAAATAGTAATAGGTGGTAAGTAGGTACATAGGATAGTGTAGGACTGTAGGTGGTACATGATGGGGAGGCCTTCTTTACGTGCCTCAATTCTGAAATGTAGACCTGTACCTTTCTGGCAATTTCAAGTATTTTTTTGTTTTCAACTAACTAACCTAAACACGTTCGTTTCAGTTCCATCATCAGAGCCCGGCAATCATCCAATACCATAGTGTTTACCAAGACAAAACAAACGAGCCTCAACACGATTAGATTGCGTTATTGTATTACAAAGATCCCATGGCTACCTTCCTGCTCTATCATCAGAGTTTGGTAAACATTCAGCACTAAAGTCCATGAAAAGACGAATCAAACGAGCCCAAACTCAATGGTATTGCGTAATTGTATTACAAAGAACTCATGGCCACCTTCCTGCTCCATCATCAGACCTTGGAAAACATCCAGTACCAAAGTCCATGTAAAGACCAATCAAACGACCCTAAACTCGATGAGATTGGGTTACCTTCCAGCTCTATCATCAGACCATGGAAATTATCCAGCATCAAAGTCTATGTAAAGACGATTCAAACGAGCCAGAACTCGATAGGATTGCGTAATTGTATAACAAATATCCCATGGCTACCTTCCTGCTCCATCATTATTCAGCACTAAAGTCCTTGTAAAGACGAATCAAACGAGCCCAAACTCGATAGGATTGCGTAATTGTATAACAAATATCCCATGGCTATCTTCCTGCTCCATCATTATTCAGCACTAAAATCCTTGTAAAGACGAATCAAACGAGCCCAAACTCAATGGAATTGCGTCTTTGCATTACAAAGATCCTATGGCCACCTTCCAACTCTATCATCAGACCATGAAAATCATCCAGCATCAAAGTCTATGTAAAGACGATTCAAACGAGCCCAAACTCGACGGAATTGGGTTGTTATCGTCAAATCGCTTCAAGTGTGCTTATAAAATTTGAAGAGTTCCTTCGATTTTTCAGGATTCCATGATCAGATCCTGACCTGATGATCATGGGACCAACTAGAAGTCAACTAGAAGACAACTTCAATCAAAACAAAAAATTTCGAAATCGGTCCAGGCGTCTAAGAGAAATCGGGGAACATAGGTACATAAAAAAAAGATTCCGATGAATTGAGAACCTCCTCCTTTTTTGAAGTCGGTTAAAAATAGATATAAATCTTTATTGCCTTATAATTTAAACATCAAATGATCAGACCACAAAGTCATATTCGAGCTCATTCAACCCAACGTTCTTATGAAGATAACATAAAGGTTGTGCCAGACTATTTCAGTTTTTCAAATCACGTGCTTGTGTCCTTATTTACACATACATATAAGAAGAAATGTATAATAGAATATCTATGCTCAAAAGGGTTTCCAAGCTATTTTAATACTACCAAGAAACTACACTTGGGCACACATTAACTACACAATACAGCTAAAGTAATGGCTAAGAAATATTTGTTCATATACAATTTAACTTGACAATCACGCCGGGTTAATCCAAATGAACAATCTGTGTTTCTAATCGATAGGAACAACTTAATAATATAATTTAGCAACGTACTATCTGAAGAGGATAACGGATTTAAAAGAACTAGATAATTATCTTACCAAATATAATGGCATATCACAAAGCACCTGCCGTAATTAAATAATTATCTTACCAAATATAATAGCATATCACAAAGCAAATCCGGTTAGACTTGAAAGCGGACCCCAGATTGAAACTGGGATAGCGCTAAGAGGATGATGATCACAAAGCACCTGCCGTCTGACCTTCGCAACCCAAAAGTAAAGCGATCCATACTTTAGAAGCGCTATTAAAATATGTACTCATTAAAATCGTTACACATTGACATTGTGAAAGACATTGATAATAGTGCTTGAAGTTTGGTTCGCGATAACGCACTCGAGCAGCTCATTGTTCTGTAAGAAGTAAATACTCAAGTGTGTCCTCACCATTATGAGATAAATAACACGAACGCTGTACGTACGAAATGTGTAGTAAGTCTGTGTGCAGCTTAATATGCTGATAAAACACAAAAGCAAGATACTGCCTACGTCTAGTTAACGATTGCCCCAAACGTTGTTTGTGTTTATAATTGGCTCTGCATACATTTTAACAAAGGCTTAGTATTCTATTTGCTCTATCATATAATAAAATAAATTTACTTGTATTTTGTTGTGTTTTTTTTTATTAACAATGTTACAATAGTTAAAGATAATAAAACATTTGAAACCTTACTCAGTTTGACATGATTAGGCCGAATCCCCTACCGCTTTTTACTTCCGCTTTTTATCTAGTTTAACAGTGCCATTTAAGCTTCGTGCAAACGGGCTACCGACTACACCTACTCGTGGCTCGTGACAAGCTGTTTACAATTAGTTTTAATACGTTTTTTGCACAACTACCGCCGTTAGCGCAGTACCGAAGGAAATGGTGCGCGTGACATCCACTGCAGCTATGGTGTAAAATTTTTGACTGTTGCATTAGTCCTTAGCAGTATTCTACTGTTCAACTAACTATAACTACCTACTTATTTATGACATTTGAACTCAAGAGTAGAGATGTAAGTGCGGTATTATACCATATGTACTGAAATGTATAAAACGAAAAATACCGTATAATACGGTATTATACCATTTACTACGGTATTTGATATATAAATCAATTCTTCTATATTTTTGAAGTAAATGATCATAGAAATCATTAAAAATACTGAATACGGTAAAATTGCACAGGAATAAAGCAAGAAATTATATTTTAAGTTTGTATTATTAATAATTACGGATAAGGTTTCGAAATACGTCGCCGTTTTTAGGGGTTGTGAGTGATTGGAGGGGGAGGGGGGAGGTCTTGCAACCACCCCTCACCATTTTCACTTGCCGGAAATACTTGGTTTCCTCTGGAAAAAAAACTCCAGACATCGGTGTGTATGGCATTGCCAACTTCCACATTCTTCACACTAGTTTAATAAACTAAGGTTGGAGGAGCCCTGCTTCGCAGGGCTCCTATTTTCGGATTAAGGGTCAAAAGAGAACCTAACATAACCTATTTAGTTACCTATTACAGTCGCACCTAACCCTAGGTACTCGAAAGCAATGAGGCACAAATTTGACATTAGCTGTCAATATAATTCATACAAGATGGTGGTTGCGTTTCGTTTCACGTTTTTCACATAAAACCTAAATATCGCTTTTATTGCTTCCACTAGTTTAATTAACTGAGTTTGACGGAGCCCTGCTCCGCAGGGCTCCTATTTTCGGGTTAAGGGTCAATATAGAACCTAACACAACCTATTTAGTTACTTTCACATAAAACCTAAAATTACGTTCCATTTTTCATATTTGAATGAAGAGTTTTTGGAAATAGTTTAAAAATATTTAGACGCAACTCCGGCAGCCAAAATTACTTTTAAGGGATTAAAACTAAGTCCCTTAAGCCCCCTACACCACCAATACCCTCAAATTCGGGCGACGCGTTTCGAAACCCGACACATAATTACTATTAGCTACAACAATATTACCATAAAAACAAGGTCAAAATATGATTTAAAGAAAAACACGTAACATTTTAAGGTACGTTAGAGCAAAGGGGTCCTTAAAGTTATTTGAATCATCTCTCTATTTATTCTAAATTACATTATGTTCCTCTCTGCGTGGAGACACGTAAAGCCCGAACCTTAATACAAGATCCATAAGAAAAGCAAAGACGTGGCCTACGCCTTTTGTCTTCCTAGTTCGAAAACCCGAGATTTAGAGGATCTTCTACCTCCATATCTAAATCCTCTTGTGTTGCTACGTTCTCGGTAGATGACGACGCAGTAATGTATTCTAGCAACATACTTTCAGCTAAATCATCTTCATCATCACTTTCTTTAACTTCGAATGTGCTGTCAGAAACACCAAGATTTGTGTAAATTGTGACCAATTTAGAAACACGTGATTTATCTACGTGTTTCGAGGATACGAATTTCGGGCTTTGCAATGAATTTTTCCAAAAGTTAAAATTCCAAAATTATTAATTAGTAATTCTAAAACAAAGAATAAAATCGAAACTTAATCAGAATATAAAATACATAAAATACTAATAATACCGTAAGTTATAATAAAATACCGGTTTAATACATAGCCTTTTGGTATTATACGGTATTTTTACAACACTATAAAGAGGTAAATCAGTCTTTGGCATCCCGTATAAAGACCATCTGTAATTCCGTAACCATTTGATTTTATATAATAAAGTTATATGTGGACTGGGCGGAGTTAGAGCATTATTAATAATGCTCGAGTAATAAGAATGAAAAATGATAATAGTGATATTACGTCTGTCTGCGCCACAATCAAATTAGCCAAATATGTAATTAAATTTAATATACTTATGGACAGAAAGCCATTTACTCAAACACGCACAAAGTAAAATAAATATTATTGATCTAGCAACATTCATAATCATATACCTCAACAATCTACTTAAATTCATTACTTTTTAACACGCGATAACCAATCAAAACCCTTCTATTATTCTCTCCTTACTTCCGCGCATATCCTTTTCTACTTCCTATCCACCCTGATCCAATCAGTTTGTCGTAAGAAAATCGTTCGCTACAACTCGCGCTCGTGCCGCTCCGCTAAAACAGCTATTAAATCAAATAACGGCAATAGGCTCGCCTCCTATTACGTGGGACCTAAAAAATCTTGGCGAAATGTGGGTGTAATATAACACCTCTGCCTACCCCTTCAGGGATACAAGCGTGAGTCTATAAATAAAAAATAAAAACATCTAATAGTTGAAGTGCTTTGTGTGTGTGAACTGACTTTGTGGGTGGCTTACCAGCTTCTAAGACCTTGGAAGACAACACTGCTCAGCTTCAAGCTATTGAAGAATACACCCTAAGTAAGCTCCATTAATCTGCTCCATTTGTAAGTACTCCAAGCCTTATCCTATTGTGACGTCACATCGCGCTCCTGCGCCGCGAGCCTCGCTACGAGTGACGCACAGCAATGGGCCGCTCCCTCGCGCCCCTCCGCGCCGGCCCTATAAATACAGGGGACACACGAGGCTTCGGCCCTTTTGCTCCGGCCAGCACCACCGAGTTGAGTACAAGATCATCTGAAGACCCGGCGCACTATGACGGTATCGCGTGGAATAATAATCTTGATCCTTCTTGCCATACATGAACAGTATTCGTTTATGTAATACGTCGATTATGATATGAAAGTATTCAAATTAATTATTTTCAATGCACATGCATTTAAAGGTATCAAATAACGATAGATATTACATATTTGTTTAGTAGGATGATGTTCCTCAGGATAACAACGACTATTTATAATAATTTGGCGCAGTTTTATTATGTGATAGAAATAATTTATAATTGTCATCTACATTATTGTTACATTTCAAATATACATCTATTTTGTTATTAATGCATGAAAACCCACGAATGACACTAAATACAAAACCAAAAGAGTCGGGTAAAAGAAAATACTTAATTAATTAAAAGAAAGAAAAAAATATACAATATGTTGATTTGTATTTACAAAATATTGTAATTATACAATACATATTCACCTAAAATTATTTCACACAGTGTGCGATGATATAAATCCCTCTTTTTATAAAATTTTACATAGATAAGGCCAATTCTCGTATTTTATATGACATTGAAATTGTATTTTGAACGAAATGAGATTAGATTTTAAATTGACTCAGAATTGGTATTCTTCTAATTTAAATGTCATTATCATCTAGAGTCCGCGTCACGAGAACATAGACATTTTGTAAACAAAGAATTTTTACTAAGTGACTTAGCGATAGTTCTGTCAAAAACAAATAATTTCAAATCAATGAGCGCAACGGTATAGGTCGGGTTCACGAAAGATGACTACTGCGCAGAAATCATTTTTTAGGTCTCCGTGGAGGTGCGGGGTGAGGCGCGGGTGGAATGCCAATGGTGTGGCTCCGTTCTTGACGCATTCCCTAAATGCGTCAAGAATGGAGCCACGCCATTGGTGCACGAATGTACATATGCGCGACGGCCGCCATTTCTGGGGCCCAATTCTGCTAATTATATTTGTTCAAAATGCAGTTTCGATATGATGTCAGTGTCATATTTACGTCATAATGGTATTCTCCTAAATTAAGAGACATTGAAATGATATTGCGAATATATTGAGAGTTGAACAATACATAAACGATATTCTGCTAAATATATTTTTGTACAAAGACAAACGTCAAACTGTAAATACACATATTCAAAACACCCATATTTTAAATGTTCGATTTCAAATCGTACGTAACATTATTGATTATGTATCAAAAAATCTCTCACAATCCAACGAATAAATTCATTTACTAAAATGGTACTGGTTAGTATTATAGACTGCCATTGCCATATGGCACTGCTAGGTAGTATCATCTGTATATATAAAATTCATTCACAATTCCCTGACTAACAGCAATGCACAGCCGAATCTACTGGGCACAAGATGCTAAAAATTGGCATGTACGTTCCTCGAGGACCATATGCTGCACCCTTACGGTCCCTGACCACATGTGTAGATAAACGGAACAGAGACACAGCTTCATACAACAGCGCGAAACGGTACTATGAGCACGCGGCGCATGTGTGCGTGACCACTGGCCGCTTGTCGTATACGCGGCGAGAGTGGAAAGAACCGGTTTACGTAGGCAAGTCATAATAACCCTAAGATTGTAGTTGACAATCTTAGGGTTATTACGACGCACGTTGTTTGTTTTGTACGTTGCAAGTTTTAATATTTTTATGTAAAAAAGTTGTGTTTTATTATTAATAATGGTTGTTTATTGTTCTGTGTGTATGAATAATACTAGATGAAATAATTAAATCATTATAAAGATTTTAACAATGGTAACGTACAATTGGGTTTTTTAATAAGGTATAACTCCTGATAATTTTGTCGCATTTGTTGAATTGCTCGAGCAAAAGTTTCGCGAATATTTCGATCTTGAAATAAATATTGTCAATGTTGGCAACGAAATACTTAACAACTCATTAGTTGTGAAATTGTGTAAAATCAATTAATGTTTACAAAACCAATGACTATCAGAAAGTGATCAGCCATCGATAGGGATTACAAAAAACAGGTGCATGCGATTTTCGACCTTATTGACGTAACTCAGAATTTACAATTTTAATAACGTATCAATGTCAGAAAGCAAGAAAATACCAAATAAAAGTCTGTCATGAATTGTCAATAAGGTCGAAAATCGCATGCACCTGTTTTTTGTAAGCCCTATCGATGGTTGATCATCATTTGATAGTCATTTGTTTTGTGCGCGTGTTTGAACGTCTCATTTGTCTTACACAATTTCTTTTTAAACTTATTTTAGATACCTATCCCCGTGGTAAAACTAGTGGCCATAATAGCTAAAGGAGATTCCTATGTTTATTAGCAAAATAGATCATATTACCAGTAAATATTCAACACGATTAGTGGTATCGTTGGGAATGTCAAATAAATCACGTCGTCACGTCGTGTCCTTGGTAACAAATGTATATTTTTATTCCGTGCTTTTAAAAGTTTCAGGTGCATGCCTTTTTTGGTACCACTCGCTATTTTATTTACAACAGCTGTACTTCTGCCGTATAGCGAATCCGTCGAGTCCAAGAATCTGCCCAATCCACGAATCTGTCAAATCCAGAATCTGTCGTATACCGAACAAGCGATTTGTCTTAACCTATTGTGACAACCCTACCAAAATAGGTAACTAATTTACAAGCTCTTAAGAAGCTGTCTCTCTGTTCGGTTTATTTACTCATGTGCCCTGACTAAGAAGAGATTTCCCGAAACATCTACCAGATCGTAAGGAACTGTTAAAGTGAAATAAAACGTGAGAGCGTACTTGCGTGCATATTACATAAAAAAACAAATCATAGGCAACGCTGTAACATCAAATTACCAGCAATAAAGTTAATTATTTCATTAATGGCAATACCTACTCATGTCAGGATATTTGACATTAAATTGAATATATCGAAATTAGAATAGAATGACATTGTGTAGCAGAATACCGATTTTGAGTCAATTCAAAATATAATCTCATTCCATTCAAAATATGATGTCGATGTCATCTAAAATAGCAGAATTGGGCCCCTGGTCAACTTTCGTGAACCGACCTATACATAGATACGTGTCATTGGAAACTAATATGTCAATGGATCGGGTTTTTATCGATATTATGCGCTGTCAAACGGATCTTTTAATGTTTTGAGGTACTGACGCCTAGAGTGTCAACATTTGGCGTTAGTTCATTGAAATGATACATTCTTGGGCTTAACATCTTTTTATCAGAGGATACAATTAATTTTTTAGTTATCAGGAAAGGGTTGGTGTTAAGTTAAATACAAGTTTATAGGATTGCAACGCTCTTCTCGCTGCCGGCATCTCGAAAAAGCGCGTGCAGAATATCAGATGGCAGAAAATTATTTATACCTAAAAAAGAAATTGCGTTTTCAGACTACCGTAACGTTTAATGGTTTTTGTTTAAGTTCATTCTGACGACACATTCTTCATTCACAGACAACGTAAAATCTCTATGCCTAGAAATGTTTATGCAATGTATTAGCTAGTTATCTGTTATATTATTCATTGTTGGTCAATAATTTAATATTTTATATATAGATATGCTACTTTGAGCAATATTATTTATTGCGTAGTGATTTTTAAAAAAATCGTGTCAATAATAAAGTAACATGTATGTACCTACTCTATAATTAACATACATGGTACTCTATTTTTAATTAATTTACAGATTATTACGTGTAAAACAACAAAAAAATCGGCCAATTTATGAACATTCGACCACTAAAACACAAAATCAAATATTTTTATTTCAGTAAAATTTAACAATATAAAAATTTAAAAACATAGTGGCATAATTAGGCATTGAAAAAAAAATACTGTTCAAAAGCATAAAATCTAAAACGCCACTGTTCGAAAAAAGGTTGTGAAGCTCTGAATGTTTGTTTACAAAAAGTCTATCTTCTCGTGGCACCAACTATAATTTGACTTCTATTGTTCTCACTGACGTTGACACATTGTTTAATTAACAACAGGCAGCGATAGCCTACTGGAGATACCAACGGACTGCTATGCAGAAGGTATCGGGTTCGAATCCACGGTATGCTAGAACGATGATGATGACATTGTTCAATTAACGATCTAGACACGATAACATTCCAATATCAGTTTATTTAGGAGAATACCATTTGTGACATGAGTATGACACTGACATTAGATCGAAACTGCATTTTGAACAAATATAGTTAGAAGAATTGAGTCAAAATAAACTGTTAACTGGTGCAGAATAAGACTGCACAGTAGGTAGGTGGGCTTGTGTGTGTTAGGTACCTGCAATGCGAGCTCGTGGGGATCAGCTGAGCTGCGGCGGTTTGTAAAATAATATTCGATTCAAGTGTGCTTTTAATTGCATTGCATAGTACGTTTTAGGTAAATACCTATT
Organism: Euclidia mi; assembly: GCA_944739405.2. Lineage (NCBI taxonomy): Eukaryota > Metazoa > Arthropoda > Insecta > Lepidoptera > Erebidae > Euclidia > Euclidia mi. The sequence goes on along the minus strand of OX123186.2, from coordinate 86,904,633 downwards.
ACATTGGTATCATGCTAACGACGGCGCGTCCTAGCTTAAAAATAACCATAATTTTGCCCCCATTAAGAACCTCATACATGGGCTCTGTAAATTCATCGGTCGGTCACCCATCCACACTATGACCGTGATGTCAATTACTTTACCTTAACTTATGTAGTTTGTACGAAAATAAACCTGCGATAAAGGCTTTGCAAGCCAATCCCATGGTCACCCATCAAAGATCAAATGCGTCTAACTACTGTACCTGTTTATACTGTATATTGCCACTTGATTTTTGCAGCAAGGTATTATATCTAACGGTCCGTTTCTGTCAGTCTCGCCCAGCCCCTAGTTGACCGCGCTACTATACTAACCAGTAACCAATAGACTCCAGATGTCTCGACTAACACACTAGTTTAATACGTAATACATAAATAAAGTTAAGTACATCAACTTTTCATATTTATAAAAAAAATACGTTGAGAAAAAAATAAGGATCAAGAAGCTTTAGCCGCGCTATAAACGTTTTGGAATGCAATATTTACGTAAAATGGCGGACGCGGACGCGAGCGACAGGTCCGTCCTCTGAGAGCGCTCAGCGCTGAATGGCGGACGTAGCATCGCGCTTCGAGTTTTATAGGTCTTTTTTAAAAAATCATATTAATTACAAACGAAAAGTTTAGATTCCAATTTTTTTATATGACTTAAAATGAATCTTAAGGTTTGTAAATATGTATATATCTTTTTAATAATCACAGTAGTTTTTTAGATATAAATGCAAATTTGCGGGCTAAAATTAAGCAAAATGCACTGTTTTGTTCTCCGATTTTCTTGAAAATTATGAATGAAAGTACAATTTCTTTTTTAGGGACTCGCTTGTATAGCTTTTGCTCGTACAGTTTACATTTACAGAATTATAGAACGATACGTTTTCATAGCACTAGCGACCATTAATGCTGGCCTAAACTACAGAAATTACGAAAATGACTTTTTTAAATTCATCCGTTTTAAAATATTTACTATAGTAACCCATATATTTTTCTCCAGCACTCTCTTGATAAAGAACTGAACTTTCATATTTTCTATATCTTTTCCATTAATTGTCATTTATCCGTAACGTAATAGAACAATAAAAACCCGCAAAATCGCCTCCGACGGATTAAACGCTCTTAACAATATGTATTTACTAACTGACTCGTGTATCTATAGGTATTTAGCAAATAAAAATATGGTTATTTCGCAACATTCGTTTTATTACCAAAATCATCATAAGGACAACCCTAGCGCCTTCGATGACGCGCTTGTACGTAAAGTCACACAATCTGCAACTCTTTGCGTGAGTACTTAGGGTATATTTCTCTTCACAGCAAACAACGGCTATCATTAACATTTTGTAGGTGATTATAGCGCAGGTATTTTCGCTTTTGTATGGGAGTGATTTATCTGTTACGAAGTAACTATTTAGTAATCTGTGGCTTTAGCCCGCCCTGACCTAACCCTTTTACGCTCTAATAGCATTCTTTTGATCTGTAATCGGTTTCGGTACCTTTTTGACTTAAGTGAATTGAATTATGAAAATAATTTGAATTCAGAACTTATGAATAATTGGATCGTTAAGGTACGTATTGTGTGTTGCTATCTTGGTAGAATTCGGCGAATAGGGGAAATGTTGCGTATGAGAACGTTAGCCTCTTTATAATTTCTACATTCTTACTTATGTTAGCTACAGGCGATGTTACGTATACGTTCTGCTAATATACCGTTCTACAGCGTTCGTGGTATAACTTGCCGTTCGTATTAGATCGGCAAAGTTAAGCAATGTTTACTTGAGTCACCATTTGGATGGGTGACCACTTGATGTAGTATTTACATCAGAACGCTAACGAGCTTTGGAAGGCACGTAAAGATCATATTTCTTGCGACAGGAACAAAATTGTAAGGCCATGTGGCAGGTGTTCGGACTGTCTGTAAACGCCGACAACGGTGTTGGCCACATACTCACACGAAAGTTTTAAAATACAAGGCAAATTATTTTTATTACTAAAAACATTCAAGAAGCTATCCGAGCTATTTAGACCGATGAAAAGAATGACATGTCCCTGGTCGTACTACGCTACCGACACCTAGATCACAGTTCGTTAGGTACGATTAAAATTAGAACGACAAATAAGAAACAATATTTTTTTTATTATCTGCAAGCTTATTGTTTTTGCATGAATCAACTAATAAAATTTAAATGAAAATTATATGACACGCATCTTAAAAGGCATAAATCATAAACATAAATTTGCAGGTAGCTCGCTGCCAGCGAGCTTATCGCCGTCAGACTGCTCGATAGTTGACGTTTGTTTGCTCGGTAGACGCGTTGCAAGCAAGCGGTGGACGGTGCCACCACGTCTTTGACACGAAAGCGGTCGGTGCGTGGGTGCCTGCTAGCTGTCGCCGCGTGCTCTGCTGGGTGCCTGCTAGCTGTCGCCGCGTGCTCTGCTGGGTGCCTGCTAGCTGTCGCTTCGTGGACTGCTGGGTGTCTGCTAGCTGTCGCCGCGTGGAATGCGAGCAGTCGTCTTAGTTTAGGTCGGTGTTGGGGAGTCGTGTAAGTGGGCTAAGACCTTTAGATACTCAGTAGTTTATTAGAATTTGCTCTTATTTTTTAACATCCTGTTAAATAAAAAGTTTTGATAAAGAAATGCCAGTTTTGTTATTTTCTCAATTACCATAGTTGTAAAATATCCCAGCATTATTACTCAATTAATAAGCCAGTGTCTAGCTGCGCGCCACATACTTGCGCTTTCAACTGAGTGATTTTGAAACAAATAGAGTTACCATTGACAGTTGTTTAGTTTGCTTGGTTAACTAGTGACGACGTTCTAGTTCTTTCCGTCTTTATTCCTCTATACCTCTTTACAGTCAGTATGGCCCGAAAACTACTAACGACACTGCCTCTGTGGTCCAACAGATAGCATAGGCGTCTGCTGATTAGGAGGTCCCGGCTTCGATTCCCGGGTTGGGCAAAAGAGCTTTCAGAATTCTTATTAGCATCACGGATTCTGGCAATGTGGCAGGTAACAGGTATTAAGCCCGCGCCCTATTACGTGGGACCTCAAATTCGTAAGGCGAAATGTGTGTGTGATATTACCCCTTTGCCAACCCCTTTGAAGATACAGGCCGGACACTAAGTTTAAAAAAGCAAAGAACACCAATATTGCACGCTCCTTTGGAAAAATAAATCGTGCTCAAAAATCAGCGATCTCGATACCGAAATTTAACAATATTTACTTTTGATATATTATAATTTCTTAAAAGAAATAAGTATTTGGAATACCCTGTCATCTTAAATTATTAAATATTCGATTGTTTAAAATACAGCTGCATAAATGGCTTTATGAAAATATTTTTTACAGTGTCAAAGATTTTATTGATAAAAATGTTTAATTTTGTGTCTGAGTGTACCTATGTCTACAAATTGCATGCTATGTAAAGCAAAACATGTGTAACAAACAGAATATTTGTAACATCTTTTTATACCATGTTTTATGCAAATAAATATATTTATAATTATTATTCATACTCATCTTTAATATATTCTCATAACAATACAGTACATTTTTAAATATATCAAGTATAATATACATTTAAAAATATAAAAATTATTATGGGGACCCATCAGTATCGGGAACAGGGTCTAAGCTACTGGTGGTTAGGGCGCCAGAGACAGGAACCGCCTCACTATGCGTGCCGTGTCCAAAAGTACCGCCTTCTGTATCAGACCTTTGACCCAAGGATCCAACGCGAGCCTCTTAAGATGGTAGTCGAGGCTCTTGGCTATAAGACCATTCACTGTTATGATTATCAACACATTAATTGCTGAATCGATATCCCACATGTCGACAATCTCGTGAGCCAAGTCCAGATATTTAATCTGCTTATCTTTCTCAGCCTTCACGAGATTCTCGTCATAAGGAATGGCGTCATCAAAAATTATTGCGCGGCGCTCTGATCGATCTACCACCACAATATCAGGTTTGTTGGCTACAACAGTCCTGTCTGTGATCAAGTCAAAGTCAAAATCATTTATTTATCTAGGTCACAAGGTGACGCTTATGAACGTCAAATTTTAAAGTACATTACTTAATGCTTCTACATTTACATTTACTGCCTCGTTCGCAAAGCAATAGGTAGAACCACGAGACAGAACGGGCAATAAAACTCGTGGCCACTCTTTTTAATCGCCGGTGTTATGTTACATATCTTGTTTTTCAAAATCAAAATTCCTTAATAGTGCAATAACGCCTTTGTAAAAGAAAGTTCCTAATTATCCGTTTGTATTTGTGCATGGGTAAATTCATTATATCAAGAGGCAATTTGTTGAAAAATCGTATACAAATCCCCGCAAATGAGTTCTGAACTTTATGTAAACGGTAGTTAGTTCCCACTAGTTTATGCTTATTCCTTGTGTTCACTTTGTGCAAATCACTATTTTTGCGGTATAGAATTAGGTTTTTCTTAATGTACATTAAGTTAGCATACATATATTGCGATGTAACTGTCAATATATCTACTTCTTTAAATTTATTTATTTATTTATTATTTATTTATTTTAAAACTTTATGCACATAATAGTACAAAGGCGGACTTAATGCCGAAGGCATTTTCTACCAGTCAACCTTTGGGTGATGCAGAGAAATATGTAATAGGTGCAGTTTTTAAATTAAAATGAAAAACAAAAGACAAACCTACTCATTAATATAAAATATAAAATGATATACATAGAACTAATATACGTACTTACATACATACCATAACTATATATATATATATATATATATATATATATATATATATATATAAATAAACGCATAAATATTTATTCTATAATTCTAATAAATATATACATAAGTATATAAAATAATTAAACGATAAATAACTTATGACGATTCAGTTAATGCATTTAGATAATTCTGCCGAACTCTAGTTTTAAACGTAAAACGGTTAGTGGACATCCTGATATCAAGAGGGAGAGCATTCCACAGAAGGATAGATTGTATGATAAAGGATGAATGTACTAGGGTGGAATTGTGAGAAGGACAAAGAAGCAGAAGATTATTGGAGGAACGAAGATTTTTCTCATGTGTATTACACAGAAATTGAAGATGTGAAGTTAAATAGATGGGTGCACAAGGAGAGTGCAGTAAAGAATGAAGAGTACACAAAGTACGCAGGCTACGCCGTTGACGAATAGGTAACCATCGTAACTTTGATCGGTACTCAGAAATGTGGTCAAATTTGCGGAGATTAAAAACGAATCTAATGCAATTATTGAGAAGGCGATCGAGCTTATTGAGGAGATCTGCATTAAGGTCGAGATAGCACACGTCACCATAGTCGATGATGGGAAATATTAAAGTCTGTACTAGCATTGTCTTAGTCCTGAATGGCAGAAAGTTCTTCAGTCGGTAAAGCGACCGCAAGGCACCAGTGACTTTACGACTCACATTCGCTACCTGAGTCCGCCAGTTAAGGTTGGCATCAATATGTAAGCCAAGATCCTTGACGCTTGAACTAAACGGGATTATAGATCCATCAAAAATGACAGCAGGTAGTGATTGCAAGTCAACCCTGCTTAAAATACGGGAACTACCAACGAGAATAGCCTGACATTTAGCAGGGTTCACTGCCAGGCCAAACCGTTCCGACCAGACCTTTATAGCATTCAAATCTTGGTTTATAGCTGCTATGGCTGAATCTAAATTTTCTGAAGAGGACTGTGTATAAAGTTGTAGGTCATCAGCATACAGATGATACGCACAATGAAGTTCATGAGTAAGAAGATTAATAAATAATGCAAATAGAAGAGGAGAAAGTATTCCGCCTTGAGGAACACCAGAGTCCAAAGTACGCCATGTTGATGAAGTTTCATCGACGCGTACTGACTGCTGGCGTCCTCGAAGATAACAGGAGAACCATTCCAGTGCCATAGGTGAGATCATTAGATAGGATAGGACTGGAAGGAGAAGGTCGTGACTGACGTTGTTAAAGGCGTTTGAGAAGTCCACCAAGATCAAAAGAGTAAGCCTGGTGTCCTCCACCCCCGCCCTCACATCGCCAGTCACCTTGAGCAATGCGGTGACAGTACTATGTCCAGGTCTGAATCCAGATTGAAAGGGTGACAGGATGTTGTTTTCGTAAACAAACCCAGACAACTGTCTCTGAACGCATGACTCAAGTACCTTGGATAGAAAGGGAAGAATGGATATGGGACGGTAATGTGTCAGGAGAGTGGGATTTGACATTTTGGGCAAAGGACGCACATAGGCTTTACGCCATATGTAGGGAAATTGACCAGTGTCAAGGGAAAAGTTTAGGATATGGGTAATTACAGGTAAAATTTGTTCAAGGATAACCGTGATCATGCGACGACTAATGTCATCGCATCCCACGGCTTTGGACTTAATTGACAGGATAATCTTTTTAATCTCACCTGATGATAAAGGAGAAAAAGAGAAAGAATTAATATTCAAACGAGGTAAGCTAGCCAAGTAGGCTATGGTTTGACTTTTAGTTTGGTCGTCCAAAGTGACAGTAGTTGTAAAATGACGATTAATGTCATCCAAACTAATAGTCACCGGTAGAACCACTTGGCCATGAGGTTTCCCAATGCCTAGTGTCCTTAAAAACTGCCATACATTAGCAGGGGATGAGTTGGTAACATTTTCGGAGATATGTCGGCGTTTAGCGTTGCGTACCATCTGGTTGCACCTGTTCCTAGCTATCTTGAAAAGAGACCAATTTATCACGTAAAGAAACTCTAGCACCTAACTTGTAAACTGCACGTATGGTCCTCTTTTGATAAATATATATAATTGTTAAATAGTCTGTATATCAGCAGCTGTACCCCATAACATTATACCGTAAGACATTACGCTGTGAAAATAACTAAAGTAAACTAGTCTAGCAGTATCTATACCTGTGAATTCCCTAACTTTTCTAACTGCAAACGCTGCAGAACTAAGTTTGACTGCGAGACAGGATATTTGGGCGCCCCACTGAAGCTTACTATCTAAAGTTAGACCTAAGAATACGATTGATTCGAGTAGTTTAAAATTATATTAGAAGGAACACTTTTGACATTAGGCAAAGAGAATTTAACACATTTCGTTTTGCTAGAACTGAGTACCAAATTATTTGTCGAAAACCAATCTAATACTTGTGCAAGAGTGTTATTGACGGTATCAAAGTTACTTGAATTGCGATCAACTTTAAAAATTTGTGACGTATCGTCGGCAAACAAAACAATATCACATAAATTTTGAATAGAGAACGGCAAATCATTAATATATATAAAAAAAGAAATGGACCGAGAATAGAGCCCTGTGGAATGCCCATTCCTACTGGCAAACCTTGAGACCTACTCCCATTAACATCTACATACTGAATTCTATCTCTAAGGTAGCTGGCAACAAGATTGAGTGCCTAATACCATGAAGTTAGTCAATTTACTTAAAAGTGAATTATGTTCTACACAATTAGACGCCTTTGACAGGTCACAAAAAATACCAATGGCATCCTTCGAGTTTTCCCAAGCATTAAAAATATGCTATAACAAAGTTACACCGGCATCAACGGTGGAGCGACCCTTAGTGAAGCCATACTGCTCACTGTGAAATAAATTATTTGTGTGAAAATGGCTCTCTAATTGATGCAAAATAATCTTTTTAAAAATGTTATTAATAGCAGGCAAGATATAAATTGGCCGAAAATTACTAGGGTCGCTCTTGGATCCCTTTTTGAATAATGGTATCACTTTACTGTGTTTCATTAGATCAGGAAATACCCCTGTATCTACGCATCTGTTGAATATTGCAGCTAAATATGGAGCTAAGCTAGAAATAATGTGTTGAACAAGTTTAACCGAAATGCCCCATAAGTCAACAGATTTTTTATTTTTAAGTGTCTTGAATACCTTCAGTATGTCATTGGTGTCAATATATTTAAAATTAAAAAGCACATCACACTCATTCACATTGCCCCTAACCAACATTTCTGCTTTGCTTGGACATGAATCTAGACAGCTGGTTGTGTTCAGTGGTATGTTTATGAAGAAATTGTTAAATGTCTGAGCAACATCAGTTTTCCTAGTAGTAATTTCACCATTAAATTTTAATTCATAATTGTTATCTACCAATTTAGCTCGCCCAGTCTCCTCATTGTTAATAATGTGCCAAGTAGTTTTAATTTTGTTCTTGGATTTTTTGATTTGATTGCTTAAATATAAGGATTTGGCATAAGCACATGTCCTCTTGAAAACTTTTGAATAATTTCTAACATATTGAATAAATTCAGGATTAAAATTGTATTTCTTCATACCATACAGATCATACAACCTAGCTCTACTTTTGTATATACCTACTGTTGCCCAATCACAAAAATTTACTTTAAAGCTTCTTGCAAACGTCTTCTGTTTAAAAAAATTATTTTACTCATCATTAATAATGTTAAATAAGCATTTATATAATTCATCAGGATCATCAATGGTTAAGTCAATACTGGCGATCTTGGCAGCAACATCATTACTAAAGTATTTGAGGCGAGCAGAGGTCATTGGCCTACATGTAATTTCTTGTACTTTAGGGGTTGTATTTGTTGGAATTACAACTATTTACCCGCAGTGATCCGATGTCAAGTCAGTAAAAACAGCCTTACTTGAATAAAGACAATTGCAAAAATCATTATCTAAGCATGTAGAAGAATGTGAGGTTATTCTGGTTGGTTCAGAGAAAAAAACATTTAAATGAAATGAACTAAATAAGCTAACTAACCTAGTACAAATTGGTGTTTTTTTTAACAAATTGACATGAAAATCGCCACATACGATTATAGACTTCCTACTAGAAATTATGTGTTCTAAAACATCCTCTATAATGCTTTCAAACTGAATGAAGTCGCTTTGTGGTGGTCGATACACACACACTATAATATGTTGTTCAAGCTCAACACAAGAAATCTCAGCATTGCACTCGGTAGAAAGTTTAGCTATATCCTTACGTTCTTTACATTTCAAACTATTACATACATATATTAAAGAGCCACCACGAATAGCCTTCTTTCTTACGAATGCACTTATAACTGAGTAATGTTGATTGTTGAATATTAATTGGTCACCTCGCAACCAATGTTCCGTAATACATAAGATGTCAATCTTATGTTTATTTAAAAATAAATCTATTTCTGATTCTTTGCCAGATAGGCCTTGTATGTTTTGATGAACTAAGTTTAAAATACATGAATGCCTATCTGTTGTCTCATCTAGTAGTTTAAACTAATAGACGTATCAATACTACTATTGGTATAACTATTATCTACCAAATTTGTAAGTACTCTAGTAGTACTCCTGTCAGTATATAAATTAAATGCTAATAATTTAGCAAGTTGTCGCCTATGTACATAAGAAAGATACGTAGTATCTTTTGTTAAAAAGAAATTACTAATAAAAATATTAGTGTCAACAAATAAAATACTGTCTCTATGATATGTCCTATTGTATAATATCATAAATTTAATTTGCCTATCTGCCTGTTTTGGTCATTTGTGAGAGCATATGGATAAGGCAATGCACAATTAATAATGAAGTCACATCCTATTTTTGTGCTTAGATCTATCATTAAGTCTGTTAATTCTATGAAACTGTTTTTGGAGACTAATGAGCTGTCACCATATAGTATGATGACAGTAGTTTGTGCATTCAAGTCGGCATTCTTAATCTTATCAACAAGGGTACAAGACTGAGCTCCAGGTTAACAAAAGTTCTGTACTGGTCGCTCAGTGTTATGATCAATTAAACTACCCAAACCCACTCCCAGTTGGTCTGAAAAAAATATTACATTCTTATTGTCAGTCTTTACTGGATGCAATTTGTTTCGTGTATTATACTGACATCCACGTGCATTCAATTCTATTGATTCAGCAGGTGTAGATGATAGATCGCTCCCAGTACAATGTGATATGACCATTTTCCAGAACAGGTTCCGCCACACACCTGTAGTACGGCACCTCAACATCTACAAGCCTGTATTTCAGAGCAAGTTGCTGGTGAATGATCCTGGCTACTTGGTTATGCCTATGCAAGTACTCGCCGTTAGCAAGACGAGAACAGCCGGAAACTATATGCCTGAGGGATTCACCAGGCTGGTGACATGCACGACAAATGTCCGTGGTGCCATCCCTCGGGATGTATTTCCGGTAGTTATTCGACTTGATAACTTCATCAGCAATTGCACAGAGAAACCCTTCGGTTTCCACAAAAAGGTCACCGAAGCGTAGCCAGTTCACCGAGGCTAAACGGTCTACATCTGGCCCATGCAGGGCCCGGTAGATCCTGCCATGAAGCTCCTTGCTCTGCCATACAATCCTGCGATCTGTTATACGGATTGCGCCGAAGGTCTTTTTAAAAAAAGACTTTTATGAAGGACAAGAGTTTATTCACGAAATTAGGCTTGATTTGAGAGAGGCAAGTGTCACGCGCGGATGATGGATGCAAACTGAACTCTAAATTATAATAAAATACTATGAACAGTCAAAAGTGCTGACTATGCATAAAGGTTAGGGATACTAGGCACTATTATATACAGAGGGTATATATAACAGCCCCGGGGTTAAGAATAAACTTACCCTTAAGGTTAAGTTTATGGAAGGAATGTGCGGATTTTGGAAGCAGGAGATTCGACAGCGACTTCTGAAAGCTCTTCAGAATTTTCAATGTTAAGTTTAGTTTTATTTTTCTTAAAATAACGATGACATTTGCCTGACTTGAAAAGTTTACAAAATACAATTAAAATTAAGATTAAAACTACAATAGCAATTACAATAGTCGTGTAAGAGTAATACTGGCCATATAAAACAATATGCGGTTGGTCAATAATTTTGTCGAGGTCATTTACAATTTCATTATATTGATATGCCATGGAATCAAGGTTAGTATTAGTTAAGTTAAAAATGGGAATATGTGGTCTAGTTTTCGATAACAGTTCTACATTACAACAAGAGTCGTTTATTAAATTAAAATTGACTGGGATTGGTTGTAATTGTATTAATTTGGAATATTTAGGTATTAACCTTGAATCCTTATAGAAGGCTACACAGTGTATGGGTAGGTTTAACATGCCTGTGTTCGACACTACAATATCAGTGATGGTCGACTGTTTACAATCTATTGACAGTTTTGATGGGTCTGTAATAACATATATCCATCTATTGTTTGACAATTGTTGCCATACATCGAGGTATCCTTGGAAAATTTTCATTATACATAATTTGGGCACAGATTTTAGTGCCTTCGAAATTATTTCCGATTCACAAATCGGATTAGAAGCACTAGAATACATATCTAGCCCGTTACAAATATAATTTTGACGATATATAATCTTACAACTACTTATATCATCTAACTTAGCTAGGTCAAAAGCGGCAGCAGCTTGGAAAATTGCTTCTTCCTCACAATTTCGGCTGCCGAGTCCCCAACCTCCATGTACTCTTTCATACTCTTCACTTGTTCCTCCTACATGTCCATTAAAATCTCCTCCCACAATAATCTCTTCATTCTCCGGTATATTCGTCATCATGCTATCGAAATCCATCCAAAACTTCTCTTTCTCACAATCATCACAGCCTACCTGAGGGGCATACACACTTATCACATTCAGAATAATACCTTGCCACATCACTTTCACAGCAATCAATCTGTCATTAACTCTATTTACACTTGTCACGCTATCTTTCAGATTTTCGTCTAACACAATTCCCACACCATTTCTTTTGCCATCACTTCCACAATAATAAAACTTGTATCCTTCACCGATCTCCCTAGCTTTCGTACCTTTCCATCTTGTTTCCTGCAAACATGCCACATTTATTCGTCTTCTTTTCAAAACACTAGCTAACTCTCTAGCTTTTCCAGTCATTGTACCTACGTTCCAACTTGCATACCTCACCTTTACGTCACAGGCTCGCTTCTTACGTTGCACTCGCCCGGAGTAGTGCAACAACCCTTGCATACTTCTCGCAGGTGCCGGGTGCTGCCACTGCGCGTCGCCTGCGGGGAACGCCCTAATCCTATCGCACTCATGTATACACTTGGCCATACTGCAGAAGGTTTTGGCATGTGTTTTACCAGCCGGCCGCCTGCCTGACGCCAACCCTCCTTGGGAATGTGATAGTTATAGAGGACGGTGATAGGAGATACGGGGTAAATGGATAGGATGGAATGACGAGGAAAAAGGGGGTTGTAGGCGGGGGTACTGTAATCACTGGACGGATATGGGGTAGTGATTACAGAAGCTCGGAGAGCCGGGAGCGCGTACTCGAAGCCCTGTCTAATGGTCGGACAGACCAATAGACAGAAACACCCCCCTTGATCATTAGTATTAACGGTATTAATATTCCTGATACGATCATTAATATTAATGGTAAGTTTTTTACAAATGTCGTTTTTTAGTTTTTTACAATTATCTCTTTATTTATTTGAAACAATAAGTTTGATTTACCTGAGAATTGATCATTTTGTTTCATAGATGAATCTCGACGAGAAGCAGATAACAAACTATTTGGAAAACGAAGATTCGGACAGTGAAACTGAGGATTACAATTCAGACGACAGTGTGGCTGATCCTACTCTCTTAGCCTCGTGCCAGCTTGAAGATGATCTCCAAAATGTTGCTCCTTACAATCTTAATATACCTACTGGAACATCTCAAATACTAGCAACGAGTTAGAAACTGCTCTAAAAACCCATCTCGATCTCCAAACTGCTGTAATTGTGATAGAAAAATATAGGCTGCTTTAAATTTACTCTCAAGCCAAATATCTTATAATTATAATGGTATTTTTGCTTTTATGTGATATAAAACTTTAACAATACTTAATTAAGATAATAAATTAGAAGCTTTATGTGTATTTTTTATTATTATTTTTCAAAATACTGTTCAAACAAGGATAATGTCAGATTTTAGGTTGATTTTAAGACTGAAATTATAATTTAAAGGAATATGTGCCATTAAATTTAAAGAAACGAAGTCTTTCTTCATTATTTTCTTACATTTAATACAAATTTTAATAGAAAAATCTTTCTTAAATTTTGTATCATTTATAAAGTAGCCTCCCGAGCGACCATGAGTATTAAGCAGTAAAAATATAAAATTAGTACTCTAGGGTTAAGCTACCTTTCACACGACAAACTTAGTCTGTAGAAATAATTTCTGCGTGGTGGTAGACTTTAAGTTTTCTGAAACAACGAATACAAAGATCACCCACTCTCTGAACAATTTCCCTACTTTTTAATTTGTCTTCGGAATAAAATCCAAAATACTTTTCGTTCCTTCTATTTCGGACATTATTAATCAAATTTTAAACGCTAGGTGGCTCACTATTTGAACTTAAAACACTTACATAATGATTCGTAGGGTATCAACCTTACTCAAATTGGATTGGCCCAAAAATAATCATGCGGGTCTTGAAGGTATCCATCAATAGCCTGTTATTTGGGGGCACTGGCCTCCTGTAACAATGGGCAATATCTTTATGATTGCCTCTGAGAAATAAAGGAGTATGACTTTGTCTTATCTATAACAAATTATTTATTTTGTTGTTGACATATAACCACGCGTCCATAAATAATGTGCTATCTTCATTGGATGTGGGCCTCAGGACACAAATTTCAGTGCATGGAAAATATTTCTTGATGCAAACGATTTAAATATTATAAGATTTATTTTTGGACTGAAGTCATCACTTTGTTGGGCGTCCAGAATATTATCATTATTTAAAACATATTAATTTTTCTACACCTACACGTATTTCGTAGTACCCTAAAGCTGTAAACAACAACCAAAAATTATATCTTCTGTCTGACCAAGCCTAACAGATAATTTGGTCTCTACAACACAGCAGCGCTCCGTAATAATATAATTCAGTGCCACAGTAGGTAATGTTGATAAAAAATCGACACTGGCATTAAGAAGTAACATTTTATGCTAATAAAAGTTGCCATTGCGAAGTAATATTGTATGCTCATAAAATTATTAAAATGGGTTAGTTAAAAACTCCACTGTTGATGTTTACACCCGCTTATTCCAAAGTTAGAACAAACTTGCAGTGCGACGTCCACTCGGCCGAGCAAGTTTTAATTTTATTTACAAGATCTCAAGGACCTACCACGACTTTATTATAAGTTCAAGTTATAAAATGAGGTTAGAACCTGGTTAGTCCTGCAAATAATCTCTGTTTGCATTATAGATATTTAAATAGTTGATGATTTATAATCATGTCTTTTTTATACCTTTGCAGATATTTTTGGAAGTGGATGCACTATTCTGGTAAAGACCTAGGTCTCAAAGTACCAAAGCAGGGCACAATTTAAAATGACTGAGAATCTGAAGACGTGCAAAGGATATGAAATTGATTAATATTATATTGATTAATAAGTGGCAGAGGAATTGTTTGGTACTTTCGAGCAGTAAAGACGTCTAGCGCAGGCTATTTGGTGGTTGATAGTTGTAAATCAGTGCATACCTACAAAGTGTAAAAGTGAACAAATAAAAGTTACTAAGTGATTTTACTGGAGGAGTTTAATTTCATAATATTTCAGAAGTGGGCATGGCACACGTTCTAGGCCATCTAAATTCAGTGTTTATTGTGTGTGATTTGTGAAATTACATCTCAACGAGTGCCAACTTATCGTTCGAAGCATGGGATTGGACCACAACTACCCCCGTGTTCAAAATGAAGACGCTAGAAACGAAAAATTGTTGGATCTGTTGGAACTAGAGAACCGCAATTTGCTGTCGCTGATACAAACTATGAAAATAACTACTACATGGCTTTCGTTTACCGGACTCCGATCCTAAGAAACGAGATGTGGATGCACGTGTTTGAGTGACTGCTGCAGAGCGAAGGCAACTGCTAACGCTGCTATGTTGGTGAATCAGCTGAGCTTTCAACCATAACCGTGGTGAGCGCATTTTGTCTGATTTTTTATTTGTGCTGCAAAGGAAACGATCCACAAATGTATGGAGGCTGGGCTTAGCTATTTGACCTAACGTGAGCTGCCATCTCACCTATACCGTGTAAAAGGTCATAAAAATCTTGATTTATTGGAGTATGAATATTTATTTTTCAGTCCCGCATTTCGTTTTAAACTTAGACTGAAAACTAGTTAACTTGCAACACCAAACCACCACTAACTAATTAAATCGGATGGCAACTCACAACTCTGTCAAACAGATTTAGGAGGTTAAGTATTAGAAAAGCAAAACAAACAGCTGTCAAATACGCCAATCGAGATTAACGTCAATGTGACATTTGGTATATAATATAGGCGTTTCGTTATTTCATTAAAGTTATTGTCATGTTTGATTTTGAACCATGTAAACCTGCAGCTAAAATGATGAGCAGAACTTAAAAGATGTCGTATACACTACAAACAAGGTTGCAGATACATTTTATATAATTCATGCTTTAAGAAACTTGAGTAACAAAGAATGTACGCGTTTAGTTACCTCAAAATAGGTTTTCATGTTTTATTTCAAAATGCGCGACTAAAAAAATCTAATTTAATCATTATCTAGTAGCTAATTAAATTGCCTTTCTAATGAGGTATGTCACATAGCGGTTCAAATTCCAAGCCCAGTATGGACCGTTTCCTTTAAGGCGCCGAGTACAGCTACCGAGTTGAGCTATTGCTGTCACTGTCGCTGTATACACAAGAAAGAGAAGCGCGACGACGACGGGACGTTCAGAACTTAAAAAAAAAACATGAAATAAATTATTTACAGAAAATGTATTGATTGGATTAAAAAAATAAAACAGTATTTCGTTAATATATTGCTTGTTGAATAATTTTGTCAAAAAATCAGACTGATTGTATGTATTTTAATATGGTTTTTACTCGTTTAAATATTTTTTTAGAGGTATCTTTGTGATTTTTTTCTATCGATTAAAGTTAGTTGTATTATGTTTTCAACACAGTACTTAACTAGATTATATACTGAAGAATATCATATATTTTTCTGATTGTGTTAACTGCATTGAATCATATACTTTAATGCATTATAAAACTCGCGTTTAGGTCTTGTAGTCCCATTAATGACGGTAGTTGCAAAAGATTGCTGGTTAGTAAAATACCGCTATACGTTTAGTAACCTTAGAAATATCATAATGGTTGTAGTGGCGATGTCGCTATCACATCATACTGTGGTTGTGGGTTCGATTCCTACACGCAACACGGAGTTCTGGTTAAAACAAGCTTCTACTGTGAAACTATTTGACCTTTGCGTTTTTCCCGTGACATGATCTCCTGAATAAGCTTCTTCTTAATAGCTTAAAGAAGAAAGAAATAAAGATAAACTTTGTGGGTAGTACTAACGACTTAATTACGACCATTGCTGTATGTTAACATACGGTTGGCTCGCTACCACCGTGTCTTAGCTATAGCGTAGATATCGAACGGAGGTTTCAGGTTTGATACTCGGGTTAAAAGAAAGCGAATGTTTTTATTTATTTTCTTAGTAAATCATGCGTAGGTGGCTTCCGATCACGAGCCTTGTGATCATATGCATACATACATACATACATATCGTCACGCCTTTTATCCCCGAAGGGGTAGGCAGAGGTTTATTTCTACACCCACTTTTCGCCAGATATACTTTAGTCCCACGTAATAAGGGGCGAGCCTATTGCCGTACCGGGCACATTTCCAGACTCCGTGCTGCTACTGAGAATTTCGTGACAGAAAAACCCAATAACACTGCCCGACCCAGGAATCGAACCCGGGACCTCCCGATCCCACGCGCACATTTATGCCGCGAGACCAACTAGGCAGTCGTATAAAGTTTGATGTCGAGTTTTCCGTCTCTACGCAAAGATGGTATTTGCATCGTGTTATCCCTTAGTCGCCTCTTACGACACCCACGGGCAGATAGGGGGTGGTGACACTTGTATTCTATGCCGTCAACCACACGCTTATGCTTTCCTACAAATAGATCATCTTGTCTCGGTCTTACCTTATGGACTGTAAGACTGAGCGTACAGGTCGACTTGCACTATTCCAAGCAAGTGCGTTTGAGTGAAACGTGGTAGTTATTGTTCTAGTACAGTTGTGATATAGCAGACTCGCGTCTAAATTTGTAAGACTAATCGAATCGTACATATTAAGCTCATAATGTAAGACTGTGCTTCAGCTATTGCGACTGACCGTGCTGATTTTTATGTGGAACACATTCTACCGTTTATGTCGTAGACGTGTGACCTGCAGTGCTATTTAGAACTTTAGACGTGTAGTTGGTTGGTTCGAGTGTAGCCTGTCCGCCCATAGTCGATAGATCTAACGTCATTATTTTACCAACGTGGTGTTTTGAAAAAAACCTAGCGGTTTTCATTTGAACGTGATTACAGCTTAAGAAAAATGTAAGACTTTAACTCTTTATAGTTCTGTTTTATCGAATCTCGATGTTTTTGGTACCGTTATTTCAAGTTAAACCATTAAACCTGCTCCTTATTGTGCGCAAATAGATGTTGCTCCTACACATGTTTTTTTTCAACATGTTAACAGATGGCACTAATAAAAATGTTTAGTGTGTTACCTTACTATGGTTAATAGGTGGCATCAAGTTAAATTCAATTAAAATTACCTACCGCGAGTTTCTAAATTCATGTGATGTTCTGGGTATATTTATTAAATACCCCAATTTTTTTAGCCAGTTCCAAGTTATGTTTGGACGTTTAGAAAGAAGTTTAGTTTCTAGAAGAAGCTGTTGAACTCGATTATCAGTGTAGAAGCAAGTGATTGAGTTATGATTGTGGTGTGTTTAAATAATCAGTTTAAGCGATTTTTGTTTTCATTGTAGGTAGAACCAGGTCAGTGATGATTGTTTGCTTATCTTTATTTCCATTGAGATGGGAACATTGTTAGTTGATGTAGGATCTTGTAGGATCTTGTAGGACCCTAGTTTCCGTTATGCTTATTTGCAGAAACGGAATGAGCCGTTATTGCGGCTGCATGTTTAAAACCATGCGCTGCTAACCATAAAGCATTTAGCTGGTCCAACCAATGTTGGACCAGCTAAATGCTTTATGGTTAGCCTAGCTAACAGCGGTGCTTTTGTGTAAGGCATAGCTTCGGTTAGCCGAGTGGAGAGACCGTAAGACTGCTTGCTACGCAGAAGGTCTCCATGCGTGTTAAATTATTAATTGTTGCTGATTTATCGGTGAGGGAGAGCATCGTGGGGGGGGGGGTGCTGCGTGATTTCTCTATAATGTCCTTGAAATACATGTGAAGTCTGCCAACCCATACTTGGCCAGTGTGATGGATTATGGCCTTACCCTTATCATAGTGAGAGGTTGCACATGCCCGGCAGTGGGGCGGTAGATGGGGCTGATGATGATGATGATAGCTTTGGTTAGTACGCAAATAAGACAAAGCGTTAGTGCAGTTTCATTGTACCAAAAACATTGTCCATTGTTTGAATGGGAAAAGTCCACTGCTGATCGCTAATGATTGGGTTAGGATAAGTATTTCGTATTAAGACTAGCTATGACAAAAAATAATTATAACGCTGAAAAGACTGTTTAATACTTGGAGTATCAGAATAGTGAGATTATCTTAGTCTGTTTCAGATTACTTTGATAAAGGCTCGAAATGATCATATGGGAGGTGTTGTGATCATGAAAATACTGTTTAGTACTTGGAGTATCAGAATAGTGAGATTATTTTAGTCTGTTTCAGATTACTTTGGTAAAGTCTCGAAAAGATCATATGGGAGGTGTTGTGATCATGAAAACACTGTTTAATACTTGGAGTATCAGAATAGTGAGATTATTTTAGTCTGTTTCAGATTACTTTGGTAAAGTCTCGAAAAGATCATATGGGAGGTGTTGTGATCATGAAAACACTGTTTAATACTTGGAGTATCAGAATAGTGAGATTATCTTAGTCTGTTTCAGATTTCTTTGATGAAGGCTCGAAAACATCATATGGGAGGTGTTGTAATCATGAAAAGACTGTTTAATACTTGGAGTATCAGAATAGTGAGATTATCTTAGTCTGTTTCAGATTACTTGGTAAAGGCTCGAAAAGATCATATAGGAAGGGTTGTGATCCGGAGTATCCGACTTGTGAGAATTTCTTAGTCTTTTTCAGATTACTTTGATAAAGGCTCGAAAAGATCATCTGAGAGGTGTTGTGATCATACCGGATGGAGGTTACGTGTGTTGGTGACCGGGTGGAGGTTGCCTCCGGTATTGTGTAACCGGATGGAGGTTATGTGTGCCTCGTGCTACTATGAGAGTTTATGTGTGCCTCGTGCTATTGGAGAGGTTATATGTGCCTCGTGCTTTTGGAGAGGTTATGTGTGCCTCGTAATATTGGAGAGGTTATGCGTGCCTCGTACTATTGGAGAGGTTATGTGTGCCTCATGCTATTGGAGAGGTTATGTGTGCCTCATGCTACCAGGAGAGGTTATGTGTGCTTCGTGCATTGGAGAGGTTATGTGTGCCTCGTACTATTGGAGAGGTTATGTGTACCTCGTGCCATTGGAGAGGTTATGTGTGCCTCGTGTTATTAGAGAGGCTATGTATGCCTAGTTGAAATTAAGCCAAGTGTGCTTAAGAGAAATTATTGGACCAAGTGTGTTCAATACTGACGGAGCTATTCCTATACAGGTGCGTAAGTACAAGAATGGCTTTGACTTTGACTTTAAATGCAATTCAAGTATATTTTATTATGAATTAGAATGCAGTGGGTAGACAGTACTATTTGCGAAATTATAATGTGACTTAGTACGTCACAAGATTCACAATAGCTTATGTATTGTGGCCATGTGTGCCAGTAGTATGTGATAATCTTTTGCAATAACAGACCTAAAGTTTTAGTAAATATATTATTTATTATAGGTGTCATATGTCATAAAATACAGTATTTTACACTAAACTCCACAATATAATCTGATATTTGTAGATATTTATGTAATATATTCAGAAGATTATTCAAATGAGAGATTGATTTTAAACGAATATTTTGAATTGAATTGATTTTTAAATATGCGATTTCAATTTAACTGAATACTGACTAGTCAATTTATTTACTAAAATAACCGTATGAATTTATTTTGAGCATATGGAGCCGGAGGGCGCTAGTACTCTAGAAGAGGAACCTCTACCGCTGAACATACGATCAAACGGAAACAGGAATGGTTCAACCTCCCGAAATGCAGACACTAGATCCAAGCGTTCAAAGGCACAATCAAAGAGTAACCGTAGAAGGTCTACATCAACCTCTTCATGTGCAAGCTCTTCATCAGGCATTTCTAGTAACTTCTAGAAGAAATGTTGGCTCGTAATACAAAGAGTAATGAGAGTTTGCGTAAATATTTTTATGATAAGTTAATGCTGTTAAACAGATGTGAAATTAGTGGTAAGAAAGCAGTTGATTGTATAATCCATGGCATATAGGATAAGTCCGTTAAGAATGGTGCTCAAGCGTTAAATTGTAAAGAGCCTGAAGATTTATTGAATTTTCATATCTCTCAACGTTCTATATCGGAGAATTTTTCTGATTCTAACGACAGCTCATACACTTGTTTTAATTGTCGCGAGAAAGGACATACTTTTTATAAATGTGTTAAGCCTGTTGTCAGGTATCCTAAATGTAATAGAGTAGTCCATAGTAATAAAAAATGTAAATTAGAACCTCTAGTTTCGCGCTCAGAAGCTTAATAATTTATCGAAGCGATATTAAGAAAATTATATTGTCAAAAACCAAAGGCTTTATAGGAAAGTTGGAGATGACATTTGACTAGTTATTCCAAGCGCTGCTGGGGCTGGACATCTTGATATTTCTAAAACAACTGAGTCAATTCAATCTGTCTTCTGGTTCCCAAAATAACGAAGGTACAGTAATATAAAAAAATAACACGTAGTCCTGTATTTAGCGTGTCTACTATAAAGACGAATAATCCAGACAAAAGACTGGACTACCTTATTCCATAGAGCAGTTCGTCTAATGGTAGCAGTAGTTCCTCATCGGAAAGCAATATTAATAGTAAACGCAATATTTTTTTTAAAGATAAAGATATATTTATTTGCTAAAACATGTAGGCACATAATATAACATTGTTCAGATGCTTATTATAGATCTTAAATAATAAAAAGAATCAATATGTTTGACCATATTATATGGTGTACAAATATAACAAAACAATAATAATAGGTAACAATACATTTTTTTTCTGGTCTTTTAATTAATAAATAACACATAATCAAAATAAAATCTAGGAAATGTCAGTCAGAATTATATCATGCAGCAATCAATAGATAATTAAATTAAAAATAAAAACAAAAATCTGCAGATATAATATAATAATATAAGTAATATAAAACATAAAATACATTATATAATATTAAATAATATAATATTTAATGTGATAAAAACAAATCTTAATCAAAGGGTCACTAATGGCCAAATGTAATGATTAATTCATTATATTTTATCGTAACTCATTTAGAATACGAATTTAATAAAGTATATTTTATATATTTTAATAAAGTAAGTCATTTAGTATATTATACATGTACATTATACTTTATTTACTATAAATGATAGAGTAAAGCACAGTATAAAGAGCATGGATTATTTGACTGTGGTAATAGTGTAAAAATGAATAGAATACATAATTTTAATTGTAACTCATTTAGTATTATATACAACGAATCACTTGATCTAATTATTTTAAATGATGTAATTAATCAATTATTTGTATGAATTGCCGTGCGTCATGAGATTGCACGGTGCCGGATGGCCGAATGTAATGATTTTGACAATTAAATTGAATTTATGAAACATTTTTAAACGATTCGATTTTACAACAAATAATAATATTAAGTCTACTTTCTATTACATATTGGCAGTTCATGATTATTATTATGTTAAAATATAGCCCTTTATTATTATTATTTAAGATTTTTTTCCTGAAACACAGGTGTTAAAGCCTAGTTCAGGTAAACATTAAAATAGCTATATATACGAAATATAATGTATTACCGTAATAATTAAAGTACCTACCTACGCAATAATGTACCACAATTTTAACAAAGGCACTTATCACATACATTGTACATAATAAAAAAAAAACAAGTGGGATTCCGAAAGGGTATGGGATGCACGGATTAGGTTTTTTCCTTGCCAAGCATAGCCGGAAAATTTTTGGCCAAAGGTCAAAAGGTCTATTGCACATTCGTGGATTTGGAAAAGGCTTACGATAAAGTGGTGAGGAATGAAATGTGGTCGGTGCTGTCAATGAATGGGGTGGACAGCAGCCTCATTCGAGCTCTGAAATCCCTTTATGAGGATTCTAGAGCTTGTGTGAGGATAAACGGGGCATACACTGACTGGCTTACCATCGATAAAGGTGTTAGACAGGGATGTGTAGCGTCGCCGTGGCTGTTTAACCTCTTCATGGACAGTTGTTTGCAAGATTTAAAACATAGTGACTGCGGATTAAGGATGAATGGGTTACTCGTCAAATGCCTCCTTTATGCTGATGATCAGGTTATACTTGCATCTTCAACGGAGGAGTTGCAGGAGATGGTAACAATCATGCACCGTGCGTTAGAAAGGAAAGGAATGAAAGTGAATGTAAGTAAAACGAAAGTTATGGTTTTTGAAAAGGAGGAAAGCGTTACGGCTTGTAATGTTTTGATCGATGGACAGCGAGTGGAACAAGTGAAAGAGTTTGTTTACTTAGGTACGTTGTTTACAAGAGATGGTAAGAATGAAGCAGATATTGAAAGGAGAGTTAATGCAGGTAATTATGTGAATGGAGCTCTGAAGGCGTTTATGAACAGTCAAAACGTGTCCAAAAAGGCACGTTTGGCTGTACATAGAGGTGTGTTAGTGCCTACCCTTATGTATGGTAGTGAAAATTGGGTATGGCAGAAGAGATTTGAAAGTAGAATAAATGCTGTAGAAATGAGAGCACTGAGAAGTATGTGTGGTGTGTCTTTGACCGACAGAGTAAAGAATTGTGTGATACGAGAGTGGTATGGGGTAAAAGAAGATGTAGTGACAAGCATTGAGAAAGGCATGTTAAGATGGTTTGGGCACATGGAGAGGATGGATGACGATAGACTGACAAAGAAGATATATCAGGCTAGTGTGAATGGGACAGGACAAAGGGGAAGACCTAGGAGAACGTTCTCTGACCAGATTGGAGACATCCTGAAAAAAGGACAAGTCAGAAGTACCCTTAACAGAAGAGCATGCATGAGAAACTTGATGGGAGTGAGTGAAGCAAGTGAGGTATGTCAGGATCGTTGCAAATGGCGTTCCGTAGTCTCTGCCTACCCCTCCGGAAAACAGGCGTGAGTCTATGTATGTATGTATGTATGTACATAATCATGAAATTTAATTATTTTTA
This sequence comes from Euclidia mi, assembly GCA_944739405.2. Lineage (NCBI taxonomy): Eukaryota > Metazoa > Arthropoda > Insecta > Lepidoptera > Erebidae > Euclidia > Euclidia mi. The sequence goes on along the minus strand of OX123186.2, from coordinate 86,881,198 downwards.
ATGTAATACTTTCCTATGTAACATGTGACGTTTATTTTATTGAATAAAGTTATTGAATTAAATTGATTTAAGTAGTTATAGCCACATTAATTAAAAGTATAATTTCTATTTAAGAATATATCTATAAACAAGTCAGTAAATAATTGATAATAGTTAAATATTTAATTTAAATTGTCATTACTCAATTAATCAAGCAATTTTGTAAATAGGTTGTGATGGACGTTATTTGCTTCATTTCGGTTGGCTGTCACAATGAAGTTGTAATTTCCGTTTAGAGTGGGAGAATATTTTAGCTTGTCAGATAAAATAGGCGGCAGAGGAATCGTTTTGGTACTTGCGAGCAGTAAATACGTCTAGCGAAGGCTATTTGGTGGTTGATAGTTGTAAATCAGTGCATACCTACAAAGTGTAAAAGTGAACAAATAAAAGTTACTAAGTGATTTTACTGGAGGAGTTTAATTTCATAACAATAGGCTGGTGTATACCATGCTGAAAAATTGCGTCGAATATGAGATATTTCGAAACAAATATTTTTTTTGAAGTCAGCTAGCTACCCAAATTAGACTACAGAGTTATTTCACATAACTAATACATTAAATGCTAGAAAAAAAAAACCTAATCACAAAGGTTTCTCTTAGTAAAATGAATTCATAATGGGCGTTCATTAAAGCAAAATATTTTATGATGTCCATTCTTCATTTTACTAAGCCCGACACTTGATCTAGCCGAGGGTTATACAAGCACGTTAATTTGTTAACTACCTCATGATATTAGAGCATATCTTGGTTTCTTAGATAACTGTTGTATGAAATTTAGGAAATATGTACCTATATGTAAGTGGTGAAGCAATAATTATGACTACCGAAAGCAATTAGCAGTTTTAAAGTAGTAAATGTATTTTAGAATGGGTATTAAAATATAACGCCACTTGCTTCGATTGAGAAAAAGAAAATAGAATAAGTTTTGTGTTGTAGTATCATCCACGATTTCCATGTATAATATGTATGTATTTACAAAAAAAAGAATAATGTATGTTTATCCATTGTCTAGTACCCATAGTACAAGCTCTGCTTAGTTTGGGACTAGATGGTGCTGTGTGAATGTAGTAGAATATTATATTATATTTTGTAATTTAACGCGTTAAAACGTTGGCCACATCTACTTAGCGCCCAAATTAACGCGCTAATTAACGCGTTTAATTACGAAATATTAACCATATTAACTAACTTTAATTATTAGTAAGCACAGCACACATGAAATACTAAAGAGCTGAAATTTGGCAAACTTACGCGTTCTGGTGTAGAGAATAAAGAGATGAGGTTCAGAAATATGTTGATACGACGAAATGCAGTAAAGCTGTGTTACGTGTGAATGATGTTGGTGCGATCTCTAGCGGTTCCGTTGTGGCTTTTTAAAATTTTACGTTATACGTGTAGTCAATATAACAGATCATAACCTATAACTTGAAGTAACAATATTTTAACAAAATAATTAAATGAAACAATCATGATGAATGTAACAATCATACACGATGTAATGAAATGCCAGACATGAGGCTTATGCATTATATTATGCCGTGTAAAAATAATACTTTACCTTGCGCTGTTGTCTTTATTTTTAATCGTATCCAACGAAACATCTTATACTCTCATTAAGACATCACTTAAGACCTCGAAGCTTTATTAAAATCTCAACAGAATTTTACCACAAACATACCAGCGGAATTAATTGTATGTTTGTAGACAAAAGCCAGTTACACCGTATGACGTGCATAGTAAACAGGCTTGTATGACCGCCAGACTAAAAATGCATACTTATGACATAGGTTTCTCATCCGCCGCTTTCAAAACACAAAGAAATGTTCTGTGAAAACTGTGTGCGGAATATTAAATGGAGGGTTTAATAATGAAAATCAAGTTCTAAAAATTGGGTTGTGTGGGTGGCGTTTTATTTTTAATAAGTCAGTCTCTTTGGTTTTGTTGCACAAGTTTTGAGTGAACTGTAGTGGCTAATGACCCCGACTGTACTATCGTGAAAAGGCAAACGGTTGTATTATGAAAAAGACAATTTCGAAAAAAAAAATAGTTCTCATACAGTTTTTGGCCTTTCCCATAATATAGCAAACATAAAATTATATGAAATTGGTATTTTGATGGTGATTATAGCCGTGTTAAAAATATTAATAAAATATTAGAGATTTTAAAATAAATTTAAGAAAATTGTTTTAAAAAACGGCGAACTTGTGTTATGATATTGTTAATTCTTTAAAGAAAGATTGTTTATTATCTTGGTCCGTAAATCACTCATATTTATATATTTTATTCAAAAAATATACGTGAATTACATTACAATGGCACTTTTTAAAGCGCACTAATTTGAATCAAAACAAACCGATCACGCAGTGTGTGGTTCGCAGTGGTACTGTTCTAACATCAGCGCGAGCCCTAAGAGCGAGAAAGATGGCAATAAAATGCGTGATATGCACGCTCTGGCCAGTTTAGTATCGCAACACGCTATATCAGGCTATACAGTCTTTTGCTTAGGTTAAGGTTGATTTTTTTTTATTACATGTTTTTTTATTGTAGTATATCTCTATAAATAAACGTCGTACAGTAAAAATAAAAATATTACGCTTTAGTAGACCTCAAACCAAGCAGAATAAGCGTTGTTAAGCAAAAACACTGTTTTATTGAATACAGTCTTTTGCCTTAGAGGTGATAAATTGGGTTCTTGTCCAGAGCAATTCTTTGCGTATAAAGATAAAAATTTGTTACTAGACTTAAAGCGGGTAAGTGCAGTAAAAACATCTACGTCACGTTCCTGCCCCCAAACTCGTTCAAGCCGCAGATATGACCATTTAGATAATGAAAAAAATATATCCTTGTGCTTTTGTTTAAACATATATATGTATACAGGTACTCGTGGTTCCTCGTTGATGAAAAGCCAGCCTCTAAGGAGGCAAGTTACGTATGTAAGATTCCGAATAAGTAATACCGTTTACAACTGTTAGAGTAGGTAAGCCTTCACAAAAAAATCATATCAGCAAAAAGCAAGGAAACAAATAAATGAATAAGAACACAGCATAAACGTAGTACATGTACATTTAGTACACAATGATGGATTTAACTGAACGTTTGTAGTGAGACTGTGCTTTAAGGACACAATGTCCTTAAAGCACAGTCTCACTACAAACGTTCAGTTAAATCCAAAACAGTAAAATAATTCAGCAGAACTGCCTTGATACATTTATCGTTCGAAATAGTAACAGAAATCGCTACCAACTTAATTCAATAAAGTCTCCTTAGTCTACCTCCATGCTCCATACGTAATATAAAGCGTGTGAAGGTAGCCAGAAACGCTTTTTGCATATTTCATATCAGATTTCATGAGAACAGTCCTTGAAAATGTTCATCTTGTTTGTTTGCTTTTCAGGTCGTCGAGGCACGTTCTCGTATACGCTTTAATATTCTATAAATAAAAATAGAGAACAATTCGCTGCCAGCGCCGGTTGTCTGGTTTATTTTCATTTCTTGTTTACGTTTCAGGCTTTGGCAAGCAAAGTTGTGAAGGCTCTTATTTTTCTGTCTATGTGTAATTTCTTTGACTCCACTTTCAACTGGCGTGCACAGGTGTCGAACATTAGCCAAAATGTTACCGGTACCCTACGTGCTCTCCATCGCCTAAAAAACTTTCTACCTTCCAAGACTAAGACAATGCTGGTGCATTCTTTAATTTTCCCTGTTATCGACTATGGTGATGTGTGTTATTTCGACCTGAATGCATACCTCCTCAACAAACTTGACCGTCTTCTCAATAACTGCATTCGTTTTATTTTTAATCTTCGTAAGTATGATCGCTTGTTTACTTATCGCTCCCGTTTGAACTGGTTACCTATTCGTCAACGCCGAAGTTTGTGTGCCCTTTATTCCATCCTCATGTCTCCCAACCCGCCAACCTATCTAACCCCTTACTTCCAATACCTATATTCCATTCATGATAAAACCCTATGCTCCTCTAATAATCGACTCCTTCTCTGCCCTTCACACAGCTCTGATTTCCTTCATGCATCTGTTCCTATCCAATCTACCCTTCTATGGAATGCTCTTCCTCTGGAAATCAGGGTGGCCACCAGTCGCTTTACTTTTAAAATAAAAGTACGGCAGTTCTTACTGAACCAACTGGCAGGATCCTCTCAGAGGTAATTTATTTAAATATATTTAATATATAATATATGTATTTATATACATTATGTATACGTATTTATTATATTATATACTTATTTATGTAAAAGAAAAGAAAAAAGAAAAGAAAAGAAAAAAATATTTTGAAACAGCACATAGGACACATAATAGAAAGCAAGTAGGTAGGTACATATACAACAAAATCATAAAGTCTCAGACATGCAGATGTCCGCAAAGAACATAATATACATTAATTTCTTTCTTCTTTGATGTATAGAACTGAACAAAATGTCATTAAAAATTCCATTATTCATACAATTTTATGTAAACGAGTCTTATTGACGATATTTAATTAATTTAAGGCATAAATACCTATGTTTTACCGACGCTTCGGCCGTCGTACTTACGGCAGGACTTATTCCATTATTATTAGCATAAAGCCATGACAAAAGCTTTTGTAACATCGAATATAAAAAAAAATTGCAGATTTAATTCATGCCGCAAAAACAATTTTGTCACTACTTTGTAACCATTTTGCTCAGCAATAATTTGTTCGTTCAATCATGTATTATAATTAGTTTTCAGAAGAAAATTACCGACTACACGTAACACTTCGCGAAGTGTTATGGGTTCGATCGCTCACTGAAATATTATCAACATGAACAAACTTTTTGACCCAACCCCACTGAACGTAGAATCAGGCTTTGAAAATTAACCGTTTAGAGCAAATTCAATACCATACAAAAACTACACACAAGAAATATCTGTACCATTCACGAATTGATCTGGTTTTTACCGTTTTGCGTTCGTGTATATCTGCAGGCAGTGAGAGCTGTGCGGGCGTATAAAAAAACAGGCTACAATGTTTACTTTGTCATTGGAATTGCAAACTAGACAGCATAAATCACGACATCGAATAGTATTTTTGGTTCCTGGTTCTAGTGATACACATGGACAATGTTACCTGATAAGCCTAAGGGCAAAACAGGTATAGAGAGCAAGTTAGGCCCTAATTAAATCTGTTGCGAGTTCCAAGTCAGTTTCACTTGCCCCCTGGGGCGAGTTTTGACACTCGTGAAGTCCTGACTTCACGAGTGTCAAAACTCGGAGCTTTCAATGGTCATTGTGGCTCTAAATCTACACAGGTGTTATATCAGTAAGAATAAGGATAAAAATAAAATTAGAGTAGTCAAGCTGAAATTGGCACTAAGCAGAACAGATCATCTCGACAAACTGTTCGCTTTTGGGGTAAAAAGATTCTGGAATGGCGGCCAGCCACCGAACGACGCAGCAGGTGAACCGATCGTTTTGTTGTTACAAAAGACAGCTAAATACCTGTGATTATGTGAAGAGCGTTTAGGAAGGGCTACGTCCAAAAGTGGACCTATTTTGGGCCGAAATAAAGAAGAAGGTTAAATATAGGCCTAGGGCGAGTAAATGTTTCGTCATTAATGCATTATACCATGCGTAAATTCATCAAACAATAACAGGCTAATTGTGCTATGCATGACGCAGCTCTTCTAAGCCTTTACTGAATATTCTTCGATATAATTATGTACGATGCTTATATTCGGGCCAAAACTAAAGGTTCGAACTAAACAACGGTGCAATCCTACGTAGCAAAGAGTCTCAAGTGATGTCACAGCAATCTATTACGCTTGTCTGACCTCCTTGATTCTTCGATATTTCTTTAACCTTTAACGTTTGGACGGAACACGAGACCCTTTCCAATAATCATCGGGAACATATCAAAAAGGGAAAATTGTGGCAATTTAAAGAAATTTTCACGAGTACTTAGATAAATGGTGAAAATACGGTTATATGGCAGATTGAACGTGCCAACGGAGTGCCGGAAGAGAATTTGAAGAATGGTTGTGATGGTCTAATCGCTTGGAATGATTTCAGTTTGACCAATTTGGTTGAACGGTGATTTGTCTTACTGAAACAGCTATGATTTATCTTGCTCTTTAATTGCTTTTCTTTTTGAAGAAGTGTATTGCTTTTTAGTTATAATTTCTATAAGACGTATATTGACACAAACCTAGTAGTTTGTGTTGGTTTTAAATGTTTTTTTTTCGATAAGTGGCGATGTGGCTATTTTTTATTCTGCTGATGTCTATTGCAGCCTTTTGTTGTTCGTCTTCGAACATAGGCCTCCTCTCCAATCTTCCATTTTCTCCTGTCTCTTGCCACTTGCATCCAGTTAGTACCGGCTTGCTGATATCGTTGACTGATATCGTCAGTCCATCTCTTAGGCGGCCTTCCTCTGCCCCGACTATTAGTGCGGGGTCTCCACTCAAGGGTTCTCCTGACCCAACGGTCATGGCTCATTCTGGCAATATGCCCCGCCCATCTCCACTTACGTCGTTCTATCGTCTCGACCACGTCCCTGACTCCTGTGGTTCTCCTGATCCACTCATTAGTCTTGTGATCCATGAGTGAGACTCCGAGCATTAACCTCTCCATTGCACGCTGCGCGACTCGAAGCTTTTCAGCAGACCTCTCTGTCAGTGTCACGGTTTCCATACCGTAAGTGAAGACGGGCATAATGCACTGATTAAACACCTTGGTCTTCAGGTGTTGAGCAATTTTCTTAGAGCGAAGGATGTTGGCGTTCGACCCAAATACTGCCCATGCCTGCCCAACACGCCGACCCACTTCCGCAACCTGATCTTCAAGACCTAGAGTAATTTTGTGTCCTAGGTAAATATAATGATCTACTATGTCTACAGGTAGTTGGTGATTTTCCACGCCTGGGATATTTGTCATGATCTTGGTTTTTGATTTATTCATTTTTAATCCGACCCTCGCTGTTTCACATTGTAGTTGGTCAATCATAGTAATCATATCCTCGATGTTGTCAGAAATAAGCACGATGTCGTCCGCAAATCTGAGGTTGCTTAGCCTTTCTCCGTCAATCAATATCCCTTTACCAGCCCAGTCAAGTGTCTTGAAGATGTTCTCCAGGGCAGCGTTAAACAGCTTCGGCGATATTGTGTCTCCTTGACGCACCCCTCTCTCCAGTCTAAAGGACTTTGTGAGCTTATGGAGGCTTATCGATGAAGTTCCAGAAGATTGCAAGTGTGTGATAAGTTCTATGTACCGTCCATCAACTCTACTGTCCTTCAGGGCTTCCACCACTGCCCATGTCTCCACAGAATCAAAGGCTTTTTCGTAATCGACGAAGGTTAATATAATTGGCTTTTGGTACTCGTGGCATTTTTCAATAACAGTCTTTAGGGTTTGCAGGTGATCATTAGTACCGCAACCGGATCGAAATCCAGCCTGTTCCCTTGACTGGTATTCGTCAAGTTTATTTTTAAGTCTATTTAGGATAACTCTTGTGAACAACTTATACCTGTGTGACAAGAGACTTATTGGACGATAGTTGTCCAATTTCCTGATATCTCCTTTTTTATGAAGCAGTACTATAATCGCTTCATGCCAGTCATTGGGTACCTTGCCACTTAATATGCAGTTGGTAAAAAGCAATGCTAGCGCTTTCCAGACAATCTCAGGCACCAGCTTTAGCATTTCAGGCACGATGTTGTCATTCCCGGGAGATCTCCTGTTCTGTATTTGTGAAAGTGCAAAACGAATTTCGTCCACAGTGACGTCCGGAATTTCTTCAGACCCAACGTTAGCAACTAACGGTCTTTTTGTCCGTACTACTTCGGCTTGCGAGCCGGCTTGCGGCACTCTACTCTTGTATAAGGTTTCGTAGTACTTCCTCGCTACCTCTAGTAGTTGCTCTCTGTTCGTGACGACATCGCCCGTATCACAGACTAGCTGGAAAATTTCTTTTCGGCCATTTGATAACTCAGTACGCAGAACTCGTTTGCTGGTATTCAACTCAATTGCTTTAGTAATCTTGTCATGTTCGAATTGTAACAAGTCCCGTTTTATATTGTTACGTATTTCTTTATGAAGTTGTTGGTAGGCCATGGTGTCTGATTGATTTTCCATCCTTAACTGTCGACGTCTTTGGATGAGTTTCAGTGTTTCTTCAGTTAGTTTCTTTGGCTTAAAATCGAAATTATGAGGCATTACATCCTCCAGGCCTTCTCTAACTGTTGTCGTTATGTGTTTGTTTAATTCTTCGATTGACATGGTTTTTAGTGTGTCTAACTCATGCAAATGGTTGTTAATGTATAGTTTGTACGTATCTTCGTTTGCTCTAAGTATATCTGGAATGATGTGCCGCGGAATATGTTTCTTGACGAGCTTTCGTCTTTCCGCTTTGATATTAATCTTGAGAACTGCGCGAACTAAGCGGTGGTCGCTGCCAGTAGAGAAACTGTTTAGCACTGATACATCCTGCACAACGTCTTTCCGATTACAGAGTATGTAATCGTATTCGCTTTTATGAACACCGTTTGGGTGCTTCCACGTCCATTTACGTTGGGGTTTTTATCGAAAAAAGTGTTCATGATGTACATGTTGCTTCGCATTGCAAAGTTAACCAGCGCTTCACCTCTTCCGTTCCTACTGCCTAGACCAAATTTCCCTATACAGCTCTCATCTTCCATCTCTCTGGTCCCAACTCGGACGTTGAAGTCACCCATAATAATAGTGTAATGGGACTTGCACTTAGTTACGGTTTCCGTTACCTTTTCATATAGATTTTCTACTTCGCTGTCAGGGTGGCTAGTAGTGGGAGCATATACTTGTATAATTCTGCTGATGATTACATGTCAATATAAATTCAACGAGCGGTTAGAAAAGAGCAAGGCCAATATATTTATGGGCATAAAGTAGCCTAGATATGTTTTGTGTACTTATATCAGGTTGATAAATAAAATGAAACAAAATATAATATCCTAATAAACGGACACATAACAGTGATATAAATAGCGCGTATCTTGTAAATATTCGTGTGCTATTCTAACGTTTATAGGGCAAATTTTCATTAAACCAAGTTATTGCGTAAAAGAGATAAAATACAGTACAAGAGTAACATAATTATGTATATCCATCCAACCAACCTCACAAACTCTCACATTTATAATAGTAGATACTAGACGTAGCCAGCGGCTTCGCCCGCGTCAATTATACATATTTATAAACCTTCCTCTTGATCATTCTACCTATAAAAAAACGCATTAAAATCCGTTGCGTAGTTTTTAGGATTTAAGCATACATGGGGACAGAAAGACAGAAGACAGACTTTGTTTTATATTATGTAGTGATGAAGTACTCCAGTTTTATAGGTCAAAACGAAAACCTTTAAATTTCATCACTTAAAATAAAATGCTAAATTACGCTAGCACCGCAATTTTACACTTTAAATAACCTCACAACATAAAAGCATTTCTTATATTAAGTGACCCATTTAGTTTAAAAAGCTTATTGTGAACGAGGGCAAGTGCTACCATTCGCAGCCGTATTATAACTGCCTGGCAATGGTTTTAACGATAGACGGCGCGACACGCGGTGGCAACGAGCGATAAAATTCGAGTTTAAGTATCGGTAATATTGTTCTCATAATAAATAATATTTTTCACTTCATACTCGTACAACACAGCCTCTGCTGTCCACTGCTGTCTCCATTGTGCCACCATAACAATGTGAGTCATAACGAGATATTTTCCTACTATACCATGTTGGCCAGATAGATTGGTATAGGTTTGGACGTCGAGTTTGCCATCTCTTTCCAAATGATACTATTTGCTACGCGTATTTTCCTTACGACACTCACGGAAGAAAATGGGGTGCTATCACTTTGTCATTTCATTCCGTCACCACATGGATTGTGAGAGCATCACATACGAGAAAGATCATGTAATTTTACAATATCAAAGAGCTATACCGTAAGTTAGCTAGCTAAATTGAATATTCCTTTACACGTCACATCCGACATTGAATAATATACCTAGTATGTTAAGAAAATCTTCTCGAATCTTCATGTCCTAAGGCACATTCGTTGCATCGTCTGTGTCTTGTCGCGTTGCTCATCGCTAAGCTTGGAGTTATGGCCGATTCTTTTCCTCAGTGGTGTCACAAAGCTTTGCCCTCTGTACCAAGTGTGCCTGACGTAGAATACGAGCTAATTATTTGGTTCAGCAAAAACATAAGCGCATTTGTTGTTATAATATGATTTAACTGTATCTTCCTACTTTAGTTGTTTTATTATTATGTCCTCAGAATGAAAGAGAAAATAATAATATTGCACGTAACATGAATTTTATTTGAATTTTTAGAATATTTATTTTTGTCTGGACTATGAAAGAGATTATGCTCTCCGTGTTTGTTTCAGATGTTCTTTCTGAGGTAGATCAGGTCGGGAACATCGGCATCATCTAGCTTCATATTTAAAAAAGGTATACCTTTATTTCAGTGTTATAAATTATTTTATTTTAAATTGTCTTTCAGGATATACATGTACCACGTAGTACCTTTGTTTCTAGTAACTGATATGTATATTGGCAGTTTGTGCCACATACATGACAGTTCAGCTAGCTATAAAATGTTAAGGCGAGGTTGCAGTACAGTGCGTAGCTCGACCTCACCCCCCGCAAAAACAAAAACACGGGGGTGGCGTCAGCGAGTGCGCGGGGGGAGGGGAGGGGGGGTTTCGTGTGTGCGTGTGCCACAGCGCAGCGTAAAAAAAACCGTAGATGAGTTATGCGAACTTCAAAAGTGGCACATTAAAAACAGGCTAAATGTATCATTTGGCTTTAGTGGCACATTCAAAACGGGCTAAATGTCTCATTTGGTTTTAGTCGCGTACGCGCTGCGGTCGCAAGCGCTCGCTCTTTTACTCGCGTGTGTGTACGTTACATTTGAAAAAGCCGTCGTGTGTAATGAGATTTTGCACAAACTATATTAGGAAAATGACTAAAAGTCACCGATGACAATCACTTCTCATTCATGAGTATTATAATATTACAACGTTTTATTTACAATTTATAATAAATTCAGTATCACAAATAATAGAGTGAATAAAAAAATTGGCATTTAGCGAGTGTAAAAGAGAAGCAGTATTGTGCGTGTACAAAGACTAAAAAACAAAGTATCCAGATGGGACATTCGTAATAATAAAATACTGATGTGTGTTTTTGTCAAGTAATAAAAGGGGTTTGAGGCTGAATCAACACAATATATTAATATTATAGAAATACAAAATCATACGTAAGTTACAAATATTGACGGATGATCAAAGTCCATTCACTTTTTCTTGTTTTTCTCCTTTTAGTATTAAACAACTAAGTAGATTGTACTGCACAATTTTCGCTGCCGACCCACCGTACCCCTGGCAGTACCCTGGATGTATGGTGGGTCTTTCAAAGCTTAACTGTACTCCCAGATAATATTGTTGTGTAATAAGACTAATAAGTTTATTAATTTCAGTTCGTTAATTTAAAGTTCCACTATTTTGTAGGATCATTCCCAGTAGCCCTATTGAACAGTTCTATGATAGAACTGTCCTAATTCTATTAGCACAACTTGATGAGGAGAATAGAACTAATGGGATAAGTAATAGGAAATGTCCCAGTCTAGTTCTATGTATATTTTTACAAGGGTATTCAATAGAACTACTGGGAATGATCCGTAGTGTCACGACATCGCGCTCATACATCCGAATAAATATGTTTTGTAGACGTTCATTTGTTTAAGGTGTAAAACAAATGAACTTCTACACAACAAATGACTTAAAGAAAGTGATCAGCTATCGATAGTGATTGCAGAAAACAGGTGCATGCAATTTTCAACCTAATTGATAATAGGCAGAATTTATAATTTTATTACCGTAATAATGCCAGAAAGCGATAAAAAACAAAAAACAAAGTTTGTCATGAGTTGTCAATAAGGTCGAAAATCGCATGCACCTGTTTTTTGCAATCACTATCGATAGCTGATCACTTTCTGGTAGTCATTTGTTTTGTAGACGTTCATTTGTTTTGTAGACGTTCATTTGTTTTGTAGACGTTCAATCGTTTTGTAGACGTTCATTCGTTTAACACATTTTTATACATACATATTTATTCGGATATGTGAGCGTGATGTTGTGACACTACCCTTGTAAAACATACATAGAACTAGTGGGAAATTTCCTATAACTGTTTCCCATTAGTTCTATTCTTCTCATCAAGTTGTGCTAATAGAACTAGTGGGAAAAAAGTATCACTAGTTCTATCATAGGACTGTTCAATAGAACTAGTGGGAATGATCCAACAGCGCTAGGATGATGATGATGACGGGTCTTCAACAGCACCACAGATTATACCTATAATATACAAAGCATTATAACCATTAGCAGTAATACCTAAACGTTTTATTCTCATATTTATCTCCTTGTTGCTCTATATCATCGTACTAGCGCTTGTCTTCGCTTGTCTAAAAATACAAAAACGTAAGTAGTAAGTCATTATCATACGAGAGATAACACTGTTCAGTTTAATGTCCACGTAGCACGTTGGTACAACACTACGAGCATTTCAGCCAGGAGTACGGTTAAGCTTTAAAAGACCCACCATACCCCCAGGGGTATTGCCAGGGGTACGGTGGGTCCGCAGCGCACAGTTTTTATATTAACGTACTTTTTTAGGTTTCCATTGAATGAAATGGGAAGAATAAAATGTACTTTTTTAATAAATGTAATAAATAAATCACATCGACTTTTTATTTCCCTACCTTAAATGAATTAATCAAATTTACTTTGAGGCAAATTGAACTTACTCAAGACAGACAAAGTGATCATGTCGCATCTGAGTCAAATTATTGTTTGTGAAACGGTCAGCATGATGTCACAATGCGCGTCGGTACAGAGAGTATATGTTTATCTCTTTTTCGCGCTTGCGATTAGATGTGCTATCTCACTTACACTTCTTATCTAACTCTTAGTGTGTCGTTTTGACATATTTATATTAGTGTGCGTATGCTTTTCCGCGATGCGTGCCACTCGTAAGCGCCGGTTACCTTGTCAGTAACCTGCCTACGGTTTCTTACTAGTATGTCTATGGTTTAAACGATTGAGTTTGGAATACGAATTTCTTTGTACTTTTGCGAAAACGTAAATGCGAGGGTGGAGGGGGATTTTGCGGAGCAACGACGTACGTCCGCCCTCAATCACGCCTAGACAGGCACTGATGAACGGCCGGCGAGCGATATAATTCCAACATTTTGACTATTTTTTTCTTGGAGAAAAATTATAACAAAATTACGAAATCTGTTTTTACCATTTATTTTAAAATAAAGAGCTATTTCTATTGATAATACTTTCATATAAATTCATTTCGGAATCTCTAAGCAGTACACGTTTAAAATTGTGATTTAGTGCCATGTTTGACTTTTTTTTATCGAGCCAATCATTCCAAATCGTGTTTCTATCTTTACGATTTACTAGAAGATATGTTCAACTTTTATACTTTAATTTTTATTCATTAAAAATATCATAGTTCATGGGACTTTCAGACGTTTAAAAATCTTATCGTTATTAATTTACAGATCTTTGGATAAAATATATTTTATCATAATATTTTTGTATGATTAAATACGTATATTCCATACACCAGTATATTAAGGCTTCATACAAAAAAACTCCACTCAAAAAGATGAATTCATTTAAAAGCTACAGTACCACAGACAGACAAGTCAAACCTAAAACATTTTATTCATGGTTATTGTTTTCGTTTTATGTATATATGCATATTTGCTCTATAGGTAACACCTTTTGCGTCGCGGGTAAACAAATATTAGCAGACTGTAATAAAAACCTATTTATTTCATCTAACGAATCAAATTTTAATTCCAATCGAAACGCAGAACATCAAAATTAATTAATGGACTTCCCATTAATTGATTTTGATTTTCTGCCTAAATAATTTTCACTTACTACCATTGATCTTGCGTGTCAAACGGTAGCTCAGTTTTATCTTATTAAAATGTCTAATCGTCTGTGTTTTAGATCAATAAGTATAGGTAATTAATATAGTAGAATATTTCCAGTGATTTATAATTAGATCGTTTAAAATAATAATTATAATAATATTCTACCACATTCACACAACACCATCTAGTCCTATACTAAGTAGAGCTTGTACTATGGGTACTAGACAATGGATAAACATACATCAATACTTTTTTTTGTAAATACATACATATTATACATAGAAACACCCAGAACAAGACAAACATCCATATTCACGCACGCAAATGTTTGACTTGAGCGAGAATCGAACCCGCGATCTTCGGCGTGGCAGTCGCTTACACTACCGCTACGCCAACCGGTCGTCGAATCAAAGATAGTGCATTGACGGAGTTATCATACAACGTTGTATACTAATATCGTCGTGTTTGTTAAGTTCCCAGCAATACAGGATTTATTCTTAGTAAGGGAAAAAGAGTGATCTTGTACCAACTACGATTGTAAAATAAGAGGTACATCTCCCACGGCTTCTAAGGCGAAAATATTCCACTACAAATGGAGAAACGCTAGAATGACGATTGTTTTAGCTCAAGCAAAGCTATATGCTTCCTAAAACACAGTACTTTGTTTGTCATAGTATTTTTCATTTCAGTCATAAAAAGAACTACTAAATGAAGTCGTTAGTTTGAATGCGTCTTTAGGCTACTCACAAGGCAAGCAAAATTGTATTTTGTACGAGCTGTGCGAAATAACTACAACTGATGTTGGGTTGTTTTCCTCTAGCGTGGGTTCTAAGCATACAAGTCTGCATTCACATACCAAGAATAAACAGTACTAGGCGCGCTGAATATTTGATTTACACAAATTTTGTACCCTCAACCAACAATCTGTTTCAGTATGATCGAAAGAGTCAATAGGGACTTTAGTTCTTATCATCTACGTGTGTCCGCTAAAGGGTATAGGGAATAAATATAAACAACAAACTATCTTATTTTTAGCTTGCTAGAATTCAAAATTACATTGTTGGTAAACTCTGCCATAGATGATTCGTCACCCACTGATTGTTAAAAAAACGTGCTATGAGCCGACTAGAAGCACAGAAACTTTTACAAAATAAACGGTTATTATTTTTGTTATTGCCTCTGGTTAATAATTTACACAAGTCCCGTGACTATAATTGAAAGCCTGTTTGACAATCAAAATCCTGAAAACACCTTGTGATTACAAATTGTGATGACGGATAAATTATTACAAATATTGCCGGATTGTCAATCGAAATTAACGAAGACTTATCGCGTCTTTTCTTCTTCATGACCAGATTTAGTGTCAGCGTTTATAGGAGACCGACGGTTAACTTCAGGTGACAACTATTTGCTATTGCATGGGTTGAAATACGTCTTTGAAAATTTATGAATCCCTGTATTTTCCTCCAATATTCTGCAATATTTTATCTTAATATATAAAATCCTTGCGTTACTGACTGACTGACAGACACGCTACAGCCGAAAGTATTGGGTGCAGGAAGCTGAAATTTGGCATGTATGTTCCTTGGGGAACGTAGGGGTGCACTAAGAAGGAATTTCCCGAAATGCCCACGGGATCGGCCAAAACGGGTTAATATAAAAAAATTGCAGGCGTAGCTGCTGGCGTCCTCTAGTCTTTCATAAATCTACTTAATGGATTTACATCAATTATTAATGTTGTCCCAGTTCTTCGAAAAGTATGTGTTTTATTTTCTTTTAAATGTATTTTTTATAAAACGAACATTAAAACATTTTATACGCTGTTGCTTAAGTTTATTCTTTTGTGCACACTTGCATACTTTGACATTATTATCGGGTAATATAATTTATATTTTGAGCGGTAATTTGCACAAATTGTGTAGTGTTAAGTTTAACGATAGTCACGTCCGTCTTGCTCGGCACAGAATCTTTGTTCAGAAGGATGGTTATTGTTTCCGTTTTATGTATATGCATATTTACGCAGTGCACTTGCTATGTTCTTTTTATAATATAATATGCTTAAATTGTGACAGTAAATTATTGTAATGTGGGCTAATCCAAAATTATTATTTGTACTGCTAAAAAGCTGAATCAAATATGTTTAAGCTTCTATCTTTCAGCGAGCGGACAGGCAAGACAAGACGGCAATGGATGGTGACGAGGCGCGTACATATGTCTCACTGTGGGTGTGAAACGCGATGGCATTATGAGATCTTTTAATTAGGCTACTTTCACAAACATCTATGAGTAGTTTAGTCTACTCTACAAAAGGAACAGATAAGTCACTCTTTATTTTTACCTGAAATCTAATTTTGGTCAAATCATTAGGTCAAGTTATTTATATTGTAAGTACCTGTTACTATTTACTCAACGATACAAATATCATAAACATCCATAAAGTAATTCTTAATTTATGGACAAATATATTGTATATTAATACTTTTCAAGTATTAATATTATATTAAACTAGCTGGTACCCGCGGCTTCGCACGCGGAATAAAGTTAGGTTTTAAATAGTTCTCTGCCAAATCGAATCTTTATAAAGCCGGTGATTTTCTAGATTTCAAGATGACTGACCCTTTCCTTTTATATATATACACTAGCTGTGCCCGCGGCTTCGCTCGCGTGGAAGTCGGTATCCTTTAAGTATCCCTTTCTGTGGCCTTGATAATGTAAAATAACATAATGATCGGTTGATAAAACTTACACTCATATTTAAGTTTCTTACTTACTGTACCCATTAGAAAAGTAGTAACCTGTACCTGCCACCTAAATTCTTAGCTCTTTCTTTTAATAAATACTATCTGGCCGGATTACATAATTATAAGTTAATTTGAGTAATATAAGCTGTAATGGTATGCAATGAAGAATATTCTACTCTACAGCTAGTTCTTGTTGTGAACAAGTCAGCGAAAGTACTGCGAAAATAATAATTTTAAGTAATATCCCTAGATGGCACCACTGGCAAGATTAAAAGTCGGTGTTAAGATCCCGCGCTGACAATATAAATATTAGAAAAGAAGTTGAAAGAAATTTTTGCCCAAATTGTGTCCGAATCACTTGGTAACCAATGCGGATATTTGTATATTTTAAATTGCGATAACTTTTGATAGAATAAACAGATTTTGATTAACTAAAGACTAAATGTTACCCAAAGACACAAACTATGCGTTTGTCCCTATCTCGATACAAACAATTTAGTGTGTTGCTTGAATTCAAGTCTATTAAATTTATTGAATGACACTGCTAGGCTTCCATCGGTGATAGCGTGATGATTGTTGTCCAAGATTGTAATCGGGTCTTCAGGCAATATATTGGTGAAAACCGCATCAAAATCCGTTACCTGGTTATTGCGTGATGATTTAACAAACATACCTACAGACAGACAGACAATAATAAAAAAATGTTTTCTGTTCTATATCGATAACATGTCACAATCCAATAGAAATTTCGCAAAAATATTCAATATACAGACAAAGTGCTCTTTGAGTTTTATTATAGTAAAGATGATTTGTAGTTTACAACAAACTCAGTACCATTTCTAATACAATTTTTACAACTCTCAACATAAGAATGGCGTGGCTATAAATCTATAACATGCTGTCAAAATAATTAATTGAACTATTATAACCGCAAAATACTATAAAACTCAGCTATTATTTAGCCACCATCGGAATGTTGTTGGTGGATATGCAGAAATATGGACATAGGTAACATACATCAATTGAATGGGTTATGCAGATCATTAAAACGTCAGCTATATTGTCTTGATGTTTATCAAAGTGCCTCGTTGGTCATGGTTTTGAACGCTGGCTATTGTGCATTCGGTTCTATAAGCTTGTTCTGTCAAGACGTACTAAATATCTTGCTCTATGTTCGATGCTATGTTCTTGTCTTTGTTATTTGGTAGGCGTTGCTATTGTTGTATGATTTTTTAAACATAAATAGATTAAGGAATACTAAAGCCGTCTTCTTTAAGTGCAGATATTGACAGCGGTTAGTTGTATTTATTCATTTATGAGTAAACCACCCCTAGCACACTCAAAGACAGCATTAATGGTAGACAATTAAATAGTGCAAAACTTTAACTCCAAAATATATTGCACTTCTAAAGCAGACATCCATTTAGCGGCTTGCGAACTCTGTAAGCATAAAAAATATTTAAATGCCGCAACTTTTTTACTTTTATTCATGTTACATGTTTACGCTCCATTGGTTTTTGGCAACAGGCTTACTGAAACGGTAAATTAAAATAATTTTCATAAATATATTTGGCTACCCCGCGTCATCATGATGTATCTATTTAGCCCGCTCTAAAATGTTATGACCGAGAAGTTTATGATAAAATAATGGGTATGAAATGTGAATAAGTCAGCAACAATTTAAAACAACATACCATTATACTTATAGCTTTATAACATGGAAATACTAACAATAGATAGTATCTACTGGAAACCAAACGCATTTATTCTACTGAATTATGTTAGCAGTTATAGCGACCAGTTTTATTGCATGACATCGAGCGTCAGCATGAAATTGTCGAGCCCATGGTACTAACTATCAAATAATTTAACATATACCAGCCAAACAAGCGTATAAAAATACATCATTGTTCATTTTGTCAATCAGTACATTCCAAACGAAAATTAAATCAGCTTTTGATAATATGACAATACGAGATGAAATATTTCATCTCATCTCATATACTTTACCCATACCAACGGTTAAAGTATCCCTTTTCTGAAACTTCGGGGCAAGTAGAAAGAATTTCACTGTTTTCTTTATGCTGCGTCATTTCTGGTCACTTTTTTGTTCAGTCATAGTCGAAAATTTCGCTCACGATATATAATTTAACGCTAGTACCAGATTGTATAATTACTGGTAATAAGCAGATTTACTTAAAGAATTTCCATACAACATCATACATGAAGTACATGTGCTAGTACATTACTATTGTAATGTGTGCTGCTACAAGAGAGCCGTAAGTGATATTACCTCGTCTCATCCAATATCCTCCTACAAAGTAAAAAAGAAATGCTATGTAGCATTTTATTTTATTATTGAAACATATTACATCACTTACAGTGTAAGTCTTACACTATGTATTGTAGATTATACAAGGAAAATTAAAGATTCAACTCAACATGATCACTATCATCTCTCATCCTACCGTTATCTCAGTCTCATCGAAGACAGTTAGTCTTAGATTCCCGGAATCACTTTATAAGTTTAACCAGATATGGCAGAATATCAGCTTTATTTTATTTTATTAGGAAAACTTTTACAGCTAAGCTACTTTTACAATAAGAAGAAAACTAAATACAAGAAGGCCATTTTAAAGTTACAACACAACAAGTCTTTTATATCGCACAGCAAATTTAAACATATGGAACAACCTTCACATCATATCCAAGAACCTATTACCACCGCTATGAAGAAGCCCGTCAGATATAACATTTTTCATTCAGTTAGTCAGTCGAGCGGCGAGCCATTACACTGTAAGAATGTTTTACAAACATAAAAGCGCATGAGTAATTGAGGACATTCTTCATACCTATAGGAGCCTACGGCGAATAGAGATGGGAATCATATGTAACTGGAGTAATAGAAAAAGGACTATGGTTACTGTCTAGTCTTTTAGACTGAAGAAAACACCATATTTGTTTTTTTATTTTTTTAAATAGTAAAATTTATTAGGCATCAAAAAATATTTTATTGAAAGTATCTGTTCTAAGATACAGATAGTACTGACAGAGAAAACCACCATCTGATTGACAATTGCTCAGAGGGGTCAGTTATGTATATTCACTGCGATTCGCTTGATCACGTTACGAGATGTCCAAAGCATCATGGTGGTTTTAGTGCGTAGAGAATTGACTCTGAACGACTCTCGGGGAGAGTCTCACACACTTATCTATCTATATTCACCCCAAACTAGACGCGTAGAGTAGCGCTACCCGCAATAGGAACACCGCCGCGAAAAATAACATACATACATACATAGTCTCACGCCTATAACCCCGACGAGGTAGGCAGAGGTGTATTTCCACACCCACTTTTCGCCAGATATACTTTAGTCCCACGTAATAAGGGGCGAGCCTATTGCCGTACCGGGCATATTTCCAGACTCCGTGCTCTACTGAGAATTTCGTGACAGAAAAACCCAATAACACTGCCCGACCCAGGAATCGAATCCGGGACCTCCCGATCCCACGCGCACATTTATGCCGCGAAAAGTAAAAACGCCTTAATTTTGTATTTTTTTTTAAATACATTTTCAGGCTTGTAGGCCACCAGGCACATATGTGAATATTCTTGAGAAACTGCAACGCAATGACATGAATAGTTAGCTTGCTTTTACTACAACTTGCAATCTACGTTAAACATTTATATAATTAAATAAATTATATAAATTATCAGCCTTTAATAGTCCACTACTGGACTAAGTCTCTCCTTTGAAAGGAGGAATTGGCCTCCTATACCACGTTAAACATTGCTGAGCAGAAAACATTTTATCCAATAAATTACTACAAAACAGAGCTTGGTTTAAGTCAAGGGCTCCTAGGATAACGCTATAGATAAAACAATATTTCAAAAATGATTTCATCTGCCGGCCTTAAATAACATCTTAGAGCACATTTTTCACAGTATTTCAACATCTTAATGGAGTGTTTTATTTCGTAAATTAAAAAATATCGGGACTCACTGCAAGGGTTAATATTTAAAGAAAATTGCTTCATATTTTAAATAAACATTTGTTGGGTTTGGTTTAGTTTTCTATAAGAATATTTATGTAGTCTGCATTGCCTAACTAGTTTATTAATTATGGTGTGAATGCCATGTAGCGTGCATGGTTGGATGAATAGAAACTGAATGTAGCGTAAAAAGGTTAATACGAGATGAATAGAAATGCGAATGTCGCGGTGAAGGAGAGGTGCACTACATGCGAGTCGTAGAAACTTGTAACACATAGTTACTGCCTTTTACTTCAGAGTACTAGAATCTTTTTATTTATATCATATAGAGATTCTATTACTTAATACATAAAAATAAGTCGGTGGACTGTAAAAACAAAACACATATAATTCATATTTTCGTCTTATATTTTTTATCTGATTAAAGTTAGTGTGACGTGTCCTGTTGTAGTTAAATTTTGTCTTATTTACTGATAACAGAAAATAATTTAATATCATTATTATAATTTGTAATATTTGTGACGTCACGTCGCGCCCCGGCGCCCGCGAGCCTCGCTACGAGTGACGCACAGCAGTGGGCCGCTCGCCCCATCCTCCTCGCCGGCCTTATATATACCGGGGACACACGAGGTTGCGCCCCCTTTGCTCCGGCCAACACCACCAAAGCTGAGTACCTCATCCGAAGACCTGTGAAGTGCCAACGTACCCCCCACGCCCTGGATAATTGTCTCATCGGCTAATCTCAAGTGTCAGTTTTTTTTTTGTATAATTAAAGCCATTGTGTAACTGGAATATAACGCGAGTTTAAACTTTCCTGGTGATATTTTTTATTTATTTCCCGTAAGTCAACCTAATTATCTCTCTTTAATTGCTCGGCGAGTGATCGATCCCGGCTACCCCGTGGAAATCAATCACTCGTGCGACATATTGTATATTTGGTTGGCACGTAGCCACTTTCGAAACCCGTGTCCCTTAGTGGCAGGATTACTTGAGGACCGACCCTGCAAACCATTATAAGGTACGTAGCTACACCGATACCAATATACCGATATAAAAATATCTAAATGACTACATCTGACCCTAGTATACCTACCTAATATTACTACATACTTTTTTAAGATAATATTTTTTAGACATCACTATCCGCAAAAGCACGGTTTCACGCACATCTACTAGACAGTACACATAATAACATATGACTGCTTATCATTCTTGGATTTAACGTAATATACGACCATTTGCGTGACATCATAATGTTTTTTACGATGCTAAAATGTATCTCGTGGGCTCATATTTCTTTAAGATCAAAAATATATACAATTTTGCTCGCGCCGCTTCCATAGGGAATAAGCCTAATATAGCTATATTAGGCAAGCCGTAATTGAAATATAAATAATGTGATATTTGAGATTTTTTCATATTATGTAAGTAGGAAACCGTGAGCTTAAGCCCGGTTTACTTCACAGGCCGAATGAGAGTATTTGTTGACGAAAAATGTTTTATGGTGGTCGCGACATGGATTTTAACGCTTAGGAAATAGAATTATAGTAAATTTATTTACTCTTAGTGACGATTTTTGTCATTTTGCTCGCCAATGGTATTTTGATACTTTTTATATATGTACTTATATAACTGCACCGCTCCAGGAAAGCAACATAGCGGAACCTCCTTCAATAAATCTTGGCGATAGTCATAGACCGATAAAGGGCAGCTTGGCGGCTGGCAAGTGTCAGTGAGAATTTCTCTCGTTGTCCATGTACCCCTAGCAAGACACGGCTTCTCAGCCATATTTTTTTAAAAGCGGATCTTTAGTCTAATCTTGTCATTTAAACAATGATACAAAACCACAATGCATAGGACTTTGTTTTCTGAAAAACTTTCTAAGTTGTAACGAAATTTTGTATGAGTTTACTGACAAATAATTAAACGGGAACTTATCAGAACGCGGTAAAACTGGCCATAAAGGTCTTAAATATTGACGACCGGTTGGCGCAGCGGTAGTGTAAGCGACTGCCACGCCGAAGATCGCGGGTTCGATTCTCGCTCAAGTCAAACATTTGCGTGCGTGATTATGGATGTTTGTCTTGGTCTGGGTGTTTCTATGTATAATATGTATGTATTTACAAAAAAAAACCATAGTATATATATTTATCCATCGTCTAGTACCCATAGTACATGCTCTGCTTAGATGGTGTTTTGTGAATGTGGTAAAAAGAAAACTTAATTACATAATTTATATTGAGTCCACTCGCTCACGACATACGAGTATGATAACCCTGCCTTACAAGTTTCTAGACCCATGCAATAATATATTATTGCATACTTACTGGCTAATAAATGCATCGATTTTAAATTTTTAGTCTTTGTGATGCATTAATTATACAAATTAATTAAGCGGGTCTTAATCGCGTTAACTTAATTTATTTAAGGTATAAATACCTATTTGTTTCCGACGTTTCGCTCGTCTTGCACCGAACGTGGTCGCGGAGAGACTGATGAGAGCTCAGCGCCGTCTTGTGGAAGTGCGGGTTTCGGCACCTACCCTCACTCGGTCTTTATTTAAGTTCGCAATGTCGGTACTCCGACACACTACACTAATGACGTCCACACACTGTTGAGATTTATCACTGCGGCGGTGTTTACATTTGCTCATGACTGGATTCCAAGTAGCCGATAATCAATATCCATCCTCCCGGGTGAAATTGTTATATTTCTTGATTTCTACTGCTTCACGTACTATCCTGGAGTAATAGTGACGATCGGTGGATAAGACTTGTGGTTGATGCAGTTCTATCCAGTGGTTTGGTCCAGACTCCAACAAACGCTCAGCTATCGCCGACTTATTAATATGTCGGTTTTTTACAGCTGCAATATGTTCTTTTACTCTTTCAGCGATTGTAAGCTTAGTCTGCCCGATATATGAACTACCACAGCTGCAATCGACTTTGTAGACGCCAGGTGTTTGGAGAGGAATGACATCCATAGGGGTACGCAGATTGTGTGCTTTCTTAGAGACCAGACTGTATACAGTCAATCAAAAATATACAAAAAATCTAATTATAAGCACGTATTTTAAATTGACCTTGTAACAAATATTATTTTCTATATCTTATAAACTAAATCTTATATTCTTATTAGAAATCAATCTACCCTAAGGTCATATCTACTAAATCTTAAAGATATCTAAATATTTGTTAACTAGTCATCATTTATGACGGACTCCGAATATTCAGTAAAATCTGAAAAAGAGAAAAATACAATACCTACAATAAACCTACAATACCTACAAAAATGTCCAATGCTACAACGTTGAATTGCCTCATTAAATTTATTAAACCATACGATGGTAAAAGAGAGACTCTCCCCGCATTCCTAACAAACTGTGACAATACCATTTCACTCGCCTCTGACGAACAGCAGACTATTTTATGTAAATTCATTATTTCTCAATTGAAAGGTAAGGCACAAGTACCATGTTCTTTAAAAAGTTTTAGTAACGTCAGTAACGTCGTAAGTGGTCAGAACTTAAAGATTTCTTAAAACAAAACTTTAGCGAGAAGGAACATTCTACACACCTCTTGTCCGACCTACAAAATTGCAAGCAAAACTTACCGTCGGAAACTGTCTCACTCTGAGAATTGAATCATGCCTAACGCGTGTATTATCAAATGTGCATTTCTCATGTGATAAAAAGGACGAATTAGTTGGTAGAGTTGCCGGTATCGAAGACTTGGCACTCAACACTTTCCTAATGGGCCTAAATCCGAGTTTTTCACATATAGTTCGATGTCGTAACCCTAAAACGCTAAGCGAGGCCGTCACACATGCTATTGAAGAAGAAAAATTATTTAACGCTTCCAATTTTCTTTTAAATCGCCAAAAACATGTTCGACCTGTAACAAACAAGGTCACTTGTCTTCCGAATGTTTTCGGAATAAAAACAAAAACGTGAAATCCTTAGACTTTATTTAGTATGTTATAGACGGAGGGATCCCATCACTCAAAGGTCTGACATAGGTCACCGTAGTGGGGACCCATTACCCGTCAAAATTTAATAGAACTTCATTTGAAACTTTGATACTTCGTTCATAGACGTTTTGATTTATTCGTATAAAGATTGTGACGCATAAACATAGTGACGTTACAACTTTATCGATACTTTTATTTTACAGACTAGTTTCGGCCCACGTATTCGCCGATGTGGGTGACAGTTATTGCAAAAGAAAAGGTAGCCTTTGCACTATTATGATGTAGAAACTATACTGCAATATTTCTTTGAAAAATAAGTATACTTGAATACAATTATATATCTCAAGAAAAGTGTTTTCATCGATCATCACAAACTTTCGGCTATCGCACACAGGCTTTCGCTGCCTTCACATACAACCTTTACTGTAACTTTAAAAATATGTAATACACATTTTGATGGTGAGACTAGTCCTCCTTTGTCTTTTACTTTTATAAAAATAATTACATAAACCTGCAGTACTGCAGGTTTGTGTAATAATTTTTATTAATATTCTATTCTCTTATATCTATTATTCTCTTCGGTGAAACCAAAGGTTTTGTCTTCATAATTATGGATGAAGTTGTCATGACAAGCAACTACCGATAGTATATACTGAGGGACGCACAGTGATTCATCCTGAATATGCTAGCTAGACAAAAGTCACTTTCAAATTTCGAAGAACTAATTATGCAAGTAGGTAGCCATTATCCCCATTATCCCGGTTCTAAGAAAAGTTTTGCACTCATTTCAATTAATGATAAACTAATGAGGGCTGTTACATAAATAGGGGGTAAGTAAACTGTTAATTAGTTGCAATTTTGCTTCTAACGAGAAACATCATTTGCTAGTGAATTTTATACTTGTTAAAAAAACTGTGATGGATTTTGTAGCTGAAGGTATGTACTTTTTATTTTGATACTTGAAGTACCTATAGCTTTTTCCCATAATTTATGAGACGCGCTATGATGCAAAATTTTAATATTTTTTAATCATTTTTAATGTTTGTTTTTAATGAATACACAAATAGAAAAGGTGTGTAGTAAAATAAACCAATATGCATATGCACTACACATGTTAAAAAAAACCGTTAACCAAGACACAATCGTTACTGCCTACCATGGTCTAGTTGCAACCACTATAAGGTATGGCATTATATTTTGGGGCAATGCAACTGGTAAAGAATTACTTTTTAAGTCTCAAAAACGCTGCATCAGAGCAATCTGTAATATATATTCTACTGAGACATGTAAACCACCCTTTATTAACCTAAAAATACTAACAATGTCATCAATGTTTATATTTAAAAGAGCATTATTTGTTAAAAAAAACTGGTCAAAATTCTCAAAGGTCACTAGTAGGCGAAGATTGGGTAAACTTTATATGGTTCAGGCTAAAACCACTCTATATCATAACAGCATATTTGTGATGGCACCGAAGATATACAATAAGCTGCCCAAATGTATTCAAAATGCAGAAAATGGACAGATATTTAAAAAAGCTTTAAAGGAATTTCTTATATATAAGGCATATTATTCTATTGACGAATATCTCAATGATAAAATAATGTAATAATACATTTTGTAATTTTAATATTGACATTACTATTTTTAATTTTTATTTGAATTGAATGTAAGTCTGACATGTATATTGCTTTAAATTATTCAAAATAGTGACATATAGTATTATATTAATTTATCCTTTGTTTTGATAATATTCAAGTAATTGGCACTATATTATTATTTTGTTATTATAAGTAATTAGTATACTACCATTATTTTTATCGAAAAATTATTATTTGTACACCACATAATGTGGTAGGATGTAGTGATACTTTAAAATAACATTATGATCTGTATATATGACCTATATTCTACAAATAAAGTATTATGATTATGTTTGATGGATCAGAAACTATCTCTCCCCTCTTTCCCCTGGGTTGACTTTTTGATATATCATAGATTTATCTCTTAGCTTTTGATTTTTAGTAGTCAAAAAAATCACGAAAAATTACAACTATGTTTTTTTATTGTTTTTCTAGAAATCGAACTAACCATCTCGAAAATAGAGTTTTGGGAAGAATGGCGTAAACACCCAAAAGAAAATCGAATCAGTGCATTATCTTAATATATAAAATCCTTGCGTTACTGACTGACTGACAGACACGCTACAGCCGAAACTACTGGTCACAAGAAGATGAAATTTAACATGTATGTTCCTTGAGGATTGTAGGGTAGCACTAAGAGAGGATTTTTGGAAATTCCAACCACTCAGGGAGTAAAACGAGGGGTTAAAGTTTGTATGAAACTTTTTATTCCTTCAATGGATTGACTAGAAACTTTGTATATTTGTTCCTCAAACGACGATAGTGAACAATAAAAATTATTTTTCTGAAAATTCCTCCCCTAAGGAGGTAAAATAGGAGGTCAAAGTTTGTATGTAACTTTTTATCTCTCTAATGGATTGACTTCAAACTTTGTATATTGGTTCCTTAAACAACGATAGTGAATACTAAGAATTGGTTTTTTGAATATTCCTACCCTCAGTGGGTAAGATAGTGGTTCAAATTGTGTATTAAACGAAACTTATTATTCCTTCAGTGGATTGACTTCAAACTTTGTATATTGGTTCCTCAAACGACGAAAATGAACACTAAGAATTTGTTTCTTGAAAATTCCTACCCTCAGGGGGTTAGATAGGGATTCAAAGTGTGTATTAAACGACACTTATTATTGCTTCATTGGATTAACTTCAAACTTTGTATATAGGTTCCTCAAATGAAGTTATTGAACACCAAGAATGGAATATTCGAAGTCACTCCTCTATGGGGCTTAAGAAAGGGTGTCCCATTTTCAAATCTAAAAAAAACCTCAATGGATTCACTTGAAACTTTGTACATCGTTTCCTCAAGTGACGTTAGTGAATTCACCACTAAAACGGGGAGTTCAAAAAAGGGTCCCAGTTTGTATGAAATTTTGAATTCCTTCACTTGATTATTTTTTTCATCGTCCCTGATGTGCATTTAATTTTCATTAATTTAAATTTATGCGAATAGCTCTCATCTAAGCGCTCTCATCTTCACTAACTAAAATGTGGGATGGTTCTTTATATGACCAAAAGAAGCCAAAATACTTAGAACCGTTATTTTGCTATGTTTATTTATTTTTAAGCAGGTAAGCATTTTTTATCAGTTATCTGCTTTGTCCTACTGCTGACCAAGGCTTCTCTCATTTCTTTAACATAAAATACTAAGAAAGGGTTTTTGAACTTGAATAATTTATTTTACATTTTTTACAATGTCGCTGAGATAAACAAATGTATACTGCGACGGAATCCTTGACTTATTTAATTTTAACTAGCTTTTGCAAGCGGTTACGCCTAAATTTTCATAGTCTGTTCGAGAGTTTTCATGAACCTTTAGTAAAATACGCATCTAAATCGATTCAGCCATTTTTAGATTACCCTGAATAAATAGACAGACAGAAAAACAATCTAAATAAATAATTGGGGTACTGAAAACGGGCTAGCAACAATATGCAATACAGTTATTTTGAGATTACAGACAGTTTGTTTATTTTTTTATAGTCTCACGCCTGTATCCCCTAAGGGTACGCAAAGGTGTAATATTAAACCCACATTTTGCTATGTTCCATATTAGGTCCTACGTTATAGAGGGCGAACCTATTGCCGTTACCGGGCTCATTGGCAGACTCCGTGCTGCTACTGAGAATTGGGAAAAATCCAGTAATACTTTTGCCCGAACCGGGAATCGAACTCGAGACCTCCCGTTTAGCAGACGCATACGCAATCCGCTGTACCACAGAGGCAGTCAAATATTATTTATTCATATTCATACATCCGAAACAGCTGAGCGCAAGTAGATGAAATTTTGCATGTATGTTCCTTGAGGTGTGTACTCACTAAGAGATGATTTTTAGAAATTCCGCCCCTAAAAGGGTTAAACTGGTTGTCAGAATATGTATGAAACTTTTATTCCCTCAATGGAGTAACGTCAAACTTTGTATACCTATTGGTTTCTCAAATGAAGTTCGTGAACACTAAGAAATTCTTTTTGGGAATTCTTACCTAAGTGGATAAAAAAGGGAGTCATAATTTGCATAGAACCTTTTATGCCTTCAAGGGATTAACTTCATACTTTGTTTATTGGATCCGCAAATGACGTTAGCAAACACAAAGACATTTATTTTGGAAATTTTCACCTAAGGGGGTGGAAAAGGGATTCAGAGTTTGTGTAAAAACTTTTATTTGTTCAATGGAATCACTTCAATCTGTGTATATAAAATCTTTTCGTTACTGACTGACTGACATACACATTACAGGCGAAATTACTGGGCGCAAGAAGGTTAAATTTAGCGTGTCTGTTCCTTGACGAGGGTGTTTGTACAAAATATTTTATCTAACCCTAATTTACGCGTGCGAAGCAGCGGGCAAAAGCTAGTATCAATATATATGGAACATGGATTATTGAGTATCAGCGATGATTCCATGAAAGAGTTAAGGAACCATATCAGCAGAGCTTCTTCAAAATTTGCGGAAATATAATAAGTTCCGGAGGCAATCACGAACGCTTCTTGGCCAACCATTCTGCTTACTTGGCAGAAGATTTCAAGTGTAAAATGATTGTCCACCACCCCAAACCTTCAACATCCACTCCGGGTCGTCCTACTAAAACTTTTAATGACCTCAGCGATAAATCGAAAAAAAGGCGACTCGACGATTTACTCCAAGAACGGAATACAAACCAGTTGGTGGCTGCTGCTGAAATTTCAGCGCGGTTGGCTGGGCACCGAAATCTCGCCTGTGTGATTAGAGAAGCCAGCAACAGCCCGGAAAAGTGTCAAGACATGAAAAAACTATTAGTTCGCGTGCTGATTCGCAAAGGTGCCTTTCAAAGGAAAAAAATAATTACCCTAGTTACCTACCAAACATATTTTCTTTGGGTGTTTTGCACGAATTATGCAATAAGAGATCACCCCAAGTCGTTCGTGAACGAAAATCATGACGATTGGCATTGCTATCTAGCAACTGTAGTCTTATCATATAATACTACTTCCCATTGCACAACAGAATTTACTCCTTTTGAATTGTTATTTAACCATAAGCCTTCCATACCCAGTAGCTTATACGAAACAAACGATGGCACAACCTATCATGATTATATTCGCGCCTTGCAGTATAGGATGCGTTTTTCTCGCGAAAGAGCTTTAGAAAATGTAATCAAAAGTAAAGAAACACCTAAGAAATATTATGATGCAAATTCCAGTTCTAAAACTTACAAAGTCGATGATATGGTATATTTAAGACATCACCATAGACTAAGAAAAGCCATCTCCCATTTGGAAATAACCCTATAAAATAGTCAAAGTCCACGGTAAAATTAACATCTCTTTAAGCATTAATAGAAAACACATGAAATACCATGTTAACGAAATTAAACTGGCGTGATTTGTCATTGTTACAGATTGGTTTCTGCTGGATCATTGAGTATATTTCTCACAGTCTAGGCATATATTTTGACCCGATATCGATTGCATATTTTTGCAACGACTCCTGGAACGTGATTACTTATGTCAAAGTCGTCCCTATCAAACCTTATTTGGATAAAATCCAAAAATATATTTATATTTATCTGCTTTCTGTGAAAAAGCAAGAAATTTTGCTATAATTACTTTAGATTGTAAGAATGCGATTGACCCTTTAGAAATATTAATTAATGCTAATTCTCTTAAATATAACTCTTTATCTCATCTTATCTCAGAAAATATTGTTGATCGTGCTAAAAGGTCACTCGAATTTTGTGGCGAAATATTAAAGTTCTTTTTCGGCACTCTAGACGCAGATGACGCTGGAATATATGACGAAGCCATTTCAGCATGTCAAGAAAACGAAACTCATATATTTGCCCTTATGAAGGACAACATACACGTTGTTCAGTCCACAATAAATAACTTTAATATTTCTATACATAAATTAAATGAAAATGAAATTAAGCTAGATAAATAAATACAAAAACTTAATTATATATTTACAGAAAATTCTAAAACGATTGCTAATCTAATAAACATCGAGAAAATGAATTCCTTGTTCAATGTCCTTGAAGGATCGTTGTTGTCAATTTCTTATATTCTAGATACAATTTTAAATTAAATTTTATTTGCAAAAGCTAATATTTTACATCCGTATGTTTCAACTTCTACAAAATTATACAATGAAATTTCAAGTAGTAAACAATTTAAATCAAATATCGAATTTCCTGTCTCTTTATCTTTACAAAATATATATATAGTATCATAGATTTGTCGCAACTAACTGCATATTATTATAATAAAAAAATTATGTTTGTAATACAAATCCTGTTAGTAAATCCTATGAGGTTTAATGTTTATAAAAACTTACCGTTACCTACTCCTCAAGAAAATAATTTGTTAACTTATGTATTAATTCATTTCTCTAAACTCTTTATTTCTAGCTCTTTATAACTGACGATAGGTTAAGTTATGCATTATTAGATGATATTTCTAGTTGTAAGAAAGTCAATACTAATAACGTAATATGTCCTTTACCTTCTGTTCTGTCGACAATCAATAACCCATCTTGTGAGTCGAAATTGCTAACTGAAGTAACTATACCTCTGCCGGATATTTGTAATAATAAGTTAATATATGGTAATATTAATATTTGGCAGAAATTAAATGATGGAAAATATATTTTTGTTCAATCTAAGCCTAGTAAATTAACATTAAAATGTAACCATGATATTAAGGATTATACTCTGCAAAGTACTGGTTTGTTATCCTTGAAAAATAATTGTATTGTGTATTTTCAAACTTTGCAATTCTATTCTTCCCATAATTACCTATAACAGAGTTTTACGAAGTCAATTGTCAATTAACTATGATATAACAGAAGGTGATTGTTGTAAGATTAATAAGATTTTAAATAACAGTTTTCATGAATTTTCTCCTATCTCGTTATCAAACATGGATCTGGAATCATTAAAATTAGCTTCGCATAAACTAGACAGCTTAGAAAACCAAATAAATAATGTACAAAATCAATCTCATATTGTTAAATATGGACATTATTATTCCACATTAACTTATATCATAATCAGTACAATTACTGCTTATGCACTTTATAAATTATACAAGAAATGTTTTGCTAAATGTGTTAATCCATCCTGTTGTATACAGATATACAATCATTGTTATAACGATAGTAAAAGTAGCAATGAAACCTCAATAAGCCATCCTATGGAATGAACTACCTTAACTGAAAACTCAGATGAATTTGACAGAAGGTCAATTCATAGTTTGCCAGAAATTGAAATAAATAAACTAAATAAAAATGTAAAATTTAGGCAATTTGAAAAGTCCAATCGTAACCTAAGCATTTATTAGTAATGATAATCATTTCCATATTCTATACAATATTGAATTGTTATTATTAGAATCTTTATTTTAGGAGTATTCTCCTCTTAGTTTACATAATTTTAATCTTGACTTATAATGATTTTAATCATATAAAACTTTGTTTTTATATTACTACTTTCTTAATACTTTTATGCTACTTTCAATGTCTTAATAATTGTAAAACTCAAGCTCTTGCACGCGGTTTTCATTAAACTTCGCGTTCATCTTATTTAAGATGAAGCTTCGTCTTCAAGGGGGGACGTGTTATAACCGAATTTAGTTTAAGGAAAATGCAATGTAAGCATATTATAATTAATATAAAAGCCATTACCGCCACGCGGCTAGTTAGTTAGCATCCAGTTAATACTCAGTACGCATCAATCATCTACCGCGCCAACATCCTACATCTCGCGGTCCCGAAAGCTTGAGTTTGGTCTAGTTAAGTCAATGTAATTTCGGGTGTAAATTAATAAACATTTTTCAGCAGTGAAAATTAGTTTTTTTTAAAAACTCGTTACCTACTCCGCGCAAAACAGTACGTACGCGTTGCTTTAAAAATCAATAAGAAGGAAAAATATTATATTTTATATATACTTTCTGTATCCAATACCTATTCAGTTACATTTTCAATAACTTATCTTACTACTTTTGTTGATACCTTTTTCTTTCTTTTTGATTGTTTTTTTTTTGTTTTGTTTTGAGTTTTTTAAACATTGCTTTGCATTTTTGTTTTGAGCTTTTGTAACAATCTTTGTATTTTGTGTTTAAACTTGTAAAATAACGGCCTTTTTATACCTATATGTGGAGGCTTTTAATTTGCAAATTGTAAACTCATTTTTGTAATATTATATAATATTTATTAGTCCGTAAGCCTTTTGTAAAAGCTAAATAAATAAATAACGTGAATCAAGTCCCAGTGAAGTGAATAAAAAACGTGAAATTGGAGTAGTATCGAGCTTGAGTCAAAATCGTTGATTTTGCACACTTTCAAAGTTATTTTCTAATCATGTGACCATACCAATAAAATATATACGAACTTTTACTTTTAGACTAGTAAAGACTGAAATTTTAACTGGTACAGGTCTACTTCTTAACCTTAGCCCTATAGTATTATATTTAACAATTATTTAATACATGAGAACAGGATACTTATAATGTTTTTTGTAATGGGATACAAAAAGGATAAATCTTTTATACGAACATACGTACATAGATCTGCTCACGCCTTTTGCCCGTCGGGGTAGGCAGAGACAACATAACGCCACTTGCTTCTATCCTTACAAACCTCACGCGCTTCTTTTACATTCATTACTCTTTTCATACATGCTCTTATACGCAGTCACATAATAATCCATGATTTATAATTACACGAGAACTTGGTGAGACAAATTAATGTAATGTTAGGTACTTCTATTTTACAACATAATGACAGGAATGTTTCTTTACGTAGGTATTATTTAATGACTTCTGTAGAAATCAAGTTAATATAACGAGAGCTCGGCATTAAATTCCACCGCCATTTTTTTGTGAATCCATGAAAAATACAAGCGAATAAAAGCATAAAGATAAGGAAAATACTTCAACGCGTCATTCTTCGCGAGACAGCTTTAAATACAGACTTATTATTTCGTCCCGCCTCCCTAATCCGAGTGTTTTAAACTCCGTAAAGGCCTTATTTCCTCCGGTTTTATCATTATTTTGTTTTTATAAGAACTTTGTGTTTTTTTATGATGAAAGTGACCTGTCCACACATTTTCTTTTTTGTAAAAAAAACACGCAGTCTATCCGTTCCGGAGGAATGTTTTTATCAGTGCCGAAGCTTCATGGCTTATAAACTTGATAAAATGTTGTACTTTATGATAAAATTTTGTTTTGTTTTATACTTTTTCTTGGAAAGTAAAGAGTATTAAAATGATTAAAAAAAGGATCACGGATAACGTTTTGTTTTCGTACAAACTTGATTAATAAACGATGCTATAACAGTTCAATAAATTGAGTGTTGCTTTACCTCAGGAAATTAAGCGAACAAAGGTCAGATTGTTTTTATTAACCATTAATAATGCATGTGACGTATTTGTTAGCCAGCTCGAGCCATGAGAGTAGTTGGAAGCTGTCGATTAATTCAAGGCATTATTGAGCAAAATAGCATAAAATCGTACCTTCTCCCAACCAGAATGAGGTTTCACTTCGTATAAGTACATAGCTTTGTACAAAATGACTAATTCGGTGAATTAGAGATACACTTTTTACAATAAGACTCTGTCTTGCGCTCTTTAATTGGGCAAGATTGGTTTATATAGATATAGGAGGTATAAGCTAGATAAATAAAACTGGTTAATTGTCATTCAAGTAAGCTTAGAACGACAATATTGCTGCTTATTGAATGGTCTGAAATGTTCTGGTGGTTGAATGGTCTGAAATGGTCTAGTGATGTAAGTTAGTCAATAGGTATGACTGTATAATACGGAAAACCTCTTATAAGATACAAGAGACAAATTGTGAATCATATCTAAAACAATAATAGCAAAACCGTATTGTAGGCTACAGCGTTTCCCCTTTGTCTGCAGAAGTGGGCGAGCGAAGGTCAAATAAATGCTTTAAATTCACAAGTATTAAGGACAGTTTACAAAGGTTCAAAGGTCAGTGTAGCGTAAACTCCCTTTAATCGGTAATGTTACAAAGCTTACGTATGTTGCTTGGATTCTGTGATCTTTTTCATGTTAATAATGTTACAATGCCTCTGACCTCTTTACGTTTTCTGAGAATTTACTTCCCGTGCTATATATGTTGTATGTATGTTTAAATACCTATATTAAATATATCGAAGTAAATCCCCTACGTAAATTGTGTACAAATTAATTGTATTAATAAATATATTTTTGGAAAATGAATATAATATAATTATTATATTTAAAGATGTTGTTATAAACGCAAACGGAATGTCACAACACTAGTTCACGGGTGCAACACTACTCACCCATTATCCTTTCCTGTTCTCGGTCTCCTCTAGAGCTGTTGGAAGACTTATATATACTATATTTTTTCTTTGTGTTTTCAAATGAAGTGTTACGTTATTTTTGTTCTATTCTTTTACTGTTT
Source organism: Euclidia mi (assembly GCA_944739405.2). Taxonomy (NCBI): domain Eukaryota; kingdom Metazoa; phylum Arthropoda; class Insecta; order Lepidoptera; family Erebidae; genus Euclidia; species Euclidia mi. The sequence continues at coordinate 86,845,914 of OX123186.2, read as the reverse complement.
GATCTGTCATATTGTAAACAGCTTATTTTATTTTTCTAATATAATTAATATTCTAGTATTTTTTACTATTGTTTCACTTGCTACATTAAGGATTTCATCAGGTTATGGGCATATAATTATGGGTAAAGCCAAAGTGGGCAATGTCTCGCGCAAGTAAATGGGCAAACCTATTCCAAATAATGTAGTATGTGTTTTCCTGTGAAGCTACCCCATGAATGTTTCAAGTATGTGATCATTGATCTAAATGTGAAATATTTTTTTTTTCTCGTGGAATATTATTTTGTGAAGAACTAAATCACCTTAGTGTTTATGCCAGTATGGAAAATAATATTAGCTCTTCGAGTATGAATACTACAATTGTAAGTAATTCACATAATAATATATCTATTGAGAAACTAAAGGGTGTTTCAAATTATCAAAATTGGAAGTTTCACATCAAACTTTTATTGATTGATAATGGCTTATGGGATGTTATTACGAGTACTATTTCGGACCCCATAAAAGACCAGAGAGCATATGCCAAAATATGTTTAAATATCGATCCGATTTGCTACCCTCATGTCAAGATTTCCAAGACGGCGGGAGACTATCTAAAGGCAGCTTATGAGAATAGTGGCATTAGTCGACGATTAAGCCTTAAAAGGAAGCTATCGCAGCTCAGATATGTTGATTATAGCTCAATGGATCATTATTTAGGAAATATAATTTCTGTGACTCAAGAATTGGCAGACATTGGATGTCAAATAGAGGATGATGAACTAGCCGAAATTATGCTAATTGGATTACCAAATGAGTTTGACTCATTGATAATGGTCGTGGAAGCCACGAATACTAAACTGTCATCTGACTTTGTGAAATGTCAGTTGATACAAAGCGAATTTAAAAAAGGAACTTTAATGTCGAATGTGGAACCTACTGAGAAGATTCTTGTTGCAAAAGACAAATTTATTCCAACATGTCATAATTGTCAAGAAAAAGGGCATATTAAGCCAAGGTGTCCCAAATTAAAGAAGAATTTGAAGATGATTCCTGAAAAAACCTTGACGCCAGTTGCATCTTCGTCTACAAAGAAGGGAAGTAGTGCAAATCTGACAGTATTCTCTAAAGAAATTGCTTTAGTGAATATCGTTTGTGACAGTGATAGCTGGATCTTAGATTCAGGGTGTTCTAGTCATATGACTAATCGGAAAGACTGGATGAATAATTTTTCTACCATTAACCAATCCGAAATTACTACTGCGAGTAATGATAAGATGTACAGTGAGGGCGTTGGTGATTACTGTAACATTTGATGATAATATTAAAAAAGTAATTACTGATGCTTTGTATGTGCCGAAAGTAGCAGCTAATCTTTTGTCTGTTAGCAAAATTGCAGCCAAAGGCTATGTTTTATTATTTGATGTTAATAAATGTCATATTTACAGGAAGGATAAGGTCAATGTGACTGGTTCCAGCGTTGTAACGGCCACTAATGTGGATGGTATTTACAAAATTGATCAGAAAAAGGATTGTTACGTATGTAAGGAAAACCAAGAGCCTAATATTCGCACTTAAGGTAATGCTTTTGTGTCCAACCTTAATTCTTTGGAACTATGGCATCGTCGCCTTGGGCATTTAAGTTTAGCAGGTATGATAACACTTTGTGATAGATTAGCGAATGGTATTAAGTTTACCAGTGGTGATTTGACACCATGTACTCCTTGTTTTGAGGGTAAACAAAAGAGCAAATCAATTCCGCGTGGTCAGGCACAAAGGAGTGTGACAAAACTTGACTTAGTTCATACGGATATATGCGGACCATTTCCGGTCAATAGTTGGAGTGGTTATCGTTATTTTATAACATTTACAGATGATTTTTCGCGCAAATCGTTTATATATTTTCTGAAACGCAAAGATCAAACGACTGTTTTGAATACGTTTATACAATTCAAAACGTTAGTTGAAAATCAAACAGATCTCAAAATAAAGCGGATTAGGAGTGACAATGGCACAGAGTACTGTAATAAAAATTTCGCGAATAATTTTAAGCAATGCGGTATTATTCACGAAACGACAGTCTCGTATACACCCCAACAAAATGCCGTCGCTGAACGCCTAAACAGAACTTTAATGGAAAAAGCCAGAGCGATGTTGCAAGATGCTGATTTGGTGAAACAATATTGGGCTGAAGCGGTAAATACTGCGTGTTATTTGAAAAACCGTAGTCCAACTGCAACTTTAAAAGATGCTACACCTGAAGAATTGTGGACTGGATCTAAAGTGGATCTCAGTAATCTTCGAGTTTTTGGTAGTACAGCTTATGTTCTTACTCCCCAACAAAAACATACAAAGCTTGATCCCAAATCTAAGCCCTACATTATGTTGGGATATTGTGGTCATACCAAAGGTTACAAACTTGGAGATCCTGATGATGGCTCAACATTAATTAAAGCTCGTTCTGTTGAATTTATTGAAACTGTTCGAGGTATAACCTACAAGACAGCAAATTCTTTAGAAAGTTCTAAAGATTTAACAAATACTGTTGAAGTAACGGTGTATCAACCAAATACTTCTCATGGACTTATCCATGAATCTGACAGTGATGAGTTCGCCACACCAGACATATCGTCAACCGACATTAATGCTCTAGATCTTGAAGAAGATTCTCATGTTGAAGTAATAGTTACATGTGATGAACGGGAAGAAGCTTCATTGGATAATATTCAACAAGACTCACTAGTTATGGAACAGAATGTTTCAGATGTGGAAATTGCTGAACATTCTAGACCCAAACGTGACCGGCACCTCCTATTTGGTTCAAAGATTATGAAGTGAACTATTTCTCTGATCTAGCTTTAACCCCTCCCGCGCCGGGCGTAAGAAATAAAAAATGGCCGGTAGTGCAGGCCGCTTTACCTCTTGATCGAGCAACAGCTGACCGGTGTCATTATTTTACCTATATCTCAGTTAGTTTTAAACGTATCACAAAAATAATGACGGTTTTTGCATCCTTGAAAAATGTTTTGAAAACTTATTGTAGATATATAATGTATAATAAGCTTTTCTCTGCAGTTCGTTGAAATAAAACTTGAAAACACGAAAAATCCTCTTCAATAAAACTTTTAACACACACTATCTCACAAATATTTAGCATTTTAGCAATTATTCACAGCACTTTATATACCTTACTTAATTAATTATAGAATTTAATCAACAGTTAATATCAACTTCACTTATATTTTTATAACTGAATAAAAGTTTAAACACATCATCGGAAGACGAAACGGCCACCATAACCGCGCGCGAAATTGTGCCGATTTAGATACACTTTTGTTAATATCAAAATCATAAGTTTATTATTTTTTTATTGTTTACTCATTAGTTTGTGATAAATAAGAAAGGTTATGAATAATAGTACCGACTTTTAACTACCTAATCTTACAAAACTGAAATGCGAACGGGTGCATTTACAACTTGCCGCCATTTTTAATAATGATATTTTGAAAATAGTTTTTCGTTATAATTTATTCAATGATGATATCTTAACTATATTTTATAGCAAACAAGATTAGTTTCCGAGTATAATGACATATAATACATATAGTGAAATCACGAGATTGCGTCGCTACACGTTTTTCAAAGCAGAGCTGTCGTCACTCTAACGCGCGCGATGTTGAACTTATGGCAAACGATTTTCAGTCGTTATTTTTACAAAAAAAGTCTAAAAAAATTATAACCAATTACAATACAGAATTTAAAAAAATATCCATACTTTGCAATAGTGGGACATAATCTTATTGGTGGAATTATTTCATTTCAAGTTGTGAAATATGGCGCTGTCGTTGCGGGACATACGTGTTTCCCGCAAGCGCTGGACGGAACAAATTTTCCTGGGACATACGTATGTCCCGCCCGCGTTCCAGAGGTTAATGGGACGTTGCGAGCCTAAAACATATAACAAAGCGATTAAAAGTGAGAATGCCAAAGATTGGATAGATGCAATGCAAGATGAATATAACTCGGTAATGTCGCATGGTGTATGGGAACTTGTGGATCGACCCAACAATAGGAATGTGATAAAATCTAAATGGGTTTTCAAAGAAAAAGTAGATCCAAGTGGGAAATTTGAAAAATTTAAAGCAAGATTAGTTGCTAAAGGTTTTACTCAACAATATAAAATTGACTATGAAGAAACTTTTGCACCTGTTGTGAGACATAGCACTCTACGACTACTCTTTGCGATTGGTGTTGAAAATGATATGGACATTGAACATGTTGATGTCAACACAGCATTTCTTAATGGGGATTTACATGAGCAGATCTATATGGAACAACCTACCGGTTTTCAAATTGAGGGGCAGAACAAAGTGTGCTTACTCAAAAAGAGTCTATATGGGCTCAAACAAGCCAGTAGATCATGGAATGAAAAAGTTCATGAAGTTTTGGTCAACAATGGTTATAAACAGTTGAAGAGTGAACAATGTGTGTTCTATAAAGACAAATTAATAATAGCTCTTTATGTTGATGATTTTTTCATATTTAGCTCTAATGATCATCAAAAGAAAACACTTTATGAATTGCTCAGTTCCAACATTAGTATAAAATTGCTTGGACCTGTTACACAAGCGTTGGGAATGAAAGTTGAAAGGAACAGGGAGCAAGGGACATTGAAATTGACCCAGTCGGAATATGTGAAAAATATTTTGATAAAGTTTGGCATGGATGATTGTCATAAAGTTGCAACTTCCATGGAAGTAAACTTTAATCCTCCAAAAGCTGAGAAAGTTGATTCAAGGTTTCCATATCAGGAACTTATTGGAAGCCTAATGTATCTCGCTGTATGCACTCGTCCTGATATTGCATTTGTATGCAGTAAGCTCAGTCAATATAACACTTGTTATTATGAAACACATTGGCTTGCTGCTAAGCGCGTGCTACGATATTTATCGGGTACAACTGACTACGGACTTAATTTTAGTCGAGGTAGTAATAAATTTGAAATTTCATCCGACGCAGATTGGTGATACTAACGATCGAAAATCTCATTCGGGTTTCGTGAGAAGGTTTGGACATAATGTAATAAATTGGCATAGCCATAAGCAAAATAATGTTGCGTGTTCTAGTACAGAAGCTGAGTATTATGCTCTTGGTACAGCGGTAAAAGAGGCTAAATTCCTACATAATATTATATATGAATTGAAACCTTTCAACTAATCGCGTGAACCTATTGTTATTCATAATGACAATAAGAGCACGCTTAAAATAGTGGAAAATCAATGTTACCGAAGAACCAAACACATTGACGTAAAACATCATTTTATTCAAGAGTGTGTTGAGCGTAAGTTAATACAGATATTTTATAAAGCATCAGCAGAATTAGAAGCTGACCAATGCACAAAAGCTTTGCCAAGGATAAAGCACAATTTAATGACTAAGTGCTTAGGTTTAATTTAAGTCTTCTTATTATTATTTTTGATTGTACTCTTGTAATAATGGTTTTTAGTTTGATAGCTTTACATAATTGCTAGAGTAAGGGGCAGTGTTGGAAGACTTAGAGACTCTTTGGTTAGGATATTTTTTCTTTGTGTTTTCAAATGAAGTTTTACGTTATTTTTGTTCTATTCTTTTACTGTTTGATCTGTCACATTGTAAACAGCTTATTTTATTTTTCTTATATAATTAATATTCTAGTATTTTTTACTATTGTTTCACTTGCTACATTAAGGATTTCATCAAGAGCGCGCATGAATTGTTATATTATCAATTACTTTAATAAATTTGATACTTTTAAATTTAATTCAGTGCTTTATTTAGTTACAACAGGTTATGGGCCGTCCCATCCTGCAATATTTCAAATAAATTTCCATATTTCGCAAAATAGTAAAGTTCGGTATAACCTCGAAATTGCCACGCGGTCCAACATCTTTTCTTCCAGCTTTATTTTTCAGCAATATCATGAATATGAATACAAACACATTGTCAATACAAAAATTAACTGGCAGAGAGAATTTTTCCGCGTAGAAGTTTGCAATAGAGGCGTATATTCAGCATGAGAACTTGTGGGAATGTATAACCTCCGTGGACTCCGACACCAAGAAAGACATTAAAGCTAAGTCCAAGATTATACTTTCGATTGATCCACAACTATATGTCCATGTACAGGACGCCACTAATGCAAAAATGGTATGAGACAAATTAACTAAAGCATGTAAAGGCTCTGGCCTGCTCCGTAGGGTTGGCCTTTTGAGAGATCTTATTAACACTAACCTAAGTTCAAGTATCAACGTAGAAGACTATATTAATAAAATCATGTCAGCAGCGCACAAATTAAGAGCCATAGGTTTTTCAGTTGATGATGAATGGCTCGGCACATTGATGTTGGCCGGGTTGACCGAGGAATACAGGCCGATGATCATGGGGATCGAGAGTTCGGGGATTAAAATTGGTGGTGGCGATCTAATGAAGACTAAATTACTACAAGAGATCAAGTCAGATACTTCCACCGCTCTTTATGTAAAAACAATACAAGTAAATATAAAAACTCTCCATCCAATAAACATTATATAAGCCACTCTGAAAAACCTAAGGGCCCGAGATGCTTTAATTGTAATAAACATGGTCATATTAGCAAAAATTGTTGGTTTACAAACAGACAGAAGGAAAATGAAGATACAAAGTAAAGTTTTGTTGCTGCATTCACTGTTTCACTGCTAAATGACAGCTGCAATTGGTATATAGATTCAGGAGCATCGGCCCATATGATAATGCATAGTTTTTGGCTTGAGAATGAAAAGGCACCGCCTGTTGATAACATCAGGACTGCCACTAATAAAATACTTAGTTTACAGAGCTGCGGTACAGTTATTATTCAAGTAAAAAATAAGGATACTGGAATTATTGACCGTATTTAGGTGAATGATGTTTTGTATGTCCCTGATTTATCTACAAACTTACTCTCAGTGAGTAAAATAATTTCTCATGGGAATCGAGTTGAGTTTAATAAAAATGGATGTGCAGTAATAAATACAAGAGGAAATGTAGTCGCCAATGCACAACTAGTGAATAATACATATAAATTACTAACATGTAACATTGATTATACACTGGGTGTGAAAATGTCTCAAAAGAATAAAGAAGTTACATGTATTCCATGTTTACAAGCAAAGCAAACTCGACAACCACTTAAGCATGAAGGTACCCGGGCATCAAAATTGTTAGAACTGATTCATAGTGATGTGTGTGGACCAATGGAGAACCAATCAATTGGAGGAGCAAGGTACTTCTTAACATTTATTGATGATTTTTCGAAAAAGGTGTTTGTTTACTTTCTAAAGCAAAAATCTGAAGTGTTTGAAAAATTCATAGAATTTAAAAATAAAGTCGAAAATGAATAAGATTGTAGAATAAAAACATTTAGAAGGCATAATGGCACACAATATAAGAATCACAAGTTTGATAAATGCCTAAAACATTTTGGAAATAAACATGAAACAAGTACTCCATACACACCGGAATAGAATGGAGTAAGCAAAAGAATGAACCGTACTTTAGTGGAAAAGGCTAAGTGTATGTTAATAAATGCTTCTTTACAGAAGGAGTATTGGGCAGATGCCATAGCAACTGCGGCCTACATTGTCAATCGATTACCAACTCGCTCGCTACCTCATGTCACACCCGAAGAACGATGGACTGGAACCAAACCTGACATTAGCCATCTGAAAATATTTGGATGCAAAGCAATGGTACATAATCCAAATCCAAAAGAAAAACGTCAGAAATTAGATCCCAAATCACATGAGATGTTATTCATTAGATACTGCACTAAAGGTTATCGTTTTATTGACAAGAGGAGTAAACAAGTTGTGATAAGTAGAGATGCAGTGTTTTTAGAGGGAAGTTTAAGCGGAAATGCTTGTAAATTTCAAGATAATCTAAACACAAACAGAAACTGAAAATTATAAACACATACAGACATCAATTCATCAAACAGAAATAAACCAGAACAATTGTAATCGTAAATCCAACCATATATATTTTAAAGAAGAGCCTGAAATTCATTTTAATTATGAAGAAATAAACAGTGATACAAGCTATACCGATCATGACTCAAGCTCCTATGATGACCCTAATGATGAGAGTTATGTACATTCAGACAATAGTTCACCACAAAGCTTATGCCAAGTGACTCTAAGGCCACGTCGACAAAACCGGCAAGAAAATATAGAGAACAGAGAAGAGGAAAATTTTACACAGAGTAATAATTCTGACCCAAATTCATTTTTATGTTTGAACTCTGAGTCTACTATGAGCATGCTTGATAATGAACCACAAACTCATGTTGAAGCATTGAGTGGTGAAGATTCTGATTTGTGGAAGAAAGCCATGGACAATGAATTTCAGTCTTTAGTTGATAATAACACCTGGACAATACTTGATTTACCTGCTGGAAAGAAATCAATTCCTTGTAAATGGGTTTTTAAAACAAAAATAAATAATATTGGTGACATAGTAAGACACAAAGCTCGTCTTGTCATCAAGAGATTTAAACAAACAAAAGGAATTTATTATCATGAAGTCTATGCTCCAGTGGTCCGTTTGACATCAATAAGATATTTGTTTGGTTTGGCAGTCAAATTTCGACTGAAAATCCATCAAATGCATGCGATTACTGCCTTATTACAGGGAGAATTGAAGAGGAAATTTTCATGTGGTCACCACCCTGTTATGAAATAGAAAATAAGGTTTGTCGAGTTAACAAGGCTCTGTATGGCTTAAAACAACCAGTCGACAATGAAACAAGACGCTCAATGCCGCTCTACTTGAAATGGATTAAAGATATCAACTTTGGATCTCTGTATATACTACAGATTTAATAATGAACATGATATATAGCAGTATATGTCGATGACCTGCTTTTATTTAAAAAAAATGAAAATTTTGCATTACATGTAAAGGAAAAGTTACAAGATAAATTTAAAATGTGTGACGTCGTGCACCTCCGTCAGCTCTGTGATGTCGAATGTAGGAGGGAGCGCCTCTGCCCGCGCGCCCCGCACGCTGTATATAAGCAAGCGAAGCCATTCCTTCGGCCCCTTTCCGGCCACCTGCAGACAACGAGCTAAGTACACCAGCTACTCTTTCTGGACGTCCTCGGAGGCGAGTCCCCAACAAGACTCCTTACCATCGCCGAATCACGCGACCCTGATTATATCTCTTTAAATAGCATTTTTTAGTAATTTTTCTTAAGTAAAATCATTTGCTAAAGGATGTAGTAGATTCTTTGATGAATTAAATCGATTTTTAATTGTAACATCCAACTCACATTTTTCATTCTAACAACACCCAACGGCGACTACGTTACAGTGGCGCCCACGGGAATAAATAGGTAGGGTTTTGTTGGGAATTCGCCTCCGGTAAGTCCTCTTTATTTTATTTTTTTAACCGTGTATGTGTGAAATCGTTCCAAAGCAGTGTTAGTGTTTTAGTGGCATATTTTATATTGTTTCTTTTTGCTTGTTCTATTGTGCACGGTAAGTCGGTGGTGTTATGCCGGTCACAATAGACATTTTCTCTTTTTGTTCTGTTGTGCACGGAAGGTCGGCTGTGTTGCGCCGGTCACAACAGACAATTTTTTTCTTACTACGCTTGGTAAGCATTTTTATATTATAACTATTTCTGTTGCCACGTGTGATAATTAATTTAGTATCAACCGCATAAGTAACAAGTTATAATCGTTTTGCTTGTGGCCACGTGTGAACTAAATGACGCGCTGTGGTCACATTCATTGATCGCATTCTTTGTATTGCGATTTAAGGCCTCGCGTCCTCTAACAACGTGCTAAGGTCACCTTCGTTGATCGTATGCTTCGCGATTAGCGTTTTTTAAATGCTACTACGGTAATTAATTGCTGCTGGTAATTATTGCTAATAATTACTGCTTTAGCTGACTTATGGAACACATTCACACCCTTCCTTTTTCCAATTCTTTTCATTTTTCTACTATAACCTTGTGCTAGTGGTTTTGTACGACGATACAATTATATTTCTATATAGTAGATATGATTAAATACTTTTACCGCCTACTACGGCGATTATCTTTTAAAATTAACTATTCTTTTTCCTTTTTACTAAGAAAGTTATCGTATGCTTTGCGATTAGATTTTTAATTGCCTGCTACGGTAATTACTTGCTGCTGGTAATTATTGCTAATAATTACTGCTTTGGCTGCCTTATGGAACGAATTCACACCCTTGTCTTTTTTATTTCTTCTAATTTTTCTACTATAACCTTCTGCTAGTGATTTTGTACGGCGATACAATTATATTTCTGTATAGTACATATTATTAAATACTTTTACCGCCTGTTACGGCGATTATCTTTTAAAATTAACTATTCTTTTTCTTTCGTACTAAAAAAGTTGCATCTTTGTTATGCCACGTCTACTTATTATAATTGGACTGGCTGAGAATGAACGTACCTAAAGATGCTAGCGTATTATATACTAGGTATTTAGCTAGAGTTCTGCGGTCGTTTGTTAATGAAATGTACACGTGTCACATGCAGGTTGCTCACTGACAATAATGAACAAATTTAATCTTTGTCTATTTTGTATAAAATACGAATATTATCGTAGAATGATTGGTTATTCGTTTTGTTAAATGTTTATTTTTCTACAATCATTGTTTTTGGTCTTCGATTTTATCTTCTTGTTACTGCCTATGGCTATGTTATTTGAAAATGCATCTATTTATGCATTTACTGTTAATTGTGAACTCAAACATTAAATTCCTGCGTCGCAATTATTGAATTATATTTTGTTTTGGATTTTTTTGTGTCGCTAGGATTGTTTTTTACAATGTCTGGTTTCTATTGAAATATATAAAATATATAATGATAAATAAATTATAAAATTAAACCACTGACAGCCGGAAAAATACTTAATTATCAATATGTAACTTGTTCCTTTTTACAAAATGCTATGCATCTGGTTTTACTAAACTATTTTAAGTAGTGCTGGTTATAATGCGTTCTGGTGCTTATGCAAATGTTATTATATCAAACTGAATTTATCAAACTTAATTGAACTGAAACTAACTTTAACTAAAGTGGGTATTTGCACATAAATTAAATCAATAACTTCTATTCTTGAATAACTAAGTGGCTATTTACATATAAACCAAATAAATATTTTTTATACCTCATTAAATAACTAAAGTGGCTGTTTACACACAAATTAAAGAAAGAATTTCAATACTTAAATAACTAAAGTTGCTAATTATACATAAATCAATAATTTATATGTTTAATAACTAAAGCAAATTAATTGATGTACAAGTTTAAGAAAATATCCTTTCGTATTTCACCATCGTCTATTTTAAACCTAAAAGCTGAATAAAATAATTAAACCTTATTCTATTACAGCTAAAACATGTTTATAAACATCAGCTACTCTTCCTGGACGTCCTCGGAGGCGAGTCCCCGACAAGACTCCTTACCATCGCCGAATCACGCGACCCTGATTATATCTCTTTAAATAGCATTTTTTTTGTAATTTTTCTTAAGTCAAATCATTTGCTAAAGGATGTATTAGATTCTTTGATGAATTAAATCGATTTTTAATTGTAACATCCAACTCACATTTTTCATTTTAACAACACCCAACGGCGTCCAACGTTACAAATGAAGGATCTTGGCAAAGCTCAGCAATGTATTGGACTTAACATTTCACAAAATGAATATTTAGATGAATTATCTTTGGATCAATCAGCTTATATTGAAAAAAATTTACACCGATTTAAAATTTGTGACTGCAAACCTGTACCAACACCTTTTGAAGCTGGGATCCAACTAAAAAAGGCTGAAAATGAAAAGGAAGTTTTACAAAATGTTCCCTATCAAGCAAGAAGCCGTTGGGTGCCTCCTATACTTGTCACAGGGTACACGTCCAGACATAACATATGCTGTTAATTCTACTAGCAGATTCAACAACAATCCAACAATGCAACACTGGGTTGCTGTAAAAAGAATATTTCGTTATCTTATGGAACAATTAATATGAAATTAACTTTCAAAGGAAATTAAGAGAACATATTTGGCTATTGTGATGCCGATTGGGCTAGTGACACAATAGACAGAAGATCTTGTACTGGCTACTCATTTATTTTTCAGGGCGCATGTATAAGTTGGAACTCAAAGAAACAAACTACAGTTGCTCTTTCTAGCACCGAGGCAGAATCTAAGTCATGGGCCTCAGCTGTACAAGAAGCACTATGGCTTCAACAGTTGCAAAATGAACTCTATCAAAATACTTCAGAGATGCCATTAACTGTAACTTATATACTGTGATAATCAGAGTGCTATTAGCATTTCAGGTTCTGATGCCTATCAAGCCCGCAGTAAACACATAGATATCAGATACCATTTTGTGAGAGAAAAAATTGCAGCTGGACAAATATGCGTGGAGTATGTGTGCACCGAAAAGATGCTTGCTGATGTACTGACGAAAGGGCTTCTTCACTCCAAACACCATGTCCTTACTACTGCAATGGGTTTGCGTTCAAGGGAGGGTGTTGTAATAAACGCAAACGGAATGTCACAACACTAGTTCACGGGTGCAACACTACTCGCCCATTACCTTTTCCTGTTCTCGGTCTCCTCAAGTGCGCGCATGAATTGTAATATTATCAATTAATTTAGTAAATTTGATACTTTTAAAGTTAATTCAGTGCTTTATTTAATTACAGCAAAAGATACAACAGTATTATGTGGTTCACTACATAATACTGTTATCATGTATCTTTTGCTGTTTCAACAAATCTGATTAAAGGTAGGCGTAATACAATCACGTTCCTCTTTAGGTATTAGTAAACGCGTGTGGGTGTTTATACAATTAGTTATTACAGAAATACGGTGTGCTTGCTAAAGTATAAATGAGTTTAGAAATGTTGTTAGTTTGAGGCTATAAATAGAATGTCTTTATTGAGCACTATTAAACAAAATGAACATAAAATCAGTTTTTGTCCTTATTTTGTAACACGTTGTGCGAAGTGTGTGCAATAAACGGGTTTTCTTTCTTAGTCTTTGTTTTTGTTTTTCGATCTATGTAGAGAGCCTTAGACATCAATCGGCTGATATGATGGTGAACTTTTTTTAAAATATTATTCTTGGTTAATTTCCCTACTTGATGTCAATCAAAGTCCAGTACCTGTTTTTTTAATAGCTGGCCGTCATCCATTGATATTGAACCATTATAACTAATTGCTTAGTAAAATACATTAATATTGTTTAGTAACATGACACCAATTAACATAGGTATGGGCGGCAAATCATGCGTGAAAATCAGGGGCGTAACTAATGACTTGTTGTTGATTGATGACATTCAAAGGGCTTTACTGGGAACTATGTACCCGTCTATATAGGTACGCAGGTAGATGGTCTGACATGTTATAATTACGTACCAAGTCAATAACAAGACAGCGACGTTTATTTTAACCTAAATATTACAAGAAATTAATTAAGTTATAACTATGTACATTATAAGTTACTAAAAAACTGAACTATTTACAATAACGAATAAAAATGAAAAAGCCGATAAAATAGAAAAATAATAAAGGAGGTAAGAATAAAAATAAGCCATCTACAATGCGTCGAATAATGCTTTTCAATGCTGTCAACCGGAAGCGTGCCCGTAGCAGAAGACTGGGCTTCCAGTCTTAGAATCGCCAAGTTAAAAAGCCATTCTTATTCACTCCGCGAAGTATAAGCCAGTATTTTAGTCACGGGAAGCATCGATCAGCCTTTTTTTAAAAGAATGAGTTTAATGTAAATTCGAAATCTTCTCTTGCTTTCTCATCAGCTTTATAAAATTTTAAATTCCATCACTTTAGTACCAGCAAAAAAAAATAAACGATTTACGAAAGTCTTACCAAGGACTCAAAACTAGAAGAATAGAAACTCGCATCAGCAGTTATTCAAGATTAAATCTAAAAAAATCTCCACTGACACAACTATACTTCTGTTATTCTAAACAAACTCAGCGATAATAAAACGAAGTACCCCGTAGTAAACGTGTGAAGATATTCTTTGAGTACAAGATTCCAACAAAAATACGTACATATATACTTTATTTATATAATGAGGTTTAAGTAACATAATTTATAAGTATCATATAAGTGAAGCTTAAGCTAATCTAATCTAATAAAAAAACCATAAAAACAAATTTAGAAAGTGAACATATTTACATGGTTTAGGAGTCGTAAAATGCCTCCGCATCAATGTCATCGGGTAACGTGCCCAGAAGGCTGGCAGCATTGCCACGCTGGATGGCAATGCTGATTCTCTGAGCAAAGAATAAACCAGCCTTCTGGTCACGTGAGACGTCGATTAACCGTTTAGAAATTTCCCGGAATAGAGAACGAGCGCTCGGACCCCATGAGCCTAGCGTTTCCACCACAAACGGCTCAAACACGTAATTACTTACTAAATTACTGTATTTGCGCCATTTGAGGGTTTCCGCAGTTGCAGCAGCAGCGCCAGCATGGCCTTCCGTGTTTGGAACGTGTGATGGCGCGAAAGTGTCTACACAGGTTACGTCCCACACCAAAGGCCTACCCATTTTCCAAGGCAACAATGACATTCCATCAGGTCTCTTACTGTCGTCGCGTACCAAACCATTTGGTTCAAGTACAGCTGGTATGCCAGATGCGACAAGAGCACGACGGATTATGTCATTCAGATGGGCGTGACGGGGAATTCTCCCAGCGCTTCTGCTGCAGGATAGCCCATGGTGTCCGAGGCTATCGACGTCTTCTCCACAATGACATCGATGCGGAGAAACACACGGAGCACCTAAACAAAGACAAATGGCAATACGGAATGTCTCATCGTCCAACATGGTTCCAGTGTTGAGCGATGGTAGTGCCTGAAGCCATAGACCGGATTCCCACTCTCCCACAGCCAGCAAGCGAGCACGCTCTGTAACATTTAAAGAAGTATCCAAAAGATTTTTTCTTACTATGTTACAAAGCGGCGCGTCCCACAGTCTTTGGGAGAATAGGTTGGTAGGCAAATCAGTGCTTGGACAAGCCATTTTCCAGGCGTTTATGGCTTCGGTTTTGCACAACACTTCTGAGTTAACTAGTGTAGGAGATAAAATTTTCCTAGTTAACTCTTCCGTGCTGTGAACCGAAGACAGAAACGCCGGTAAACTGACACTGTAAATTTTGCGAACGCCGAGCCCACCCAAACGTATGGGCAAAGACGCTTGTAGCCAGGCTCGGTCGTCCAAGTCCACATTTAAAATTCTCTTTAAAGTAATTAGGATAATTTGGTCGATTTGTTCTAAAAGTGATTTTTTTCCAAAGTTGGGAAGATCTTAAGGCATGTGTGAATTTTGGGACGAAAAGCGATAACGAATCATAGTATAGGTCGAATGAATATTCATTTTGAATAGGCGATCTGAAATTTCACAAAAAAATTGTATCTTTTCGTCTAAGAAAGAACCGAAAGATTCTTCAAATACTGGAGAACCTTTTTTTTTTTTTTTCGAGGTGGAAAATCCCTTCGGATCTTCAGCTCCGGGGAACCGAGAGCCGGAGTATGTGGTGTTTCCACCACCCTACGGGAACAAGACCGGGTACAGTAGCTGTCCAGTCTTCCTCCCATGGCACCACGTTTAACTAAACCCAATCCCAAGGAAGGCTACAAGCCCTCATCTGCCTTTACTGGCAGCTTCCAGCAAGCAACCTATTGCAAATCAGCCACCAGCCACCAGAGCTCCCCATGGTCTGGCGGCTCGCGGCCCCGTTGGTGGCTCTCTGCGACGCCGGCCTTGTCTTCGGGTGGGATTGGACCAAATACTGGAGAACCTAGGAGGCGAAGAGAAGTCTTATCAATTATTTTGATGTTTGATGCCAAATTATTAAATTTTGATATTATCGAGTGTTTTTTGTGGAGTCTGTTGTATTTATAAACAATGCACACTTACTAGAATTTAGTTCCAAGCCAATAGATGCAAATTTATTTATAATAAAAACTAAATCTTGTAATACAATGTCTGCAGCGCCCCCTAGGGTCCCGTCATCTAAAAACCATGCATTAAATTTAGAATTTATTTGCCGAATAATGGGTTGTATAGCTAAACTAAAAATGACTGGTCCAAGAGGGTCACCTTGTTGGCATCCAACTGCAGATTCCAAAAGATTGTCCTGATATAGTAATTTTGTGGGATACCTGTATCATTGCCAAAGAAATTTAAAAATTTTGGGGGTTTCTAATTTTGCTTGTGTCAACAAAGTGTCCCTATTCACTGAATTGAATACGTTTTTCAAGTCAACCTTCAAAATGACCTCTCCATCACCACTTCCAAGGTACGTGGAAAGGGCATGTATAGCAGCCTCACAACCCCCTTTGGAACCAAAACCTAGTTGTAGGGGTTGGAATTTTTCTGATAGCTCCCTGCTGTGAAATTTACAGCATAATATATCTTGGCTGCTATACGCCGATATGTGCAACCCACGGCAATGGGACGAATGCCACCATCCCTCTTGTTAAGGGCACATAGATTCGCCCCATACAAGATGTTAATGATGGCATCGTTCACATTACCGGAGAGCATCATATTTACTAGGGTAGTCAACTTCTCCAGAAGTGTATCGCCAGCCACCCCAGCACTTGCACACACAAGATCTTTTAGATGCTGTGGTGTCAAGGCATCGAGGCCACCTGCCGAGCCACTCCGGAAGGAGCAAACTGCTGCTAACACGTCCTTGGCCGTGGTGATCAGATGTTCTGATTCACTGTCGGGAGCTTCAGGAAAGGAGAGATCATTAATGGGCGCTGGATGCTTGCTCTTCAGACCCGCAAGCGTCTCTGGAGAGCAAGGCGCCACCACATCACTACCGAATAATAGTCTAGATGCGCCCCGTATGTCACCATCCCTTAATTTGGATTCTACATATTGATAGAGCGATTTATACGCTGTATATAAGCAAGCGAAGCCATTGCTTCGGCCCCTTTCCGGCCACCTGCAGACAACGAGCTAAGTACATCAGCTACTCTTCCTGGACGTCCTCGGAGGCGAGTCCCCGACAAGACTCCTTACCATCGCCGAATCACGCGACCCTGATTATATCTCTTTAAATAGCATATTTTTGTAATTTTTCTTAAGTAAAATCATTTGCTAAAGGATGTATTAGATTCTTTGATGAATTAAATCGATTTTTAATTGTAACATCCAACTCACATTTTTCATTTCAACAACACCAAACGGCGTCCAACGTTACAAATGAAGGATCTTGGCAAAGCTCAGCAATGTATTGGACTTAACATTTCACAAAATGAATATTTAGATGAATTATCTTTGGATCAATCAGCTTATATTGAAAAAAAATTACACCGATTTAAAATTTGTGACTGCAAACCTGTACCAACATCTTTTGAAGCTGGGATCCAACTAAAAATGGCTGAAAATGAAAAGGAAGTTTTACAAAATGTTCCTTATCAAGCAAGAAGCCGTTGGGTGCCTCCTATACTTGTCACAGGGTACACGTCCAGACATAACATATGCTGTTAATTCTACTAGCAGATTCAACAACAATCCAACAATGCAACACTGGGTTGCTGTAAAAAGAATATTTCGTTATCTTATGGAACAATTAATATGAAATTAACTTTCAAAGGAAATTAAGAGAACATATTTGGCTATTGTGATGCCGATTGGGCTAGTGATACAATAGACAGAAGATCTTGTACTGGCTACTCATTTATTTTTCAGGGCGCATGTATAAGTTGGAACTCAAAGAAACAAACTACAGTTGCTCTTTCTAGCACCGAGGCAGAATATAAGTCATGGGCCTCAGCTGTACAAGAAGCACTATGGCTTCAACAGTTGCAAAATGAACTCTATCAAAATACTTCAGAGATGCCATTAACTGTAACTTATATACTGTGATAATCAGAGTGCTATTAGCATTTCAGGTTCTGATGCCTATCAAGCCCGCAGTAAACACATAGATATCAGATACCATTTTGTGAGAGAAAAAATTGCAGCTGGACAAATATGCGTGGAGTATGTGTGCACCGAAAAGATGCTTGCTGATGTACTGACGAAAGGGCTTCTTCACTCCAAACACCATGTCCTTACTACTGCAATGGGTTTGCGTTCAAGGGAGGGTGTTGTAATAAACGCAAACGGAATGTCACAATACTAGTTCACGGGTGCAACACTACTCGCCCATTACCTTTTCCTGTTCTCGGTCTCCTCTAGTGCGCGCATGAATTGTAATATTATCAATTAATTTAGTAAATTTGATACTTTTAAAGTTAATTCAGTGCTTTATTTAATTACAGCAAAAGATACAACAGTATTATGTGGTTCACCACCTAATACTGTTATCATGTATCTTTTGTTGTTTCAACAAATCTGATTAAAGGTAGGCGTAATACAATCACGTTCCTCTTTAGGTATTAGTAAACGCGTGTGGGTGTTTATACAATTAGTTATTACAGAAATACGGCGTGCTTGCTGAAGTATAAATGAGTTTAGAAATGTTGTTAGTTTGAGGCTATAAATAGAATGTCTTTATTGAGCACTATTAAACAAAGTGAACATAAAATCAGTTTTTGTCCTTATTTTGTAACACGTTGTGCGAAGTGTGTGCAATAAACAGATTTTCTTTCTTAGTCTTTGTTTTTGTTTTTCGATCTATGTAGAGAGCCTTAGACATCAATCGGCTGATATGATGGTGAACTTTTTTTAAAATATTATTCTTGGTTAATTTCCCTACTTGATGTCAATCAAAGTCCAGTACCTGTTTTTTTTAATAGCTGGCCGTCATCCATTGATATTGAACCATTATAACTAATTGCTTAGTAAAATACATTAATATTGTTTTGTAACATGACACCAATTAACATAGGTATGGGCGGCAAATCATGCGTGAAAATCAGGGGCGTAACTAATGACTTGTTATTGATTGATGACATTCAAAGGGCTTTACTGGGAACTATGTACCCGTCTATATAGGTACGCAGGTAGATGGTCTGACATGTTATAATTACGTACCAAGTCAATAACAAGACAGCGACGTTTATTTTAACCTAAATATTACAAGAAATTAATTAAGTTATAACTATGTACATTATAAGTTACTAAAAAACTGAACTATTTACAATAACGAATAAAAATGAAAAAGCCGATAAAATAGAAAAATAATAAAGGAGGTAAGAATAAAAATAAGCCATCTACAATGCGTCGAATATTGCTTTTCAATGCTGTCAACCGGAAGCGTGCCCGTAGCAGAAGACTGGGCTTCCAGTCTTAGAATCGCCAAGTTAAAAAGCCATTCTTATTCACTCCGCGGAGTATAAGCCAGTATTTTAGTCACGGGAAGCATCGATCAGCCTTTTTTTAAAAGAATGAGTTTAATGTAAATTCGAAATCTCCTCTTGCTTTCTCATCAGCTTTATAACATTTTAAATTCCATCACTTTAGTACCAGCAAAAAAAATAAACGATTTACGAAAGTCTTACCAAGGACTCAAAACTAGAAGAATAGAAACTCGCATCAGCAGTTATTCAAGATTAAATCTAAAAAAATCTCCACTGACACAACTATACTTCTGTTATTCTAAACAAACTCAGCGATAATAAAACGAAGTACCCCGTAGTAAACGTGTGAAGATATTCTTTGAGTACAAGATTCCAACAAAAATACGTACATATATACTTTATTTATATAATGAGGTTTAAGTAACATAATTTATAAGTATCATATAAGTGAAGCTTAAGCTAATCTAATCTAATAAAAAAACCATAAAAACAAATTTAGAAAGTGAACATATTTACATGGTTTAGGAGTCGTAAAATGCCTCCGCATCAATGTCATCGGGTAACGTGCCCAGAAGGCTGGCAGCATTGCCACGCTGGATGGCAATGCTGATTCTCTGAGCAAAGAATAAACCAGCCTTCTGGTCACGTGAGACGTCGATTAACCGTTTAGAAATTTCCCGGAATAGAGAACGAGCGCTCGGACCCCATGAGCCTAGCGTTTCCACCACAAACGGCTCAAACACGTAATTACTTACTAAATTACTGTATTTGCGCCATTTGAGGGTTTCCGCAGTTGCAGCAGCAGCGCCAGCATGGCCTTCCGTGTTTGGAACGTGTGATGGCGCGAAAGTGTCTACACAGGTTACGTCCCACACCAAAGGCCTACCCATTTTCCAAGGCAACAATGACATTCCATCAGGTCTCTTACTGTCGTCGCGTACCAAACCATTTGGTTCAAGTACAGCTGGTATGCCAGATGCGACAAGAGCACGACGGATTATGTCATTCAGATGGGCGTGACGGGGAATTCTCCCAGCGCTTCTGCTGCAGGATAGCCCATGGTGTCCGAGGCTATCGACGTCTTCTCCACAATGACATCGATGCGGAGAAACACACGGAGCACCTAAACAAAGACAAATGGCAATACGGAATGTCTCATCGTCCAACATGGTTCCAGTGTTGAGCGATGGTAGTGCCTGAAGCCATAGACCGGATTCCCACTCTCCCACAGCCAGCAAGCGAGCACGCTCTGTAACATTTAAAGAAGTATCCAAAAGATTTTTTCTTACTATGTTACAAAGCGGCGCGTCCCACAGTCTTTGGGAGAATAGGTTGGTAGGCAAATCAGTGCTTGGACAAGCCATTTTCCAGGCGTTTATGGCTTCGGTTTTGCACAACACTTCTGAGTTAACTAGTGTAGGAGATAAAATTTTCCTAGTTAACTCTTCCGTGCTGTGAACCGAAGACAGAAACGCCGGTAAACTGACACTGTAAATTTTGCGAACGCCGAGCCCACCCAAACGTATGGGCAAAGACGCTTGTAGCCAGGCTCGGTCGTCCAAGTCCACATTTAAAATTCTCTTTAAAGTAATTAGGATAATTTGGTCGATTTGTTCTAAAAGTGATTTTTTTTCCAAAGTTGGGAAATTCTTAAGGCATGTGTGAATTTTGGGACGAAAAGCGATAACGAATCATAGTATAGGTCGAATGAATATTAATTTTGAATAGGCGATCTGAAATTTCACAAAAAAATTGTATCTTTTCGTCTAAGAAAGAACCGAAAGATTCTTCAAATACTGGAGAACCTTTTTTTTTGTTTTGTTTTTTTTCGAGGTGGAAAATCCCTTCGGATCTCCAGCTCCGGGGAACCGAGAGCCGGAGTATGTGGTGTTTCCACCACCCTACGGGAACAAGACCGGGTACAGTAGCTGTCCAGTCTTCCTCCCATGGCACCACGTTTAACTAAACCCAATCACAAGGAAGGCTACAAGCCCTCATCTGCCTTTATTGGCAGCTTCCAGCAAGCAACCTATTGCAAATCAGCCACCAGAGCTCCCCATGGTCTGGCGGCTCGCGGCCCCGTTGGTGGCTCTCTGCGACGCCGGCCTTGTCTTCGGGTGGGATTGGACCAAATACTGGAGAACCTACGAGGCGAAGAGAAGTCTTATCAATTATTTTGATGTTTGATGCCAAATTATTAAATTTTGATATTATCGAGTGTTTTTTGTGGAGTCTGTTGTATTTATAAACAATGCACACTTACTAGAATTTAGTTCCAAGCCAATAGATGCAAATTTATTTATAATAAAAGCTAAATCTTGTAAAACAATGTCTGCAGCGCCCCCTAGGGTCCCGTCATCTAAAAACCATGCATTAAATTTAGAATTTATTTGCCGAATAATGGGTTGTATAGCTAAACTAAAAATGACTGGTCCAAGAGGGTCACCTTGTTGGCATCCAACTGCAGATTCCAAAAGATTGTCCTGATATAGTAATTTTGTGGGATACCTGTAACATTGCCAAAGAAATTTAAAAATTTTGGGGGTTTCTAATTTTGCTTGTGTCAACAAAGTGTCCCTATTCACTGAATTGAATGCGTTTTTCAAGTCAACCTTCAAAATGACCTCTCCATCACCACTTCCAAGGTACGTGGAAAGGGCATGTATAGCAGCCTCACAACCCCCTTTGGAACCAAAACCTAGTTGTAGGGGTTGGAATTTTTCTGATAGCTCCCTGCTGTGAAATTTACAGCATATCTTGGCTGCTATACGCCGATATGTGCAACCCGCGGCAATGGGACGAATGCCACCATCCCTCTTGTTAAGGGCACATAGATTCGCCCCATACAAGATGTTAATGATGGCATCGTCCACATTACCGGAGAGCATCATATTTACTAGGGTAGTCAACTCCTCCAGAAGTGTATCGCCAGCCACCCCAGCACTTGCACACACAAGATCTTTTAGATGCTGTGGTGTCAAGGCATCGAGGCCACCTGCTGAGCCACTCCGGAAGGAGCAAACTGCTGCTAACACGTCCTTGGCCGTGGTGATCAGATGTTCTGATTCACTGTCGGGAGCTTCAGGAAAGGAGAGATCATTAATGGGCGCTGGATGCTTGCTCTTCAGACCCGCAAGCGTCTCTGGAGAGCAAGGCGCCACCACATCACTACCGAATAATAGTCTAGATGCGCCCCGTATGTCACCATCCCTTAATTTGGATTCTACATATTGATAGAGCGATTTATGCTTGTATGGCGTGAATTTAGGGTCTAAAGTGTTGACCGAAATTTGACAATTATACTTAATTTGGGATGTTAATGAATTTTGGGCTGCCTGATTTTTATCAACATGTAAAATCCTATAAAGGAATGTTAATAATTGCTCCCAAGCCGTTGTTGAGTTCTCCCTTATGACAAGACCTATGCATTCAGCCAATTTTTTTGACACTGATGGTCTTGCCCCACGGGGAACTCTTTTAATAATCGGAACCGAATGTTTTAATTTAGATAAAGTTTGCAAAAAAGGAATTTGGTGTGTGTCTCCTGATCCAGATTGTGAAGATATTGATGGGCCTGGCAGTAAATTTTGGGATTTATGTACTTTACTAAAATGCACTTTCAAGCCCCGCTTACCTTTGAAAAAACGGTCCTGGGAACAATCCGGACAACGCACCAGACCAGTCAATGATAAGGCAGGTTGACTGGCACTCATGTCCGTATCGCCATATCGGTCTTGCAAGCAATTTATTGCAAAAAATAATTACAAAACAAATACACAATAAAACATATTTACAATACAGACTGATACTAATAAACTGTCAACGTCATTCCACTTGCGCATGCTTGGTAATAGTTATAAACATTTTATATGTAGACAATTAATTGTTGTTTATATATTAGATCCACAGATTGTATCGGAAGTTGTATGCTGGCATCCAGACTTTTTTGGTTCAGTGGCACCGTCCTGTTTGCCGTTTCCTTGTATCGAGCTCTTGTGCTTCTCTTATACGGCCGTGAAGAGTAAGGCTGATTTTAGTCTCACGCTCACCGTCGGCGCTCATAGCTCAGCGCGTAGTTTGTCAGCGCTGAGGCTCAGCGTGGCTCGTTTTAGTACCGTACTGACCGCCTTTCTGTACAGTCGACGATCAAAATGCGGAGTGTATTAATTATTGCTGCTTTGTACTATCTATACCAAAAAAATAAAAATCGGCGACGACGAAGACTCCATGTTCACCCATTGATTGAGCAGAGAGCCGTTGCAGGAGAATTTGTCGTGTTATATGGCACTTTTAGGGCTGACAAAATTAAATTCTTTAATTACTTTCGAATGTCAAATAGAACTTTTGACGAATTACTGGCAAAGATACAGGATAAACTGGTCCACTGCAGCCTACGAAACGTGCCTATACCACCGATTGAACGACTCATCGATAACTCGACCTGTATCCACTTCGCAAATCGCCATGGCTGTACGCGCTGATGACATTCGCTCCGCTCGACACTAAAACGCTCACTGAAAGCAGAGGCGCTCGAGCGATCGTCAGCGCTGACAGCTACGCGGGGCCGACGCGCGACGCGTACGCCTGCGTAGCTATCAGCGCTGACCATCGTGCGCGCTGATAGCTACGCGTCATTCAAAAACGCTTCCTAGAAGTTCATATATCTCGGCCATCAGCGCTGTCGGTGCGCGTGCCGTCAGCGTAAGACTAAAACCAGCCTTAGAGTTAAATTTACTCGTGCTATTCTGGGACTTATGACTTGCAAACGGCTTTATAATAATTTGACTCGGAATGTGGCGTTTTTTATTTCACGTGACAGTTAGCTTCTGGAATGGTGATATTTATGCTGGCATTGGAATTTGTTGTAAACTGAGTAACATTATTTTAAAATATTTACTATTGTTTATTTTCCAGTGCTGCTATTGTAATTATATAGGGTTTAAACTATTATTTATTTAACTATTTTATTTTCTCGGTTTTTATGAGCTGTCAAACGTACGTTCCGTTCCCATTTTCATATGGTTCCCATTTTCCCCGTAAATATATATTGTTAAGGGTCTATTCCCAACCAGGCAAAATGTTTGTGACGTGTGATGTCCACGAGCAAGCAGTCATAAATGCTCGCATCGTGTAGCGGGAATAAAATGCAGATATGAAATTCTGAATCTCATATTTATGACGTGAATAGAACGGTTCAAAGTGATTGAGGTACTTTACATGAATGTGAAACTTTTTGACTTCATCAGGCACAGTTTTGGAAAGGTTTATTTTGGTATATCTATAAAGTGTATATAAACCTGTTATACTTTAAAGATCGATGTGTGTATTTAGTTTTCTTTCACGTAAGTGTGGGTGGTAAGTTATAAACTCTAAGCCATCTGGCTTAGAGTTTATAACTTACCTATCCTGGTCTGAAGCTGGTCTAAAGAATCCTTTCATAAAATGATAACCAGGTCCAACGGCTTTACGTGCAGTCCAAAGCAAGGTATTGCTCTGATATAAATACTCAAAAGCTTAAGTGGCTACCACAGTAAACATTGATTAACTTTGCCGATAAATTGAAATTCAAGTACGGTTTATTTCCACATATTTTTTTACACGCTGCCTTATTTGACTTATAATTGTGACGTTGTCCCTACTTAGGGTGTGTTTAAATGAGAAACGTGGTTAAATGTTACAATAAAAATTGATTTAATTCTTCAAGTAAATGTAAACATCATTTAGCAAGCGTTTCACTAAGAAAAAAATACTAAAAAAATGTTTTTCTAAAAGATATAAACAGGGTCGCGTGATTCGGCGATCGTAAGGGATTTGTTGAGGGTCCGCCTGCCCAGTGGTCGTCAGGAAAGGTGGTCACTTAGCTCGTCTGAAGGCAGCCAAAAAGGGAGCGGGCGCAGCCAGCGCTTGAGTATTTATAGTCCGTTGCAGGGCGCGGGCGGCGGGGTCGACCGGCCGAGTGATGCGTCAAGGATTGACGTCACACACTCCCACCTTTAGGCCAGAACTTTCCCGGAGGGAAAATTCTGTGGCCGGTAGGTGGCGACTGCATTCTGGGACCCTGAAACAGATAAGTGGTGGTGGTGTCAGTAGGTTAAATACAAGACAACTATTAACCCTGAAAGAGAAAAAAACAAGTATAACCCTCGACCATTCATACGTCACCAAGCATTGAACGTTCCTATTATCTGACATACATCACATTCAAAAGGCCCACACACAATCATACGTATGATCAAGCCAGCATGTATTCCCGATGCGAGTCGTATTCATTATAATACACGACGCGCGAAGAGGTATTATACGTGAGTTTTATAGCAAATAGCCACCCAGTCTATGTTGGTAGGCACCAACTGACAACCCGGGTTCGATAAGTGAAATTAATTGAAAATGTATAAGTCGTAAACCAATATTACGATCTTACTATATTACGATACTAACAATATTACGATCAGTTGGCAGTATCACAAACAAATTGCTCAATAACAAGGTCGATGCAATATTGCAAGGACAAATTGTATTCATTTAAAAAGAATAACAATTATTACTGCGATCGAAAGTTTGGGCCGGTGAACACGTGAGTCATCACTGCGCGCTTGGCGCTGACCGCATTCCATTGACGAGAGTCATTATCTAGTTTCTGAACACGATACAAATTAATTAAAGACAATTGCACAATTCTTAGTAAAATGTAATGAATAAATCACCATCGAAGGAGAACGTCGATGGTATAGTACACACTACCATAGTTAAAAAACACAAAAAAATGTTGGGAGCAAGATGTAATGTATAATACATCATCGAAGGAGACGGTCGATGATATAGTATACACTACCATAGTTAAAAAACACAAAAAAAACACAAGCGAGAATCGAACCACAGACCGATCTGACAACAACCTTTTAGCCACTGAGCCATAAGGGAATTTTTTTTTTTATTATATTTCGATCAGTCATTAATAAAAGGATATAACAAGATATTTGGGTAGGTACATGATTTAGCTGTAATCGGGAGTTAACGATTTTATATACTCTTTGTAACAAAGTGTTAAGTTATTTTAGTGATTAGATCATTAGTGATGAGCAATAATCATTAGATTCTTAAACTTTGTAGTGAGCTAATTTACGATCTTTTATATGGAAATCACCAAGAGGTTTTTGTTTGGCAAACCATAACTGATAGTTAGATATTTAGTTAGATAAATAACAAATTCGTGCAACAATATTACATACAATAAACTTCTGCGACAATTATTTATAACTGAAATATTTATTCATTTAATGTTAGCATGTTTACATAAATCGTTAACACAACAATGCGTTATCTTGTGACTTGTGAGCTCCAACTCGAAAACAATAGCACTATCGTTGCCCTTCACAAATAATTATGTAGGTAATTATAACTTCGCATACATATGCGTCTTACCTTGTTGTTAATGACACTTTACCCAATCGCTTATAAACTTATTTATGCTGAAATATAATTAGATTCAATTATTTTATTCAGCTTTTAGGTTTAAAATAGTTGATTGTGAAATACGAAAGGGTATTCTTAAACTTGTGCATCAATTAATTTGCTTAAGTTTTTAATTTTATTTAATTTTATTTGTTCGGGACAAAAAACAGTTACATGCAAAATTTTACAAATGCTTTCTTAACCTAGATTTGTATACACATAACCAGCACCATTGTCCACAAATTAACACAAATTATATTAAGAAGCAAAACATACTTAAGAAAAAAAAATAAAAAAAGATTACATTAAATTTACGATAACAGTTCGATAACCAATCGTTTGAATTTGCTACTTGATAGAGAGAACATGTCAATATCTGTGAAACGACTGTTATAAGTTTCAACAATGCGACTGAGAGGCGCCCGCTTACCGGCGTTTGTCCTGCACGTATCTACGTGAAACAAGCGCGGCACACGAACTCCTCGCTGAAAAACTTTTCTAGGTACTACATAACATAATTTATTAGTTATATCTAAGCAGTCAAATTCATTGTTACACAAACCATATAACATCTTTATGCCAAGAAATAATCGTCTTGACTCTAAACTTAATAAACGGTACCGCTTGAGTAAGTCCGTGTAGGGAACCTTGGACCGATAACACCTGAAATTTACTGATCGTAAGAATTTTTTCTGCACCATTTCCAATTGGTAAGTATATTTTAAATAGAAAGGATTCCAGATTGGTGTCGCATATTTCAACTGTGATTTGACCAAGGCTTTGTACAACAGAATGTACGTAGAAGGACGCACAAAGTCACGCGATGCTCTCATAACTAAGCCATACATGTGGAAGGCCTTACTGACTATACTGTCAATATGTGCATCAAAATGTAGGGAAGAGTCTAGCATGATACCTAAGTCGCGAACTAAGTTTACCTGCTTTAAGTTTTCCTTATTAATGTTATACTTAAAATTTATCTTATTTATATTTCTTGTAAAAGATATCGTGTGACACTTTGGAAGATTCAGAAAAAGTTTGTTGTCCGTACAATAGTCATACAATCTGTCAAGGTCGTCTTGAAGAAGTGAACAGTCTTATATGGTTTGACATGCTTTAAAAATTTTGATGTCGTCTGCATATATTAAGAAATTAGAGTGTGTGAAACATTGCTTAATATCATTAATGAAAACAATAAAAAGAAGAGGTCCCAAGATTGATCCTTGAGGAACACCTGACTTAGCAATTATAACATCCGATTCGAAACCATTTATAACTACTTTTTGAGTTCTACTAAAGATATAAGAAACAAACCAACTAAGCAAATTTCCACGTATGCCATTGAACGCTAGCTTTTCGAGGAGTATGGCGTGGTCCACCTTGTCGAAAGCTTTCTGAAAATCGGTGTATACGGCATCAACCTGAACTCTACTGTCGATTTGGTCAAAAAGGAAATTGGTAAATGCCATAAGGTTAGTCGTAGTAGAGCGTTTTTGAACAAAGCCGTGTTGTTCAGGAATTACGAGCTGATGAAGATAGGGGTAGAGAGCACCGTGCACTAGTTTCTCAAAAAGCTTCGACAAGGTGGACAGAATAGAGATAGGGCGGTAATTCTCAACATTACTTTTGTCTCCACTTTTATATACCGGCGTAATAAATGCTTGCTTCCACACTGTAGGGAAAACTCCTTCACATAGACATTTATTAAAAATTATGTGTAACGCGGTATAGATGTTCTCGCTTGTTTTTATGAGAAAGTGAGGAGGTAAATTATCAGGACCCGCACCTTTAGAGGAATCTAAAGACCTAAGGGCCATACGAACGGACTCTCTTTTTAAATATATTTCGGATATACAGATGCAATATTCCGAATACAGATTGGACGGTTTCCATGTTTCGGGATCCAGACATGACGGTTCGTACACAGAGGAAAAAAAAGCAGAGAAAAGGTTGCAAATGTCAGTAGGATCCTCAGATGAAACATTATTAAAATGCATGTTCGCGGGATAATTAGATTTACCCTTTTTATTCGAGATGTATCACCAGAAGTGTTTTATGTTCAAGGGTATGCTATCCTCGACTAGGTTCATGTAACTACGGTAGCATTTGTCAGATTCCTTGTGAAAAAGTG
This sequence comes from Euclidia mi, assembly GCA_944739405.2. Taxonomy (NCBI): domain Eukaryota; kingdom Metazoa; phylum Arthropoda; class Insecta; order Lepidoptera; family Erebidae; genus Euclidia; species Euclidia mi. The sequence continues at coordinate 86,817,024 of OX123186.2, read as the reverse complement.
TGCGATATTTAGAGAAGCTGTCATAATCAACCCTGTTACGATACTTCTTCCATTTGACCCAGGCACGCTCTTTCTGCTTAAAAATGTGGATAAGAGCAGGCGAAAACCAGATGGGAAAGTTTGACTTTCTTTTTCGCGTTAACGGAACATGTGTCTTGATTATTCGATATAATGTGTCATAAAAACAACCGACAGCTTGTTCTGCGGTGACTTCGGAAAGCAGCTTATCCCAGTCTAATTTACTTAAGACGTCATTTATGTCATCATAATTAGCTTTATAGTAATTATATCGGAATACGGAGCGGCTTTTCAAGGGTCTAAGCTGTACATCAAGACAGGTTGTTATTGAAAAATGCGGATGATGACTATCAGGGTCAACCAGTGAATTGCAAGACGTGGCATGACAGCCTACATTAGAAATAAACAAATCCAGTATTCTACCTAAACTATTTTTGAGTGTATTATACTGTAAGCTATTAGTTAATGCCATAAAATGTTGTAGTAGCTGTCCAGTGGAGGTTGGGCCATGAGCAGTTACATGGTTACCTCCTTCTAACCATTGAATACTCGGTAAATTAAAATCTCCAGCTACGCAAAATGAGTCAGTGCTCGGGTCAGTAACAATATCCTCTAGCATATTTAAATAATTAGTGTATGTTTCTTCACTGGTGCGTGGGGGGATGTGTACTGCCAATAATGTGTCTCATGTTAGTCTTAGACGCAGGCAGGCACACTACAACTTGTTCAACTTCTGTTGTAGAAAATTCAGTCCGCAACCTAATGGGATGTAACTCACGACGCACTGCGATAAGGGTGCCCCCGCCCTCACGTTTCCCTGTGGCAGAACGATCACGATCGCAACGAAAAACTAAATACCGATCATCTATATATTCATTGTCACAAATGTCAGGAACAAGCCAAGTTTCGGTAAGGATGATAACGTCATAAGAAGACGATAGGATATTCATAAATAATGTATGTAACTTTGTACGGATCCCTCTACAGTTTTGGTAGTATACAATTATATTGTCAACGTTATTAGTTGCTGCCATTTTCAACTGTATGTACAATAAATGTCATTAACCAACATTGCAATATTGCAACAATGAAGACGTCGTCAATTTTATAATAAAATGGAGTAACCGGCACACAGATCAATATTACTAATATACTAAAGAATCCCTTTGTTATCATTCTATTAATACAATGTAATTTCAAGAGGTAAATATAATATGTAGTACAGGATATACTAATTTGGTTAATAAATTTAAATGTAATCGATTTCACAGATATTATGTGGGTACACAACAAAATAGCAAATATAATTTCACATAAGATAAACAAACTATGGTAATGAATTCCCTCAAGCAACACCAATAGACACGAATCAAAACAAACACAATGTATACGAAACCGGTTTCGCACGCTGTTATCAGTTGGCACGCTCAGTATTTGAATTCTTGCTACAAGTGACAAGTTTGCTAAAATCATCCTCGGAACGTATCGCAAAAGCCGGGAGACCGTCGCGCTCTCGCACAAGTATAGTGGCGTTCCTAATCCACACATATCTAAAACCGTTCTTATTAACGATTTCCCTGGTCTTACGAAATAAGGATTTATTTTTAAGTGTCAAATGTTCATTTATATACACCGTAAAGGAAGCGCCTGGTATATTTAATTGGTCTGACTTGATGCTCTTTGTTTTGCGGTAGGCGCTTAATAAGTTATCGCGAACGATGCGGGATTTAAACTTCACTATGACATTCTTCGGTTTGTTGTCACTTTGCTGGGCATGTGGAACCCTGTGTAAGGAAACAATGTCATGCTGTGATACAGAAAAATTTATGGCATTACCGATTGACTGCACGATGGTGAGCAGGTTCTCGTTGCGCTTGTCGGGCAGGTTGCATATCTCAACGTTGCATTGGCGCTGCATAGTATCAATTTTGGCCTCTAAAGTAGTCACCGTGTGGACGACATTATTATTAGCTACGTGACTCAATCGCTCCTCCAAATCTATGTTTTTCGTCTCCAACGCCTCTAATCTGGTCCTCATATCTTCATAGCTTTTATTAATGAAAGTCATCGATCTTTCCATATCTAGGTTAGATTTCTGTATACTGAGATAGTGTTCTTTCAGCTCAGCTACGTCAGCGACTAATTTCTTTAGGATGATGTCCTGTTCAGCCTTCCAGGATTGCAGCATATTTTTTAATTCTTTGTAGCCACTTGGAACCGGGCCGCCCACATTGCCGCGGACGCGCCGGCTTGACTTCACTGCTACATTAAGTGACTCCGTGGCAGTTGGTTCTGGAGCCGTTAGTGATGCTGTATTACTGGGATCAGGTTCTGATTGCGTTTCCGATATCGACCGGGCGTTAGGCGAATTCTGAGGTGATGGTATCGTGCGTGGCATGGTTAAGAAGCGATAGTAGGATAGGTAACAAAGCCGAATACAACAAGGTACAGCTGTATAGGTATAATATTATATAGCAATTCGATAGAGTAATCGCAGGCACGCAAGCGGCTGATAGTGAGCACCAAATTCACGCCGGGCGGCCACTCGTTCTCGTGGCGGAGTGCGCAAGCACACTGCGTTCGGCGACGGCGCCTCGGGATCGATTCCAGGTATGTATCACACTAGTATTATCACTTTGTGTGGTTTTCTGAAAGTTTATACTGTATTTCTGGGTTTATTTGAAGACTGTTCTCACCAAAATCAGCTATCTCGCTTCAACAACGCCCACTGGGCGTGAACCACTGGTAACAGCACCGCAAGAGCGACAGAGAATCGATAAATAGACTGTCCACCAATCACAAAATTGCAATTAAAAATATAGAAGAGTTCACTTCGCGAAAGACAACACTTCTGCTTACTTCTCTCAACAAGGCGTAACTGTAAGTTATTAAAGTATATAAATTATTGATTTATGTATAAGTACCCACATTAGTTATTTAAGTATTGAAATTATTTATTTAATTTGTGTATAAACAGCCACTTTAGTTATTTAATGCGGTATAAAATTTATTTATTTGATTTAAATGTAAATAGCCACTTATTTATTCAATAATAGAAGTTATTGATTCAATTTATGTGCAAATACCCGCTTTAGTTAAAGTTAGTTTCAATTCAATTAAGTTTGATAAATTCAGTTAGATATAATAACATTTTCGTAAACACAAGAACACATTATAACCAGCACTATTTAAGATGGTTTAGTAAAACCAGATGCATAGCATTTTGTATAAAGGAAATAAAAATTATTTTTAAATAAAAACAAACCAACTTCAAAAAACACTAAGGAACTAAAAAACAAAAAATAATTGGTTTTGGAGCAAACATTTTTGGAGTCGGTGCCAAGCAAAGTATTTCTGATCTGACTATACAACCTCTACACATTTTTATATAACTTTCGTTGTTGATAGAATAGGTAGTTTGTAATTTAGTAACTTTTGCGTAAGGGCTTGGCACCGAATTCAAAAATGTTTGCTCCAAAACCAATTACTTTTTGTTTTTTAGTTCCTTAGTGTTTTTTGAAGTTGGTTAGTTTTTATTTAAAAATAATTTTTATTTTTTGCTTTTTAGTGGTATACTTATAAAAAATAGTAATAGGTGGTAGTTTTCAACTAAATAGCCTAAACACGTTCGTTTCAGTTCCATCATCAGATCTCGGAAATCATCCAATACCAAAGACAAAACAAACGAGCGTAAACACAATGATATTGCGTTATTGTATTACACAGATCCCATGGCCACCTTCCTGCTCCATCATCAGAGTTTGGTAAACATTCAGCACTATAGTCCATGTAAAGACGAATCCAAAGAGCCCAAACTCGATGGGATTGCGTAATTGTATTACAAATATCCCATGGCTACCTTCCTGCTCCATCATCAGAGTTTGGTGAACATTCAGCACTAAAGTCCATGTAAAGATGAATCAAACGAGCCCAAGCTCAATGGGATTGCGTCTTTGTATTACAAACATCCCATGGTAACCTTCCTGCTCCATCATCAGACCCTGCAAAACATCCAATACCAAAGTCCAATGTAAAGACGAATCAAACGACCTTAACCTCGATGAGATTGGGTTATTGTATCACAAAGATCTCTTGGTTACCTTCCAACTCTATCATCAGACCATGGAAATCATCTAGCATCAAAGTCCATGTAAAAGACGACTCAAACGAGCCCAAACTCGACGGCATCGGGTTGTTAGGGTCAAATCGCTTCAAGTGTGCTTATAAAATTTGAAGAGTTCCTTCGATTTCTCAGGATTCCATGATCAGATCCTGACCTGATGATCATGGGACCAACTAGGAGGTATACTCTTTCAATCAAAACAAGAATTTTCGAAATCGGTCCAGGCGTCTTAGAGAAATCGGGGAACATACATTAAAAAAAAAGATTCCGACGAATTGTAAACCTCCTCCTTTTTTTGAAGTCGGTTAACAAGTTACATATTGATAATTAAGTATTTATCCGGCTGTCAGCGGTTTAATTTTATCATTTATTTATCATTATATGTTTTATATATTTCAATAGAAACCAGACATTGAAAGAAACAATCCTAGCGACACAAAACATTAAAAAAAAAAACAATAATTGCGACGCAGGAATTTAATGTTTGAGTTCACAATGAACAGTAAATGCATAAATAGATGAATGCTCAAATAACATACCGATAGGCAGTAACAAGGAGATAAAATCGAAGACCAAAAACAACGATTGTAGCAAAATAAACATTTGACAAAACGAACAACCAATAATTCTACGATGATATTCGTATTTTATGCAAAATAGACAAGGATTACTTTCGTTCATTATTGTTAGTGAGCAACCTGCATGTGACACGTGTAAATTTTATTAATAAATAAACGCGGAATTCTAGCTAAATACCTAGTATATAATACGATAGCATCTTTAGGTACGTTCATTCTCAGCCAGTCCAACTATGTTAGGTACACGTGGTATAATAAAGATGTAACTTTCTTAGTAAAAAGGAAAAAGAATAGTTAATTTTAAAAGATAATCGCCGTAGTAGGCGGTAAAAGTATTTAATCATATCTACTATATAGAAATATAATTGTATCGTCGTACAAAACCACTAGCACAAGGTTATAGTAGAAAAATGAAAAGAATTGGAAAAAGGAAGGGTGTGAATTCGTTCCAGAAGTCAGCTAAAGCAGTAATTATTAGCAATAATTACCAGCAGCAATTAATTACCGTAGTAGCATTTAAAAAACGCTAATCGCGAAGCATACGATCAACGAAGGTGACCTTAGCACGTCGTTAGAGGACGCGAGGCCATAAATCGCAATACAAAGAACGCGATCAATGAATGTGACCACAGCGCGTCATTTAGTTGACACGTGGTCGCAAGCAAAACGATTATAACTTGTTACTTATGCGTTTGATACAAAATTAATTATCACACGCGGCAACAGAAATAGTTATAATATAAAAATGCTAACCAAGCGTAGTAAGCAAAAATTTGTTTGTTGTGACCGGCTCAACACGACCGACCTTCTGAGCACAACAGAACAAAAAGAGAAAATGTCTATTGTGATCGGCACAACACCACCGACTTCCCGAGCACAATATAACAAGCAAAAAGAAACAATATATGCCACTAAAATAATCACACACTGCTTTGGAACGATTTCACACATACACAGTTAAAAAAAATAAAAAAAGGACTCACCGGGCAGCGGATTCTCAACAAAACCCTACCTATATATTCCCGTGGGCGCCACTGTAACAAAGGATTGCCCTTGGGTGTAGTTTAGAATGCAAAATGTGAGTTGGATGTTACAATAAAAATTGATTTAATTCTTCAAGTAAATCTAAACATCATTTAGCAAGCGTTTCACTAAGAAAAAAATACTAAAAAAATGTTATTCGAAAAGATATAAACCGGGTCGTGTGATTCGGCGATGGTAAGGGATTTGTTGAGGGTCCGCCTGCCCGGTGGTCGTCAGGAAGGGTGGTCACATAGCTCGTCTGAAGGCAGCCAAAAAGGGAGCGGGCGCAGCCAGCGCTTGAGTATTTAGCTTTACAGTCCGTTGCAGGGCGCGGGCGGCGGGGTCGACCGGCCGAGTGATGCGTCAAGGATTGACGTCACATAATTTAAATACCATTGCCAATTTATACCTTATTGACAAAGTTCTACAGGATGCTTTAGTCGTCGGGGTCCGTTTTCTAGTCTTACCAGACTTGACAGAATATTACATTTTCCACGCAGCGACTGCCGTCTGACCGCCCGCCGTTACCCACAGAAATAGCTATATTTTATTATTAAGTCTAGTGTCAGTGCATTATATGGTACTCTCAACAATTTTATAGGCTTTATATCTAAATCAAAATCAAAATCAAATCATTTATTTGCCGAAATACTGTGACAAGTGGTGTTACAAATAATGGCATTAAAGGTAATTATAACTTCGCATACATATGCGTCTTACCTTGTTGTTAATGATACTTTACCCAATCGTTTATAAACTTATTTATGCTGAAATATAATTAGATTCAATTATTTTATTCAGCTTTTAGGTTTAAAATAGTTGATTGTGAAATACGAAAGGGTATTCTTAAACTTGTGCATCAATTAATTTGCTTAAGTTATTAAAGTATATAAATTATTGATTTATGTATAAGTACCCACATTAGTTATTTAAGTATTGAAATTATTTATTTAATTTGTGTATAAACAGCCACTTTAGTTATTTAATGAGGTATAAAAATTATTTATTTGATTTAAATGTAAATAGCCACTTATTTATTCAATAATAGAAGTTATTGATTCAATTTATGTGCAAATACCCGCTTTAGTTAAAGTTAGTTTCAATTCAATTAAGTTTGATAAATTCAGTTAGATATAATAACATTTTCGTAAACACAAGAACACATTATAACCAGCACTATTTAAGATGGTTTAGTAAAACCAGATGCATAGCATTTTGTATAAAGGAAATAAAAAATATTTTTAAATAAAAACAAACCAACTTCAAAAAACACTAAGGAACTAAAAAACAAAAAATAATTGGTTTTGGAGCAAACGTTTTTGGAGTCGGTGCCAAGCAAAGTATTTCTGATCTGACTATACAACCTCTACACATTTTTATATAACTTTCGTTGTTGATAGAATAGGTAGTTTGTAATTTAGTAACTTTTGCGTAAGGGCTTGGCACCGAATTCAAAAATGTTTGCTCCAAAACCAATTATTTTTTGTTTTTTAGTTCCTTAGTGTTTTTTGAAGTTGGTTAGTTTTTATTTAAAAATAATTTTTATTTTTTGCTTTTTAGTGGTATACTAATAAAAAATAGTAATAGGTGGTACATAGGATAGTGTAGGTGGTACATGATGGGGAGGCCTTCCTTACGTGCCTCAATTCTGAAATGTAGACCTGTACCTTTCTGGCAATTTCAAGTATTTTTTGTTTTCAACTAAATAGCCTAAACACGTTCGTTTCAGTTCCATCATCAGATCTCGGAAATCATCCAATACCAAAGACAAAACAAACGAGCCTAAACACAATGATATTGCGTTATTGTATTACAAAGATCCCATGGCCACCTTCCTGCTCCATCATCAGAGTTTGGTAAACTTGGAGTTTGGTGTGGATTTGGAAAAGGCTTACGATTAAGTGATGAGGAATAAAATGTAGGGTGCATAGGGTTCCCACCAAGAACTTAGGGTCCCAAGCCAACCTCACCTGCAAGTGGTGCACCTGCCGATCAACGGACGAGGCTCTGGCAAACAAAATATCCCGATAAGCGGCGATAGGCTCGCCACCTATTACGTGGGATCAAACCACTGGCGAAAAGTGGGCGTTTAATATGCCTCTGCCTACTTCTTCGGGGAAAGAGGCGTGAGTCTATGTATGTATAAAATGATCATGGTATGTTATTTTTTAAAGATAATAATAATGATCTTTATTACGAACATATAACGTCAACATCTTACAGGTGAAACCCCAGTGTACGTATAGTGTATATTGGCCGTTTTTAGGCATTTACAAATAATGTGTCACAAAGTCTACGCCTTCTTAAGACACAATCTTACAGGCTCTCAACCAGCAGATTGAAGACCATTCTCCAAAGATTAATAAAATGTTAATCTGGATTTGCCTCATGAGTTAAACGTTGCCGAGATTATTCGATTGTACGAATGGTCCCCTTGGTGCTACGAGCAACAACGGTACGATAAAACAAAATGAATTCTGGACCGCCAGAGGTCTTGTTTTGTTCGAGATGGCCTTTACGTTAATTCAGTCCGTACATAATAGATGATTATTCCCGGTGTCCACCCCCTGCTTGTCCACCGCGGGTGGACAGAGACACAAATATTTAAAAAAAATCTCGCTGTGCACCCCTGGGGGACAGCGAGAATTAATTTTAAATTATTTTCGCTGGCCACCCCGGGTGGACAAAGACACGAGTTTTTTCATCACTTCTGATTCGGGTAGATAGGTTATGTTAGGTTCTCTTTTGACCCTTAACCCAAAAATAGGAGCCCTGCGAAGCAGGGCTCCGTCAACTTAGTTTATTAAAAATCAAATATTTAAAAAAATTCTCGCTGTCCCCCAGGGGTGCACAGCGAGAATTTTTTTAAATATTTGTGTCTCTGTCCACCCGCGGTGGACAAGCAGGGGGTGGACACCGGGAATAATCGCATAATAGATGTTGTTTTGTATGAGAATGCATGATTGAGATGAGTTTTTAAATTGAAGTTTTATTTTATTTGTAATTGGATATACTTTGGGGCGAAAACTGGACTTCAAGAGATGCAAAATACTGATATATTTGCTTTGAAGTAAACACTTCTGTAACTACACTACCTACTGAAAATCCGACACTACTGTATTGGAAGAAAACATATTCTGATAATTATATAAAAAAAGATTCCTATAAACGAACAAAACGTTCCTAGAAAAGGAATTTTATTTTTCTCGTCTAGGTCTCTAGACTATTCTCCAGTACTTATAGGTTACTTTACTCCTAGTACTGTTAACATATCTTATAAGTGGTCATTAATTTTTTTGAGCTTGTTTACTGTAATTACTTTCAAACACACCCAGTTTTTTTACAAGATTCCTTGGAAAACCCGGCCCATTGCGAGTCGGACTCGAGCACCGTGGATTCCGTACGTAAAAATATTTTTGTTATTTGATGTAACTAACGATTCACGGCTTTTGAAAGTAATCCTTTATCTGTGCTGTTAGACGTTGCTTCCAACCAAATGTCAATGTTCTAAATTCACGGGAAGTACCCTGTAGGTTTTGATTCCCTTGCGATTCTCGAAAATTTGCGGCAATTTGTCTCATAAACAGTACAGCCGTTTGTTCTTTTGCTTGAGTTGCCTTAGAAGTTTAATTTGTCACAGCTCTAAGGGACAGTAGACCTGAGTATTTAATATAAAATTCAGATTGATACCTCCACACACATTCTAAGAAAAACGGTCTTGACAGACGGACGGACGGACAACAAAGCGTCCCAGAAGGATTCCGTTTTTTCCTTTCGAGGTACTGAACCCTAACAAAGCTGTAGCCTGCAGTGATAGAAATTGTGAAAGATATACATAGATCAAATAAAGCTCAATTAAACTAATATAAAATGCAAAACTCACTACAAACCTTATCAAATAATATCTTGGAGAAACTGGCGAATAAATGTACACTAAATACAGGATTACCTAAAAGGTTAAAAAAAATTACAAAATACAGTAACACTTGTAATAAATTTGAGTCGTAAAAACAAATGTGATATTCTGATTAATATAAACTATGCTACTGCATCAAAATCCGTTGAGTAGTTTTTATTCATTCATCCATGTTCACGAAATTTTGCATCTACAATAATAATGAGATAACTTCTATATCATTAAAATAGAAGTAAGCTGCTATTTAAATTCAGGCTTTTTTCAATCTCACGAGCAGGTAAATTCTCTCCCTAAATCAATTAACAGGCAAAGCGCCAATTGCCACCAAATGATTTCTCGCAAATGCAGGAGAGCAAATTCCAATTCAAATATGATATAGCACACACACTGATTTTAGAAAAGTGTGATGAATGCGGTGCCGACAATCTTCTTATTTCTCGTCGTCCGCAGCGACCCACACTTATTATACTGATGTTTAAAGTGAAGCTGATGCACTCGAATGCATTCACGCTATTAGGGCTGCGGCTTCATAGTTTACGAATAAATACGGTGTTGTAGTTAATGGAATAATGTAACTTTCGAATGAACTTCATTAACTTTTAACGTTGCCAGAAATTTTAACTTTAACGAAATAGCATGGATTTATTTTATGATGTTACTTTTATACGTAAACTTTTGTCAATTACCAGCCCGGTGCCTCAGACAGTACGTTGAGCCTTCGGTAGGACCGTGATGATCTTTCATCTTTTCATATTACCAGCTGGAAATACTAACTTATATTACGGTCATGATCATATTTTATGAGGAGAAGTGGTGTCAAAGTGGTGTTAAGTTATAACTGCAGCTCACAGATGCATGACACAAATAGTCTATTGAAGCAGAATCACCACCGTCTCCAAAATCAATTTATCATAAATTATTTATAAAATAAAACAAACAGTGCTGAATAACAAAAAAATTAATTGAAATGTATATTGTATTATCATCATCAGCTTTTAACAGTCCACTGCTGGACTAGGCCTCTCCTTTGAAAAGAGGAATTGGCCTACTATACCACGCTGGCCGGACGGGTTGGTATAGGGTTTATATCAACTTTTCCTTTTCTTACAGTGCTGTTCTCTGCATAATATGGTCCCTCTATCGGCTCTTACGACACCCATGGGATGATATGGGGTGGTGACATTCCGTATTCTTACCTAATCGACATTCAAAATATCTATCTTCATGACATACACTACACAATTCTCTCACATAACACTTTGACAATTAAATATCTCTCAGTCACCACCCTAGTCAACTGCATGTCAAACTTATCTAATTTTCAAGATACAAGTAGTGCTTCCTACATAATATTGCTGTTACTTTTGGTTTATTTTCCTAAATTATATAAATGGCTTCTATAGGTAATATAAACCATGACTTAGACATATTAGAGTCGTCAATGAATGCGAGGGTTTGTAAAGCAGAAAAATGCCATAAGTTCGTCGAAAAATGCGACAATGCTATCACTATGTTTCATATTAATATTCGTAGTGTAAATAAACATTTCGATCAATTACGCATATTATTATCGCAAACTAATCTTATATACGACATAATTGTACTCACGGAGTGCTAGCTAAGTAAGTTTAATAACCTGCCAATACTCGACGGTTACACAACACATGCTACTAAATCTAATTCAAACCAGAACGATGCTATAATAATGTTCATATGTACAAAACTGTCCTATAGGATATACGAGACAATTTTCAGCAATGCTAACTGTCTAGTCAGCCAGTTTGAAAATAAAATAAGTATAGTGGCTGTATACCACTCTCCATCCTCAAAAACGAGAGAAATATTTAATACCTTCGTTAATAGCCTCAGTAATGTGTTTAGTGATTTTTTAACCCAGCATATGGTACTTGTGGGTGACATTAATATTGATATAAGTCCTAATAATAAAGACCCGTTTAGTGAAGAATATCTTACTTTTAACTTGACTCACGGTCTTTTTCCGACCCATAAATTTCCTACACGAATGTCTACCTGTTTAGACCACCTACTTACAAAAACAACCCTTCCAACTACAACATTGGTTCTTGATTCACACATAACGGATCACCTACCCCTTGTTCTGGTTGTTGAAAACGCCGGACTTCTGCGTCAGCACTCCTATATTCAGACCACGATAGAGTACCAACAAATTAAAGACGACTTAGAAAAACTCGATTATGCCGAAATATTGGAGAAAAATGATCCGAACTTGGCCGCGAACAAACTTGTGTCTATGATTTCATCTGTAATAAATAAAAATACTCGAAAAACCCGACAAAGTAATAGAAATAGAATCCTCAAACCGTGGATGACACCCGGCTTACTCCGTTGTATCAGGAATCATGATAGTCTACACATTAAATCAAAGAAGGCTCCTGACAACATGACACTTAAAATTACCTATTCACGTTACAGAAATTTTTGCAACTCACTACTGCGCAAACTGAAAATATATTACGGCAAAAGTTTAATTGAAAACGCAGGGAAAGATATAAAGGCCCTATGGAAAGCCATTAAGACTCTGACAAACACCACTAAACTAAAAGTTAGTCCTGTAGAACTCCTTAAAATATCTGCAAACCCACAAACATCTGTCAACAACGTCTGCAAATATTTTACATACACAGGAAAAAGACTGGCTGACCAAATTTTAACTTCATCTTCTGCATCACCTACTGACCTCCCCAATTACCTATGTTATATAAAAAGTGCCCTTAATTTGATGGCCCTCTTGGAGGTGTCCGAGGCGGACGTAGAAGCCATTATCTTGCAACTTCGTGTAGACTGTGCGGTGGGCTCTGACGGTATTCCCTCTCAGGTATTGAGACAGTTTCGATATGTGCTTATCCCCTCCATCACTCATATATGTAACCGGGCTATATGCACTGGTATATTTCCCGATATTTTCAAGACTGCTTTTGTCCATCCAATATATAAGGACGGGGACAGAGATTGTGTCAGTAATTATCATCCTATCGCAGTGCTATCTGCCCTCTCAAAAAATGCTGTACAAGACTTGACGAGCACAATAGTTGAAAATCTTGACAACAAAGTTAAATGTCTCTGTGTTTTTTGGACCTCTCTAAGGCTTTCGACACAGTCTCTGTTCCCATACTTCTAGCAAAGTTGGAAAAACATGGCATACGAGGCACGGCGCACGACATCTTCAAAAACTACCTAAGTGGCAGAAAACAATCCGTGAAAATAGAAGGCTATGTGAGTGATGAGGAGGAAAATGTATCTTACGGTGTCCCACAAGGGAGTATCCTTGGCCCGACCCTCTTCCAAATATATATAAACGACCTCTGCACTATGTCGCTTCCTTATACTAGGATTTTTACATATGTGGACGACACGGCGATACTTGTTTCGGGTCCAAGTTGGCAGCTGGTTAAAGAAAGAACGGAATACTATGATCAATCTGTATTTTAAGGTAGCGTAGTGGAGATACAACAGAATGCCATGCAAGTATCAGGTTCGAAGACCCGGCGTCACCCACTGAGATTTCCAAGCTAAGAACTTATTTAATTGTTAATTTTATGGCTTGCCCTTTGCCTCGGAGAGCACGTTAGACTGTCGATCCTGGCTATCATGAAGATCTCTGACAGTTGTTACGGGGAGTCCACACTCTTAAATGATACTGGTATAAAACCATGTTATTTCGCTATCCCTTTGGGTTAAGTTGGTAAGCCGGCAGTCACTCTCTTGAAAAACTAGTATTCTCTCATATCTGGTTAGACTAATAAGCGAGCCCTAGACTCCCAGACGTAAGTCTTGGACGCAACCGGGATAACGCCAGGACTACAATGATGATGATTAATTTTGTGAAATCATCCCCCAGTATTATTAGTAAGTATATTAGCCGAAAATCGGTCTCAGTGGCGTGCCATTGGAGAGGCCTATATCCAGCAGTGGATTACGGCAAGCTGATGATGATGATGATGATCCCCTAGTATCCAAAGTCTATGACGTCAGCAGTAGACCTTGACACGGTCAAATTCGATAAAAACTGAAATATTTGAGTCATTAAGTTTTCAAATCCATCCACGCAGCCAGCTACGCATACATAGCTTATTTGGTCATATTGCTACATATATACATTGCAATGATATCGCCTGAAGGTATGCATTTTTGCTCGTTAAATAAAAGTTATATTTGGTATTATGGGCTTCCCTGCTTTGATTGGCGATCGCAGAGAATTCAAAATTATGTGCTTTGTAAAAAACAGCTTGTTTATATAGACTCACGCCTGTATCCCCGAAGGGTTAGTATAGTTCTAAAGTACAGGACTTCGATGTACGCCAGTTTGAAAGTACACTGGAGCGAAGTATGCAAGGCCGACGTACGTCGAGAAACTTAATAGATTATGTTAGGTTTCTTGTGACCCTTTATCCAAAAATAGGAGCCCTGCAAAGCAGGGCTCCGTCAAGCTAGTTTCTCGAGTTAACAAGACTTTTTTATATGAACGATACGTCGGCCTTGCATACTTCGCTCCAGTGAACTTTCGAACTGGCGTTCATCGAGATCCTGTACTTTAGAACTAACATACGTTGACTTGGCCTCGCTATTCAATGGGATCGGATAGAAGAGCACCATGCTGGTTTTAGTGAGTAGTTCCGGCGCTTCTTGTCGGGGAGTCTCACAGTCGCCCTTGGCTGAGCCCCTTAGTTCCAGCCTAGGGGACACCGCAAACTGTAGATTTCCACAATGCGTCAAAAAACAAACGCGCCCAATGTTCATGATCTGTACAAAAACACTCCATAAAGTGATCTTTCAATTTACCTATGTACTACAGAAAAGGCTAGCGATTATTAAGTTATATTTTTAATATAAATGGCGTACAAGACATGCTGCTAAGCAATATTCAGTTTTTTTTTTATCATTTCGTTGACTTGGTTTAATATTACAAAGCATTACAACTTAGATAAGAAGTAAGTGAATTTGAGTATCTTGCTTTTATCTGAGATTTAAAGATTATCTCTCGCTCAAACCGCCTTCGTCAAGATTTTATATAATTTTGTGATATAATAATATTGAATTTTATGTTTATTTTCCTAACAATATTATAATATGAGTGCTTCTTTGATGTATCATCTACAGACTCCTTTGCGTCATGTATTATTCAGTTTCTTGTATCAAAATGCGGATTAGAAACTAATGAAATGACCACTTCTGTTTTACTCGGGAGATTTAATAAAATGATATGAACGGCAAGGATGTAGATAGAATATGAGTTTGATGTGATGTTTGTGTACATATTGTAGTCTGACAAAGAAGTTCAGCCGCTCAGGTGCTTGTAATTTGTCTATTCTAATCCCAGATTAGGCAAGACGTCTTGGTCGTGTAGAAGAATGAATTGCGGTGATTCTTTGACTAGAGGGACACACACACACTGCCCAGGCTAGGTAGGTGATCGTGCCTGGTGGATCTCCTCTTCGAATTCTAGAATCAGTTGGGTATCGCCTACTCTTTTGATAATTTTAGAAGTAACTAGCTTCTACTGGCGGCTTATTGTATTCTGATGTATCAGTTATTTTAGTGCAAAACTTTATATACAACCCGTTTAGTAGTTTTTGTGTGAAGGTGTCAGAAACACCATACATTCCTCATTTTTAATATATAGGTATTAGTACCTAATATAAAATTGTTAAGCAATGTGTCCTTTGTAGGAAGGTGGTTCCGGAAATCAAAATACAATAGGTACTATAGGTAATATTTACCAACAATCCCGAATTTGAATACCTACTTAGAATAACCATGTTTACCTACGGTACGAAATTACGTACTACTTCTAAACAAACACGAACTTAGTATACAGAGTATACAGAAACAATCAAATATTCGTGGAAATTGTACATACGACAATTATAGGATTACTTGTGCACCTATAAAACACTACAGAAAACGAAAATCACTTCCTCATCCTAACAAACAGTTCTGTTCTCTTGAAACAATGCCATTTATTTGAAACACGAACCACAACACATGGAGAACTAATCAAACATGGCCGACGTGTTTAAGTGCCTCTCTCAGATACAATGATCAGCACTTAGATTGACCCACGTCAATACCTGAGCTCTCACAAAGAAATTTTGCTGGATTGTGATACAAAATTAATGGGGTTTGAGATGGTAAGTATCATTTCTGGAGATTTTTTATATGGTTGGAAAATGTATGAATATTTTGTATATTATAGTTAGGTTGTTGTTGTCTTAGATCAACAGAAGGCGTTAGGCCTTCTGTTGGTATCTGTAGTGTGTGCTGTGGAAAATCTAATAGTCTGTCAAACCTGGTGAAATTAGAAAGGAACGCCGAGACTGAAGGTGAGTCTAGTGGGATAAGGTTAGAACAATCAGCTGGTGATTAAAAGATGGAGAGGCAGAATGAAGGCAGGAAATGCGCTATAGATAGATGGCAATATTTTAAAACTCAATTATGTGGGCAACTAAGAAGCCCTACCGTGGTATGCGCTTTTATTACGCACCTTCGTATCGTACATATTTCTTTTTTCCATTGGGTTTCATGAATCTTGACCAGGGCACGACATTTTATTTATTCTTTTCTCGTAACAGTTACTTATAACTATCCCTAAACGATGAACGTACTTACGTGATTAGTCAGTCAGTAAAATAACCCCAAAAGAAAAAAATACATTTATTCTGCACATCGTTCTTACATCAAAACCAACCAAATACACGGGTCACATACCAGCTGAAGAGAATGACTGTAAAATAATTCAATTTCGTGCGTTACTCTCGTGAAAGCACACTACCTACTTATCCAAATAATGAATACCCAGTAAAAGAGAAAATGTCTAATTCACTCCGTCCAAATGTAGTCGTATCGTGTCAACACGGCTGTAAGAATACGAAATTTCATAAAAAATGATTAGGGCCTTGAGACCGTAATGCGTCTGACAAGCTTAGTCAAGCATAAAATTCACCCGATATTTTTTTATTCCGCTCTTTATTTGACACGGAATTATGAAATGCGGGTCGTTCAATTTAATTATACTGTTAAGCTTCTTATACTCGTTCTTTGCTTAAGAGTCTATTATTAAATGCAGTCTCCTTGGGTACCATTAACTTATAAAGAACATACCGTATTTAGGAATTACGTGAATCATTCAATGTAATGGGTTTATGAAACGTAACAGGAAGAAACAAATCTGAGAATTATAGCAGTGTACCTTAAGTACATACGTAGTTGCAATTTAAACTCAGAGCAATCACTCTCAAGAGCGTATTCTCTGCCAAAATTACGATTGCAAATTTAGGTAAATATTAAGGCGAGATTTTGGGTCTAGATGGCTGAGGCATATTTACCACATAAAGAGTACACCGTCAGTATGGTGAATATGGTGATTACTGTTTCTTTACATAACTGACTACAACATTATAAAAACAATTTTAATATAGCAAAAATAAACACATATTCATGAGGCAACAAATCACTTATAATAGTAATGTTAAGTATTACTCCAATTTTCTTTCACACGCCAATATATTTATCTATTGCGAACATAAAAATCTTTACATAAAGTGAAAGAACGTACGACATTCGTGAATCGTGATATATGCTAATAATATCTGCAATCACATTGCTTTCAAAGAGATACAATTACAAATATCAAGCAAAGCGAAATGTCTCTGCTTATTTCTGTTTGATTATAATATTCTGGATCGTGACGTCGGTACTTTGAATTTTGTAAGTAGTGGCCTAATGCAGTGGTGAACCAGGTGAGAGATTAAGATTTTGGGAGTTATGAGTGAAAGATGCGTATAGTTTGAAATCAAAAACGATTATATATAAAAAAAACGTGGTTACATCGATCGAGGAGAGTGGGGAATGGGAACAATACGACAGCCAATGGCAAACGTTTATCGCGTCACTTAGAAAAGCCTTTGATTGGATGTGAAATGTTGTGATGTTCGGTGCACACCTTTTCGTATCTTTAGCATATGCGCCAACAATTCATATTGGCAATTTTATTTTAGTGTGATCGGAATAAATATATTTAAAAATATTTTTGAGTTACTAGTATGTGACTTTGGCTGAAGACAAATATAGTTTGACCTTTTGTAAAAATATACCTATGACCTTATACCCTATGACTAAAAAAATATTAAAATTGGTTCAGTATTCTTAGGTTTATCATACATACTGTCTAGAATTACCGTTGGCATACTGGGAATTGGTTGTAGGCACAGTGGAAGCTAATTTATATTCATCCAGTTGTCCGAAAGCAATAAAATGTCTGACATATATTGCTGAAATTCTCAGCGATGACAAATTATAATGTAGTTATATGAAAATTTTACCTTATATCTCCTGGTGATGTTCTTGAATGGACCTATAAGATTAACTCATAATTTTGGCCAAAATAACAAGAGAATCGAATAGATACCAGTCTCCAGTTCAGCGTAGTCCTCCTCGGGCACCAATCAGGAATTCACACACGTGTTTTACAAAGTTCAATAAAATACTATTTTTATCACAATTAACCGGTGCCAGTTATTGATCAAGGAAGTGGCAATCAAACGGGTTCTAAATACAAGATCAAAACGCCCACAAAACGAAATCTATCCAGAGCTAGGTTTTTTCGCTGACCGCGGGAAACGACAATGAACGAAAAGATTGACAGTTCAGTGTGACCATTGTAAGAAATTTTCAATAGACTAAACAAAATGTTACTCAATCGATCTGATCGATTTGACTTATAATAAAACTAATTCTATTTCAAACATCCACCCGCCCCGGACCGGCCTACCGGTCCGTTAATTAGTTGGTAGACGTGACAATGTTACAACCGCTCTCCTCAGAATCGAACCGTCCACCAAGACCTCAGCAAATCGGGGAACTCCATCAGCCCCAGTTACCAAACGAAGGATGCGCCCCCTGCGCCATCTGAGTGGCGGAAGGTTAGCCTCCTTGATCAAAACGAGGTCCCTAATCTTGGGTGGATCGGTCTTGTCGGTCCACTTAACGCGTTGCTGGAGTATGTGCAAATATTCCAAATTTCAGCGTTTCCAAAAGCTCTGAGTAATCTGGCGTACCAATTCAAAACGCGAGAGACGACCAGGTCTCGTATCAATATAGAGGTAGTCAGGCAAGGCGACAAGTGGGCGACCAATCAAAAAATGGCCCGGCGTAAGGGCCACCAAATCATTCGGATCTGAGGAGATCGGGCACAATGGCCGAGAGTTCAAAACGGCCTCAATCTTACAAAACACAGTTGCGAGTTCCTCAAATGTAAGGACAGACTCACCGATTGTCCTGCGCAAGTGTGTTTTGGCCGATTTTAAAGCGGCTTCAAAAATACCACTCCAGTGTGGACAATTTGGTGGGGAAAACAACCAATTTATCCCACGTCGGGCAAGCCTATCACCTATATCAGCTTTGTTGGTTTCAAGGAAATTAACACCATCATTCAAATAATTATAGGTGCCCTTGAAGTTAGTGCCGCAATCAGAACGGATCAAGGAAGGCGGCCCCCTGCGGGATACAAATCTGTCAAATGTGGCTACAAACGCCTCGGTCGTAAGCGAGGAGACCAGTTCTAAGTGTACGGCCTTTGTGGAGAGACAAACAAAAACACACAAGTAGGCCTTAACAGTCTTGCTGTTTCGAAGTGTCGACGTTTTCACCAAAAAGGGACCAGCGAAGTCCGTGCCAACACCGTCAAACGTCCTGCTCTCAGTTACGTGATCTGCCGGTAAGTCTCCCATCAAGGGGTGCATGGTAGAAGCCTTGAGCTTATAGCAAGGGATGCAGCGAAAGACTACACTCCGAATAATTCTTCGGGCAGACAAGATCCAAAATTCGCGTTGCAAAATGGCCAACAAAGCATTACAACCAGCATGCGAATTTTTAAGGTGACGGTCAGTTACCAACAAGCGTACCAAATGACCGTCCTTAGGTAACAAAGGGGGGTGACGAGCCCCTTAAGAGAGGTTGGCGTTCTTGAGACGCCCTCCAACGCGCAAGAGACCCGTATCGTCCAAAAAGGGGTTCAATTTAGATACAGCTCCCGACAATTTCGATCTCCCTGATTTAAGGATAGCAATCTCCTTCTCAAAATGCGCCAATTGCACAGAACGAACCCAAAAGGTGAGGGACTCCTGTCGTTCCTGTGGTGAGAGAAACGGTGTCAGTCGTTTCTATTGTGGGTGCCTAAAGTTAAAAACAAAACGCTTTATCCAAGCAGTAACACCTAACAACTTGTCAAGGGAGCTGTAACGATTCGGACTGTGGCAACACTAAGGCTAACAGCTGATCCGACCTTGTCCCGTATTTTTTACAAGTAAAAATATAAAATAATCGAATAATTAAAGCTAATTACAAGTTAATTGCTTAATAAATGTGTTATTTGTAATAATCTATAAACGTATTAGTGTTTTCTGTGAAAATAAGGTGAGTTTATTGTGATATCTTTTTAGACAACCAATCTACCGGCTAAATTTGCATTGTCATTTTTCAAACAGGTATAAAATTGTAACTACTATTTAAAATCAACTTATACGTATAAAATAGTGTTAATTAGTATATTTCCAAATAAAAAGTGCTATCAAGTTCCTAAATAACCACCTATAAATAGTAAAAATAAATAAACTTAACCTAAACCTTGTTAGTTGGTTACACAACTTTGGACGAGATCAGCTGTTCTTTCTTACAATAATATTTAGCTTTAAACCCTACTTTTACTACTATTACAATCTTCTCCTTTACTTTCTTTGAACTACGTGTATTTCTCTCTTTTCACTATGATTATGACTCGTAAAGCTTTGGCTCGCCAGGAAGAGTCTAAACTCCAACTGGCTTTAATTGAATTAAAGACCTCTAAGGAGTTGTGTAACAAACTGATAGAGGAAAGAGAAGATAACGAGAAAGAAATGTTGAACTTACTGGAAAAAATAAGAGCTTAAAATGTGAAATGGCTCAGCTACATAATCAATTCTCTGATGCCATGAGTGCTCGGGATGGACTCCAGCTCATTGTGGACGGGTTTGCCGAGTGTAGTTTGCAGTATGAACAAGCCCTTGACCGTATACAGTTCTTAGACAAACAGTTACATGAGGCAAACAGTAGAATAAGTCATCTAGAATTCACCCAAGATCAGATCACTACGACGGCAAATCAAAGTCTGTTCGATGAGCTGGTGGTTCATGCTCCAAGCATGATTACTGATATAAATCATTTTAAAGTATCACTTCCAAATAGTCTCTCAGTGTGCAAAGAATCAAATAATTCAATAAAATTGATTAGGGGTAGTAGGAATAGAATTAAGAAATATGTTAAAATAAACAAATTCATAAAAAAGACACAAAAATTAGTTCACAGACAAAAGTTTTTCATAAAAAATGTTAAGCTAAATAGGGAAAGATTAATTGCTCTTGAAAAATTAAAAAATTACTCACAGAAATATCACCAAAATAATTTGAAACATAAATTAGAAATAAATAATTTGCAGGTAGAATTAAATAATCTTAGTGACAAATTAGTATCAATGACAAATAAATATAAAAGCTCTGAACTACAAATGAAAGAGTACATATTGGCAATGAATGAGTTGGTGGCATCAAATAGTAACGAATGCTCAATACCATTGAACAATGACATCCCGTTCAACCTCCAACACTCGCCAGCTTGCTCATTGCCAACATGTAACCCGGTTTTGCTAAATAGTTCTATAAACAATACAAAATCAAATATTAAACACACTGTAAATAAATTAAAAAATAACAAACTAGACAGTAAAACTATATTACAAAATAAAAATAAAGTGATAATATTTAGTGATGAGATTGGAAAAGGTATGGGTCAGTTGTTGGCAAACACATATAGTGATGGGTTAGTGATGAACTACTGTTTGCCTGGATTAAGTTCCATTGCTATTTTAGATAAAATTATAAACTTCAATTTTGACCAGGATACAACTTTATTGATTCTACTTGGTAAAAGAGGATCTTTGAATAAAAGACTTTTATTCTATTATTACAGTAAATTATGTGAATTAAATTTAAAACAAATTATTATGCTCACTTTACCTTTCAGTAAAGGGTAGCCACAGAAAGAAAATAATATTAGACATAGTCTTAATATAAACTTGTGTAGTTGGTCATACAATAACAATCAATTTCATGTTTTTGACGCTAACAATTATGTTAGTAAAGCTTTACATTTGACGCAAGATACTTGTTATCTGAATTCTTATTATAAAAGACAACTAGCTGAGTCGCTAGCATTTTGTATTGACATTTCAGCCAAGAATTTGGCTAATAAACGTGTTGCCCCTATACAGCAACAAAATGACATTTATAATGATTCAGCCAATATTTTGGCTACACAGTCTGACATTTCTATTAATTTAAATTAAATATTTCGACAATAGAGAATACCTCTTGCAATAACACTTTAATTAATAATGGGCTGGTATGTACGAATAAGCCCAATTCAACTAATAATACATTTAGAAATTCACAAGTATTAAAACTGGTACATCAAAATATACAAGGTATGTCAAATAAAGATTTAGAAGTGGAGTTGTTCATGAATGGTGAATGCGTTGATGTTTTGTGTATAACAGAACATTGGCTTAAAGATCACCAGTTCATGTGCAATTTTAATAACCATCTCGTTGGTAGTTCGTTCAGCAGACAAAATGCAATACATGGTGGATCGTTGATTTTGGTTAACAAGCTGCTTAAATTTAAGAATCGTAGTGACATTGTTAGTTTCTCTGTTGAACGGACAGTTGAAATAGCCTGTGTGGAGTTGGACCAACTTGTTGTGTTGAGTGTGTATAGGCCACCATCGTCCTTCTATGATAACTTTGAAAGTGTCATGGATGATGTGTTACGGAAGCTATGCCAACAAAATAAATCTATAATAGTAGGTGGCGATTTAAATATTAATTTACTCGAAGATTCCCTGAATTGCCACAAAATTAAGAATTTGTTCAAATCATATAATCTTGCATGCTTATTTTTGGAACCCACCAGGATAACTTCCACGACATCTACTTGTATAGACAATATATTTACAGATATTGTACCAGTTAGAAAGCAAATAATTAATAAATTAACATCAGATCATTGTGGACAATCTATAACATTTGCTATGCAGTCTAAAAAAGTAGGTAGAAAGGAATTGAGTGTGGTGCCAAAAACTTTGCGTCGTCTGGAGGGACTTAAGGATAAACTCACAAGTACACTACCATACTTATGCTATAATAACGATCCCAATAAGTTGTACAATTCTTTCTTTGACATGTACTGTACTATATTCAGTTCTATCTTTGTCCCTAAGAGGATCTCAGTTGCTGGTACTACATCCTTCAGTGAATGGGCAACCACTGGAATTTATAAAAGTAGAAATAAGCTTTACGAATTATATGAACAGAGAGTAATTAATAAAAATGATGAAAAATTTTGTCAATACGTAAGAAATTATTCTAAGTTATTTAAAAAGATTTGTCGTGAAGCTAAAACACTTTATTTAAAATCAAAAATTAAAAACAGTGACAATAAAATAAAAGCAACGTGGGATATTATAAACAATGAGACTGGAAGGGTCAAGAGCAAAAGTAACGATTACACGCTTCAAGTAAATAAAAAGATAATAAAATCAGATTTTGAGGTTGCCACAGCATTTGAAAATTTCTTCACAGACATTCCAGTCTCAACCACTAAATCCCTGAACTCATCCCCCAATGACGCCGAATCTCTATTAAAACAAAATGTCAATAGGTGTAACATGGAATTTAGATTTAGTTATGTCACTGACAAAGATATTGTAAAAACTTTTAATACCCTTAATTTGAAGAAGACTAGTGATCTTTGGGGCAATTCTGTTGTGATTACGAAATCCATAATAAACACAGTAGCACCTGAACTGGCAATAATTTTCAATAGATGCATTGACTGTGGTGTGTTTCCTGATCAAATGAAAAGTAGTAAAGTAATTCCGTTATTTAAATCAGGTAGCACATCTGACCCCACAAATTATAGGCCAATATCTGTGCTACCCACGTTTAGTAAAATTTTTGAAAAATTAATTCTAGGCCAGCTTCAAACTCATTTTAATAACAATAAGCTGTTACATGAAAAACAATTTGGTTTTACTAGGGGTCGCTCAACTACCGATGCTGGAGTTGAGCTTTTAGATAGTATTTTTGATGCCTGGGAGGAGTCGCATGATGCTCTAGGAGTCTTTTGTGACTTATCTAAGGCTTTTGATTGCGTTTTTCATGAAACATTGATCAGGAAATTACATTACTATGGAGTTAAGAACACTGCTTTGGATCTCCTAACGTCATATTTGAGTAATAGGATACAGAGAGTTGAGGTAAATGGAAAAGTTTCTATGGGTTCAGTGGTCACAATGGGTGTGCCGCAAGGTTCAATTCTTGGTCCATTCCTTTTCCTTGTATATATTAATGATTTGCCATATATTATGCAAAATAATGAAGAGATAGTGTTATTTGCTGATGATACATCACTTATCTTTAAACTTAGACGAGAACAATCAAATAATGACGATGTAAATAACGCTCTCTCTAAAGTAGTTCAATGGTTTACTGCCAACAATTTATTGTTAAATGAAAGAAAAACAAAATGTATACGATTTTCAAGACCGAATGTAAAACAAGTTAAACCTAACATATGTTTGAATGGAGAAGAGTTGGATCTTATAGATAACACCGTATTCTTAGGCATAACCTTAGATTCTAGGCTACAGTGGGGCCCACATATAGGTCAGTTGTCGAATAGACTTAGCTCTGCAGCGTACGCGGTTTATAAAATTCGTCAGTTAACTGATATAGATACAGCCAGATTAGTATATTTTAGTTATTTCCACAGCATAATGTCATATGGAATTTTATTATGGGGCAACGCAGCTGACATTCAAACTGTGTTTGTACTGCAGAAGCGGGCTATTCGTGCAATCTACAGTCTTGGTTCAAGGCATTCACTGAGGGAAAAATTTAAAGAAATTAAGATAATGACTGTCGCATCTCAATACATTTATGAGAACTTGTTATATGTCAGGAAAAATATAAATATGTTTTCTAAATTCAGCGACATTCATAAAATAAATACACGAAACAAAAACAAACTTGTTCTACCTTCAACTAGACTACAAAAAATAAGTAACTCATACAAGTGTCAAAGCATACGTTTTTATAACAAAATTCCAGGTAATATTCAGGAACTAAGTATTAATAAATTCAAAGTATTTATTAAACAGAGCTTGTGTTCAAAAGCTTATTACACAGTTAAAGATTATTTAGCAGACAAAAACGCCTGGAATTGAGTTTAAAAATTATGAATTGACATTAAATTATGACTTATTGACATTATGAATTTTGACATTTTGAAATTAGTGACATAATATTTTTATTTACATTTGTAGTACTTATATCTTTACATTCTGACATTTTTGATTTGACATTTGTAATTTTATTTATTTTGTTTTGACATTGTTATTTTCTTTTGACATTTAAAATTACTTAAGTAATATATTATTATTTAATTTTTTTGACATTCTTAAATTGACATACAATAATATTTTTTGACATTTAAATATATGACATTTTATTGTTTAAATTTTTATAATTTTACATATTGTTTACAACATGTATTTTACTATGTATTAGCATGTAAAGTTGTGAGTACGATGTGGGCATTATTAAACATATAAGCAAATAGTTGTGGCAACCTGTCTGATGGCTTAGGCTGACATGCTTATGCATACACCTTCTGATGGCGTGGAGGCATAGTGATACAGATCGTGCTGGCTCCCTCAATCAAGGTTGAGCCGTACGATTGCTGTTGAATGCGGGCCATCAGTGGGCCGAGTCAGTCAAAAGCGTCAGATGATTTTCTGCATTGTACTTGCATACTAAACCCTTTTTTTGTCTGGACTTTAAAAGATCAAGAAAAGACTAAAGAAATTGAAGTGACAAAAAAAATAATGACTCTGAGTTTGTTTCGGCTTTTCTTCTCAAGAAGTCATTTAGCTAGGAAAAGCCGGCCTCATCTAGAATCGGGTTTTGACATGTATAAGTGTTTTAAACAACCAAAATGCAGAAATAAATATGTTTTTATGTCTTTATGTCTTTATTCAACAAAAAATCGGGGTCGAAGGCGCATTCCACCTTCTCAACAGCGAGTGTTCGTAGACCCGGCAAATTGGTAGTATTTAAAACTGGCCTTCGAGGCCAATCAATTTCTGGTCGACTCAACCATTCTGGACCCCACCACAGCGAATGACCTATCATACTAGGCGTCAAGTATCCGCGCGAGGCACAATCAGCGGGGTTGAGCTCACCTGGCACGTGTCTCCAAACAAGTTTGACTTCGGATTTCTGGATTTGGGAAACGCGATAAGCGTCAAATACCTCCAAGGTGTGGACAGAAGCCTTCAACCAATAAAGAACAATTTGGCTGTCTGTCCAGGCGTAAGTCCCATTAATACAAATGCTTTTACCCAAAGTACTAGACACGTGGTTCAATAAACGTACAAGTAGGGCTGCTCCCGAGAGCTCCAATTTCGGGATGGTCAAAGATGTCCGAAGGGGTGCCACCTTGCTCTTTGCCATGATCAGGGAAACCCTCACCTGACCTGAGGCACTAACTGTGCGCAAGTACACCACGGCCGCGTGACCACGCTCCGAGGCATCACAAAACTCGTGAAGGGTGGCCTTGTACTTCCCGGGAGGAAGGATGGGACGAGGCAAGGAGATCTCATTGACGGCAGGAAGTGAGGATACAAAAGAGGTCCATTCCTCAACAAGAGTGCCGTGTAGAGGTTCGTCCCAGGTCAATCCTGCTGTCCAAAGCTTCTGCAAGAAGCATTTTGCCCAAAATATGATAGGACAAATCCAACCGTTCGGATCAAAGGTTCTGGCGACAGTAGACAATACGAGACGTTTAGTCCAAGAACATGGCAATTTCAAGTCTACGTTATACGTAAAGATGTCTTGGACTGGTCTGTACTGAACGCCGAGAACAGCCATCATGGCGGGGTTGTCAACAATCTCAAATAGATGTGGATCTTGCTGATGATCCTCGGGTAAGCCTTCCAAAAGCGCTGGTGAGTTGGAAATCCATTTGCGCAACTCATAACCGGTGGAGGCCAAAATACCTATCAATTCGTCCCGCAGGAGGATCGCCTCGTCCGCTGTGGAGGCGCCCGAGCAAATGTCATCGACGTAAATATTGTCCTTCAAGATGGCGGAGGCTCGTGGGAAACGTAAGCCTTCGCGGTCTGCGAGCTCCCAAAGGGAACGTATTGCCAAGTAGGGGCTTGACCTTAACCCGTACGTATTAGTATTGAGCTCGTAGACGACCATGGGATCACGAGGAGACTC
Source organism: Euclidia mi (assembly GCA_944739405.2). Taxonomy (NCBI): domain Eukaryota; kingdom Metazoa; phylum Arthropoda; class Insecta; order Lepidoptera; family Erebidae; genus Euclidia; species Euclidia mi. Next base: position 86,789,953 of record OX123186.2, on the reverse strand, counting down.
TCTCCAAAGGATCAGCTGGAAGCAACGGTCATCAGGGTGGATAATCGTCTGCCTGAACATCATTTTTATATCGGCCACAAAGACAACCTGATGTCGTCGGAAGCTAGTGATGACGTCACAAAGGTCCTTGACCAACTTGGGACCAGAATGCAAGCACGCCAAGGGTTCAAGGATACGCCTGTTGAAGTCTGCGCAGAACCATCAAATACTGTGCGCAGCTTGCCAGTCTATGGCTTCAATACCGCATGATGCGGGAGAAAGTAGTGCTCCACCGAACGCCAATCCAAATTTGACACGGACATGTGTCCCAATTGTTCATATACTCTCATGAACTCAATATTCTTCTGTCTGAGCTCCGGATCACGACCCATGCGACGCTCCATAGCCAACAATCTCTTTTCGGCTAAAGGTCGTGACTCACCAAGCGGAGGCCGAACAGACAGAAAAGGTAGCCTCGTAATGATCCGACCAGAACGGAGTCGACCCGTGTAGTTCTGGAAGAACAGCTCGCACTCCTCATGTTCTGGATTCAAACGGGCAGCTTGAGGGGGCTCGTCTACCTCCCAAAACCTCTGAACTGCATCAGAGAGACCAGAGCCTACAGCCAACAAATTATCAAGTTCAGGTGGAGGGGGGTCCCTAGGTACAGGTCCCATCAAAGCAAATCCAAATATGGTCGGGATGGCAGTCAAACCATTTGGCACCAAGACCCGTTTCCCACCAATCAAAATTCCACCGAGGACATCAGAGCCAATCAACAAATCGATTTGTCCCGGTGTGTCAAATTTGGGGTCTGCCAGTTCCAATCCCGATGTCAAATTCACCACAGCAGCAGGTAGCTGCTTCTGTGGGTGCATACCCAAAATATTCTTCAACACAATAGCCGAGGTTTTAATCCTCGGGTGTGAAGATTCAACAGGGCCAAACAAAACCTTAACTTGCCCTTCAACATTAGAGGCTACGTCACCTGTGCCCCGTATGCAATTTGGAAAAGAACCCATATTTAATTTAACCTGCCCTACCAAATAAGTGGAAACAATGCAACCTTGTGATTCTGTGTCCAATATAGCACGGACAACAACAGAGGTCCCCGTGGGTCCCCAGACCCTAACAGCAACCGTTGGTAGGATAACGGTGTCAATGGGGGAGGTTGGCGTTATAGGGCAGGGGTCAATGACCTATTGTTGCCTGGGCGGCGACCGTTGGCCAGGACCAGGCAAGTCAAAACGAGGGTGCGGCTTGAAGTCCTCAAAGGCGCGATGACTTGATCCGCGCGCCATCTGTGGGGGGTCATAATGACGCACCCGCCCAAAACGAGGTGGGCACGAGTCAAGGCGGGGACGCTCCGCCAAAGGAGGGGAATACCTGGGGCAGCAGTCATGGTGCTGGTGACGCTGAACAGCACATTCAGGTGCGCGAGAGAGAGGAGGCGTGCGCACGCTACGGTTCTCCAAGCGGGGCGAGTGGCGATCAATTGAGCGAGGCGACTCTCGGCTATGCGCCGGTGAGCCTCGGCTGCCACCTTCAAAACACCCGCCCGTGCGCGGCGTCGGCTGGTTGGACAAGCGGCCAACCTCTCTGGCATTCATACAGAGAATGTCCAAATACTGTCCTCCACAGTGAGGACAGGGGCGAGAGTTTGGGCAGTCTCGCTGGTAGTGGGACCCCAAAAAGAGAAGGAAAGGCGGCGGGCATTCGCGATGCGCCTACGAGAGGCGACATGTAGGTCCAAGAATGCCCTACAACTGGCCGTTCTGTGCCCCGTGACCTTGCAGTAGGAGCACTCCGCTGGGCTCTGCGTGACCGCAAAGCGAGGAGGGCGCCGGTCAACATTGGCTCGGGTGTGAACGCGAGCCTGCTCTTTGACCTTGGGCGGCTGCGTCTTAGCCGGCGTGTCACCACCGGAGTTGTCCAAGACCCGGCACTCATCCTCCAGGAACCTCTCCAGGTCAGCAAAGGGGGGCAGATGGGTCGCGCTATCCCCACCAAAGCGCTGTTCAAAACGCGACCTCAGGTCAGCAGGCAGCTTTTTCAGCACAATGTGCACCAATAGATAGGACCATTGGTCCACGGGCAGGTCAAGGCACTTAAGTGCGTTGATGGCCACCAAAAGCGGGTTCAAAAGTTGGGTGCGCAACCCAGAGACCCGGGTGAGCGTCGGCAAACCCAAAATCTGCTCGATGTGCGTGTCGGCGAGGCCACGCTTATTATGGTACCTACGGGTGATTAGGTCCCGAGCCGTCTGGTACGCCTCATCAGACACGGGCAGATGCTGGATAAGGCCCTTGGCCTCCCCATCCAGAACCGACATCAGATAGGCCAATTTTTGTGCCGGCCGAAGGTCAGCCCTATCATTGACCAGGCTGTCAAACAAATTAACGAAGCCCAGGTAGCTTCCTAGGCAGCCATCAAAATGAGGGCGGTCCAAAGTAGGGCGCCTACTCACCAGCCCCGGTGTTCCCTATCGGCAACTAGTTGTCTCGCACTATTGAAGACAGCATCATACGGGTCTAAGACCTGGGCATAGTCTTCGCTGACCTTATGTCGCTGGTCAGCAGTGAAATCGTTGACTGACACTTCGAGACAGCAAGCGCTGAAAGTGCGGAATTGCTGTTCCACACTTGCCAGGCGATCATCTATCCGCTCGTACCTTTGTAGTAAGGCCTGCTGGCGATCAGGCCGGTTCACTAAGGCACTGGCCGAGGCAAACCAGCGCAAATCTGATGCAATAGCACCAACAGCCGCACGCAAGTCCTTGATAGCTGAAATAATCAAAATTCAAAAGAGCCCGGACAAGCGTTAAGTAATATTAACAATCAAACCTTAATTTTTCTTAATTCTTTGAAACCAACAAAGTATTAGCCTGTTTACTGCTGGTACAACCAAGTGACAGGTATCTACTGTCCAACAAAATTAATAGTTTCAATATATATTGACACAAAACAAAGTCAAAGTTATCAAAAGTTGAAACTTCAAATAAGTTAATTAAAGTTAAATATTCAAATAAATTAACTAATTACTTGCAACAGACAGACTGGCTGTGTTATTTGAGATATACAATAGTAAGTAAGCATAGAATATGTGTTACCTAACAATATTATCTATATATTATAAAAAGGTTTAGCAATGTAAGGTTCAAACTTAATATATCAATATATGTAATAAACTAAATCAATTGATACATATAACTGATATGTATCCAATCAAAGTGACTTATTAATAGTAACAGGAACAAATATTTGCTAGATTTCAACAATTTAAATCAAACAATTACTGATTGAGGTTATGTGTGACAATGTGTTTCAAATTATCTAGGTCAACTTATACAATTAAATATTATGTATTTTAGACAATAACTGACCTGACAAATACTACAATACTGTCTACAAGGTGATAAGATACCAGCTTATACCAATCTGAGGTTTGTACTCAGTAAATGCAACAGCGGCTAAATTTCAACCACGCTCTGCTACCAAAAGTTATGTCTAGAATTACCGTAGGCATACTGGGAATTGGTTTAAGGCACAGTGGAAGCTAATTTATATTCATCCAGTTGTCCTAAAGCAATCAAATGTCTGACATATATTGCTGAGATTCTCAGCGATGACAAATTATAATGTAGTTATATGAAAATTTTACCTTATATCTCCTGGTGATGTTCTTGAATGGACCTATAAGATTAACTCATAATTTTGGCCAAAATAACAAGAGAATCGAATAGATACCAGTCTCCAGTTCAGCGTAGTCCTCCTCGGGCACCAATCAGGAATTCACACACGTGTTTTACAAAGTTCAATAAAATACTATTTTTATCACAATTAACCGGTGCCAGTTATTGATCAAGGAAGTGGCAATCAAACGGGTTCTAAATACAAGATCAAAACGCTCACAAAACGAAATCTATCCAGAGCTAGGTTTTTTTTGCTGACCGCGGGCAACGACAATGAACGAAAAGATTGACAGTTCAGTGTGACCATTGTCAGAAATTTTCAATAGACTAAACAAAATGTTAGTCAATCGATCTAATCGATTTGACTTATAATAAAACTAATTCTATTTCAAACACATACTAATAAGTCTTTCTTTTTATCGGGAGTAGTTAAACAGTTTTATATGCTGTAAGCGAATGAAACGAATGAATAAACATGATGTGTGTGAAAACGCAAAGTAACAATATTAGGACGGTAAACTATGTTTGAAATAGAATTAGTTTTTATTATAAGTCAAATCGATTAGATCGATTGAGTAACATTTTGTTTAGTCTATTGAAAATTTCTGACAATGGTCACACTGAACTCTCAATCTTTTCGTTCATTGTCGTTTCCCGCGGTCAGCGAAAAAACCTAGCTCTGGATAGATTTCGTGTTGTGAGCGTTTTGATCTTGTATTTAGAACCCGTTTGATTGCCACTTCCTTGATCAATAACTGGCACCGGTTAATTGTGATAAAAATAGTATTTTAACGAACATTGTAAAACTTGAGTGAATCCGATGCACGTGGTTGGTGCCGGAAGAATTTGCTGATTGAAGACGCTGCGTGGAGTCTGGTAAAGTAAAGATAATTCACTTGCTAATATTGGCCAATTTTAGTCTCGTGTGTGTCTAACTTGCCTCCAGGACTCCACTCAAGAACATCACCAGGAGATATTTGGTAAGTAAGTTGTTTAATTCTTAGCGCCAAGAAACTTGGCCCATGTGTTAGATCCTTTGTCTTGGGCTAAGACTGGATGAATTAATCGCTTCCACTGATCTGTGTTAAAAAATACCCATTCTTAGCCCGAATTCTACACATAATTTTTGGTAGCAGAGCGTGGTTGAAATTTAGCCGCTGTTGCATTACTGAGTATAAACTCAGATTGGTATGAGCTTGTATCTTATCACCTTGTAGACAGTATTGTAGTGTTTGTCAGGTCAGTTATTGTCTAAAATACATAATATTTAATTGTATAAGTTGACCTAGATAATTTGAAACACATTGTCACATAACCTCAATCAGTAATTGTTGATTTGTATTGTTGGAAAATCTAACTTAAATTTGTTGTTGCATTAATAAGTCAGTTTGTTTGGATACATAACAGCTGTATGTATCAATAAATTTAGTAAATTTAGTTTATTGCATATATTCATAAACATTGTAATAATCAAACTTGACCTTGCCACTTGGGCGGGTCACATTAATAAACTTTGTTTGTTATAATATAGATAATATTGCTAGGTAACACATATTCTGTGCTTACTTCATATTGTATATCATAAATAACACAGTTAGTCTGTCTGTTGCAAATAATTAACTAATTAAGTTGAAGTTTCACCTTTATTAATTTGTTATAAGTTATAACTTTGATAACTTTTGTGTTTGTTTCAATATACTGAAACTTTTAATTTTGTTGGGCAGTAAATACCTGTCACTTGCCTGCACTTGCAATAAACAGGCTAATACCTTGTTGGTTTCAAAGAATTAAGAAAAATTAAGTTTGATTGTTAATATTGTTTAACGCTTGTCCGGGCTCTTTTGAAATTTTGATTATGTCAGCTATCAAGGACTTGCGTGCGGCTGCTGGTGCTATTGCATCAGATTTGCGCTGGTTTGCCTCAGCCAGTGCTTTAGTGAACCGGCCTGATCGCCAGCAGGCCCTACTTCAAAGGTACGAGCGGATTGACGATCGCCTGGCAAGTGTGGAACAGCAATTCCGCACTTTCAGCACTTGCTGTCTTGAAGTGTCAATCAATGATTTCACCGCTGACCAGCGAAATAAGGTCAGCGAAGACTATGCCCAGGTCTTAGACCTGTATGATGCTGTCTCCAATACTGCGAGACAACTAGTTGCCGATAGGGAAGGGCAACCCGGCCTGAAGCAGGAGCTTCCTAGGTCAGCACCGGGGCTGGTGAGTAGGCTCCCTACTTTGGACCTCCCCCATTTTGATGGCTGCCTAGGAAGCTACCTGGGCTTCATTAACTTGTTCGACAGCCTGGTGAATGATAGGGCTGACCTTCGGCCGGCACAAAAGTTGGCCTATCTAATGTCGGTACTGGATGGGGAGGCTAAGGGCCTCATCCAGCATCTGCCCGTGTCTGACGAGGCGTACCAGACGGCTCGGGACCTAATCACCCGTAGGTACCATAACAAGCGTGGCCTCGCCGACACGCATATTGAGCAGATTTTGGGCTTGCCGACGCTCACCCGGGTCTCTGGGTTGCGCACCCAACTGTTGAACCCGCTTTTGGTGGCCATCAACGCACTTAAGTGCCTTGACCTGCCCGTGGACCAATGGTCCTATCTATTGGTGCACATTGTGCTGAAGAAGCTGCCTGCCGACCTGAGGTCGCGTTTTGAACAGCGCTTTGGTGGGGATAGCGCGACCCATCTGCCCCCCTTTGCTGACCTGGAGAAGTTCCTGGAGGATGAGTGCCGGGTCTTGGACAACTCCGGTGGTGACACGCCGGCTAAGTCGCAGCCGCCCAAGGTCAAGGAGCAGGCTCGCGTTCACACCCGAGCCAGTGTTGACCGGCGCCCTCCTCGCTTTGCAGTCACGCAGAGCCCAGTGGAGTGCTCCTACTGCAAGGTCACGGGGCACAGAACGGCCAGTTGTAGGGCATTCTTGGACCTGCATGTCGCCTCTCGTAGGCGCATCGCGAATGCCCGCCGCCTTTGCTTCTCTTGTTTGGGGTCCCACTACCAGCGAGACTGCCCAAATTCTCGCCCCTGTCCTCACTGTGGAGGACAACATTTGGACATTCTTTGTATGAATGCCAGAGAGGTAGGCCGCTTGTCCAACCAGCCGACGCCGCGCACGGGCGGGTGTTTTGAAGGTGGCAGCCGAGGCTCACCGGCGCGTAGCCGAGAGTCGCCTCGCTCAATTGATCGCCACTCGCCCCGCTTGGAGAACCGTAGCGTGCGCACGCCTCCTCTCTCTCGAGCACCTGAATGTGCTGTTCAGCGTCATCAGCACCATGACTGCTGCCCCAGGTATTCCCCTCCTTTGGCGGAGCGTCCCCGCCTTGACTCGCGCCCACCTCGTTTTGGGCGGGTGCGTCACTATGACCCCCCACAGATGGCGCGCGGATCGAGTCATCGCGCCTTTGAGGACTTCAAGCCGCACCCCCATTTTGATTTGCCTGGTCCTGGCCAACGGTCGCCGCCCAGGCAACAATAGGTCATTGACCCCTGCCCTATAACGCCAACCTCCCCCATTGAGACCGTTATCCTACCAACGGTTGATGTTAGGGTCTGGGGACCCACGGGGACCTCTGTTGTTGTCCGTGCTATATTGGACACAGGTTCACAAGGTTGCATTGTTTCCACTTTTTTGGTAGGGCAGGTTAAATTAAATATGGGTTCTTTTCCAAATTGTATACGGGGCATAGGGGACGTAGCCTCTAATGTTGAAGGGCAAGTCAAGGTTTTGTTTGGCCCTGTTGAATCTTCACACCCGAGGATTAGGACCTCGGCTATTGTGCTGAAGAATATTTTGGGCATGCACCCACAGAAACAGCTACCCGCTGCTGTGGTGAATTTGACATCGGGATTGGAACTGGCAGACCCCAAATTTGACACACCGGGACAAATCGACTTGTTGATTGGCTCTGATGTCCTCGGTGGAATTTTGATTGGTGGGAAACGGGTCTTGGTGCCAAATGGTTTGACTGCCATCCCGACCATGTTTGGATTTGCTTTGATGGGACCTGTACCTAGGGACCCCCCTCCACCCGAACTTGATAATTTGTTGGCTGTAGGCTCTGCTCTCTCTGATGCGGTTCAGAGGTTTTGGGAGATAGAGGAGCCCCCTCAAGCTGCCCGTTTGAATCCAGAACATGAGGAGTGCGAGCTGTTCTTCCAGAACAACACTGGTCGACTCCGTTCTGGTCGGATTATTACGAGGCTTCCCTTCCTGTCTGTTCGGCCTCCGCTTGGTGAGTCACGACCTTTAGCCGAAAAGAGGTTGTTGGCCATGGAGCGCCGCATGGGTCGTGATCCGGAGCTCAGACAGAAGTACATTGAGTTCATGAGGGAATATGAACAGTTGGGACACATGTCTGTGTCAAATTTGGATTGGCGTTCGGTGGAGCATTACTTTCTCCCGCATCATGCGGTATTGAAGCCATCGACTGGCAAGCTGCGCACAGTGTTTGATGGTTCTGCGCAGACTTCAACAGGCGTATCCTTGAACCAGTGCTTGCATTCTGGTCCCAAGTTGGTCAAGGACCTTTGTGACGTCATCACCAGCTTCCGACGACATCAGGTTGTCTTTGTGGCCGACATAAAAATGATGTTCAGGCAGACGATTATCCACCCTGATGACCGTCGCTTCCAGCTGATCCTTTGGAGAGAGTCTCCTCGCGATCCCATGGTCATCTACGAGCTCAATACAAATACGTACGGGTTAAGGTCAAGCCCCTACTTGGCAATACGTTCTCTTTGGGAGCTCGCAGACCGCGAAGGCCTACGTTTCCCAAGAGCCTCCGCCATCTTGAAGGACGATATTTACGTCGATGACATTTGCTCGGGCGCCTCCACAGCGGATGAGGCGATCCTCCTGCGGGACGAATTGATAGGTATTTTGGCCTCCGCTGGTTATGAGTTGCGCAAATGGATTTCCAACTCGCCAGCGCTTTTGGAAGGCTTGCCAGAGGATCATCAGCAAGATCCACATTTGTTTGAGATTGTTGACAACCCCGCCATGATGGCTGTTCTCGGCGTTCAGTACAGACCAGTCCAAGACATCTTTACATATAACGTAGACTTGAAATTGCCGTGTTCTTGGACTAAACGTCTCGTATTGTCTACTGTCGCCAGAACCTTTGATCCGAACGGTTGGATCTGTCCAATTATATTTTGGGCAAAATGCTTCTTGCAGAAGCTTTGGACAGCAGGATTGACCTGGGACGAACCTCTGCACGGCACTCTTGTTGAGGAATGGACCTCTTTTGTATCCTCACTTCCTGCCGTCAACGAGATCTCCTTGCCTCGTCCCATCCTTCCTCCCGGGAAGTACAAGGCCACCCTTCACGGGTTTTGTGACGCCTCGGAACGTGGTCACGCCGCCGTGGTGTACTTGCGCACAGTTAGTGCCTCAGGTCAGGTGAGGGTTTCCCTGATCATGGCAAAGAGCAAGGTTGCACCCCTTCGGACATCTCTGACCATTCCGAAATTGGAGCTCTCGGGAGCAGCCCTTCTTGTACGCTTGTTGAACCACGTGTCCAGTACTTTGGGTAAAAGCATTTGCATTAATGGGACCTACGCCTGGACAGACAGCCAAATTGTTCTTTGTTGGTTGAAGGCTTCTGTCCACACTTTGGAGGTATTTGTCGCTAATCGCGTTTCCCAAATCCAGAAATCCGAAGTCAAACTTGTTTGGAGACACGTGCCAGGTGAGCTCAACCCCGCTGATTGTGCCTCGCGCGGATGCTTGACGCCTAGTTTGATAGGCCATTCGCTGTGGTGGGGTCCGGAATGGTTGAGTCGACCAGAAATTGATTGGCCTCGAACGCCAGTTTTGAATACTTCTAATTTGCCGGGTCTACGAACACTCGCTCTTGAGAAGGTGGAATGCGCCTTCGACCCCGATTTTTTGTTGAATCGCTACAGCTCCCTCGACAAGTTGTTAGGTGTCACTGCTTGGATAAAGCGTTTTGTTTTTAATTTTAGGCACCCACAACAGAAACGACTGACACCGTTTCTCTCACCACAGGAACGACAGGAGTCCCTCACCTTTTGGGTTCGTTCTGTGCAATTGGCGCATTTTGAAGGGGAGATTGCTATCCTCAAGTCGGGGAAATCGAAATTGTCGGGAGCTGTATCTAAATTGAACCCCTTTTTGGACGATACGGGTCTCTTGCGCGTTGGAGGGCGTCTCAAGAACGCCAACCTCCCTTACGGAGCACGTCACCCCCTTTTGTTACCTAAGGACGGTCATTTGGTACGCTTGTTGGTAACTGACCGTCACCTTAAAAACTCGCATGCTGGTTGTAATGCGCTCTTGGCCATTTTGCAACGCGAATTTTGGATTTTGTCTGCCCGAAGAATTATTCGGAGTGTAGTCTTTCGCTGCATCCCTTGCTATAAGCTCAAGGCTTCTACCATGCAGCCCTTGATGGGAGACTTACCGGCAGATCGCGTAACTGAGAGCAGGACGTTTGACGGTGTTGGCACGGACTTCGCAGGTCCCTTTTTGGTGAAAACGTCGACACTTCGAAACAGCAAGACTGTTAAGGCCTACTTGTGTGTTTTTGTTTGTCTCTCCACAAAGGCCGTACACTTAGAACTGGTCTCCTCGCTTACGACCGAGGCGTTTGTAGCCACATTTGACAGATTTGTATCCCGCAGAGGGATGCCTTCCTTGATCCGTTCTGACTGCGGCACTAACTTCAAGGGCACCTATAATTATTTGAATGATGTTGTTAATTTCCTTGAAACCAACAAAGCTGATATAGGTGATAGGCTTGCCCGACGTGGGATAAATTGGTTGTTTTCCCCACCAAATTGTCCACACTGGGGTGGTATATTTGAGGCCGCCGTAAAATCGGCCAAAACACACTTGCGCAGGACAATCGGTGAGTCTGTTCTTACATTTGAGGAACTCGCAACTGTGTTTTGTAAGATTGAGGCCGTTTTGAACTCTCGGCCATTGTGCCCGATCTCCTCAGATCCGAATGATTTGGAGGCCCTTACGCCGGGCCATTTTTTGATTGGTCGCCCACTTGTCGCCTTGCCTGAGTACCCCTATATTGATACGAGACCTGGTCGTCTCTCGCGTTTTGAATTGGTACGCCAGATTACTCAGAGCTTTTGGAAACGCTGGAATTTGGAATATTTGCACATACTCCAGCAACGCGTTAAGTGGACCGACAAGACCGATCCACCCAAGATTGGAGACCTCGTTTTGATCAAGGAGGCTAACCTTCCGCCACTCAGATGGCGCAGGGGGCGCATCCTTCATTTGGTAACTGGGGCTGATGGAGTTCCCCGATTTGCTGAGGTCTTGGTGGACGGTTCGATTCTGAGGAGAGCGGTTGCAACATTGTCACGTCTACCAACCGATTAGCGGACCGGTAGGCCGGTCCGGGGCGGGTGGATGTTTGAAATAGAATTAGTTTTTATTATAAGTCAAATCGATTAGATCGATTGAGTAACATTTTGTTTAGTCTATTGAACATTTCTGACAATGGTCACACTGAACTGTCAATCTTTTCGTTCATTGTCGTTTCCCGCGGTCAGCGAAAAAACCTAGCTCTGGATAGATTTCGTGTTGTGAGCGTTTTGATCTTGTATTTAGAACCCGTTTGATTGCCACTTCCTTGATCAATAACTGGCACCGGTTAATTGTGATAAAAATAGTATTTTAACGAACATTGTAAAACTTGAGTGAATCCGATGCACGTGGTTGGTGCCGGAAGAATTTGCTGATTGAAGACGCTGCGTGGAGTCTGGTAAAGTAAAGATAATTCACTTGCTAATATTGGCCAATTTTAGTCTCGTGTGTGTCTAACTTGCCTCCAGGACTCCACTCAAGAACATCACCAGGAGATATTTGGTAAGTAAGTTGTTTAATTCTTAGCGCCAAGAAACTTGGCCCATGTGTTAGATCCTTTGTCTTGGGCTAAGACTGGATGAATTAATCGCTTCCACTGATCTGTGTTAAAAAATACCCATTCTTAGCCCGAATTCTACACAAACTATGTATTAGAAATTTGGTAGATAATTTTGATGATACTTCATTGTATTGAGTTCAATAGAACGAGACAAAAAACTGTGTGAACTACAACATTTATAGAAGTTTATAAAATATCTTTAGGGTATTTTATATACTGCTTTAATCTACCGTGGTTCTATATTAACACCAAAGTCGACGACCGGTTGGCACAGCGGGAGTGTAAGCGACTGCTACGCCGAAGGTCGCGGGTTCGATTCCCGCTCAAGTCAAACATTTGTGTGCGTCAACATGGCTGTTTGTCTTGGTCTGGGTGTTTTTATGTATAATATGTATGTATTTACAAAAAAATGTATATATGTATGTTTATCCATTATCTAGTACCCATAGTACAAGCTCTGCTTAGTTTGGGACTAGATGGTGATGTGTGTTTGTGGTAGAATAGAATAGAATAAAGTGGCATATGAATTTGAAAAGTAATTTAGGTGATCATTGAAATTGATTCACGTACGCATTCATCTTGAAAGCAACGCAGCATAGCTGCACATATACTTATTGCTAGACTTTCCTGCAACCGGACAGGTAATTATATAAAGTCTGACCATATACGAAAAAGCTTATGATTATTTTTTCGACTCTTGGTTAAGGCAGTTATTTTTGTATCATGAAGTCACATCATTCAACAAGCACTATCTATCACCTACAAAACAATCATGTTGCGTACAACAATAAATACGTCAAACCACAGTTAATCTAAATCAACATAGACAAATAATATATTATAGTATGCATAAACATAGTATTCCGTCCGACATAACATACAGCGCCACGGAACAGAAAATATTGTGGAAGTGATAAGTAGGCGTGGCACGCGTGCCATAATTAAACGTTGTAACGCTTAACTGATCCCAGTCGCGTTCTAACATCGCGTCGAGCTACTCGTCTCGTGACAAATTCACATTTCCTTAGATATGCCGTATTGTTCCGTTTTGGGGTGTAAATAAAACAGTAGGAGAAAACATCTTAAAAATTGAGGTGTTTCGTACCATCGTTAAGTATGATTTTCATTGTTTTCTAATAAAAATCTTTTTTTGTTTCAATTTACTAATATTTAACAGAACGGTTAGTCAAAATTAACCTTATACCATTAAGATAAAGTTTAATTTGGATTGATTCTATTCAATAGAACATTCTCGAAAGTTTCTCGCTACTCATTTAGTGATGTAGTCAAGACGAAAATTAAATTAATTCGATTGATATCGATACACGGATATAAATAATTTACACAATGTTTATTTAAATTTTATGAATTGTTCATTTGTGTGGGTGATTCTATGTATAATATAATATTCATGTATTTACAAAAAAAAGGATATATGTACTTATGTTTATTCATTGTCTATTACTCATAGTACAAGCTCTGCTTAGTTTGGGCTAGATGGTGTGGTGTTTATTTAGTAGAATATATTATTATTTATACATTACAGTGCAAGTAAAAGGTCGCCTTTATCTATACACGAAATTGAATTTAAAAAGTGTATTACGCTGAATATATGCTTTGTAATTTAATATTTACTTGTCGGTCTGTCCGTGCATCTAATGGTTTAAAATGTACAGCTGTTTGTGTGCTGAGTAAAAAGTATACTCCCAACAAATCTTGCTTTTCGAATTATTGAACAAAATATCGCATATGTATCGATATCGATAAAGTAATTCAATGTGCCACGTGGTGCGGCCTTGAGCGAATAGCGGACCGATCACGAAAATGTCAACCATATGCCTAACGCAATTAACATTATAATTGCTACAACTTAGAATACCGCCATCTATGGTCAAGTAGCAGAACTAACTCGTTAATCGAATCTAATATGACTAAAGATCGTAAATACGTTCTGCCGCTAAAGCAAAATAAATCTTATTTGAAGAACTGCAAGGTTTATATCCAAATCTGTGAAGAAGACTAGTTTTGAATAAACTTAAACTAAATTCAAACGAATTGTTTCTTTGTAGTGCAATGTATGACTATCGGTTTATTTGTGTGAGTTTGGCGACAGCGGTCCCTATAGTAATTTTAGTGCATACCATTTCTACTTTTTTCTGTTCTGTGTACAGCGCAGTATCTCAGAACCGCATGGCTGGTTATTGAATATAATATTGTCCATCACACTCAATAGGCGTGACAATCTACCAAATTCTCTATAGACTATGTACGGACAATATCTCATGTGTGTGGTTGTATCGTAACAAGGAAATAATATTGAATGACAGGCTTCGTTTTGAATATAATGGTTTCGTTGTGTACGCGTTTTTGGACCTTTGTTCTCCTTCATGAGTTGCTTGTATCATATTGTTCGGTTATTAAATTATTAGGGATATCTAGGTAAATAATGACGACAGTGAGTGACATGGTGAGCATTTTCTTATTCTGAAATTTGTCGTATTGTCATAAGTAGTTTTTGTTTGTTTGATGTCTGGAGGATATTTTATTCGGTCATGTAAGTGATGCTGATCAAATTGTTTTCATCCCGTGATTTAAAATACGGTAAACTGTTCTAATCCATACAAATATTATAAATTTGTTTGTGAGATCGTTTGCTATGATGTCAACGAATCTCGGTATTTAGGATATAGGAAAGGACATAGGATGGGTTCATTAATAATCATAATATTTGACTTTTCTTACATAGGTTATCTTACATATATCAGATTTTCAAACTGAGGTAGGTAAGTTATATGGACGATAGATAAGAGGGCCAATTCTCGTAATTATGTTTGTTTTTATAAAAAAAAATGCATACTTATGCCAAAAATGGTATTCTACTAAAAAATTACCGTTTTGAGTTATATCGTGACTAGATCTTAAATTGAACAAAGTGTCAAAGTATGTGTCAACGTCGAACTTTATTTGTCAAATTAGACGATAATGTAATACTATTAACTGTACCAGAATTACAATTGTGAGCCAATTCAACATCTAATTGCAATCCGTTCGTAGGCATTACAGTGTCGGTGTCTGTCAAAATACGAGAATCAACCGGTAGATGTCTCTGCTAATATTAGACACCAAAAATTTTATTCTGAAAGAGTAGAGCAAGAAGTGATTTTAAACTTGCCGCTTACAAAATGATAAGCCGAGGACAGGAAACGGATAACACGATATCCATAGGAGAATACAAACAAAATCTGACCTTGACAACACGCCCTTAAGATTGCTTTTTCCTTGTTCCACCCACAAACACAAGCTTCCGGCCAACACGCCGATTAATCTTTTGTGCGCCAAAAGACTCATTGCAATAATTTTAATTATAATCGCAATTCAAATCTCATTCGACGTAGATAAATAAAAAAATCCTTTTGAAATTGTCAACCATTTGGAGTCCAATTTGTGATCTTATTAGACCGAGATCAATAAAACGAAAAGTGTTCAAAGGTAAAAATTCTGAAAAGAGAGAAAACCGGAATGAAAACGCGACGAATTTCGATGTAAGTTAAATGTCCTCTGTAACCTTCTATCGGCCATTTTCAATATTCGAACTATAGATAGATCTGTAGATTTTAGATTCGTGTTTGACATATTTTGTATGAAGCTTATGTCAAAAACTGTCAAAAACGAATCTAAAATCTACAGATCTATCCATATTTCGAATATTGAATTCCGTAGTATATCTATCCACTAATATAATTATTACGTTGCGTTACACTAAAGATGTCGGCTGTTCCTAATCTATTTTTATAATACAAAATCTTTATTTCTGCATTTTTTGAAACTGAAATTTGATTTGTAAGCGGGTTGAATATAATGCAATGATTCTGCGATAATAAATATAATCAAAATCAAAAATCAAAATCATTTATTCATCTAGGTCACAAGGTGACGCTTATGAACGTCAATTTTAAAATTAAATTACTTAATGCTTCTACATTTACATTTACTGCCTCGTTCGCAAAGCAATAGGTAGAGCCACGAGAAAGAACGGGCAATAAAACACGAGGAATATAGGAATATACAAAGAATATGAGGGTGAATGTAAAACAATCATGTGCCTGTGACATATCAATCTGTTCTTTAAATGATTTATCTATAATTAAATTTTCGGCCAACGGGCGGGGTGCTTGTAATGAATATTCTTCAAGTATTTTTTTCATTATTTTAGTCTCTGTAAAACTCTACAACATGGTTTATTTACCTGCATAATTTTTTAGTAAGATACTATTTAAACTCGCTTATTCATTTGCACAATAGCCAAAAAGCACCACTCAGTATAAATAATGCTACGCTTCACAGTTTTGAATTGCCAGATATTTTTAAATTAAATATCATCATCGTCATCATCATCAGCCCTTTATACTGTCCCACTGCTGGGCACGGGCCTCTTCTCACTACGAGAAGGATAAGGCCATAGTCCACCACGCTGGCCAAGTGCGGATTGGCAGACTTCACATGTCTTTCGAGAACATTATGGAGAACTCTCAGACTCAGGTTTCCTCATGATGTTTTCCTTCACCGTTTAGCAAGCGATAATTAACAATTTCATACGCACATAACTTCGAAAAGTCATAGGTGCGTGCCGTGGATTCGAACCCGAGACCCGTCAGTAAACTAATAGTATAAATATTAATTTACCGACGTGGTTAAGAAATATCTTTTAAAGAAGTTTGAGTTGTACAGAACTTCAAAGTGGTTAGGGTTGTGTCATCATTACTTGACGAATAAACATGAATATATTTTTAGGAGTTAAAGAAGAAACATTAACAGCTTATCGTTACTGAAACCACAACTGGCTCTAGTTCTGGAGCAATCCAATAGATAAAATGCAAGAGAAATATCGCAAGATCAATTTTTTGTAGCTGGCGAACATACAGAGTTGGTTAATAATAAGCAGAGTTCTATTTATTACCCGTATATCAATTAATTTTATCTATGCTGTGATATTTATACAGAATTAAATTACCAGCATCTTTATCCAGGAATTGAGTGAATTTTTGTAATGATCTCTCTGGCTACTTTATTATTATGTTAGTAAGTATTTTACAATGCGTTTCCAAATTTCTCCCACTATATATACAAATACCTACTCATAAACAAAATCAATATAATCAACATTTTTTGACGTAATCTAGTCAAAATACATGTTCATTTTCAATTAACATTCGTCTTACCAGCCCTGTGATTCACCGCCCGTTGATTCCCATAAATGTATAAACTGCTCCGTCATTACCTTCCGTACCTGCACTGCCAGTAAAAGAAACTCATTAAAACTTTTTTCTCCTAGACAACAACGCGGGGGAGACCGATGTCTTGACTTGAAACATAAATAAAATTCACTCTGGGTGAAATAATTTTTCTGTATGGTGGTTTTCAATTGACAGTTGTATTAGAATTATAATATTATATAATATTTGTTATAATCCTAGACAAATGATTGGTATCGCTTCGCTATAATAGACACTGCGCTGCCTAAGAAAATAGGTCCATAAATGAGGCAACTCATTATGACAGTGTGTGTCAAACAAAAGCAACAAGACGCATGCGTGAAGAATTGTGTTTTCAGCTTTTCAACTTTTCAACAGTTACCCGAGTAAATGGGAAAATATTTTATCCTGTATTCTAGTGGATAAGTTATTGGTCTCAAAATCAATTAAGAAATTTCTTAAAAATTACAATTCATTAAAAGCATCAATATAATAATATTTGTGTAGAGGTTAGGCGTACCGCGTAAGTTCCTTTATGAGAAAAATGGTGGGTATATTATCCAATGATTAGGTCTCACCTTATTATGATGGTTTGTTTTATGTACTTATAGTATTTTGCAAATTATTATTAGAAATAACCATAGAGGAAATAGCATACATACATACATATCGTCACGCCTTTTATCCCCGAAGGGGTAGGCAGAAGTGTATTTCTACACCCACTTTTCGCCAGATATACTTTAGTCCCACGTAATAAGGGGCGAGCCTATTGCCGTACCGGGCACATTTCCAGACTCCGTGCTGCTACTGAGAATTTCGTGATAGAAAAACCCAATAACACTGTCCGACCCAGGAATCGAACCCGGACCTCCCGATCCCACGCGCACATTTATGCCGCGAGCCCAACGAGGCAGTCGTATAGGGTTTGATGTCGAGTTTTCCGTCTCTACGCAAAGATGGTATTTGCATCGTGTTATCCCTTAGTCGCCTCTTACGGCACCCACGGGAAGATAGGGGGTGGTGACACTTGTATTCTATGCCGTCAACCACACGGCAGAGGAAATAAGGTGTTTCCAAAACAGTGCTTTATATTTCCATGCTAATAGTCCATATAAATTTAGTTGCACATTATTAATTTAACATGAATAGTCGTGAAAACTACTTTGAATAAAACAATAATCTTACACACCTAATTATACATATAATTAGGTAAACCATGATTCTTGGGAAAGATGTTCAGTTTCTAACAACTACCATTTTTCACCTTATTTGTAAAGGTATAAACACAAAATAATATAGAAAAAGGTAAAATATATAATAAATAGGTTAGATAAAAGAAATAGTAAAATATAACGAAATACAATAATTATAGATTCACATAATAAAAATCTCAACTGTGGGGAAGTTGATTCTTGTACTAGCAGCAACACTGAATGGCGTTTTCGGTTTTTTGTAATTTTATGTTGAAATTTCAAAATTATTCTTATTTTACAGATAGTATGTGATACCAGAGTCCTTTTTATTTTTTGCTGAGTTATTTTTACTCAGAATAAAAGCGCAACTTGGCATTGTACAGCGAATTATTGCCGTATTTAATTTGGTGGCTATATGCATCTGACACACGGTTGTCAGTGTGATAGGATTAACCATGCCAGTTGATGCCAGTAGACATGGCTTTTTCTGCCTCATTTTACAAGTATGAGGGCTCCGTCTAGTAGAGCCAACGACAACCCAGCCTACTAGACACCTAATGTTTTCATTCTACAAACAAATAATTCTGTCAAAGCGGTAAGGTATGCGGGGCGAAAGGGGCTACAAAAATGTATTCTGATTGGCCGGTTCAAATTTGCGGTACGTCAAAATTCATAACTAGTGTTGGGATTGGTCTGATGTAAGACGTATAAGTTTAGTCTAACGTGTTGTCAGAAAGTGTTCGCCTTACTTCTGCCGTCTAGTAGGCTGGGTTGTCGTTGAGTAGAGCAGAGCGAGACCAATCAATAGTTATAATAATATTAAGACAATCCGATTTTACTCGTCACATTGGTGTTATATATGACGTGAATTCATCTGTTCATTTTAAAATTTGTTTCTTATTTTGTTTGCACGTAAGACAATACCTCTATTTTCTACATTCATCCAAAAGATTTATAAAATTTATACAACTTAATTATCACGTAAAAAGGTAGCAGAAAACAAATAATCAATTTATGCGAATCTATAACGTATGAATTATTCATGAGTACATAACATCAAACAAACATTATGTGCTATTATAAGCCCAGTACGTAATACAGTTATAAACACGCCAATATTTTGCAAAAGAGGACACGTTTACTACCATTTCCTTAATTTAATAAAAGAAATCAAAACCAATAACCCCGATCAGTTTGCGAAACACGTTTAAAATTACAACATACACATCGTCCTGCTTAGTTAACTGTATCAAACGCTTCAGTGAAGTCGTTTGTGCAAAAATGTATTACTTATCGTACGTTTTATTATTTATTACTGTTTGTCGAGTGGACTCCTCCATCTTTGATAGATACAGCGGCAAGAAAGTTGAAATAGCTCAAGCAAAGGACCTCCGATTGAAGAACGCTACTGAGTAAGATGTTTACTTTTCATTTTCATCATTTAACGGTGCACTAATTACTGGTTTATTGGTTTTGCTCAGGGATCCGTGGAAGACGGTTTAAGGACCTTCAATAAAATTATATTAAAGATATGAGTTACGCCAGATATATTGATCTAACCCATACCTTAATATAAAATGTATGAAAGGTTATTTACACAAAGCTAAGTTCATTTTAATTTAACCTCAGTCCACCTATCGCCCTTTGTTTTGTATTTTATGTTTTATACGTCTCTTTTTAACTGCAAACTACTATTTTATGATTTTATTAATGGTACACGTTGTACTTATTTTTTCATAACATAACTTCACGCCTTTTATCCCCGAAGGGTTAGGCAGAGGTGTATTCGGGCACGCCACGATAGTGGCGGTAAGTCCCGTGGTTGATGAGTGGTTGGAGAGACGTCACGGCGTCCTCACCTTCCGGTTAACTCAAATCCTTACCGGCCATGGTTGTTTCGGCCGGTATTTGTGGAGGATAGGCCGGGAGGAAACGCCCGGATGCCACCATTGTGGCAGCAGCCGCGACCCTGTCGAAGACACGGCGTTGCATACTTTGGCGGAATGCCCAGCCTGGGCATCGCAGCGCCGTGATCTGGTCGCGGCTCTGAATACGGTTGTCCTCTCGCTCCCGGCCGTAGTTCTGTCTATGGTCCGGAGTGAGAGGTCCTGGAACGCCGACGCCTCCTTCTGCGAAGCAGTCATGCTGAGCAAGGAGGCGGCGGAGCGGGAGAAGGAAATACATCGCCCTCTCCCCAACCATAGGCCCGGGCGTCGGGGACGTCGCACAAGAGACGACCTCCGACCACCCTGAATTCAGTGCCTGCGGACGGTGAGCGCTGGGGCTGCTCCCTGTCCGCCAAAAGGCGGGAGGCGGCGCGTGTCCTCGCCGCCTCCCAAGTACCTTTGTAAGGTGATGGATGCGAGAAGTTTGATGGATGCAAGAAGTTTGATGGATGATTGCGAGATCATGACGAGACGGGGCCCACCAACAAAAATAACGGCGGGCCAAGCCCGGGCGGGGTCGCGAGAAAGTATGCTAATCGCGAATCGCGTGACCCCGCCAACATACGGGACCCGTAGGGACACCGCGGTGGGTTTTAGTGGGTATGCCCCGAACGCCTTTAGGGGAGAGCCTCCACATACCTCCTCCGCCAGTCCCAAGCCCAGCCGTTCTAATGGCTGGGTTGGCGGAGTTGAGATGACTCATAAGGAGAGTTTCCCACCGTAGTGAAAAAAAAAAAAAGCAGAGGTGTATTAC
Source organism: Euclidia mi (assembly GCA_944739405.2). Taxonomy (NCBI): domain Eukaryota; kingdom Metazoa; phylum Arthropoda; class Insecta; order Lepidoptera; family Erebidae; genus Euclidia; species Euclidia mi. Next base: position 86,769,219 of record OX123186.2, on the reverse strand, counting down.
ACACCCACGTTTCGCCAGTTATGTTAAGGTCCCAATGTAATAGGGTGCGAGCCTATTGCCATCTACCGGGCACACTATAAGCGAGCGATAATTAACATTTTTAATACACACATAACTTCAAAAAGTCAGAGGTTTATGCCTGGGTTAACTGGGGATCGAGCCCGAGACCATCGTCTCGGCAGGCCGTTATGTAAACCACTGGGCTATCGCCGCTCTTAGTACCTATTTTTCTATACCTATTTTTTCAATTGTCTAAAATCTTGGACTTAGAAATGGACTCCACATTAAAAATAATTTAATTACATAAAATGTCCTTTGATAGATAGATAGATAGATAATTCTTTATTGTGCAAATGTTAATACAAATTCGGTGTAAATGACAAGTGTACTACATACATATCAAATGCACAAGGGCGGCCTTATCGCAAAGTGCGATCTCTTCCAGGCAACCTTAGGATGGACAGACTGAAAAGACAAAAAGCTTTGATGTGTAGTCACAATAAGTATCTGATTAGGTACTATAAATTGTTTTTATTTTTTGTACATACATACGCAGGCATATATACAATAGATATGATAGGTGCAAAATATATTATAAATAAATAAATCCATAATATGATACATACATATCTATAATATTATACATAAATAACATAAAACATATACATAAATATAATGCATATACATACATATAATTATATGAACACAAAATACAGTGACAAAATTAGTTTACAATGACAAATAGTGTTTCTTTAGTGCATTTTTGAAAATGTTCAATGATTTAGCTTGCCTAATTTCGACCGGCAGCGCATTCCACAAACGGACAGCTTGAACAGCGAAGGATTTATCGTAGAAGTTTGTGGAATGTGTTGGCATCTGCAGTCTCAGATCCACCGACGACCTCAAGGTCTTTAAATGTGTGTCATGAAGGAACTTAAAACGTTCTTTGAGATACGTGGGGGTATTAGGATTAAACAACACGTTGTACAGTAACATAAGAATATGAGTATTCCGGCGAAGTCGAATTGATATACTCTTTATTGTACACCAAATAATATTCAACAGTACACATTTTGTAAATTGGCTTTTACTACAGCATGTACAAATGGCGGCCTTATCCGTAATGGGAGCAGGCAACCTTTGATCTGTAATAAAACCATGTTCGTCTCAAATAACGTTTAATACTAAATCTAGAGGTTTGTAAATTATATATTCAGTTGATGGGTTGTTTTTTTAAATAAATCTTATACTAATAATCTTATATTAATATATAAAGCTGAAGAGTTTGTTTGTTTGTTTGTTTGGTTGAACGCGCTAATCTCAGGAACTACTGGTCGGATTTGAAAAAATATTTCAGTGTTAGATAGCCCATTTATCGAGGAAGGCTTATAGGCTATATAACATCACGCTATGAGCGACGGGAGCAGAGCAGTAGCCTTAAACAACGCGGGTGTAACCGCGGGCATTCTCTAGTATGTATATAAAGCTGAAGAGTTTGTTTGTTTGTTTGGTTGAACGCGCTAATCTTAGGAACTTCTAGACCGATTTCAAAAATTCTTTCAATGTTATATAGTCCATTTATCGAGTAAGGCTATAGGCTATATAACATCACGCTATGAGTCACGGGAGCGGAGCAGTTGCCTTAAATAACGCGGGTGTAACCACGGGCGCATCAAGTCATTTATATTATTATACACTTTATCTTTATAGTAATAATAATAATAAGTTGATCCAACTCTATGCACTTTCCTGAAGACGTGTATGGGGCAGTGGAGTACGGTTCTTCGCTATCCAGGATATCGACGGACGGACTCGGATGCGGCGATCCTATTAAGATCCAACGAGGGATCTTCCAAGGTGACAGTTTGAGTCCCTTGTGGTTTTGTCTCATAGCACTTTGCTCGAGAATTCAGGGCTAGGCTATCGGTTGCACAGCAGAGGTCAAGTAATATCTCACCTTCTTTTCATGGATGACTTAAAACTATTTGCCTCCACTGACCTCCAGTTGACAGAGTTAATAAAGGTAACTGAAAACTTTAGTAAGTCTATCAAGATGGAGTTCGGTGTAGATAAATGTGCGGTTTTGCATGTAAAGAAAGGCAGGGTTGTGGAATCTGATAGTATAGAACTTTCAGATTTCACACAACTTAGATCTCTCTCTGCAACCGAAACCTAAAAATATCTAGGTATGTCGCAGGCACTAGGTATTGCTGGAACAGGCGTTGCAGGAGCGCTTCTTTGGCCGTCTGAGAAAAATCTTAAATAGTTTTTTATCAGGCAGCAACAGGGCGCGCACCTGTAACGGTTGGGCCATGCCAGTCTTAATGTACTCCTTCGGCATACTTAGGTGGACTCAAACAGAACTTGATGCCTTGGATAGAAAAGTCCGTTGTCTACTGACTACATACCGGATGCATCACCCGCGGTCGTCAGTAATGAGATTGTACATCCCGCGGAAGTACGGGGGTCGCGGCTTCTTAAGTGCCAAGACCCCCCATAACCGCGAGGTGTGCAATCTCAGGGAATATTTTCTCAGCACTGACGTGGGTGTTCACCGTGATGTGGTCACTGTGGACAACGCTGTGGACGGCTTACTCTGCTGGGTCTGGCTAAGGAGAACTGGTGCAAACCTGCGGTACTTGGTGTTGAGGAGCGCAAGGAGGTATGGAAAGGTAAAGAGCTGCATGGACGTTTTTATCGGGCCTTGCATGGACCCGATGTAGACTTACCAGCTTCTGTGTCCTGGCTACGTTTTGGCGATTCGCCGAAACAGAAGGTTTTGTCTTTGCCATTATGGACGAGGTTGTCATGACGAATAACTACCGGAAGTATATCCTGAGGGATGGGACGGTTGACATATGTCGGGCATGTCACCAGCCTGGTGAATCTCTCAGACATATAGTATCTGGTTGTTCTCGTCTTGCCAACGGCGAGTATTTGCATAGACACAACCAAGTGGCCAGGATTGTTTACCAGCAACTTGCCTTAAAGTACCAACTTGTCGACTCTGAAATACCGTACTACAGGTATGTCCCCGACCCAGTTCTTGAAAATGGTCGTGCTACCATCTATCATTACTGATAAAACTATTGTGGCTAACAAGCCAGACATAGTAGTGATAGATGTCAACATTCCCCATGACGAGAATCTCGTGAAAGCCGAGAAAGATATACAAATAAAATATTTGGATTTGGCTCACGAGATTGTCGACATGTAGGATGTGGACTGGGCGATTATTGTACCGATAGTCGTGTCAGTTAATGGTCGCATTGCCAAGAGCGTCGATCACCACCTCAAGAGGTTCGCGTTAGACGGCTGGATTAAGTCCTCTATACAGATGGCAGTATTGCTGGCCACGGCTCGTATCGTCAGGAGGTTCCTCTCTCTGGAGCCCTAACCATCGGTAGCTTGGTCACTGCACCCGATACCGGTGAGCCCCGTAATTTTATTTTATATTTTTATATTTGTTTTTCTAAATAACATAGAAATGTAAAATATAATTATGAGTCAAGGTTAAAATAAAGATAATAATAATAATAATATTCAACCCCTCTGCGGCAGCCATTATCTCATCATGAGACTAACGCAATCTCAGCGGGCAGACACAAGCACTTTCATACATCAGCTTCATCGTGTAATATAAACAAAAAATGTATTACAAGATGAAAAGAAAGCTTACAACCGCAGGGCAGCTTTGTGGCGAGCTGAATGTGTGTGGCGACACTGCGGTCCCGAATGCTTCAGAGAGTCGATCAGGGCTTCGTCTTCGGCTTGCTTTGATTGGCTGGCCGGAGTGGATTTCCAAGAGTGCCCGCAGGACTCTCAACTCTGGCTTGCCTTGGTCGGCCGGCCAGAGGGAAGCCGCAAGAGCTATTAGCTCGGGGGTGGAAGTGTAATTCTCAAGGGCGTAACTACGGGGAAACCCGCTCCGGGCCTCCGTTGTCACGAGGCCCGCGATGGCGAAACCGGTGCCGCACCGCTCGACACCCCTAGCCACTCGCACCGGTGTTACCCTCTGGCTGCCTTTATGGCAGAGTTTGTTTGCTTTGGGCGGCTGTTTAGAGAGGGCCCATCTAGTGAGTTGGCGAGTCACCACCTACCACGCGGACGGATGCTATAGGAGTATCACTGGCAGGTGCCCTTTTTTATCCATAGTCTCATTTTCAGTCCATTCAACACCCATCCCCATAATCCAATAAAATTAGGCTCCACATCATTACAATAGTCCTACATGTGCTGCGCCTAGTCCATAGCTGTACTCAGTAGTGCAGTTGTGGAGGCTCCGTGGCATGTGTCCCATCCCATTTTAGATTAAAGTTCTCTACGGGCCTCTGCACGTTGGATCCATATTTCCGTGTAAGCCTCCCAAAGGACCGGTTATTCTTCTAACACCATGTTAGAAAAATAGCCGTGAAAAAGAGACACATAATATTCTACCACATTCACACAACACCATCTAGTCCCAAACTAAGCAGAAACTTGTACTATGGGTACTAGATAATGGATAAACATACATATATCTTTTTTTTTTGTAAATACATACATAGTCTTATCTTATAACAGCAAATAAGAATTCAGAGTTTATGCATTAGCGTCTTTATCCAACCTATATCACTAGATTACCCTCCTTATTTTCTCAAACCAACCTTGCCTTTATTTCATTTCTAGACAATGCTCCATAACAATAAAGTCGTGTACACCTCATGAAGGAAGCAGAATCGATGGCACGTGTAACAACTTGAAGTATCCGACCAGAGGTTCCGCTAGAGGGCCCTACCTCAGGCTCCTTAAACCAGAATACGCCAATAGTAAGTGGATCTATTATATTAAGTTTAGAATAACTTATTGATAAAGATGAGAAGGTTATGTCAAACTTTGTTACATCTGGTGTTGGTTTGAATTGATATGCGGTATTCCAATTCATATTTTACTTTGTGCATCTTTGATTAATTGTAGTAGTTTCTATTCGTGCTGCTTTTCAAATAAATAGTACTTCGTGACAAAAAACACACAGCGGAATGCACAGATTGAAGCAAGTAAAATATACAACAAATGTCAAATTACCCCCTTAAGCAATGGCTATTTCTTAATTTTCAAGCTCACTTAATAATGTGCATTAATGTTTGTGTACCGCGTCTCATGACATTCAGTTATCCCGGGGTCTCGACTGGTAACCCATAAGGGAAATGGAAGAAATCACCTACCTATAGTTAACATTAAACAACATAATTGAAACTTCTTACATAAATATTAGAAATCGTAAGCATTTTTAATTATTTGGTAACCATCCAGCAGTAATTAGTTTTTTATTGATTCACAGTAAGAATAGTTACAAATGCAATATTAATTATCGTTACTTAATAAGAGTTATTGCATCTAGACACGAAGACCACACCTGCAGTAACTGTAACATACTCGTAATATATAGGCAAATGTAGTTCGTCACAGCGTGAACACAACTGACATGAATCAATCATAATTATTAATGCAACGACTGTTCCTATAAACAGTCTGAATACAGCTAGTTGTAAAACGTAGCATGGCTATGATCATAGGTTGTTTTTATGTTATTTATGTGAAAAAGTATTAAATTCATTTTAATACTATTTCTCAGAAATATGTCGCCAATTAGGAGAAACTGACGTTTAGACTGGAAAAGACTGATGATTTTCCATAATTGTCATCATTCTATCCTCAACAAAACATTATTGACATCAACGTTGTATCTTTCTACAGATGGTGAACCCCGCATGAACAAACATGGGGAGCCATTGCCCTCAGCGCGTAAAGTCAGGACGGAACTGCAGACAGACGGCCGAGTGGAAGATAAGCACAAATTCAATGCGGCTGGATATCACATGCTCGAGTTCTTCAATAGAGATATTAGCATATTGAATGGACCGTGTAAGTGGATTAGCTCGTATTTACTGTAATGTATTTATTTAGTCCGTGTGTTGACGGATTAAGAATACGGAATGTCACCACCCCATATTATACCATGGGTGTCGTAAGAGCCGACAGAGGGATCATATCATGCAGAGAACAGCACTGTAAGAGAAGGAAAACTTGATACAAACCAACCCGTCCGGCCAGCGTGGTATAGTAGGCCAATTCTTTCTTTCAAAGGAGAGGCCTAATCCAGCAGTGGACTGTTAAAGGCTGATGATGATGATGATTTATTTAGTCCATTAGGATGGTAGAGCTGCTTAATATTTTATTATATTTAATATTCTATCCCTATCTATTTAATATACACACAATACTTTCTATGTAATTCCAAACTAAACGCATATTGTACTATAGGTGCATAAACATATATACATATTATTAGGTACTTGAAACTTTATTTTGTAAATACTTAACTACCTATTACACATAGAAGCACCCAGACTACGACAAATATCCATGTTCGCATGCAAATTTGACTTGATTTGAATTGAAGACTCTGTACACTTTTTTTGTTCTCTCTCTCTGTGCATGCATTTACTCATAGGTACCTTCACAGGATGAAAAGCAGGGCGTATGAGGGACTCGACGGCTGGAGTGCAAGGCCGTAATACCCACTAAAACCACAGCGCATACTTCCACGCCATTTTGGGACGCCAGGTGGTCGCGTTAGCATTCTACCCTGGTACCCCGGCGGATAGTCCGAAGGCCACAACCTCCTTAGCGGCGGATGAAGGTGTTGGGCTCCGCCACCAACAAACTCAGCGGCCGCAGAGGATAGGGAGGACGGCAACCTGACAACACTGCATCTCCTCTCTTCCTCTGCGGCCCACCGCGACGCAACAATGGTGATAGGGCGCGCGGTAACGCAACACCGACACGCCTCTCCTCCCGCGATCGCACCCGACTGCGAGGGACAGGCAGAACTGTCCCCCGCACCCGCACCTTTGGACGCATCCTGTGCAAACCCCCTCCAAGCCCACGTGGAGCTTCCACTGCCAGGATCTCACTTAGCTACACGGCGAGTGTCCAGGCCACGGTTACTGAGCCTCCCACAACTACTACTACGACAACGTGGAGATCCCACAGGGGGAGTCTCTGTTCACCTAAAATATATAACGGAGACACAAAACATTGTGATACATTACTGTACGTTTATTTTCTAATTATTAGAATCTAATATATGTTAAAGTCAATAAAAAACCGCAAAGTTCGGCTCAAATTTTGTATATGATCACTAATTACACCAAGAAATCAATGTAACTTACTTTTCTAAGCGATGCAGCTACATGTTTTTACGAAGTAAATATGTTTCAGTGGACTATCTCAGACGCCGGCAATATTGCTGCACACCCATCGGTGAAACAGACCACCGTTGTTTTCCTATAAGAGTACCTACAGACGACCCGTACCTCAAAGTGACTGATATACGCTGTCTCAACTTCTCCAGAGCGGAAACTTTCCAAGACGCCGGTTGTACAACTGAAATAATACCGCCCGAACAGGTTAGAACTCCATAACCTCAAAAATAAGTTTTGTTATACGTGTGCAAATGATCTTAATTTGAAGTGACTTAATGCGAACATTTCAATATTAAAACGGGTGCGTTAAATCGTGACTTGGCGTCGCGCGCCGGCGGAATGCTAATGGAAGGCAAGAAAATGTTAAATACAACTTACTTATATTTACGTTACGTTACCTAATCAGGTATAGAAGTCAGTGGAAGTAACTGACTTCTATACATGTCAATGTCAATGTCAATCTTCACGACAGCCGGGACCGACGGTTTAACGTGTTCTCCGAGGCACGGGACAAGCGATAATTAACATTTAAATACGCACATAACGCCGAAAAGTCATTGATGCGTGCCGTGGCCGCGTGGGTTCGAATCGAATACCTTCTACATGGCAGTCTGTTGGTATCTCCAGTAGGCTACGCTATATAAATATGTATTGAAAACAAATTATATATCGCCGACGTTTTTCTATTGCAAACAAAGGAAAATGTATTTTCGTAATTAATTTAACAATCAGACTTTATTTAATTGGATGATATGATTGCTTGCTCGTATTTGTACTTGCTCAGTCAAACGGAAGCTAAATAATGTTTTCCATATTCGAATTTATGTTTTTTGCTTACATAGGGTATTCATAATAAAGCTGGCATACATATATGCAAAAGGTATTGCCTGACTGTATGATTGACATTATTAAATTACGTTTTGCATTTTTAAACTACACATAATTTGCCAACGCACTTTGAGTTTATAAAATCTCAAGTCATCTTCGATTAGCCTTTTGATTAAATAGTTAGATAAGTACCGTGACTGTTAGTCATGATCAGCAATCTATTTCAATCTAGCTTTTCAATTTAAGGTTGTCACTTTTATTGCTACCTAGGACAAATTTTTGGGTGATGCGCTCAATGATTTGTGTATTTATAATATGTATGTATTAAGTCCCTATTTATATATTTTACTGCCTCCGTGGTCCAGTGGATAGCGTATGCGACTGCTGTTCGGAAGTCCCGGGTTCGATTGCCGGGTCGGGCAAAAGTGTTACTGGCTTTTTCTGAATTCTCAGTAGCAGCACGGAGTCTGGTGATGTGCCCGGTAACGGCAATAGGCTCGCCCCCTATTACGTAGGACCTAAAAATTCATGGTGAAATATGGGTGTAATATTACACCTCTGCCTACCCCTTCGGGCATACAGGCGTGAGTCTATAAAAAAATGTATTAAAGTCCTTATCTATTGATGTATTTTTATCTGTTATCTGGCTACCATTACAGACTCTGCCTAGTTTATGATAACCTTGTACTACTGTGTCTTAATTTCTAAAAATATCCATTTGTTTACAAAATCTCTTAAATGAGGTTTTCCTTATACAATGCGATTCGTACAGATATTGAATTATATCAAATCAAAATTAGGAAACCTCGACACATTGTATCTTAGCAATAATGTACTTAAACACTAAAAACGTAGCACGAGTATAATATAAAGACTCGATGACGTAACCGAAGAAAATACAAGAACATTTTTTGCGAGGTAATAATATTTGACAAAGAAAGGAAAAGAGCAAAATCAAAAATTAAACATTAAGATAATTAAATTATTGTACACTCTTTGAATATTTCTTTGTGCTTTCCGTCACGAATTTTTATTAAGTACATTAAGGAAACAACAGTCTTATCGGGTAATATAAAACACAAATAATTTTTGTTAAAGATTTACTACCTAGTTATTTTCTTTACAGTTTAAAATAGACAAAATAAATAACTTAAACAGGCTTCATGGAGCTAATAATAGATAACTTATTAAATAGACAATCGTTTTCCTTAGTTGTATAAGACGATGTACGAAAAATGGTTTGTACCTAATGAGCAGTTTATTTAATAAAATATAATGTCCTGTAATAGTTTCTTTTTAACATAGATAGCTATAAGATAAGTATGATTGTCAAATTTTAAAAAGTTAACGTATAAAAATAGTACTGGTTCCAGGAGGGAGAAGATAGGGACTTGTGGAAGAAGAGTGGGGAGGCCTTTGCCCTGCAGTGGGACGTTACAGGCTCATAAAAAAAATGTATAAAAAAGTTGTTTTAAGGGTTTACATGATTTGTATGTTTACAGATAAATTTGCAAACTCCTGTATTTGATCTATCTACTATATACGGCGTTGATAATAAAGCTCTCCGTAAGGTGAGAAAATATGAACACGGTCTTTTGATACTTGAGCAAAGATTTGACCGTTATGTTCCACAAAATATTACCACACCCCAACAAGGTCTATCACCAGACATGATTGATAATATAAGAAATAAAATGATTACAAAGATAATTCAAGACATGGCTCCAAAATTCAAAGAGTATAATAAAATGCATAATGTGACAAATGATATGTGGACTAACATTTCTACAGAAATTTTGACTAAAATGACTCCAGATATGTCTGACTTTTTAACTGATTATATGCCAGAAATTATGCCAGATACTATAGACAATGTGATAAACAAACAGAAAACAGAGAATACGACAGCAAAAAAGTCAAATAAGTCTTCAGAAATAATGTCAAATGTAGAAAATATACTACAAGATAGAATAGCCAATTTAATGAAGAATGTGGCAATATCTAATGAGACAACAAACAAGTGGTCAGTTAAGTCCAAAGAAGGGGAACATAAAATGGATGATGTGCATAGCAATATGCCAGGATATGCACCAAGCATAATAGTCAATGGCACTAACATGGCACAAAATATGGTGAATATGACAGCTGATATATTGGTAGATACGATTGCCAATATTTTAGCTGAAACTATGGTAAACGTTTTGCTGGATATGGTTACACAATTTACTCCCAACGTAACTGAGAGCGTGTGTTTGCAAAACAATAACACAGAATCAGTTTGTTATCAGTTTGGTAAGCTAAGATAAAATTAAACACTCATTCGTTTTAATACCAGAAATTGTTTAAAGCATGAATACAAATACAATTTACAGGATTTCCTGAAGTTGGTAATTTCGATTTGAGAACTACCACATTAACGATATTCTTTATGAGAGAGCATAACAGAATAGCAAGGATTCTTCATCATATGAATCCTTGTTGGCAAGACGAGCGTCTTTTCAAAGTAGCTCGACAAATTAATATAGCAACTGCTTCTAATATAATCATGTACGAATTGCTGCCTCTGCTATTAGGTAAGTATTGTATCTTGTTGTACCTAATAAATAAGAATAATAATAACGTTATTATTACGGCTCTTAAAAGAAAATTGATACTTGAAAACTTTTGAACAATTGGCACAATTAGGAAATTAAATAACTATACTCAATATACAATACAATTTTTTCACGCCTTGTTCCCGTTGGGGTAGGCAGCGACAACAGAACGCCACTTGCTTCTATCCTTACAAATCTCACGCGCTTCCTCTACACTCATTGCTCTTTTCATACATGCTCGCCTAGCCTAAATAACATTAAAAAAATATATATCCAGGTTTAATAAGGAAAAGATACATGTTGAATAAGGAAATAAATATTCGTATTATTAATTATTAAAAAAGACAACTCCCCCCGCATTAGGTCTAAATCCTGTGTCGCGGGGAACTTTACAAACATACAACTAACGGACACAATGAACACCCAGACTCGAAACAACAATTTATGAATCACACAAAGTGTTGTCTCGCGTGGGGATCGAACCCACAACACATCGGCACAGTGTCAAGCAGTGAGGCGGCTGCTTATACCACTACGCCAACCGTGCAGTCAAATATGTATGAGACTTACAGTTTTTATTGAATTGCCGAAAAGGTTATTAAAATTCTTTATATCAAAATATCAAACATCCTACCATACCACACACAAACATCTAAATAAGTACAAATGTCAACTGTTATCAACGCTAAAGCAACATTAATGGATTGACTTCTATAAATTTTGCAGGCTACAGAAATTTGGTGAGCCATGGTCTAATATCGGAACACGTCGAACACGTATCTGCATACAAAGATGACGAAGTGCCTCTTGTTTACGCAGAGTATGAAATCGCTGTACGATTCTTTCATACACTTTTGGATGGCAGAATTAAGTGAGTATTGTTAGAATTGGAATAATAAATTTCTTTTACCTGGCATTTCCTGTATATAAAATTGAACGAACCTCTGCGAGTAAACTATAGAAGCGATTTATTCTGTATTTATGATGCCTCTCTTTTAGAATTTGCTTGAATAAAAGGTGTTAAATCGGTAACAAGCCTTTCCTACTGGATTTGGAAATAGTATCACTAATTTGATTTAGGGTACTTATTTCTAGTTATTTTCTCGATGAGGTGAAAATCTAAGACAATCTTATCCAAGAGATGAGTTCGATCTTCACTCAAAAATTCAGTTCAGGCTGGCAGCATTGCCTCGTTGTATAGCAATGCTTATCTTTTGTGATGTTTTATAATAAGTCACGTATTGTTGTTATTTGTTGTGTTTCAGAACATATAAAGAGAACTATCTCTATAGGGATGAATATTCATTCAGTGATACGATGTTCAAATCTGGAATTCTGGAGAAAGGTAAAATAATGGAAGAAGTCACTCGAGGAACATTCCACCAGTATAGTGCGAAGATTGATGATATTCAAGACCCAGAGGTATTATTCTTACAAGTTATTTTCGTACAGACGGATGTCAATGGTTTGAAATGTACCAAGCTTGTTCGACTAATGGAAGTGCAAGTAACGTTCGTATGAGAAAACAGTACTGCGACTCAACATAGTTTGCAGACGCGCTTGTGTGACATACCGAAGATCGACATCACGCTGGTGCGACATGAAGTAATTGATTAAGATAAAATTATTTTACCGTGTTACTTGATCATGTTTGATTTGTAGCTTCTTATAAGCTAAATTGAAGGATGCTCTTATTTTTGGGTGTAAGGTCACAAAAAAACTTAACTTAATGTTGATATTCAGAGTATCGCACTATCGTACATTCGAACTATGGTAGTTCGGAGTACCGTTATGTCGCAAAAATTTTTATCGCACTTTCATTTGTCGAACTCAGGGGTACAACCGATGGCTTGCGTGTTTGTCATTTTCTTTTTATTTACTCGGCCTCAAAATAATTCTTCAACTCAATACCTATAGTTTATCAATACAGCCTACTATTTACCTATTCAAGAAATTGGAATTATGTTTCTTATAATATTCCATTTGGTTTTAAGTACATTTTTTTACCTTTAGATTTCTGAAAGTTTTTATGGGAAGAGGCTTCAAAGGGCTCACGATTTGCCATCGATTGATATTCAGCGAGGCAGAGACATGGGTATCCGTGGATATAACGACTACAGACACTTATGTGGTTTTAAACCAGCTTACAAGTTTGAAGACCTTTTGGATATTATGGATGTTGAAGTGAGTCGTTGTATTTTTATTTATTTTAACTTTAAAAGGTTTTTGGTGTTACTGAGCTATATTTTCATCTTGATGTTTTTGTCTATATAAAACCAATATATTAATTATTAATGCTGATTGCTGAATTGCCCGGCTCGACTGGGTAAGTACGTCCCTTTCACAGAATATTAACCTAAGTAAGACTATCCATAGTATGTATTGCGTGCTTCTTAACCCCAATGGTGGCTTCCTTGTAATTGCTCTGGTGATGCTTATGTCCATATGCGGCGGTATTCGCTAACTATCCTGCTGGTTTGCCACTTATTAAATGGAATTAAAACTTACCATCACTGCCGTTTCATATTTACTTTTATAATTGAGTACTCTTATCCTGATAAACTAAATCTTACACTATAGTTTTTGTTACAAATATTATTATGTGTCGTAGAAAGTGGAAACGCTAAAGAAAGTTTACGATAAAGTAGACGATGTGGATCTATTGGCTGGTATTATGAGTGAGAACTATATACAAGGCATTTATGTCGGACCCACTCTGTTCTGTATCATTGCAAAACAGCTGCACCTGTTTAGGTACTCAGATAGATTCTGGTTTGAAAGAGGTGACCAGATGCATAGTCTGAGCTTAGGTAAGTAAATATTCATCGATACTACTTACTACTACTACTCGGCACGAGTCTGTGAAATATTTTATCTATTTATTTGACCAGGTGGTTTCCAAATATTTAAAACTCGTTTTCTCAATATATATCATATTTATCAACATGATCACGCATCAGTGCACGGTACGACACTCAAAACAATAAGTATTATCCTGAAATATTTTGTTCACAGATCAATTACATGAAATAAGAAAGACTAACATGGCTCGTTTTGCATGCGACAACGCTGATGGAATTAAACTTATTCAGCCACATGCTTTTTTGAACGTCAAACCAGGGTAAGTATAAGTTTACTTGCGCTCATATTGAAAAGATATAAAATCCAAAAATCTCCAATATTAATAATATACAGGGTATTTTTTTTATGTAGTTCGGATATTTTAGTATGTTATACATTTACGAAAATTAATAAACACGTATTTTTTATTTTTTTGTTTTACCAAAAAATAACAAAGTTATCGCTTTTTAAAGAATATCTACTTGGAACAGATGTTCATGGTCACCCGATGGCTTATCAGCTGTGAGCTGTGAGCTACCTAAAGGTTGAAAGACTTGTACCTACACCGATCAGATACTGTGTTCTAGCTTCAAAATTATTGTTATTCACGTACCTACTGTGCTTCATCAGTCCATAGGATGTTCGCTTCGGGATGATTAATAAGTAATTCACACAATACTCGTCGTGGTACTTGGTACTACTTCCTGAAGATGTTGTACCGGCTGGTAGTGGTACGGATGGAGACCGGCTGCGTTTAGCAGTCTCCACACTGCGGGCTGGCTTACACCGAAGCGACGTGCTGCATCGTACCTATGTGCTGGCTCGTGGATCCCTTTCGAAGAATTCGAAGATCAAGTCTTCGACGTCAGTAGCCAGGCGAGGTCTGCCATACCCTAGTGCATGGCTAGGGGTTGTGAACTGGCCATGATCCAAAAGCCTTTGGTTGGCCGCTAAAATAGTTCGTTCACTTGGAACTACTGGGTTGTTTACTCCTTGAGCTCGCATACGAGGTACACTTTCTTGTTCGTACATTGTTCTAGCTGCACGAAGGCTTTCATCACTGAGTAAATTAACTAGTACCATTTCGTAGCACTCGCGATTTGAAAATCGTTGGGACGTCATTCCAACGACTTACTACCGGCGAGTGCGTCGGCGCTTGCGCGAAATTGCAACACGTGCCACTTTCCCGATGCGCCCGAGTTGACTGGCGCGCGGCCGGCACGCGGATTGTTGTCCTTTACCACGCTCCGCACCCCGCGTCCTGCGTCTCGCGTCCCGTACCCCTGTCGCATCGAGCACGTGTTTGATAGTATTATTACAACGAATAACGTTGTGTCTATGATTTCCTTGTTTCTCGGATATTTTTACTCGGATTTGGTGGGATAAAAAAGTAAAAAGTTATTTATGGAAATGTGTTCTATTATTGATATAGAACCACGGAAATAAATATTTGAACTACATTAAAAATTACCCTGTATAAAATAATAGTAATATAATATTCTACCACATTCACGCAACACCATCTAGTCCCAAACTAAGCAGAAGCTTGTACTATGGGTACTAGAGAATGGATAAACATACTCTTTTTTGTAAATACATACATATTATACATAGAAACACCCAGACCAAGACAAATATCTATGTTCATGCACACAAATGTTTGACTTTAGCGGGAATCGAACCCGCGACCTTCGGCGTGGCAGTCGTTTACACTCCCGCTACGCCACCGAGTCGTTATTTTCTTAAATAATGTGTATTTCAATCCGAATTTCCAGAAACATGCCCGTTCCGTGTTCTCATATCCATGGTCCACATCTATCAAAATGGCGTGATGACTCTTGCTACAAGCACAAAAACCATCACAAGAGCTCGCATATGCCTATGGACTACGAGTACAAACATAAAGAATACGACCACGTACACATCGACTACGGATATAAATCTAAGGGACATGAGCAAAAACCGATGGAATATGATCATAAAGGTACAGGACATGACCACAAGCATAGCGGCTATGATCACAAACCTATAGAATATGAACACAAACATGTGGAACAGCCAGCCCACAGGCACATGGAATACGACCCTAATCCTATGTATTATGACCAAAAACCTATAGATTATAACCACAAACTTATGCAATTTGAACAAAAATCTATAGGATTTGACTATAAACCTACAGGATATGAACATAAATCTACAGAATACAGCCAGAAGCATCCTCAAACATCATCAACTTTTTATGGCAACACTAGAGGTCCTGTATCAGACTTTTCTACTTTCTTCGACGATCTCATGTCTGGGACGACTTCGGGAGAAACAATATTTCAGACTAGGGAAACTAGTTTAGGAAGCAATCCATTTATTTAAGGGATATAAAAAATGCTGATGGTACATTTAAGCCGGCTTTATCTCAAAGCTGATCTCTCTCTTCGAGTTAACTAGCAAGTCTACTATGTGAAGAATTATCCTCACCACAAGAACTTCCTGCATTATGATTTCGTTGCGAAAAATTCTAGATTCAACAAAATCTTTGCTGTGAATTTAAAAAGGAGAAAATAAAAGTGATTCTTCTTAGGTAGGTGGTTTGAGAAATTTTTCTGCTAATCTGGTTTTGTGGGCAAATGAGCGTTATGTTTAAGAGCTTATAGATCAATGTTATTTTTAAGTATAAGATCGTTATGCGACAATATTGGCGATGATAGAAAAAATAATGATGAACTCATTTCAATATTATGTCCATAAATGTTGTTTGTTAATGGAATATATTCATATTAGGTATCATTATTTGATTATGTAATTTATGTTTTAAAAGTATAAAACCGATTGTAAATTGTTTTTCGAATATTCGACGAACATTATAACAAACGCTCATGCGATGCATTTCTCCAAAGCTATCGTAAGTTTTTATACCAATGTAATGAAGTAAATGAAATTACCTCGTTTCATTTCTGAATACAAACGTTTGAATACAACGTTTCACTCTTACCTATCTGTGCAAAAAGATTGCACTACTCTCGAGAACAAATTAATTAAATCTACTTTTATTTACACTGCAAAAACAGACAGCTAAGTAAATGTTTAGTAGTCTATAGTTTCTAACATAAATAAAGGCACATGACTAGTTGCTGCATCCGTGGGCAAAAAACACAGCACTACAAATTGCAGTACATTTTCCTTTTCATTCTGTTGTTTTTTCCCTTTAGATATCTAACTGAAAATGTTTTTGATACTGTTTTACTCTAAAGTGGTCTGTCATCGCCAGGACTATAGCCAATCCTATCAGACACAAAAGAAAAACAAAAGTTTATTTAGAAAATGCGATGGTAACCCCTGTCTAGCTTTGTATTTTCTGGAATGAGTATAATACTATAATAAAATGTAATTAGACGAGTTTTGCTTTAGGTAATTATAACCAGAGACGTAATTACGTAGTAGGAGAGGCGAACAAAATAATAAGTCTTATTACTAATTAGTATTTGGAACATGCGATATTATATTATGGTCATACCACAGTCATTCTAAATAAACGATACGGTTAAATAGCCATTCGAGTCATAAGTCACAATACATTTTCCTGTTAATAAAAATCTTAAAACTCTAGAAGATTCTTTAATATAAATCCAGACATTTCTTAACATTAGGTGCTTATATTATTTAACGTTTCATGCCCAACTAGAATACAAATGAAAAACGGATGCCTAGTGTTACTCGAGATATTGATAAAAACCAATTTGGGAGATTAAATTTCATTTCAGATGAGAATACATTTTTATTTGTATCAATATTAAAGTAACTAAGCGAAACATGAATAATAAAATAAACACTTATTGTTTCTAGTTAATTCTGGATTATAAACTTGTGTTCTTTCATTTAAATGTAAATTTTAAAGTCAATTTATTGATTGGATTTCTGTCGAAACTTTCTTCGACAGACGGCGCACATCAATGACTTTTCGAAACAGGATAATCAAATTGTTAATTATCGCTTGCTAGGCGGAGAAGGAAAACAACGTGAGAATTCCTGCGTGTCGGAGTGTTCTTTATAATTTTCTCGAAATACGTTTGAAGTTTGCTTAGAAGTGAGAAGACCATAGTCCACCACGGTGACTTAGTTCAATCTTAACTATGTCACCGCACCGTGGTGGACGATGGCCTTCTCATAGTGAGGTCTATGCAAAAGTTAATATACAGGGCTGATAATGATTCCTAGCTGAACTATCGACAAAATACTTGAAATATCCTGCAATAACTATAAAGTGCGGCAGCTCAGTGCAACACTAGAGTACCGACGTCGTCCTGCAAATTATGTAGATTCATCAAACTGACCGCTAAGACCTTTGACATGGCCACACCAACTAGACACTAAGTGAATATAACAAGACGGAAAATTGAATTCAATATTTGTGACTATCAAGAAATTATATAATTTATACTATTTTCTTCAAAATGAAAGAAGGGCACAGGAATGTAACTTCATAATTTAAGTTTACAGTTAAGACGTGATAAATGACCGGCAACTGCAGTTACGTAGCTTTTAATAAAGAATCTCCAAATCTATACAAATTTTAATAAACGCCAAAGTATTGTTGTCTTTCTTAAAATTTGCAAGAAGCAATGTAATGGTATAATATTTGTGTGTGGAATTAGGAGGCTAGAGAAACACATAGACTGGTTTTGACCTCGATAACCGGCACCCAAGTGAACGAAGCCGCGGGCGAATACTGATAACTCTACCTATTTTATATTTTCGTATCCGCTATCACATGAGTGCTATACTTATACGCATTATCAGACAAAACTGTGAAACAATACTGATAAATGAGATTGAAGTTGAATGCCCTTAGGTACTTTCAGTCGTAATGTTATGTACTTACAATTGATATCAAAATAAAACTGAACAAAAGTTACGGCATTATTCACGTGTATTTTTCTTTAATCAATTCCAAGCTCAGTAAAAACCTTTACATAAATGTCTTTGAGACTCATAAACCGTCTTTTCGTACTCTTTACGAGAGCACACTATCACGAAAAAAAATATCACTTTGTTCAGAACAATTGCTATTTGAAACAATGACATTGTATAAACACGGCTCACTATCAAGTGGCTTTTAGTCAGATTTTTCTTCATCGCTTTAAGACCAGTTAATCAAACCTTGAACTAAAAGCTCTTGAGAACTTTACCGAGATCTCTTTCGCGGTAATAAAATAAATAAAAAGAAACGGGTAAAGTAGGTAGTGCAGTCTTAATTTATTCAACGGGGGCATTGAAGTAATTTCCAGACGCAAAATTAAAAAGAAACGAGCTTATCTTGGCGGGCCCTCTTCGCAATTACAGCATAGCTAAACAAATTAGCTTTTCGCTTCCATTCCGTTTAGATTTTTTAGAAAAGGCCAACGTACTATCGAGTTAATCTTTTTCGTTTCGTTTAGCTTTAAACTCGTTAAATTGCAAAGATACGGACCATTGTTGAAGGAATTTTAATTTGAGTCTGCTCATACGTGGGACACTCATAAAGTTTTGCGACACTAAAAAAAAGGTCTATAAGTAACTATATTTTTATAACATCTTTTTAAAGTACTCTACACCAGCCTCCATACAAAGATTCATGCGTCTCAACCAGTTTTCGAAACACTTTTTCCAGTCCGCCGCAGACACCTCGTTCACAGCCTGCTCGAACGCTGAGAGCGCATCATCCGGCGACGAAAATTGTATCCCTTTGAGCTGATTTTTTATTTATGGGAATATGAAGAGGTCACACGGGCTGTAAGGAGGGTGACCCAGGAGTTTGACCGGAGTGCTGTCTAGGAAATCCCTCGTTTTGATTGCGGTGTGGGCGGGCGCATTATCGTGGTGGAGCAGTAGCCCGCGGAGTCCTGTGTTTGGTCGCTTGTTGTGACCAACATAGAAAACTTCTGCCAAGCATTTGGTAGTATTCGGCGTTAATGCTTCTTTGTTTTCGTAAAGGAGTTGACAGCAAGTAGCCAGTCAAATAGAAAAAGCTCGCGATCAAAATCTCCCCCCCCCCTCCTTCTAGGTCGCTTTACTTTAGTAGGCGTTGATTCGTTTTGAAACACCCAAACCGTCGCATGGCGCTTTGTTTCTGGATCGTATTGATAAATCCAAGATTCATCACCCGTAACGATGTCGTAAACACGCCGAGACGAGCCTGCTTCAAATTTATCTATCATAATTATAATGGCACCATTCCACCCTTGCATGCTTCTGAATATCGGTGAGGTTGTGCCTCACCCAGCGTGAAACTATCCTCCGCACCCGTACATGCACGTGTAGAATCTCGTAAAGGCTTCCTGATCCAATCTGCAGTATATGCTGAATTTTTTGGTGTGTAACTCGTCTATTGTCTTGGATCAAATTTTTTACTGCTAGCACGTTTTCTTCCGTAACAGGAGTCACAGGGCGACCACTTCATTCTACATCCCCCAAAGTTAGTCGGCCGCGCTTAAATTTAGTATACCAACGATACACGGTTGCCTTAGAAGGGCTTTCATCCATGAATGCCATTTGAAGTCTATCGTACAATTCGTTCGCTATCAGGCGACACTTAAAATCGTAAAAATCATAGTGCGAAAATGTTCTAGATGCAAATACTACATACCTACTTCATTTTTGTAAATACATATATATTATACATAGAAACACCCAGACCAAGACAAACATCCATGTTCATGCACACAAATGTTTGATTTGAGCGGGAATAGAACCCGCGACCATTGGCGTAGCAGTCGCTTACACTCCCGCTGCGCCGACCCGTTTTGACCAACTGTTTCAATTTGTACATTGCTCAAGAGCTGGGTCAAGCTTATTGTGGATATACTATCCACTGTTTAAAATACTTCAGATAAAAAACATTTTTATTTTCTACAATAAAATTATTAAATTCATTAGAATGCTTGAAAAAGGTATTTTACTGTCAAGGGGAGAGCTACTCCTTCATTTGAGCACTGTTTGATCATTTTAATACTAACATGTTACGGAATACTCATTTATTCAATTTGCTTAAAACTTTATGACAAAGAAATTTGCCGTAACGTTTTAAGCCACTTCCAACAGGTCCAATAACACTTTTAAAATAGATGTTTTATCAGTTGGTATTGTACGGCACATTGGGCACCATGATACATTATCGCGATTTTGACAAACCGTGGCGTCATAGGCATGCCGTTTAATGTCTAAGCTCTTTATGGGATCACTTGTGGTGAAAAGTATATTAGTTTTCATCAAACAAAACTCTTAGAATATTACAATATAGAACCTAGTTTGTGCCAATCGTGAGTATTGGCCGGGCTAGGCTTTACTTCCCAATGAGGCGCTGTGGTGAGTCTGTAAAAATTGAACTGTATGTGTATTCTTAAATTTGCGAAACTGCTTGAGCACTACTCAGACAATTTTTCCCAACAATTTAATTTGACATATATTTTTATGGTTATATCTAAAACACCATAGGACACTTTATGTATACTTACCTTATTTACGAAACACAAATCACATAAATATATATTTAAAATGTACTAAAATTACAGACACTTTTTAGGACACATCAAATTGTTTGACCTAAACTTGCACTTACATTTAGTATCAGAATTACCACTTTACTTTTTCATATTCCATTCGGACATTAAATTTAAATGAAACAAATATAGTCATCATCATCATCATCATCATCATCGCCCTAGCGTTATCCCGGTTGCATCCAATACTTTCACGCCTTGGAGCCCGAGGTCCGCTTACTGGTCTAACCAAATATGGCAGAATATCAACATTTCCACAGAGAGACTGCTGTCTGACCTCTGCAAACCCAAGGGGATAGCGACATTCCATGGTTTAGACCAGTATCAATTAATTTAAGGGTACTGACTCCCGATAACGACTTTGTTTTGGTTTTCGTGTGAGTGTGTGGCCAACTCTGGTGTAGGAGTTTTCAGATCGCCCGAAGGCCTCCGACATGGCCTTACGATTCTTATCCTTAGACAAGAACCGGGACCGACGGCTTTACGTGCCTTCCGAAGCACGGTAGCGCTCAGATGTAAATGCCACACACGGTCACCCATCCAAGTGGTAAACTGTGCAAGCGTTGCTTAACTTTACCGATCTGTTACGAACGGCAAGCCAAGTCACGCTATGAGCGCTACAACGACTGACAAAGACCTTCATGACAGCTGGGACCGACGGTTTAACGTGCTCTCCGAGGCAGGGGGCAAGCGATAATATTAACCATTTATGAAACAAAAATATGTAGTCTGCGCTATCAAATCCAAGAACAAAAGTCAAAAAAGTCAAAAGTCAAAAAAATCCAAGAACAAAAGTTAAAATGCCTCCTTTATGCTGATGATCAAGTTATATTTGCGTCTTCAGCGGAGGAGTTGCAGGAGATGGTAACAATCTTGCATGGTGCGTTAGAGAGGAAAGGAATGAAAGTGCATGTAAGTAAAACGAAAGTTATGGTTTTTGAAAAGGAGGAATGCGTTACGGCTTGTAATGTTATGATCGATGGACAGCGAGTGGAGCAAGTGAATGAGTTTGTATATTTAGGTACGCTGTTAACAAGAGATGGTAAGAATGTAGAAGATATTGAAAGAAGAGTTAATGCAGGTAATAGAGTGAATGGAGCTCTGAAGGCGTTTATGAATAGCCAAAACGTGTCCAAAAAGGCACGTTTGGCTGTGCATAGAGGGGTGCTAGTACCTACTCTCATGTATGGTAGTGATAGTTGGGTATGGCAGAATAGTCATGAAAGTAGAATAAATGCTGTAGAAATGAGAGCACTAAGAAGTATGTGAA
Source organism: Euclidia mi (assembly GCA_944739405.2). Lineage (NCBI taxonomy): Eukaryota > Metazoa > Arthropoda > Insecta > Lepidoptera > Erebidae > Euclidia > Euclidia mi. Next base: position 86,746,907 of record OX123186.2, on the reverse strand, counting down.
TCTCTGACTGACAGAGCAAAGAATTGTGTGATAAGAGAGTGTTGTGGGGTAAAAGAAGATGTAGTGACAAGCATCGAGAAAGGTATGCTAAGATGGTTTGGGCACGTGGAGAGGATGGATGACAAAAGACTGACCAAGCAGATATATAAGGCAAGCGTGGAAGGGACAGGACGAAGGGGAAGACCTAGGCGGACTTCTCTGACCAGATTGGAGACATCCTAAAAACAGGACAGGTGAGAAGTACCCTGAACAGAAGAGCATGCATGAGGAATCTGATGGGAGTGAATGAAGCAAGAGAGATATGTCAGGATCGTTGCAAATGGCGTTCTGTAGTCTCTGCCTACCCCTCCGGGAAACAGGCGTGAGTCTACATATGTATGTATGTATGTACAAAAGTCAAACAAGTAACGTTTTCCATTAAGTTTGCGGAAACTATAATCCTTGCGAAACTTTTTAATGTTTTCGTTTCTTTGGTACATTATCTTTGTTTTACGAACGTACATCGCGGCTACACCCAAAGGGGTAAGTAGAAGTTGAAAATACATAAACCATAGCTATTCGACCTTACGCAATAGAGGACAAACCGATTAAAATCAGCTTTTGAAACTTATTGAAAATTCCAGATGATTGTAGTACCAGAGGTGATATTGTTACAATTGTCGCATAATTATAATTTAACGATAAGTATTCAGGTCTCTCATGTTTATGAATCTCTCAATGATAATGACAGACACTTGGAAGACTACAAAGGAATATTCTAAACATGTACTTACTAAATGTTAGGATATCCATATAATCTTATCATATTTACAAGAAACCTACAAACAGTCATCTTGTAAACGAGTACCTTTAGTTCAGAAAGCTAAAGGGAATATATTATTCCCTCAAGCTCTACTGACTGACGTATCTGTGTCATTTGGACAAAATAATGCCCTTAGGCATACTGTTAGTGCCAAAGTGAAAATAAATCCCCTAAGCTCACTAGCTCTTAATTTTAATTTAAAACTATTTGATAATTTATGTGTAGCTGCTTTCCTTTTATGAATATTTTTAAAATTATAAAAATATACGTAATACAATATGCCAGGTGGTAACGGGAAAGTTTGGGCAAAAATAGGTATTTCATTTTATTTAAAAAGAAATACGCGATATATGTAAATACTTTACACTATAAAATTATTATTAGCCTGAGAAATATTTTTATTTACCTATAACTTTTAACGACAGTTTAAAACATTTAACCGTTATAGTTTTCTTAAAAATATACACAAAAATAACATTATCTTTTATTTCATGAAATAAAAATTTGCCAGCAACAGACGCTACAAATATCGGGTCGGTGTACTGGAAATAATATTCATACGAAGAAAGCTTAAAGACTAACAAAACATTCGCTTCACAAGACTCGGTACTTACACGTTGTACCAAGTACATTGACGGATGGATAAACAAGATGTTGGGGGAAAGGAGGGCTTAGTGTGTAATGGACGTGGTATGCGGCAGTGGAATGGTTGTTTGTCGATAGTATGTGATGTAGTTTCGTGTAAATGGTATGCAAAGCTCCACTGAGTTGGTCGGTAAAGCGACCCTGACAGGCTTTTAGTCGCACCCGGCGAACACCCAAACTGTACACAATTTAATTTTAAACAGTAATATCGTGTTTTGTTATTAAATATTTCTATTAACCGTGATTTTGGGCAAGTTCACGAACATCGTTAAATAATTTAACTTTATTTGGTTATTGCTTTTACTGTTAATATGAACAAACCGCGCTAACGATAGTTCTTTATGAGTGTTATAACGTTAGGAACCTAGTTTCCAATATTTTTGACTGATATTGCCAAAACTTAAAAAAATATTTAGTTGTGGTATTTGTTTAAGAAAAACTACTTTATATTTCAACCACGGCAGTCCTCACGTCTCTATAATATGTTAAACAAGGACTTAAAAATATACCCCATAACATATGCAGAATGTAAAAAAACCTTAATACTTTGGCTAAAAACACTGAGCTATGAGCAAAGTGAAATATTGTTACAGTAGGCCTAACACACACACACACACACACACACACACATACACACACACACACACACACACACACACACACACACACACACACACACACACACACACACACACACACACACACACATACACATCGTCATATACATCGTCTATGCATCTGGTACAGTGAACTATTCATACATACTCCTGTATTTGTTTCTAAATTGTTTCTTTTATTTTTATTATTTCCTTTTTATTTTAATTACTTTTCTTTTATAAATGTTAACGATTTAATTTGTTTATTATACACCGCTATTTTTTAATTAGTACACAAATTTTAACACGGCACTAAGTATCTTTATCTGATCATATTTATGTAGCTAAAAAATAAAAACAGTAAGTCCCAAAACTGTCTCAAAACTGTCCACAATAATACGTAACAATTGGTAAATGCATCACTAATACTATGACCGACCCGTGTACTATCATAGTAAACGGACCCATTGATAAATAACACCCCCCCGCCCCTCTGCGCCTGCGCCGCGCCCCGACGATGCGACAAACAGTGTTAAATTGCTAGCGAAAGTGAACGTACGTACGAAAAAATGTCTTTTCGTTGCAAAAGTTGATTGTTTGTATACGTTTGCCCGACGCGATGGCCTATCATGTCAGTTCATATCACGGGAGTATGTAGCTATGCTACGTGCTTACTTTTTGAGTGGAAAAATCGCGAGTGCAGCTGTGTACCCATGGACATCATTTTGTGAGTGTACAAAAGTGAGCCGGTTAGTGTCCAACAATTAAAAGCATATTGGATGCTTTTGACGAAGTGAAAAGACTGTAATCTGTGTTTTGACAATAGTTGTGGACATTTCGAAGGACAATGGAAATACTTGTAAGTTTAGTAAATAATACCAACTTAAGTAAATAATAATTTGAGGCGGGCGGCTCAAAATGCTCTGTGTGGAGAACCTTGAGGGAGGCCTATGTCCAGCAGTGGACGTCTCTAGGCTGACATGATGATGATAAAATAATATTTGTAAATAGCAGATGATTCTAACTTCATAAATACGCCAAAATTACTCTTTTCTTTTATTACAGAATACCTTTTTATTTTGATTTGTATTGTGTTTGCTTTCTAAATACATAACTCCGTATTTCATTACTTGTAAAAGTTGTAAAACGGTAAATTTTGCCGGTCCTAAGCCCGGATGAAGTATGAAGGAGAGGGTAGAATTTAAAATAATAAAAAGTAACTACCTACACTTATTACTTTGCTTCATTTTATTGTCTAAGGCTACCTACATTATAAGTGCGACGAAAAGAATGAGTAAGAGTAGGACGGAAAGTAAGTACTATCAATGAAGTAGTGAATGGATGGTAAAATATGTCTATGATTTAGGTGAGATTTTCTACAAAGAAAAAATGATTATAACTTTGCCATTTATAGATATTATGAAATTCTTACGTCACATATATGATAATTACGTCTTCGCTAATATGTCCTTAAAGTTTTTGTCATCATCCTCTTAGCGTTATCCCAGTTTCAATTTGGGGTCCGCTTTCTAGTCTAACCGGATTTGGCTGAATATTAGCTTTTCCGCGGAGCGACTGCCTGTCTGACCTCCGCAACCCGAAGGGATAGCGATAATCCATGGTTTAGACTAGTGTCAGTTTATTTAGAAGGTACTTACGCCCTGTAACGACTGTCAAAGATCTTCATGACAACCGGGACCGACGGCTTAACGTGCTCTCCGAGGCACGGGACAAGCGATAATTATCAATTCAATATGCACATAGCTCCGAAAAGTCATTGGTGCGCGCCGTAGATTCGAACCTGATACCCTCTGCATAGCAGTCTTTTGGTATATCCACTCGGCTATCGCTGCCTTATGTCCTTAAAGTTTTTGTACTAATTTAAAAATAGTGGTGTATAAAGTACCCGTCGTTGGTTCTTCTGAGGAGCGGATCCACCTATCACAAGCATATTGTTAGCTTAACAGGTGACTTCAATTACCTAAATAGTAAAAATGTACTTTTTGTTATTGAAAATAAACATTTTAATATTTTTTTTTAATTTCAACAAGTCTTAAAATTCTTAAATCTGTATGGGAATAATAGCTGATATTAATATTCTTAAAGGTACAAATGCGTATCTTATCTCAGCTTTTCTTACTTGTTGTACGGTACTTATAAGTTAATAGAATAATTATTATGTTACTACTGCATATTTAGGTACTTACTTCACTTCTACACTTTAGGTCAGTTCAACCGGGTCACGACGCCAAGGTCACATGGTGCTCACTCATTTAAAGCCATTGCTGCCAGTAATACATAAAGCACAGGAAATATAAAAAGCATGTTACCGACATGAATGTTCTGTACTAAATATTTACCCGCAGTCCCGTAACATTGACATATCATAACATAACCGAAATCCAACGAGCGGGCATTACATACTGGTAACACCACAATGTACCTGAAGGAAGCCGCGCCAGCTAAGCATTTCATTAAAAATAACGCGGGCCTTTCGGAATACTGAAGATTGAATGACCTCTTCTACCCCAAGATACCCGGGCCGGGCATAGCGGAAGGGTAAATTGGTACATTTGGAGGCCACATTTCGTACGAACTGCCTATTATTGGGGTCTTGAACTCGCGACGGAAGAAACCGATTTAGTTCGCAGCTTGCCTCAAACGCTTATTTACCTGCACAGTGTGATGGTCTTTGTGTATTGTAATGGGAAATTTATCGGCGTATATAATGGGCAAAAAATAGTAGATACTTAGATAATTATTCGGATGTAGATGTATTTATTCGTCTGAAAGGTCTAAAGATTCTTCCCAAGATTTTGCCAGAAAAATGTAACAGAGTTTAATGTGTTTGTTGAATTATTTGGATGTACTATTCATATATTATTTGACGACCGGTTGGCGTCGCGGGAGTGTAAGCGACTGCTACGCCGAAGGTCGCGGGTTCGATGCCCGCTCAAGTCAAACAGTTGTGTGCGTGAACATGAATGTTTGTCTTGTTCTGGGTGTGTCTATGTATAATATGTACGTATTTACAAAAAAAAAGTTTACACGCTGATTTTTTATTGGTTTAGGAAACAAAAACCTCACGTTGGAAAAAATATCTGCTATTCATATTCAAAATCAAAATTTACCTACCACGTAAAATAAAAAAAATATAAAAGTCAATAACTCTAGGAAATACCTACTAACGCGGGACTCGATCGTTGATCGACTCGTCGCGTCGGCGCGCTGTAGGTACCTAAAACAGCTGTTGACGTCGCGCGGTGAGGTCAATAGCTGTTTTAGGTACAGTACAGCGCGTGTAACAGTAGGTAACTACCTACACATAAAACACGTATCAGTCAAAGCACTTCTGCTGGGGCCATACTAACGTAAAATTATTGCGATAATGTACGTTAACCGTAGCTTAGGTGTAGCCACGACTTAACGCAATAACTTGACAACGGCATTAACATTGGCGTTTGGCATGTTTATCGCCAATGATGGGCATTCACGTTGATGTTTCAAGTGTAGCCACCTACTTTAGCGTGTTAAAAATTATCGCAATTATTATCGCGCTAGCAGACATTGACGTTAGCCGGCAGTGAGGCCCCAGCATAAGAAGTACGGATGGATAGTGATATCTAATTTACGTACTTACAAAACTCAAATTAATTGCAATGACAACTTCAATAATTTTAAGCACAATAATGATTATAATAATAAACACATGTAACTAAATAGCTGTACCTATCTATTCCTTCGTAAGTTAACAGAAATAAGCTGTGGGTTCACGCAATCATAATAAACTTGTAGACGAAAAGAAGAACTTATAATCATTTTCAATAACTAGTAAAAGCAGTTTTATTTCAAAGGTAATTTTTTTTTTGTCATTTTCACCGTACCTAGGAAAGTCAGCAATTAAATATTTTCGGAGTCTTCTTATTTCTAAAAGCCTTGTAATTTTTTAAAGATAAATGAAAGCCTGTTCTATTTTTTTATTTCTTTATAGATGTATTAGAAAAGGTCATTTATATATTGATGTGGGATATGGGGCTCAAAGTAAAAACAGAAATAACTTTGATTTACTTTTATTTTACAAAAAAATACACCTGCACCGTCTTACACCTTATCGCTATATTTTCGCCATCTTGCTTTTCTATATCCTTCCCTCTCTCATCCGTCTGCCATCTCACTCACACTTACGTTCCGTTTACACATTCGGCCGTCCTGTTCATCTCAGACATCCATCACTCAAATACATACTTACAATATTTTACTTAGTACTAAAGTTACAAGGTACAAGGAGCTAATCTTACAGTACAGTAACAACAGCTTAACTAAACGGATGTACGAGATCACAAACAATTTTTAGTTGTACTAACCAAATTATAGTAACTTAATACTAACAATAGTGATACCTTACTTAAGGTTTACAATTTTGAACTTATAATACTAACCTATTCCTTCATACTATCCCATACATTCATCATCAGCATACCAACATCATACTCACCTAAACATGTTATCCCACTGGCCACCTCTTCATTTGATCAGCTGAGCTAGAGGTGCGATTCGGACCTTCAGTTGAACTGTCCGCCTTCTCCATAAATGATAGCGATCATTCAAACAATTTTTTTGTAATTCTATAAGGTCTGAGTCCTAATTCAAACTGAGTCCACTTTATAACCAGTCGCCTATTTCTTACTTTTGGCTTTCTTTTCTTTTTCTTTTAAAATATCTTCTGTTTTCTTCCTGTATAGCCAATATTTGTTCTTTCGCCTTGAAAAGGGACTCTTCTCTACTGTCTTCGAACTGTCTGACAGTTTCTTCTCGCAGTAATTCCAAAATTTCAACATCCTCTTTGCATGTCATCTTGTTACCAATTAACAAGTCATAGGGCGTAGTATCAATGCTCCATCGGTAATTACTATTCAAAGCTCTTTGTACTCTACTAACATGTTTATACCACACTGCCGTATCTTCTATGCAAAGCTTAGTCATTAAGGGAATAATTATCCCATGGACTCTCTCGACTTGTCCATTCCCTCTAGGAATGCCTGTGGTAATGTTAACATGTTGAATACCTTTCTCCTTACAGTAGTCTTGGAATTCATTGCTTGTGAATGCAGTCCCTCTATCGGTGACGATTCTCCTTGGATTTCCAAATGTTTGCTGATGTACTCTTAATTTATTCAGTGTCTCGGCACTTGATGTACTCTTTGTAGGGAACAACCACACAAACTTGGTAAAAGCATCAATCATAGTAAGAATATAGTTGTATAACTTCTTGGTTTCAGTCAATGGACCCACATAATCCAAGTGCAACGTATCTAGAGGGATACTTTCCTTTTCTATAGGATTCAAAAATCCCTCCTGCTTTCCTGCCTTCTTAGTAGCCATTAAACATGGTATGCAAGAATCCACAAAATCATCTAACTTTTTATCCAAATCTTTTATATAATAATCTTGACAAATTAACTTCTTAATTTTCTTTCTAGAGAAATTACCTTTCCCATGAATTCTTGTTATTATGTCTTTCTCCATAGCTTTGGGAACAACAAGCAATTTGTTTGATCCTTTATATAATATGTTTCCATCGATAAGGTAATCTTGATAATACTTCTCCTTAAGTATCTCTTTTTCCTTGAGACCATCATCACAATCCTGAGCTTGCCTCATCTGTTCATGCATGGTAGTTATTGTAGCTACATATGGATTCCGGCCGAGGGCATCAGCATGTCTCAACTTTGCACCAGCTCTATGCTCAACCTGAAGTCATAATCATTCAACATAAGCACCCACCTTGCTACTTTTGGTGTCATGTCTTTCTTCATTAGAGTTTGGTGAAAAGCTTTACAATCAGTTACTAATTTAAAATGGTTGCCATACAAATAGTGACGAAACTTTTAATTTTAATTAAATTATAGCCAAAGCCTCCAATTCGTAACTTGAATATCCTACGACTCTCGTGATACTGCATTAAAACAGCAGCTATGGCTATACTTGAAACGTCTGTATGCAATTCACTTTTTAAATTAGGATCAAATATTTTTAGCACTGGGGCAGATGCTAACCTATTCTTTAGTGAACCAACCCTTTAACCTTTAGTGAAGTTTTACCAAACACAAAGTCCACATTTTCTTTCATCAAATCATTAAGTGGACTTGCTATGACAGCGTAATGCTCTATGTACTTCCTAAAGTAAGAAGCTAATCCAAGAAAACTTCTCAATTGCTTACTTGTTTTAGGCTTTACATTTAATAACTGCATCCGTCTTTTCTGGTGTTGGTTGTACTTCACCATCCTTGATGATATGACCCAAGTACTCAATCTCAGTCTGTATGAGTTTAGCCTTCTTCCAATTGATTCTAAGCCCATACTGTTCAGCCATTTCCAAAACCTACTTCAGCCTCTGCAAAGCCTGGATTTCACTGTCTGCTGGAATAATAATATCATCAATAAAAACCATCATAGTTTTTTGGGCTAGTAAATCTCTGAAAATTGTGGAGACAATCATAAAGTACTTAGGACTAACCGAGAGCCCAAATGGTGCTCGTAGAAATTCCCATTGACCAAGATGGGTGACAAATGAAGTATACCCGATAGACTCCTCGCTGACCCTCAAATGGAAAAAAAAACATTTTAGAGGTCAAGAACGCTGAAGACTTTAGCATGTGATAATTTATCGATCATGTCATCGATAACTGGAAGGGGATATTCATCCTTGACAATTTTAGCATTAAGCTGCTTATAGTCCACACACACACGGGTTGTGCTATGTTTCTTCTTCACTAGTACCAATAGGCTAGAGTATTCAAAAAAACTTACCCTTATGATGTTATCTCTTAACCATTCATCTATTTGTTTTTCTACAATACCCTGCTCCACAATTGATAATCTTCTAGGCCGCTGCGCCACTGGCATATCGTCTTTCAATACAATCTTTAACTCCACAGGTGCCTCCTTAACTTGAACAGGATTATAAGCTTTTATGCATCGGTACGCTTCCCGCTTCACTAGTGGGTCATGGAAATGTTCGAGCAATGTTTCAAATTCGCCTGAAATGCAATTTATATTAGCTAACCACTCACCCTCATCTCTAAAGATAGACACACTTCCTTCATTCATCAACACTGTCACACTCTTCAAAAACTCATGACCTATAATTATATCGTAAGGCATACAGCTCTAGGAATAATATGAAATGTAAAATCACTGTAACATCTATTATAATCTTCGTCGTTATCTTTCCTAGTGATCGCACGTGTGAACGACCTAGACCTATCAATGTAGGACCGCCAACATTGCATTCTAAGTTGAATAATTTAGTGCAAAATTCCACTGAGATTAGATTCACGTCACTACCGGAGTCTATCAACGTACGGGAATAGTAATTCTCCGCCCCTAACACGGTTTTCACAGGTTTACCGAAATTAACGCTTTGAGAACCTTTGTTTACATTTTGATGATTTGACACCACTGACAGTGACGTCCCGATGACGTTTCCGCAACTGTCATTGCCGCTACAGCCGCACTGATTGGTTGCCGGCGCCATCTTGATCGTTCCGAACATGGCCGACCGCTGCTTAATCGACGCTAGCGCATCACGAGTGCCAACCGCACGAACTTGCGTCTGATTATCGAATCAGACGCAAGTTCGTGTTTTCAAGCAGGCATCGGCCTGCTTGAATTGAAATCAGAGGGCATTTGTCCCAATATGGTCGTACTCATTGCACCGGAAACACTTGATGCCGTTTGCACGTTGTGAAGATATATGACTGGTATCTCCACAATTGTAGCAACGACGTTTGGATGAACCCGACGATGCTTCTCCCCTTTTTAAAGGTTCCGGACGCGCCGCTTTCCGCTTGTCCTCCTTGATTTTCTCGTATATTGCCAACTTTTCCTTGAGCACGCTATATGTAGTCACGCCATACAATATCGCTTTGTTCTCGGGCCGATCCTCAATGCCGTCGATGATATACTGTATGGCTACATAGTCCGGGAATTAGGCCGTTTTCCCGTACTCCTTCATAATGAGCATATACTGGTAGCAGGTCTCATCTCTTCGTTTCTTTCTTGCAGCCATCATTTCGTGCATTTCTTTGGAATTCAGCGCCTCTGGAAATTCCTTTTGCAGACGATTTTTTAAATCTTCATATGTTTTAAATACCTTTTTAGACTTCAGCCACAAGCCGGCCGTGCCACACAAAGTTTGTGCCACAAAACAAAGTCCTGCGCACGATCACCAATTCTGCTCTGCTTTGCTGTACTGTCCAACTGAATATTGCCACGTTATCGTCTATATCCTGTGCCCACTTCGTCGATGAATATGTTTTATCTTCACCGTTAAATTGTGAAATGCTTCCATCGAAGCTGTTCAACATGGCCGCCGCTGACGCCGCCGCCGAACTCGTGCTAGCCTCATCTTTTTTAGCGCTGCTGCCGTCTTCTGCCATCGTCGATCGCAATGATCTACGAATTGCAGTAGGTTGGTCACGCCGCCGCTCGCCGGTGACTCTCGTCGTAACCGTATTTCTGTAGATGACAGCATCTACAGAAATACGGTTACGACGAGAGTGTCTTCTCGTCTGTCTGCTTGTCCGGGATATACTATCCTCAGAGTATCTACAGAGAAACTCTGAGGATAGAATATCCCGGACGAGCCCCCAACTTTGTGGGATATGGGGCTCAGAGTAAAAACAGAAATAACTTTGATTTACTTTTATTTTACAAAAAATACACCTGCACCGTCTTACACCTTATCGCTATATTTCGCCATCTTACTTTTCTATATCCTTCCCTCTCTCATCCGTCTGCCATCTCACTCACACTTACGTTACGTTCCCACATTGATATATTTTATTTCTAAAATACAAAGTGCTCGTACTATTTATTAAATCTCTTTATTCGTTTAGAAAGGTGCCAGAACCGGTCATTAATATATTGTTCTGTCTCAATATACAAAGCAATACACAGTGTCAGCTAGTATATAATACAAACCACGGCGAAGGACTTAAATTGACAGTGGATCACGCGGTTTTGATTACTGTGGTAGCATTGGTTTGCCGTTCCATTAAACATTTAATACGTGTTAGGTCCTTGACACACTGGACGCATATAGTACACACAAATAAACGGAATAATAATGTTCTTCGGTCAAGACTTTCAAGGATATAATATAGTACCAGTACTAATATTTATTGTACATAAACAACGGGTCTATATCGAGTAATAAAAAAATACAGCTGAAATACCTTTATTTCACCCGACGTTTCGACATGGTTACACCAGCCGCAGCCGTAGTCACGGGAGGACCGAGTCTTTTTATGTATAAAGTCGCGAAAGTTCAAAAGTACCAAGTACCTTACTAATAGATATATCGCACACGTAGATCTAAACTGAGACAACTCAAAAATCGTTGATTTTGAGTTATGTTTGTATTCGAATGCTCGGCGTTCAGCCCAGTGAAAATTTTTTGACACGATTTTGACAGCACCTGCGCCTTAGATGTGATGGCGTCGAAAATACTGCGTTGTACAAAATATGTAATAACTCTACAACCAAACCATATTTTTTAATTCTGTAAACAATATTGTAATCATTATTAAATTTTCTTTCTGTCAGACATCAAAATAAAGTGTTTAGTCAAATATTTATATTGTTTTTACAGATTCAAACTTTGGAAACCTTGTTGTTGGCAGGATTACAAGAAATAAGTGTAAAATCAAAGAAAATCCAAAGAACAAGGATATACGCTTCCTAATTATGTAAACAGTTTGAGAAACGAGGTTCAGATGTTTACGATACTACCACTTGAAACTCGACGCGCCGACCTTGACTCGACGAACAAAACCAACTAGGGATGTCCTTCATCTTGTTTACGTATTGTCGATTTTATCGATAATTTTAATTTTGTGCAGTATATATTCTACTTGAATAAAATTACAATAAAACACAATTTATTTAGAATAAAAACAATTTATTTCGAATAAAAACATTACATTTAAAAAAATGGCTTCTTTTTCTCACGTCTCTTTATCTTTAAGTACACATATATACATTATATGTAATATAAAAAAACAGTAAAAAAAATCTGTAAGTACATTGAATATATGTACAAAAAAATATAGGTACAGTTAGGCTAAAAATCAGTAATGGAGCAAGAATCTAAAAAACACTTGTCTGTTTGTTTGTTTCTACACGCTAATCTCCGAATATACTGGACGGATTTGAATGAAACTTTTTGTCGTATTGCTACTGAGTCTGGGTGACAAATTGATTTTGGTAAATTGACGACCTGATGCAGAAACACAACAGCCCAGCTAAACTATAAGACGTAAAAATTGCGTTTTGGCAAAAACATTTACGCCTGGTGAGCATTTTCTGATAAGAGATTGAAATTTGAAGATCTCGAGTATCTAGGGGGTAATTCTCCTATTTTTATATGACATTGACATTGATATTATATTTTGAATGAACTAGAAGCGGTATTCTGATAACCTAATATCAGTATCGTATAATTTGAAATAAACAGTTCGTCGTGGACACATATTTTGACACTTATTTCAATTTACGATCTCGTTACAACTTCGTTCAATTATCAGATAATTTATAAAAATACGCTTTTTGTGACGTAAGTATGACACTGGCATGATATCGAAACTATATTTATATAGGAAAATTGGGCCCATGATGTGGAACTCTAAGAGCCCAGCTACACTATAACACATTTAAGACTTGACGTCTTAGCAATAGTTGTTCAGTCTGATGAGCATTTTCTGTTGACTTATAAAAATCAAAGATCTGAAACTTCTGATGCGGAACTATAAGAGCCCATCTGCACTATACCATATACAGACTTGACTGCTAAGCAGTACCTAAACAGTATGGTGAGGATTTTCTGTTTAGTGATCAATATTTATTATTTCAAAGACCCTCGGAAGGACATAGGACAGTTTTATCACGATAACTGACATCCACGCGGGCTGAGCCGCGAGCGACAGCATAAAATATAGTAAAATTTAGTTTTCAATTACAATATCTTATTACAATAACATTTTTTTTTTATTTAATTTTGAATTTAGTTTTTTATAAGTGCACATAAAACAAAATAATACAACCAGTAAAATAATCGTCATCAACAGCCTGATATTTCAAAATTCAATGAACATTTAGTTTTTTATATGCGCACAAAATACAAAATAACACAACCAGCCAAATACTCATCCATCCATCAGCCTGATATTTCAAACATTCAATGAACAATTTAGTTTTTTATATGTGCACATCAACCAAAATAATACAACTAGTAAAATAATCGTCATCAACAGCCTGACAAAAATTCAATGAACAATTTAGTTTTTTATATGCGCACAAAATACAAAATAATAATCATCATCATCATGTATCATCATCAGCCTGATATTTCAAACATTCAATGAACAATTTAGTGTTTTATATGTGCACAAAAAAACAAAATAATACAACCAGTAAAATAATCGTCGTCAACAGCCTGATGTTTCAAAAGTTCAATGAACATTTTAGTTTTTTATATGCGCACAAAACACAAAATAATGTAACAAATTCAATATAATTATATTCAATTTCAATACAAACCCTATACCAACCCGTTTGGCCAGCGTGGTATAGTAGGCCAAGTCCTCCTTTGAAAGGAGAGGCTTAGTCCAGCAGTGGACTGCTAAGGCTGATGATGATGATGACGAAAAATCCACAATCATTATACCTACCACTCAGTTTTCATATATCACCTATCACAATAATAGATATTTATGTATAATTGATAGGCAGACTACATGCATTATGATGAAGTATGGTATGATTTAAAGCAGGGCGTTATACACAATGGCACGTTACAGGATTCGCAGCAATAACTCGTCCGCTGGGTTTTTCTGCCTTCTTTAAGGCAGACGAAACAACACTTAAAGGTTTTCCGGTTGCGGAGAGCGTCGGCCTCTGAACGCTCGAGTAAAACGGGCCAATGTGTAGACGCAATGAATCGGTCGGGTTGAGCGATTGAAGATCGACTCAAAGCAACCATACGTTTACGGGTTTGTGGACAGTGTGAAAGATGAGTTGTGAGGATGGAATCTATAAGCTGTAAGCGGTAAACTAAATGGTCTAACTTGTTATGGGTGGATGACTGTAGAAGAATGCGAGAGTTGTTGATGGATACATTTAAAAGGCGTTTAAATAGTTTCATGTACCATTTCTTGCAACGTTTCCTTTCTAATAAATAAGGCTCCAACATTTGATCCTTCAAGTCTACCCCCCCCATGAACTTATTATAATCAAGTACCACCTGAGGCTTAAAGGGTACTGGCCGAGATAATGGTCTTGAAGAGACTGTAGGCAATGCAGATGCTGAACCATGACAAGTGGAAATCATGGTCACGCGTTTCTTGTCTTGCCACGATATAATGTTGACATCACCAGAATTTCTGGCAATGTACTCTCCCCTATTAAGACGAGCCTTATTTATTAGAATGGGAACATCGCGACGGGAAGGTCTCAAAGTACCGACGCAGTCGGTACCATTGACCTTCAAAAATCTAGCTAAAAGCGGTGAATTATACCAATTATCCATAAATAATCTATAACCTTTGTTCAGTAAGGGACCAATGAGCTTCTTCACGACAGCTGTACTTTTCAGTACACCGGGTGCCTGCCCCAAATCTGTCGTGGATTGCTTACCGGTGTAAACGATGAAAGACCACAGGTAACCCGTGGTACTTTCACAAAGCTCGAATGTTTTGATCCCAAACTTAGAAGCTTTGGTCCGAATATACTGTTTGAAGTTCAATCTCCCTTTCCAGAGGGTTAAACTTTCGTCTATGCAAATATCTCTACTCAAAATGTAATTAGTTTGAAAAGCTAAATTTAAATGATCAATGATTGATCTCAAACAGTGCAAACGGTCGCGACTTCTGGCGCTGGTATTGGAGGGATTTGGGTTATTAGAAATGGGGTCTGAATCTACGAAATGTAAAGCTCTAGTGAGCATTTCATACCTTCCTCGTGTGAATATGCGCCTGTAAACTTCCGTTTGCAGGAGGGGATTGGCAGAAAAACAACTAGAAATAGTTGGCATTTTGACAATCCCCAGCATCATCCAAAACGAAAAAAGGCACAAAATTTCATGGGCATTAGTGGGCACCCACTCAGCCTGAAAAGAAACTGATGAAATTTTAGTAGCGTAACGGTTCGTTTCTTCTACAATACGACCTAAGACTTCGTCGCTCCAATAGGAACGAAAAGCATCATAGGCCGAATTGCAAGTCGGAACCGAACCAGTACGCTCTGGCCTAAAATTTTCTTCTTCACCTTGAAAGGTTTCCGTAGACCAATCAAAGTGAAGGTTGGGGAGAGTATCAGCTCCAACACTAGCGTCAAAAAATTCGTCATCATTTTCGCTCTCACTAGCATCCGGTCTCTCAACCCTCGTGTTTCTTACATCCCTGGCAGGATCTTGCGTTCTCAATTGTCGTCTCCTCATTACATCCGTCGCCAAACTTACCAATTCAGGAGGGACGTCTTCATCATTCATCCATATCTCGGTGAGTGGGTGTCCCATCTCCCACTGTTGTCCCTCCCTACGGCCCCGGTTCGGATACCCACCCCTACGTGCACTCTGTCCTCGCACACCCCTGACACCCCGTCGCCCTCCCCTTCGCCCACTCGCTCTTCTTCTATTACTGCGTTCATTTCTATCACGCCCATCTCTAACACGCTCATCCATATCACGCTCTCTAGGGGACACATACAATGAGTGGGTATCCGGGGCAAAATACTCGTTTAGCTGCTCGCCACCAACCTCCTCGTCCCCAACGCCCTGCAGCGGCTCTCCGAATTCGTCGAAGATCTGCAGCACGATCCCGGCAGACTCCGTTGCGCTGTAAAACCAAATAGTATTATTAGATTTATTTAATAAATATATTGAAATAAGTAAGATCGTTACATATTTTATAGTTATTCATAAACATAATTATTCAGCTATACACTTACGGTTCCAACGAAAACAGTAAGGGTGACCGGGACCGTGACCGCGACCGCGAGGCGGGCGTTGACAGCTGAATAAAAGATACAAAAAAGATAAATCCAACGGCTATAAAATCTAGTGAGTTTGTGAGGATGGGTGGATGAATGTATGTGTGTTACTCTTTCACGCAAAAACTACTAGACGGATGAAATTGTGCACGGGGATAGATTGTCTGGAATAACACATAGAAATACCTTTTATTCCGGAAAAGTAGTAGTTCTGCAGGGCGCAGCTTTTCCAGCAACATCGTAAAACTAAGAAAATAACGAAAACGTACCATTCGGGATGCTCTGCGGTCTGGTGACGTGAGTGGCGAGTAGGGTGGAGGATTCGGCGAGCTACTGCGTGGCGAGTAATGTGCAGCCACCGGCACGTAGTCAGCAGCAGCTTCCGGCGAGCCACTGCGTGGCAAGTTGGGTTCAGCCTCCTCCGGCGCGTAAGCAGCAGCCTCCGGCGAGCCACTGCGTGAATCTCCCTAAGCCAAGCATAAAAAGCGTCAGTATCGTCCATGCACCGCCTGCCACCCAAATGCCAGAAAAAAACTGACACCAGAAATCATAACATATAATCATAGATCGATCGAATACCATCGCTAAAAAAAAAACATCAGAAATCATAACAAATAATTAACTAAAGTGGGTACCAACCTCATCAGTCAGGTCGGAGTCATACATCTCCTCGCCCTCGTCGCTGGACACCTCCTCGTCCCCGGAGACTACTTCGTCTCCGAACAAGAGGTCCACAAAGGACTGAGGAGGGTCCGTGTTGGCGCGCCACTCAGACATGATTTACTAGCTAAAACAAAAAAATATTATATATATCTACTATCCTCATAAATCGGAAATACTCCGAACACTCGGAACATTTTTAGATCATGCCCAAATTTGTCACGATGCGGGCATCGAACCCGTAACTAAGCGTCACAGAGGTCGTCAATAAATGAAAAAAAAATCATAATAGTACTCATATTACCCCTGTGTGCAGTTATTTTCTTGTAATAAAAAAACACTTCAATAGTAGTATATTATATGTATCGGAAACAACAAAGTAATGACGTAAAAGTATATATAAAGTCATTACGAGACGCAGTCATCATTATCGACATATTCCAAAACTATCGTATAATCTATCGACACGGCCAAACGCTATTCAAAAAAAAATGTATTTACCAATAGAGACATTAGTCCTATACAAATAGAGATCAAAATGGCTCGACTACTGACTCTCGCTATTGACTGACGAGACGCCATTTTGCAAGCCATTGTACAACAAAAAAATCTCGTTTTTATATTACTATAATGACCATATGCGTCGTTTGATCGTTATGTAAACGAGTTCTAAGTTATTTTTATAATCATATTAGTGTATTTACTAACAAAAACAGTAACAAATCACTTCGCAACAGTCACATGGTAACGAACTTTTACGGGCCATATCTAAGAGTTATTACGATGTATTTCATTCAACCAGTTACCTACGAATACTTTCTAATAAACAGAAAAACAGTATAACAATAAGAAACACTACTTACTTTCGTCAAATCCACAAAAAACTCGATCAAAATCACTAGCACTGACCACGCTCGAAGCAAATTTTATGCAGAATGTGAAGTTTTTCAAATGTCAAAAAAAAACTTTGCATTCACAGATTATACAAAATTTTTTGCTCAGAATGTAGAAAATGTATCAAAGAACGGAACGCACTAACATTGTTCATACAAAAGTCGTCTCTAAACGTGTGAATTTAAGGTATTTTTTTGAATGAGTTGAGCGACAGCCGGCTGTCTCTTGGGTTATCAGCGCAAAAATTTTGGCTTACCAGCCGGCTGGTTTCCCGACATAAGTGAGTTAAAACTTTATGACAAAGAAATTTGCCGTAACGTTTTAAGCCACTTCCAACAGGTCCAATAACACTTTTAAAATAGATGTTTTATCAGTTGGTATTGTACGGCACATTGGGCACCATGATACATTATCGCGATTTTGACAAACCGTGGCGTCATAGGCATGCCGTTTAATGTCTAAGCTCTTTATGGGATCACTTGTGGTGAAAAGTATATTAGTTTTCATCAAACAAAACTCTTAGAATATTACAATATAGAACCTAGTTTGTGCCAATCGTGAGTATTGGCCGGGCTAGGCTTTACTTCCCAATGAGGCGCTGTGGTGAGTCTGTAAAAATTGAACTGTATGTGTATTCTTAAATTTGCGAAACTGCTTGAGCACTACTCAGACAATTTTTCCCAACAATTTAATTTGACATATATTTTTATGGTTATATCTAAAACACCATAGGACACTTTATGTATACTTACCTTATTTACGAAACACAAATCACATAAATATATATTTAAAATGTACTAAAATTACAGACACTTTTTAGGACACATCAAATTGTTTGACCTAAACTTGCACTTACATTTAGTATCAGAATTACCACTTTACTTTTTCATATTCCATTCGGACATTAAATTTAAATGAAACAAATATAGTCATCATCATCATCATCATCATCATCGCCCTAGCGTTATCCCGGTTGCATCCAATACTTTCACGCCTTGGAGCCCGAGGTCCGCTTACTGGTCTAACCAAATATGGCAGAATATCAACATTTCCACAGAGAGACTGCTGTCTGACCTCTGCAAACCCAAGGGGATAGCGACATTCCATGGTTTAGACCAGTATCAATTAATTTAAGGGTACTGACTCCCGATAACGACTTTGTTTTGGTTTTCGTGTGAGTGTGTGGCCAACTCTGGTGTAGGAGTTTTCAGATCGCCCGAAGGCCTCCGACATGGCCTTACGATTCTTATCCTTAGACAAGAACCGGGACCGACGGCTTTACGTGCCTTCCGAAGCACGGTAGCGCTCAGATGTAAATGCCACACACGGTCACCCATCCAAGTGGTAAACTGTGCAAGCGTTGCTTAACTTTACCGATCTGTTACGAACGGCAAGCCAAGTCACGCTATGAGCGCTACAACGACTGACAAAGACCTTCATGACAGCTGGGACCGACGGTTTAACGTGCTCTCCGAGGCAGGGGGCAAGCGATAATATTAACCATTTATGAAACAAAAATATGTAGTCTGCGCTATCAAATCCAAGAACAAAAGTCAAAAAAGTCAAAAGTCAAAAAAATCCAAGAACAAAAGTTAAAATGCCTCCTTTATGCTGATGATCAAGTTATATTTGCGTCTTCAGCGGAGGAGTTGCAGGAGATGGTAACAATCTTGCATGGTGCGTTAGAGAGGAAAGGAATGAAAGTGCATGTAAGTAAAACGAAAGTTATGGTTTTTGAAAAGGAGGAATGCGTTACGGCTTGTAATGTTATGATCGATGGACAGCGAGTGGAGCAAGTGAATGAGTTTGTATATTTAGGTACGCTGTTAACAAGAGATGGTAAGAATGTAGAAGATATTGAAAGAAGAGTTAATGCAGGTAATAGAGTGAATGGAGCTCTGAAGGCGTTTATGAATAGCCAAAACGTGTCCAAAAAGGCACGTTTGGCTGTGCATAGAGGGGTGCTAGTACCTACTCTCATGTATGGTAGTGATAGTTGGGTATGGCAGAATAGTCATGAAAGTAGAATAAATGCTGTAGAAATGAGAGCACTAAGAAGTATGTGAATCTCTGACTGACAGAGCAAAGAATTGTGTGATAAGAGAGTGTTGTGGGGTAAAAGAAGATGTAGTGACAAGCATCGAGAAAGGTATGCTAAGATGGTTTGGGCACGTGGAGAGGATGGATGACAAAAGACTGACCAAGCAGATATATAAGGCAAGCGTGGAAGGGACAGGACGAAGGGGAAGACCTAGGCGGACTTCTCTGACCAGATTGGAGACATCCTAAAAACAGGACAGGTGAGAAGTACCCTGAACAGAAGAGCATGCATGAGGAATCTGATGGGAGTGAATGAAGCAAGAGAGATATGTCAGGATCGTTGCAAATGGCGTTCTGTAGTCTCTGCCTACCCCTCCGGGAAACAGGCGTGAGTCTACATATGTATGTATGTATGTACAAAAGTCAAACAAGTAACGTTTTCCATTAAGTTTGCGGAAACTATAATCCTTGCGAAACTTTTTAATGTTTTCGTTTCTTTGGTACATTATCTTTGTTTTACGAACGTACATCGCGGCTACACCCAAAGGGGTAAGTAGAAGTTGAAAATACATAAACCATAGCTATTCGACCTTACGCAATAGAGGACAAACCGATTAAAATCAGCTTTTGAAACTTATTGAAAATTCCAGATGATTGTAGTACCAGAGGTGATATTGTTACAATTGTCGCATAATTATAATTTAACGATAAGTATTCAGGTCTCTCATGTTTATGAATCTCTCAATGATAATGACAGACACTTGGAAGACTACAAAGGAATATTCTAAACATGTACTTACTAAATGTTAGGATATCCATATAATCTTATCATATTTACAAGAAACCTACAAACAGTCATCTTGTAAACGAGTACCTTTAGTTCAGAAAGCTAAAGGGAATATATTATTCCCTCAAGCTCTACTGACTGACGTATCTGTGTCATTTGGACAAAATAATGCCCTTAGGCATACTGTTAGTGCCAAAGTGAAAATAAATCCCCTAAGCTCACTAGCTCTTAATTTTAATTTAAAACTATTTGATAATTTATGTGTAGCTGCTTTCCTTTTATGAATATTTTTAAAATTATAAAAATATACGTAATACAATATGCCAGGTGGTAACGGGAAAGTTTGGGCAAAAATAGGTATTTCATTTTATTTAAAAAGAAATACGCGATATATGTAAATACTTTACACTATAAAATTATTATTAGCCTGAGAAATATTTTTATTTACCTATAACTTTTAACGACAGTTTAAAACATTTAACCGTTATAGTTTTCTTAAAAATATACACAAAAATAACATTATCTTTTATTTCATGAAATAAAAATTTGCCAGCAACAGACGCTACAAATATCGGGTCGGTGTACTGGAAATAATATTCATACGAAGAAAGCTTAAAGACTAACAAAACATTCGCTTCACAAGACTCGGTACTTACACGTTGTACCAAGTACATTGACGGATGGATAAACAAGATGTTGGGGGAAAGGAGGGCTTAGTGTGTAATGGACGTGGTATGCGGCAGTGGAATGGTTGTTTGTCGATAGTATGTGATGTAGTTTCGTGTAAATGGTATGCAAAGCTCCACTGAGTTGGTCGGTAAAGCGACCCTGACAGGCTTTTAGTCGCACCCGGCGAACACCCAAACTGTACACAATTTAATTTTAAACAGTAATATCGTGTTTTGTTATTAAATATTTCTATTAACCGTGATTTTGGGCAAGTTCACGAACATCGTTAAATAATTTAACTTTATTTGGTTATTGCTTTTACTGTTAATATGAACAAACCGCGCTAACGATAGTTCTTTATGAGTGTTATAACGTTAGGAACCTAGTTTCCAATATTTTTGACTGATATTGCCAAAACTTAAAAAAATATTTAGTTGTGGTATTTGTTTAAGAAAAACTACTTTATATTTCAACCACGGCAGTCCTCACGTCTCTATAATATGTTAAACAAGGACTTAAAAATATACCCCATAACATATGCAGAATGTAAAAAAACCTTAATACTTTGGCTAAAAACACTGAGCTATGAGCAAAGTGAAATATTGTTACAGTAGGCCTAACACACACACACACACACACACACACACATACACACACACACACACACACACACACACACACACACACACACACACACACACACACACACACACACACACACACACATACACATCGTCATATACATCGTCTATGCATCTGGTACAGTGAACTATTCATACATACTCCTGTATTTGTTTCTAAATTGTTTCTTTTATTTTTATTATTTCCTTTTTATTTTAATTACTTTTCTTTTATAAATGTTAACGATTTAATTTGTTTATTATACACCGCTATTTTTTAATTAGTACACAAATTTTAACACGGCACTAAGTATCTTTATCTGATCATATTTATGTAGCTAAAAAATAAAAACAGTAAGTCCCAAAACTGTCTCAAAACTGTCCACAATAATACGTAACAATTGGTAAATGCATCACTAATACTATGACCGACCCGTGTACTATCATAGTAAACGGACCCATTGATAAATAACACCCCCCCGCCCCTCTGCGCCTGCGCCGCGCCCCGACGATGCGACAAACAGTGTTAAATTGCTAGCGAAAGTGAACGTACGTACGAAAAAATGTCTTTTCGTTGCAAAAGTTGATTGTTTGTATACGTTTGCCCGACGCGATGGCCTATCATGTCAGTTCATATCACGGGAGTATGTAGCTATGCTACGTGCTTACTTTTTGAGTGGAAAAATCGCGAGTGCAGCTGTGTACCCATGGACATCATTTTGTGAGTGTACAAAAGTGAGCCGGTTAGTGTCCAACAATTAAAAGCATATTGGATGCTTTTGACGAAGTGAAAAGACTGTAATCTGTGTTTTGACAATAGTTGTGGACATTTCGAAGGACAATGGAAATACTTGTAAGTTTAGTAAATAATACCAACTTAAGTAAATAATAATTTGAGGCGGGCGGCTCAAAATGCTCTGTGTGGAGAACCTTGAGGGAGGCCTATGTCCAGCAGTGGACGTCTCTAGGCTGACATGATGATGATAAAATAATATTTGTAAATAGCAGATGATTCTAACTTCATAAATACGCCAAAATTACTCTTTTCTTTTATTACAGAATACCTTTTTATTTTGATTTGTATTGTGTTTGCTTTCTAAATACATAACTCCGTATTTCATTACTTGTAAAAGTTGTAAAACGGTAAATTTTGCCGGTCCTAAGCCCGGATGAAGTATGAAGGAGAGGGTAGAATTTAAAATAATAAAAAGTAACTACCTACACTTATTACTTTGCTTCATTTTATTGTCTAAGGCTACCTACATTATAAGTGCGACGAAAAGAATGAGTAAGAGTAGGACGGAAAGTAAGTACTATCAATGAAGTAGTGAATGGATGGTAAAATATGTCTATGATTTAGGTGAGATTTTCTACAAAGAAAAAATGATTATAACTTTGCCATTTATAGATATTATGAAATTCTTACGTCACATATATGATAATTACGTCTTCGCTAATATGTCCTTAAAGTTTTTGTCATCATCCTCTTAGCGTTATCCCAGTTTCAATTTGGGGTCCGCTTTCTAGTCTAACCGGATTTGGCTGAATATTAGCTTTTCCGCGGAGCGACTGCCTGTCTGACCTCCGCAACCCGAAGGGATAGCGATAATCCATGGTTTAGACTAGTGTCAGTTTATTTAGAAGGTACTTACGCCCTGTAACGACTGTCAAAGATCTTCATGACAACCGGGACCGACGGCTTAACGTGCTCTCCGAGGCACGGGACAAGCGATAATTATCAATTCAATATGCACATAGCTCCGAAAAGTCATTGGTGCGCGCCGTAGATTCGAACCTGATACCCTCTGCATAGCAGTCTTTTGGTATATCCACTCGGCTATCGCTGCCTTATGTCCTTAAAGTTTTTGTACTAATTTAAAAATAGTGGTGTATAAAGTACCCGTCGTTGGTTCTTCTGAGGAGCGGATCCACCTATCACAAGCATATTGTTAGCTTAACAGGTGACTTCAATTACCTAAATAGTAAAAATGTACTTTTTGTTATTGAAAATAAACATTTTAATATTTTTTTTTAATTTCAACAAGTCTTAAAATTCTTAAATCTGTATGGGAATAATAGCTGATATTAATATTCTTAAAGGTACAAATGCGTATCTTATCTCAGCTTTTCTTACTTGTTGTACGGTACTTATAAGTTAATAGAATAATTATTATGTTACTACTGCATATTTAGGTACTTACTTCACTTCTACACTTTAGGTCAGTTCAACCGGGTCACGACGCCAAGGTCACATGGTGCTCACTCATTTAAAGCCATTGCTGCCAGTAATACATAAAGCACAGGAAATATAAAAAGCATGTTACCGACATGAATGTTCTGTACTAAATATTTACCCGCAGTCCCGTAACATTGACATATCATAACATAACCGAAATCCAACGAGCGGGCATTACATACTGGTAACACCACAATGTACCTGAAGGAAGCCGCGCCAGCTAAGCATTTCATTAAAAATAACGCGGGCCTTTCGGAATACTGAAGATTGAATGACCTCTTCTACCCCAAGATACCCGGGCCGGGCATAGCGGAAGGGTAAATTGGTACATTTGGAGGCCACATTTCGTACGAACTGCCTATTATTGGGGTCTTGAACTCGCGACGGAAGAAACCGATTTAGTTCGCAGCTTGCCTCAAACGCTTATTTACCTGCACAGTGTGATGGTCTTTGTGTATTGTAATGGGAAATTTATCGGCGTATATAATGGGCAAAAAATAGTAGATACTTAGATAATTATTCGGATGTAGATGTATTTATTCGTCTGAAAGGTCTAAAGATTCTTCCCAAGATTTTGCCAGAAAAATGTAACAGAGTTTAATGTGTTTGTTGAATTATTTGGATGTACTATTCATATATTATTTGACGACCGGTTGGCGTCGCGGGAGTGTAAGCGACTGCTACGCCGAAGGTCGCGGGTTCGATGCCCGCTCAAGTCAAACAGTTGTGTGCGTGAACATGAATGTTTGTCTTGTTCTGGGTGTGTCTATGTATAATATGTACGTATTTACAAAAAAAAAGTTTACACGCTGATTTTTTATTGGTTTAGGAAACAAAAACCTCACGTTGGAAAAAATATCTGCTATTCATATTCAAAATCAAAATTTACCTACCACGTAAAATAAAAAAAATATAAAAGTCAATAACTCTAGGAAATACCTACTAACGCGGGACTCGATCGTTGATCGACTCGTCGCGTCGGCGCGCTGTAGGTACCTAAAACAGCTGTTGACGTCGCGCGGTGAGGTCAATAGCTGTTTTAGGTACAGTACAGCGCGTGTAACAGTAGGTAACTACCTACACATAAAACACGTATCAGTCAAAGCACTTCTGCTGGGGCCATACTAACGTAAAATTATTGCGATAATGTACGTTAACCGTAGCTTAGGTGTAGCCACGACTTAACGCAATAACTTGACAACGGCATTAACATTGGCGTTTGGCATGTTTATCGCCAATGATGGGCATTCACGTTGATGTTTCAAGTGTAGCCACCTACTTTAGCGTGTTAAAAATTATCGCAATTATTATCGCGCTAGCAGACATTGACGTTAGCCGGCAGTGAGGCCCCAGCATAAGAAGTACGGATGGATAGTGATATCTAATTTACGTACTTACAAAACTCAAATTAATTGCAATGACAACTTCAATAATTTTAAGCACAATAATGATTATAATAATAAACACATGTAACTAAATAGCTGTACCTATCTATTCCTTCGTAAGTTAACAGAAATAAGCTGTGGGTTCACGCAATCATAATAAACTTGTAGACGAAAAGAAGAACTTATAATCATTTTCAATAACTAGTAAAAGCAGTTTTATTTCAAAGGTAATTTTTTTTTTGTCATTTTCACCGTACCTAGGAAAGTCAGCAATTAAATATTTTCGGAGTCTTCTTATTTCTAAAAGCCTTGTAATTTTTTAAAGATAAATGAAAGCCTGTTCTATTTTTTTATTTCTTTATAGATGTATTAGAAAAGGTCATTTATATATTGATGTGGGATATGGGGCTCAAAGTAAAAACAGAAATAACTTTGATTTACTTTTATTTTACAAAAAAATACACCTGCACCGTCTTACACCTTATCGCTATATTTTCGCCATCTTGCTTTTCTATATCCTTCCCTCTCTCATCCGTCTGCCATCTCACTCACACTTACGTTCCGTTTACACATTCGGCCGTCCTGTTCATCTCAGACATCCATCACTCAAATACATACTTACAATATTTTACTTAGTACTAAAGTTACAAGGTACAAGGAGCTAATCTTACAGTACAGTAACAACAGCTTAACTAAACGGATGTACGAGATCACAAACAATTTTTAGTTGTACTAACCAAATTATAGTAACTTAATACTAACAATAGTGATACCTTACTTAAGGTTTACAATTTTGAACTTATAATACTAACCTATTCCTTCATACTATCCCATACATTCATCATCAGCATACCAACATCATACTCACCTAAACATGTTATCCCACTGGCCACCTCTTCATTTGATCAGCTGAGCTAGAGGTGCGATTCGGACCTTCAGTTGAACTGTCCGCCTTCTCCATAAATGATAGCGATCATTCAAACAATTTTTTTGTAATTCTATAAGGTCTGAGTCCTAATTCAAACTGAGTCCACTTTATAACCAGTCGCCTATTTCTTACTTTTGGCTTTCTTTTCTTTTTCTTTTAAAATATCTTCTGTTTTCTTCCTGTATAGCCAATATTTGTTCTTTCGCCTTGAAAAGGGACTCTTCTCTACTGTCTTCGAACTGTCTGACAGTTTCTTCTCGCAGTAATTCCAAAATTTCAACATCCTCTTTGCATGTCATCTTGTTACCAATTAACAAGTCATAGGGCGTAGTATCAATGCTCCATCGGTAATTACTATTCAAAGCTCTTTGTACTCTACTAACATGTTTATACCACACTGCCGTATCTTCTATGCAAAGCTTAGTCATTAAGGGAATAATTATCCCATGGACTCTCTCGACTTGTCCATTCCCTCTAGGAATGCCTGTGGTAATGTTAACATGTTGAATACCTTTCTCCTTACAGTAGTCTTGGAATTCATTGCTTGTGAATGCAGTCCCTCTATCGGTGACGATTCTCCTTGGATTTCCAAATGTTTGCTGATGTACTCTTAATTTATTCAGTGTCTCGGCACTTGATGTACTCTTTGTAGGGAACAACCACACAAACTTGGTAAAAGCATCAATCATAGTAAGAATATAGTTGTATAACTTCTTGGTTTCAGTCAATGGACCCACATAATCCAAGTGCAACGTATCTAGAGGGATACTTTCCTTTTCTATAGGATTCAAAAATCCCTCCTGCTTTCCTGCCTTCTTAGTAGCCATTAAACATGGTATGCAAGAATCCACAAAATCATCTAACTTTTTATCCAAATCTTTTATATAATAATCTTGACAAATTAACTTCTTAATTTTCTTTCTAGAGAAATTACCTTTCCCATGAATTCTTGTTATTATGTCTTTCTCCATAGCTTTGGGAACAACAAGCAATTTGTTTGATCCTTTATATAATATGTTTCCATCGATAAGGTAATCTTGATAATACTTCTCCTTAAGTATCTCTTTTTCCTTGAGACCATCATCACAATCCTGAGCTTGCCTCATCTGTTCATGCATGGTAGTTATTGTAGCTACATATGGATTCCGGCCGAGGGCATCAGCATGTCTCAACTTTGCACCAGCTCTATGCTCAACCTGAAGTCATAATCATTCAACATAAGCACCCACCTTGCTACTTTTGGTGTCATGTCTTTCTTCATTAGAGTTTGGTGAAAAGCTTTACAATCAGTTACTAATTTAAAATGGTTGCCATACAAATAGTGACGAAACTTTTAATTTTAATTAAATTATAGCCAAAGCCTCCAATTCGTAACTTGAATATCCTACGACTCTCGTGATACTGCATTAAAACAGCAGCTATGGCTATACTTGAAACGTCTGTATGCAATTCACTTTTTAAATTAGGATCAAATATTTTTAGCACTGGGGCAGATGCTAACCTATTCTTTAGTGAACCAACCCTTTAACCTTTAGTGAAGTTTTACCAAACACAAAGTCCACATTTTCTTTCATCAAATCATTAAGTGGACTTGCTATGACAGCGTAATGCTCTATGTACTTCCTAAAGTAAGAAGCTAATCCAAGAAAACTTCTCAATTGCTTACTTGTTTTAGGCTTTACATTTAATAACTGCATCCGTCTTTTCTGGTGTTGGTTGTACTTCACCATCCTTGATGATATGACCCAAGTACTCAATCTCAGTCTGTATGAGTTTAGCCTTCTTCCAATTGATTCTAAGCCCATACTGTTCAGCCATTTCCAAAACCTACTTCAGCCTCTGCAAAGCCTGGATTTCACTGTCTGCTGGAATAATAATATCATCAATAAAAACCATCATAGTTTTTTGGGCTAGTAAATCTCTGAAAATTGTGGAGACAATCATAAAGTACTTAGGACTAACCGAGAGCCCAAATGGTGCTCGTAGAAATTCCCATTGACCAAGATGGGTGACAAATGAAGTATACCCGATAGACTCCTCGCTGACCCTCAAATGGAAAAAAAAACATTTTAGAGGTCAAGAACGCTGAAGACTTTAGCATGTGATAATTTATCGATCATGTCATCGATAACTGGAAGGGGATATTCATCCTTGACAATTTTAGCATTAAGCTGCTTATAGTCCACACACACACGGGTTGTGCTATGTTTCTTCTTCACTAGTACCAATAGGCTAGAGTATTCAAAAAAACTTACCCTTATGATGTTATCTCTTAACCATTCATCTATTTGTTTTTCTACAATACCCTGCTCCACAATTGATAATCTTCTAGGCCGCTGCGCCACTGGCATATCGTCTTTCAATACAATCTTTAACTCCACAGGTGCCTCCTTAACTTGAACAGGATTATAAGCTTTTATGCATCGGTACGCTTCCCGCTTCACTAGTGGGTCATGGAAATGTTCGAGCAATGTTTCAAATTCGCCTGAAATGCAATTTATATTAGCTAACCACTCACCCTCATCTCTAAAGATAGACACACTTCCTTCATTCATCAACACTGTCACACTCTTCAAAAACTCATGACCTATAATTATATCGTAAGGCATACAGCTCTAGGAATAATATGAAATGTAAAATCACTGTAACATCTATTATAATCTTCGTCGTTATCTTTCCTAGTGATCGCACGTGTGAACGACCTAGACCTATCAATGTAGGACCGCCAACATTGCATTCTAAGTTGAATAATTTAGTGCAAAATTCCACTGAGATTAGATTCACGTCACTACCGGAGTCTATCAACGTACGGGAATAGTAATTCTCCGCCCCTAACACGGTTTTCACAGGTTTACCGAAATTAACGCTTTGAGAACCTTTGTTTACATTTTGATGATTTGACACCACTGACAGTGACGTCCCGATGACGTTTCCGCAACTGTCATTGCCGCTACAGCCGCACTGATTGGTTGCCGGCGCCATCTTGATCGTTCCGAACATGGCCGACCGCTGCTTAATCGACGCTAGCGCATCACGAGTGCCAACCGCACGAACTTGCGTCTGATTATCGAATCAGACGCAAGTTCGTGTTTTCAAGCAGGCATCGGCCTGCTTGAATTGAAATCAGAGGGCATTTGTCCCAATATGGTCGTACTCATTGCACCGGAAACACTTGATGCCGTTTGCACGTTGTGAAGATATATGACTGGTATCTCCACAATTGTAGCAACGACGTTTGGATGAACCCGACGATGCTTCTCCCCTTTTTAAAGGTTCCGGACGCGCCGCTTTCCGCTTGTCCTCCTTGATTTTCTCGTATATTGCCAACTTTTCCTTGAGCACGCTATATGTAGTCACGCCATACAATATCGCTTTGTTCTCGGGCCGATCCTCAATGCCGTCGATGATATACTGTATGGCTACATAGTCCGGGAATTAGGCCGTTTTCCCGTACTCCTTCATAATGAGCATATACTGGTAGCAGGTCTCATCTCTTCGTTTCTTTCTTGCAGCCATCATTTCGTGCATTTCTTTGGAATTCAGCGCCTCTGGAAATTCCTTTTGCAGACGATTTTTTAAATCTTCATATGTTTTAAATACCTTTTTAGACTTCAGCCACAAGCCGGCCGTGCCACACAAAGTTTGTGCCACAAAACAAAGTCCTGCGCACGATCACCAATTCTGCTCTGCTTTGCTGTACTGTCCAACTGAATATTGCCACGTTATCGTCTATATCCTGTGCCCACTTCGTCGATGAATATGTTTTATCTTCACCGTTAAATTGTGAAATGCTTCCATCGAAGCTGTTCAACATGGCCGCCGCTGACGCCGCCGCCGAACTCGTGCTAGCCTCATCTTTTTTAGCGCTGCTGCCGTCTTCTGCCATCGTCGATCGCAATGATCTACGAATTGCAGTAGGTTGGTCACGCCGCCGCTCGCCGGTGACTCTCGTCGTAACCGTATTTCTGTAGATGACAGCATCTACAGAAATACGGTTACGACGAGAGTGTCTTCTCGTCTGTCTGCTTGTCCGGGATATACTATCCTCAGAGTATCTACAGAGAAACTCTGAGGATAGAATATCCCGGACGAGCCCCCAACTTTGTGGGATATGGGGCTCAGAGTAAAAACAGAAATAACTTTGATTTACTTTTATTTTACAAAAAATACACCTGCACCGTCTTACACCTTATCGCTATATTTCGCCATCTTACTTTTCTATATCCTTCCCTCTCTCATCCGTCTGCCATCTCACTCACACTTACGTTACGTTCCCACATTGATATATTTTATTTCTAAAATACAAAGTGCTCGTACTATTTATTAAATCTCTTTATTCGTTTAGAAAGGTGCCAGAACCGGTCATTAATATATTGTTCTGTCTCAATATACAAAGCAATACACAGTGTCAGCTAGTATATAATACAAACCACGGCGAAGGACTTAAATTGACAGTGGATCACGCGGTTTTGATTACTGTGGTAGCATTGGTTTGCCGTTCCATTAAACATTTAATACGTGTTAGGTCCTTGACACACTGGACGCATATAGTACACACAAATAAACGGAATAATAATGTTCTTCGGTCAAGACTTTCAAGGATATAATATAGTACCAGTACTAATATTTATTGTACATAAACAACGGGTCTATATCGAGTAATAAAAAAATACAGCTGAAATACCTTTATTTCACCCGACGTTTCGACATGGTTACACCAGCCGCAGCCGTAGTCACGGGAGGACCGAGTCTTTTTATGTATAAAGTCGCGAAAGTTCAAAAGTACCAAGTACCTTACTAATAGATATATCGCACACGTAGATCTAAACTGAGACAACTCAAAAATCGTTGATTTTGAGTTATGTTTGTATTCGAATGCTCGGCGTTCATACGCAACTATCCAACAAGACAGGTTTAATAACTGCTTGTAAAATTAATCGCTAGACGGCGTTAACTTACTTTTGTTGAATCAACGTCTGTCTCACTCTCCCACCTAGACAAGTCTATTGTCAGTTGACCTTCACTTGTCTTATGGAGTGCACGTAATAACAAGAACGAAAACGCGGATATTTCGAATTGTTACTGTTTTGATCAAACATATACGTGAGTAATTTAGAGTTGTTACGGTGTTGGTGAATTGTACTACAATATTAGTTAAGGACATTTTGACTTGTTCCAGTTTTGTTTGATAAGGTACGAAAATATTTAGTTGCTATTTTGATTTGACTTTGTTTAGGTTGATCAATATGTAAATTTCTAGTTATCCTACTATTGTTGAAACAAATTTGTTTCAATGTTTTTTCCCTCTACAAAGTGGCATTTTACGTGTGTCGCTTAAATTTCGTGTACGGTATTATAAAGGTTATCTATTTCCAATAAAATGTTCTTAATCAAACGATTTCACGACTGCTTTTAAAGATTTTTTTGAGTTAACTCACTATTGCTGGATAGTTACAATTTTCAATAACTGTATTTCCTATTTTAGAGAAAAATTAATCTAGGCTGTTTTCTTATTAATATTATCAATGAAAGATATAAAGAGAACCGATTAACACATAATAAATTAGACTTAATTGACAAAGAGAATCTTTTAATAGCTAATGAAGAAGACTTAATTAATAAAGAGAACCTATTTACAGCTAATGAAGAAGACATGGCTAGTAAAGATCCCCAATTAACAGCTAATGAAGAAGACATGGCTAGTAAAGATAACCTATTAACAGCTTATGAAGATGACTAACTAAAATATAAATGTAAAAAAAATAAAGAAAATATTCCAATAAACACTAGTGTGATAATGACGAAACCAGGCTGTAGCAGACAAATTGAGAGATTTTATTACTTCACCAAGTGAAGAGAGTTTTGTAGATGACTCCGATACTGATCCAAGTTATGGCCGTAAAAAGAAGAAGACTATTTCCCGTTAAGTTATTCCTTCTTCATCGTCATCTTCTTCAAGTAGCAATATGTCATCAGACTCTTCGAATTCTAGCGATAGTTCTAGTGGCAGTAGTTCTTATTCCGAAACTGAAACCAGGGCCTATCCCTGACACCGTAGCACAGGCTCAAAGCCAAGAAGCTTTTGAAATTGAAACCACGGCTGATATTGATACTGCTGGACAGCCTCAAACCCAAAACGTTGTTGATACTGAATCCAGGGATGTTACAAATACTATTACAAAGCCTCAGAGTCAAGATATCCATAAAGAAGTAAAAAGAGGAAAGAAGAGGGTAAGAAGAGAATCATCATGGAAAGCTTATATTTCTAAGGTCCTAAGGAATTCTGGTAAGGCTTACCAGTCTTTATCTAAAAATAAGAAAATCGTTTCTGAAAGGAAATTTCGCCTGGCTTGCGGCAAAAGTTGCAGACAACATTGTAGTTTTAAGATTTCCGAAGAAACAAGACAAAACATCTTTGATGGTTGTTGGAGTTCAGCAGATCTTCAGAGGCAGAGGGAGTATATAATCAGGCATAGTCATGAAATCAAACCAAAGTACAGGTATTCTTGCACACAGGAGTATAGAAATCTTAATAGAGCATTTTATTTCGAAATAGCTGGCAAAAAAATTCGAATGTGTAAAGCTTTTTTTAAGGCTACACTTGTCTTGAGTAACACAGTATTACTACTGCTCTCCGTATGAAAAATGACGCCGGTATTGTAGTCAACGATTTCAGAGGCAGGCACGGTAATCAATGACAAATTGATGCGGGAATTAAAGAAAGTGAAAAAGAAGAAAGTGTTGCAGAGTTCATTAATAGTGTCCCTAGGATTGAGTCTCATTACTTGAGGGCACAAACATCAAGGTAATTTATTTGTAAGTGACAAATCTCTTGCCAACTTATATAAAGTTTTATTTTTATTTGTTTAAGATAAAGGCCCTTTTTGATTATAAGAGAAAAATATCTCAAATTGTTGTTCCCTTTTTACTTCAGTAATTCCTATTTTCATTGATAGTTACTGTACATTAATTTATAACTTTTAGTGTGTGGTATTTATTGATGTTTCATTATTAATTAATGTTATACCACTCGTTTAGACCACTTTTGTTTGAATAATTGTTCATATATTTTTGTACTAATAAATGTATAACTCAAAATGATTCAATAAAACTGATTCAAGTCTAATTGGTGTTTATTTTTTATACCAAGTCACCACACTATAGTGTAACAACTAAAAAAAGGGCGATTATCGATATAAAGGATTGAATTTTAGCCCCAGTTTATATACAGTGACATTAAACAAGCTATTTATCATCTAGAATCAAATTAAATTGCTTAGCTTCCTTAGCAAAAATTGCAGATATACGTTTTTTTCGTCTCCTGAAAAATGACCTTTTTTGAGTTGTCTCAGTTTAGATCTAGGTGTGCGATATCGTATTTTGTGTACTATATTTTTATAATCAAATAATTATAGACAAATTACACTCAGACACAAAAAATCTATTATGATGATTACTGTAAAATAACAAAGATTTATCCAAACTGGAATTTGAATCCAGACTTGACTACTTAGTTGCAGCTAGCGTCAAAAATGCTACTTACTAGGCTTGAAGACCACGCAATGGGAGGAATTCCTGTTTTCTCCACGTAAGGCGTCTGTGGTATGCATTCGAGGTGGTTTTTAGTTGTAACACCACGTACTCTGGCTCTAATTTCTAGTAAAGCCTTCGATCCAAAGAGATTTTCCACCATAATATATTCTTGGGTTTACGCGAATGTTACTCATTGAAATTAAACTACAGTTTACGGATAGTTTTCTTGTCATAGATTTTGCCACCATATAACCAAATAATAAACTAAATGTAGGCCAGTCTAAAATAAAATAGCTTGCTTCCCAGTTTATAACTCTCTTACTAGGTTTATTTTTACGTCATATCCAGCGACGAAAGCAGTACGTGATGTGAATGCAAATGTTTTCTACAAAGGCCATCCACACAATAATATATTTATAACCTGAGAATTCAATCATGTAAAGTTTTTACTTTATACTATTTAAAATAGCTTTACGATTCAAAGGTAACTAACAAAGGGCTTTTAATATAAACGGATGCTAAAATAGGCTTATGGGATCAGTCAGATAAATCTGATCAAAAAACAACGCTCCATCTACCTACCTCTCTACTGAAGAAAGAGAAGTCGATACCAAAACTGTATTTCTTTTTATTCGTCATACGATTCCTTGTTATATTCTATATACCTATATCTAATGAAACAACTTAGTACAAAGTACCTTCTGTACTACTTAAGTGTCTGCTATAAAAATAAGGTAAATTATAGTTTTCTTTTCAATTCCTGACGTTCTATTTTTATGAAGGCTTAGAACAATTTTAATATTCCCTATTACGCGAGTTTGTAAACTTTTAATAGTATTTATGAATATCAATAGCTATTTATTTTACACTCCTTGTATAATAACTGAATAAAAAACTGAAATATAGTTGACTATGATTGAAAAAAGTTACAGGTAGAATGTCCATCTCATCAAAGCGGCCTATAACAGAGCCACTAAGATCTGCACAAGGGCATACACCAGAGTGGATGCACAGCGCGTTGCACGGTTTGGCCAAGAACTTCTGTCACACCCTACGGGAAGCCGTGGATATTGGCGGCTGGCCAAAGCCGTGTAATCCAATTTCTGCCAGTCTCCGCTGCCACCGTTGCGATGCTCTGATGGATCACTGGCTCATGGGCCGCAAGAGAAGCATCACCCCTATTCTCTGCAAGGTATTCGAACGGATAATCAACACCCAACTCGTTCGCTACCTAGAAGATCGCTCTCATATCAATGATCGACAATATGGCTTCAGACTGAAACGATCAACGGGTGATCTTCTAGCGTATGTCACCTTTGGGGTGAGGCTATGGACAGGCACGGGGAGTCGTTGGCTATTAGCCTCGACATCTCCAAAGCCTTCGATAGAGTCTGGCATCGTGCGCTTCTTTCCAAGCTTCCGGCTTACGGCTTGCCACCTCGATTGTGCTTGCTAGCTTCCTGCATAAACGACGTGTTCGAGTTATTTGCGAAGGTGAAAATTCAAAGTTTATGCAGGTAAATGCTGGTGTGCCCCAGGGATCCGTCTTATCGCCCACACTTTTTCTTCTGCATATCAATGATATGCTCACTTTTGGGAGCATACATTGCTATGCAGATGACAATACCGTGCATGGGCGGTATCTCGGCCATCCTGCGGCTAGGCTGGCCGACATTGAGGAAAATAGGCGAAAACTTGTCGCTGAGCTTGACCAGGTTTTGAACAGCATCTCGAATTGGGGTGCTGAAAACATGATCAAGTTCAACGCCAAGAAGGCAGGACACAGGTGTGCGCATTTTCAGCAAAGTTATTGTATAGTTGTCAGACAGCTTTTTGTCCATCGCACAATAGTTCGAAAGCATAGCCAGCTAGTCTATGATCCAAATGTCTACACATCAAGGCGCCGTAGTGACAGAGTTTGTGTAACATTGACGCGTAAATACACAACTGCTCGTCAACATTTCAACTATATATCTGGTAAAATGTATAATAAGGTAAACAGAATTTTAAACATATATCCACTCAACCGCCACAATCTAAAGGAGAAGCTGCAGACTTGGCTTAAATCCCTTGAATACGAACGGAACGCATTGTTGAAGTATAACCATACACATGCATTCACACACGCACACACACGCATCCACATGCGCGCTCGCACACACACTCACACAACACACACACCCGCGCGTACACACACACTCACACACACACCCACACACGCGCGTACACATACACTCACACACTCACCCACACACGCCCGTACACACACACTCACACACATATGTACTTTTAGCATGTAATTAATGTATTGCAATTATTTTTCATAAGTCTTAACCTTATCATGTAAGGAACTATTATATTATCAAGAAAGGGCGTTGGTAACTGCGACACAGTTTAATACTTTTGCAGTTACCATCGTATATTATTTCGTGTATTGTATGTGTTTTTAGTTCCAATAAACATTATTATTATTATATTATTATTATAATATTATTATCTCCATTCCTTCCCCAACCTTCTCTTCTGGACACTCCACTACCGATACAGGACAATCTAAATATACTTGGTATGGACATACGCCGCAATCTTAGCCAGAGAAACTACATCGAGGGTGTCATTAAATCGGCATCTCGAAAACTCGGAGTCCTGAACAGAGTGAGGAGGTTTTTCACGCCGGAGCAGCTGTGTCTATTATACAAGACTCAGGTTCGCTCCTGCGTGGAATACTGCTCTCATCTCTGGAACGGCTCCGCTCAGTACCTGCTAGATGCCCTTGATAGGTTGCAGCGGCGTGCTGTCCGTATCATAGGTGACCTTGAGGCTACTAAGACCCTTGAATCTCTGCAATTACGCAGGGACGTAGCCTCAATGGCTGCCTTTTACCGATTGTATCGCGGTGAGTGTTCAGAAGAAATCTTTCAACTCATCCCACTCTCTCCTTTCCTATCCCGAACAACACGTGCCGGGTTAAGGTGCCACGCTTACGGGGTAGAACAGATACCGTCACGTACGAAAAGGTTCGGTACATCTTATCTTTGCCGTACCATAAAGATGTGGAACTCACTGCCAGCTCACGTGTTTCCTTCCTCCCTTGATCCTGGGTCCTTTAAGCGGCGCGTGAAAAAGCATCTATCAAGGCCGTTAAAGTGAGGGCCGCCATGTGACACTGCTTAACCAGCAATTGGGGATGGTGGCCTTCACAATAGGACTTTACTGTCAGCTTACCATCAGGCAGCGTGAAGTCAATTTGACAGGTTTTTTAATAAATAAAAAAATACACAATAATAAACTTTAATACCAAGTAGTCCTGAAACATAATTACTTTCAATAATATCTTCTACTTTACACTAACTACGACTTTCTTTTTTGACAGTTTCTTTTTTGACTACTACTTTCTTTTTGACAGTTTTTGACATAAGCTCCATACAAAATATGTCAAACACGAATCTAAAATCTACAGATCTATCTATAATAATAATAATATTCCACCACATTCACACAACACCATCTAGTCCCAAACTAAGCAGAGCTTGTACTATGGGTACTAGACAATGGATAAACTACATATATACTTTTTTTTTTGTAAATACATACATATTATACATAGTTCGAATATTGAAAATGGCCGTTAATCGATATCTGTCCATTTTTTATCATAAAGAATTCATAAATATTAACATACTTATCAAATTATTACTTTATCATAAGCATTATGCATTGAATAGTAGTCAGAAGAAAACCAAATAGAACGTAATTGGACAATAGACGACGACCAACAAATAATTAGGCGCCGGTCCATGTAAGTAGCGCAGAATTACTTTTTCATTTTAATATTTACGTAACGGACCTCAATAGCATTATTAACCTAGAAGATAGATAAAAAATATTTCCGCTGACATATCAGCATGGTTAATCCAGCTTATCTAAATCACGGAATTCAGTCACCCTGTGATCTCATCTTGTATTTCACCTTTCTGTAAAATATTGAATAATGTGTGATCAAATTCCAAAACTTTTGAAGTATACACATATTGTCAATGAACAAAGCAAAAAATCAGACAAAAGGATAGCCGATAGACAGATGTTGAAAAGGCATACAAATGACGGCCATTCTTGTGATATTTTTTTACGACACATTCGGGAAGGGTTGGGTTCTACATATTTATACCAGATACCACAAGGTCAACCTACAAATGCCACCCATTGAATAGAATTCGGAGAAAACTGCGCTCGTAAAATAGCTTATAGAATCATTTTATTCAAGGAGATTTTCTGTTTTTGTAGACACACACAGTTCACAACTCTTAATGTTCCCTGAAATCAATTTAAATTTGAAAGTGATTAGCCATTTATATGCTCTTAGCAGCAAAATATGAAAGCTTACTTGAAACAAAATAAATATAAGTTAGAACGAGCCCCAAATCACAATTAACTGAATTAGGCATTGTAGACATTATTTGATTATATAATAACGGTTAGGTCTTTTATAGAGATGTTATATCATATTTATCGTTTGCGTTACGCAATCTGTAGGAATATAATATCGTTATCTTAAGACTATGGAGTTTTCTGAAATAAGGTTTCGTTGGCTCGTGGCTTTTAACGAATGACGGTAAGTTGCAACAAAAGCTTTTTTGCCACAAGTCTAACCGCAAACTATTAAGCAATTAAATATAAATAAAAAATACATCACTCCTGAATCAGCAAATTTCAATTCTATCAGTATACGCCTAAGATACGTTGTTCCTTGACGTAAAAATCTGGTGTCGCGCGGTGCCTTCCGCAGGCACAAGGCTTTAAGTGCTTCGGATAAAACAATGAGGCCAGTTTTGTGAGGCATGATGACGAGGACGATTTATCTTGTTTTATGTATCTTACATTGTGCTTACTTCGTACAGATTTTACTGGCGCATAGCCATCTCGCAGACAACGTTGCCTGTCAAGATTTCTAGTGTCTCTGCCTGCGTTAAGGCGGACTAAAGCGTATATTGAAATAAGTTGGATTTCTTGGCTTTGAACTTTCTTTGAATTTTTTGAAGAGTTTTCTTTTATTATGATGATGAACTTTTCGACATAAACATACATGATATATATCAAAAGTTTTAAATTTTAGATGATTTAAAATTTACAAATGTGCGGCCTTGTACGGAGAGTTAATATTTCATTGCTGACATTTGCATATTATTTGGACATTGACATATACATACACACATCAAAAAAGGCTAAGCAACACATACTATTTCAAATTATTAATAAATTATTATATCATTTTCTATGTAAATTTTTTTTGATCACATACTGGCTGGTTGTAAAAAAAAATCGGGTATCATATTATTTGTTTTTTTTTTCACAAATTCAAAAGCGAATGCATTTGTTCGAATTGTTTAGCGTTTTCTTTGCTTATTGAAATTTAGTATTCTGTATCAATTTTATGATTTACAATAATTTGAAAAAGTTTTGAACAAATTTGGTTTTTGAGACATTTTTTACGTCATGGAAAAACGTCATTTGAACGCAGATGAAATGCAAAGAGCTGTAGGGATGTTGCAAGCGGGAAGAAGTCAATCTCAGGTATCTCGGTATTTTGGTATCAATAGAAGCGTTATTTGCCGTCTTCATCAGCGTTACACTAACACGGGATATCCTGCTGAGCAGCACCCAGGTCGAGGTAGATGTACAACCACACGGCAAGATCGATACATACAACTGACTGCAAGACTCCAGCCGATGTTAACCGCCCGAGAGATAGGTTTAAGGCTACAAAATTCAAGTGGTGTTGTTGTTAGCAGCCAAACTGTGCGAAATCGACTGCATGAGTATGGCCTACGAGCGCGACGGCCAATTAGGTGCCCACCGATACGTCACGGGAATCGCGCTCGTCGAAATGAATGGAGTAGGGCACAATGGGATAAAATTTTATTTTGCGATTGGTTTCGATTTGGGTTCAAGCCTGATACTAGAAGGGTAAGAGTGTACCGTCGTCCTGGAAATACTGAAAGACTGAGGTGTGTTCAAGAAGTGCATCTATGCAACGGATCAACAGTTTTGGTATGGGCGGGTATTATGAAGAACAGACGAACTGAGCTCGTTTTTGTAAATGGTAACATGAACGCTGTAAATTACGTCGAGGATGTTCTAAGGCCTTATGTCCGTCCATCCGCATAAACTCTTGGCTCCGATTTCATGTTGATGCATGACAATGCGCGTTCGCATACAGCTTTGCACATACGGGAGTACTTGGCAAGGGAAAACATCCTGGTATTGCCTTGGCCTGCACAATCGCCAGACCTCAACCCCATCGAGCATGCATGGGACATGCTCCAGAGAGTGTTTTAAAGGACTTGGATGGAGTGGCAACAACCCAACAACTGATGGGCTTACTAAAATTTAATAAGCAGCGATTGCCACAGGTTAACATTAACAATCTCATCGATTCTTCGAATAATCGGTGCCAGCAAGTTCTCAATAACAGAGGAGGCCACACTTTGTATTAAATTATGCAATTTTTGTACAACCATTTACATACATACATACATAGTCTCACGCCTATAACCCCGAAGAGGTAGGCAGAGGTCTATTTCTACACCCACTTTTCGACAGATATACTTTAGTCCCACGTAATCTTAATATATAAAATCCTTGAGTTACTGACTGACTGACAGACACGCTACAGCCGAAAATATTGGACGCAGGAAGCTGAAATTTGGCATGTATGTTCCTTGGGGACCGTAGGGGTGCACTAAGAAGGGATTACCCGAAATTCCCACGGGATCGGCCAAAACCGGTAAATAAAAAAATTGCAGGCGTAGCTGCTGGCGTCCTCTAGTAACCATATAATTTTAGTTTAAGTTTAGTTGATTAGGCACCTTACTTTGTACTACGTTACATACAGTACTTACTCGTTATTATTGTTAATTAAGATTATTAAAAAAAAACTTAAACAAACTAATTGTTGTTTAATATCAAAAAAGCATTAAAAATAATATAAATAAGAAAATACTAAGGATTTAATGCGAAAACACATTTTAAAATTGAAATTTGTTTGTGTTGCTTAGACTTTTTTGATGTGTATATAGGTATATCTACTGCCCATCCTAACCTACGGTACTCAAACAAGGTCACTGACCGAGATTCAAAAGTCCAAATTGAAGATTTGCCAAAGAGCCATGGAGTATCGTTCTAAGAGTGAAGAGGACCAGTCACGTCCGTCGTGTTACGTCCGTACGTATTACGTCCGTAATGACGCTGCTCCAAAACGGACTTAGTTGACGTAGGAGCAAACTCAGCCCGACTATAGTTGGACAAGGCTGGACACGTCTGCCGCATGCACCCGGAAAGGTGAGCTCGTGCAGCTACTAATTGTGTATCAGGCGGTCGGCGTCGATAGGGACGTCCCAAACCGAGATGGTGCCTTCGAGGGCTGCTGGCCAGAGATTGCAAATAACCGAAATTTATGGAAATCCAGGGGAGAGGCCTTCGCCCTGCACTAGGCTAAGAAAAAATAAATTGGTCTGAGAGATATCATATTATAGGTATATCTTTTAGCTTGCATAGCATAGATACTATTAGTAGTATCTATGCTATGTGAGCTCAAAGATATATATGTACTCATAATGAGAATTATCTAAGGTTAAATGAACACAAACTGAAGAGCATGCATGAGAAATTTTATGACAGTGAATGAAACAAAAGAGATAGGCCAGGATTGTTGCAAATCGCGTTATGTAGTCTGTGTCCTTCCATTCGGGAAACAGGCGTGAGTCCATGTATGTATGTAAGAATGATCAAAAACAAACAAAACCGATCTCAATCCCGAAAATCTTATTAAGTAGCAAAACTTTTACTATGCATTCGAAAACTTTTACTAGTTTTAAATCCTAGATAAAACCCATCCCTCAACCATTTTAAGTTTACGGCAGCATAAAATCATACAGATATGAAAAGCAACAGCCGAATCGTACCAGACCGTATCTTCCCGGGACGGTTGGCTATAGAATATAAAATAATTGCCGGTACCTTCAATCAAGGCTGTGAATAATACATAAACGTCACAAGTATAATAAAACTGCGACGTATGGTAGAAATGGCCACTCTGTGTAAGGCTGCGTAGACATGATAAGATACCGAGCACACTAGGGTCAAAAGATTTTAAACATTCACGTGCTTTTACGAGTTTTATCCACGTTACTACAGTTTATGATTTGCTATGAAAATCCGTAGCATAACAAATATACTGAAATATATGTTTAATCGCACAAACATTATCAGCTATGGATGTGTCAAACCCTGAACCTCTCTATCTCGGTTAGCTAGAGACAATCGAGTGACTCGGAGCGAGTAATCATCCAAGTTGGCTCAGTTGGACCGTTTCGGTTGGTGACAACGCGTCTTTACATGATACCTAACATCTGTACAGAGCATACAATTATTCGTACGAGTGTCTTGTTTAATGTGTAATTTTAGGTCTCTAACAATTTGTCGGATAATGTCTCGCTTGTGAAGTAAAGTTTATGTTGCTTAATCTTTGGTAGAATTTGTTTTAATTGATTGTCAGTGGAATTTATCCACGTAAACTAACATGTTTAAGGTATGACTACCACTTTTTGCTTGACGTTTCGACCGACTTATTCCGGTAATGGTAGATGATACTCGAATTAAACTTTATCACGGTTGTTGTCTTTCACTTTGGAGTCTGGTGTATGCTTCTAACCAAATTTGACACTATCAGAGATATTCTAGACAGCCAGAACCGATCACATGCCTCGTAATATCCCTGCACGGTGCAAGGGATACCTACTAAACAACGGCCAGTTTTGCGTTGCGTAGACACAATAGGACTCGACATTCACTCAGATTAAACTCGCGCAGAATTATTCGAGTAAATTTTTTATGATATTAAATCACAGACATAGATCTACATAGATAACGCTAATGCATGCACTTCGCGTGTCTGGACTCCGACCAAGCGTCGAGCTTGGTCGCCACTAACTTCAGTCCCCGCGCGTCCGTTTTACCGTTAAGTAAACTTTATTCACATTACGTTGCCGCGTTTGCTTCGGACGTTTGATCTGACGTTGTGTATTAGGAGACGATGAATATCGCACAAGCGATACTGTCGCGCATCGCTTCGACTTCGTGATACAGGCTACGTCACAGTAGGTATTAAAAAGTCGGCACGCTTGGTTTCAATACAAATCGTGATAGTTGCATTATCTATGTAGATCTATATCTGTGTATAAAATATTGAGTCTGTTTCATAGACTTTTTATCAAAATTTAATTTTGATATATTGTTCAAAAGGCCGTAAGCAATTTACTACGGTTTGTAATTTGCTACGAAAATTCGTAGCATAACAAATATGCCGAAATAAACGTTTGATCGCACAAACATTATGAGCTATAGAAGTGTCAAACCCTGAACCGGATTATCCCGGTTAGCTAGAGACAAATCGAGTGCCTCGGAGCGAGTAAGCATCCGAGTTGGCTCAGTTGGACCGTTTCGGTCGGCGTCAACGCGTCTTTACATGATACCTTACATCTGTACAGGGCATAAAATTGTTTGTACGAGTGTCTTGTTTAATGTGTAGTTTTACGTATCTAACAATTTGTCGGATAATGTCTCGCTCGTGAAATAAAGTTTATGTTACCTACTGTTACAATGCCGGGATGGAACGGGCGGAAAAATAAAATGCGATGTTGACTGTGTCCTCGTGTAATTCGATATGATATGGACGTTGGCGGACCTACAGATACAAAATCCTTTAATTACTTACTGGTAACTTTGACTCTAGCGACATCTGACGCAGTGTCTTTAAATTAGGTAAGTACCTACGGTGCCGCCGGCGCACACCTCATAACAAGCCATTTAGTGCATCGTTCGGTCACTAGATGGCGCTGTCTTCAGACATGCTGCGGGCCAAAGTTTTACAAACTGATTGTACTTATAATCTAGGTACCTATGCTATAGTTTTACAATGGTAGGTATGTTACACCCCATTATGTAATAATGTAATGGATTTAAATTATAGTTATGTTGAGTGAGTTATGAATGTTGTATGAATGTGAGTGATGACTATATTAGGTTTATGATTATTACAGTGTACAAATTAAAAACAAGTACTCTGCCCACCTGATGGGTAGGAGAGTGTATTCATGTATATAATTGTGTACCTACCTACCTATTCTGTGTTATTACCACGACAAACAGGTGATACCTTGAAGGAAACGACAGACCCAAACATTATTTATTTCAAATTTAGGTTACAATTTCAATTTAGGGTTATGATACGACTTAAATACTAAGTAGATGCTGCTGATGTTGTTGAAGCTTCCTTCTTGATGATTCTTCAGTTGGGTTGATTACAGGTGATTGTCATCTAGTTAAGTCTTCCGTTAGTTTGATTATAGGTGATTGTAGATGCTTATCTAGTTGAGCCTTCTGTTGGTTTGATTATAGGTTATTTCGTTAGTCGATACCGTTCAGCGGTAGTATGCAGATGTTATTGAATGCTCGCTTGATGAGTCCTCTGTTAGTTTTTATGGTTGCTACTCTGGATATCTTGTCGCGTCCATCGTGAGTTTCTGTGATGCGTCCCAGCTGCCAGCTATACGGTGGTTTGTCGTTCTTGATGAGGACTACCGCTCCCACGCTGAGACTTGGTCCCTTCGCAGCTCGCCACTTGGTGCGTTGTTGGAGGAGACCTACGTAGTCTCTAGACCAGGACCGCCAAAAATCCTGTCTCATCTGTTGAATTTGTTGATAGTGTGTTAGCTTGGTTGATGGTATGCCTTGGTAATCGTAGTCGGGCAGGCAGGTCATCGACCTCCCGATCAGAAAGTGTGCTGGCGTGAGGGTGAGGATGTCATCGGAATTGGAGCTAGGAATAGGACAAAGGGGTCGAGAATTCAATATTCCTTCTATCTGAATTAAATAGGTTAAAAATTCTTCATAGGTTAGTAATGCGTTACCTACAATGCGTTTCAAATGATATTTGCAGCTTTTGACGGCTGCTTCATGTAGCCCCCCCATGTGAGGAGTATACACAGGTAAGAACTTCCACTGGATGCCTTCATTAGCATTGAAAGTTGTTATGTCGTCTGAACAGACCCTTAAAAACTCGTATAAATCGGCTAACTCA
The DNA here is from genome assembly GCA_944739405.2 of Euclidia mi. Classification (NCBI taxonomy): domain Eukaryota; kingdom Metazoa; phylum Arthropoda; class Insecta; order Lepidoptera; family Erebidae; genus Euclidia; species Euclidia mi. Next base: position 86,701,926 of record OX123186.2, on the reverse strand, counting down.
TTCTTTGATCCTATAAAGGTAGTAGCGTTGTCACTCACCAGTACCCGCGGTTTACCTCGGCGTGCTATAAATCGCCGTAGCGCTGCTATAAATGCTTGGGACTCCAAGCTCGATATTAGTTCCAAATGAATAGCTTTCGTACTGAAACACACGAATACACCAATATAACATTTATAACATTTGTAACCACGACCTCTCCGATCCCTCGTCATGAAAGGTCCCGCATAATCGATGCCCGTTGTATCGAAAGGTGGGGATGGTGTGACTCTGGCAGTAGGTAGATTGCCCATAATAGGCGAAGTTGTCTGTGGGCTGGCCCTGAAGCATTTTACGCAAGTTTGCACTATTTTGTTTACTAGACCCTTTCCATGTATCGGCCAAAATCGTTCTCGTAGCGAGGATAATAATAGTTGAGGGCCAGCGTGAAATAATCGTTCGTGTTCGTTTCGTACGATGAGGATTGTAAGGGGATGTTTCTGATGTAAAATGATTGGATGTTTCTTATTATGTGAGTAGTGTGAGTTACTCAATTGTCCTCCTACTCTAATTATACCGTCTTCCATGAATGGTTTCATTGCTAGTAAATTTGATCCTTTAAGAATAGGTTTATTTTGTTGTAGTAATAAGTACTCATTAGGAAACGATTCTCTTTGTGAAAACTGTAGTAATTTATTTAATGAACTATTTATTTCCTTCGTGGTTAATGGACCGTTTAATCTTTCATTCTTTAATTTTAGGTTATGAATATATCTCAAAGTATATGCGAACACTCGAATAAGTTTAGTATCACTAGAATATTTTAAAAACAAGTTTTGCATAAACGACTGTGTTTCTGGTTGCATTGTGATATTGCAAAGTATCGATTCGGTTTCGGTGTCAATTTCGGTTTCGGTTACGGTCTTTGTTTTGTTGTCGGTTTCTAATTTCTCGGTTATTTTGGTTTCTGTAATAAATTCGGTTTTGGTATTAATTAGGTTTTCGGTCTTCACTATATGTGGGCTTTCGGTTTGCGGCCATTGTGAGCGCGGCTTCTGCAGCCATGCAGGACCCTGCCACCACAACCTGCACTGACCCAAGGCGCTCGCTGCTATCCCACGAGTTATAGTATCAGCAGGATTGTCCTGAGAACTAATCCAATGCCAATGACTAGTATCCGTTATCGCTTGTATTTCTTTCACCCGGTTTTTAACGAATAAGGGAAATTTATCTGGACAAGTACTGCTTATCCATGACTTAACTATAGTTGAGTCCGACCATAAATAGATTTTATGAAATTCGATTTTGCTCGCGTTCTTAACTTTATTATAAAGTGAAGCTACCAATGCCGCGGCGCGTAGTTCGAGTCGTGGTATTGTTTCTTTACGCGCTATTCTTGATTTAGAGCATAATAGTTGTACCTTAATGTTATTATCCTTATCAATGGATCGTAAGTAAATAGCTGCGCCATAGGCCAGCATTGAGCTATCCCCGAACCCATGTAATTCGATCTGGGTACAATTACGTATAATAGCATGACGCGGTACTGATAATGAGTTAAGTATAACAATGTCGTTATAAAACATATTCCACTCGTCAACTAACGGTCTCGGTAATGGTTCGTCCCAATCGGTTTTATCTGTAAAAAGTCTTTGTATAAATATTTTGGCGGTTATCAACACCGGCGTTATTAACCCGAGCGGGTCAAAAATTGATGATAAAATAGATAAGGCTTTCCGTTTTGTTAACGGGTTAGTTAATTGATGCGGTTTTAATTGAAACTTTAAATTATCGGTTAACTGACACCATGCAAGGCCTAAGACCTTACTCGAGCCATCCCCAAAGGTCATTTGCGACTGGGATGGGTGATTGTCTATAGTACTAATTGCGTTTAGTATTATCGGTGAGTTTGACCTCCATTTACGTAGGTGAAAGTTGGCTCCCTGTAATATTTTATCTAATTGTTTTACAGTGGTTCCCATTTTGTGTTCGTCTTCGCCGGTGTAGCTGAGATCATCAATATAAAAGCCGGTCATAATAGCGGCCGCTGCGTCAGGGTACCGCGACATGTTTTCCAGCGCTAGTTGTCGTAAACAACGCGTTGCTAAGTGCGGCGCGCTTTTTAAACCAAAACTTAACGTATTAAGTGTATAGGTACTAATTGGTTGATTCGGGTTTTCTCGCCATAAGATACATTGCAATTTTCGCTGATTAGGATTAATATGAATCATCGTATACATCGATTTTATGTCGGCGCAAACTACAAACGTGTGGACTCTAAATCGTATTAATAAATTAAACAACTCGTCTTGAGCTATACTACCTTTATATTGTATGTCATTCAAGGACAATCCGTTGTCGGTTTGACATGATGCATCGTACACTACTCTTACCGGTGTGGTTACCTTTTCATAATTACTACGGCATGGTGGGGAAGGTAAACGCACGGGCCATCTGGAGGGGTTTGTAACTTCGTCATGTGGCCCGCCTGCTCGAACTCACGCATCATATTTATATAACTTTGTTTAAAATCTGTATTTCGATGAAACCTTTGTTCTAAATTTTTTAATCTTTTGTATGCAATATGTCGTGAATTTCCCAATGAAGTTGGGTTCTCCTTAAGGGGAATGGTTACGACAAAACTACCATCAGCTGTCCGTGAGTGTGTACGAAAGATTTCCTCACACTGGTTTGTATCATCATCTGATAGTTCCCGTTCCTCCCCCATGTGAAAGCTTGATAATAAACTACCCTCGGTTACTACTAAGTTACATCGCGTCGTGCTATTAGTAGGGTGACACATTGGCACTGGGCCCGAAATTACCCAACCCAATCGCGTTTTTTGTAAAATAGGTAGTCCCTTGCCTAACCTATGTTGCCCTATACATAATAATTGATAAAATTGTTCAGCGCCTATGATCATATCTATCTCGCCGGCCATAGAATAGTTCTCGTCGGCTAATAGGTATTTTTTCGGTATAGAAATGCTCTCTAAGTTATCTATTTGTGGCAGTTTACAAAGGTTCGGTACTATGTAACAGATCATGTCGGCCGAGTACGTATTGTCCCTTGAATAAATCGTTAGGTTACAAAAATTATTCACATTAGTTATATTGTCATTGAAACCACGCACTTCCAACTTAATATTTTGTTTAGGTACTCTAAGCATTTCGTACGCTCTATGTGTTATGAAGTTTGACTGCGATCCCGAGTCTAAAAGTGCCTTTAATTTTATTCGTTGATTATCGTTATTGTTTATGTAAACTGACGCCGTTGATAGGACGACTGGGTTATGAGTGACTTGCTTGCGATTTGCTTGTGCGAATGAAGCAACAGTTGATTGAATATTTGGTATCCCTGGACCCGGTTGCAATTGAGAATGACATAAAGTAGATGTAGGAGTATTCGGTTGGTTTGTAACGGTTTGATCCGATTCGGTAGTGTGAGTGTGACGTGTGAATGCCGGGTTGTGCAGTAATGAGTGATGTTTTCCCTAACAAGTTCGACACCGACTGGCTTGACAATTTTGAATAGCATGGTTAGACCGAAAACAATTAAAACATAACCTTAACCTTTTTATGAGACGAGTTCGTGCTTCTAGGTTAAGTGCTAAAAATTTAGGACACAAACTAATAAAATGACCTTCGTTACAATTAGGGCATCGAATTGGGTTACCTTTAGATTTCGGTTGGGATGGTGGAGCCGTCGTGGTCAAAAATGCCTTCCTTGTAGCCATTTGCTTGTTATTGTTCGATTGACTTTGGTGTGCAGGTCCTTTCAATGTGTCCAGCAGATCGGCACGCATTCGTAGGAATGTTTTGAAGTCCTGTAAAGTAGGTAAATCCTTTGAGCCGATTTTTTCCTCCCATTTTCGTTGAATAGAAGGGTCGAGCTTGGAGGCCAAAAAGAATATGACTAATACATCCCAGTTTTCCACACTAACATTTAACGAATTTATAGTTCTTAAATGTTTAGAAATATTATATATTAAGCTCCGCAAAGCAGTCGCTGTCGCGGGTATTGGCTCAATATCAAACAGTAAGGTTAAGTGATTATATATAATTATTCGGGGGTTGTTATATCTTTCACATAACAACTTCCAGGCTAACTCGTAACTACTCTCGTTAAATTCTAATGACGCAATTACCTCAAGTGCGCTGTCCTTTAAACAAGTACGCAAGTATTTATATTTTTGAATCGATTTTAAACTACTTTGATTTATTATAGCATCAAACGTATCTCGAAACTCAATCCATTGTGTTATAGTCCCGTCATAGGTGGGTAGAATTATGTCTGGATATTTAATATTGTCATGATTATCCGGTTTTGACTCTATAGCTGTACTAGTGGATGTGCACAACTCCGGAGACCTTTCGTCTTCCGGAAGATAACTCATCGCTAAGGAGACCGCCTCGTAATAGCATGTCTCAAAACTCTCTCGTTCTTGTAACTGCACCTCATAGTCTGAGCATACAGTTTCTATACTGTCCTGACACAATTCGTAATCGTTAAAAACTAACTTTATTCGTTCCGTTCGTAACTTTAATTCTACTAATTGATCGGCAGACGGCTGATCATCGGTTAAAGAATTTAGGTATTTACGAAATAATGTTACCTTGCCTTTAAAGATTCCTCGCCTTCTCTTTAAGGTTTGTAAATCCGCGGATTCCAACTTGGTTTCCGATTTTTGTTCGGTCATCTTGGGTTACGGTTGAGGTTAAGTATTCGGTTCTCGTTTGGTTGTTTGAAAATTGAATACCTATAGATGCCTGCAGGGATATCGAATAGGATTAGGATAGAATGATAGGATTGCCAACACCACTTACTTGACCGGTCGGTATTTTTCTTGAGGTGGATTCCGCCACGTGCACCACCTTTCCGGGTAAGTATTTCTTGTTCCGCTCCACGATGCAGATTCGCGAACGTATGCCAGTTAACGCTAGGTATTCGCGATTGACTTCCACGATACCGGGAGACAAGATCACGTCGGGGTCACCAAAACTGTTACAATGCCGGGATGGAACGGGCGGAAAAATAAAATGCGATGTTGACTGTGTCCTCGTGTAATTCGATATGATATGGACGTTGGCGAACCTACAGATACAAAATCCTTTAATTACTTACTGGTAACTTTGACTCTAGCGACATCTGACGCAGTGTCTTTAAATTAGGTAAGTACCTACGGTGCCGCCGGCGCACACCTCATAACAAGCCATTTAGTGCATCGTTCGGTCACTAGATGGCGCTGTCTTCAGACACCTACTATTTGGTAGAGTAAGTTTAGATTTAATCTCATTCCCAATACATGTGTAGCTCGGCCAAGATCTTTAGTATCAAACCTTTTCATCAGTTTCTCCTTGAGTGCTTTCTTTTCTGGTGTATCTTTACTTATAATTAAAATGTCATCGACATACAGTGCTAATATAATAATACTTCCTGAGTTGTCTGATTTAATGTAAACACAAGGCTCACTGAGTGTTTTTCTAAACTGAAGATCTGTCAAGGCATTATCTATCTTGTCATACCATGCCTTTGAGGCTTTCTTAAGCCAGTATATAGCTTTATGAAGTTTAAATACATGGTTTTCTTTACCATTTATCTTGTATCCATTAGGCTGCTCCATGTAAACAGTATCTTGCAAATCACCGTTTAAGAATGCTGTCTTTACATCCATATGATTAATGTGTAAGTTTAGATTTACTGCCAGGGCAATCAATGTACGTATAGTAGAATAGCGTACTACAGGTGAGTAGGTTTTCTTGTAGTCAATCCCGTATTCCTGGGTATAACCTTTTGCTACAAGGTGTGCTTTATACCGAAGTAACTGACCTTCTGGTCCTAGCTTCTTTTTGAAAATCCACTTCTTTTCTTCAGGCAGTAATGCCAAACTCCAAGTCTTATTTTTCTCAAATTATTTATATTCATCTTCAATAGCTTCCCTCCAGTGTTCCTTTTCAGGTCCTGATAATGCTTCCTCAATTATCTGTGGTTCTCCATCATGACTTGTTGCTGTCATTGTAATTACAGCATTTACATTTTCATCAATATCTTCATAAGAACTGGAATGTTGATCTTGAGACATGTCTGGATTCCATGTGACTTCATTGGGGTCTTCCACAAAGCTGGAGTCAGAAACAGTTGAATTAGTTGTGATCGAGTCAGATAATTCTATAGTAGGCAAGGGATTGACATTGTTATCATCATTTGTTCTCTCAACATTTTCTATTTCATTATTAAAATTTATTTGACAATCAGTAGTAGTGTTATTCTGATTTATTCTTAAGTCTTAATACATCATTCCTTCTAAGAAGCACACATCTCTAGATTTAATACATTTGGAAGGATTTTGAGGATCAATTAGTCTGTATCCTTTGGACTCATTACTCTCTTGACTCTTTACTCTTTGCATCTAGTTTCTTACGCCTTTCATTGGGGATCATTGCATAAGCAACACAGCCAAATATTCTCAAAATTGATAAATCAACTTTACAACCAGATCATTTTTCTTCTGGTGTGGTTCCTCTTACCGCTTTACTTGGTGAATTATTCTTGTTAAAGATTGCTGTATTCAAAACCTCAGCCCAGAATCTTTGGTCCAAACCTGCATCTTATAGCATACATCGTCCGGCCTCCATAATTGTGCGATTTGCTTTTTCCGCAACTCCATTCTGCTGTGGAGAGTAGGGTACAGTCGTAAGGTGAACGATGCCATGCTCTTGAAGGAATGTCTGGAAATGCTTATTCACATATTCACGACCATTGCCTGTTCTTATTATCTTTATTTTCAAATTAGTTTGATTTTCTACAAAACTTTTAAAGATCTTGAATACAGACAGAACTTGATCTTTACTTTTCATAAAGTAACCAAATGTCATCCTAGTGTAGTCATCTATAAATGTTAATAGATACTTGGCACCACTAAATGAGGCAACTGACATAGGCCCACATAAATCCGAATGTATGAGACCTAATTTCTCAGTGGCTCGACTAAAAGATTGTTTGGGGAATGGTAATCAGCTCTGCTTCCCTTCAATACATGCTGCACAGGTATTATTTTTACTATAAGTGTAATTAATTCCACTTGCTATACCTTGTTTCAGTAAATGCATACTCCGCCTATTCAGGTGTCCGAGTCTCCGATGCCAAATCTCCTGTGATTCGCTTCACACAAATTCACAGCTTCTGCGCGTTCCTCATCCATCGACTGGATCTGTGGCTCCACCAAAGCCACTGTTTGACATGTCGCAGCTAGCTCATGACCATTTGTTGATTGTTGACTCACTGTGTCCAGTTCATAGATACCATTCACCTTTGTAGCACTTGCAACTGGCATTTTTTCACAATAAATATTACACTTTTCAGTGTCAAAATGAACTTCAAGTCCTTTAGAAGCTTTTTTGCCTACAGAAATAAGGTTTGTTGACAGTCCCGGCACAAAAATAATCTCATTTAATTTTGTAACTTGAGATTGTCCTTTCAACAATAATTCTACCTCTCCATGACCCTCACTATGCATTTTCTGATTATTAGCAACTGTAACTAACTGAGGAGTGTCCACAACATAGTTTTTCAATAGATTTTTGTTGTTTGTCATATGACAAGTAGCACCGGAATCGACATACCAGGCATTCGAGTCAATGTTGACAGCTGCTGTCAATAACGTTCCGTTCCACGCTTTCTCACACTTATCACTTTCACCCCGTTTGTTATTATTTTTATTGTAATTTTTAGTTGGACAGTTTCTAGCAAAGTGATTTGGTTTCTTGCAAATGAAGCACTTTGAATGTTTGTTGACACCTTTTGTAGAAGACTTCTTTGTAAACATTGCACCTTCGCTCTTGTTCTTGTAATAATTTACTTTTCACTGTTTCACTGCACAATTTAAACAGAAGAAAATTCAAACAGAATTTTCTAAAGCCATGATAGGCGGATCATAGTCTGGGGGTAAACCGCTTAGCATTAACACTAACAGAAAATCATCATCTAATAGAGCGTTTATGTCTCGTAATTGCTGATCCAAGTCCGTGATTCTCAAAATATACTCTTTCATGTCATTAAATTGTTCTAATTTTAATCCAAGTAACGTACGTAAAAGTCCAAGACGACGACACAGCCCCTTGTTTTCATAGGCTGTCTTGAGGTTGTTTCATGCCTCGTAACCAGTAGCAGCATTTTTGACTTGGAAAAAAGACGAGGGTTGAACCATCAAACATATCTTTGCGAGTGCCCCTAGTTGCTTGCGGCTGTCATTGACCCTGGGAGCACCCGGTGCAGATTCTTCGATACAATCCCATAAATCTTCATGGACTAAATACATCCGCATTATAAACTTCCACTTTCCGTAGTTAGATATTTCACTAAGCTTCTCGAAATTGATTGTAATTCCGGAACTTGTTGCTGTTGAAGATGATGGTGCCGGCACTGGCACCGCTTCTTTACGTGACATCGTGTCTTTCTTGTATTTCTCGTATTTTACCATTTTTAGAAGAAAACCTTTTACGCACACTTATTTATCGCGTAGTCTGGGCCCATAACCTGATAGGAATAGGCGAAAATAACAGAGGATTAAATTGGTATACTGAGATTTATTCAGAGTCTAGTCATCACAGTAAAACAGTTGACACAAGAGAGAAGAATAAAAAAACGACAGAACAGAATGACAACATCTCGGCATAGACAGTATCTTCAACTAGTGAACTCTTTATACAATTTACATTGTTTGGTTTATACTAGTTCTAACAATAAGTGCTGCTTTAGTAATCTTCCGGAGAGTAATAGAAGAGGAATAACACTTTTAAGAGCAGTCGTAAGAGCGCTCTAAGTCTTATTGCTCTCAAAGCGTGCCATTAGAAAACTCTTGTAAGTTAATTTGATATTACAACAGCAATAACAAGATTTTAGTAAGTGTAAAGTAATTCTTAATAAGATGACTATAAGTGAGAATCTCTTATAAAGTACGCCTAAATCGACACTTATAGCAGTCTATAAGTATGGTATAAGAGTAAAAAATACTGGTCTTGAGACACCTGTAAGTTAAAATTTTGCTAGTTGGGATACTTATTCACATCATAAACCAAATATAACTGGAAACATCGTAATTTTGGTGTTTTTTTTTTCTATATCCACAGCTCGTGTGCCTCTCTATATTATTGTGGATTTTGGACGATAAGCATCTTCAAACAATACCCAGAACCAATCAGCTGAGGATTTGGTATACCTATTTTGACTGTAGGACATGATGGTTGCGGAAGTAATATTCTCAAATGTTAACTTGTTATATGTTTCTGTTTCTCCAAAAGATATATTTTGAAGGCGAATTTAAAAGTATTTTTTGTTTTTAGAGATCTTATGGGAGTCGGTATATCGTTCCAGCAATGAATGGCAGCATACCGGAAGGCTGTTATTATATATTTGGGTATTGAGAGTGGCTTCGACGACGAGCGAGCGGGATACCCGTAATGGTCCTGCCTCCAACTCAGTTTCTGGAATAAGTATGTTGGCTTTGCTGTTATTTATTACACCAAACAATAAATTATGTCATCGTTACGGTGACGTTGTCGTAAACACAGGGCTGCACAAGTACACACCTTAGTAAAGCGCCCTGCTTTCAGGTTGACAAAAATATGATGTGGAGAAGGAGATTTGACTTTCGTTGTCTTCTTCTGCGGGGTAATAATGCTAAGAAAGGTCTTCGTAACGGCAGAGCAGGTGTCGGAAAACTCGTAACAATCTCTGATTACCGTAATCACGTGGTGTAGCCTGCGGATGGCGTGTCAAGGAGCCCTCTGACCAGTAACAGGACGTGAAAATGGAAGCCGAATAATCTAGAACCTACATTTTATTATAGTTTCTAGATCATTCGGTTTAAATAGAATAACTAGTGAAATCAATATAACGCGATAAAATCCGTAAACTGTAGTTTAATTCGATCTCATTAGGCCTGATTGAAACATGGTACAATATTCGGTACATACCGCGGTCAAACTAGTCACACTGAAGTCAGTTACACTTTATCAATGTTGTATTATTTTCTTTTGTATAGAAATTGTCGCCTGTGCAGCTCTTTAATATTAAATTAAGACCAAAAAGTTGTATATATTTACATATATTTATATATTTCAATATCATCTGAACACGCATACAACATGCAAACCACCAATACGCAATACATAACTTTTAGCGCAGAATCTCGTGAAACATATCACCACAGATCTACATAATAATATCGTATAGCATAGACAATTACTATAAGAAGCCCAGCGTGCGTGGCCAGATATGACCATTGGTGACCGTTGACCATAGACTAAAGAGCGTCCGCACACGACTTTGAATATCAAAGACGGCTATTAACATATCTTGATTGCCACTGAATTCTCTGTAGGCGAATAATTTATCGATATAGAGCTGTTATTACCGCTTAAATGTAAATGGGCAATTATAAAACGAGCGAATAAAAAAAAACAAAGCGACTGATGATGAGATACTGTTTTAATAACTTGAGTGGCATGAATTTGAGTAAGCAAAAAATTAACTAAACTAACGACGAATATTGATTACCAATAATACATTCTAGAACGAGCGTACTAAAAGCGGGTTGTGATTAATCCATTTCAGAAATTAAAATTCTAACCGTGCGACTAAATTACTAGGTGAACGACTAGAAATACAGAAAAGGCGACTTCAATATTGCCGGTCTTCATTTCGAAAATCACGATCTATTTATTGATGAAAATAATCTCGTTCAGTCGGGAAACTTAATAGGTTATGTTAGGTTTTCTTGTGACCCTGTACACAAAAATAGGAGCCCTGCTGCGCAGGGCTTCGTCAACTTGGCTTGAAGAACTGAAGCGTCTTATTTAGTATTTTTTAATGTGTTTTTCTATTACGAAACACTTCTCTTAAGATAAAATGCCAAATATTGAAAAAAATTCAGGACGTAACGTTGGCACTCAAACAAATATTAGGTTGCTTCAATATTAAAAAGCTTCTCATTTTGTATATTAAGTAACTCAAATTAATGTTTGTAAGTTCATGTTCTGTTGATTTCTCATAACTTGCTGCCAGTCGCTCACTTAGTAATTCTATAACCCAAATTGATTATTATTGTCACGCAAAACTTTAATTTACAGTCACTCGTTTAAATACTACCCAATGTAAATGTGAAATTATATTTTATAGATTTCATGCATTTTCAATGATCAACGGAGTATTACTGACTTTTGCCTAAAAGTCTGTAGCGTAGTGAAACAGTGTCCAATAATTGCATTAGGCCACAAATTCATAATATGGTGAAATGTGGATGTAATATAACACATCTGCCTATCCCTTCAGGGATACAGGCGTGAGTCTAAAAAATAAATATAGATAGATAGATACTTCTTTATTGTGCAAACGTTGGTACAAATTCGGTGTAAAGGACTTAAGTGTACTATAAACATATATATCAAATGCACAAGGGCGGCCTTATCGCAAAGTGCGATTTCTTTCAGGCAACCTTAGGATAGACAGACTGAAAAGACAAAAAGCTTTGATGTGTAGTGGCTAAAATTATCTGATTAGGCATATTATACAATAGATATGGTAGGTGCTAAACATATCAATAAGTACATAATGAAATTATATATATATACATAAATATAATACATATTATCATCATCAGCCTTTAACAGTCCACTGCTGGACCACGCCTCTCCTTTGAAAGGAGGAATTGGCCTACTATACCACGCTGGGCAAACGGGTTGGTATAGGGTTTTTATCAATATTTTCCTTCTCTTACAGTGCTGTTCTCTGCATAATATGCTCCCTCTGTCGGCTCTTACGACACCCATGGGATGATATGGGGTGGTGACATTCCGTAATCTTAATCCGTCACCACACGGACGATAATACATATACATATATATAATAATATCGAGGGTTCACGGGCAAAATGTATTAAGCGACATCCTGGCCGACATTGAGTTATATACATATTCGGAATCGCCGGATTTTTCTGCGTCGTTTGCACTCGGTTTCGTGCTGATCTGAGCACTTTTTTGGCGCTTAAAACAATAGTAAATTTAGGCGCAATTCGGAGTAGCTTTGATTGAAGCGACAAAATTTTTTTACAATTTAAGAAAATATGGACTTCATACAGCCCAAATATTTAGTGTTTTTGACTTGAGCTATTTTCCCCGGCATAAGTTTGGTAAGATAAGGTGTTTGAATCGTCTTGCCTGCGCCTAAAATATATACATACCGTCGCTTAAAGCATTTTGCTTGTACCTGAAATTCATACTTGATGTCGCTTAAAACATTTAGCCTGCTGCTGAAATCCATACCTTATGTCGCTTAAACCATTTACCATGCGTCTGATATTAATACACACAGGCGCTTAAATCATTTTCATATTTAATAAAAATTCTTCATACTCGGCGGTTAAATCCTTCTTCTTGAACTGAATTAATAAAGACTCGTCTCATCAGGCATATTGTATTCTAAGTGGTTAAAGTTAAAACATTTTTACTCTACTGGAATTAGGAAATTAAACAAAAGTAACATTATAATATGCTTACTTCCAATATAAAATCGAGATATGACAATATAAATCAACACAAGAACAAACAACATTTTACTTGGAAAATTATGGGCGATCCCAACAAGAGTGTCAGTCCACCTTGCAGGAGGCCTAGCTCTGCTACGACGTTTGGTGCGTAACCGCCACTCCAGAACCATTCTGCTCCAACGGCCATCGGTTCTCCTGGCTATGTATCCTGCAACTGCCACTCAAGCATGACTATTCGGAGAACCATGTCGGTGACTTTGGTTCGCCTGCGTAGGTATCCTCAATTCTGATCTCGCAAGGAAACGCCAAGCATAGCTCTCTCCATCGTCCTTTGAGTGACAATACTGGCAACACACACTGTTCAAAGGCTTTCGTCTAGAGACACTGCGGGATATCAGACGTAAAGACATCTATAGGAGCTGGTACGGCACGGACGTTATGCATGATTTTCGTCTTGTTCGACCCACTTGTTGGGAGAATCTACAGACGCCACCGAGCATTGTGCCGAGGTCTACCATGATCTCAACCATGACTACGATATTGTCAGTGAGTCGAAGGTGAGTTATGCAGTACTCGCCGTTGATGTTCATACCGAGTCCTTCCCAGTCCAGAAGCTAGAAGACTTCTTCAAGTGCACCGGTGAATAGCTTCGGAAATATAACATCTCCCTGCCTCACCCCTCGCTGTAGTCGAATAGGTTTCGAGCTCTGGTTCTGGAGGCGGACTGACATGGTGGCGTTTCCGTATAAACACTCAGTACTTCGACGTATCGATAGTCGATCTGGCATCGTTGGAGAGACTGCAGCACCACCGCCCAGGTTACGATCGAATCGAAGGCTTTCTCATAGTCTACAAACGCCAAGCATAGAGGCTCGTTATACTCCTCGGGCTTCTATATGTGTTCAGTATGTGGTCTATAGTACTATTATCCTTTTCGGAAACTGGCTTATTCAGAACGCTGGAAGTCGTGTAGCTTGCAAGCGAGATAATTCGTGATGAACCTTGAAAACAGCTTATAGACGTGGCTCAGAGAGATAGGTCTGCAATTCTTTAAAAGGGTATTGTCGAACTTTTTGAAGAACGGCACAACCACACTTCTGTGCCACGCCTGTGGCGTTTTACCTTCGTGTATGACGGAATTAAAAAGCTTACGAAGCATTTCCAAAGCGGGTATGCCGCCAGCTTTCAAAAGCTCTGTCGTAATTCTGTCATCACCCGCTGCCTTGTTGTTTATGTGCTGTTTTAGGACCCATCTCGCATTGAGGTGATGAGAACCTGGTCGAGTTCAACGCCAAGAAAACACAGGTGTGCGCATTCTCAGCCAAGGTATCTCCATTCCTTCCCCATCCCTCTCTTCTGGACAGTCCACTACCGATTCAAGACAGCCTCAATATCCTGGGTATGGACATACGCAGAAATCTCAACCAGAAGAACTACATCGAGGGTGTCATCAAATCCGCATCTCGGGAACTCGGAGTCCTGAACAAGGTGAGGAGGTTTTTCGCGCCGGAGCAGTTGTGTCTGTTATACAAGACCCAGGTTTGCTCCTGCGTGGAATACTGCTCTCACCTTTGGAATGGCTCCGCTAAGTGGACGCCCTCGATAGGTTGCAGCGGCGTGCTGTCCGTATCATCGGGGATCCAGTGGCGACTAAAACTCTTGAGTCACTGCAATTACGCAGAGATGTGACCTCTATGGCTGTCTTCTACCGCATCTATCACGGTGAGTGCTCCGAAGAGCTCTTTCAACTAATCCCACCCTCTCCTTTCCTATCCCGAACGACACGTGCTGGGTTGAGGTGCCACTCTTACACGGTAGAACAGATACTGTCACGCACCAATCGGTTCGGTGCCTCTTATCTCTGCCGAACCATTAAGATGTGGAACTCTTTACCAGTCCACGTGTTTCCCTCCACTTATGATCCCGGGTCCTTTAAGCGGGGCGTGAAAAATCTTTACTCAAAGAAGGCCGTCAAGGTGAGGGCCATCATGCCATAATGCCATGCTGGCTGCTGATATGATGGCCATCACTATGGGACTTCACTGACTGCTTAACATCAGGCAGCATGGAGTCAATCTGTCCGGCAGAAAAAAAAACACTAATCTCGAGCATGCTGACGTCCGGGATGTCTTCGGTATGGTGTCAGGTCAATCTAGCTCTAGGGTCGCGTGTGGTTGCGGGGTCGTGTATAAAATTCCATAGAATCTTTCGATCTCCTCCAAGAATTGAGGTCTGGATGACACAACACTGTCATCCTCCGTCTTCAGCTTTGTTAGCTGACTTTGCCCGATAGAAAGATCTCTCTAGAATACATTAGAGCCTTTGTTCCGCTCGACCGCCTCTTGAACACATTTGGTGTTTTATCGGCGGATATCGCAGGTTAGAGACTTAGATATCTGTCTATTGAGGCGCCGATATTTTGGCATGTCGCAGCCAATATCAAGACGGATAAATTTAATCATTTGTAATCACTGATAATTCCGTTATTATTTATGCTCTATCGAATCCAACCAAGCAATTGACTAGTTAGTCATGAGGCGGGTAGGGAGCTAGAATACAGTCCTGCAATCCCTAAGCAGCAACAAGCCTGTGTGACTCGTTGCGCTAGAACCTCAAGCCATAAATGCTGATAACATAACTAAAGGGGGTAAAAGGCGTTAGCCTTTTATCCCCGAAGGGTGTATTACACACACACTTTTCGCCAGTTATGTTTCAGTCGCAATTTAATAGTTTAGTAGTAGTTAAAATAATATTATTATTTTTAGAAAAGCCTTTTTTTGTTGTTATCACCAGCTTGTTAGCTGAATATTTTTCAAATAGCGAAAAATGAGAATCCTTGTGCCACTATTATAATGAAAACGATCACTTGTCTGATTTTAAATACGTATTTGTTTTATTTTAAAATTTCTTAAGATTTTTCATTTGTAGAAAATAAACAATAGTCCAAATTAATGTTGATCTAACCGCCAATCCTAATTATACATACAAATTAATTGTTATTTCAAACAATTTACTTTTAGAGAAAAGTGCTACATAAATCATTTTAATCTGCAACTACTTTATGATATTTCAATTGCTTAAACCGATTAGCCTGATTTTATTTTAGTATTCCAATGGTTGTTCATATATTTAGCCTTACACAAAATAATACCAGAGTGTCGCTTAAATCGTTTTTCCTATACCTGTATTGTGCAGTTTATGGCACTTATATCATTTAGCCTGTTTCTAATTAAAAGTAAACTGGGGTAATATTGTATCAAGCGACTTTTATTTCTATTAATAGTAGCTTAAAAGAAATGAAAACTGTACTCAATTATGCAGCTTTTGTCATGGAACTCAACTTCGGTCACTTTTTCGTTAATAACCGTATACTTTTTTTATAACGATTTTTTTTCGTAAAATTGAAACTTTAAAACGCTCTCCTGTAAAGTTTAAAAAATGTCGCTTAATACATTTTGCCCGTGAGCCCTCGATATGAACACAAAATACAGTGATAAAATTTGTTTACAGTGACAAATAGTGCAGTGCTTCTTTAGTGCATTTTTTAAAATGCTTAATGATTTAGCTTGCCTAATTTCAACCGGCAGCGCATTTCACAAACGGACAGCTTGAACAGCGAAGGATTTATCGTAGAAGTTTGTGGAGTGTGTTGGCATCTGCAGTCTCAGATCCACCGACGACCTCAAGGTCCTTAAATGTGTGTCATGAAGGAAGTAACGTTTTTTGAAATTCGTGGGGGTATTAAGATTAAACAACATGTTGTACAGTAGCATAAGAATATGAGTATTCCGGCGAAGTTAAATTGGGAGCCACTTGAGCCTGGATCGAAATTCAGATACATGATCATATAAGATAATATAAGTGCGGGTATGAGCCTTCTCGCGAGCGGTCGCATATTTAGCTGCGATGTCCGTAAATATGTACGTGTGTAAAGTGTACAAATTGTAATGTGGTTATTTCGGAAGTGCTGGCGTTTATTTGCAATAAACACGATGTAATGGATAATGAAAGCCTCATAAGGATCTGTTCGTCTGCTTTTTTTGAGGCGGAAGTAGATGAGGCGAAGAAATTTTTGTTTGTTTCGACCAAAACAAACCAGAAGATGGTTTCGAGATGGAAGAACAAGAAGCAGAAAGACCTCGAATACATAATATCAGTGTTTAAAACAATTGATCCTGGACATATACCCGTGTTTGCGGCGTACGATCTACACAAGTTACCACCAATCAGTTTTTATCACATTAATGTGACAAAACTGTTAAAGGATTTAGTGGTTCTATGCTCTGAAGTCCCTGAAATCAAAAACAGTTACGTGACCAAAGAGGAGTTTGAAAAGGCTAAAGTGTATTTTGAACCTGAAATTACAAAAAATACGTTACAAAATACGGAAATGTTTACATCAAAGCAAGGATATTATGATAAATAATGTGACGTCGGATCAGCCGTTAACCGATATCTGCCTTTCATTACCCGCAATTGATAATTCTGCGCCAAGTGAGACAATAGAAAACATATGCGCCGAAACGAGTGAACCCACGATAATATCTCACTCGCCTGCTCATGGATGCGTCACCAGTGACACGCGACAAGATATCTCGGCTATGAACAGGTTTTCTATGTTACAGAGTGATGCGGCACCGCATTTAAGTTTAGCTCAGATAGTAAGCAATGGAAACAAAAGCAAGTGGAACGAGCCTAAACGTGACGAGAAATGGGTTTTAGTGCAAAAGGCAAGGTATAGGAATCGCTTTACTGGCAAAACCGGAAAAGCCATATCCGAGTTAAATGGCAGGTTTAAGGCCGCTGAGATAAAAATTTCCTTATTTATCTCAAATGTGAATAAGGAAACAACAGAGAAAGATATTTGTGAGTACATACAAAGTAAATCTAATGTAACTGTGAAGCTAGAGAAAATCAATATGAAATCAGAAAGGTCGTTTAAGTTATTTGTACCTAAGCATAAATTGGGCACCTTCTTGGACGACAACTTGAGGCTGGAGGGAATAACGTTTAGACGTTTTATTAGATTTAATGCGGAACGAGGCAGAGATAAGACTCTGAATGTGAAAGAAAATGTACTTCAAACATAACTCATAACAACAGAGTGAATATAACCATGGCTACGTTCAACTGCAAGAACGTAGTCCGATCAGCTGATTGCGTGCGCGGCTTATGTGCTATGGCCGATGTAATAGCGCTTCAAGAAACATGGCTGTTGCCACATGATATACCGTACCTTGGCAGTATACATGCCGACTTTGCCTATACGGGGAAGTCTGCCGTGGACACGTCGGCCGGAATACTGACAGGAAGAATGTATAGCGGAGTTGCATTGTTATGGAGGAAATCGGTTTTTCCTACAGTGTCAGTGATACCGTGCGATGGTGCTCGTTTAGTAGCTATTAGAATTATGCAAGGGTGCATAGGGTTCCCACCAAGAACTTAGGGTCCCAAGCCAACCTCAACTGCAAGTGGTGCACCTGCCGATCAACGGACGAGGCTCTGGCAAACAAAATATCCCGATAAGCGGCAATAGGCTCGCCACCTATTACGTGGGATCAAAACACAGGCGAAAGGTGGGCGTTTATTATGCCTCTGCCTACCCCTTCGGGGAAACAGGCGTGAGTCTATGTATGTATGTAGAATTATGCAGAATGATAGGGCGCTAATTATATTTTCTGTGTACATGCCTACAAACTTTGTGAAGAATTTTCTCGAATTTTCTCAGTGTTTAAGTGAAATTATAGCCATAATTAAGAGTAGCAATGTTGAGTCAGTGTTCGTACTGGGAGACTACAACGCCCATCCAGGTGAGCGATTTGCAAAAGAGTTACTTACTAGAGACACGTTTACGTTTGAAAGCACTGCTAATGGTGCTTTTCGCTGGCTGGATCATATTGTTGTAAGGTGGCGAGACAATTAGTAATAAATGCATTTGTTTTATATGGTGTATACTCATCAGGTCACCTACCATTGCTAATTGAGTGTAAAATTAATTTAATCACACCTAAAATTACCTCATTAGTTTTTTCGGGTAATAAAGTGATCTGGGGAGAGCGAAATTGTGATCAAATTAATAAATATAGGGAATATTGTTATAAAGAATTGAGGAAATTTCACTTTCTGGTTCAATTCAGTAACTGTGCTGACAGTATGTGCTCGAATCAGGATCACCGTGCAGTGTTGGATGCAATGTATCATAGAATAATTCAGACCCCTTCCCTTCGGATATCTGAGCAGTTCAGACGTGTAATAAGCAGTCATATTTTTATTTTTGATTTATAAAAATAATTAAATTCACACAAATAAATTCAGTGCAAATAAAAGGAGCGCATAAATAAAGAAGAGTTTACTTTATCACCACAATCCTACGCGTCGTGAGTACACGCACATTACTACGCCCAGTTGATTCATCTCGCACACATACATACATCACGCCTTCATACATACATACAGTACTCTGCTAGCAAACACTTCACACCTGTGTGCGTAGCTCGGGGGTCAAGCTATACTGGACGGAAAGGGACTTAGTACGAAGCTGTCGATAGCGACCATTTTAAGCTGACCCGCACGCACCTTTCACTTTTATCATTGCGTGTGCGTATCGAGCTCCTAGTAATCGCTGCGCGCCTGGTACATTAGAGTTATTAATCGGACACCCGAAATGCCGCTACAACACTCCCCGCCATCTCAACCCTCTCAGAATCATCAATTGACATCGACGCCTCCGACGGCGTTTAGTACACCGCAGCCGACCCTTTATACACCCCATAGTGCATCAGAACCTAGCCTTGTTTCGAATACGGATTCATCAGTCGCCAATAGATCGCCGGTTATAACTTTTCTGAATGTAAAGCGCAAACGCTTAGAAGAAGATGAGGAAGATAGGCTTACTGTTTTTATGTCCGATATAAAGGCAATGGTAAACCAGATCAAAGCACAACAAGATGAGAAGTATGAACAACTTTACTCTGTGGTTAATCAAATCCGTGACTCCATCGATCACATGTCCTCCAAATTTGACGAATTAACTTCACGAGTTGAATCCTTAGAAACCGAAAGAAAGGCAAATATGTCATATATCGCTAAGTTAGAGACAAAACTTGAGCATTTTGAACAAAGCTCCCGGTCAACGTGCATAGAAATTCGCAATGTGCCTGTCAACAAATCGGAAACCAAAAGCGCCTTATTGAAGACAGTTATGGATACCGGTAGCTTGATTAACCTTCAAATCCAATAACACGAAATTAAAGACGTATACCGTATACAGACAAAAGATCCTAACAACAAAACGATTATAGTAGATTTTACTAGCGTCTTACGGAAAGATGATTTTATAGAAAACTTCTGAAAATATAACAAAGAGTTCAAGATTACAACGGAACATTTAAAAATCAGCGGTCCAGCTAAACCAATTTTTGTATCTGAAAACTTGATATCCAGAAAGAAAAGGCTGTTCTTTCTCGCCCGAGACGCGGCTAAAACTAATAACTTCAAATTTTGCTGGGTTAAACATGGCAAGATTTTCATTCGACAAAAGGAGGGAAGCAAACACTTTGAAGTTAAAAATGAGTCCGATCTTTTAACTGTTTTTAAATCTGCGTGACTAGTTTATAAGATGCTTCAGTTGTCATGCTATTTCTCAATTTATATACTTAACCAGAACTTTTTACTTATAACTTTGCATGTATACTCGCATGTGGTTTATTTTGCTATATTTATATATTTTTTTGTAGTATCAATAGTAACTGGCAATGTAATAAACACTTACTATTTATGCCTTACAGAAATACAAACACTCATCCTACATAAACACAAAACTTCACACACTCATTATCATACACTAAAATTACCTATGTTACCATATTGTTCATCTCGTAGATGCGATCTAATATTGTTGCTATTAATGCATACTGCAAACAAATTTAAAAAATACCTAGAGGAAATCATACATATTAAACTATTGAAAGAAAGCACACAATCTACTCACCTGTTGTTATCACACTATAATTATGTTGAACGATCTAAATAGACTAAACCATGAGATTGAGAATGTCATGGTTTCTGAGAGTTATGTGTGTTCCCCAGAGGCAAGTATGAATTATCTGATAAACGCTTCTAACACATAAAAAATCTTGCATGTTAATATTCGAAGCATTAAGGCCAATTTCGATCACTTGTCAATTCTATTAAGCAGGCTGAGTTACACAGTGGATATAATTCTCCTATCAGAATGCTGGCTAAGCAAATGCCCGAATATTCCCCCCCTTACGGGCTTCAAAACTCAGGTTTCTAGTTTTAGTAATCAAAACGATGGTATAGTAGCATATGTGAGAAACGAACTGCAGTGCTCCATGGAAACTCGCGGGTTCAATGATGCAAATTGTATTATAATTAAATTCACTGACGAAACTGCCATTATAAGCCTATATCGTTCTCCTTCAGTTAAGGACTTCATGCCGTTTTTTAGTAGTTTGGACGAGACGCTCAAACATTTATCTGCCTACAAAACTATCGTCTTAATAGGAGATGTGAATATAAACATCGAACCGTCGGCTTCTTATATGGACACGGTTGCTAATGAATATCTAAATATTTCTGCGGCACATGAAATGCTCCCTGCGCATACGTTTCCTACGAGGCTAGGAAACTGTCTTGACCATATTCTATTGAAAACTACGCGTAACGCCACAGCTTTGGTACTGGACAGTCCGATTACTGACCATTTACCCATTGCTTTGTTCATAAACAATTGCTCCTTCACGAAAAAAACATTAACGCGCTTCGTTCCAAAACTTGATATCTCGGGGCTCAAACGTCATATCGAAAACACCGATTTTACGCATATCCTTGACTTGAATGACCCAAATACTGCTGCAGCAACTTTGTATCTATGCTCTCTTCTGCTGTAACATCGCTTACTCATTCTTCAAAAATATCCAGTCGAAAACGCATAATTAAGCCTTGGATCACTCCTGGCCTTCTGAGATGCATCCGACACAGAGACAAGTTATATAAAACCTTTAAAAAAGACGTAGAAAATGAAACAAACAAAAAAATATTCTTACGCTATCGTAATCATTGTAATAATGTTTTAAAGAAGCTAAAACGTGATTATGAAGTCTCAGAGTTTCAGAAAGCCAAAAATGATCCAAAAACAACGTGGAAACTCATTAAGCAAATAGCTAATCTAGATAAGGGCGGGACAAACTCTTTAGAACTATTAAAATGCTGTGACGACCCTCTTAGTGCTGTCAATAAGATCAACACATATTTTGCTAATGTTGGGCAAAATCTTGCATGTAAAATTACACAATCCGGACAATCTATTCGTCAGTTTCCACTTGAAATAAGTAATACTGTCGGGCCTTACCCCCGTGACTCTATGTTTCTTTATGATGTGGACTGTACTGAGGTCGAAAATATTATATTGAGCTTAAAGGACAAATGTGCTATCGGGCATGATGGTATCCCTAACACGGCTCTTAAAGCCACAAGAACCATAATTGCCCCAGTTCTTGTACACATTTTTAATTTATGCCTGTCCTCGGGTGTGTTCCCTGACTGCTTTAAGACTGCAATAGTGCACCCTATACATAAAGGGGGAGAAAAGGATATTATTTCTAACTTCAGACCTGTATCCATTCTCTCAGCGTTGTCAAAAGTTTTCGAAAAAATCATTAATATTAGATTACTAAAATATCTCAACAAATTTAGTATTTTATCTGAAAATCAATTCGGTTTTAGGCGCGGAAAATCTACTGAGGACGCTAGTCTAGACCTCACAACTACAATAATTGATAATTTTAATACCAAACAGAAGACTATAGGTACATTTTTGGATTTATCGAAGGCGTTCGATACAGTATCGGTTCCTCTGTTATTAAAAAAGTTGGAAGCAATTGGTATCCGTGGTATTAGTCTAGAAATATTCCGGAGCTACCTCTCAGGCCGAAAACAGATTGTTAAATTAGGGGATTACACTAGTACCGAAGAAAATATGAATTTTGTTGTCCCACAGGGTAGCGTTCTTGGCCCTACGCTCTTCCTCATATATGTTAACGACTTGTGTCAGTTACGCCTACCTTACACTAGAATCATAACATATGCGGATGACACAGCTCTAGTAACGCATGGCAAAGATTTGACCGAGGCCAAAGAGAGGACTGAAACCGCTTTGAAGATAGTAATGAAGTGGCTATCCTCTAATCTGCTTACACTCAACATCCCCAAAACCAAGTTCATTACTTTCACCCCTGGTATTCTTAGCCAACCTCCGGCAACATTTAAGATTAGAGCACATGTTTGCAACTCTAATAAGTCAACCTTCTCTCCTTGTAATTGCGTAGAAGTAGAGCGAACTGAGAGTATAAAATATCTGGGAATAATAGTGGATAACCTTCTTACGTGGAAGAAGCAGATTGATTCTAACGTAACCCGTGTTAGACGTCTTATATACGTGTTCAAAAAGCTCAGAACATCCGCTGACTTCCAGTGCTTAAAAATGGTTTATCTCGCACTTGCACAGTCGGTCCTCAGCTACTGTATTACATTGTGGGGCAGTACTCATAAAACCACTTTATTACGTGTCGAGAGAGCTCAAAGAGCGGTATTAAAAGTTTTAGCAAATAAACCAATTAGGTATCCAACAACTGATCTTTTTTCACTTTGTAAGGTCCTGACAGTCAGACAGTTATTTATACTACAAGCGGTTCTAAAAAAACACAACTCTGTGTATTTTGACTCACAGTATTCAGCGAAAAAGCGTCGTTTCGATAGAGTGTGCAAAATTGAACTTTGTAAGACAGCAGTGGTAAGTAGGCATTACAAACACATTAGTTCTAAACTCTACAATTTAATTAATAGAAAGCTCAACATCTACCCCTTAACAAAAAGCTTACTGCGTAAAAAATTGACAGAATGGCTACAGACTATGAGTTACGGCGATATTGAACAACTTATGGTAACATAGCACTACCCCACACACCCGCACAAACACAAAAACACACACACACACGCGCGCGTGCGCACACACACACACACACACACACACACACACACACACACACTCATACACACAAACACATACACACATTCAATGTCAATGTAAGTGTACTAGGTTTATTTATTGTTATTTATGTTTGAACTTTACTTTAATGTGTCTGGAACATAACATGTACAATTATTTATAAATTTGGGCGCTGGTAGCTGCGCTACAGTTATATAACTTTTGTAGCTATCAACGTTTTCTTATGTAACAATATGTAAAATCGAAATTGTTCCAAAATAAATCTTATTATCTATCTATCTATAATTGGTATTCTCAGTAATAGTGCTAAATGTAGTCATATTGGTGCATATAATCGTACCAAGAGAAAATATATACCTGGCTGAAACTTTCACGTCCGCGATGCACATCGGGAGGCTCGATTACATTATCAGATGTGGTTATCGTGTGGAAAACCTACCTCCGGTTCTATCTATAACGATATGTGTTCTACAAAAAAGATTTTTAAGAGAAAATTAAAGTATTGTTTAGATAATCAGCAGCAAATAAAGATGGACATAATAGCACGATCTCACGCAGATAAACAATTCGGGAAATTTTGGAAATCTACTAATAAATTAAATCCGACAACGAGCATTCCGATGTGTGTTGCGGGTGTGCACGAACCGAAAGAAATAGCGAATGCTTTTCAGCGACATTTCAAGGTTGAATCAACCTGTGACGCTATTGTCCGATTTTCAGCTAAGGAAGTTGCTTCTGTAATCAGTAAAATGCAAAAAGGTAAGTCCCCGGGCCACGACAGCCTCAGCATAGAGCACCTGAAGCATGGAGGTGTTCATGTACCTCGTGTGTTGGCTTTGTTGTTTAATTTGTGTATAAGACATTCTTATCTGCCGGATGACATGATGTATACAATTGTAGTGCCAATAATAATAAAACAAGACGGGGGATGCCTCTGACATGTCCAATTACAGTCCCATTTTACTGGCGACAGTGGTAGCCAAGGTCTTGGATAGTCTGCTTGATAAACATATGATAAAATACTGCAACATACACGACTCTCAGTTCGGTTTTCAACCAGGTCTTTCTACGGAAAGTGCTATCTTATGTCTCAAGCAGACTGTTCAATACTATACGGCAAGGAAAACACCAGTGTTTGCCTGTTTTTTGGACTTGTCGCGGGCTTTCGACCTGGTCCAATATGATGTGTTGTGGCGTAAACTTGAGACTGAGACTACGTTGCCGCCGGAACTTATTTCAATATTTAAGTATTGGTATACCAGCCAGAGAAACAGTGTTAGGTGGGCGGGCGAACACTCAATTGACTACCGTTTGGAATGTGGTGTACGGCAGAAGGGTCTCACATCGCCTCGCTTGTTTAATCTATACATTAATCAGCTAATAGTTGAACTCAGCAGTACCAATGTAGGATGCCATGTCGATGGCGTTTGTATGAATAATTATAGTTATGGAGATGACATGGTACTTCTGGGAACATCTGTTGGTGCCTTAAAATGTCTATTAGCTATTTGTGAATCCTATGCGGTGACTCTTTTTTTATAACACAAATAATTTTTGATTTTAACACAAAATAATTGATTATAACACAAATAAAAGTGAGATCATGCTCTTTAGTGCAAAAACTGTTGCCTACACGGAAATACCTACAGTATCACTCAATGGACAGGTCCTACGAATGGTTAACAAATATAAGTATTTAGGCCACTGGGTCACCGAGGATTTAAAAGATGATTGCGATTTAGAAAGGGAGCGCAGGTCGCTGGCTGTCCGGTGTAATATGCTGGCTCGCAGATTTGCACGCTGTACAATACCAGCTAATATAACGCTTTTTAAAGCTTATTGCCAATCTTTTTACTCGTGCATTCTGTGGGTCAGTAACATGCAGCGGGCATACAACGGTCTGCGTGTCCAATATAATAACGCATTCAGAGTACTGTTGAAATTGCCGTGGCGATGTAGTGCCTCTGGTATGTTTACCGACACGCATGTAGATGGCTTTGAAGCCATTATTAGAAAACAGTACGCCTCTATAATGACTCGTATGCGTGGCAGTGCCAACAGTGTACTGAATGTATTCGCAGACCGATGGGAGTCTCCCATGCAGCAGCGATGGCTGCACATACATGTCATCTGATCGTCAATTATGTGTATAAGTTGCATTAGAAATTGAAATTTTATTAATTATGAATTTGATTATTTTTTTATTTATACCATTTCCGATTTTATCAATTTTAAATTAAATTAGCTTTGATTTTATTAATGTTGAATTTCTTACTTATAAATTCTATTAATTTTAATTTGATTTTGACATTACTTCGAATTAGCATTATTTATTTATTATTTTTAATTGAACTTTTAACAGTATTTTATTAATTGCATATATTATAGTGTTACTGGGTTTGTCCGTTAGGAAATTCTCAGTAGCAGTCTTATACTATTTTAATCAACATTGCGCAATAGGTTATTCTAAATGCCTACTTTACAACAACTGCTCTATACAAATACCTCTTGACCACTAAACGCGCAAGTACTTAGCATTGCAAACAAACAAGATATAGATTTCAATCTCTTGATTGCGTCGACCCATTCCATTACGTATACATAGTTTAGGTTGTAGCTCTCATATTGTGTTAACGAGAACTCCACGTGACAAATTCATTATTGCTATTATCGCAGAATTAAATTGCACCGAGTTGCAGAGCCAAAATAATAACACAAAGTAGCGGTATGCGAGCATTTCAAATGATAATGCATAAATTTCGTGTAGCACTCATCTTATACTAAAATATAAAGCTGAAGAGTTTGTTTGTTTGTTTGTTTGGTTGAACGCGCTAATCTCAGAAACCAATGGTTCGATTTGAATAATTCATTCAGTCTAAGATAGTCTATTTGCCGAGGAAGGCTATAGGCTATATAACATCACGCTATGAGCCACGAGAGCGGAGCAGTAGCCTTAAATAACGCGGGTGTAACCGCGGGCTCATTTAGTAATATATATTGTTGATCGTGATGTTATATAGCCTATAGCCTTCCTCGATAAATCGGCTATCAAACAGTGACAGAATTCTTCAAATCGGACCAGTAGTTCCTGAGATAAGCGCTGGTAGCGCCATCTACCTTTCCATCGAGAACTAATCACATCAACGTCAATCGTTCCACGCTTGCTTGTCCAATGCGAGCGATGCCTTTTGTTTCCGTCCCTGTCTATCCCATTCCCTAGAAGGGGCACGCCTTTCGCGGATTGGTCGCCGCGTTCATCGACGCGAGAGACAGTCTAGAATAATCCGCGTCGCGACGAACTGTATCGCACCGCCATAATTTTACCGCTCCCGCTTTATACCAAAACCTAACAAACCCGCTCGCGAGTGAAAGTGATTTGTGTAGTGGAGTGATTCAAGCAGCTTCAGAATTCTCGAAGACACCAGGAGGCTGCCATTTGCAAGGAAAGAGGACTGACGTACAAGGTAAGGCGTGTTCCCACACCCCGTCTATTCGTCTCCTATCCTTTCCATGATCCCATTTACATTCACTTCCTCATTTCCTAGTCGATAAGAACCGCCATCCTACAGTCCGCAATATTAATAGTTTTCACAAATCGACTAGGAATATTCGGTTTCGGTGTAACGCCGAACCATTTTTTGATCCATACGAATCGGATTCATTTACGTTTTATACGTAAGACCTCGTTATATCTATATACCTAGGCAGTTATAGCACCTAGCTATACTCCTAGTCCATTCACATAACCGTCACATGGTTGTTTTCGCACGCATCAGTAGGTAATATACTTTTATGTAGCTACCTACTTATCCAATTATTATTTCTGGAACTATCATAGTTGTCTTGTAAATCTCATATTTCAAGCAACTTTTAATTCCACCGCTTTAAAGTGTTGCCTAGGTACATAGGTAAAATAATGGGTACTATAGATATTCTTATTTTGTTTCGGTCTCATTAGCTTATACTTACGTAAGCATGTCACAACAAAAGAAGTCACGCGTGTCGGAAGACAAAGAGATGACAATCTTAGCTGCTTGACTGCGCACAAGTGACTATTCTCCCTTTTTCGAAATGCCGTAGACCGCGCACAAGTAACTATTTTCCCTTTTTGGTTACAGCGCTATACTCGGTCTGAATTTACTGTTTCTTTCTATTACGTAATTTTTTAAATTATTTTTCTCTGTTCTATTCAAATCATTGAACATTTCTTCATGCTAAAAATACGAAGCGAGTCTTAAAATCGTTAACCCGGAACGAAAAAATAATGTCAAATGCCACTCTTTGTTTCGCGCGCTCCGTGATTACGTGCTTATACGATAAGCACGTAATCACGGAGCGTGTAATTAAATATTTTTATACCATGATACATGTTTTTTTTTTATTTAATTCGGTGTAGATAGAATCCCTCTACAGTTAAAACTAATAAAATATGTATGTCATCGATTTACTTTTTAAAATAATCCTGTTTAAAATACACAAAGTGTTTTTTTCAACGATAGTCAATGTTCGCTGCTAAGTAATTACGTGTTAATCGTATGCGTGTAATTAAATATTTTTATACTGTGATACATGTTTTTTTTATTTAATTCAGTGTAGATAGAATCCCTCTACAGTTTAAACTCATAAAATATGTATGTCATCGATTTACTTTTTAAAATAATCCTGTTTAAAATACACAAAGTGTTTTTTTCAACGATAGGCAATGTTCGCTGCTAAGTAATTACGTGCTTATCGTATTAGACTAAAACCCGCGACAAATTAGTGCACTCATCGAGTTTTTGCTTAAAACCAAATTTTTAAGTATATTTATGATTAGGAGAATACATATATACTAGGTTGCCTATTAAAATTTGGCCGCAAGTATGTTTCATTAAATGATTGTTAATTGATTTTTGGAAGATACTTTCGTTCATTCATTTTATAAGTAAAATATCGTCTACATCACGGCTATACATATAAAGATTCTGAAAAACCACGGTTGCCATTGTTCATCTGGCCGCACCTCCTCGCAGCCAGGTGTAACCAGGTATGATTTCGATACATTTTTACGTTCATAACGTTTATTTATGATTTATATATCAAATGAAAGCTAATTTTTTTCTGATTCTGATGATATATGGTTGCCTAATTAAATCCAGCCGCAAATAAGGGTTGCCGGCTGTTGAAGATTGTAAATATTTAAAGTAGAGTGAAAGAGAGTTATAGGGGGAATTCCCGTAACGCCGGATGGCACCTAGTGCGAACACTACACTATCTGGACAAGTAATCTTCCACATATTTTTAAATCGTGAGCAACAATTTAAAAATATGTGGAAGAGGTGCGGGATAACATATCAATACAGGATCACACAACGCGGTTTTCCAGTGCTGCGACTGGGCACAGCGGTAGCAGCATTTTGCTGTTTATAGCGGCAAAGCATTGCGTCACGTTACTCTATTATGTAATTATTCTATATAAAGTTATATATTATGATTTATTTTAATATATCACTGAATATAGTGTGCCATCGGGATTCGTAAAATATGCCGGTTGGCGTAGCGGGAGTGTGAGCGTCTGCTACGTCGAAGGTCGCGGGTTCGACTCCCGCTCAAGTCAAACATTTGTGTGGATGAAGGTGGATGTTTGTCTTGGTCTGGGTGTTTCTATGTCTAATATGTATGTATTTACAAAAAAAAATATACTTATATGTATGTTTATCCATTATCTAGTACCCATAGTACAAGCTCTGCTTAGTTTGGGACTAGATAGTGTTGTGTGAATGTGAAAAAAAAGTAACACACACCCTGCCATGAAAACCTGTCTAGTGATTAAATATCTTAACAACAAACCTGGAACCAGCAGTATGAAGACGTCGACTTGTTTTTGTTTAGCAGTTGGTCAGAATATTCTAAAATTGTTAAAATTACCTGCTTTCACGATGAACAGATTAGCAACTTGACAAATAAAATGTGTGAGAAAGTGAAATAAGTGAAATTTTAACGTCGTCACCGTCGTGTAGAATTGTAGCTGAAGAGACAAAAATCATGTTATCTCAGGAAAAAGGAAAGAAATGGGCATCAAGTACAAAAAGAACAATAAATTAAAAATGTAGACAAACCAAACTTATGAAAGTTTATGGGAAAAGTGGAGGTAAGCTAAAAAAAAGATGTCACTATCTCAAATATTCAACATAGAAAAATACGTGTCACGACGAATCATGATGAAGAAACATGGTTACAGTGCTCCAGATGCCAAGGGTGCGCTTTTAAAGCTTTTGCAGAAGTTCTTGAATGTGGAGACGTCGTCGAGATATACACGATCAATGGCCGATGTTTTGCAGATGTCCGGCGCTAGTCTGTAAACTAATTGTGTGTCCCGGTACGAGGTGCCAGTTTTTAATTAATAACAATAACATTTTTCTTTATCTAAACTTAATTGAAGTTCCTGATTATATTTATACAGAAATCGTATTTTTGTTGATAGATTAAGATTTCATAATTTGTTAAGTCAACAAAATCAAAATTAATTAAACTTACATTTCTGAAAATAGATTTTATTTTATTTCCTAAAAACCTTAGGTGTCCGCCACTGGGGAACTTTACCCTATGCGTGACGTCATTTGTCAGACGAGAACGATTGACAGCTCTGCAACGCTTTTAATCCATTGCGCATGCGTCAAATGCTAGTCAACTAGTCAACCCTTAGAGTATATAACTATTAGATGGAGGCATACGACCCCCAGACCGTCACTAATAATCTGACATAGGTGGCCGTATGGCCATCCATTTTCCGTTAAAATGTAATAGAACTTCATTTAAAACTTTGAGACTTCGGTCTTCGGTCATAGACATTTTAATAATTATTCGTATAAAGATTGTGACGTATTAACATAGTAACGTTATAACTTTATCGATACTTAAATTTTACAGACTAGCTTCAGTACACCACGGGTCTTACTCATCGCATAAAAAGGTAGTTTATTGTGATGTATAAGCTATACTACAATATATCAATAAAAATATTGTTTCACGATAGAGTATCCTCATTTTTTTTTCGTTTATAAATGTTTTTTTTGTAAAACCATCTGCCGCAAACAACTACTAAGCCATGCAATTTTGTCATGATGTTTTCCTTCATCATAGCAAGCCAAGCATCTAGTAACCAGAGGTTCATGCAGTAAATTTGAAAACCGATGCGTTAAAATGATATTTTCACAGACTTTGTCACTGCTTGGAGTGGTTACCGGTGTTACAATAAATATCGTTTGCTTTATTCATGTTAAAATGTTAAGTAAAATAAAAAAAGCATTTCAGTGCTCGAGTGAGGTTTGGTCATGGGAGAAATAATCTAACGGTTTATTTTTTTATTGCCAGTCAAATTAACTATACTGTACCTGGAGGCAAGCAGACATTGAAGATACTGAGCTTCAAGGTCTGCTTGACTCAGCTATGAACCACAATTTGTTTATTTGCTCCTGTAGTTGCTTACGTAAATGCAGATCTATTTTTTGAACGGATGTACGTCATCAATAACATTATTATGACTCTTTCCTACGTTCAAATTATTTTGTTGATATTTATACTGTTGATATTTATACTTGATATATATTCCTTAATTTACTTGATTGAGGAATTATCATCATTCTTTCGATATTTATTCTGAGTAAACCAGACCTGATGATTTATTTCAAATTTTAACGATATTCTAACTTATCAAATTATAATGTAATGTTCAGTACATCCGTGAACATGGCGCTTGCAACAGTGCCGAAATATCGGTTACTCCAAACAAAGGTACGTGGTATATATCCCGAAAGACAATTTAAAACAAGTTTAAATGACCACGAAAGTTTAAATTCCTATATTATCAAATTTGGTGTGAACCGACGAAAATTCGAAACGTCTTTTGTATATAATATAATATCTTACTCTAACACTAGAAATAATTCATAAGTCAAAGTAAATATATTGGGTATAACTGCTGGTTTTATGCGGTTTCTATGTATATTCCTTATTCTCAGGAGCTGTCTGACACATTATGTTACGCGTATAACTCTCTTTCACTCTACCTTAAATATTTACAATCTTCAACAACCGGCAACCCTTATTTGCGGCTGGATTTAATTAGGCAACCATATATCATCAGAATCAGAAAAAAATTAGCTTTCATTTGATATATAAATCATAAATAAAAGTTATGAACGTAAAAATGTATCGAAATCGTACCTGGTTACACCAGGCTGCGAGGAGGTGCGGCCAGGTGAACAATGGCAACCGTGGTTTTTCAGAATCTTTATATGTATAGCCGTGAAGTAGACGATATTTTACTTATAAAACGAATGAATGAAAGTACCTTCCAAAAATCAATTAACAATCACTTAATTAAACATACTTGCGGCCAAATATTAATAGGCAACCTAGTAGATATGTATTCTCCTAATCATAAATATACTTAAACATTTAGTTTTAAGCAAAAACTCGATGAGTGCACTAATTTGTCGTGGGATCTCGTACTATGTGCGTGTAATTTAATATTTTTATACCATGATACTTGTTTTTTTTTAATTAATTCAGTGTAGATAGAATCCCTCTACAGTTAAAACTCATAAAATATGTATGTCATTGATTTACTTTTTAAAATAATCCTGTTTAAAATACACAAAGTGTTTTTTTCAACGATAGTCAATGTTCGCTGCTAAGTATAATAAATAAGAAAGTAAATATCAACAAAGAATTCATACGACTTGAAAGAGTCATTTATAAGGTTGAAGAAAAACATCACTTCAACTTTCTCATGTTACCGACTTATCAACAATAAATGTGCCTGTCTGTCCAGACGTAGGTCCCATTAATACAAATGCTTTTACCCAAAGTACTGGACACGTGGTTCAATAAGCGTACAAGTAGGGCTGCTCCCGAGAGCTTCAATTTTGGGATGGTCAGAGATGTCCGAAGGGGTGCGACCTTGCTGTTTGCCATGATCAGGGAAACCCTCACCTGACCTGAGGCACTAACTGTGCGCAAGGACACCACGGCGGCGTGACCACGTTCCGAGGCGTCACAAAACCCGTGAAGGGTGGCCTTGTACCTCCCGGGAGGAAGGATGGGACGAGGCAAGGAGATCTCGTTGACGGCAGGAAGTGAGAATACAAAAGAGGTCCATTCCTCAACAAGAGTGCCGTGTAGAGATTCGTCCCAGGTCAATCCTGCTGTCCAAAGCTTCTGCAAGAAGCATTTTGCCCAAAATATAACTGGACAGTTCCAACCGTTCGGATCAAAGGTTCTGGCGACAGTAGACAATACGAGATGTTTAGTCCAAGAACAAGGCAATTTCAAGTCTACGTTATACGTAAAGATGTCTTGGACTGGTCTGTACTGAACGCCGAGAACAGCCATCATGGCGGGGTTGTCAACAATCTCAAACAAATGTGGATCCTGCTGATGATCCTCTGGCAAGCCTTCCAAAAGCGCTGGTGAGTTGGAAATCCATTTGCGCAACTCGTCCCGCAGGAGGATCGTCTCGTCCGCTGTGGAGGCGCCCGAGCAAATGTCATCGACGTAAATATCGTCCTTCAAAATGGCGGAGGCTGGTGGGAAATGTAAGCCTTCGCGGTCTGCGAGCTCCCAAAGAGAACGTATTGCCAAGTAGGGGCTTGACCTTAACCCGTACGTATTAGTATTGAGCTCGTAGACGACCATGGGATCACGAGGAGACTCTCCAAAGGATCAGCTGGAAGCGACGGTCATCAGGGTGGATAATCGTCTGCCTGAACATCATTTTTATATCGGCTACAAAGACAACCTGATGTCGTCGGAAGCTGGTGATGACGTCACAAAGGTCCTTGACCAACTTGGGACCAGAATGCAAGCACTGGTTCAAGGATACGCCCGTAGAAGTCTGCGCAGAACCATCAAATACTGTGCGCAGCTTGCCAGTCGATGGCTTCAATACCGCATGATGCGGGAGAAAGTAGTGCTCCACCAAACGCCAATCCAAATTTGACACAGACATGTGTCCCAATTGTTCATATTCCCTCATGAACTCAATGTACTTCTGTCTGAGCTCCGGATCACGGCCCATGCGACGCTCCATAGCTAACAATCTTTTTTTGGCTAAAGGTCGTGACTCACCAAGCGGAGGCCGAACAGACAGAAAAGGTAGCTTCGTAATGAGCCGACCAGAACGGAGTCGACCAGTGTTGTTCTGGAAGAACAGCTCGCACTCCTCATGTTCTGGATTCAAACGGGCAACTTGACGGGGCTCCTCTACTTCCCAAAACCTCTGAGCCGCATCAGAGAGAGCAGAGCCTACAGCCAACAAATTATCAAGTTCAGGTGGAGGGGGGTCCCTAGGTACAGGTCCCATCAAAGCAAATCCAAATATTGTCGGGATGGCAGTCAAACCATTTGGCACCAAGACCCATTTCCCACCAATCAAAATTCCACCGAGGACATCAGAGCCAATCAACAAGTCGATTTGTCCCGGTGTGTCAAATTTGGGGTCTGCCAGTTCCAATCCCGATGTCAAATTTACCACAGCAGCAGGTAGCTGCTTCTGTGGGTGCATACCCAAAATATTCTTCAACACAATAGCCGAGGTTTTAATCCTCGGGTGTGAAGATTCAACAGGGCCAAACAAAACCTTAACTTGCCCTTCAACATTAGAGGCTACGTCACCTATGCCCCGTATACAATTTGGAAAAGAGCCCATATTCAATTTAACCTGCCCTACCAAATAAGTGGAAACAATGCAACCTTGTGAACCTGTGTCCAATATTGCACGGACAACAACAGAGGTCCCCGTGGGTCCCCAGACCCTAACAGCAACCGTTGGTAGGATAACGGTCTCAATGGGGGAGGTTGGCGTTATAGGGCAGGGGTCAATGACCTATTGTTGCCTGGGCGGCGACCGTTGGCCAGGACCAGGCAAATCAAAATGAGGGTGCGGCTTGAAGTCGATCGATCGAATCGATCCGCGCGCCATCTGTGGGGGGTCATAATGACGCACCCGCCCAAAACGAGGTGGGCACGAGTCAAGGCGGGGACGCTCCGCCAAAGGAGGGGAATACCTGGGGCAGCAGTCATGGTGCTGGTGACGCTGAATAGCACATTCAGGTGCGCGAGAGAGAGGAGGCGTGCGCACGCTACGGTTCTCCAAGCGGGGCGAGTGGCGATCAATTGAGCGAGGCGACTCTCGGCTACGCACCGGTGAGCCTCGGCTGCCACCTTCAAAACACCCGCCCGTGCGCGGCGTCGGCTGGTTGGACAAGCGGCCAACCTCTCTGGCATTCATACAGAGAATGTCCAAATGCTGTCCTCCACAGTGAGGACAGGGGCGAGAATTTGGGCAGTCTCGCTGATAGTGGGACCCCAAACAAGAGAAGCAAAGGCGGCGGGCATTCGCGATGCGCCTACGAGAGGCGACATGCAGGTCCAAGAATGCCCTACAACTGGCCGTTCTGTGCCCCGTGACCTTGCAGTAGGAGCACTCCACTGGGCTCTGCGTGACTGCAAAGCGAGGAGGGCGCCGGTCAACACTGGCTCGGGTGTGAACGCGAGCCTGCTCCTTGACCTTGGGCGGCTGCGTCTTAGCCGGCGTATCACCACCGGAGTTGTCCAAGACCCGGCACTCATCCTCCAGGAACCTCTCCAGGTCAGCAAATGGGGGCAGATGGGTCGCGCTATCCCCACCAAAGCGCTGCTCAAAACGCGACCTCAGGTCGGCAGGCAGCTTCTTCAGCACAATGTGCACCAATAGATAGGACCATTGATCCACGGGCAGGTCAAGGCACTTAAGTGCGTTGATGGCCACCAAAAGCGGGTTCAAAAGTTGGGTGCGCAACCCAGAGACCCGGGTGAGCGTCGGCAAACCCAAAATCTGCTCGATGTGCGTGTCGGCGAGGCCACGCTTATTATGGTACCTACGGGTAATTAGGTCCCGAGCCGTCTGGTACGCCTCGTCAGACACGGGCAGGTGCTGGATGAGGCCCTTAGCCTCCCCATCCAGAACCGACATAAAATATGCCAATTTTTGTGCTGGCCGAAGGTCAGCCCTGTCATTGACCAGGCTGTCGAACAAATTAACGAAGCCCAGGTAGCTTCCTAGGCAGCCATCAAAATGGGGGAGGCCCAAAGTAGGGAGCCTACTCACCAGCCCCGGTGCTGACCTAGGAAGCTCCTGCTTCAGGCCGGGTTGCCCTTCCCTATCGGCAACTAGTTGTCTCGCACTATTGGAGACAGCATCATACAGGTCTAAGACCTAGGCATAGTCTTCGCTGACCTTATTTCGCTGGTCAGCGGTGAAATCATTGACAGACACTTTGAGACAGCAAGCGCTGAAAGTGAGGAATTGCTGTTCCACACTTGCCAGGCGATCATCGATCCGCTCGTACCTTTGTAGTTAGGCCTGCTGGCGATCAGGCCGGTTCACTAAGGCACTGGCCGAGGCAAACCAGCGTAAATCTGATCCAATAGCACCAGCAGCCGTACGCAAGTTCTTGATAGCTGACATAATCAAAATTTCAAAAGAGCCCGGACAAGCGTTAAATAATATTAACAATCAAAACTTAATTTTTCTTAATTCTTTGAAACCAACAAAACATTAGCCTGTTTACTGCTGGTACAAGCAAGTGACAGGTATCTTTTTTTTTTTTTTTTTTTGATATTGGGTTGGAAAATCCTCATGGAGTCCCTCCGCCCCGGGGGGGAAGGACGAAGGGGACTGTCAGACTCTTACTGACTAAAAACCAACCCGTGCTCCTCATGTACCCATGTGTCGAAGGGAAGGGTTTCACCAAAGCATTCCTTGCTACCCCCCGACGGGTATTGGCCCGTCAGATGGTCAGGCGGGCCCCGAACGAAACCCCCTTGGCGGCGCGGCCGCAGAGGATAGGGAGGACGGCAACGCAACACCGCATCTCCTCTTCCTCTGCGGCCCCACCGCGACGCAACGATGGTGCGCCCCCATTTGGTCGCGGGAGATAGGGCGCGGGGTAACGCAACACCCACACGCCTCTCCTCCCGCGACCGCACCCGACTGCGAGGGACAGACAGAACTGTTCCCCGCACCCGCACCATGGGACGCATCCTACGCAGGCCTCTACCAAGCCCACGTGGAGCGTCCCCTCCCGGGATCCCGCTTAGCTTCACCGTGGGTGGCTTCTAACCCACGGTTACTGAGCCCCCCCACCACGACAAGGTGAGATCCCACGGGGGGAAAGTGACAGGTATCTACTGTCCAACAAAATTAATAGTTTCAATATATATTGACACAAAACAATGTCAAAGTTATCAAAAGTTGAACCTTCGAATAAGTTAATTAAAGTTAAATATTCAAATAAATTAACTAATTACTTGCAACAGACAGACTGGCTGTATTATTTGAGATATACAATAGTAAGTAAGCACGGAATATGTGTTACCTAACAATATTATATTTATATTATAAAAAGGTTTAACAATGTAAGGTTCAAACTTAATATATCAATATATGCAATAAACTAAATCAATTGATACATATAACTGATATGTATCCAATCAAAGTGACTTATTAATAGTAACAGCAACAAATCTATGCTAGATTTTAACAATTTAAATCAAACAATTACTGATTGAGGTTATGTATGACATGTGTTTCAAATTATCTAGGTCAACTTATACAATTAATTATTATGTATTTTAGACAATACTGACCTGAGAACACTACAACACTGTTAACCTGTTAAGAAATGAGATGCTTAGCTCAGATACAAGTTTACAATATAGGCACAGTTAACCACGCTCTTGCTATCAAAAATTATGTCTAGAATTTGGCTAGAAGGAGCTGGGATTAATTGCAGCAGATTTGTGGAAGCGTGACTCTATTCATCAGCCCTTGTCAGCCACAACAAATCTCAGACACAAATGTACTGTGTTGCACAGCGAATACAAGTATTAAGTAGGTACATGAAAATTTTACCTCATATCTCCTGCTGATGTTCTTGAGTGGAGTCCTGGAGGCAAGCTAGATACAAACAAGACTAAAATTGGCCAATATTAGCAAGTGAATTATCTTTACTTTACCAGACTCCAACGCAGCGTCTTCAATGCATGATGCAAGTTCACAGGATTCACAATTCACAATTACAGTTTGCAAATGTCAATGTTCAACTCAACTTTTGCCGGGCAAACCAAAGGCGGCAGGGTAAGAATTCACAATACAAATTCCCGAAGCTGGTTTATGTGCTTTCAAAAGGGCGATCAATTTATATCCATTACAATAATTCTCGCGAGACAGACCAAGACGGCGTGTTAAAACTAATTCTATTTCAAACACATT
This sequence comes from Euclidia mi, assembly GCA_944739405.2. NCBI lineage: Eukaryota > Metazoa > Arthropoda > Insecta > Lepidoptera > Erebidae > Euclidia > Euclidia mi. The sequence continues at coordinate 86,664,081 of OX123186.2, read as the reverse complement.
CATTTCGTCGATCGATGTCTTTATAGCCGTTCTTTCAAATAGATCTTCAAAATACTCCTTCCATCTCTTCAGCACGCATGATTCACCATTCAGTATCTTTCCATTCTTGTCTCTGATTGACGTGTATTCTGAGGATTGAGTTCTTCCCCGAGCTGCACGAACGGATTTCCAGAAAAACTTTATGTTTCTCCGCAAATCTTCAGATAGTCTGCTATCAAACTCATCTTTCTTTTCCCCTTTTTTCTTTTTAACAATTTCTTTCACAATTTTATTTGACCTAACAAACTCCTTTCTTGCTTCATCTATGTCATCACTTGTTGCCTTTCTCATTCTTTCATTTGCTCTGGCAGCCAACCAATCTAACCAAGCTTTCTTCTTCTCTGACACTGCTGATTGTACATCCTTGTCCCACCATGTATTCTTAACTATTCGTATTTTCCTTCTCTTGATCACACCACATACTTCAGACGCTACACACACTATCTCTTCTTTAAAAGATTGCCATAATTCTTTCATATCATTTATGCCATCGAACCTCTCAAATATTGCTATCAATCTTCGCTTATACTCATCTTTCACATCTTTCTCTTGCATATTTTCTACTTTTATTCTTTCCAAGACCCTATTTTCATTATGACGTGAGGAATGAAATGTGGTCGGTACTGTCGATGTATGGGGTGAACAGCAGCCTCATACGAGCTCTGAAATCCCTTTATGAAGATTCTAGAGCTTCTGTAAGGATAAATGGGTCGTACACGGATTGGTTTACTATCGAGACAGGTGTTAGACAGGGATGTGTAGCGTCGCAGTGGCTATTCAACCTCTTCATGGACAGTTGTTTGCAAGATTTGAAAAATAGTGACTGTGGATTAAGGATGAATGAGTTACTTGTCAAATGCCTCCTTTATGCTGATGATCAGGTTATACTTGCGTCTTCAGCGGAGGAGTTGTAGGAGATGGTAACAATCTTGCATAGTGCGTTAGAAAGGAAAGGAATGAAAGTGAATGTAAGTAAAATGAAATTTATGGTTTTTGAAAAAGAGGAATGCGTTACGGCTTGTAATGTTATGATCGATGGACAGCGAGTAGAGCAAGTGAATGAGTTTGTATATTTAGGTACGCTGTTTACAAGAGATGGTAAGAATGTGGAAGATATTGAAAGAAAAATAATGCAGGTAATAGAGTGAATGGAGCTCTAAAGGCGTTTATGAATAGCCAAAACGTGTCCAAAAAGGCACGTTTGGCTGTGCATAAAGGGGTGTTAGTACCTACTCTTATGTATGGTAGTGATAGTTGGGTATGGCAGATGAGTCATGAAAGTAGAATAAATGCTGTAGAAATGAGAGCACTGAGAAGTATGTGTGGTGTTTCTTTGACTGACAGAGTAAAGAATTGTGTGATAAGAGAGTGTTGTGGGGTAAAATAAGATGTAGTGACAAGCATCGAGAAAGGTATGCTAAGATGGTTTGGGCACGTGAAGAGGATGGCTGACGAAAGACTGACCAAGCAGATATATAAGGCAAGTGTGGGAGGGATAGGACGAAGGGGAAGACCTAGGCGGACGTTCTCTGACCAGATTGGAGACATCCTAAAAACAGGACAGGTTAGAAGTACCCTGAACAGAAGAGCATGCATGAGGAATCTGATGGGAGTGAATGAAGCAAGAGAGATTTATCAAGATCGTTGCAAATGGCGTTCCGTAGTCTCTGCCTACCCCTCCGGGAAACAGGCGTGAATCTATGTATGTATGTATGTAAAAATCATATTGTATTTCTTTTAAAATGGCTCTCTAAAATACCTATTAACAATACAGTATGGCTTTGTAAGTAGGGTATTTTTTAATTAAGAGCTCTATTTTATCAAAATCGGCAAGCTGTTTAAAAGATAATATGTTACTTTAAGATACCTATAATAATAGATATTATATTTTTTGTTTCATCCGATAAAAGCTAATATATCAATATTGCAATAACAATACAGTAAAACGTATTCAGTGTAAGCACCGATGCTCTCAAGGCTTAGGGAGATTTAAAGCGACACCATAAAGTCTCACCCTGACATCTCGAGAGCACGCTTGAATAACTGTTTCAGATTTATGTATAAGACGTAATGTTCTCGAATGATTACGCAAGAGCAATACGAACTTTGTTATGGAATTTAAAAACAATTATTTTATTTAAGTAAAAGAGGAAGCGACAGGCAGTCGCTCTGTGAAGCTAATATTCAGCCAAATTCGGTAAGACTAGTACACGGACCCCGGGTTGCAACTTGGATACCGCTAGGGAATTAATGAATTTTCTAAGACTAAAGATCATTATATTTTTAGTTGCTCTCAAAAACAGATTTGGCAGGCTCAGGATTAAATCGTGCAGTTTTCGTTTATACTAGTTTTAAAGCAATATTTCCTTACACTTCTCGTTAGATATTCAGGCGAGCAAGAGCCTTGACATATACAAGTCGCATTCACACTCGGTAAAGTCAAGTAACACGCTGGCAAACAATACGTGCAGTTTACGCAATACAACGCAACTGTCTTACATACATATCTTAGCTCATGTAATAGCTGAGCGCAGATTACGTAGATGAGCTGCGTAGTTACAGTTTTCTTATATTTTAGTTTTTCATGTCTGATAGATCTTATTTGTTGAAAGGATGGCGGCGTATTTTGATTAGTAATATGTTATTGTTTACTCACCGCTTGACCGCGCACAAGTGACTATTCTCACTTTTTCGAAATTCCGTAGACCGCGCATAAGTGACTATTTTCCCTTTTTGGTTACAGCGCTATACTTGGTCTGAATTTACTGTTTCTTTCTAATACGTAATGTTTTAATCCTTTTTCTGTTCTATTATAATCATTGAACATTTCTTCATGCTAAAAATACGAAGCGAGTCTTAAAATCGTTAACCCGGAACGAAAAAATAATGTTAAATGCCACTCTTTGTTTCGCGCGCTCCGTGATTACGTGCTAATCGTATGCGTGTTATTAAATATTTTTATACTATGATCTATGTTTTCTTTTACTCCGCGCTCGCGAAGCTTGACCAAATATGGTCATGAACGGACTCCAATGCTGATGGAGGGCCCAGTATATAAAGGGGCCGACAGAGAGGCCGGCACCGCGACTCTACACGAACCTACTACCGCTACTCTATTCTATGCTGCTATATCTATAATTATACATTCTAAGTGTATCCTGATCCCAGCAGCTGGGTTTCAGGTCCACCTTAAGGCTCCGGGCTAGTCTACCTAGACCGCTACACTTCCTGCATCACCTTCGGCGTCACCTCTGCCGAAGAGTTTGGCCTGCCCTGCGCATCGCATTCAGACCGCCAACGCCTGCCAGCTGAACCAACGGCCTGCGAGGATCTGCCCGCTATGCGCAGCCCTACGAGCAACCTGCCCTGCAAACTACCGGAGGGAACAGCGTGGGAGACTGCAGCCCTTAGTGTTCAGGCCAGTGTCGTGTTGTTGGTCGGTCATACTCGTGGCAAGGGAAGTGAGACAATACTCGGCAATAAACGCATCTAGAAACATTTCTGCGTTTTAATACCAGAACCCGTTACAGTGGCGCCTACGTGGGTTATTGTCTCGCTTTCCGTGCTCGAGTTCTCATCTAGCAGGTCTCCATTATTGTAAGCGAGGAGGTGCGGCTACAGCGAACCGGTACGTATTGCTATACTAATTGTCTACCTTTTAGTGTAACTACCTACTACGTACTAGTTCGCAAATTTGAATTCTAACGTTTTTTCTTATTAGTCCTAACGGTCGAATTTTTACACCTAATCGTAAAGTAGGCCATTTGTAAGGGCAGAACGCTTGCGCACTAAGTGTAGTATGTAGTGTTATACTTACGCGGTACTCCTTCATACACAATGGGCTCACACCCCATAAAATACTTTCTACTAAATAAAAATGAACTAGCATACGAGGTCGCGATTAGAGGTGAGGAGCCGGCTACCTCTGTCCTAGGTCTGCGGAAGCAGCTCCCTAAATTACTGGAAGCCATTCCAAATGATAATATTTTGGAGTCGGGCCTAGCCATCATGGTGGACTTCGAGGGCGCTAGCGAGCCCGTCTCTGAGCTGGCCAAGCGAGTGGATTCGTTATCCATTTCTTATGACGCGAACCTAGCTAGGAGGTCTACCGCACTGCACAACCACATTTTCCATAGACTCCGTAGGATGGAACGTCCTACGGCATATTCAAAACGGATAACCGAATTGTGCAGCCGGTTCGACAAGCTCTCGGTGGAGCTGTCCGCCATTGAGCAATCAGGTGTTTGCTCAGCTGATGCTGTGGCAGAGGTCCAACCTGTGCCGCCTACCTCGACGTAGGCAGGGTTAGCCCCAGTATTGCATTGCGAGCATTCGAGAGTTAGCGAACTGTCTAAGCTAAAATACGACGGTACGGGATGCGTCCGAGCGTTCCTACAACGTGTAACCGAATTCCAAACCGCGCGTAATCTACCTTCCACTAAAATTTTATCGTATGCCTCCGAAATTTTCACCGGTAACGCACTTCACTGGTACCGCGGCCTAAAAGAATATTTCAATACATGGGAAGAACTCACCACTAAATTAATATACGATTTCACACCGTACGAATATGACTACCGGTTATTAAATGAAATCCGCCGACGTACTCAAGGTGCTACCGAAACTATAATTATTTATCTCTCGATAATGAATCAGCTGTTCGCTAGGCTGTCACCGTCAAAGCGATTGTCCGAACGCCAAAAGTTAGACATTCTATTGCATAACATACGTCCATGATACTCGCTAGTGCTAGCTCCGTCAATATCTTCAATAGACAGTATAGCAACACTGCAGACGTTATGTTTAAACTACGAACATCGAGAACATCAAGTCCACTAACAAAGATAAGAGCAAAGATTTAATTTTTTAAGATTTATGCAAGAGCGGAACATATCGGAACCGTTAACCCGGCTAACTCCGGTTTCCGTGACTTTCTTATTGCCAGTCAAGGTCGGCCATTAGAGGTGCTCCTCGATTCGGTATAATTTGATTTGCATAATGTTGGATAGGGTATCACTGGTATTTGTACCGATTTATTTAGATGGGAATTATTATAATACGAAAGCACAGAATTTTATTGGTTGCTCGTAGATATGGATAGAAATATTAAACCTAAGGTTGTTTTGAGTGGTACTTTACAGTATTTTTAGTGGTCTGTTGGTTAGTTGAGTAATTATCTAAAAATATGAAGAAATTGAGTATAAAATAGCAAATTATGATTTAAGGATATTGCAAATAAAAAAAAAAAAACATATTAAATCATTCGAAACAAAAATAAAATATATTCAATCCACGCATATTTTTGACGTTGTATTGCGTATACTAGAAAGCTAAACAATTCCGAAGGCAATACAATGTTATTATGCTGTTTAATGTAAGAGCCAATGAAATATAAAAATTATTTTTCGTTGTCGCTATTCAAAACATCATCAACATCCTGATGAAAAAAAATTCGCAGCTCAATTTGACGTTATTATATGGACCATTTATATAGAAGACATAAACAGAACTCATACAACTTTCAGTCACGACAATTGAAAGTTATTGAAGTTGCGCAGTCATTGTTTTGAACAGCGACAACGAAAAATAATTTTTATATTGCATTGGCTCTTACATTAAACAGCATAATAACATTGTATTACCTTCGGAATTGTTTAGCTTTCTAGTATACGCAATACAACGTCAAAAATATGCGTGGATTGAATATATTTTATTTTTGTTTCGAATGATTTAATATGTTTTTTTTATTTGCAATATCCTTAAATCATAATTTGCTATTTTATACTCAATTTCTTCATATTTTTACATAATTACTCAACTAACCAACAAACCACTAAAAATACTGTAAAGTACCACTCAAAACAACCTTAGGTTTAATATTTCTATCCATATCTACGAGCAACCAATAAAAATCTGTGCTTTCGTATTATAATAATTCCCATCTAAATAAATCGGTACAAATACCAGTGATACCCTATCCAACATTATGCCGATCAAATTATACCGAATCGAGGAGCACCTCTAATGGCCGACCTTGCCTGGCAATAAGAAAGTCACGGAAACCGGAGTTAGCCGGGTTAACGGTTCCGATATGTTCCGCTCTTGCATAAATCTTACTTTGCTTCCTATCTTTGTTAGTGGACTTTATCGGTACTTTATATACTGGGGAAGCGCATCCTCGGAACAATTACGACTGGCTTGCGTATAAAATATGTCATTCGAGTTATTCTATCTTATTTCGTTGGTTATCAATGGTTTGTATCTTTTTTCGTATGATTGGGTGGGAAGAGAATAAGTTTTTTTGGGTTCAGTATCCGAATGGTGACAAGAGGAGGCAATTATTCAGCCTATACTGTCCGTCCGTCAGTCTGTCTGTCTATCAACGAGCTTAATCTCTCGAACGGTTTTCTCTCGGTGTGGAGAGTTGAAATTTTCTCCCTGTTATTTCTATATTCGTTATAAGAATTAAAACTAGTCAAGTGCGAGTCGGTCTCGACAAGAATAGGACAAATTTAAAATGAAACAACATGGCATAACAATAAGTACCTATAAGGAATAAGGGAACATACCTTTATTCCCATAGCGGTTAATAATACATACATGTCTAATCCCTACAATAGTAGCAGCATAACATTGTATCATCACCTCTGTGATGATTTGAATTACCAGTCTAAGAAGGCACAAACCTCATTGCTCTTTAGTATACTGGTTTTACTTCATGATCATGCAACATAGTACTACTAGAAAAGAGCGGTAATGTACTACAATAAATTAACTACAAATCCGAATAAAGAAAAACTAATCAACGATCTAGGCTTCTATACTCTAGATATAGTAGATCTTTGCTTGGGTTGAATAGTCTAGAATCTAGACTATTCGACCAAATAAAAGCAAATACATACGCCTGGCGTAACGATCTCTAGCGATACTGCACGATACTCACTTAGCCTAATCCAAATGAAACTGGGGCACAAATGAGCCAGATAACATCATTCATCCGATTCCATATGTCTGCATCTTTAAAACGTTCAGCGTCAGAAAATCCAATAATGATCCAAACGGGAATGAGACCGAATTATCGAAAATTTACGTATTCTTGAATAAATTACTGTAGGCAGAAATACGTTAGCAACATATACAGTACGTGATGAGCAAAAAGAATGAACTAAGTGCAGTTCTTACGAAAGTTAAAACCAACGCAAGTGTGCGATGCTAAATTTATAATGAATGACTCTGAACGTTTAGGTACTGTAAAGGATTTTGTTTCTTTTTTGGTGTGTTGGTAATGGTAATGTTTCTATCTTTTAGAATTTCTTTTTTAAAAACAAAAGTACTTGAGCTTTGAATTTCGAATCAAATGTCATTTTCGATTCAACATGCTAACATTGTTTGCCGCTAGCCTTGACTGAAATATCCACACTGTTGTTGAATTGATCGCAGCGAGGCATATAGTGGTTGAAACGGTTACCTCACCATTTAGCACAGCACCGAGTGTTCTGGGTTCCTTTACTTTGGATGTATTTGAGGTCCATTGTTTAAGTTTTTGTAAACTTTCTATTGTCCATAAAAGCAAAATTGGGGCTTTTTGGTGCTTAGCCGCTTGACCGCTAGCGCCGATTCGCCGAATTCGCTCGACCGCTCACGTTCTAAACTAAATGTCGCGCCGCCGCTCGCCAGATGGGCGCGCTTGTAACGGGTTCTGGTATTAAAACGCAGAAAAGGTTCTAGATGCGTTTATTGCCGAGTATTGTCTCACTTCCCTTGCCACGAGTATGACCGACCAACAACACGACACTGGCCTGAACACTAAGGGCTGCAGTCTCCCACGCTGTTCCCTCCGGTAGTTTGCAGGGCAGGTTGCTCGTAGGGCTGCGCGTAGCGGGCAGATCCTCGCAGGCCGTTGGTTCAGCTGGCAGGCGTTGGCGGTCTGAATGCGATGCGCAGGGCAGGCCAGACTCTTCGGCAGAGGTGACGCCGATGGCGATGCAGGAAGTGTAGCGGTCTAGGTAGACTAGCCCGGAGCCTTAAGGTGGACCTGGAACCCAGCTGCTGGGATCAGGATACACGTAGAATGTATAATTATAGATATAGCGGTATAGAATAGAGTAGCGGTAGTAGGTTCGTGTAGAGTCGCGGTGCCGGCCTCTCTGTCGGCCCCTTTATATACTGGGCCCTCCATCAGCGTTGGAGTCTGATTTGACTGAGTTCAGATCTGACTGAGATTTTTATTGGTTGCTCGTAGATATGGATAGAATTATTAAACCTAAGGTTGTTTTGAGTGGTACTTTACAGTATTTTTAGTGGTCTGTTGGTTAGTTGAGTAATTATGTAAAAATATGAAGAAATTGAGTATAAAATAGCAAATTATGATTTAAGGATATTGCAAATTAAAAAAAAAACATATTAAATCATTCGAAACAAAAATAAAATATATTCAATCCACGCATATTTTTGACGTTGTATTGCGTATACTAGAAAGCTAAACAATTCCGAAGGCAATACAATGTTATTATGCTGTTTAATGTAAGAGCCAATGAAATATAAAAATTATTTTTCGTTGTCGCTGTTCAAAACAATGACTGCGCAACTACAATAACTTTCAATTGTCGTGACTGAAACTGTATGAGTTCTGTTTATGTTTTCTATATAAATGGTCCATATAATAACGTCAAATTGAGCTGCGAATTTTTTTTCATCAGGATGCTTACGCTCTAGGAGTAAGTACCTACTCTGTCGCGGGAGAATTAACAAATATTTCATCAACGAACACAAAAGACACCCAAACTCATCATGACTATAGCTGTCTCGGTTGTGATCCAAGACTGGACTCCATGGAGTCCAGGGTTCGGGTATAGAGTAATTCGCCTTCATTTCACATGTTCATCTTTAACATCTTATAAGTTACTATGATAAGTTAGCATTTGTTTGGCTTACTCCGTCCTTTGAGGCCTGCGAAGATTATATCACGGCATTCGTGCCCGATGTAACAGTTTTAGTAGAGGTTGATGTATTACCGTAAGCGACATTCATGCAGTTAGATGAGTTTTGACTGCACGGTTGGCGTAGTGGTTTAAGCAGCCGCCTCACCGCTTGACACTGTGCTGAAGTGTTGTGGGTTCGATTCCCACACGAATCAACACTTTGTGTGATTCATAAACGAGTCTGGGTGTTCATTGTGTCCGTTAGTTGTATGTTTGTAAAGTTCCCCGCGACACAGGATTTAGTGCTAATGCGGGAGTTGTCTTAAAAAAAAAGTAGTTACGGATAAAATAATGATGAAAATATGGCAATTCTTGAAATAATATTATGACGCGTAGAAATTTATTGTTTGACCAGGAACCACGTTTCACTTCTTTTTAAACTAAACTTAATAAATAAACTAACTAAATAAATAATAAAAAAGTCTGTTGACGTTATCAGTAAGATAAAATAATCTTCATTTCGATCAAATGTACATAAGGTGTTAAAAAGTATAGTTTGTATATTAACCATTGACAGCATGCAAAACTTGAGACAAAATATAACAATTATGACGATAAAATTCAGTTCTATTGTTAGACAGAAGTAATTTATCAAGGTGCCTTGTATTAAAATTACAAGTATGAAAGTTAAAGGTCATTTTGCCTTGATGAAAATTTTCTCATTTCATTCTCTTTTACAAAAAGTAAATAAATAACGAAGTACGAGTCTGCTATAAATGCCCTGATGAAAATTTTCTCATTTCATTCTCTTTTACAAAAATTAAATAAATAACGAAGTACGAGTCTGCTATAAATGGAAAGAAGGGCTTTCGGATATAAATTAAGATAGTGGCAGTGCATGTCGAAAAATCTAGTAGCGAATCGCAGAAATTTCTCAAGTAAGGTTCCAAGTACGAGTGATTTTTAAATGCATTCATCAAATAACTCTATTTGTCGAGATTCCGTCGCACTCCCGTAAAATGGCGATGCAGAAACAATCACATTGAAAGAACTCAAGATTTTTGCTTCAGGTTTATACAATAAAATATGTAAGGTCAATTATATTAAGTAGACAAATTTATCGGCTGTAAAAAACGTAGTAAAAGTAAGATAAAAATGTCTTACAAATTCTTTTCGGTAATGACATGGAGCGTCGTACGGAGTCGGTTCCATGGTGGAACAGAGATCTCAAATTTGTTATCTAGTCGAACTAATTTAGCCATCAACCAACTCTAACTATAGCTATAAACTTTCTTTGACTCTGTAAGTACAAAGTCAAGAATATCGGATTTACCAAAAAAAAGCAGACACACGCACACATACACATTGACATTGACATAACCATTATAAAAAGATGACGGTGAAAGACGACAGTTTTTATACAACTTTTCTCGCTGATATGAATGAGAATAGGTCTTAGAACTTCTGCCACAAATCCGATAACATATGTCGCAAAACTGGAACATAATATATCTGTGTTATAGAACATTCTCGAACTACTAAGTAACATTAACGCCACTATTATTCACGGCACATTATACACTTGATGTTATAATAATGACTTACATGTTTCATTCGCTAGTTAGTCTTGATAGCGCCTTCGAATACGTTTACTGCTGCGGTATTACTATTACCTAATTTCTGTTGTTCTAGTTGGTTACTTTATTTGTGTTAAGATCTAGATAGCTTTTAGTTTGTCTATTTAAACTTAAAGCTAACAGAATTTAATTCTTCAAATTCTATGCTGCATAAGTTTATTTTAGTATTTATGGCATACCACATGGATGGCGCGGCAGTGTTGTGGTTTAGATCCCTACACGAGATAATAATGTGTGTACCACAAATTTTTGTTTCGGATCTGCATGTTTTGTGTCCGTTGATATTATATAGCTATACGTTACGGAACGGGAGCGGTTCTTAAAAAATAGGTAAAGGAATATGATAGCTAAACTTGCAATTATTATTCGGCGACAATCAACTTTTAGCGCCAAATAAGGATCTAGTCTTTGTACACTGTGCGGTCTAGCGGCAAGCTGGTTATTAAAGCCGTTTATTTCTCATGCACATTAAAACCATTGGGAAAGAGGTTTGTGGAGTAGACAGGCCGTGAAACAAGACATTGTGGTCGCGGTAATCATCACTTAGATGGCTATTCAGGCAAAACCAATTTGGTTGTTGCATGGCGCAAGCGTAGTATTGAGTAATAGACACAAGAAAGGACAACAAAGACGAGCGGTACATTACACCCGTGGCTTACAGGTAACGATGTAGACGGTTAAAATACATTTGTCTTGTCCTTTTTTGTTCCAACCACGGCAAACTATGATGTGTCTAAAGATAAAGCACTAAATGATTTGGTATCAAGGACTGTCGACTTCGATAGAAGGTATCTGACGAAACCATCACCAGATCCAACGACTATAACAGCAAATTTTAGTTCTTAAATTTGTTATTTGATATACAGCACCCTACTATATTTGATGTGTTATAAAAATGATTAATCACGCCAGTCACTCACATATATTATGTCGTGGAAATTTTGTTTTCAAGAGAACTCAGCAAACACTTGCCTTCACCCGGAACTAGATTCCCTGAACCTTAACTTCGGTAGTGAAGAGGCAGCCACTCTATCGTTACTTAATCGTTACGTGTACGTAATTATTTAACTGCCTATAGTAAATAACATTATCAAGTTTGCGCAATAATTACCATATTCACGGAATTATACAAGTTAATGATAAGAACGAGAGATCTGTGAACACATCTGCATACGTAACTTTAAATATCTTATTTAGATGATATAATGATTGATGAGATGGTATTGCGATGATTAGAAGGCTCTTGCCTGAACTTAAAACGCAATGTGAGCCCGTCACTAGCTCAGCTGCTTTTACGTAAATGAAGTCTATCATTGACCAGATTGGAGACATCCTAAAAACAGGACAGGTGAGAAGTACCCTGAACAGAAGAGCATGCATGAGGAATCTGATTGGAGTGAATGAAGCAAGAGAGATATGTCAGGATGGCGTTCCGTAGTCTCTGCCTACCCCTCCGGGAAACAGGCGTGAGTCTATGTATGTATTTTATCCTTGATTACCTTGAGAACTTTCTGGATAATTATCTCAGTATAGAGAAAATTACCAACTATATTTTTTGCTATTTAACTTTTAAAGCCTATCAAATTTTCGTATTGTTTATAACAAAATTTACGAACTTCATTTAAAGTTTGACTAGAAAAATATCTGTAGTTTTAGTTAGCTGAAGTAGCCAAGCTAATGTGTCATTCATATAATATTAATGTTTTTAATATGCAGACACGTATACTGAATTTAGTATTAGATTTTTTGCTATAAAGCATAAACTTTGTTTCATAGTATATAAATACTGTGAAACAAAGTTTATGTATTTATTTGCAAACAAAATGATTTGATATTCGTATGAACATGGTTTGAAATAATTAGAAATGAGCTAACTTCCCTAGTCCCGTTGCGTATTTTTTTCGTAAAGTATCACTGTTTTCGAAGACATGTGAAGTCTGCCAACCCGCACTTGGCCAGCGTGGTGGACTATAGCCTTACCCTTCTCATAATTAGAAGAGGCCCGTGCCCAGCAGCAGGACAGTATAAAGGGCTGTCTTATGCCTTCTAATTTTCCATGAACAACAAGGCGTTCTACGGACCTACTACCACGTCGAGAAACGTTTCTAGAGAAGGATGTCGATAGGTAGACTTAAATAGATGATTTTCAAGTGTAAGCAAGGGCTTCTTGCTATGTTATTTTCGTTTGTATATTGCTATCTAATTATCAACAACTATGGTTAAAGAACGTTTTTCCAACTAGTGGTATCATTACAATCTTGACATTTATAGTGCGAGTTCACTTGCTGATTTTATCAGTCGGCCTAGCGCTCAAATCTGCGACCTCTTGCACACATATTCAGAACACAGTGATTTATGCGTCTGCTAAACTTATACGGATTACTAAGTAGCTAATTTAGGTGAAAATTTATGAATTGAAATAATTAAATTAATAAGAAATATGTTTATGAAATGAAATACTACTTGCAGATCCTATTGCGGCATATATTATTTTTAACATAAAAAATTAGAGTAGCATTATAACTATCAGTCCAGGTTTTGATTGCTTTACAGGCAGCGTAGTCTAGGAAACAATAAACTGGCATTCGTCTTTATGTCTTAAGTGTGAAGGAATTTAGAAATACTCGATCATTGTTTAACTTATACTATTACGTAATTATATGTACTTTGTTGTTGTACCCTACCATTAATTATGTATTTAACAGGTACCTATCTGCTAAAATATGATTCTAGATCTTTCAGTTTAAAAATCACTGCATAACCATAGGAGCAATAGTTACGATGAACGCATAGAAACGATGTACATGCCCGAATGTTATCACCGTTCTAAACGATATTGTCATTGCGTATATTTGCATTTGCATACAGGACCGGTAGACTGAAGGCCCAGGTTCTTCTCGGATAATATGTAAATGCCGAGATTTAGTATCAACAACGTTTAAAAGTGTGCACGTATTATGTAAAATATCGTTCTATATTTTTATATAGGTACATATTTAGCATAGAGGTGGTTGTTACATTACGCAATATCTAAACCCTCCCCGCGAATCCTAATCGAACGTACCCATATATTTTTAATAGCAGGCTAATCAGCTCGGAACGTAGAGCTCGGCGTAGCTCGCGCTAGTATGATATCACACAGTCCTTTATTCACTCTGTCTAAACATAGATGGGATTATGGGAAGCATATATTTTGATGTACCTACGGTAATGTAAGCACTTCGCAAAATTGAATGGGCGTGCCTCTATCATAACGTGAGTGTCATAACATAAATGCTAAATGTTCCAGAGGTTTTACACGTTCATTTTCTACTGTTATCATCGCTACATTTCGTCGCGGTAATACAGAATGTGTTATACTCATGGCGTATTATACTCAAGTATCTAGAGTTCGCTCTTTGGTGAAATCGGTAAACGATTTGCGGATTCAACGAGTTTGAGGTGATTTAGACATTATTTGCGCTTGATTATCATCAAATATTGTCGATCGTTTTTTAATCAAGAGGCTCTTTTTCGGATTCTGGTTAGTGAAATGATCACTTATTTTTTGGCAGGAAATAAATATTTGGTGGTGAGCTGTAGTTTTAGGTTTTAATCGTTTTATAGGGTAATGAATACTGGCGATACTTTTGTGCTAACACTAGGTGCAAACATTGATCTCCAAAATATCACCGTGCCTTAAATTGTCTCGTGCTTAGTTACTAAAAGGCAGCAAAAGACAAATTATTGTTTAGAGATTCCAAGAAGATAATTCGTTGTTGATACATTACTATACCTTGAACTGTATGCAATATGTAACTCGCTTCTTTAAACTACAGTAGTGTTGTTTAAAATGCCTGGCACTAAGTGGTGTAGGAATGGGACAGGACGAGGTATTCACACGCCGGGGCCACACGTCATTATATCATGAAGCACTGCTCATATATCGCGCGAATGTGGGGTAAAACATTCGTATACGAATGTGGCTTTAGACCCCGCAGCCCCGTGTCGTGATCCGGTGAATACCGGTAATTATTCTATGTAATATTTTTAGTTATTTTAAATTTGCGGTTCCACCCGTGTATGTCGGCAAAATATAGCTTGATACCAACTCAAACGTTGTCGTCACCCGAATAATTGAGCTCCCTAATATTAAATTAAAACGAAAATAATTTTGAATTAATAAAACAGGTCATTAACAATTTGAATAACTAGTTCAATTTAGAAAGTCATTACCATCAGGTCTGTATATACACTGTCCCACTGCTTCTTCCTCATCCAGCATTTCTTCACTATGGGGCGGGCAAGGCCATAGTCCGCCTTTCATCGCGATGACAACATGGTCAGCGTGATGACATGTCTTTTTGGAACAGTATGGAGACTTCTCAGATTCCTTACCTGTTAAGCAAGAGATAAATAAGTATTCAATACGCATTTAACTTCGATAAGCCAGTGGTGTGAGCAATGGGTTTGAACTCTAAACCCTTAAACCCTTTTCGTAGCAGTCTGTTAAGTCTTTCCTCCCGTTACCATAAAACGTCACTCGTTTCGCAGCTGAAGCTACGTTTTTTCTGAAAACATATTTGTACACAATACCTATCGATTTACCGTCCACAAAGTATCACGCAGCGAAATATGCGTCAGGTGAACTAGGCAAACGGTTTTCGCCAACGTTTTACATATTATAATGGAAGAGTCAACCGGCCCTTTGAGCACAATACACAGGCGAGGCATCCATCAATCACATTGTTCGTCGCGAATGATACATCATGGAGTCGACAATATTTTTGCATTGTTGGTTTGTCTGTCTTTTTAGGTTAACAACTTCTGTTAGGTTATGTTTAGGTTAACAAAAACTTCTTGTGGGTTTTGAATGTTGTCATAACTGCTCGTTTTGGAAAGACACTGTAAGCAGACATTAATGTTAATTTTCTTGTCTTTTATTCTTTTTTTCGTGTGTGGCCAACTCTGGTGTGGATGTTTATAGATCGCCCAAGGCCACCAGCCAGGCCATTCATCATCATCATCATCATCATCAGCCCCTTACAGTCCACTGCTGGACTAGGCCTCTCCTTTGAAAGGAGGAATTGGCCTACTATACCACGCCGGCCAAACGGGTTGGTATAGAGTTTGTTTTAAGTTTTCCTTCTCTTACAGTGCTGTTCTCTGCCTAGTATGGTCCCTCTGTCGGCTCCTGCGACACCCATGGGATGATATGGGGTGGTGATATTGCGTATTCTTAATCCGTCACCATGGGCCATGTACAGGCCATTACCTGGCAATGTTTGGCCTCACATTAGAAGACTTTAAGTTTTACGAACTTTACGTGGCAAAGATAAGGCCCTCAAAGACACAGGGACAAGACATGGTCACCCATCCAATTAGTTCAACTTGCAAATACAAATTTTGCCGAGCTAACGAATGTCAAGTCAAACCACGACATAAGCGTTACTAGACTATTACTAGTGTTGGTAAGATTTGTTTCTAATAATTATACACTTGCAGGATGTTACTTGTGCTAGCAAAATGTAATAGGATCTAGTTATACCACTTTGTGGATAGATCTAAAAATATACTTTAATAATAATATAACTTTGCTACTTACATTTGACGACGATGTTAAGGTAAGACAGTAGAAATTCTTATTGTATTAGGTCAGAGATGAGTCAAAGGTTTACGCCTTATGAATAAATTTTCGTATAAAACTTGTTTCACCGTTATCAAGTCTGTAAGCAACAATTGTCCGTTACGTAGTCACATGTAATTTATATCGCCCATAAATTTACTGTTATCATCTCTATAAATATCCGAAATGAAACCGCTTTACCTACTGTTGTTAATTTTAATCCGTACGTATTAAAAAGTATGAATATAATACTGATTACTAAGGAGTTGTTTGTTTTTATACAAATTACGTTTGTCTTCTGAAGAGTTTAGGTTTGAATTATGTCAGTATTTTTAATGGAAGGGTACAAAGTGGGTAAGTTTTCAGACTTGTTTCAACGTTTTCCAGGCCCCTTTTTATCTGGGGAAAGTTGGAAAAGTCTGGGCGTTTGAGTTGCCTTTTATTTTATTTAGGAAGCTAATGAAAGTAAATTAATCTAAAGTTAAGTCAGAATGTTTAACTGCCGCATATATTAAAATAGATTGGGATTTAATGTCGAGTTATAAAAAATAACATGTAATTTGTATTTTGTCGCTGAGTAGGTCGATAAAGCCTTTGACAAAAGCAGCTAACTTACAGATAAGAACCTATTACACAAGACTAGCTGTGCTTGCTGTAAGAACGTCGTTATTTCGGGTTGCTGTTACGCTTCCGTGGCTAGTAGATGTTATGTAGCCTTACAGCCTTCCTCGATAAGTTAGCGAATATATATTTAATTATAAAAGTCTGGTACTGAAGTAAAATGTAGTCATGGCTCGAAAAATATGTAAGAAACATAGCCAAACCCTTTTTCAAAGAAAGAAAACAAACGTTCTCAAAGGGTGATAAACAATGCGTGAACTCTGTTAATAAATTAATGCTCTAGATAATTGTTGCACCATGGAGCACAGGTAAGGATGAGGAAGGGTAAGCCTTGCACCTTTTATGACACCCTTGGGAATCAAACAGGAACTCTTCAAACCGCAGAACTTTGTACCAGTAAATTGTTTAGTTTAACTTTACTACCCTTGCATATTAATAAGATATCGATGACCAATGTATGAATAACGAAATGGTTGACCGTAAAATTCGATGTAAACATTCTGTGGATAATTAATATGAACCAGATTAATTGACAGTTGCGGTGGACAATCTGCTCGCATTTTGTTGGTGTGATTTTATGCTGGGTTGCTACAGGTAGAAATGTTTTTGAAAATGGCGTATGGATTGCTTTTCGACGATACTTGTACAAAGCGGTATATCAATAGGGCCCTCCCCTTTATGATTTCTAATAGATGTTATTTCTGAGTGATAGTATTTATTTTGTACTGTTTAGAAATAAGATTATATAAAGTTTTAATTTCTTAATTTTCGTTAATCGCCATTATCTTCGTCAATACGTTAAGTTGACGATGCCGAAATTAAAACACCTTACCTATTTAAAAAATCATAAAGCTTAGCTGACGGAGCCCTGCTTTACAGGGCTCTAATTTTAGGTGCAAGGCGATAAAAAATCCAATCATAATCTAATATTTATTCAATGTAATGTTGCATATAATTATGTCGCATTCTTTTTAGTAACTAATATATTATGTAGGTAAAGTTTACGACAACGGCTTACCTTATATTAAGTTCATTAAAGGACGAATGTTTTAAAATAAAACCTCTAGATTTAAATAACCTGAAGCATCTCAGTAAGCTTTATCGGATTTTGTACATCTTATTTCATTAATTAATAATGATAAAAGCTTCTTTGTTAAAAGTCTTTGTTTGGCTTCTGTCTATGCCACTGCGATCGTAGAAGCTTCGTAGGACGAAAGCTGTTAAGACCACAAACAAAGGAGATAAAACTTATCTCGAGACTTATCTCTGCTTATCCATCATCAGTTTGTCTTGACAAACTCATTGGACTCACAAAAATATAATGCACTAGACTAGCTATTTTACCCCCTTACGGTAGGTAATTTCAAAAATCTTTGTGCTCCCCTAAACTGCCCAAAATTGAAATTTAACTTGTATGTTACAAGTTAAATTTCAATTTTTCGCGCCTAAGTTTAAGTTGTACGATGTTTGTCAGTCAGTCAGTAACGCAAGAATTTTATATATAAATTAATTATACTCAGTGACAGGTGTTGGATAACTCACGGACGATAACGTATGTTTGTTAGGTGTTTATATGAATCCTCAGTGATTTAAATACTATCAGACTTTCGCGATTCGTAAACATATTTTTGTAACGGTTCCCAAAAGGGTATTTGCTTGAAGTTGTAGATGAAATACGCTATCTTTGCCTCGAGATATCGGCACGGATGTTATGACTTATTATGACTTACTTCATAAGTTCTTCTACATAACATAACTTTACGCCTTTTATCCCCTAAGGGGTAGGCAGAGGTGTATTACACACCCACACTTCGCCAGTTATGTTTCGGTCCCAATGTAATAGGGGGCGAGCCTATTGCCATCTACCGGGCACATAGTTAGCGAGCGATAATTAACATTTTTAATACACACATACATAACTTCGAAAAGTCAGAGGTGTGTGCCCGGGGTAACTGGGGATCGAACTCGAGAGCATCGTTTCGGCAGTCCGTTACGTGCACCACTACGGGCTATTATTATGACTTATTTTCAAAATATATAATTTTGTTTCTTCTTAATTTGTACATTATCATTATCTGTTAGTTACATCCTCCAAATCAGGTGTGTCCGTGTAGTAAATTAACTTCAAAAACTGACACTGACTTGCCAACATTCGACTTGTTGGATCTTCCCCCGTATTACATCCCATGTTATTTTTAGCAATCATTTTTGGATTAAAACATTTTGTTCCTATATAAAGAGAGTACGTTATTTTGAAAAGCGTTCCCACAACATTATATTAATGCTTTTTTATCCGGTATACGATATTAACTTCCTGTGTGGAACATGAAAATTTCATTTCATTATGAATAAATCAAATACGTCAAGAGTTCAATTTGTGGTTGGATCACGAATCCCAAAAAGATACAAGGTAACAGATTGCCAATAAAAAGCTGACAAAATGCTGCGGGTAAGCATTTCGGTCAATGCTGTAAATCCGCGGGTTGGGGTAATAAATCCGGGGAAAAATATCGAAAGCTGTGTAATACAGTTACACTCGGATTGTGCTTGGATAAGGGCCGTAGGGAACCGACCATATTTGGGAGAGTTTATCCCTCTATTCTGAACGTAGAGGGCGGTTTGATGATTGACGCATATTTACTGTTTGCTGTGTAAGTTTACTATTCCTATTGACTAGTTTGTTATGTACCCAACGTTCTCAGAAGAGTCATCCGATGACTAACTGATACAATTGCGCAACGCAGCTTCACTGATTGTTAAAAACCGATTGTCGTCTCAATGCAGTACCCTTCGTCACCTAACATCGGGACGTTAGGACATTAGTTTAAGGATTAGTTATAACAATGCCTTTCGTCACCTAACATCGGGACGTTAGGACATTAGTTTAAGAATTAGTTATAACAATGCCTTTTGTCACCTAACATCGGGACGTTAGGACATTAGCTTAAACATTAGTAATAAGTAGGTACTTACTGAAGAACTTCAAATATATATTATTTTAAATAAGTCATAGTTTCAGTCATCTCCACCGCTGCCCCATACATATAACTAGTTATTGCAAACACTGTCTCTTTATTTTTATATCAGTTTTTTTGCGTAAATGTTAGTATGTGTATGTATGTGTCAGACTACTTTGTATAAATTTTATTACCAGTTTTGTAGGAGGCTTCACTTATTTCGGTGAGAGCTATCAAATGTTACAGTTATATGTAACCTACTTACCGGTTTATGTTTGATCTTAAGTGTTGTACACGTGCGTTTGGACGACATGATTACTTTGAAATTGAGATGGTCAGCAGGCGAAAAAATTCTTACTTCTTTTGACAAAGAACTTCGCTGTATCCCTAAAAGATTTTGCGACGCTTAAGCGACCACTAAAATCTTTTGCTTGCCAAATTCAATTTGCCACGTGGTGGACAGCAGAGGGACGGCGTGGTCGGGGTAGACCTAAAACACGTTGGCGAGATAAACTTGATGCCTTCTCACAAAATGGGCCACAAATAACTGGAGACAGAGACCGCTATCGAAGTGTAGCGGCGACCTTTGCCCACAAATGGGAGTAAAAATAAAATATCTAGGTTAAAAAAAAACTACAAACAACGCCACTTCATAATTGAGCCCAAGCCTTTTTTAATCAAAAGCTTGTTTTTCAACAAACTGATATAAACAATAGGATGTAGTATGTATCATCAGTTCATCACAAACTATGCGGGTGGCATGAAACAGAACAGTAAACGCAAAATGATATGTTCCTAACAAGGTATACATAGAATATAATTCAGTTAGATGTTAGTTAGTTAGTTAGTTGGTCAGGTGTTTTCCGCACTTAGCCACTTAATTGGGCCATTGTGCGTTAGCAGTGACGCGGTAGTCGCCTGCTACTCATACCATGCAAGCTCCTTCCAGAAGGCCATGAGTTGACCAGTATTGCGTATGGCTTCGCTCATGGTTCTGGGATTGTTCAGGAACTTCGTCCGTTGGTCGCTCACGCTGGTACAATGTAGGATTATATGAGCGGGTGTTTCTTCGGTCCCCATGCAGCCCCTATATAGTGGGCTGTCCGTGACGCCGATGTTGTAGAGATGCTTGTTTAGTGGACAGTGGCCGGTTATTATGCCAGTCAGATGCTTGAGTGTTTTCCTGTTGGAGTGCAACAGTTTTTGCGAGAGTCGTTTATCTAATTGGGGAAAGGCATCTTTAGATTGCCTACACTCTTTTAACTCTGCCCACTCTTTTTCGTGTTGTTGTAGGGTTCTCTCGCGTAACCATGTTCTTAGTTGGTTGAACGGTATCGGAACAATTGGTTCGGGTCCTAGAGTTGTCGTGTCCGATCCTTTCCTTGCCAGTTGGTCTGCTGCGTTATTGCCCGTGGAGTCACTGTGTCCTCGTATCCACTGGAGCGTGACCCGATTTCTCGTTGCAGTTTTCTGCAGCTCTTGGTGGCACTCCTTAATTAGGCCGCTATTAAAGCAGTCGCCATCGAGATCTTGTAGTATTGAGGCGCTGTCTGTGATGATGCGTATTGACAGGTTGCTCACATTTCTGGCCGCGATCGCCGTCGCCGCCCTTGTTATCCCAACGCATTCAGCTTGGAAGATGGTGTTGAGTTTACCAAGCGATGTTGAGAGATTGATATTCAAGTCATGGGAGAACACTCCGGCACCCGTCCCATACTTTGTTTTTGAGCCGTCTGTGTATACTCTAACTTCGTGTATACCAGAACTATCCTTGTGCTCTTCTTGCAGTTGTATGCGGTATTTTTTGTCAAAGACAAAGGTTTTAGGTATGAGATCACACGTTGCATCTAGCATCGGGATCTCGTTAGTTAACGTCCTTTTCAGGCGTGCGGGGGTTATACGGTCATCTCTCCTCCAGAGCCCGAACTTATCGAGCCGGATCGCAGAGGCACCTGCTTCTTGCTGGATGATGAGGTGCAGTGGTCGCAAGTCGAGAAGCACCTCCAGTGCCGCCGTTGGAGTTGTTTTCATGCAGCCTGTTGTGGCCAGACAGGCGAGGCGTTGTATGCTCTGCAGTTTGCTCTTGACTGTGCTTAGTTGAGTGCGTGGCCACCACACTACTGCACCGTATGTGAGCATGGGGCGTATTATGGCAGTGTAGATCCATAGGGTGATGAATGGTTTTAGACCCCTTTTCTTGCCTTTTATTCTCCTGCACTGCCAGAAGGTTGTACATGCTTTTGTGGTTTTAGTGGTGATGTGTTTATTCCAGTTGAGCTTGTGGTCGAGTGTTACGCCCAGGTACTTGACTTCACTCGATAAGTTAAGCTCCGTGCCAAAAAGTTTTGGTTTTCTGGTCATACGGGTGTTCCTTTTGTTGGTGAAAAGTACTAGCTCTGTTTTATTTGGGTTGACCGTCAGTTCATGGTGGTTGCACCATTGTTCCATGATCCTGATCGCTGCTTGCATCCGATAATGGATCATGTCTTCTGAGTTTCCTTTGATTAGGATGGTAATATCATCTGCGTAGCCGACCGTGAAGAAGCATTTGTCATTCAGATTTCTCAACAGATCGTCTACCACTATGTTCCAAAGCAGGGGTGATAGGACACCTCCCTGTGGGCAGCCTTTTGCTACTATCCCCCTTGTGGTGGTATTAACCGTGAACTGAATAGCCCTTTGTTTCAGGAGTTGATCAATCCATCCACTGACGGTTTGTTCAACTCCGAACTTGTTAAGGGCCCGGCTAATGCTGGTGAATTTAGTCTTGTCGAAGGCGCCCTCTATGTCAATGAAGGCGCCTAAGATCATTAGTTTGTCAGATAGCGCTGTCTCTATGGTCCCCACTACGGAGTGAAGCGCTGATTCCGTTGATCTACCACTTCTGTAGGCGTGTTGATGCGGGTGTAGTGGTCTGCGTAGCAATGCGCCTTCCCGCAGGTATCTGTCAGCGAGCCTTTCCAGCGTTTTTAGCAAGAAGGAGGTCAAACTGATAGGTCTAAACGATTTTGCTTGCGTATAATCCGTTTTGCCCGGTTTTGGGAGAAATATGACTTTTACTTCCTTCCTACCTACCTTCGTGGTATGTAATTGTGCGCTATAGATGCTCTATATATGCTGAGTAGCTGTGGCACAATCGTTGTGCAGCCCCATTGTAGAAGTGCTGGTGTTATTTCGTACAGGCCTGCAGATTTGTACGGCTGGAAGCTGTTAATTGCCCATTTCAGCCGGTCCCCGGTAACCATGTTGTTTGCTATCGTCCAGTCTGTCTGGGTCGGTGGTCTGTGTTCTGATTCTTCCCAATCACAGTCTTCGGTCACTGTGCAACCTGGGAAGTGCGTTTCGATTAGTATTTGGCTTATTTCCATGTCTGTGGTTGCGTAGGTGCCATCAGGCTTTCTTATAGAGCCTAGGGTCTTGTTGCTGTCCTGGGATAGGATCTTTTTTACCCTGGCTGCCTCGCATGTGGAATTAATGTTGGTGCAGAAATTTCGCCAGGATTCTCTTCTGCGGAATGTTGCAGTTAGATGTTATATTATTGTTATTATTGACAGCACAAGAGGCAGGAAATGCCTCTAAAGGCTTTCTCTTCATAAACAAATATAATAGGGTAAACTAGACGATATACTAATATTTTGTAGTATTTTGCTTCATTTACTTCCTACATTGATGACCCGGTGACGTGGCGGGAGTGCAAACAACTGCCATGCCGAAGGTCGCGGGTACGATTCCGGCCGTTAATAGAATTTCCATTACGTGACAAAAAGAGATATCAAACCTACAAATACAAAAATCTGGTCCCACTGCATTTAAATACATAAAAATATAAAAATAAATGACTGACATTTATCGCAGAGTCTAAACTACTGAAGCTTCAAACATGATTGAATAATGGGTTCCTCTTAGATCGTAAGCATTACTAAAAATGTTGTTTTTATTCCACCAAAAAAAAGGTTAAATGGGGATCGAAAACGTGTTGAAAATTCTTCAATTTTGAAGCTAGCTCTATGCAAATGCTGTCTTCAAATAGTCAAAAATAAAATGAAGAGCTCAGTGATAAAATATGAAAGTGCACAAGAATGTACTCTGTGTTATCGTTACCAGGGCCGGACAAGGTAGGAGACCGGTTTGCCCGTATGACCAGTGTATGACCAGTTTCAATGCCGCCGGCACTAACAGTCAACTAAACCTTTTATACCGACACTGAGTGCATTCCGTCCCGCAATTATATATAATTATATTTTGAGTGTATGATTTCTCTTAATTGTTATAGTTGGGTTGATAACGATATGTGTAAGGTTCTTGGTGGTTTATATTTTTTTGTTAATTTCGTTTTGTTTCTTTAGATAGTTCTTCTGTCGGAGTAAGTAAAGTTTACGTTGTTTGTTTCTGAGCAGTATTTCGGCTTTGGTGTAAACAAAGTCTTTTTAATAAATAGAAGAGAGCTTTGGAGGCCAATCTTGCCCTGGTTTTTGAAATAATAACCAAAATTGTTCATTTGAATCTGGGTGTCCTTTGTATCTGCTTGAATATTTGTAAAGACCCTCAAAATACAGGACTTATTTTTATCCCAGGCAACAAAAAAGGAGAGATGTTCATAACAGCCCTTAAATACTACAGATGTAAATCCAGCAATATTTTACTTAAATAAATAAAGTATTCCAGTAAGGTTTTGATATAGGTCTTGTAATATTAAACTAGGGTTTATATTACGTAACTAATTAAGAAACGGTCAGACGTAGGCGCAATGTTAATCATATTATTGGCCGCCGGTTTGCTCATATGCCTTTATATGTTCAGTACTGTAGTTTGTTACCTACATACAATATATATTTTTGGAAAAGCTGTTGGCCGTCTGCTAATTAAGTAGCATAGTAATATCATGTCATATTATCAATAGTTATTATAAAATTAAGTATCCTCGACATTCTATCTGTCTATAAGATAAACTCAAATACTGCCGAACGGATTTAAGGAAGATTTAGGGTTTATAATTCATATGGGCCGCGAATGGAGTAGTGTTCGAAAATAACTGAAACTAACTTACGGCCGGTTTAAATATTCGATCTATCCATGGAATTTGAGATTCGAGATTCATGTCTGACTTATTTTATATGTAGCTCATGTCAAAAACCAATCTTGAATCTCAAGAAAATGGATAGATCGAATATTGAATTTGGCGGTTAGTATGTCAATAGATCAATGACCTTCACCATTGATCTATCCGTTCATTTATTTACAAGCAATTGAAAAAAAAACGTTACTTAATTTCTTGTTGTGATGGAAAACGGATACAACAAAGGCTTTTAAATATTGTAATAATTGAAGGCCAAGGAGGCGGCGCAAATCTTAATAAAACATCGTTTCATTTAAATTAGAATGTTTAGTGAAGTGAAATATTTACAAAGCGCCTCCCCGAAACAAAATGTCCTACTGAGTGTTGTGAGCCAACAGCGCGCAACTAGGGCGGCGTAGGGCTGCCACTCAGCGAAATGTTATGTTTAGTTTGGTAGCTGCTTAAAACCTGCTTTAAACATCCTCTTTGAATTTCACTGTCAATGTCATGACAATGTTGATTAGACGACCGGTTGGCGTAGTGGTAGTGTAAGCGACTACAACGCCGAAGGTCGCGGGTTCGATTCCCGCTCAAGTCAAACATTTGTGTGCATGAACATGAATGTTTGTCTTGGTCTGGGTGTTTCTATGTATAATATGTATGTATTTACAAAAAAAAAAGTATAATATGTATGTTTATCCATTGTCTAGTACCCATAGTACAACCTCTGCTTAGTTTGGGACTAGACGGTGTTGTGTGAATGTGGTAGAATATTATTATTATTATATTATTATGCTGGCTTAGCATCTAAACCATTTATTATTGAAAGGCCATTCAAAGAACCATTTAATGTTAGTTTTATAACATTTGGTTTGGTTATTTGGGCATCTAAAAGATAAATTAAGCAATGTGTCTATAATATGTCTATGTTTAAGTAGCGATAGAGGAGAGTCCAATAGACTGCAATGCAGAGATGTTTGACTTCTAGCTAAAATCCCGCACTTCTTAGGATTCGAAATTGTGCGTATTGAATTGTTAATTGTCGTTATGTCCGTGTCTCATAGACCATTAATTCGCAGAACCTATTTGTCATGAAGTTTTCTGACAGCCAAAAAGCACTCATTAAGCCTGCCATTTGTCTAAACCATAGTATATACCTTTGTAAAGCAGAAGTTAGAAATGAAGCTCAGTAGCATAAATTAAAAGATCATAAAATTAAAGTACATACCATTACGGTCTGTTATTTTTACACAACAAATATTAAGATGGCAATAAAAAGTATTGCAGTGAGGCATCCCTGATAGCGAGTGTGGCTCTCGTCTAAATAGTCACGGTTTGAGCAATTACCGCTATTGGGCCTAGCGGCCTAGCTGCCTAGCGACTAGTGGCTGTGGCTAGTGGCCAGCGGCCGGCCGCCTAGCTCCGGGCCCTTGTTTGTTTAACTGTACATACTACTGCCGACGCTTATCGTCTAATGTGTTGATTCTAAGAAGTGTGCAACACTGTTCCACTGGTCCAGTTCGACGGGTTTACAAATATTTTATTACTAAGTTGTTACTTGAGGAATATAGGCCATCACTCGTATAGGATTTTCTTAAGACCATGGTAAACGTCTACGTAAGATACTACACTATTGACGTATGTAGGTACTATTTTTACTACTAATAGCATAGAGCTTCCTGCTACAGTTTTTACATCCGTCATTTTAGATTGCTACAATTGTCACCTCTATGGACACTATGTCGTAATTTAAAAATATTTTTATACGTCCTGCTCGATTCAGAGTGATGAGTACTAGATTGTCTGCTCTCTAACTAAACCACAGTACTATAATCAATACAAACCACAATTTTAGAGTGTAAAAGAACATACACATATAACATACACATGGTTGTAACCATTATTGGAAAAATGCGTAAGCATTTAACACAAATAACTGTGCTAGATGACTTACTACATAGAGTACTTAGCTTCACTCCTAGAAAGAGGTTGATAAAATCCCTAGTTCGTCTACTCATATTTATAAAGCGGGTCTCAATCGCGTAATTATTTGAAAATAAGCGTGAAATACCTTCTAATCGCCTCGAGTGTACAGCATGGGTTAAACCAGCTATGTCCACGGGTTCACTGTGTCTCTCGGAGAAATTAGAGCCGGAGTATTTGTTGTTACCAGTAAAAGCCACCCCGACTGCCGACCAACGACGCCTTACGGCGAGAAGACAGGATACAAGAGCTGTCCAGTCGTCCTCCCATTGAGCCATGTCCAACCAATCGCAGGGAAGGCTACAAGCCCTCTCCTGCCCTTACTAACCCTATCTCTTACACAGTTCGTTGACCGGGTTTCTTCGCAGTACGTCGAGCGTACTGACGGATTATCCGTCGACGTCGCGCGCACCACGCACCACGTGAATTTTGACCTTTGAGTAAGGAATAAAAATGGAGAGGGCAAATAGTAGGTACATATAGAAAAATTACATTATTCACATAATATATTATTATATTTTATATTTGTATAGACTCACGGCTGTATCCCCGGAGGGGTAGGCAGAGGTGTAATATTACACCCACATTTCGCCATGATGTTTTTATACACATATATACGAAACCGACATAAAGCCACCAAACATAGTGTTGTTTCGTTTTGTCTAAGGGATATCTCTGTCAAAAAAAAGAGATAGCCATAGTTTACTGAATAAATTGATCATGACGATATTTTATTAGAAATGTCATTTGTGCCATTATCGCTATATTTTTCGCCAAGGTTTGTGGTACATCTGCTGTGAAATCGTTATCTATCGAACACAATAATTTTGTTTTTGTGCATAAATATGTCTAAAAGTCCGATATTGGCTCTCAGAGAATATTTTGTTACATGTTTCATACAAGAGTCGTCTTTCGCTTTGTCATGTTCGCCCACATTTGCATTATGGAATAAACTAATCTGGCAAAAGATTTAAACTAACAAAGGTAACTCACTACAAAAATGTATTATTCTCCTCTAACCGGCTCCATATCGATATCGATTACATTCTGGAGAACAATTTGCATTGCATTTGGGCAAAGCCATTTTATTTGCCCAACGTTTCGTAGGTGTGCACGCTAATTTCGTAGGTGTGCACGCTAAATTCGTAGGTATTGGACATACCATATCCATGTCATTCCTAGATAGGTGATTTTAAGATCGTAAGATTCCAGGGCCGCCAGACCTTACTTATTTTTTCAGAAACGAAATGCGTAGAATAATGTAGTGTTAGTACTATGTGCTATGAGTGTACGCATATTTGCTAGCTTGGATCGAGGGCCAATTTTTGGGTATGAGGTGCTTAAGGTCTACGGGAACAATTTCCATACATACCTATAGAGAAAACATTTTGTGTCTTGCTCTGCAACTGTACCTAGTCTGTAACCCCATCTATATCATTTGTATAAGTTTTGTGAAAAACCTTAACCAAATCGTATTATCGTCTTTTATTTTTGAACCTCCATACCTAAATAGGATATATATTCGAATAACGCTTGTTGGCTACTATAAAAAATCTTCCAAGTCCGACATATTTTTAATAGTCAAACTCGAATTGCAATAAAAATAACTACAGAACTTCAGTGACTACAAACATCAGGGAACACGAAAAATGGTTAGGTAAAAGAATATGACAGTAAAATATTGAACTGCCCTGAGTACGGCCCTGCACGAACAAACTTATATGTGTGCATAATAGCCACGCTTTCAGCGAATGTGTGCAGATACGCTCGACGCATTTTCCGTCAGATGTGTACCGATTCATTTGACGGAATAGACGCGACCGAAGATACGTTCGACGCATCTTCGGTCAGGTATGTTCCGCCCCTTAAACAATAATTTGAAAAAGTTTTGAACAAATTTGGATTTTGAGACATTTTTAACATCATGTAGCGACGTCATTTGAACGCAGATGAAATGCAAAGAGCTGTAGGGATGTTGCAAGCGGAAAGAAGTCAATCTCAGGTATCTCGGAATGTTGGTATCAACAGAAGCGTTATTTGCCGTCTTCATCAGCGTTACACTAACACGGGGGATTCTGCTGAGCAGCACTCAGGTCGAGGTGGGTGTACAACCCATTTGTCATTGTCTTGAAACACATTGTAAAATTGAAATTTGGTGTTGGACTTTGTTGATGTGTGTATTTTAGGCTAGCAGTTATTAGAATCGATATGCCGGCTAATACAAGCGGGTTGTTTAGTGAAGTCATATCTTATATCACTTTAAAAAAACCTATAACTGATCTTTAGATACTGTTGTACTTTTTCAAAACAAGTAAAGATGTTTTGAAGACTGGTGATATGTTTTTTACCCTTCAGTTATGTATGTGAGTTTATTTATTCATATTATTACTAGATTTCGTCCGCGGCATTTTTGGTTTTCCAACCGAGGGGTTAGCAATATTATTGTAAAGTATGATAACAATCCGTTTAGTAGCTTTAGACAAACATAGCTACCTTCGCAAATTTAACGTCATACTGTCATTACTTGTCGACTTATCAGTAAGTCATCATCATCATCATCAGCCTTTAACAGTCCACTGCTGGACTAGGCCTCTCCTTTGAAAGGCGGAATTGGCCTACTATACCAGGCTGGCCAAACGGGTTGGTATAGGGTTTGTATCAAGTATTCCTTCTCTTACAGTGGTGTTCTATGCATAATATGCTCCCTCTGTCGGCTCTTACGACACCCATGGGATGATATGGGGTGGTGACAATTCGTAATCTTAATCCGTCACCAAACGGACTATCAGTAAGTATTTGCAATAAAAGATACTTTGTTAACACCGTTGGAAAATAAAGGGAAAAGAGAGTCTAAAATAGTAAATATTTTTATTTACAATCTGTTATTAAACTATGTAAATTGGTTGAGCCTTCTAAAATACGACTCCTAATTGATGCTATTAAAATTTTTTTTTGCAAATCACAAAAGGTCATTTATACAAAACTTGATTTGCAGGATGTGACGCAAGCTATAATTAAATGTAATCTCAATCTAGAATCCGAAACAGAATTTGCATAGAAATTCTCTTTTGTAACATTTTGTCCACCATCTTGGATTCAGGTAAGGATAATTGAGATAATAACCCGGGAAAAGGAAATGAAAAAGAAGACTTTGGGCAAACACAATTACAAATAATTATGATTAACATAATCGGCGCCTGCCAAGTTAGTAGTCAAGCGGAAATTGACTTACTGAATTAATGTGCGTATCAAATAGTTAATTATCGCTTTAACGGTAAGCAAAATCCTACTTTTCAACTCGCTATGGTGGTCGCCATGGTCGATCTTTTTTTAGAGTTTATAATCTCTTATTGGAGGTAAATTTGTTTTCAAAGTTAATTAATACAAGGAATTTAAGAACAGGTTTTTTCTATTTAGCAAAGATATCGCCAGGTGGACGTAGGTAAGGTTATAGTCACGTAAGTACTGCCAACACACTAAACATATCAGCCCCTAAGTTAAACTTGTACGTGTGGGTGTAATGTTACACCTCTTCGTACCTACCCCTTCGGTGATACAGGCTTGAGTCTATAATAAATTTAAAAAGTTATACTTCTCATCGTCATCGCCCTAGCGTTATCCCGGTTGCATCCAAGACTGACACGCCTTTGAGCCCGAGGTCCGCTTACTGGTCTAACCAGATATGACAGAATATAAAGTAAGTTATACTTATATGTAACTTAATACCGTGCGAAGGGTGTCATGTAATGATTATATTTTTTCAAATGACATACCAACAAACATACGCTGTTTCTCAAAATAATAAATAAGACATATTTCTTCTTTAAAAAAAGGAGATATTTTGTGTTGGTAAAGGTTAAGTCTATTGTTAAATCCACAGCGACGAACAGCCAACGTTACTTGAGATTTGACTATTTAATGAAGAGAAGACAACATTTTGAAATTTTTCATAGCCCATAAATATATACCTACATAATTGTAAGCAATGTTCCATCAAAATGTCTCAAGGACAAGCTGACATGCAAATCAAACAATGGTTTTTAAACACAAAAACCGTTACTGCTGAACCTGCGTTCTCGATAACCGCAGTTCATTGTGACATTGTCTCGCTGTGCCAAAGGTCATCTCCCTAACCCCATTACCTCCTTCGCCATAAGAATTTGCTAAAACATTTCGTTTACATAAAGTTAAATATTTATAAGTCTGTGTCTACATTTAATACTAATTGTGTACTTTGTTGGTAGTATCAGGGAGTCTATGCAGCGATATCCGTTATGTAAATGCTTTGAATATTTTATGCTGCGTCGCCGTCGACTCAATGTTGAACACGGAGTAAATTGTTGACTTCGTTTGAAGTATTCTGAAGTGGTTCCTTTAACTAACGAGGGGAGCTGAATTACTTTCGATACTCTGCATTGGCGGATATTTAAATGTGTTTGGTTTTTAGCTGTTGTTTTTCCGGCGATGTTATTTTTAAGCCGAAGTCTTTATGCGGTACTTTTGTAAGCCGTTTGCATGGCATCTTTATTTGGTTGGGAATGACTTTGTGATTCGGATTGGTTACAAAACGATTTGTAGTTCATGAAGCAGCTGCAATTCAGATTCAGTAGTTATGCTTAGGTTATCGTGAAAAGTACCATGTTCGGCAACAGTTCTTTACTTCGGATCTGTTTATTATTATCTACTTTTGTAATCTATCTATGTATTGTTATATTAAACTAATAATATACAACTTGTTCCTTTTTTTAAAATTTTCTCTGTTTTTTGCATATTATTATCTGCTTTGTTTAATATTTAAATTGGTCATAGTTTAGCTGATAAACACTGTATACATTTCTTAACTATGTTGAAGTCATAACTTGAAAAGGGTCTTCAGAAACATTCAAAAGTCGCAAATACAGCCATTTGTCAAGTTATTTCTAATAACAGCAATAACAATATTGATGTAAAGAAAACATGAAACATATTGCAGCAAACCAGTTATATCGGGCCGGTTCCTGGTCTTGTGAAATCATATCGAAAACATTCGTGTGTTGTGTATTATAGATTTCGATACAATGCCTCATAGATAAGCGTAAGATGTGATAAGTCACATTTCAGTAATTTCATAGCTTACATACCATGATTTGCTTGATTATTATGATTTGCTCTTAGATCGGTAAAGTTAAGCATTGTTTACACAGATCAATTCTTGGATGGGTGACCGCTTGTTGTGGCATTTACATTAACTGCACTATCGAGGCTGAGATCTATTGAGTCAGAGTACATTTAAAGCAGTTGCTTAGGGTCCTTGTCTCAGGACATTAATCCTCATTATTCGTAGGTCATGTTGGAGGACCTCGGACGGTCTTTAATCTTCGCCACCAGAATTGGCACATATATCCACATGAAAAGAATAGCTTATGTTTACTTAGCTTTACTTCGGTCGTAAGATGACCTAAATTTCAAAATGCCTGTAACATCATACTACAGTTGAAAGGACTTGGGAAAGTAAAATATATAAATATAAAAGTCTTTAAATTCAAATAAATCTATGGAATTTTAAATTTAAGACAAAGGGGCAAGAGATGCATACGATTACACTTCACTACAAAGGAGTTTAATTAAAGTATTGACTTAAATCCTGTACAGAAATAAAAGTGGGCTATACCTCAAAATTATCATTAACTAATGACTAACATTTAGCAAAGTTATCCATTGAAATAAATTTCTACAAGATGTAATGAATAATGACTTTTGGTAAAATGCGGGAAAGTTGAGAAATATTCGTCTGAGAGCAATGAAGCAATACACAAATAGCTAAGATAGAAGAAATAGCTGTTTACTTAAATAATGCGTTTGGTATGATTTGTCCAATGTCATGTGTTTGTTTTGCAAGTCATATTGGGGGCAGAGAAAGTACTATTTATATTGAGCTCCAAGGATCATTTTGTTGACTAGATTCTGCGCAAGAGTGCACATCGGTTATCGCAAAGAAAGGTAGCTTTTGGTTTATAAGCTACTAGAGGATGCCTCTAGCTACACCTACACATTTGTCTGTAATTTAACCATTTTTGCCGATCCCGTTGGAATTTCGTAAAATCCCTTCTTAGTGCACGCCTAAAGTAAACATACATGCCAAATTGCAGCTGCGTGCGCCTAATAGTTTTACTGTGCTTTGTCAGTCAGTCACTTACGCAAGAATTTTATATAAACATAATTATATTACTGCCAAGTTACATTAAAATTCATAAAGTGGTTTTTGCGTGAAAAAGTATCAATGTCATTTATACTCATAAACTTTTAGTTTATAAAAATGTTAGTAATCGGATACCCATATTACCCATATTAAAGTAATTAAGGTTTCAATTTAATACTTTAAACGACAATTATACCCAATAATGATTTTTCTCATAGCAAATCCATCCGGGCCGCTCCTATCAAACGTTGATAGGAGCGGCCCGCTCCTATCAACGTTTTAAATTATGCACTTTCGTTACGCTTATGCTCATAACTCGTTCCGCCTACATACAAGTTTTATTAGGAAGCAAAACACAAATTAACAATTAGTTCGTGAAACAACGCTATAAAATAAATATATTGCCAGTATGTTATGTTTTATTTATTTCGCTCATTCTCGGAAATTGCGACAAAATTGCTGACGCCGGGCGAATGCCCTTAGTGCAATGTTCACTGGTCAGACATGAGTAACAGAGACAAATTGATCTACCCATTACATTTTCTCATACACTATGTATTATTTTACTGTTTTTTTTTAACTTGTATTGAGTCTATAATAACGCGTTTTGAGTTTTGACTTTTTGAAATTGCATGAGGAAAACTGTGGTTTAACTTGTCTGATGAACGTCATATTTGAGTAATATAAAAGTTAAGGTAATCGACATAGCTCAAAGAATTAGCACGCTAAAGTGGCAGTGGGCTGATCACATTTATCGATTTATAATCGTTGGAGTAGTCTTGTTCTAGAATAGAAACCGCGCCTTGGCCAACGTAGTGTAGGTCGACCTCCGGCTAGGTAGAGTGACGATACACGCAAAGTGGCTGGCAACCGCTGGACACGAAAAGCCGAAAATCGGGCTCAGTGGCGTGCCATTTGAGAAGCCTATATCGAGCAGTGGATTATGGCAACGCTGATGATGATATAAAAGCATTTGAAATTTCGTGGTCATCCTCATCAGCCTTTATCAGTTCACTACTGGCCGTTTTTCAGAGGGATGTACATAAAATTAAAATATTTATCGGTGTATATTACTCACCGCTGTTTTGAGAAGAATATTTTGACACTGTTGCAAGCGCCAAAATCAAGCACGTACGGAGATATCCCGATACAAATATAAGTAGGTATTGTTAGTAATGGGTATTATTAGTAATTTGATATAATATTCTATTGATCTTAAATGGTGCAAGTGCACGTATACATTTAACCGCATCTACATTAGCTTAGATTTTTGTTACTTCTGCAGCAAATAATTATCAGTACCTTCCTTCATCTAAACTACATGAAAATGAGATTCACTCTTATCAAACTGAAACTCAACTATGTTTATTTCCATAAAAATGATTCAAATTTTTGGACACGTCAATAAGTCATAGATAATAAAACAAAAATTAAAAAGTAACTTTAAATGCATGTTTACATAATTGAGCATTGAAAAAAAAATGCCTGTTCAGAAAGTAGAGCCTCATGAGAAGAATCAGGCAAGAAACTCCACTCTTTTCACCGTCTTGTTCTATACAATTTAAATAACTTAGTAACTATATTGAATCTTTCATAGGTATATGAGCTATATCAGCTAGAAAATAATATATTTTACTTTTAAAATATAATTTGGTCGTACCGGTAAATGATGTTACAATAAACTAGTTTTATCATAGACGACCTTTTGTCTAGACGTTGCACGTAAATGTTCATAAGATATGCTATAAAAGTACAATAAACCTACGGTCGCGAAAGCTTAGCACACAAACTCACACACACGTAATGAACGTCGGAGTCACATATGTGTGTATGTTGCAGACATGCATGAGTTGTTATAACTTTTTAATGAAGAAAGCAGAGCTTCTATGCACAATGTATTATTTGGTCTGTGATTCACGGCAAGATTCATTATCATTAATCAATCATTGCCAATACGTAAATAAACATATTTACTTTTTAGATTAGGTGTATAATGTTTGAGCTTATGAGACTAAATTAAAACTATTTATTATTAATATGCAACTGAATTATTGATCCCAAAACTGAGTTCCCAAGAGGCTCCAATCAATAATTCATAGAGAGCCCATTAGTGCCAAGTACGATTTACAATAACGAAAACGAAATCGCGGCCACTGTCACAAAAATGACAATGACAAATAGTTGTAATTAATTCAAGTGAATGAAGCGCTTAAGAGCGAGCATAGTGAATGAAGATCGCCGATCAAGGTCATACAACGGAATACATCCGAGTACACACTTGTCTTATTTGTGTCTACGACTATAAAGCTTAAGGCACATCGTAGGCGATGGGGACTTATCGCGGCGTGACCTTGGCAGTTGTTATGTACAGAGGGCGCAGTGCAACTTTAAACATTGCTTGTCTCACTTTAACTCGAACGAAGCACAATATGGCGTTCTTGGCTTGTAAGTAAGTTTTCTTAGTTATTTTACCGGGCAGTGCAGCCTCTGCCTTACATCGGTATGTCCGTTATGCCGTCTCCTCTCCACCCCGTATCCTCCGTTGTGTTCTAACCTTAAAACTCAGTACAGCTGTCGATGAGTTTTTAAGCGTAAGTGGGGCTAAGGACTGGCTTTACGAGGAACAAGTGAACGGTACACGACATTTTTCTTGTAATTTACACATCTTGTTGGTATGTTACTGTATGTGGTTTCTAATGTATCTCGTTACAAGGAGGTTATTGTCGTTCAACGTGGAGGAATTCTCTTTTTTATTTTAGAAAACTAGAGTACCTGTATACTTTATTATATTCAGGCTCAGATTCACCACCTTTGAATAGGCTTAATCTGCTAAATATATTCAAAATGGGAACGTCATTAGTTGGTAGGTAGTAGGACTTATCTGATAAATTAATTAAACAGGAACTTATTAGGCAGTGGTGAAACTGGCAATTTGTATTTCGTATGTATTTATTAGCCGTCGTACGTTTTACAAATCGTGTACATGAGATGTTCTGAGTTCGATCCTGATCGAGATTTGCCTTACGAACATGTATTCATTTTCACTAAAGGGCAAACGAAAAATATTTATTACTTATAAGAAATTGAAACCCTATCATCAATAAATACAGAGCTTCTGAAAAAAATGAAACCCCATGAATCCATTCCCGTCATCACAATTTATTTAAGTTTTAGGTTCACCTGTAAATTTAAATTAATTAATCATAAAAAAATATATGTATAATATAAACTTGTCACGATTTTCTCTGATTCAAGCAAAGGCTGACAGATAGAAAATGCCTCAGGCTTATGTCAGCTCAATGCAAATATCTTTGTAGGAAGTGTTTATTGAATAATTTTAGTGCCGATGAGTTTAAGAAGGTTATGAGTTACACCTTTCACTTTCTATAAATACATTGTTTAGTACCTACTGTTTTGGCCAAAATTAAAATCAGAGCACGATGTAACCAGGGCTAAATTTTAATAAGATGCTTAGAAGCAGAGGTAGGTATAATAAGTAGGTACATACGATAAACGATGTTTGTGGGTGTAATTTGTGTCCATTGATAAAATGTTTCTAAAGTCCTCCACGATACAGAATTAATTCCAAGTGCGGTAGTAGCTTTTAGACCTAAAAAAATCATTCAGTTATACGTTCATAACAATGAATCTTAGAAGTAGTAGACACTTTAGTCACAAGATACCTTATATCCATTATTGTCTTAAGATCTCAGTGTCAATTAAACAGATACTAACACAGGTTCGTTTTGATTCCTTTGCGATAGGTATTTGTACAAGTTACATAATAGACTATGAGGAAACGATATATTTGTCCACAGACTATAGGGATACTACGTATATCTGTCCTAAGTAAAGGTAAATAAGTGCCGTACTTCTATGTTTATTTTGGCAGAATCGTTTGAATTGTTTACTAATGTCAACGGTGACGACGTTTGTTGGCACGCATATATAATATGTATGTCGATAAACCAAAGGTCTAAATATTTTGACATTACATTAATGGCGCAATCAAATACATTGGGGCTTATTGCGAAACATGGACTAAATATATATTTGCTCTAGCCTGAGCCGTGTCAAGACTATTGTATATAGATTAATTATTTTTTCTGTAATACATCTGTTTCCGAAATTCGTTACAGCAAATGTCGAATTGCACTAAATTTTTTCATATTGCAATTAATAATCTTTAAAATGTCTCTTTAAAAGATTCAAATGTTTTCATTGCTTCGTAATAAATAAAGCTTTTGCATTTTACGGACAGATTCTTGGTCTCCGTTTTAAGACGTAGACCTGCAGCTAAATAAACAGCCTTTACACTTAAGTTTGTTTTTGACCATCTTTATTTTGATTGCAATTATTATGATTACAGAATAAAAGTTTAGTCTGCCATAAACACAACGTAATTCTGTAAATCGTCTATTATATTATCAAGTTCAACAATTTACCAAAACATTTTAAGAGCGACCTGCATTTTATAAGTTAATCCAATACGTTGTTAGAGGAATTAACTTGGATCGCGTATAAATTCTATGACATGATTAGTCTATTGAAATTCGCTGTCTTAATAGGATAGGACATGGATTACGGGGTAACTCTCATTTAGCTTAGAGCGTTCGGGCGGAAAGCTGGAAAATTCGTTTCGGACGCGCGAGCCCTACTCTTTGAATACTTTATGATATGGGATGCCTCTATTTACATATGTGTGCGTGCAGGGATTTGTTGTGACGTCGTGAGTCGTGATTTTGGAAATGGTAGCGATTTGGAAATTGGGTGTTGTGTGATTTTTGTTGACTTGGTGTGATGGTTACTGGGTGTCAGAAATGGTTTTCTTCGTATGTCTTTTTTCTTGACATACATATGTATACATTGTGTGCGTGTGACATACATTGTATGTCTCACGCCTGTTTCCCGAAAGGGTTGGAAGTAACTTCGGGCCGCCATTTGCAACGATGCTGACATACCTAACTGTCTTGCTTCATTCACTCTAATAAAAAAAATCGTGGCTGATCTTCTGTTTAGCCTACTTATAACCTGTCTGTGTCCTTTATCTAGATTTTATTAAATACAAGCTGGAGAAATATCACATACGTAGGTATTCTTTAAATAGCCTATTTTTTATATTATTTTGATTTTCAAATTTATTCCCACGTCTATTCTTTTAGGTTAAAATAAGTCGACGAAAATTCGTTCTAGTTAAAAAAATCAGTGAGTCACTTTGCACAATTATACAAACGATCTACCATCTAATTAGCTAAAGATTATTCAGTGTTAAATGCTCTCCAGTATCAGGTACTGCGAGATTTTCTCGAGTGGATCTCTCAAATAGTCCCGCGGGCGTTATAAGAGGCAACTAAAGCATTACCCCTCAGGGATTCATGCTACACTATTGTAGTTCACTATTTATTTTCTATCAAATACTATTTGAGCGTATTAAGATTTACTCGACTTCACTGAATAATAAGGTTATCTAGTAAGAATTTATTAATAGTTTTACAGGATTTCGGACTATTTGTTTGCTTTTTAACTTGAAAATTCTTAGGTTAATAATTTATAGGGCTTTTTTTAATTTTGTTGTCGATACGGATGGTAAGGTCTTCGTTGCTTAGATCGTAAGAATTGCTATTAAAATATAATTAGCTATGTGGAGTTGTGCATAAGAATGACAATAATATATCTGACTAAATAAAATAATGTGTGTAGTTGTAATTTTAAGACGTGTTTCGTTGAGTGGCTTAAAGTACGACAGTGGCTGGATACGAAGAGCTGAAAATCTAGCTCAGTGGCGTGTCATAGGGGAAGCCTATATACGTAGTAGTGGACTACGGCAGGCTTTATTAACTCGGTGTATGTCTGTAGGAAGATCTACAAGTTCTTTCCAAGCATATGGTTGAAATAGTATAACAGTTGTATATATTGTGTTTATATCATTTTTATAGTTTTTTATTTTAAGTGTATTAAGTTTTAACATTCTTCCGGATTATGTCGTACAACGGTGGCAAAAGTGTTGCAGAAATAGGTGCCAGTCTACCTTGCACATCGAATACGCTGCTGCGTTGCCCTGTTTGCTCCCAGGCACGATATTTTAAAGGTGAGCGGGGCTTAAAGGTACATTTTGGTAAAGTTCATAAACACCAGAGTCTACCTTCTGGCCCCAATACATCAATACACAATAGCATACACACTGAGCAAACAGTCTCCTATGAAATTCCATTTTGGCAATATTTGGGTAAATTAAAAAATTCAATTCCGGTTATCAAAAGAATTCCCCTTGGCGCAAGGCCTTTAGTGGCTCAAAATCTAGCACAGTGCATAGGTCTTGTGGTACGGGAGAATTCAGTGACGGCTAGGGAGCAACTTTTCACTGTCCCTTACAGAATTTTACACGCACAAGATGATCGGCTATCAAAAATACACTAACAACCAAAATAAAAGAAAACTGCAATATGTCGGCGTCAAAATTACAGCACTATACCCCCAAACCATACCGTAACAGTAATATCTACCACCACGTAGAAACCAAACTAAGGGAGGGTGACATTAGGGGAGCGTCCAGGCTCCTATTTAGCAGCGATGTGGTGGCGCCTTGCTCTGCAGACACACTCGCGTGTCTTCAGAGCAAGCATCCAGCGCCAGGGGATAATCTTTCCTTTCCTGACCCACCCGACTCCTTTTCAGATTGCCTCAGGATTACAGCCAAGGACGTGGTTGCAGCCGTTTGCTCCTTCCAAAGCGGGTCTGCTGGTGGCCTCGACGGCTTAACACCACAGCATTTAAAGGATCTTGTGTGTGCAAGCGCCGGGTCGGCCGGCGACACGCTTTTGAAGGAGCTTACAGCTTTAATTAATCTTATGCTCTCCGGCAATGTGAACAATGCCATCGTCGATATTTTGTATGGCGCCAATCTGTGCGCCTTGAGAAAGCGAGACGGTGGCATTCGTCCCATTGCCGTTGGGTGTACGTTCAGGCGTATGGCAGCCAAGATTTGCTGCCGCCATTATAACACACTTTTAGGCAGCAAATTTCAGCCCCTGCAGCTTGGCTTTGGATCCAAAGGGGGCTGCGAGGCTGCCATACATGCCCTGTCAACATACCCTGGCTGTAATAAGGGTGAGGTTATCCTGAAGGTAGACTTAAAGAATGCCTTTAACTCGGTTAATAGGGACACCTTGTTGACACAAGCTAAATTAGAAACACCCGAAATTTTCAGTTTTCTTCAAAATTGATATATAAGGAAAATGTTCTGGAATCCGCCGTTGGCTGTCAACAAGGCGACCCCATTTGCCATTCACCCAATTATCAAAGAGCTAAAATCAAAATTTAACATTTGGTACCTGGATGATGGAACCCTTGCAGGTGATGTAGCCATAGTTTATCAAGACCTGGCACTTCTAAAGTTGAAAGTTTTATCCATTGGCCTAGAACTTAATCCCAGTAAATGCGAAATTTTCATTAACGATAACTTAGACAAATCCGATATACTTTCTAAATTTCAACATCTGGCTCCAAATATTAATCACGTTGAAAAAAGTGCTCTTCGCCTCCTTGGGTCCCCAATATTAGACGAAGGTTTCGATTTATCTATACAGGAAAAAATTCAAAATTTTTGTGATATTTCAGACAGGTTACTCAAAATTAATATGCATTCGGCTTTTACTATTATCAAGTATTGTCTTTTTGTCCCTAAATTTACACACGCTCTTCGATCTTCCCCTTTTTGGAAAACCCATCTGCACTCGCCCAAATTGACAAACTTATACAAATTACTGTAAGCAAAATTCTAAATCTGGCCCTGAACGACCGGGTGTGGCTACAGGCGTATTTGCCTGTACGCCTGGGCGGCCTTGGCGTTCGCAAAATTACCGACGTAAGCTTACCAGCATTCCTGTCCTCGGTCCACAGCACTGAAGAATTGACCAGGAAAATTTTAGCACCCACACTGGTCGATTCTGAGGTGCCGTGTATGACCGATGCCATAAATGCTTGGAGAATGGCTTGTCCAAGCACCGAGTTACCCCGAATCCCATCTTCTCAGAGGCAGTGGGACGGGCCGCTTTGCAGCGTGGTACGAGAAAATCTCTTAAGTACGTCGTCCAATCTCAAACTCAAACTCAAACTCAAATATGTTTATTTCCATAAAAATGTTAAAATTTTTTGGACACGTCAAAAAGTCATACAAATAAAAAAAAATAAAAGTAACTTTAAATGCATATTACTTAACATAGTTGAGCATTGAAAAAAATGCCTGTTCAGAAAGTAGAGCCTCGTGAGAAGAATCAGGCAAGAAACTCCGGGCCACTCTTTTCTACGTCTTGATTCTATACAATTTAAAAACTTAGTAACTACATTGAATTTTTCATAAGTTTATGAGCTGGTGTGTCTATAATGTTGTTGTCAATTAATAAGGCTTTTTAAATAATAATATAAAAGTACTTACTAGCATAATATAGACTATAGACACAATAACTCACACTCCCATGAAACTTAACACTAATCAAACATAAGTAGCCTGTGGGACCGAGCAAATTAATCCCAAGCATTTTTATCTTCAATATAATCTAGCACTGAATAGTACCCTTTTTGACAAAGTTTACGTTTTATAATCTTTTTGAATTTATTATAACTTAAATTTTGAATATTGCTTGGCACTTTATTGTAAAAGCGCACACATTGGCCTTGAAAAGATTTTTTTATTTTCTCTAGCCGGGTAGCCGGCACTACTAGCTTACTCTTATTTCTAGTATTCAAATTGTGGATATCACTTTTCTTTGAGTATGAGGCCTTGTTTTGGAATAAATATATTAGGTTGGAATAAATGTACTGGCTTGCAACTGTTAAAATGTTTATTTCCTTGAATTTATTCTTTAACGAAGCCCCATAATCCAAATTATAAATTGCTCGAATAGCTCTTTTCTGCAGAACAAAGATGGTCTGAATGTCAGCAGCATTTCCCCACAGGAGAATACCGTATGACATTATACTATGAAAATAGCTATAATATACAAGCCTGGCAGTGTCAATGTCAGTTAACTGGCGAATTTTCCTGACTGCGTATGCTGCAGAGCTGAGTCTATTCGACAATTTACTAATATGTGGTCCCCATTGCAGCTTAGAATCTAGTGTAATGCCTAAAAATTTGGTGTTATCCACAAGATCCAACACATCATCCTTAACCTTTACTGAGGTGTTCACTTGTTTGACGTTAGGCATCAAAAATCGAATACATTTAGTTTTTAGTCTATTTAAAAGCAGGTTGTTAACCTCAAACCAGCGAACCACCTTTGAGATAGCAATGTTTACATCGTCCATATCAATTTGCTGTCGTTTTAATTTAAATAAAAGTGAGGTATCATCAGCAAACAGTACTATCCCGTGCTTGTCATTGACGAGATGTGGTAAGTCATTAATATAAACTAAAAATAAAAAAGGACCGAGGATTGAACCCTGTGGGACGCCCATTTTGACTACAGACCCATGCGAACGCGTCCCGTTGACATCAACTCTCTGAATCCTATTACTCAAATATGAAGTAAGAAGATGCAGAGCAGAACTACTTAAACCATAGTGATGTAATTTCCTGATCAATGTATCATGTTCTACACAATCAAAGGCCTTGGACAAATCACAGAAGACACCTAAAGCATCATGTGAATCCTCCCAGGCATCAAAGATATGTTTTACAAGCTCAACACCGGCATCGG
Organism: Euclidia mi; assembly: GCA_944739405.2. Taxonomy (NCBI): domain Eukaryota; kingdom Metazoa; phylum Arthropoda; class Insecta; order Lepidoptera; family Erebidae; genus Euclidia; species Euclidia mi. The sequence continues at coordinate 86,621,386 of OX123186.2, read as the reverse complement.
TCGTGGAGCGCCCCTTTGTAAAACCAAATTGTTTAGAGTGTAGAAGCTCGTTGTTATTAAAATAACTTTGCAGTTGGTCTAGTATCAATTTCTCGAAAATTTTGCTAAATGTGGGCAGCACAGAAATTGGCCTATAGTTGGTGGGGTCTGATGTGCTACCTGCTTTGTACAAAGGTATTACCTTGCTATCTTTCATAAGATCAGGAAATACACCACAGTCAATACACTTATTAAATATTAAAGCTAATCTGTTAGCAGCTAAAGCAATAATGGACTTGGTAATAGTAACGGAATTTCCCCACAAGTCTGCAGTCTTCTTTAAATTTATAGTATTAAAAGCTTTTATAACATCATTTGAATTTATATACTGAAATGAGAAATTACTATAGGTTGTACTCATGTTTTCTTTTAAAAGAGATTCCGCTGCATTGGTTGATGAGTCCAAAGATCTAGTAGTAATAACGGGGATATCAGTAAAAAAACTTTCAAACGCCGATGCAACTTTTGAGTCTGATGTAATAGTGTCGTTATCAATGTTCAAACTAAATTTTGAACTTTTACTTTTAACTTTCCCAGTCTCGCTGTTTATTATATTCCATGTCATTTTCATTTTATCGTCACTACTCCTAATCCTTGAACTCAGGTAAAGAGACTTAGCTTTCTTGCAAAGTTTCCGAAATATCCTAGCATAGTTTCTAACATAATCCTGAAATTGTTCACTTAAATTAAAGTTTCTCTCGTCATATAGCTCATACAATCTCTTTCTACTTTTGTGAAGCCCAGTTGTTGCCCATTCACAGAAGGTTGCATTACCTCCAACTGTAATCGTTCTAGGTGTGAAAACCGAATTAAAGTCTGTACAAAACGCTTTGAAAAAGCTATTATATAACAAATTAGGGTCACCTTCATCATCTAACAGTGACCAGCTAGTCATTAGTTTACTTTGAAACCTAGCAAAACGAGTTGCAGTTTTAGGTATTACAACTATATTTTGCCTAGAAACATTCTTACTGTTATCATTAAAGGAGATCTGCTGTCCACAATGGTCTGAGTCTAACTGTCTAATAATTTGCTTGTCTCTTACTATGATATCTGTAAATATATTATCTAGGCAAGTAGATGTAGAAGAAGTAACTCTTGTGGGCTCTAAGAATAAGTTCTTCAGATTATATGATAGAAACAGCGCTTTCAATTTTGTACTAAGACTACTATCCTCCAATAAATTTACATTAAAGTCACCACACACAACAACATTTTTATTTATTTTTGCAACTTTGTTTAATATCTCATCCATGATACGCTCGAAGCTATCATACAATGCTGAAGGAGGCCTGTATACACTTATTACAATAAATCTCCTCAGTTCCACACAGGCTACCTCAATAGTTCGCTCAACAGACAGACTTACAATATCATGACGCTCCTTAAATTTAAGTTGCTTATTAAGTAAAATCATCGAGCCACCATGTACTGCTTGCTGCCGGCTAAACGAGCTTCCTACTATATGATTACTGAAATTGAACATGAACTGGTTGCTTTTTAGCCAATGTTCAGTGATGCAAAATATATCAACAGCATTACAGTTCATAAACAATTCCATTTCTAAATCTTTATTTATCATACTTCTAATATTCTGATGTACTAATTTAATCAAATTTTTGTTATTATTATGTTTAAGTGTATTAGTCAATGAGTTACGAGTAATCTTATTATAGCTAGAGGTGTTCTCTATTGTCTCAGAATTTAATTTAAATTATTATTATTATGAATGTCAATAATGGAATTGTCATGTACTCTAACAGTACTTGGGTCACTGTATAAATTAAATGCTAATAATTTAGCAAGTTGTCGTTTAAAAGAGCGAGAAAGATACATAGTATCTTTTGTTAAAATAAAATTACTTTTAATAAAAGTATTAGTGTCAAAGAATAAAATTTTGTCATTATGACGATATGTACTATTATATAATAATAGATTTAATTTACTTATCTGGTTGTTTTCTTTATCAGATAAGGTCTTAGAATAAGGAATTGCACAGACTATAAAATTGCACCCCACTTTAGAACTTCTATCAGTCATTATATCCGATAAAGCTAGTATATCTTTCCTAGTAACTAGTAAGCTATCACCATACATAATAATAACCGTAGAATGTTTATTTAATTCTGCATGTTTTAACTTATTAACTAATGAAGACATTCTTTCTCCTGGATAACAAAAGTTTTGTAATGGACGGTTAGTGTAACTATCTATTAAGCTACCCAAACCCACTCCCAATTGGTCAGAAAACATCAATACAGTGTTATTACTATGAGTGTCAAGTGAACATTTATGATTTGTTTGTAACAAGGCATCAGAACCGGAGTCATTGTATATTTTGTGAGGTGGTTCTAGTACTAGACTACTTTCTAAACCATTATTTAATTTTGAACAATTTAAGCAACATTTTTTGTTGGCTATAGAGAGTAGTTGTTCTAGATTCTCTCTACCAACTCTAGAAATCTCATCATATTTTAATATGTATTCTTGAGTGCTGCAGAGCGTGCTCGTTTGCTGGCTGTGGGAGAGTGGGAGTCAGGGCTTTGGCTTCAGGTACTGCCATCGTCCAATATAGGTACCATGTTGGACGATACGACTTTCCGCATTGCTTCTTGCCTTCGTTTAGGTGCGCCATGTGTTTTTCCACATCGCTGTCACTGTGGAGAGGCTGTCGACAGCCTTGGTCACCATGGTCTGTCATGCAGCATGAGCGCAGGTCGTATTTTACGACACGCCAACCTCAATGATATACTTCGCCGGGCTCTTGTCACCGCTGGCGTTCCAGCCCAACTTGAACCTCAGGGCTTGGTACGCGACGATGGTAAGAGACCAGACGGTATGTCTTTACTGCCATGGAAGCTGGGTAGGCCTTTGATGTGGGACGCAACATGTGTCGACACCCTTGCGCCATCTCATCTTCCTAGCACAGCGGGTTGTGCGGGCGCTGCTGCTGCTTCAGCGGAGACTCTCAAAAGGCGCAAATACATAAATCTAGTAGGGGATTATGTATTTGAGCCGTTTGGAGTTGAAACGTTGGGACCATGGGGTCCAAGTGCTAAATCTCTTTTTAGAGATCTTTCAAAGAGACTTGTTGACGCCTCGCGTGACCAGAATGCTGGCCTGTATTTGGCACAAAAGATCAGCATTGCCATACAACGTGGCAATGCTGCCAGCATTCTGGGCACGCTTCCAATTGATGGCAATGTGGAAGATTTTCATGACGCCCTTTAAATTTTGCTTTTACTTTTTTATGTATTGCCTTTTATTTGTTAGTTATTTAAGTATAGGAATAATTATTTTAATTTATGTGTAAATAGCCACCTATAGTTCGTTTTAATTCAATTGTATTTAACCTGTACCTAAAAGTTTACAAATATAATTTACATGTTGAAATAATGTGAAGATTTCGTTATTAATTTTGAAGTACCAATCTTAATTACTCTAACAAGTCAAAAAGCGTCTTGCAAGCTTAGGATGCTGAATATACAACGCAAATAGAGAATGCGGCGGGCATCAATAAACCATAACTGTGGCATTATTCATGATCAAAATCAAACGAGATACCCGACGCTATCGCCCGAGGCCCGATGGCAATGTCATACATACTCTTCTGGGACACACTTAGGGTTGGGTTTAGTCACTTACTTTCATTGATTTAAATGTCTATCCAGTTTTTTTTGGGAAACAATAAATACAAAACAATATGGTACTTATATGTGTGTGCCATATTTTTTTAAGGATTTGAGCCGGTACCTAGAATGGGTTAAATGGAAGATAAAACGTAGCTGGTTCATGGAAGACTGCCCTAACAACAGCAGGATATACTATCCCAGTTTTAAGATTGAAAACAGGACTACCATTCACCCTAGATGTTACATACTTATTATAATTATACTGCATCGGCATTAGGGCAAACATTTTGAAGTTGCTATTTGTCCCGAATGCCGAATGTATGTTGTGCTTATGTGTGTCTATGTAGGTATGTGTAGCAGTCTATATATGGTCGGGGAGTATTGTAATGAAACGATAGATCAACCCGTAAAACACGTCCGTTTATTCGTAAGATGATTACAATACTAATGTGCCGTAGGCACAGTACATCCCCCTTAATAAAATAAAAATAACAAAACAATGCATATAAGAGGATAAATACACAATCTTTAATACACATAGTTATTAAACTAGACTATCTCTGGATTCTTTATTATCATAATATGATACGATACCAACATACGCTTAGCGGTCTATACCTACTGATATATAATTACACATTGTTTATATTGGTTACACACTTAATACTACGTCCGAATGCACCTATACGCTTTTCACAATGTCACTTTGATCAATTCACTAAATTCTCTGTCTAAATAATCACTCGCGAAGGTTGTGGAGGTGGCCCGCTGTTCGAGCGTTGATCACCAGCAACTCGACCATCGGCAGCTCACGTAGCTCGCGCCTCATGTAGCGCGCGTAGTACACCGTACAGCGCTTCCACAGCAAATATAGTATCACAGCTAGGATACAGGTGATGATGAACAGTAGATAAAATTCGTATCTGCTGTATTCCTTTTGTAGTTCAACCTCAGATGCAGAGGCGCTATTGCCGGCGCCATTCTGGGCAATAATTATTTGTTCCTCCTGGGGCTTATTCTGCTGCTGACCCATCCTTACAGTTATTATGAAACGACGGTGCAATTACAAGGTCTTTACGATGCGAAACGAACGACAGGTTTGATAGGTCGTCCGAAGCTCGACACTCTCGATTTATTGTTTAGATTTGCGTTTGCCGTATTTGGTGCCGTCGTTGAGAACTCTACACTGTTGCTAAGTGCAAACGCTGGTTTCAAGCGATCTATACTAACGATTTTCTCCGTATCTTGCTGCATAATTTTATAATATTTGTCCGTCTTGCTAATTACTTTGAAAGGGCCCATGTAAGGCTGTGTTAAGGGCTTCGTAACTTTGTCAATGCGTACAAATATATGTGTACAGTCTTTCAAATCCGGATGAACAAATATTTTGCCTTGATGAGTTTCTTTTCTTGGTACTGCCGCTAAATTTGCTATCTTCCTACGGAGCTCATGTACAAATGACACGTTATCAGAGGTTTCTCGCTGTATAGGCTCAAAGAAATCTCCAGGTAAACGTATCGGCTCACCAAATACCATCTCCGCTGCACTTATTTGCGTATCATCCCTCATACTGGCTCGTAACCCTAGCAGAACAGATGGTAATTCTGATACCCAATGTTCTGTGTTTCCTCGGCACATAAGTGCGGTCTTGAGCGAACGGTGCCATCTCTCAACAAGTCCGTTTGACTGTGGGTGGTATGCGGTGGTTCGAAATTTTGTGATGCCCATCCTTTTGGCTAACTGTGTGAACAAATTGGACAAGAAGTTAGAGCCTTGGTCGGTTGTCAGGTATAAAGGTGTTCCAAACCTCGCAATCCATCCGGTGTAAATGATATCCGCAATAGTCTCGGCTGTTATATCTTTTACAGGATAGGCTACAGGCCAACCAGTACTCCTGTCTACCATCGTCACGATATATCGGTACCCATTACAATAAGTCAACGGTCCCACTACATCCATGTGCAGATGTTCGAAGCGATCTGAGTGCATAAAATTGCCATGAGGAGCAACTGTATGTCTATGAACCTTGGACCTTTGGCAGTTAGTACACGCTTTCGTCCACTGAGTTACATCTTTATTCATTCCTTTCCAAATATAGCGAGCTTGCATCATCCTCCGTGTAGTTCGTGTTCCAGGGTGGCTGATGTCATGTACAGCGTTGAAAGCCGACACGCGAAATTCCTTTGGCAAATATGGTTGCGTTCTATTAGTCGACACGTCGCAATAGATAGGTAATTTACAATTGGCCACGAATAACTTCTTAAATTGTAATGAGTTCGATTCCATGAGGCTTTTTAACTCCATGTCATTACTCTGCGCTTCGGACAATTTTTCATAATCTATGGGAGATGATACGTTTATGGCCTCTATCCGTGACAAACAGTCGGCTACCACATTTTCTTCACCTGAGATATGTTTTATATCAGTACAAAATTGCATGATAAAATCTAAGTGCCGTATGCGTCTTGGCGCATCGTTTTTACCTATTGTATTTTTCTGCAAAGAGTACACAATCGGCTTATGGTCCGTGTACACTGTAAATATTCGACCTTCAATGAGCGGTCTAAAATGCTTAATTGCCAGATATATTGCCAATAATTCCCTGTCAAAGGTAGAATATCGCTGCTGTGTCTCACTTAATTTCGTCGAGAAAAATCCTAAGGGCTTCCATGAGTCTCCTTCTTTTTGCTGCAGTACGGCGCCAGCGCAGTTATTTGAGCAGTCTGTCATGAGGGCTAACGGTGCGTTTGGCGATGGAAATGTCAATGTAATTGCGCTTTTAAGGCTTTGTTTACATTGCTCAAATGCCTCCAGTGTTTCATCGGTCCACGGAATCAGACTTTTATTGCGTTTTTTGTCATTGTGCAAAAATACATTTAACTTTTCATGAATACTGGCTGCTTTCGGTAGATGACGCCTGTAAAAGTTCACCATCCCGAGAAACCGACGTAACTCATCCACTGTATCTGGTCTCTTAAACTCAGATATGACCTTAACTTGCTCATCTAAAGGTCTTAAACCATCTTTGGATACACGAAATCCAAGAAAATTCAGCTCAGATTTTCCGAATTCACATTTGGCCATATTGATCGTAATGCCATATCTATTCAGGCGACTTAGCACTTCTCGTACATGTTCTCTATGCTGCGATTCCGATGACGAGGCAATTATTACGTCATCGATATACGTAAAGATATTATCTACGTTGCATAATACTTCATCATTAAGAAATCGCTGAAAGGTGGCGGCAGCGTTCTTAAAACCGAATCCCAGTCTCAAAAATTCAAATAATCCAAAAGGACAGGTTATCGCTGTTTTGGGTATGTCCTTCTCATAAATAGGAATATTGTGGTAAGCCCTCTGTATATCAATCTTGGAGAAAATAGTTTTACCGTGTAACAAATAAGTACAGTCTTGTATACGAGCTATCGGGTAGCGATCAGGTTTCGTTATCGCATTGAGTTGTCTGTAATCGCCACAAGGTCTAAGCTCGCCGTTTTTCTTTACCACAACATGCAGTGGGCTCGCCCAATTGCTTTTGGAGGATCTACATATACCCAACTCTTGCATCTGCTGGAATTCGGCCTTGACCTTGTGGTACTTGTCAGGTGGTAACGGTCGCGGACGAACGTATACAGCTGGACCGGTCGTCTCGATATAGTGTACTGTCGAATGACAGGGTGCATCTTTAAAATTCATAGGTTTTGTAATATCCGGAAATTCTGCCAATATATCTCTATAGTCACTTTTGTAATCTATAGTACTCATTGTAGGATCGTCTTGCAAAACCACAGATGCGATACTTTGTAGACTGGTCACAGAATCTATAAGTTTTCTATTTTTTAAATCTACTAATAACGTAAATGAGACAGAAAATCAGCACCGAGTATAGGTTGCTTGACCTCTGCTATAACAAATGTCCACCGAAAGGTTCGCCGTAGTCGAAAGTCTAAACTCAAAGTTTTAACGCCATAAGTCCGAATTTCAGTACCATTCGCCGCGTACAGTTTATAATCGTTACACTTATCACTATATATCCGATTCTTGTTCACTGGTAGCACAGAGATATTTGCGCCCGTGTCCACTAAAAATCTAAGTCCACTATTATTGTCTGTTATACATAGGCGGTGCATAGGAGTGATGGTGCATATCCCCGCCTGCGAATACACCTTCGTTAGTTTTCCTGGTTCACCGGTTTTTTCCACGCGCATGGTTCCATACACTTTCGCGCTCTCTGCCGATATCTATAGTGATACACACAAAGCCAATCTGGGCAATTCGGTGTGCGCCGAATCATGTTACGATTTCGCGATGATGACCGTGATCGCGGCCGAAAACGATTGAAATTTTGGTTTTGCTCCATTTCTCTTATTTTTAAGCTTAGTTTAGCTATCTCCGCCAAAATAAAGCTATGATCAGTGCTGGAACTACTGCTAGGTACGGACTGAACTTCAGACACTTGCAAGGGTTGTGTCGTCTCCATGACTTTATCTGCAATAGCCGACAGATGTTCTAAGTCTTTCACCTCGCTGACTGCTAACACTCCGCGTACTGTCTAGGGCAGATGGCCTTGCCACATTATCCTGAGTGTCTCATCGGGCATTTTGTCGCGAGCCAGGTCCCGCATTTGGCGCAGGAGCTGTGAAGGCTTTTGGTCTCCCAACTCCATCTCGCTAAGCAGTTTCTGGAACTGACGGATTTCTGATTCCTCGTAAATCTTCAGCAAGCGTTCCTTCAGGGCGTCAAATTTCTTCGCTTCAGGCGGTTTCAGGAGAATGTCGCTGACCTGTTGCACGACATATTTTCCTAATTTGGTGACGACTAAATTGTACCTCGCTTCATCGCTGAGTTTCTGTGGTGCGAGCACGGCTTCACACTGGACATACCACAAACGCGGCTGGTCACACCAAAATTCAGGTATCCTTGACGATACCGAAATCACAGCTACTTCTCCGTCTCCCGAAGCCAAAACTGATGGTAACTGCTGGGCTGAAGTCATGTCGTAGAAACCTTTTTTCACTGTACGAGCACGCGCCTTAATACCGAGAGGTGTCAGTGTTCTAGTTCGGGGTCACCACTGTGCTTATGTGTGTCTATGTAGGTATGTGTAGCAGTCTATATATGGTCGGGGAGTATTGTAATGAAACGATAGATCAACCCGTAAAACACGTCCGTTTATTCGTAAGATGATTACAATACTAATGTGCCGTAGGCACAATGTATGATGTATTTGTGAAAAGCATGTGAACTGTATTGATATTGACTTCCTCATTGGTCTGACTGCCTTGTTGGTCTCGCGGCATAAATGTGCGCGTGGGATTGGGAGGTCTCGGGTTCGATTCCCGGGTCGGGCAAAGTGTTATTGGGGTTTTCTGTTAGGAAATTCTCAGTAGCAGCACGGAGTCTGGTAATGTGCCCGGTACGGCAATAGGCACGCCCCCTATTACGTGAGACTAAAATAAATCTGCGAAAAATGAGTGTAGCAATACACCTCTGCCTACCTCTTAAGGGATATAGGCGTGAGACTATGTATGTATGTGAACTGTTTAAATCTCTTAATTGAATATGGGTAAACAAAACCAAACATATTACATATTTTGATCGCAGAAAGCAAATGGATGCAGTGTCCAAGGCCGGTCTATAAAAGGAAAGCATTGAGAGAGGTCTATTACCAGCAGTGGACAGTCCACATCGTCTAGCTGAAATGATGATGATGACGAAGCATTTAAGAAGCCATTTATCAGAAAGTTTCAGGCAGCCATGCACCGTACGTCACAGCAGAGGCAGTCCTTCCGCAAGATACCATACCAATGATCTTGTTGGGATCGCGGAAAACCGGCTGTTTGCCTTTGGGGAGGCCTGTATTCAGCAATGACGTCTTTCAGTTGAAATGATCCCGCAAAAGTCACATTTTAAATCTGGCAGCCCTAGTAGTATTGCAGATCCCTAATAACTGAATGACCGTTACGTTATGTAATTTGGAAGCGAAGCAGCGATAGCCTAGCGAAGAGACCGACGGACTGCCACGCAAAGGGTCTCGGGTTCGAATCCACGGCGCGCCCCAATGACTTTTCGAAGTTATGAGCGAATTAAATTGTTAATTATCGCTTGCTAAACGGTGAAGGAAAACATCGTGAGGAAACCTGCATCTCTGGGAGTTCTCCATAATGTTCTCGAAAGACATGTGAAGTCTGCCAACCCGCACCTGGCCAGCGTGGTGGACTACGGCCTTACCCTCCTCATAGTGAGAAGAGGCCCGTGCCCAGCAGTGGGACAGTTTATATACAGGGCTGATGATGATGATGACGTAATTTGGAGTTGAACTACAGTTTACTCGTCTTAATGTCTTATGTACTCATCAAACACCGTACAAAGTAGACCGCACCTACTATAACCGTTTCAAGAATAAACGGAATTCTTAATAACTCTTAATGAGCTACGTGCCTACTTGAGAAACTACTTGTAAAGAATTGAAAAGTTTGTTCACTGAGGAATGTTGAATATTCTGCACTTTCTTGTCAAGTAATAACTGTATCTTTTTTTAATTTTGTACTCAGTAGATATATTTTGTTTTACGTGGTGTATTAAAAAATAAAAGAACTGTTGCGTATTGCTTGCCAGTATGTCTGCCAGTTTCGATGTCAGTATTCGCATTATGTTAAAGTACTGTTTATTTGAGTTTACTATCTACATTCTGTGTGAATTTCCTTACATAATATCCAATAACTTTCTAGCCGATCTGAAGCCTCAGACTCTACGACAGTATGTGAAAATATTAAGCGGAAATATAATAACGAGAGCATCGGAACAGACCAAATTATTATATTACAATGAATTGCCGTCAAGTGACACAGATTCAATTAATCGTATCAAATATATTTGTGTTAAATGTATAAAAATCTTTAGGTTGCCTGGAAGCTGAAAGACACGGGCGTTAGGAATAAGCCCGGAGATTTTACGTCATTGGTAATTTTAATTCAATTTGTATTTTTTTAATCTTGTTGCGTTCTAAATCTTCGTGCTCGCGACAAAGTATGCTTAATAGCCATTAACCTTACTTGACCACGCTGCCAGGGGACCTGGACGGCCACCTTGATGGAACGTCGGGTTAAAGTGATCCGGTTTAAGGAATCTACGCTTGGCGTAGTGGTTTAAGCTGCCGCCTGATACTGCGCCGATTCTCGAACCCACACAAGACAACACTTTGTGTAATACATTCATTGACATTTCGAGCCTGTGTTGAGCACCCAGGCTCGAAAGTTGTGTCCGTAAGTAGTGTCTCTTAAAAAATGTTTGCCTGACAAAGATCGCTCCGATTATACATAAATTGCGGTGTTAAGTCTCTTTAAAAATGTAGTGTTCAATCTTACTTTGGTGTGCGAGAAATCGTGTTATCTACTTTAATGTAAGTTTAATAAACCGTGCTTTGTGAAGCGACGAACTAGATTTCCCAACAATTTTCCTGTAACATGTTTAGGCAAGTTTCATGCGTGATTGAGTCGCGTTCTCGTCAGGGTAAACTCGCTTCTACGGGTAAACTATGGCATTTAGAAGCGAGTTTGCCCCTTCGAACACATGGGCTAAGATGGTTTCCATACCTCAACATATTTGTTGCCTATAATTAACTCCCGACCGCAGCTATTAAACTTTGATAGGGAATCGAGACTGTTATAAGTTATAGATTGCAACTTGTAAATACCTTGTTTGTTGATTTTGTGCAATTTCTAGTATAGTATATATTTAGGTTTCGGTATAATATATATTTAGTATGTATTTAAGTGTCTCGTTTTGTAAAAAGGCAGTAAGTAATAGTCTGAGTTAAATAAAGTAGCAATAGAAATTATTATGTAGAGATAATTACGGAAAAACAATTTTCAGATTATATTTTGTTTTATATTTAGTTAATGTAAAATTCGTACATCTCTAAGTGTGAGAGTTCATGCATGTATACCTAGATGCATGATGCATAAAAATAGGAGAAACGAAATTGCCGTATTAATAAAAAATACACATATTTGCTGTTCCAGAATTATACTGAACTACAATATAATCCTAGTACACCGAACAATCCATATGCATTCGGGCTTAATTTGTAGCTGCAGTTACTCGTATGCTGTCGAAAAATGTAAAAAGCGCTTGCCTAAATCTGCATACGAACTTTTAGATAAATCAGTTAAGCTCTTAAAATGTTTCAAACAAGAGAGTTTTACACATTTAACGATTCTGGTTTACGCAAACATAGTTTCTACTTTTATTTACCTCCCCTCGACATTCCAAGTATTCCGTTATTTCGACTACAATTAGCCTGAAATGCTACTAAATGCATTTACTCTATTTTCTGCTGAATCAGGCTGGGCAGAAAATTTCTTAGTGCATTTTTGTTCTTTGTTTGAATGTCTCTTTTTTGCGTGGTTTTTAAATGTTGTCCTTCATCTATGGAACACGGTTTTAAGCCTTACCTAAACGGATTTTGAATATAAAATGAAGTATAGCTACTATAGTACAGGCAAATAGAGCAAGCTTTAATTTAAAAGTAATTATTTAATTTTTGCTTATTATTTACAAATTTTTAAAATTATTATTTTTGTTTCAGATTTACTACTCTAATTAACAGAATAAGAGGTAAGTCTTCACAAGCCCAGAAGTTTTAGAAATAACGGGAGGTTTTATTCTCATCCATTAATGTAACCCATGGCTATAAAAAGTAAAAAATGGTTTCCTCTCAATACTACTTAGCATACACTCCGTTTAATTAATTAATTAAATACGGCAGATTTTGTCGAAGTAATGACTGATTAAATTAAATGATATTTGTGTGACTTTAACTAGTTGAGTCTGCGCGCTGTTCTAAAATCAAATGAGGCTAATAGTAAAAAAAAAACTTTGATTCAATTGTCGTCATTTTGACGTATGGTTTAAAAATGGAATATTTTTTTGATAATATTGAATTTGATTTTAAACAGCAATCATTTTAGCATTTTGCTGACATTTAAGTAAATACATTAAATGACAGGTCGGCGCTGAAGTGTATATTGGGGGCCTGTTCTTACTATGAGTAGAGTTAGCCAACAGTCCATCATGTTGATTAAGTTCGAATTGATAGACATCTCATAATTACCTTTTAAGAACATTACGGAGAATACTCACACTCGCAAGTTGGCTCACGATGTTTTCCTTCACTGCTTATCAAGAGATTATTCACAATTTAAAACTCAGATGAGTTCGAAAAGTCGGTCTTTCCACTAAGCCATCGCTGTCTATATACCTAGGTGAATTTTCTTTTTTTCTTTAAGAGCTTGGCTCTTGTCAGTGGAGCAATTGCCATTCCTTTCGGTTTCTTGCCTTTTCTTTGACTCTTGATCTTACCCCAAGTTTTTCTTTACCTGCTCCAGAACTCCTTCCTCCTACCTACAAGTAAAGAAGTTCTACTGCGTAGATATTCTAAAGTCCCTTAAAATAATACTGTTTTATGTGGCTTTTCTGTGTCTAAGCCCTAAAAGAAAATAATTACAGTCATAGTAAAGTTACTATCATAGAAACTTGTGTATTTCTACTAATTGTTGCATAATTACTGCACATTCATAAATGTTCACGGTATTAATGAGGTACACTGCGGTTCAAACAACGACGCTGAATGGGCTGCTTGTTTTGTTTAGACGTCATTTAATTAATTACTGTAACTACAAAGTCATGTTGAACTAATTAGTTTTAAAGCAATCTTTGTATTTATATGTATATTAGACTTCATTACAGCTCCACCTGCAATTATACCCCTGAACCTTCTTCTGGAATCATACTATCAACTGGTGAAAACCGTGCCTAAAATTCTTTCGGTTGTTTGGGTTTATCGCGCTGTACCGGTCTTAATTTTATAATATGTAGAGATATTATATACATATATTATTATACTTTATACGTTTATGGATTCTATTGCGATATATTGGTTTTAAAGATATTACATTTAAACCGAATGATCTGGAAACCGTTAACCGTAGTTTGATTTTAATATGTAAAGATTTATATAGATGTGGTGTTTTTGGTAAACTAGTTCAGAGTTATTTTAAAATACAAATAATTTAATCATATTATTATAGTGTTGGCAGGTTTTCCTTTAACTTAATTTCAAAATAGTACAAAAGCAATAACGACACAAAACAATGTTCAACCAGTACGCAGAGGCGCATGCATAACTTCGAAGTTTAACGACTTGCGGAAACTGGGGAAAGTTGTCACATGTGTATATGCGACGTTTTTGTATGGTTTCACACCGACAGGAAATCTACGAGTCGATTTAATTACCCGACTAATAGCCGGAAGGTCTCCATGCGAGGCGGGTTTGAATAGAATATATTTTTTAAACATAGATCTTTTTAAAAGGCGTGTTGTATCAGGTATCAGGTTAGCGTACAGGTTTTTTGTGAATCGAATTTGGAAAACATATCGAGCAGTTTCGTGGCTGTGTGCATACTTTTAAAATACTTATGGATCTGATCGTGGCTGTAAATACGGCGTAGTGCTATTAAGTCAATATCGTGGTTAAGTGCTGCGTCGAGTGCTGCGAGTTCGATCCTCATACATTAAAAAATGTATGTCCTTAGAATCGTTGTTAAATCCACCGCAACGCAGGCTTTTTTTCCCAGTGGGTGTCTTTATGAAACGCAATAAATTCGAACAGTTTATAATGATTCTTTTTTATATGTAAAATATAATAATGAAGGCTAAAAGCAAGTTTCAAATGCAGTATAGGGCATCGATGCGTATAGGGATCGAGCCCACAGTTTTATCATCATTAGTCCTTTAAACTGTCCCCCGCGGGGCACGAGCCTTTTCTGACTACAATAAGGGTAAGGCCATAGCCTATCACGCTGGTCGAGTGCCTGTAGGCGGACTTCTCATGTCTTTCGATAACATTTTATTAAACTGTAGGTATGTAGGTATTAGTATGGCATTCTTCACGATGTTTATATTATTATATTAACAAGTGTTTATTAACATTTTAATATGCACATAACTTCGAAACGTCATAGGTGCACGCCCCGGATTCGAACCCAAAACCCTGAATAGCTGTCAGACGGTCTCTCCACTAAACTATCGTTGTTCTCACAACTTTGCAGTGACATAAAATATACTATATTCGTCATATTATTTTAAACACATAAATCTATTGTATATTGGCTGCTAAGTATATAATCTAAGAGTACATTAACCCTTGCAGTAACCACATTACGAGGTACTACGATGCGACCTCAAATCTGCCTCGCCAGCGTATTAGTCCCCGGAGAACTTCGGAGTGACGCTCCAAATGGGAGCGCTGGCTATAGTAGATTTTTACTGCCAATCGCTTTATTGCAATGTTGTTGGAAACTGAAAATCGCGTTGAAAGTAATGTAAGAAACTAACTGGTAAAAGTACTGTAACGGTAAAAAGTAACGGACTTTAAAGTTGTCAATTTAAACGACAAATCACTTTTCGCAGAGGAAAGTTATGTATTAGGTATTGTTCATATATTTTTGTAAAATAATGTGGGTGTAGAATATGATCTGATCCATTAATTAGTTCAGTTCTATCTCATGGGATATATTCGTCAATCAATATACATTTAGTGGCGGTTCTCGCAGTGATGGATACAACGGATAGGAAAATCTACTACATAATGACACTACATATGTTAATATACGGAGAAACTCCAATAGCTTTGTACATTACTATACTACCCTACATACTTATGAAGGTATAGTAGGCGGAGTCTCAGGTGCTATAACAGTATTTCAGACATCAACTATCCTGAATCTTCATGCGTACCTAATAATAACTGTTTGAAAACATGTCCTTACCGTTAACTTTTGTATCTTTATGGCAAAGTATTTACGTAGGTAAATACTTTGCCATAGTGTAGTGTAGACTCTACATATTTTTATACTTCCTTCACGAGATACCAACTTGCATCGATTTTCAATATCTAAGGTATTAAATCAATACTAAGGGCACTACTGCACAAAGCACAATGCGGTATTTCAAGCCACAATCTATAAAGCCTCCTTTGTTAGAAGTATTGTCGTTATGAAAGAGTTCACGTAAATGTTTAATGCGAGCATTGCATTGAGAAATCTTAGATCGTAAACATTAATGGTATAATATTTTTTAAAGACCCACCATTATCTGTCGGCAAACAGATAAATACTCGTATACCTAATATTATTACATAAGTTTCTTGTTTTTAAAGTCTAGTATTACTACTGTCTAGACGTTTTGTGTTACAAAATTGTAGATATACGACAGTATAGATATAGACAACTATCGTTAAAACTCATATCATGTCTAACTAAAACTACACACTTTTTTTCTACGATCGATAATTTTTAATACAACTGACAGGAAAGCATAATCGTCAAGAATTTGCCTCTGGTCTGATAAATAATGTATTTTTACTTAGAATACAACGTGGAAACAGGCTTATGTAAAACTAAAACCAATTGGCAAACATTTTCAAATGAGTATACTCTTTAAAAAAACTTAAATCAACTAGTGGCACATTTTTATTCTGCCCAACTCAATATTATTATATTGAAAGTCAAGTCACGAATAGTAATACTTTTTATACTTTATTGAATCCATAATAAAAATAATACTTCAAATGGTTGTTAATATTATCACATAGCTAATATTTTTTTTTTTTATATAGAGCTGCTGGGCATTTAGAGGACTTTAATATAAGTCTTAGTGTTTGAATAAATAAATCATTGAATAATTTAATTAAATACGCAATCTCATTTTATTGAATAAAGCTTAGTATTAATATCTGGCATTGAGATTTATTATACACACGGGTAACGTAGTGATTTGAAGTGGCTGGTGAATAATAAAATATGCTTTTGATTTCGACTTCTCAACTTCTTCTAATAGTAAGTTGATACCCATGTTTATTGTCGTTTACACTCAACTTAAGGCAGCGACACCCTCTGTGTAGCAGCCTGTCGGTATCTCTGCTAAGAGATACCGACAGGCTGCTACACAGAGGGTCTTGGGTGCGAATCTACGGTTCGCACCAATGAATTTTCGAAGTTATGTGCTTATTTAATTGTTGATTATAGATTGCTGAAATAGTGAAGGAAAACATTGTGAGGAAACCTTTCAGTGTTCTCCATAATGTTCTCGAAAGACATGTGAAGTCTGCCAACCCACACTTAGCCAGCGAGGTGAACTATGGCTTTTCCCTTCTCATAGTGGGATAATGCCCGTGCCCAGTACTTAGTGTTACACTTTATCGGGCCTGATGATGATTATGTTTATAATGCATGCAATATATTTTTGAAACTGATTAATTGTCTTGTGTCTTTCTGTATTAACTTTGAATATAAACTTGTCTATTATCAAAGTGTATCAAAAATTTTATGAAGTTACAGAATCCGAATTTTAGGTGGGTGCACAGTCCGGTCAGCTAACATTTGGTTGAAGTATTATGTTGCGAACGATCACGCTTGACATGCAACACGTGAAGCGTGAACTGCGATACAATATGATCTGTAGACAAACCTCGGGCGTATTGTATCATAGTTTAGGGCTGCAAATACTTCATAGTTGTCTTGTGAAATTCAAATAAATTCCTAAATGGTAAATTATATTGTTCAGACGTGGATTGGTTTCAACACCATTGTCGTCGTTATGCGAACCATGTCTTTGTTAGTTTGAGGCCGGTTTGGTTTCGACTCGTGGCAAACTATGCTAACCAAGATTCGCGTAGTCCTGCCACCACGGGACGTATACGGATACCGCGGAGGTTTTAATGGGCAGGCCCCGATCACTGTAAAGGGATGTCACACATACCCGCTCTGCCAGCTCAAACATGCAAAGATAACCGTAATGTGGTTGCTATTGTGAAATCGAAGGAAATGGCCATGGTTTATGTTGTGTTTTAACATCTTACTTGAATAGACTTCGTACGTGAGCAAGAGCGAAAGTATAAGAAAATAACTTTCTCAATAAGGGGTACGTAAATATAGCGACTGACAGCCCTGAGCTCGGGCTAGTGTTCAGCAGTGTTTAGCTCCTCTATTTCAAGAGCAGTGGAACGAATGGCTGGGCTAACGATATAAGCGCCTTGTGGCAAATACTCTAGCAGCTATTATAATATATACTTATATAATTATGTACCTACATCAGACTGCCTTGCAGCTCGCCTGGCATTGGACTTGGCTTGCTTGTACTTCACGCTAAGCCTTCGGTCAAGGCTGCTTAGGCTGCCATAATTAACTTTGACAGTCGTTATGGGGATTCAGTATCCTTTTATATACTGAGAATAGTCTAAAGTAGTAATAGTCTTAGCCACGGGATAGCCTTATGCGATTGGGTTGCGGTGGTCAAATAGCATTTGCTCTACGTAAAAGCTAATCGTCAGTCAACTCTGTCTGTCTGTCTGATTATACTTGAAAGTGGACTCCTTGCTCTAAGGCATGTGTTGGATGTAGTAATGAAAGAGACTCAGGCTTTTAAGGCTATATAATAAAGACTCGCCTTATTTTTGACGCCTCACGACTGACTCAGTCTTTTAGTCCCCAAGCTTTAGTTCTAAGACTAGCCTTATTAGTCAAAGTCATTTAACGTAAAACGCTCAGTAGTTACTTAAATAGCTTAAAGGACTTAAACAGCTTCAAAAACTTAAAAGACTTGCGACTCATCATCTGAGGAGTTGAGAGTCGTAAGGTGGTTCACTATCTATTTGCTTAAAAAAATAATTAAACCCTAAAATATGTGGTGTATAATGGTAATTAATACCAATGATATTTACTCATAATAGTAATGTCCATAACAAATGTTGCATAATAGTTTTAATCATAAATACAATCGGCTTAATCATATTTAAGCACCAAAGTTATCGAATACTGTCGTAAATAATAAGAATCAATAATAATAGTATTTTATTATTAATTAAACCACATCATATATATGGGTGCAAATTTATATATAATGAATATATTGATACGAAAATGTTAATAATATTTAAGACTGATATTTAAATAACTATTTGTGAACACAGAACTGAGAGCTTCACTACTTTACAATATTAGACACTGTATTGACTGCTAAACTGTTTTATAATGATTGGGTATTCGCTTAGTTATCTTAATAACTCCAGAAACTTTCAAAGTAAAATCAATTAGTATTAAATAACATTATTCTGACACTTATTTTTACGGTAATAAATAACATGCGTTTATATTTGCATCCTGTAGATAGCGCCATCTGTTGACAATGTTGTAAAGCAGCGTTTGGTTAATAAAATAAATTTGTTATTCGTGTAAAATAAATCATTTGGTGTTGTGCAAAATTCATTACAATATTAATGTCGATTTTTGATTAGTTTATAAATAATTGTACAGTAATTACAATTATATGTTGAAAAGGAAGTGACAATTGTTGTGTAATGACGGTTAGTTTATAAAAAGGACTGTAGGTCACATTATATTTCAATTCTGTGCTAGAGATCAACTGATAATAAACCAAGTAATATTACGTGAGTGTTTTCATTATGGAGTCTGGACACCATAACCCTGGCGTATCGCCGACATAT
This sequence comes from Euclidia mi, assembly GCA_944739405.2. Classification (NCBI taxonomy): domain Eukaryota; kingdom Metazoa; phylum Arthropoda; class Insecta; order Lepidoptera; family Erebidae; genus Euclidia; species Euclidia mi. Next base: position 86,602,147 of record OX123186.2, on the reverse strand, counting down.
ACATTGCTCATATCCCAAGAAAACTTAGGTACTTAGGCACGTGATCGAACCCGGGACCGTGGAGATGGCAATATCATGAAAACAGGTATGCAAGCCACTCGGCCACCACGGAGGTCGTCTCGATATAAACCCGTACATTAAATAAATATCTGTTACATAGTACGAGTAATGCATCTTTAATGCTACAATTGCTTACATAATTTAGCCGGTTACATTTCGTAAATTCAAGTTTAGATCAAATGTTAGCTACATCTTCTCAATCACAAAATACTGAGAAGAAAAGAGTTTTTTCTGCGGTATACAAACAAACAAACGCGGAGCAAGACGGAATACAAAAGTATTTATCCATGCCGCTAGAAACAGAGGATACATACGTTTTACTTTGGTGGTCCAGTCAGAAGAATCACCTGCCTTGCTTAACGCAAATGGCTAAAGATATATTAAGTATTCCAGCATCCAGTGTTTCAAGTGAACAAGCCTTTTCGAAATCTAGTAACCTGATCTAAAAAAAAGTTGCAGATTGAGTGATAAGAGCATCAGAGCGTCAATGTGTCTATCATAGAGTAGTATAAGTAGGTACATATTAGATAATAAAGGTTAAAAAAAATATATATTTTATTTGGTTATGGTTTATTACATTTAAACATATGTGTTATTTTAGGTCATTAACAAAAATATAAAACAATCAACATAGTGAAAAGAAATTGGTAATACGGCTACAGAAAAGTCATCCAAGATGATAGACACCACAGAAGAATAACTAAAGATAGACACATATAGGTACATAGTTTCACTCCATATAATATTAAAAGAAAGAATTCATTGAAAACTAAATGATTTACTCGAACGCCAGCTCTCTTGTAAAAGACAGAGCCCTTTTAGTCGTTTTAGGCGTTTAAGTCGTTTTAGTGTGGTTATACTAAAACGACTTAAACGCCTAAAATCTTATACGTTACGTTAACTGACTGGAGTCGTTTTATTTAAGACTAACACCTAAAGTCTTAATTTTAAAGCAAAGTCGTGTAAAAAGAGCCTAGTCTTATTTTAAACGACTTAAAAGTCTCTTTCATTCCTAGTTGGATGCGCTGGAATTATGACGACACGATCAGAAGAAAATGTTTAGATATCAATAAAGAGGCTGTGAGTGCAATATTTCAATCAACAAATTTATGTCTGCTTTTTATCTCACAAAACTTAAAAATAAGGTATAGGATCCATAAAATAATACATTGACATCAAATATCATTGATCGCTATAATTTATCTTTTATATTTCACCCAGCCGTCAAACCCTTTTGAGTCGTAAGTTAAGAAACTTGTACCCATAGTTCAATTCACAATCGTAGCTCCAATACTTAGTTATTGTAGCCCTAACTTTAGTTGCCGACTGTTCAGCTATGAATTATAAGCACTCAGTGGTTCGACCGTCACCGCTATCGGGCATGAATTACTATTGTTTGTTTTACTAAATGTATCTATGGTTGTCTTTGGTCTCTTATGAGTTCATTTGCAACTTATCGTGATTACCTACTATCTTCGGCGTAGGACCGTAGGTTTTGGGATAAAATATAGGCTATGTATAAGTAGTTTCATCAAAACCCGTTAAGTGTTTTTTTTTCGTGAAAGAAAAACATTTATTTATGATAATACAGCAAACCATTCTTACAGGCTAACCCAATGCAATGGATGCATAATTAATATAAATCTATGTAAATAACATAACTGAAATATTACAATACCACTTCTAAAAATACTAAGTGGCCTCTGTGAACTCGTTCAATGAACATGAAAAATTATCAATTTTATTGCACATAATGTTGAGCAAACATACATTCATCCATCCTCATAAAATTCTGCATTTATATTAGGAGTAAGATTACATGCCTGAGCTGTCAAGGAAAACGGTCCTGAGTGATCATCTCTATAGCCTTTCACTGTCCACTGCTTGGCATAGGCCTCTCCCAATTTGCTACACGGTAGCACTGTGAGTTTATACAAGGTTTTTGGTCCACGATACCACGCTACCCTGCCAGATGTATTGGTACAGGATTTGATTTCGAGATTTCTGTCTCCTGGCAAAGGGACTATTCTGCTTTGTGTATTTTCCTTAGTTGCCTCTTATGACACCCACGGAATGAAGTGGAGTGGTGACATTTTATATTCTTACTCCGTCACCATACGGATTGTTAGTTGGTAACGAGTGACCAAAATTTTATAATTTGTTTCTCATTCTACTCAAGTTAAAAATTTTAATATGGAAACAGAAACTGTAAGCACACTGTAAGTGAACGTGTTTAAAATACGAATGCTATAATTTCAACATGGTGCTAGTGAGATATTTAAATTATTCAATACTTTGAAAAATAAATTCAACCGTTGTTAGCTTTGAGCATTGAGTTTCAATCCTAAAACAATATTGGACGCGTTCTGATATAACAGTCCTAACAAAATTCTATCAAAAATATTAATGTATTCATGATAATTGGTACTTTCTAAGAAATGATTAGTTCTATTCAAATATGTACTGATATTTAAAGGTATCGTTTTGGTACAACTGGACTAATATAACTCGTTTTTAAAGTCCTATGTTCCATTGCTAATAATGAGGCTGGCGCGGGTGCTAGCGCGGGCGCGTGTAATTCAAATGTATGCAGACGCCCTTTGCGTTCACAGTGCGCGCGCGAGCCGCGCGTCTTCATGTGGCGGGCGCGCGCGCGGCTGGCGCGGGTGTTTCTAATGGCTCAGTCCGCCCGTATCGTTCACAGTGATATAGCGTCTGTTAGGTGACTACGCGTGTGGTTCTAAGCCATTTTGATTTACCCGCCGAAGCGTCGTCAATCATGGACATCAATACTGAAGAATTTATATCTGCAGTACAATATCGCACAGCTATTTGGCAAAGTAAACATCTGCAACATTTATATAGGGCAGCCATAAACAAATTATGGGAAGAAATAAAACAATTGTTTCGTCCGTAAATCAGCGTATAATACGTAAAATTCTCCAAACCTTTCTCTTCCTTTATTTAAATCATGTGTGCCAAACTTCATATATAGCAATTTCCATTTTAAGTATGAATTTTCCATTAATAAAAACAAATCTTCATCCATGTCTTCTAAATAAATACGTAGCAGCTCAAAGTTTGAGAACGACCAAACACATGTGCAATGACGCTGGAAGCTCGCTCGGCACTGTGAATATGCAGACGCCAAGACCCCGAGCGCAAGCGCCCGCGCCCGCACCCGCTAGTGCAGTCTGATTGAGCACTAAGGGACTATATATTCTACAATCGATTTTAAACTTTCGCGATTTGTATACATCTTCTTCTTCTTCTTTCTCTTAGCGTTATCCCAGTTTCAGTCTGGGGTCCGCTTTCTAGTCTAATCGGATTTGGCTGAATATTAGCTTTTCCACGGAGCGACTGCCTGTCTGACCTCCGCAACCCGAAGGGATAGCGATATTCCATGGTTTAGACTAGTGTCAGTTTATTTAGAAGGTACTGACGCCCTGTAACGACTATCAAAGATCTTCATGACAACCGGGACCGACGGCTTAACGTGCTCTCCGAGGCACGGGACAAGCGATAATTAACAATTCAATACGCACATAACTCCGAAAAGTCATTGGTGCGCGTCGTGGATTCGAACCGGATACCCTCTGCATGGCAGTCTGTTGGTATATCCACTCGGCTATCGCTGCCTCTTCAGAATACATCGTCGACATACCTCTTCCATAGCTTTACATTTTATTCTGCATCATGAAGGGCAACAAGCAAGACATAGAACGATTCGCAGACAAATTGAACTCCATACATCCGAACATCCGGTTTACATTTGAAATGGAGGTAGACGGATCGCTACCCTTTCTCGACGTCAAAGTGACGGTGAGAGCTAATGGTACACTTGGACACACTGTATACAGAAAACCGACACACACCGACAGGTATCTCAACGCCTGCTCGCATCATCACCCGCGACATTTGGAATCCGTAGCGACCTCGTTAGTGAACAGAGCCTATGACCTCTGTGACCCTGAACACTTAAACAGTGAATTGTCACATGTTCAGGAGGTACTAAGGCGAAACGGATACAAAAAGGAGATACCCCGTCGGAAGAGGAAGGACCGCAAACCTGAAGTAAGCAGAGTGCCGGCTTACATGCCTTATATCAAGGGAGTGACGGACAAAGTTGGAAAAGTACTACAGAAATACTCCATCAAGACTGTATATAGTCCCCTCTCCAAGGTAGCAAACAATCTGCGTACCCCAAAGGACGTAATTCCTCTACAAACACCAGGCGTCTACAAGGTCGATTGCAGTTGTGGTAGTGCGTATATCGGACAGACCAAACGAACAATCGCTGAAAGGGTGAAAGAACATATCACAGCTGTCAAAAATCGACAAATTAATAAATCTGCCATAGCTGAGCATTTGCTGGAATCTGGACCAAACCACTGGATAGAATTACATCAACCACGAGTCTTATCCACCGATCGCCACTATTACTCCAGGATAGTACGTGAAGCGGTTGAAATAAAAAAACATAGAAATTTCAACCGGGAGGACGGATATAGACTATCGACCACTTGGAACCCAGTTATCGACAAATGCAAACAACGCCGCCGTAACACAACTTATCAGTGTGTAGACGTCATAAGTGTAGTGTGTCGAAGTACCGACAGTGCGGATAGAACTAAAAATATCAAAAATACAAAACAAGTGAGGGTAGCTGCCGAAACCCGCGCTTCACAAGGACGGCGCTGAGCTGACATCAGTCCCTCCGCGACCACAACCGTTGCAAGCCGGTAGAAACGTAGGAGAATAACAGAGGTATTTATGCCTTGAAATAAACAAGTTATCGCGACTAAGACCCGCTAAATAATATTGTATGATGTATATATTCTACGTTTTTTTTTCTCCGTTACATGTAGCATACATACTTGCTTAAGATTCCGACATTGCCCTAAACTCAAGTATCGTTATTCCATCAGGTTGTTGAGGTCAGACGCTGGGTGAAAAGTTAGCCTAGGCTCCAAGTCTAGGATGCAGCTGTGATAACGCTAGAACTATGATGGCATTGCGAAATATTTTACTGAATAGTAGATTAAGTTCATTTATCAGTATGTACTATTTTTGTAAGAAATAAAAAGCATTTGTAATTTTTAATGTTATTCTATTGAGTGAACTAAAGTGTCCGACGACACTAGAGTACCTATTGTAAGGAGATAAATGTATTTACGGTAGATTTGAGGTGCAGTCCGTGAGGTTTCAGTGAGCCAGCGAACCGAGCGAGTGCGATAGATATCTTGGGGTGTTGTGTGACTGATTATACACTAGCTGTCACTAGCACCTTACATGTATATCTCTAGGGACATATTTAAATATTAACAACTACACTCTGTATATAATGCGAGTATAAATCATTGGCTTAATTGTCATCATCGTCCTAGTGTTACCCCGGCTGTATCTTATGACCTTTTACCTTAGAACCTGGTAAATTTGACAAAATATTAGGTTTGCTTTGTTTTCCGTTAAAATCTACGTATGACGTTAACTGTGGTTAGCATCATATATGAACTTACAAGAAAACCTACATACACCTACAAGAAAAAAATCTCTATCAAAATTATTAAGCTATTCAAGGATTTTGCAACCTATACGACTAAGCGACAGTATCACATCTTTGAAAGTTCGCTGGAAAACTGTGTACAGTATACACATTGTATTCAGAACGTCAGTATCTTCGAGTTTTGACGTAGCAATAGCCTGCGGGAGACAACGTTCTATTGAAAACTGAACGAATCGCTGTCGAGTGTGATATTGGACGTCGAGTCGCTTTGATAGTTTCGTCCGAAGAGAGCTCAAACATGCGCTGTGTTGTACGATCGTAGTTGTACTTTGTCCGGCCACTGACACATTCCCTGACACTGACTGTACATCCACCGTTTGCGTTTGTCTTTTTATTCAGTAGCTGCGCAATAGTAAACTGTTTACATGTGACTTCTAGTTCAAATTAACTTCGCAGAAATAGAGATACGCAAATATTTGGCCAAGTAGTTACCCAATTTAACAGCATAACTACTTTTTCTGTACTTCCCCATTGAATGATTACGTTCATTATTCTTGAAATTCGAATTTATCGAACATTGCGTCTGGGTAGGTACGTAAAGTACTTTGATAACAAGCAGTCTGCGAATGCAAGCTGGTTGAAACGTAAAGCCTCTTAAATAATGTAGATGCCAAAAATTAGGACGGCAAGCAATTTAAAGACAAATTAATGGTTCCTGAGAAAAGGTGTGTAGACAAGCGAAAACACAACAAAGTGGTAATAAGGTGATTTTCAGAGTACCTTAATTTAAAACCGGCAAACATGTTTCCAGTTTTGAGTTAAGATACTCTAAAATGCCCGCTAACTCTGCGTACCCAACGCGTGTACTACACCAAAAAGTCCTTGTAACAAACATAAAACACAGTGGGAACACGTTTAGCAGTCGTTTTGTTGCACCGTTTACCGGCGGCAGCGGCGGCTTTTGACACCACTGTCGTTGCGGTCCCTTTGTTCAACCAGAGCATTCCCCCCTCCCCTCGCCGTTTGTTTGATGCAAATGTGTGTCTACCGTGTTAGACACGCGGCTTAGTCATAACTACGTTTTAGGAGTAGTCAGTCTGGAGGCTTCATGGTCGTATGAATTGTTGGAGCTTTTGGAATTAATTAATTGTTCCTGTGTATAATTCACGAGATTTCCTTGTTACGATTGAGGTTTTTGGGTTTGTGGCTCGCAATAGTGTTAAGCGTTTATGTAAAAAAAACATGGAATAAGTATCATGCCACTGTAATGAAAGCCTATAGTAGAATAATATTTTTAAGCTTTGAGCTTTCGACATTCGATATAGGTAACAGATCAACAGCTTTTTATTTTCTAAAAATAAAACAGTGTCGTTCTATTTTAAAATAATATACGTAAATATACTACTCACGGCTTTGTTAGCGTTGTGGGTTGATAAAAATATCTTGTGTATATGCCAAATGCCAGTCAAATGAATTTCGCCTACAACACATACCTCAGAACATTTAAATATTCAAACTTTAGAGTGAGTTACGTGGCTTCGAAAAAGGAACATAATACACTTATAATATTAATCGGATGGTTCTGTTTAGAGGTATTGCTCGATAAACTTTTGCTGTATGTATACATCCGACGTTTCAACCGTCTTACACAGGTCGCGGTTGCAGAGGGATGTCGGGTCCCTTAATACAAAAAAAGTTAATTTTACACGATTATACCCCGTTAAATAATTTTGTAAAGGTATCAGCTCGAAGAATGCAAGTACCTACTATATTTATTGTCACCTGATTTATCCTGATTATAACTCATATTAAATGTGATCTATGTACAAGACATTCGAAACCGAATAGTTGAAAACTACGGCTGGCGTCTTTAGGCAAAAAAGCTTTTACAAACGTTTACCACACCACCCCCTCCCACTGATCCGTAATTACGTTCAGTTTACATACACAACAAGACCTGCAATGCAATTAGAATAAACAACGGTAAAATAAAATGTTGTTTCGAAAAATAAAACGAGGGTCGGACGACGAAGGTAAATCGAGGAAACAATGCCTGCGAAATTTGCTTTCTGAAAAAAATTTACTCCCTCGTTTGTATTCGAATAACTAAGTTGTAACGGTTTTCTGTGTAGATTTTTTTGTAATTCGAATATGATTTACGTTCATGGAATATCTCGGTGGGACATTCCCGTGGTTTTATTTTATTGACGGATTAATGGTTTTCTAATTTTAGATTGACAGTAACTTGGTCTCATAATATCAAATAGTGTGATGTTGTGAGGTTTTATTTCAATTTTATTATAATATCGTCTTAATCGGAGGGAAAAGTTTGTTTAATTTTTCTTATATTACATTAATGTGAAACTTAATATCCTAAACACGTGTAAGCAAATTAATTAATAACTAGGTAAAGCTAAGAGGATTAAATAAATTTACCAAAGAAAAGCAAAAAAATTAAAAGCACTAGTTCAAATAAGCTTGTTTATGAAATTATACATTATTATTTGAAAAAAATATATTCGAATTCGATACGTTTTGGCAGACATTTTAAATTGAGATAAAAGTGTGCGTATTCATCCGAGAGCTTTCTATTTTTGGCTTCACTCATACATAATATAAAGTGTGTTGTATCTACCTCTAGTCAAGAATAGTAAAAAGTAAGTACAGTGATGAACACAAGTTTTAACCTATGACCGTTAGAATTTTGTAGGTACATCGATTCGGTACCGACGAATTCAAAAGTGCTAGTAGGCTCCAAAATATTAAGTGCAGTTAAATTTCCAGGTTGGAAAAGCTGGATTTATCCGCGATTAACGGTTTTTCCGTTTTTCCATTTTTATTAAGCTGCGAGGAAGTGGTTTTATGTTCCACATCTGATACCTAATAGTCTTTCTGTTAATGAAGCTTTCAACGAGATTGTAAGCGAACCGATGAGAATGGCTAAGACTATAGGTACGTTTTATACAGTCTCGTGTAATGCTGTTTGTATCAGTATAAAGTGCCTTTAAGAACATCAAAGAGTTCAAGTAAGCTAAGTTACGGTTACCTACGCAATATTTTCTATAACTTGACGTTACTCATTACGTTAGATAATTGCGACATTTTAAGGTATTTCAAATTTTGGGTTGGGTTCAAATCCAAGACGTGCACCATTGTTTTTTCGAAATTCAGAGCTTATTTAATAGTTGATTATACCGTGCTATGAGGTGAAGGAAAACGTCGTGGGAAGCCCTGCTTGTCTGAAAGTTCTCCATAATGTACTCGGAAGGCGTTAAGTCTGCCAACCGCCACACGGCCAGCGTGGTGCACTATGGTTTTACAGTTCTCATAGTTAGAAAAGGCACGTGCCCAGCAATGGGAAGGTATAAGGTACTAATGACGAATACATTATTACGCTGGAAACTTGATATTTCCAAGATAAAATGGTCACCAAGTTTTCTCATCTCAAATTGGTTGATCCTTTTCATAGCTCAGGTACCTCTCATATACAAAAAGACAGACGCGATTCCAAAAGAGGCTGTTCATTTGTTAGTTTCATGTAAATAGCTACAAAAACGACACTGGAGTAAACATAGGCATTATGAAATCACAGACAGATATTTTATTTATACGTACAGAAACACAGAATTGAGTATGAAACGGCGCACTTAACATAATGAACTCTAATCCATTCACAGCATCAGTTCCATAAATCGTATGAGAGTAAACATTTGTATTAAGAGAAATAGGCTTTCTGCTAAATAGTCTGCGATGTTTTATAATCAGATCACACCTATAGAGTTGGATTAAAGACATAAAGACAAATTTATTTCTGCATTTTGGTTGTTTACAACACTTTTAGGTACAATTAGTCAAAACCCTATTCTAGATGAAGTCGGTAATTTATTTAGTACTAGTGGTAAAGGTAATTTAAAAAAATACTGGGATTACTAACACACGGTCATAATCGTTAATTAAGCAGAGCCTATTCATCATCATGTCAGCTGAAAGACGTCCACTGCTGGACATAGGCCTCCCCTAAGGTTCTCTACATAGACCGCTTTTAAGCCACATCCATTAGCTTCTTGCGATCTTAATAGTATGGTTTACCTCTGCTGCGACGTCCGGTGCGTGGCCACCGCTCCAAGACCTTTCGACGCCAATGGCCATCAGTTCTATTAGCAGTGCACCCTGTCCACTGCCACTTCAGCCTAACTATTCGGGGAGGAGCCGAGCAGAGCCTGTATTACCATAATAATGCTAACCAGATGCTTATACATATCCAAATACCAAATATAAATAAATTAAACCCAGACGCAGAACAAATGGAAGTGCACATCACATAAAGATTTGCCTTGGTGGGAATCGAACCTGTGACTCCCAAAAGGATTTGATTTACGCAAATTAAAAACCACCTCAGTGTCCTCGACTTCCTTCAGAGACGAGCCCATGCGCCCATGCCATTTCTGGCTTCAGTTCCCAAAAGCGAACTACATGGGGCATCTAACACGGACCTAAAATTATTTATAACTAGAGGACGCTAGCAGCTACGCCTGCATTTTTTTTTATTTACCCGTTTTGGCCGATCCCGTGAGAATTTCGGGAAATCCCTTCTTAGTGCACCCCTACGGTCCGCAAGAAACATACAATCCAAATTTCAGCTTCCTGCGCCCAATAGTTTCGGCTGTAGCGTGTCTATCAGTCAGTCAGTAACGCAAGGATTTTATATATTAAGATTATGTCATAAAACTAGCAATAAGGTGTTTTGTGAGCAATTGTAATTTATTGCAACTAGACAGATATAATCCTATCCTAAAGATTATCATAAAAAAAATTGTTACCGGAACTCTAAAACGTCAAACACGGCACGATTTATGACCGTTAAATCAATAGCGCCTTGTTTTTAGCTGATCTTGCTTACCAAGTTGGTTTACAAAAATAGAGGTTAAAAATAATATCGGCCACTGCATAGACAAAAAATGTTTGTTAAGTGCTAATAAATTGCCAATATACCTTACGAGTATTAGCGGTTGTCCGTATGTTTATAATACTTATTGCAAAAGCAGCGGTTTTTCAAATAAAGAAAATGTTACTATCATTACTATCATGAATGGATGAATCTATGATTGTCGCTCTTTTAAACGGATTTAAGTAAAACTTCGCAGTAATATAGCTTCTACATAAGAATAGCACATCGACTACCTTTGTCCCGATAATCTACCTCAAGCGGGTGACGTAGACATAAAAATCAACCGAGATATCGGTTGGATGATAGCAGTACCTTAAGTGAAAGACAATTAAAGACTAATAGATCTAGTTTATCTGCCAGTATCTACCAGTATTCTGTTCAATTCCATCGGTTCATTTTTGGCAAAGTGTAGACAAGCTATCGGCCACGTATCGCATGCAAGCTTGCAACACGATGTAACCTACTTGGTGTCGGAAATATTGAGTATTGATTCAGGTGAACAAAATACGTAAAGTGTACACTGTGTTCACAAAATAGGATATTGTTACGTTAGAGTGTTATTGTACTAGTGCTTGAGGTAATATGTACTCTATAGCGTTAGAAAGGAGATATAAATTAGTGTTTGCAGTTAGATCTGGCTTGTATAGAGACTAGCTTCTGCCTGCGGCTTCATTTGCGTGGAGCTTGGTTATCGGGACAAAACATATCCTCTACATTATCTATGTATATAAAATTCTTACGTTACTGACTAGCTTACAGACAATGTATAGTCAAAGATATTGAGCGCAAGAGGCTAAAAATGTTCATTAATGAGCCTTGGGGACCGTAGTGCAAAATTATATTATTACGTATTGTTGCAAAATGTTATCAAAATCCATTTTCCGTGAACCGGCATCAAACCATCCATCCTCATTCCAGTTGTTTTTTAGTAATTTGGAAACCTTTTAACAAGTAGAAAGTTCAGAAGGTGTCACAATCATTAATTTTTTATATTTGGAATAGCTGATTTTATTTCAAAATCTGGGTGAGACGCAGTAGTATTCCAGCCTGTTCTTGAGACGGTTACGGTTGAACTTTATTATTTGCTCCTCAAATGACAAGGTTCTATTGAAACTCAACTTTAGGTTGTGCCTATAGACAATTTGCCAATGGCTGTGGTAACATTATTAACGGCCGTACAAAATCAGTGTAGATAAACTCAAAGCTAACGACATTTGTGAGCTTCGGTAATTGAAACCCGATACCAAATGAGCTAACGCTGAATAACTCTCAACTATATGGACACTACGTTCTTTTTAATTACGCATTGCTTGTTTCTGCCCAACTGGGGTAATCGGTTCGGCTATCGCGGCAAAATGTAGCCTTTGTGCTGTTTTAATGTACAAGCTATATAACTGCAAATTTCATTAAATTCCGTTCAGATGATTGCAAAATCGACTGAAAAATTAGCAAATATTAATCTTATCCACCCATCCTTTTAAACTTTCGTGCTCAAACAGTAGTAGTATTGAACCATTTAAAATAGCATCCGTTGAATACCTCCGAATATTAATTACCCTAAAAAGATCACGCCAGGCTGTTTTATAACTCACCATCGAATATCCAAATTTGACGTCATGGTATTCTAAATAAACCGTAAAGGAAATTAAGCACATTTACAGCGAACATTTACCTACAATCCAGGTTAAACCCTTCTTCATAACAAATAACCCCACTGGCCCTCTCACAATTTGTTACAGCGTTAGGTTTTAATTATTTCACCTTGGGTTTCCCCCAAAACATTTTAAATAACAGAATGGCGCATACATAATTTCCTTTTGAACGCCCCCGTTGATAATCTTTTACTCGTTTCTGGAACTCATTATTGTTTATTCCCCACAGAAAGAGATGAAAATGAATGTAAATACAGAACACGGTTTAAAAATAGAGTCTCATTAGTGACAAAAGGGTTCTATAACAAAGGAGGTTTGGTGTCGCAAATTCATTTCTACTGGCGTATTATGTGTCTATTATGTTTTATAGGCTCGTTGTATAGGCTCTTGCTATATTGAAGAACCTCAGGTTGTTTTAAATTGATTGTGTATTGAATTCTGCGTATTGCAATATCGAGGCATATTTATTTATTTTTATTATTTTTTATTTATTTATTGACTCACGCCTGTATCCCCGAAGGGGTAGGCAGAGGTGTAATATTACACCTACATTTCGCCATGATTTTTTTTGGTCCCACTTAATAGGGGGCGAGCCTATTGCCATACCGGGCACATTACTAGACTCCAAGCTGCTAATGAGAATTTCCTAACAGAAAAACCCAATAACACTTTGCCCGACCCGGGAATCGAACCCGAGACCCCCCCATCCCACGTGCACATTTATACCGCGAGACAACGAGGCAGTCTTATTTTTTTTTATTTATTTAAATTTCATATACATACACAATGTACACAGGCGGACGTAATGCCATAGTAGGCATTTTCTCTCAGTCTTCCTCAAAGTCGTGTAGAGAGAAATGAAGTAGGTGTAATATATGATCAAAGAAAATGAATTTAAACGAACAAAATTACGTAGATTTTTAGGTACATACAAACAAATAAACATATTTTATATACATCCTTAACAAAATGACTGTCGTGCTGAATTCTATGTGTTACTACTGACGTGAGGCGCTTTGGCAAGTATTTCGAATATTCCATGGTAGCAAACTGCGTCAATAGAATGGGAATTAATTGGTGGTGTAAGTTTGCAATTCATTAGGTTCTAAGAAGTTGTACCGAGTCATGATTTTCTCCTTACTTAATTTTGTTTTCTCTGATGTGTTTTGTGGGTCTTTGTTTCTAGTATCCATGTTGCAAGTGCCATAAAAACGTATTTAGTTGTATAGGTTTGTCAGTTATGAAATTATTAGGTCGGTAATATATTCTTATTCGGCTTATCCATACAAAAACAGAATAACATATAGGCTAACTTCTGCCGTGATATCCGACATTCAAGCCGGGCGAGGCCGCGGGCAGAACTTGTATTCCTTAATGACGTATAATAACATACTACCAATAATAATAAGTAAGTACATGTAGTATTCATGAGTCGAACTTTTCTCAGAAGACGAGTAATCTTACCAGAACACAAAGCTAATGGAATCATTGTTACCGCTGTTCACACAGCGACGTAGAATTATTTAACTGTTGATGTTGCCTCTGATTAGATATCGTTCAGCGTGGCGGTACGAAGAATGGATTAAAAAGATATACAAAGAATCGTAACGTTTGTCGACGGTGTCTTTATGTACAAACGTTTGCGCTTGTAATTAGTAGTTACCAATAGGCTTTTTGTGATTATACGTGAGATCAGTAACCCTAACTAAAAGATTTTGTACGCAAAGAATCGTGTACAAGTTACTTCCTACAGTTAGGAAGGAAACAAAGACAACGAACAGTAATGAGACTTTATGGGCAAAGAAAGTGGTAGGAGTGGGTGAGAGATGAAGGATAGGGATTGAATGAGATGAGTAAAGTGATTAGACAAAGATAATGGAGCGGTGACGCAAGAAATTGTATGATATTGGAATACATAGAAACTCAGTGGGAGGGCAAGAATATACTAGAAGGGAGGGTTTCAACGGAGATTGCAGCTACCAGCTCACATGCACAAGAGAGAAAATGAAGAGCTTATTTCTATTTGTGCACCGATGTATAGAAGTAAGCTCTACATTTATAGCTATCAATAGATCTTTTGGATATATATTCCTCTTTTCTCAAATAAGCGCCTCAGAACTTACTCGTAGCAGGCCTCATCATAAAAAGGCTCAGGCTAGAATAATTTCAAATAAGTTTTAGTGAACAACTTCGATTATATCGGCTACACATATATGGCGTAATTACTTAAACAACCGCCTCGCCATTTAACACTGCTTTGAGTATTATGGATTCGATTTTAATATGGAACAACATTTGGTGCGATCTACCCAAACAACAAGTTGTTGTTTCGAATCTGGTGTTTTTTATCCCCAGTACCTGAATATTCGAGTCCTCTACTATGCAGGATGCATTTCTAGTGCGGTCCTTAATATGAAAGAAAACTTATTTATAACAATATCAACATATTACGTGCAAAGAGTTGTACCTAAACACTTCCCTACAAACATTAAACCAACTTTAAACGTTTTCAATTAAAACATAGAAAAGAAAATAACGAAACATTTCTCACTGGCGCAAAATAAAAACAAGTAAAGGAAATAATATGTAGCTGAAATCGCTCGTAGCATCGTACCTGTGCGATCGCTAGTCGGTATCGCAATATCCGGACAGAGTAATGATCCTCAGATAAGAATTCAATATCGTCTAGTTTTACATCTAGATTCCACTTTATTCTGACTACTTATTGGTTTCGTTTAGAATTCATTGGGTGCTTGTGCTGTTGGCGTCGTGTATTGTAGAGTTTTATAGGTCATGAGGTACGGTTGGAATTAATTTTTGTTGATAGTGGGTTAAGTTTTGTCTTAGGGTAGTATTTGATTGAAATTTCGCGATATGTAAAGTAATAAAAAATTATTTGTGGATAGTTCGTTATACTACTAGCCTTTCCACCCAAACATTAACTATTAAGAGCGTTAACGTCAAATCCGCGGCGCCAAGTTTAGGTAAATGCAGCGCTTTCTCACTAACACTGACGCCCGCGCAGCTGTGTGCGTAGAGTCAGCGTGTTGCTTGGCAGTATAGTCAAGCTAAATCATTTTGATCCGTTCAACTCATAAGCGACGCGACGTTAGGTAGGGTAGGCATCTGTTGGATTTACTTAATCAAATTAAATTATTATTATATATTTTTACATCAATATTATTTGCATGGGCACCGCCGAAAACTATTATTAACGAAAAGTATTTTTACCTGTATCACATTCGATTTTAGGAGCTTTCCTTACCAATGTGCAGTTATAGGTAATCAATTTTGTACGTGCTTATCAAGTTAATATCAGAACAGACAATAGTAAAACAAAATTTTGCGCTAGTAAAAATAGAACCAGCTTTTCATCGTTACTCTAGCAGGCCTCCTTCACTCGACCGTACCTACAGCAATAAGTGCCTACACTTTCGCGCGGCTTCCAAGCCCGCGTCCGAATCATGTAAATCAGTTTACGCGTTTAGGAAATAACTAAGAATTAGTATAGTGAAAATGTAAACGACCAGAATTTTTGTGGTTTTAGTTCTACGAGCTCAAATAGTGGGATATGATACTTATAGGATAATTATTTATTATTAGGTACGTGGTCAAGTAGGTAGAAAGACGATGAATAAATATTATAGTAGCAGTGGCAAGTCGACAACCCTAGCGCGACAGCTAGCGCGTCACTCCACGCCAGACAGCGACAGCGTTATATGTTAGAAAAGAGGGGGAACGGTTAGGTGAATATCGCGTTAGGCACTGAGTGTTTATGCGAGCTGAATTGCACTTTGTTGCTTAGTAGCAAGAGTCGCAATTTCAATAAATTGGTTTGAGAAGAGATGCTTGTACGTAAGTAGTATCTATTCTGTAACTCTAGTACGTTAAGAAAATAAAACATATAAATTATATATTTTTTATTAAATTTCACATTGTAAGGTACAAAAAGGGTTAGCTTAGAAGGTAGTGCTTCTAAGTGGCATCGACCTACACTTAACGTGGGTCAACTATTTCAGCTAAAAGGCACTTATGGTAATAAAATAGTAGGTTGAACTGTTGGCACAATATTCATCGTCTCGAGTAACTTTTGCAACTTTCATGGCAATTATTTTCCTGTCCAGACCGCCAATGGACACAGATGCTTGTATGCAATGTGTAGTTGAACTGGTAACTGATAAAACCAGTTGTGTTTTCGGCCGATGGTACCAACCATCAAAATTCCAATACGTATTTTTTATCGTTAGCGGCATCTATACTAGGGCCGAAAGCCCTAATCTCGATACATTTTCGAATCCCGGGACAAAAATGTCGAGACAGCCTGGTCTCGAAATTTCCGAGAAGAATGAGACGTTCGAGACTCTTTCGAAAAAAGTTTCACTATATTTGTTTCGTCTTTCATGTACATGCAGCGTATCTTTAGATACATGTTTAAAAAATAATTTGAGGTTTCTAATACTATTGTTTCTCAAAGTCAAACTTTTAAAAGATAAACGGCTCCAAAGTGATAACGAGTGTCTCCCTCCCTCTAACTTTTAGAGTAAGAGAAAGACGAACCTGAAAAAGATATATACGTTGTAATAAAAGCTTCCAACAAAAATTCTTTTGAATGAGATGGAGTCAGCTTTTGAGATATAACACATATTCAAAAACCGCATATATAACTTTGTCGTTTATACAAACACTATAGAAAACAAAGTTATGTTTGGTGGCGAAAAAATTATAGTGATATTAGATTAGGTGAAGATGATGGGTATGTTAAGTGGATACCTCTATAACGGAACCCTTCAAGGACGAGTCCAACTCGCACTTGACTTATTAAATTTCAATAGCCTCACAGATCAACATCTTGTTGTATATGTTCACACGGAGTAGACTCTCGACTAAGTCTGCTGTGTGTGAGGCTAATGAAACCCAAGAAGGTTAAAGACACCATAAGTGATTTCATTCTGCGTAAATAGTAACACCAAAAGTTGAACAATGTTCAGGTTCTTTGAAATAACTTATAAATTTAATACTGGAAATATCACCTCAGTCTTCCGTGACTAAAACTTTTGTAAAGACATCGAAACGTCGGATAGTAATAAATAATGTAGTTTCTAGGTCATTAGGTTTAAATGTACTCTCAATCAAACTATTTATTGCGATAAAATCCGTAAACAGTAGTTTAACAAAAAAATTTGAATAATGGTTATTATTTAACCCAAGTCTCAAAAGTCTCGATAGCTGGGATGCACAACAAAATCTTCGAGATTCTCGAGACCGAGACTCCCGGGATGAAAGCCCTAGTCTATACCATCTGCTGTAATTGGACACTTGATTTCAATAATACCTCCCTCAAACACGCTGTCGGGTGAGGGCCCTAGGAAAACGAAATCTTTGGCAATTAACAAACCGCATTTATTTATTTCATTCCATTGCAACAGAATCTGAAAAAAAAAGAAATGTTCTTTCGAAAATTATTATCATTAATAATATGATAAAAAAATATAACATAATATATTTTACTTGCCAAAATCACACCAAGATGTCACGGTTGCACTATAACTGCACCCAACGCTTGAGTTCAATAGAGGTCATTGCGGAGCTCCGAGCGATACGTCCACACCTTGGAGGGCCTCGCGGCGTACTGATTTGCAACGTTTTACGCGCGCAGTTTTATAGTAGTTTTAGAGTAATTTTAAAATGCATGTCTTGAATAAAATTTAACCAAATAAAATTTTTTTTTTGAAGATTTTCGTTAAAGAATATATTCTTCTATATATAAATTCTTTATTTTGAAAAAAACAAGCACGAATTATCGTAAAAATAACGATTTTAGCAGTAGCTTTTTGTCGTAAATTTCACTTTGATTATAGTATGATTATTTACGTTTGGGTCTAAATAAAAAATAAATCCTCACTAGCTTTTTTTGTTGAGGATATGTACAATCATATAAACGAGTTTGTGTCTGAAATTTACAAGGGATTTCGAATATATAAAGCTTTAAAATTAGCTCCGTCAGGGAAAAATCGAAAACTCTCTTTGTTTATATGGCCGTATGTCACAAATACTTTCATAATATAAAAAATCCTATCTCAAACCTATAGAAGAAGATATTTCCTATAATAATATGTAATTTACAGATTCGTAAGATATATTCTCACTGAGATGGCAAGCTTTGAAAAGTACATATTTTGTGTCAAGAAGCCAAAATCGGCGTTAACGCTCTTAAAACTACTACTAATTAAAAAGAGCACTTACTTTTATATACACTACCACGCAGTTCCCACAGTAATTTATATGCAGCACAACCAAAATAAACGTGTGATCTTATTTTTCCACCAAAATCGTCTCATATAAACCGTCTCCCAGTTCGTATAAGAGTACTTCTACGTGGCATTCCGTGTCGTGACAAAGCCTCATAAAGTATGCAGCTATGTGACTTGCAACACATCAAAGTTGCGTGCCTCATACTTACAGGACCACATTTTGTCCTCCCACGGGTACGCAAAACAACCCTTTGAAGAGATTGAAGTACCTTTGTGGGGATAAAATAAAACTTTTTTTTTGGATTCGGTACAACATTTAAAAAAACCACGTGCGTAGTTCAGTGGGTAGCGCAAGCGTCTGCTGATAGGTCCCGCGTTCGATTCCGGGTTTGGGCAAAAGTGTTACTGAGTATTTCTGAATTCTCAGTAGCAGCACAGAGTCTGGCAAAGTGCCCGATAACGACAATAGGCTCGCCCCCTTATATGGCACCTAAAATTCATAACGTGGCCAAATGTGAGTGTAATATTACACTACTGCCTACCCCTTCGTGGGTAATTTTATAAAAGTCTGCCGCCGATCTGTTCGAGATGAACTCAAAAGACATGGTTTTCACTAATAGACAGAATGATGCGTGAGGAAGCTTTGGGTGCACAATCGTAAAGGTTTTATCTACTACAGAATTGATTTTGATGAAAGGGAGCATCAAAAAGCTAATCATAATTCCCTTGAAAGGCTGTTTTTATTCAGCTGTCAACGAAGGAACTAAATTCCACGTCAATCAAGTGACGAGCTTAGTTAGTTATCCTATTTCTTACTCGTATTATAAACCTGAAGGTTTGTGAGAGTTCGTGGCTATATTTGTTACATTTTCAGGAAAGTACTAGGTACTGAACGCATTAATAGACGTCATACATTAGAATTGTACCTACTTGCTGTAGGAGTAGACAACATCCATGTCGCTCAGAAGAAACCAGTAGACAATAAGTAATAATTTAGTTTATTTATTTATTAAAAATTTCCACATGACTAAGGCGTCTATTTTCTCTCAAATTGGTCGATAAATTCACATTACACACGTATTCTCACACTGCTGTTGTACGAACAAAGTCCAACCATTTTCCATTCGAATTCGAAACCCAAAAAAATCAAGCGCATTCCATTTTCACAGCGCTTTAAAAGCGGTGTTTTTGACTATCGCCAAATATCTATAAATCCTGAGCTGACAGATAGGGCACGTCACTTGCCTTTCGAACGAGGCTTATTGAGCGAGTGCAGTAGATTGCAGCGCGGTAACGCTGCACGGGACACCGACCGATTTATACCAGCGAAATTCCATAGGGATTTTCAAACAATGTCTTATTGGCTTAACGTTTATTGGACTGCGACTTGCAAATTTCTGGGCTTCTGGGCCAGGGGCGTCGATACGACTTGATAAATTGTAGTCTTGGTCAACAAACTTGTATTTAAGATGAATTTTGTCGTTGTCCTCTGTCTTGGCGATTGGTGAACCTTTTAGCCCTAAGAAGTACGTACACAGTGCCTACATGGATGACGTAGATTTCAAGCGGTTGCCTGGCCGTTTAGAATTGCGTCGCGTGCTTTTAGTTCAATTCCCACTCGGGGCAAAACTTTTTGGTATTGAGTCTGTGTCCGTTATTTGATTGTAGGTATGTAAAGTTCCTTGTGACTCAATAAATAATCCTAGTGCGTGAGGCGTCTATTAAATATTGAATTTTTGGCTATATTAGATTTGTTTTCTTCATAGTCGGTAACAAGCTTGCGACTGACTACCGAGTATTTTTCGTGTTCGGATTTGACGTGTTAAAGATTTACTTACAGTAGGTAAGCACATTGTCAACGACCTAAAAAAAGAGGCTGCGGCAGGCTGGATGCAGAAGGCAGAGGACCGGCCATTGTGGCATATGTTAGGAGAGGCCTATGTCCAGCAGTGGACTGCAATAGGCTGATTGATTAACACATTTTCTGGCTCAGAAATCATATGGTAACATAAAATCTCCGCAGGTCAGACAAGAGGCGCAAAGTACGTTTCAACGCAACCTGCAAATGTCACTACAGCCACAGGTATCTTAATAAACCTTGTCTATGATCACAAGAAAATGAAATAGCATCCCCTTAAACCTCGGCCCTTTCTGAACCTTATCCCCAAATAAATTATCATTCAGGTACCTCTTCATTTATATATATCAAACATAAGTCAAAGAGTCGGCCATCGAAGGCATTTGCAAATATGCAATAGACTTCGGCCTCTGAATGAAGTACTACCCGCATACGTCAGAAGAGGACCCTACACAGAATAAATTGGACTAAAGGCAGGGTTGCCACGAGTAAATAAACTACATACGATAAGGAATAGGGAAAGTAAGCTCAAAATAGTTTTCAGCAAACTTTTTTGACTTTGTTCAAAGAATTGTTCGCGAATGCTTAGTAAGCTGGAAAAAGGGATGCATCCCGAGTTAAAAAAGGGACTTACGAATCGTGTTGAAGTCAAATAAACGTATATGTTTTGAACTAAGGTGCTTGGTATCTATTGGCAGTTTTCTTTTGATATATTGACGGTTTGATTAACTTGTTACGTTCTTACTTATAAACATAATAGCTGTTAATGCTATCGCATTATTATATTGCCAAGTCCATCTATTTATTTAAGATCCCTTAAGTAGGGACTGAATAAATTAATAACCGATTTGGTATTAAATGTATCTCACAACTTTTTACGGTAGAAGAACTGAGTAGCGAGACTTGGTTTTTTGACTTATTGTTTGTAAGTATTGTTTTTTATGGGATCTCATTTCTTTTTGTAGATAGTCCTACTTTTTTCCTTTCCGTACCTTCTACTTCTTGTATACCAACAATGAATTTCCCAAAGCCCTAACTGCAAATGTAACTTTGTAATCCTATATATTTATATGGGATTACAAAGTTATTCTATTTCGATACCTGGACTGAAATTGAAAAATGTTTTAGTTTTTCCTTTATTCATACGCTAAACACTAACTTTATTCAAAATTTGAAGTTTCTATGCTTGCTAGAAGTGCCTTAGACTTTTGATGATTGGTCAGTGAGTGACAAAATTAAGAAACATTAACTTGTCTAGTTGTGTTCAATTGATATTTGAAAAATACTGTGTTTATACAATGCCTGCTTGGTTACTGAAAATTCAGGTTTCTAGTTATATTCACAACGAAGTTATGGGGGGTCAAAAATGGCCTGGATTGCTTCGAGAAAAGGATGGTACGACCGTGCAGCTTTTTTGCTCGACTTGGCGGGGGGACTGCCGTGCCCCCAGATACATCATGGAAGACTTTACAAATAACCTAATGGAAGGAAAGAGGAACCCACCACGCACCCTCGGATTTTGCTTGGAAGTTGCCCATCGCTCCTAACGACTGAGGCTCAGTCGTTGCCCATCGCTCCTGAGGATGCCTCGTGCGAGAGGCGAAACACGTGTCGAAGAATAGTAGGCGCATACAGCGGGATACTGCAAGTCAGGTATCTCCCTGGAACCCATACCATTCCTATATCCCTTATCCTTGTAGAGGAGTTCGGTATTGTCAACCTTTTTCTATTGCAATAGTTGGGGTGGTCAATCGGAGGGTGCGTGGTGGGTTCCTCTTTCCTTCCATTAGGTTACAATGGAGTTCCGCCAAGTTAACGCCTGATTCAATCAACTAGACTTTACAAATATTCAACCAACAGACAAAAATAACGCAAAACAACAAGATTTTGAATGTCACAATTTACATAAAGACTGTTTTCTGCTTGGTTCTCTGACCTAATAACGTCTATCGTGTAGATATAATTACAAATTAAGCTATTGAAGCCATACTGAACCAAATTAGCTAATTATGCAATTAAGTACTGGCTGGATAATATTGAAGCTCAAAAGCTTTATTTGTTTATCTATAAAATTGAAAAAAAAAATCGGTTAGTGGGTCTCTCACATTTTATTTACAACAGAAACAATTCATATTCCTGTGTCACTGGGAAATTTAAAAATAATTAATACAAATTATAGAATACAGTAGCACAGTAGCGCTGTAGCGCTCATAGCGAGACTTGGCTTGACGTTTGTAACAGATGAGCAAAGTAAAGCAACGCTTGTACAGGTCGCCACTAGGCTGGGTGACCACGTGTAGCATTTACATCTGAGCGCTACCGTGCTTCAGAGGGCACGTAAAGCTGTCGGTCGGTTCTTGTCTCAGGATAAGAATCGTTCGGCCATGTCGGACGTCTTCGGGCCCTCTGAAAAATCCGACACTAGAGGTGGCCACTTACTCACACGAAAAACAATTAAACAAACATTGAATACAGTAAAGATTTTCGATCAGAGCGCTAACATATCATAGACGCGAGTCAGCATGTATGAAGGTAGCCTTGCCGTCAATGCAGTACAGTACTGCTCTGAGTAATGTGGATTAAATCGCCACTTGCAGAATACGTTGTGTGATCCACAATGTATTGTTTTGAGTCTGAATGCGACAGAATCTATTCTTAAAGCGAGAAGAGCATTCAAAAACAGATTTAATCATGTCACCATCCAAGCAGTGTATTGAGAAAGTCATAATTTTCGTCCTAGCATCTATGACTGCGTCTTGCTTGCTAGATTGGGATCCGCTCACTGTCTTTTTGGTTCAACCAGATTTTACAGCTGTGTCTGACAACTGAATTCTATACGGATAGCGATATTCCGTGGTAGAGATCAGTGTGTATTCATGGGCTCTGTCTATCCCCGTAACGACTGACAAAGATCTTCATGTCAACCAGTTACGGCGGCTTAACGTACTTTCTGAGGCACGGAGCGATAAAATTTAATACGCACACATGCAGTGCGTGTATTAGGCAGGGATAGCCTAGTGGATATGCCAACAGACTGCCATGCATAGGGATCCAATCCACGGCGCGCACCACTGACTTTTCGAAGTTTTATGCGTATTCAATTGTTATTATCTGGGACGATGATATAGAGCGCGTGAATGAAAACCATATCTTTTAGTGACAAGGTAAGGCTACCTAAACAAACTAGTACTGAACGGTACAGCCCTGCGATGGTGGGGTCTCCATAAAAGCTTTATGTCGCGTGAAGTGGCGCTAACGGATATTCCGTCCCACAACCATGAACGTGGAATTAGGAAGAAAAATGTAAGGGTTTGCGATCTCATAAGCTATTGATGTTCATGGATCTATGATGTTGGTATTAGCGATATGCTTTTCGTAGATATAGTTTTATGGAAATTTCATAATTCCATCATCTTATATGATTTGATTACTGTGCTATTACTTTATTCGAAAGTTTTAATACTTATATTAGGTACTATATTAGGTGTGATTTGGTAATAAAGACGTGACATATTTTGGGTTTCTTGAGGCTGTAAATAAGTTTTTAAATGACAATATTTAAACACCACTTGCGTCTCAAATCGGCTTGCTTATAAGGTGTTAATTTTAATAGGTACAGTCATACCTCATAATTTAATGCTTTATACTCTTAATAGTCTCATTCACAAAGCAACACGAATCAACGTCAGCATTATAGGGCATATACACTTTTATCTACTCACGAAGATTATATTCTTATTTAAGATGTAATGCCCAACAATACATATATTCATCTCGGCAAAAAAAAAGAATTTATAGAAAATATTGCCTTATTGTTCATTTGCTGCAAGTGACAATACCTGCAACAGAGACTTACTGTTTTGTAAAATGTCGGCTGCAATATTAGAGCCGTTGTTAATTAAATTTATCCAGAAACGAACAATCTAACACTCAACATTGTTGATTTCTCTCAGAGCCTTCCTATATTCTCCAATATTAATAATTATTGGAATCACTGAAAACCAAACAAATTTTGTTAGAATTTATGCGAACGTAAATTGACGATGAAGATGAAGCTTGTTTTTGTGGTTGATCTGAATTAATTTAGATTTCTGTAACTGGAAATCTAAATTAATTCAGATCTACTACGACTATTTTGAGTGAAGTAGGGATAAGTTTTGTAAATACACAACATTAAGTCACAACTATGTACCGGTGAAAGATAATAGGTTATTTTTACATGTATGTGTTGGTTCTAAGCCCAAAATTGACTTAGAATCATATAAGACATGTTATGCGCTAGTAAATTTTTTTAGTATTTAAGTATTACTAACTGTTAGAGAGAGAAAGAGAGAACTAGACTGACATGTGACATAAATAGCTGGTACTTCCATACAAATCGAGACGTAAGAGAGATATCCTTAAAGATTTGCAGTATTAAAAAAAAAATATCGTGCCTGAAAATCCAACATTAATATTCGGTGCAGTATTCACAAAACTACACTGACATACAATTCGCAGTATTTCGTACGCCTCCTATATTCGTGTCTTGTTAGTTTATTTCAAAGTTGCGGTAACGTGCTCCCAATAGTATCAAGTTACTCATATATCCCGTGGGATCTATATGGGAATATATTCAATAAAGCGCAAATAACTGATATATTTTATCTGTCTTGGCTTTGACACGCAGTTACTTTAAATAGAACTATGGATAAATAATTCAAGAGTAAAAAAACTTGTCTTTATAAACCGTTTAAACAGTCCTGTGATTTTGCGGAGAGTACAAGTCTCAGGCAAAAAAAAAACAAACAGCATTAGCACTTATTGTGTTGTGGCCACGGCTTATGTAGAATAAATATGTCGAAACGTCGGGTTAATAAAACTAAAATAAATAAGCAATTGAGATCAGTTATATAATATTAGTTAGTACGTCTACAAATCTATCGTCTGGTCTATCCATGGATTTTTCAATGATCCGTGGAGATTCATTAACAAACTCTATCAACAAAGCCTTGTTTATAATCACTACACTTCATAGTGTCACTGCTGAGTGCAGACTACTTTTAATTACGAAAAGCTTTGGCCATAGAACAAAATAGTTAGGTACTTGGATAATAATTTTAATGGAAGTGACCTGCTGAAATGGCAGGTACGTTTACTATAACATCTTTTTGAGCATAAAATGCAATATCTGTTAGTTGCTTGCAAAGACTCGCCTGCTATTTTAGATTTTTATTCAAAAATTCTTGCTCATATAAAAATATGTACAAAGGCAGATATAATGCCAAAGGCATTCTTTACCAGTCAGCTGATTAAATAAGACTATCAACATTATAAAATGTATGGTTCTCGTCATTAAAAAACCTAAGTTTATCATCTACAATCTCTATATTGATATATGAAGCAAAATCTTTGTACCCGATTCTACATAAAACATGCGGATGACTCACATACCATTTGAAGTTAATGAATCAGGCGAACAGAAGGCAAAAAATATATTGAATAACAATCCTTAAAATATCAAACAATGTCATGGAAAATTAAAGATAGTATATGTAAAAATCGAATTTCAACCTCTCTGCAAACTAGTTAGACCAATGCGCGAATCTTGCTTCGATTTGAATATTTCAAGGATCTCTCATCCCAAGCAGCCAAAAAAACGATTTCGGACAAAACACAAGTAATCTGCGGGGGCATCCAAAACAATGTCAAGATTTACAACAGTTCCGGCATACGCCAGTGTGCTCTAAGCCTTGTATAAATAAGCAAAGTTTAAGGCGAGGGCACACCATTTCGAAGTCAATTTTAAATGCATTTGCATATTTGGTGTTTTCCATTGGATGCTCGGCGGACGAAGCTGATATTCCAATTTTCATTAAGCTTCGATGAGATGGTAACTTTTCGTCGAGGAACTTTGGTTTAAGTAATTAGATAAGATTTTGCATAAACGGAAAATGTGCTTTGAATTATGGATGCAATATTTGTAACGGGAACTATATATCGCTTGTTCGACGTATTAATTGGATGTGTCTGTGTTGTCTATTTACTTTCGTGTTTTATTTTGTTTTTAGTGGAGTTATTTGTTGTATTGTTTCGTTATTAATACTAACTGCAATTTTTGGTCCTGTTGTGCATTTAATGTATGTTTGAAATATTGTTTATAGTGGAAGTGATATATTGGATTCGATACCTACACCGGGTGTACATTTTTGACTTGCTATGTTTAAAAATTTTCGGTTATCCTGCCAGAGACTCTGAAAATGTGCTGTGCAATTACCGTTATTGAAATGTTGCGTTATTTTATTAACAATAAGACTCAGCATATTAATAACTATGACTCTCATTTCAGCTAAAGCTAAATATAGAGTATAGATTTTAGCTACATACAGATATCATTTAATATGTTTAGATTTTATCCATGACAAATTATAGTAAATTATACCCAGATAGAACAAATCTTAATGTTTATTAAGACAAGATTAGTCCCGGCCCGCAATTTAAGTCTAAGCTTAGTACATATGTCTACTAACAAGGTGTTAACGAGAGTTAACCGCTTAATTCAATATCCGATTTATTCATGGATTTCGAGATTTGAGATACATATTTGACTCGAGCTCACCGTGCAAAATATGTCAAACATATTTTGTAATACTAATGTTGATACTTATGTTTTTTCTGTTTCTTTACAGGTACGTAACTGACAATCTACACAGTATACATAGACTGACGAGAACACACGGTCTACATCCAACGGTAAACAATGAATGATTTATATAACAATGCGATAAACAAATTGATTTTAGCTATAATGCTTCATATTAAAATATTAAGGAATTACAACAAAATGTCGAAGCCCCAACAGAGTTCAACTGAGTGGGAGGAATGATAGATCTCTGAATAAATCATTTCCCCTCCCACGTAAACCTCATGTTACAGACACCTTACAAAATATTCTGCTATAGCATTACAAAAGAACTCTTAAATTACGACGAAATATAAAGCTAATGGCTGATTTTAATAATTCTTAAGGTAAAGCAAATTAAAAAAGCTTTTGTTATTTAGAGAAAGTGCAAACAGAATCCCCAATGTCAGTTGTATCTAGTTTTCAAATAATGCTAATGGATGAAATTTTCATACAAGTGTATTTTTCTGAGCTAGCATTGGAAAAGTGATCATAACTTCTGCTTTGTGCTGTTTTGAGTAGTAGAGCCCCGCTTGTCCCAATTTAAATAGGTCGGCTTGAAAATGGAAGCATTACCATTTCGCAGAATGTTGGCTTGAAATAGCGGGATTCATAATTGTATGAGTTATGATTGCTGAGTGTGTTTTGTGAGTGACTTTTTGCGTCCGTTGTGAATTCAAAAACAGCTTTCCATTTAAAACTATGCGGAACTTCACGAAAAATTGCTTGTCTTCAATGTTCGCTGTTGCTAAAGCTAAATACAGAAGGCTAATAATACTCGTATTTTGTCCGACATCGATACTGTATTTTTAACGAAATGAGATCATATTTGGGATTGTCTCACAAATGGTATTCTGCTAGCTCAGTGTCACCATCGTTTAATTTGACTTAAATAGTTCGACGTTGACACATAGTTTGACACTGTGTCCAATTTAAGATCTAGTCGCAATATCATTAAAGTATCAGTTAATTTAGGTGAATACCACTAGTGACATAAGTATGACCCTCACATAAGATCGAAATTGCATTTGGAACAAATAGTATTACGGGAATTGGGCCTCTGAAGTGTATTCGGAATATGCGTAGGACAAGACCCAGAACAAAGTTGCTCTATTTGCCTTATTTTTTCTTTCTGGTTTTATGCAGGGTAAACTTCGATTCTACATTTTTAATGCTAATAAATTAGGCTTCAATTAAAGGGCTAAACTCCAATTGAAGTAGCGTTTTACACGCGACTGACATCTCATCTACTTATGGCCAAATTATCGATCGCAAAATTTAATCTGAAAAAGAAAAATGAAATATTAGGCATATCGTTAAGCGTATCACTTTCATAGTTAATAGTCAGCAAGGCTGTTGCCAAAAGCAATGAAAGAACAATAAAATTGGGCAAGTGCGAGTCGGACTCACGCACGAAGGGTTCCGTACCATCATCTATCAAAGAAAATCACGTTTGTTGTATGTTTATTTAATATTTTTTAAGTTTCTACCTGTTTATTAAGATCGAGTAACAAATTGCTTTAAAATTACGTTTGTTGTCTGGGATCCCTTTATTATTTACTTTTTTTTACTTAATTATTTATTTTGAAAGGTAATATACAACTACATATTCTGTGAAAATTTAAAGCGTCTACCTGTTACCGTTAGTAATTTTGAGCAAAAAATACGAAAAAAACCACGTTCAATGTATGGGACCCTTTATATTTTTTTATTTTTATTTTTAGTATATGTTGTTATAGCGGCAACCGAAACACATAATTTGTGAAAAATTCAGTTTTCTGGCTATCACGGCTTATGAGATACAGCCTGGTGACAGACAGACATACAGACAGCGGAGCCTTAGTAATAGGGTCCCGTTTTTTACCTTTTAGGTACGGAACCCTAAAAATGTGATAATAACAATAAGTGAATAATAATAATGCGGGAACAAAAATGTGACCATAAAAACAATGGACTCTGTTTTACGTAAAGCAGTCATTCCAGATAAGGGTCTATGTCCTTTCTTACCGATCATAGCTGCTGTATGCCAGTGTAACTAGTTTTTCCATCCAGGTTATTACTAACATTACAAATAGAAACTTTCCGATGAGTTTTTGCACTTAGCCACGCAATAGCAGGTGCACGGTTTTGCATAAAAAAGTCTGTAATAGCCAATTCATATCCTGCATCCGGGCATGTTGACGCGGGAAAATTTACCCAATGGGAGATACGAAAGCTGTTACTCGTAGTTGCCTTTTTTAAGCTTTGTCACAAATAGTAAATATAATGTATGTTTTTGTTTTGTCCGGATTACATTCATTGCTAGTTAGTGATAACCGACTAAACACAAATTGACCTGTCTGTTCATTCTTACAAATTTTTTAAGCGTTTATAATAGTGGTAACATTGATTATATTTCGGAGATTGACTCTTGGTTTGAGGAAAGTCAAATTATAATCTGGGTTCACCCCCTGGGATAGTGTGCCCCAATTATTGACAGTTTTTACAATGCATAGACGTTTCATTTCCATCATTTTCAAAATTCAACTGCTGTGTGACATTTTGCTGACGTTTTTGCGCTGACCCATCATTACTCAAATTATTCACCATTATTCTCCTACACAAAACTAACATCAAAGCCTAAGTACGCAATCCAGATGCCATAAGAAAAGTTATGAATCTAAATCAAGTGGAACTTCATCAAAGTTTGTTGACGTCTCGGGCCGCAGCCGTAGGCTCTTCCAAACTAATTTTCATATTACAAGCGGCCGCGATGCGACTTTCGTTGGATTAAACTAAACTTTAATGTATTTTTTACACTTTTATCACAACGGTTTATGAGTTTTTCCTGCTTAAAGAATATACTAATAGTTTAATTTCCGATTAAGAGTAAAATTTTAAAAGCTATTTTAGTGTGATAGGTACTTGATTCCTTCCCGCAGATTCGTCGAAAACTAACACCTAAGTATATTTGCCGTGTATTTGTGCTATGGGCCATCTTTAATATTCAGAAATGTTCCATTACGGAATTACTTGTATGGGAGGGAATATTATAATTTGCCTTGCAAAAAACATCGAAAATAACATGACTGTGTGTAACGGCTTCAAAATAAAACTAATTTATGGATTAGTCGAATCTACAACACTCAGCATAGTACCTAACGGTATGCCGGCCGCCTAAACCGCCACACAATACGCGCAGATTCACAATTTAATTATTAACAATTGGACCCATATAGCCCCTAAGTTCCATGGAAGAATAAAGTAATTAGGGACAGGTTTACATTCAATCAAACGTACATTAGGTAAGTAACACAAATGCGATTGACTGAAGATTATTTTAAGATATATAATTAAACGTTATTTAACGTGATACTAAGGACGGTGTAAACAAGGCCTAAGCCCACATTAATGTAGCTTACACAAATAATACATTTGTTAAAAATTTACAGTAAAATATGAACATATTTATTTAAAAATTAATGGCGAAATGTGGGTGTAATATTACACCTCTGTCTACCCCTTCGGGGATACAGGCGTGAGTCTATAAATAAAAATAAATAAATTAAATATTTGTTTAAAAAAATCGTATTTCAATGTAACTCGTGGAACCCGTATTTGACCAACCGTAACGAAGTTCTGTAAATAAAAGAAATGTTTGTGATAAAAATGTTTTAAATACTGTGAAGCGTAAGTTAAATAGAATTACGGGTTATTTTCCTTTTTAAGTTCATCAGTCTAGAGAGATAAATAAATTGACTTAGTGGTAAATAGGAGAGGTGAATGGTGGAGGAAGTAAATCAACATGAATCATTTTATTTTTTAATCTCAGCTTTTGCGCTGGTGTTTTAAGTACAATATGTATCGTATCAGGTTTATATATACACGTGCCATTTCATTTGATATGTTTTTTGACGAGATCAATTTTACTAGCAATCGTTGCTGGCCAACTAGAATAATATCCTATAACAATATCGTAGGACAACTCTAACACGGAAAATCTAACTCAAATTAAGGAGAGTTTGTACTATAATATGCAGATAAATGGATAATTGTATTGTAATAGTATGTATTCGTTTCTACAAATAAATTACCGTCATCCTCTATCTCAGTTAGAACCGGGGGTCTACTTTCCAGTATAACTGATTTTACTGAATATTAGCTTTTCCACAGAGCGACTGTCTGAACTTCGCAACCCAAAGGGCTAGCTATATTTGTTAATAGGTACTTGATTCCCTATAACGACTGTCAAACAGCCGGGACCGACGGCTTCAAGTGCTCTCGGAGGCACGGGACAAACGATAATTTACACGCACACATAGAACAAATAATAGTTCTTATCGCATAAAAATACTCTGGATGGGAATTTAATCTCTGACTTAGCAGGCAGAGGAACCACTAGTGGTTAGTGATCTTTTTACAGTTTAGTCTAAACTTACAGTATTAGTAAGGTTGCATATTAAAAAATCTAAACTTTCTCGAGCAAATTTCAAAAGAATAACTATGTACGTAGGTAACGTACATAGTTATAACAGCGATAAAAATATTTTATGTTACATTTTCTATTAAACATAGTACATAAAAGTTTCTACAAACACAAGACGTAAACACAACGCCTATTAAAATATTGAACAACAATAAAATACACACAACCGTTAAATCAATCTTCCTCACTTTTAACGGTTACGCTAGAATCGAGAGAAAGTCACTATATTATGATATAAATAGCTGACGCAATATCAAAACTATGTTTGAATTTTGTGCTTCTTTTTGAGTCAATTCTAATGTTAGGTGTGTGTAAGTGGTACTCCTGGGGATGGAATTATTCATCCCCAACGTCCACATTCCTGTTGTTGGGCGCAGCCGCCCGTGGTTTAATAAAACCTGTAGGGAGACTGCGCAACAAAAGCGGTCAGCATAGATGGCCTGGAACGGGGCCAGGAAGAGTCGAAGTCCTCGGGTCGGGGAGAAGAAACGGTTATTCAACGCCGCTTCTAGATCCAGCAAGAAGGCTATTGCTGAGGCCAAGGCAGAACTCGTTGCCAGAATTGGTGCGTGGCTTGGAAGATATCCTTCAGAGAGTCGTGCTTTCTAGTCGCTCGCCAAAGCTGCGCAAGGCAACTTCTGCCAGATCAGTCTCCCGCCACTGCGTAAAGAACAATGGCAAGATTATACCTGTGAAGTGTTAGAAGCGTAGCTATAAACGTAACTTATGAAAAACTTATTAATATAATTATTTCGTATTTTGTACGTTTTTAGTTTCAATTATAAAAGCGTACGTTAAATTATCTAAATTGATAAACTATTTATTGAATACATTCATTTCCGGTGCTTGTTTAATGTCATTTTCAGAGTTACCATTTACAAAACAATCGTATTTGTTTAATAGAAAAAAGGTAAGTATCTTTGCCTTCATCTAGAAACAATTCACGATAATGTTAAAAAAATATTTAATGTATATTATATCGAGGGTTCACGGGCAAAATGTATTAAGCGACATCCTAGCCGATATTGAGTTATATACATATTCGGAATCGCCGGCTTTTTCTGCGTCGTTTGCACTCGGTTTCGTGCTGATCTGGGCACTTTTTTGGCGCTTAAAACAATAGTAAATTTAGGCGCAGTTCGGAGTAGCTTTGATTGAACCGACAAAATTTTTTCACAATTTAAGAAAAAATGGACTTCATACAGGCGAAATATTTAGTGTTTTTGACTTGAGCTATTTTCCCCGGCATAAGTTTGGTAAGATAAGGTGTTTGAATCGTCTTGCCTGCGCCTAAAATATATACATACCGTCGCTTAAAGCATTTTGCTTGCACCTGAAATTCATACTTGGTGTCGCTTAAAACATTTAGCCTGCTGCTGAAATCAATACCTTATGTCGCTTAAACCATTTACCATGCGTCTGATATTAATACACACAGGCGCTTAAATCATTTTCATATTTAATAAAAATTCTTTATACTCGGCGGTTAAATCCTTCTTCTTGAACTAATTTAATAAAGACTCGTCTCATCAGACATATTGTATTCTAAGTGGTGGAAGTTAAAACATTTTTACTCTACTGGAATTAGGAAATCTACATTCGTTAAGATAGTCAAAATTTTGTATAAATCATTTATCCGTTGTCGGGTAAGACATATCGTTTCGGCGCCAGAGTCTTTGATTTACGTCACTGTGAGTAACGCGCGTGCCCCCGCGGTGCTTCAGTCGCCGCGAACCGTGAACGAGTATGGACATGAACGAGTATGGATATAGGTCGAAACTGGTTGGGAAGAGAAGGATTGGAGGTCTTGGCTAGAGGGATAACGTGGGCCTTGCCCCACAGGGACGGAAAAGAACCAGACTCAAGGGAAAAGTTAATGACGTGAGAGATCACCGGAAGTAGTTGATCCAAGATGGTCATAACCATACGGCGGCTGATGTTGTCATGTCCCACGGCATTAGATTTCATGGAAAGGATTATCTTTTTGATATCATCCGAAGACTTTGGAGAAAATTGGAAAGATTCAATGTTTAGGTCGGATAAGTTACTTAAATAGTTGACTGCCAGACACTTGGTCTGGTGATCCAATGGAGTGGGAGTGGTGAAACATTGGTTAATATCATCCAAGTCAAGTGTCAGACGGAAGTCACACCGATGATGCTTGCCAATACCAAGAGTTCCAAGGAACTTCCAGATATTGGCAGGCGATGAAGAAGTGATATTGTTGAGAATGTGTCGGCGTTTGGCATTTCGCACCATTTGATTACACCGATTCCTTGCAGATTTGAATAGCGCCCAGTTTTCCTCGCACCGGTCCTTTTTATATTTCCTAAACGCCCGATCCCTGCGGCGCATTGCCATACGGATACCCGCCGTAAGCCAGGGTGCTAGAGGATGCCTCAGTTTGACCTACCTCACTGGGGCATGAACATCGTATAAACGACAAATCGAGCTATTGAAAAGAAATACTTTTTCGTCAACAGTGGAGGCAGAAAACATGTTGTCCCAATTTATCATAGAAGCATCCTGAACGAGTTTGTTAACATCCATGCGACCAAAACAACGCATGTACCGGATTTTAGGAGGGGATTTAGGTGGTTTTAAGCGGTAAGTAAGGAAAATAAGGTCATGACGGGAAAAACCTTCATTAATACATAGGCTGCACTAAAAGTATCGGGAATGGAATATTTCCATTGTTCCTGTCATATTACAATCTTTTTAATTGAAAACTCTTTGGTTTTAAAAATCGAATATTATATATCAGCCAAACGACGTCCACTGCTGGACATAGGCCTCCCCCAAGGTTCTCCACACAGACCGGTCTTGAGCCGCCCGCAGATCGCGGGAGGCGGTTGGACCTCCCGCGATCTTGACGGATCGCCGGTCCACCTTGCGGGGGCCTACCTCTGCTGCGTCGTCCGGTACGTGGCCGCCACTCCAGAACTTTTCTGCCCCAACGGCCACCGTTCTTCGAGCTATGTGCCCTGCCCACTGCCACTTCAGCTTGGCTATCCGGAAAGCTATGTCGGCGATTTTGGTTCTACTGCGGATCTCCTCATTTCTGATTCGATCTCGCAGGGAAACTCCAAGCATAGCTCTCTTCATCGCCCTCTGAGTGACCTTGAGCCTTCTGATAAGGGCCATAGTGAGCAACCACGTCTCTGATCCGTAAGTCATCACTGGCATACACACTGGTCAAAGCCTTTCGTCTTGAGACACTGCGGGATATCGGACGAGAAGATGTCTTAGCTTCCCGAACGCTGCCCAACCGAGTTGGATTCGACGATTGACCTCCTTCTCGAAGTTGGACCTACCTAATTGGACTACTTGTCCCAGGTAGATATACTTGTCGACAACTTCGAGCGTAGAGTTCCCAACCTGAATAGGAGCAGGTACAACATGGACGTTCGACATGATTTTCGTCTTGTCCATGTTCATCTTAAGACCTACTTGTTGGGAGACTCTACAGAGGCCATCGAGCATTGTGCCTAGGTCTTCCATGGTCTCAACTCTCAGCCATGACTACGATATCGTCTGCGAATCGAAGGTGAGTGATGTACTGGCCGTTGATGTTGATGCCGAGTCCATTCCAGTCCAGAATCTTGAAAACATCCTCCAGCGCAGTGGTAAACAGTTTCGGGGATATGACATCCCCCTGTCTCACCCCTCGCTGGAGCTGAATAGGAAAAATCGAATACACTTTATTTATTTAAAAAAAGATTCTCGGTCTTCTCACAAGGTATCTCGGTTTTGTCAAACTTGTTTAGTCGTTGAGAAAATAGAATAGAATAGAATAAAAGTTTATATGGATAAAATGGAATTGACTCGAGTAAATTCAAGAGCGATTATTTATTATGACTTTCGAAGTGGTTTAACACAAAAACAGTGTGTTGACCGGATGATTTCTGCATTTGGTGATGAAGCCCCATCCCAAACCACAATTTATCGCTGGTTTGCTGAATTTCAACGTTGACGTGTCAAGCTCAGATGATCTCCGTCAAGGTAGTCCAAAAACTTCAGTCACCTAAGAAAACGTTGATGCTGTGCGTAAGCTGATTGAGGAAGATCGACATGTGACATACCGCGAAATTTATGCAATTTTAGACATTGGCATGAGTCAAATACAAATAATTTTGCATGAACAATTAGGTGTAAAAAAGTTGTTTTCCCGATGGATACCGCATTCGCTCTGTGAAGAGCAAAAAGCGGCTCGCGTTACTTGGTGCGTCAGAACTCTCGAAAGATTCCACACAGGATCCTCAAATGCTGTATACAACATCGTATCAGGTGACGAATTCTGGATATACGCGTACGAACAAGAAACAAAAAACCAGTCACGAGTTTGGGTGTTTAAAAATGTCAGTTACAGCCAACAATAATTTATCGTTCACGGAGTGTTGCAAAAAAATGGTGGCAACGTTTGTCTCCAAAACTGGCCATGTTACGACTATTCCTCTTGAAGGACAAAGAACGGTCAATGCAGTATGGTATGCTAGCATTTGTTTGCCACAGGTCGTTCCTGAACTCCGTAAAGAGAACTGCAACCGCTACATCATCCTCCATCACGACAATGCGAGTTCTCACACTGCGCACAGTATCAAAATAGTTTTTTGAGCAAGAAAACATAGAGTTATTAGAGCATCTGCCGTAGAGCCCCGACCTAAGCCCTAATGATTTTTATACTTTCCCTAAAATAAAGAATAAACTGCGTAGACAGAGATTTTCATCACCAGAAGAACTGTGGACGCCTACAAAACGGCCCTTTTGG
Source organism: Euclidia mi (assembly GCA_944739405.2). Taxonomy (NCBI): domain Eukaryota; kingdom Metazoa; phylum Arthropoda; class Insecta; order Lepidoptera; family Erebidae; genus Euclidia; species Euclidia mi. The sequence continues at coordinate 86,565,978 of OX123186.2, read as the reverse complement.
AGACCCCAACTTCCGAATGGAAAGGTTGCTTCAATGATTGGTTCCATCGTATGGAAAAATGTGTCAAATTTCGCGGAGAATACATCGAAAAGCAATAAATATATTTTTAAATAGTAATGTTGCGTCACTCCCTTGATTCCCGAAATTTTCCGTATTAGTACATGATTATTTTCAATGAAGAGAGGAAAATCAAAAGTTGTATGTGTGTGATATGTTATTTAAAGACGTATTGATAGATACTGACATAGAAGAAGAGACAGAAGAATGAAAATAGAAGTAGTTTTCGGTTTTAATATTAGTACCTGATTATTTTGAATGAAGAGAGGAAAATCAAAAGTTGTATGGGTGTGATAATGATGTTATTTAGTTTTTCTCAATTAGAATTGATGTTTTTATTACCTAATTTTTATTATTATTTTTAGAAAAGCCTTTTTTTTTGTTATCACCTGCTTGTTATCTGAATATTTTTCAAATAGCGAAAAATGTGAATCTTTGTGCCACTATTATAATAAAAACGATCACTTGTCTGATTTTAAACACGTATTTGTTTTATTTTAAAATTTCTTTAGATTTTTCATTTGTAGGAAATAAACAATAGTCCAAATTAATGTTGATCTAACCGCCAATCCAAATTATACATACAAATTAATTGTTATTTCAAACAATTTAGTTTAAGAGAAAAGTGCTACATAAAGCATTTTAATCTGCAACTACTTTATGATATGTCAATTACTTAAACCGATTAGCCTGATTTTATTTAAGTATTCCAATGGTTGTTCATATATTTAGCCTTACACAAAATAATACCAGAGTGTCGCTTAAATCGTTTTTTCTATACCTGTATTGTGAAGTTTATGGCACTTATATCATTTAGCCTGTTTTTAAATAAAAGTAAACTGGGGTAATATTGTATCAAGCGACTTTTATTTCTATTAATAGTAGCTTAAAAGAAATGAAAACTATACTCAATTATGCAGCTTTTGTCATGGCAATCAACTTCGGTCACTAGTTCGTTAATAACCTTATACTTTTTTTATAAAGATTTTTTTTCGTAAAATTGAAACTTTAAAACGCTCTCCTGTAAAGTTTAAAAAATGTCGCTTAATACATTTTGCCCGTGAACCCTCGATATTATATAAAAAGAAGATTTTATTTATGATATAAATAAATATATTTTTTTTACTTGATCTGAGATATCATTTAATTAGAGGTATCAGTAGGCAATTGAAAGATAATTCATGACAACACTAAGTGAAAATGTCTACATTGTCAGTATCCCTACTCCTTGCCCTTGTCTATGATCCCTATAGACCGCAGAGAGATTGGTGATAGACCGTGCCACGAGAACATAGACTTTTTGAAACAAAGAATTTCTACTAAGTAACTTAGCGAGAGATCTGTCAAAAACAAATAATGTCAAATCCAATGAGCGCAACGGTACACAAATATGTGTCATTGCAAGGTAATATGTCAATTCATCGGGTTTTTATCGATATATGTGCTGCCAACAGTGTTTTGTGGTACTGGAATATGTCAGACGCTAGGAACGTCAACATTTTGCGTTAATCCATATTTTTTTTTTCATTCTTAGGCATTTATCAAAGGATAAAACATATTTTTTGGATGTTAAGAATATTTTTGGTGTCGCAATGCTCGTCCTACGGTCGGCATCTCGGAAAAGCGGGTGCAGAATTGCAAATGGCAAACTATTATATAACGATTTTGTTTAAGTTCATTGTGACGTTTTCATTCATACACAATGTAAAATCTCTATGCCTAGACATTTTAATGTAATGTACTAGCTAGTGGTCTGTAATATTATTCATTAGTGGTATTTTTTTATATTTTACGATAGCTTAGCTATTGACTATGATAAAATATCAAGTCAATAATAGACTACCATGTTTGTACTCTATTATTGACATACATGGCTCTCTATTGTTTTCTCGCATTTACAGAATTACTTACGTGTAAAATAAAAAACCGGCAAATTCATTAAAATACTTCCGGGAAATTCGACCACTCAAACACAAAATAAAATATGTTTATTTTTGTAAAATTAGAAAAAAAATGGTCACGACAAGAAGTCATTGATAATAAAATAGAAATTCGAATACTTAGTAGCATAACTGAGCATTGAAACAAAAAAACTACTGTTCAAAAAGCATAAAAGTTCATCATCATTGTCTTGCCCTGGTCCCAATTTATTTGGGGTCGGCGCAGTATGTCCTTCGCTTCCATACTTCTCTGTCACCAGTCATCCGATCGTTTACCCCTTTCTCTTTCATATCCATCCTCACACAGTCCATCCATCTCTTCCTTGGCCGTCCTCTCCCTTTTCGTCCTTCTACATGCATATCCATCACTTTTTTACCTACATACATCTCATCTCTCCGCATAACATGTCCATACCAGGCCAATCGACTCCCTTTCACCTTTTCAGCTATGGGCGCCACTTTCATGCTACCTCTAACGTAATCATTCCTAATTCTGTCCATTCTTGTCACTCCACACATTCATCGTAACATTCTCATCTCTGCCACATGCAATCGTTTCTCATCCATCTTCTTTGTAGCCCAACACTCAGCTCCATACAGTACGACAGGCCTTATAACCGATTTATACATACGGCTTTTTAATTTCACAGGCATTTTGTGGTCGCATATTGTGCCTGAGACCTGTCGCCATTTCATCCATCCTGCGTTGATTCTTTGCCTAACATCCCGATCAATTTCGCCGTCATCTTGCAGGAGTGAACCTAGGTAGCGGAAATCGGAGCATACTGGTAGAGGTGTACCGCCGAGTGTAACCGGTATAGGACTGGAGAGACCGCCAAAGTCACAGAACATATATTCCGTTTAGGTTCTGCTTATTCTCAAGCCTACATTCTCCAATCTCTGCCGCCACTCCTCCAGCTTGCTCTGCACCTTCTGTCCACTCTCTGCTACCAGAACGATGTCGTCGGCAAACAACATAAGAAAAGCATAAAAGTTCACTAAAGCATAAAATCTCAAAAACAACTGTTAGAAACAAAGATTGTGAAACCCTGAATGTGTGTTTACAAAAAGTCTATCTTCTCGTGGCAACAACTATAGTCTGTGACATTGTCAACGTTCTTTTCTTTCCAAAAAGCTTGTTTGGTAGTGTTCTCGTTGTTTTCGCAGTTTTTGTTGAATTATCCTTATTTTTGATTCTCGCTTACCCCCTGGACTTGATTCGCTGCCCCATACGACGACTTGTGCTTTCTTACGGACTATCTGCGCTCAAAACATCTGGACCTATAGCTTTTTCTACACGGACTTCGATTGTGCCTGATTTTGTTATGATGCGAAGAAGCAGGCCTACACGCATATTGTGCGTGAATTGTAACATTTGCGTCAATACTCTCCGGCGATATCGCATCCTAGATCAGAACACAAGAGTTTGTACTTTGCTCTGCAACTGGGTTTATCCACAAACCGTAAGTTTTTAAACATTATTATACTTACTTACCAATTTAGCGTAAGTAAGTTTCAGTGAATTTTCAAAGCAGTTTAAAATATTACAAAATTCGGTAACATTAGTCTATCTAGATGTAGTGTGATGCGTTTTCTTTGCCTGTAGTAATAATTGCTTTTCTTAATTTTTAGATTACTGATGATGATTATGTTTGTGAAGCATGTTGGGAACTCGCTATGGATTGAGTAAATCAGAGTTTGCAGCAAGATGCTAATGAAGGTGAACAAGCTGGACCGTGTCCACGAGGCCATAGAAATGTGTACCTTCCGTGTGGATGTTCATTAGTACGAAGACAAAGTGACAAAATATTAAAAGATAGCCCGACCGAACTACAACAGAACATGATAAATATTATCCAAATGAAAATAGAACCACGTCAGGTCCATTCATCTTTAATTAGTATTTATTGAATAATAAATCCTTTTGCACTGTTTTGTTACTTAAGAGTTTTATAAGTCTATTGGTGTCTCTTTTAAGCAATCTAATACAAATTGTCTGTTTGTTATCAATTATGGAGTAAGTATTTGATTACAAAAACATTCCTTTATTTATTTTATTTCATTTGCAGCTGTTACCTTCAGATAAGGTTTGTAATGCCTGTTGGTGGCGCACTAAGAGAGATCCCATATCCTTATCCTTACTATTATTATAAATGCGATGTTTATTTGTTTGTCTATTTGTTACGCACGAAAAAACTACTGAACCGATTAGAATGAAACTAGGCGCACAGGTAGACCATAACCTGGTATAAGATATAGTATACATTTTAGCTAGCGGGCAAAAGCTAGTTCCTTAAAAAAGCAAGTGACTTGTACCTATTTATTAGAGAGATCTAACATCATGCCATGACGTTTAATCTTAAGAGCCCTGCCTCACTTGTACGCCATGGCGACGTCGCCGGCTGCGTATCCAAACAGTTTATATTGAAATATACCTATGGCTGCCAAACCGTGGCCAAGCGAGTTAGGTACCATACATTTCAATATAAATTGTACGGTATCTGGCGACGTCGCCATGGCCTCATAATGAGGTGGGGCTCTAATACTCAACAAAATTGCGAAAGATAAAGGGTTACATAAATCCTACATAGTCTACATCCCTATTTCGTGATGGAACTTTGATTTTTTAATATTAGGTACTTATCAAGTCTAGACACTGATCTTGAATCAGTCTAGGTATATCCTATCAATGCTTTTTGCACATCACCATCCCTTATCTAAATGTATTTAATGCATTTGTGTAGTTACAAAGTTGTTTTCTATTAACATAACCTTAAAATATAAACAATGATCATATCTTTTTTTACCGTCTCCTAAAATAAAAAGTCTTGATGATTATGTTTAAGTAATAGAACCCCTTTGTTTTTAACATTTTTTCATACATAGACGCTTCGAATCGATTTCAAATAAAGTGTTGTATGGGAACTTGCTATTGTTCTTTGATGACAGTCTGGCCCATAGCGCAAATGACAAGGCTGACGTCTTGGTCCAACTATTTGCCTCGAGCTTGACTTTGGATGACAAGGGAGCCACACCACCGTCCATCCCCTGGTGTGGGAGCTCCCTGCCTGAAATCCGCATTACGCAACGTGCGGTCAGGTGGCAGCTCAAACTTCTGGACATCCACAAGTCGAGTGGGCCTGACGGCATCCCAGCAGTGGTGCTGAAGAATTGCGCCCCTGAGTTGACCCCCGTATTAACGTGCTTATATCGTCTTTCCTATAGTGCTAACAGGGTTCCATCTTCGTGGAAGATAGCCCACGCTCACCCTATTCCTAAAAAGACAGATCGGACCCGTCAAACTACAGGCCAATAGCGGTAACTGTCCTTACTCTCCAAGGTAATGGAGCGAGTCATCAACAACAAACTCGTCCAGTACCTAGAGGATCGCCAGCTGATCAGCGACTGCCAGTACGATTTCCGTCATGGTCGTTCTAGTGTACCTTACACACCGCTGGGCAGAAGCCTTGGAGAGTGGGGGCGAAGCTCTTGCCGTTAGCCTTGACGTTGCCAATGCGTTTGACCGGGTCTGGCACAGGGCACTTCTATCGAATTTACCATCTTATGGAATCCCCGAGGGACTCTGCAAATGGATTGCCAGCTTTCTGGCTGATCGGAGCATTAAAGTCGTCGCAGACGGCAGCTGCTCCGAAATGAAGTCGATCAACGCTGGCGTCCCACAAGGCGCTCGGTCCTCTCCCCAACGCTGTTCATCTTGCATATCAATGACTTTTGTCAATTGGGAACATGCATTGCTATGCAGATGACAGTACGGGTGATGCGCGGTACACCAGCCACCAGAATGTCCCTCGGAGCCAGGTACAAGAAAGACGATTGCAATTTGTGTCTGAAGTCGAAGACTCTCTAGGGTGCGCCTCCAAATAGGGTGAAAAGAACCTTGTTCAATTTAACCCCACTAAGACACAAGTATGCGCGTTCACTGCGAAGAAGGACCCTTTCGTTATAGCGCCTCGGTTTCAAGGAGTACCCCTGCATATTGCCGAGAATATTGGGATACTTGGCGTTGAAATATAAAAATGTCCAATTTGGGAGTCATTTGGAAGACAAAGCCAAATTGGCAAGCAAGAAGCTGGGCACTCCCAGCTTCTTGCTTGCCAATTTGGCTCGGCTGGCGATCTTCTAGTGTACCTTACACACCGCTGGGCAGAAGCCTTGGAGAGTGTGGGCGAAGCTCTTGCCGTTAGCCTTGACGTTGCCAAGGCGTTTGACCGGGTCTGGCACAGGGCACTTCTATCGAAGTTACCATCTTATGGAATCCCCGAGGGACTCTGCAAATGGATTGCCAGCTTTCTGGCTGATCGGAGCATTAAAGTCGTCGCAGACGGCAGCTGCTCCGAAATGAAGTCGATCAACGCTGGCGTCCCACAAGGCTCGGTGCTCTCCCCAACGCTGTTCATCTTGCATATCAATGACTTGTTATCAATTGAGAACATGCATTGCTATGCAGATGACAGTACGGGTGATGCGCGGTACACCAGCCACCAGAATGTCCCTCGGAGCCAGGTACAAGAAAGACGATTGCAATTTGTGTCTGAAGTCGAAGACTCTCTTGGGCGCGCCTCCAAATAGGGTGAAAAGAACCTTGTTTAATTTAACCCCACTAATACACAAGTATGCGCATTCACTGCGAAGAAGGACCCTTTCGTTATAGCGCCTCGGTTTCAAGGAGTACCCCTGCATATTGCCGAGAATATGGGTCATACTTGGCGTTGAAATATAAAAATGTCCAATTTGGGAGTCATTTGGAAGATAAAGCCAAATTGGCAAGCAAGAAGCTGGGAGTGCTGAACCGGGCTAAGCGGTACTTGACACCAAGCCAACGGCTTATGCTTTATAAAGCGCAAGTCCGGCCACATGTGGAGTACTGCTCACATCTCTGGGCCGGAGCGCCAAAATATCAGCTTGATCCACTTGACTCCCTACAGAGACGAGCTGTTCGAATCGTCGATGATCCCGATCTCACGGCTAGACTAGAGTCGCTGGAGCAGCGAAGAGACTTTGTTTCTCTCTGCGTATTTTACCGACTCTTTCACGGGGAGTGCACCGAAGAATTGTTTAATTTGGTACCAGGGTCACCCTTCTACCAACGTACCACTCGCCGACGCAGTAGAGTTCACCCGTACTACCTGGAAGCGTTCTCATCTAGTACGGTGCGCTTCCAGCGATCTTTTCTACCAACTCTAAGCGCATTTAACAGGTGAGGTGGTCGATTTAACCACTACATCACACGTGCAATTATCTGTTAAAGTCATCATACAGCATTTTGTAGTCCTCTCTTTTTGTGTCACAAAAGCATTTATATATCACGCTGGTCAGACGGGTTGGTTTAAGGTAACAAATTTCCCGTCTCTTCCCAAAGATAAACTAAACTGATTGGCAGTTTAATAAAATATAGCCGCAGTTATAGCTACATCTATATAATGAAAGATTTTGTTAACAGATAAGCCCGCTGTCTTCACGGTAGTAATTAACTCCAAACTTGATTAACGTCCTTGAAAGCTTTTGTATTTTGTCATCATAAAAATCTAAAGAGGCAAGAAGCTGTCTGTAGTGCTAGTGTAGGTACAATAATTCCGTATTTATGCAAAAAGGAACCACAAGACAAATTTCGATTTTTTATTTTTTTGAAGAATATTAAATTAAAGGTGGTTTATTTTCTTATTCAAAAAAGATCCACATGATTTTTCCCTTGGAAACAAGTTATACAAAAAGCAGAAAGGAACCAACAGCAAAAACACACATTAAACATATTGCAAAACCGAACCATAGCACCATGGGACTCGTTTCATCAAACAAATAAACCATATAAATTCCATGTCATTTTATACAAAACAGATCCACAGATACTTGGTACCATTATACATTACAAATATTTATATTATTTACAAATTATTATAATTCACCAAATGGAACCAAGTTTCTATGGTACCATTATGCATAAAATAAATTCATATTTTAATGACTGATTATTCTTTTGCAAAATGGAACCACAAGCATTCAGTTCTACCATGTATAAATAAATATTGTAAACAGCAGAACCACAAGTACGTGATTTTATTGTACTGCGGAAGGCGTAAACTTAAAGTTCGAAATTCTAACTGAAATTGAGAGTTTCTACAAAAACCTGTACGCATCATGGAAGTCTAAACTCTTGAAATCAGGCAATGATGACTATAGAGCCCAACTCCCGCGCCAATATACGGAGAACATCCCTGATGTCAACCAAGGCGAGGTACGAGAAGGTCTCGAGCAACTTAAGAACAACAAGTCTCCATAGGATGACGAAATCACCACAGAGCTCTTAAAAGCAGGAGGGACTGTAGTCCTGAAAGAGCTGGCGAGCCTCTTTAATTCCGTTATCCATCAGGTGCTTACAGCTCAGGCGTGGAGCGGGAGTGCGGTTGCCCTGTTCTTCAAAAAAAGGTGACAAAATCTCGCTGAAAACACAAAGACCCATTGCACTCTTCAGCCACCTCTACAAGTTGTTCTCAAGAGTACTAACAAACAGCCTCGCCAAAAAACTTGACGATTTTCAGTCACAGGAACTAGACCACATCCATACTGTATGGCAGAATAAACAGAAGACCAATGAGTACAATAAGCCGCTGTGTATGGCTTTCGTGGACTACGAGAAAGCCTTCGACTCCATCAAGACCTGGGTGAATCTGGTTGCTCGTACCGATTGGCGCCACATCGAGGCGTTGATATGTTTGTATGATATCACCACTAAGTCCATCCAACTCCAGCCCCGTCAACGCGATTGCGACGAGGTGTGAGGCAGGGAGACTTAATATTTTAATCAGCTCTTCACCAGCGCACTCAAAGACATCTTTCAGATGCTGGACTGGCTTGGACTGGGCATAAACATTAGCTGCGAATACATCTCACATCTTCGGATTGCTGACGATATCGTCATCGTTGCGGAGTCCCTGCATGAGTTGAACGGGATGCTCCACAGCCTAAACGGAGCTGAACGTGAACTTTTCTCGGCATGAACTGAACAAAACCAAGATTATGTTAGACGAAGTCATCAAGTCGGGATCGGTTTATGTCCACGGATGGATGCTTGAATGTGTTCAAAAGCATGTCTACCATGAGCAACAGCTTGTTGTCCAGCTTAATAGCAATAACTTCGAGAAAGAAATCGCAGTAGTGTCCAGTTGGGTTGAGCAACGTTTGGCAAACTACGTCAAGTTTTCTCTTCACCCCTACCACAATGCCTCAAGACCAAAGTCTTCATCCAATGCGTCCTACCTGTTATGACGTACGGTGCTGAGACGTAGACACTCACAGTGGGACAGTCCCCAAACTTAAAGTCACGCAGCAAGTATAAAATCCGCAACGAAGTTATCCGACAAATAACCAGAATTACCAACATAGCTCACAGAATAAGTAAGCTTATGAGGCAGTGGACTGGTCATATCTGCAGAACTACTGATGGCCGATAGACCAAGCTTGTCCTAGAGTAGAGACCACGACTCGGTAAGCGTAAGTTAGGGTGGCACCCGGTTAGATGGACTGGCGACCTGAAATCGAGGCTGGGATGAAATGGATGCGATAAGCTAAGAACCATGTACTATGGCGCGTGTTTGGAGAGGCCAGAGAGTCCAGCAGTGGATTGCTATAGGCTGCATATCAAAGGTTTATTACGATAATATTAAGTTTCATGTATATTGGTAAATCCATGGCTTTACCGATATACCTACATGAAACCCATGGATTGTGGTTCCATTTTGCATATGAGGAAAGCTATTAGTTAGTAAATATTAAAAGGAACCACATGCACATAGTAAAATATTAAAATAAATGTAATATTTTACTTAATCTAACGGAGCTGCACATGTTTTTGTAAATTCATTGATATCTCAGAAGTGCGTTTTTGCTGGGTGGTTCCTTTTTGCATAAATACGGACAATTCTATCCATCTCTTTCGCGCAGCAGATTCGGCACAACTTGGTAAATGTATAGAAATATGAATAATTTGAAGCTGCCACCTTGAATGATTATAAAATAAGTTTAAGTATTATTCTACCTAGCATTAGTTTAATCATTACAGAAGGTCATGCATCATCACACTACAATCCTTAAGAGACAAAAACGGAATGGCGAGTTTGGTACAGAATGTACGCTACGGAATATACGGTACATAGAGATATGTATTTTACGTTTATTTGAAATGACTCCTAAATCTACATTACCATTCAAACGATTACATTCTATTAAACTAGTAGTTTGACTACATTATAAAAACTACAAATAGAATTTATTTGGTTAATTTATACCAGGCACAGTCGTGTGAACAAGCGAGCAAGTGGCAATTTGTTGAGAGTTACAAAAGTGTTGCATTTGGAACGCATTTTTGTTATATTGTTTACAAGTGCCTTGTTGCTGTCGAGGCACAATTTATTAAGTTTGTAGGCTAATTATGCCTGTGCCGGGCTGTAAAGTAGGCCAAAGGTACAGGGTCAAGTGAAGTGATATTGTGTGGCTTGCATTGGCGTAGGTATCTAGGATTTATTCAGGGTGAGCCCAAGTCATTATAAAACAATGATGTGAAGTTTCTTAGGTGCCTAGAATTTCGAAGCGGTTAATAAAACTGTGGGACGGTCACTACACCATACTGTGGTGGGTAGGGACCACACCCCTCTTCTACATAAAGTAAGGTCATCAGCATCACCCAGGGCTATCCCAGTTGCATCCAAGGCCTTCGTCTTGAAGTCCGGGGTCTGCCTACTAGTCTAACAAGATTTGACAAAATATTAACTTTTGATGAATGCAATGCCCATATTCTCATCATATCTCAGACCAGTGGTACACGATAAAATATGATATGCATTTAAAATAAATATAAATAAAAAATCTACGAGTATTTCACGATTTAACTGCCAATGATATTGAACATTTTCTATATTTCTGTTTTATGTTAGAGATAACCAATTAACTACTATATCGTAGTTTTGTAATTGCTGCATAGCCTCAGTAAAATAGTTTTTACCTGGTGATTCATTTGCTACTACAAAATTATCACTTCTGAAAATTCAAATGTAAGAGATAGATAGACCCAACAATTTTATTAGACGGCCGGTTGGCGAAGCAGGAGTGTGAGCGAGTGCTACGCCGAAGGTCGCGGGTTCGATTTCCGCTCAAGTCAAACATTTGTGTGCATGAACATGGATCTTTGTCTTGGTCTGGGTGTTTCTATGTATAGTATGTATGTATTGACAAAAAAAAGTATATATGTAAGTTTGTCCATTATCTAGTACCCATGGTACAAGCTCTGCTTAGTTTGGGACTAGATGGTGTTGTGTGAATGTAGTTAGAATATATTATTATTATTATTACAGTTTATGGATAATTTTAGTAATGCGGAAGATATTTCAAACATTTAAACAACGGATACATTCAATCAGATTTGCTGGACTATTTAGAGATTATTCAACATATATTTTTATTTAATTAATCCGATAAATACATGTCATATTTGTGCTTAATGTACTGCATTATTCACTGCACTAATCTGCCAATACGTGTTTACAGGTACATATCATATTTTATTATATAGTAATATAGATACTTCTATCTATATTACTTTAGGTTTTATTTCAGACGAGAAACAAAAGAAAGCTTTTGTCATCAATAGATAGTTCTCCTAAGTCTATTTGTCATTTACGCACTTTGTTTCAAAGTTCATGTGATATCAACCAACCACATCAATCATTCAATTGTCTTTCCAAGTTCCTAGCTCGATGATATTTCCAGAAATAATTCGCGCAAATAACGATTCCTTCGCCTCTGATCGGACCTTACACAGCAGCGCTTCAAGTACTTTTAATCTTCATCGCTTTTTAATGTTTACTACATTGGAAACTACTGGAAATGAAATATATTATCCAAAAGGAAAAGCGTGCGTGTTAGGTGGTCGTTCCGTGATCTGATCAGACTCATGCTGAGGCAAGATCAATTTTAGAGCATCCTACTCAGATGAGGGAGCAATGACAATATGACGACAGTACGTGAAGCAAAAGTGATATGATGATCGTTGCAGGTAGTAATCTCTAATTTTACCTTACGCTAGGTAGGTACTAATGTATTCTAGTATACGATGTACTCTGGTTTCAATTTTTATTCAATTTAAATCAAATTCATAAAAAAATTCAATACAGCTTTTATTAATTTCTGATATCTTTTACCAGTTTTACGCGTGGATCGTTCTTGTGAGCTCATTAAATTAAATGTCCTTGTTACCGGATACCGATTAATGAATGACTAGCTGATGCCTCAGGGTTAATTTGTAACTTTGTTTTATTCGATTCTATGTATATTAATAACTAACTAAGAAACTTTGTACCCTTATTTACAAAATTATTGCTGACGGAGGATTGTATTTGGCATATTTAAAGATTACGAGTACGTGGAGATATTTTTTACTTTTCCAAGAGCACTATTTTGTTAAAATATTTCAAACTAGATTTTGTCCACATGGACTCTGCCCCGGCCCCTGAATCTATTCCCATCAATCACTCGATGCAACATATCACGTTGTACTGATGATAAAAAGTCGATTCAATAGCAAGTTCAGTTCTAGGCAACCACATTGTGAAAACCGTATCACAATCTGTTGTGTGACTTTATGCCGAAACAAAGAGATACGGACAAAGAGAGTGCAACAATTTTTGAATAGTTGAAACCATATGGTTTTAAAATTGCGGGTTCAGATAGCTCAGTTTCCGTTTTGTAATACGATTTATATAATGTTAAACGTTGAAATAAAAGACAATATTTGAAAGTAAATTCTATTGCACATTCTCACTATTGAATATAGAAGAAATACAAAGACAAAGTATTTAGAAACAATTATATTATTACAAGAAGAACAACTGATTCCTATAATAAGTAAGAATATACCTGTATATCAGGAACCATGTTCCTCCTCATATTATTAATAACGTTATGAGGCACTCGTAATATGTCTCAACAAAGTAAACTATATATTACTATCTGTACCTATGTACATTTTAGTAGGATAAATAAATTATTTGATAGTTATTATACATCTCATCTCGTCAAAACCGTCAACTTAACATTTTCGATCGTAGTTTGGTATATTATATACATATATTGGTATATTGGTAGGAATCTTGTAGAATACAGTTACAAGTTAATGAAGCTACATGTAAATTGATTTTGATCTTTAAATAATGCTTTGACCATTAGTTTCGAATTGAGTGTCAGTTAAACAAAGCGCATATGCTTTGTAATAATGACTAGAGGACCCGTGCTGCTCCACAGCATATTTTAATATTATAAAAAAAGCTCTTACATATAGGTATGATGACGCACGCAAAATACACGCCAAGACGTGGAGTTGCGGAAACAGCCCGTGCCACCAAGTATCAAGTAGGTATGATGAGTACATTGAAGCCTTATATAATAAGTAAAAAGATGATATTCTTACCAAAAATATAATATATCACAAAACTTCTTTTCTCACAACATTGGCCTTGCGTTGCATCTTAGGTATCGTGAAATTTCCACCTTGGCATTACTGAATGGTTTGCCGCGCAATAGAGATATATATATAATATGTATAACTGAACATTGACGAAAGAAAGTTCTTCAATATGACTGTGCTGCCCTACCATTCTTTCCATTAGGACACTGTAATGACCTTCGTCCAGGTGCCCAAAAAATAGCAAGTTATGAACAATTTCGCCAGTACCATAGTCAGTAATCGTATTACTGTTTTCCAGGTGTACTCTGAATTGACACTCGGGATATAGCTCACTAACACTCTGAAGTTCAGCATGCCCTGCGTACTGTTTATTGGCACCCATCACACGTTTGTAATCTGTTGCATTTGTAATGGTCTTGCCATAATTATGCTTCGTCCCCAACAGTGAAGTTACTATATACATCCCACTTATTGACAATGTTATCAACAATGGCCAAACGAATTTCATAATGTTTATTCTCACTTCCATATAAACAATAAGAAATTGCGCGGAATAAGCAATTACCGTCACCAAGAACGGAAATCACTTGAAAATTGTTGATGGTAGAATTATCAAATCTGAACCCGTTTCCACCCGTATTTTTTTTAGCAGTAGGAGAACCATCCGGTACCAAATCTCCAACAGGTCCATCATTGACCAAGATTCTTTGTTTAAACTTTCTCTGAGCATTTTTCAATTTACTTCCAAGAACCTTCATTATAATTGAAAACACAACTACTCACAAAAATACGTTATTACGATTAAATCAGAAACTTAAGTAACTAACTTACGCTAACTTCACTTTTTTCTTTATCTGTCAATATTTTATTATCAAAATTAAAAATATAGATAAATAGCTTTTTTTATAAGTAAGAAAATAGGTTTTATTTCTGTTATCCAGCTAAATATTTCTGTGAGAAGCACGATTTATTTTATTTTGTGTATGGGTGTGATTAATCCATCATAATTTAGAAATGTAATAATGACGTTTATAGTTTTGGTCAAAATTGTACTTTTGGTAGGAATGGTAGCATTGGTAGCAATCGTAAGTAACATTGCTACCAAAACTACAATATATGCCAAAATACCATTTCTAGCAAAACTACAATTCCTACCGAAAATAATATTCCTATTAAAACTACTATTTGTACCAAAACTATCATATCTACCATTTTTTTAAACTACCATTTCTACCAAAACCGCCGGTGCTGTCAAAAGTACCTACCTTTTCTCTCAAAACTACTATTCTTACCAATGCTACCATTTCTACCATAACTACCACTTGTAATAATATAATTATAATATAATTATGACTTTAAGGCTGATGAAGAATATATGACAATAGTACTATGATATATTATTGTATGACAATAGAACGGCTGTAATATGTTCCACATAAAAAAAAATTAAGATGCCCGAAGAAAGTCCGTAATTTAAAAACACAAAAATATTCCTAACATAAAACGTAAGGAAAATTCCTCAACATCAGAGATCAATTCACCCAACATTAAGGGTTAACTGGTAACATTCGGGGAATATTACCTGCCATCAGCGAAATTTCACTATAGTGATAATTTGACCAACATCACGTATATTTTACACACCACCACACTCACACCCGTATGAAAGTAAGGCAAGGTCACCTTAAGGAGGCATAACGTTTATTTTCCTGGCAGTTACCGCAAGGATCTTATAAGATGCCATAAAAATATTTTTGAATTAAGAACCGTCTGAGACTATAGAGAGAAAGCAATGGAATCTTAAGAAAGGAGATGAACAAAATCATATGGGTATGTGCCCCAGCAAGTACAGAAATGAAAAATATATCATTTTAAAGAACAAGTCTTCTAGTTTTGCAATAAGAAAGGCGCATTAAGCTAAGCAGCAGTGGTCAAAAGTTATTAAGGTTGGAAATCAATGATTAATGACATATTTTTTGACAATATTTCACAATGTATTGATATAATGTAACATACATACATACATACATATCTTCACGCCTTTTATCCCGAAGGGGTAGGCAGAGGGGCATTTCTACACCCACTTTTCGCCAGATATACTTTAGTCCCACGTAATAAGGGGCGAGCCTATTGCCGTACCGGGCACATTTCCATACTCCGTGCTGCTACTGAGAATTTCGTGACAGAAAAACCCAATAACACTGCCCGACCCAGGAATCGAACCCGGGACCTCCCGATCCCACGCGCACAGTTATGCCGCGAGACCAACGAGGCAGTCGTATAGGGTTTGATGTCGAGTTTTCCGTCTCTACGCAAAGATGGTATTTGCATCGTGTTATCCCTTAGTCGCCTCTTACGACACCCACGGGAAGATAGGGGGTGGTGACACTTGTATTCTATGCCGTCAACCACACGGCTGATATAATGTAATAAGTTATATAATGTAATAAGTTATATAATCTATTTTAGTTTTCATGCATTTTATTGTCCTAAGTTTCAATTATTTATTTTTGGTCTTCACTTGAGGGACTCTCATCATATAAAATATAAGTATAATACTCTCGTCTAGAAGTAAATATAACCGAAAAGGTGCGTACGTAAAAAGATAAGACCTCCGTAGTATTACTTTATGGATAAGACGATAAGTCAACATGTCAACTATTTTGAAATTAGCTTGGTGATACCAGAGCTGGATTAAAATAACCCTGTTAGTCAGTGGATTTTGAACTATATTTTGAAATCATTTTTAATTTATTATTAAGAGGTTTGTTTTCAAAGAAAATAATATAATTGGCTTGTGTCCTAAAATGTAATTGGCGATTGATTCCTTTATTAGATGTTAAACTGAAATACCTGGCCTGATTTTTTCTTCAAAAATCGATCAGCAAAATTACTAATTACGGCTTTTTAAAAACTTTTTTGATTTTGACACGAACACGCTGTAAACCTTCATGGCGGTTGAGTGATATCACAAAGTACAAAACAAAACAAACCGTGAATGAAGTCTGGTCTGATGTACCCACTTTTATTTTGTTATTTTCGATTTGGACAGGTAGGAAGTTTGACGTTTTAGTTTTAGGTATTTACTATTAAGCGTCAACAACATGAATGGCGGACGTACTGTTTGACGTAATGCTCGCTAATTGGTGTTCACTGTCACAAGAATAAATACAATAATTTTAGTTTTAGAATCCTAAAAATAACATTAATCTTACCTTTTTATAATAAATAATAAACTTTATTGACATCTTAAAATTATAATGAATCTATAGATATTACAATCAAACCGATTTGTTCTTAGTGGACACAAGCCTATTCTGTTGCTATATTTTTCTCTACATTGATCTTTCATCATTGTTACGTGGCAACATTATCGGTAGATTCAAACAAAGTCAAATAAAAGGATATCGCTTCAAATTCTTTTAAATTATTTCCTTTTCAGCGACTGCAATGGAATGTAAAAAGTAATTTAAAATTCCTTGTATGTTTTATATAACTTATCTACAACCGCTTGTTTCTGGTCAACGTCGGGCACATTTTGTCCAAGTCCTTTATAGGAAAATATTGAAAAATAAGTTGAATGTCCACGCCTATCTTCCTTCAATCTTACCCAATTTAAATGAGCATACCATCAAATGAAAGAGCTCTTTTCAGCGCGTGTTTTAGGCCTATAACGAAACGCCTACCTCAATGAGAACCAGATATATAGAAGCAGAAAGTCATTGACTACGGCTACGAAAACGTAAAAAATGTATGGGAGAAAACTGTTTTTGCATATAACTTGATGAATGTGCAAGTTAGGTAATTTCTAATGCTTGATGACAAATCTATGCAGCGAGAGCTTTCATTTAAAAAAAAAATCATGCGATTCGGTTGGGTAGAACGGGCTGGCCGACTCGTATTATAAAACACAAATTCTTTTAATATATAGAAGATAGGTTGGAAACTCAGGAAGCCCATAAGCACGCAACAATTTTTTTGCGGTAATCGAAGTATA
This sequence comes from Euclidia mi, assembly GCA_944739405.2. NCBI lineage: Eukaryota > Metazoa > Arthropoda > Insecta > Lepidoptera > Erebidae > Euclidia > Euclidia mi. The sequence continues at coordinate 86,548,511 of OX123186.2, read as the reverse complement.
ATACTACTTTAAGTTATTTTGGGTGTGGTTAAATGAGCTAACTGCTACGAACTACTTAATTGAAGTTATATTTCCCCGCAGTCACAGTTGATTTAGTTAATGAACTGTCCAAGTCGTAACTAGCGATTAATGGAATTGAACTTTGGTGTTCGTGCGGGTAAAAATGTACGGAGCAATTAAAACAATCATCAGTTCCGCTACTTTCCAGTTTCCTTTTCCATGTGTGATAAATTAGTGTGATTATATAAATGACTAGAGGATGCGTGCAGCTACACCTGCCGATTTTTTAAATTTAACCTTTTCTTTTCAATCGTCAATTTTGAGAAATCCGTTCTTAGCCTATACCTGCACCTCTGCGGTACCCAAGGACCATAAACGCCAAATTTCAGCATCTTAGGCCCAATTGTTTTAGCTGTGTGTTGTCTGCCAGTCAGTCAGTAACACAAGAATGTTATATATACAGATTAATTTATTTTCCATGAAAATATTATTATGCTGACTTGCTTGTTCTCGCGTGAGGCAGAGGGGATTTTTGCATTTGAAGGAACGAGCACTTTAAATGTGTTAGCAGGACCAAAGACAGACAGAGAGGAAGAAAGATACACGTTATATTAAGAATATTGTATTCTAAATTTGAAGAAAAATCGCTACAGATTCCAGTCCAGCCGTAAGGTTGACTTATCTGATTTATTAATTATTATTCAAAGATAAACTGTGAGGAATGCTGAAAAATAGATGTCGATTATATTGGGAATATAGTTACTAGGTTGTAGTTACGATTCTTACATTATCGATACAAAGTTCCAACATTCTGCAAAATATCAGCTTAAAGTAATAAACTAGGACTCACCTTATCAAGATCTAGATAAATAGATCTCTACCGTTTCAGCATGACTGGCTTGTAGAAACTATCGAAGCACTACCTCATCAGCCTTCTGAATTAATTACTTTTTAATGTCACTCGATCAATATTCAGTGACAGCAACAAATAGGCCTCCGTGAAGGAAACGTTACGTACCTAATTACCATTCCCTGTTTCGTTATAAATCAAATTAAATAAAGTAGGTAACTTCTTGAAACGAAAGTCACGGTAACTTGTAAACGTCTCGGCTGTTCCGTCATTAAACTGAGTTCAAACGCTGGTTAATTAAGTCTACTTACCTTAAGTTGAAATGTTTGTTCACTTAAAGTATAAAAGTTACATGCGAATGTCCGTTACTGAGACAATTGTGCTTTTAAATATTTATGGTGCTTGGGTATGGTGCTATGCTGTGTATTGTTCGTTTTGTATAGGCTAGGTGGAAATACGCATCAAAGGGTCGACGTTTTAAGGGACTGTAAGCAATGGTGTCATCGTCTGACGTCACTAAGAATAAATCTTCTTGACAAGGATAAAAGTAGTTTACACTGAAGATCAACGTAAATCAATCGTTTTGCTATCGTTACGTTTTGTTTTGTGAGAGAGAACGCTGATGGTCTAAATGCGTTTTTATCTTTCTTCTTATTCTATAGGAGATCAGCTGAGGGAATGATTAGAAGGCAGTGGTTTGAGATAAGCGGGCAAGAATAACTTTGCCTCCTGCGACGGCAGGACCATAAGCAAAAAGTTTTTTTAAGCTTAGCTCTTTAAAATGTCATTCATATCACAAATCATTAAATAACGGTTACTTCTATAGTACTTACAAACGCAGTACAACACCCTTCTCTTTGATGCTTATTTCAACCAAAAGTCATACCGGTATTTGTCGGTAAAATCAATATAATTTTTGTGTGCAAAAACATACTTAAGACCGCCATGAAGTTTGATACTGTTCCTAAAAGCCGAATATAAGATATTACACTAAAGATAAACATTGCTGACAATATTCGGCGTGTTACGAAACTCTATCCAATCCTTAGGGAATATGTCGGTAAGAGCTACACAAGACGAAAATATGGATACACATAAACAGATTTATCAAATTATTTAGACATTTTGTTTTGAGGATTACCTCTCAATAAAATCTTACTTGGTATAATGTTTTAACATTTTTGACAACCACTCTCTCGGGTATCCATACTAGTCCATACTATTTTAGTTTAATTGAAGAGCTTTGCTCTTGTCGATGGAGTGTACGCCAAATATTTCGGTCTTCGGCCAGTACCTTGACCAGTCCATACTTTAAACTAAAAAAAATATGATAGATTTTATTATTATGATAGCTTTTATTCGCGGCTGCACTCGCGGGGGTGTAGTTTATCGAAACACAAGATTACGTCTTTCTTGTGTTTATTCTCGTCTGTTTAATTCAGTTCTAAAATAATGCTAAGAATATGTTGATAGCTGCGATAGGTAAACCTTTGTATTATCATCAATAACAATATAGAAACCTTCTTCCTGCTGGCTAGCCAAGTGCGGTTTGCCAGTTTTCGCATATCTTTTGACAACATTGTGGCAAAGTCTCACACATGCAGGTTTATTTCCTCACGATGTTTACATTTATCGTTTAACAAGCTATAATAATAATTTACTACGTACATAAAAGTAATTGTTGCGAGTCGTGTGTTTAAACTCCCGGCCCTCTACGTAGTAGTCTATTAGCCTCGCCACTAGGCTACTGCTGCACTTAAATGTTCTTCTGTCACGTTTAGTTTATAAACAATAGGGTACAGCTGTATCAAAAACATTTTTGTCTCCTTTAAGTCGTAACATTTAAATTCTAGTCGGTCATCAATATCAACCCTCATCCCTGCAATAACTTTACTATCAGCCCGTAAATAACGTTAAATAAACAATAGCAGTATGTTATTTTTCACACTACGGGCGAATTAAAAGAACAAAACCAAGCCAAAATTAATGGCACGACTATCGCAGTAAATCTGCGGCTTAGACTTTATAAGCTTTTTTGAAAGCCTTGTATATATTTTACTCAGTGTTATTTGTCCGTTAAGGTGCGTACAGATATTAGGGAAAAGTAAATGTTATGCGCATGTAAAAAGTTTTTTTGTGGAAGATGTCCGCAGCTTAAAATGTGAATACGAAAGTAACACAATATGATACTCGTCAAGCAAACTAGGTTAAACATGCAGATTGCGGATGTGCGTTCATTCAGTATTAAATTATACTCAATTCTTTGATCCGGTCTTCATCCTGCTTGAACACGAAATGAATTGAAACCGTGATTTACACTCTACCGATAGTGCGCGGCAAGACTTGGCATGACTTTATTATAAGCTAAGAAAATGGATGGAAGTCATATAATTGTAGGCAATCTCGATATCAAATTCGAAAAATTTATTTGTTCAAAGGTTCACTTAAACAATGTAATTTTTTAAAGTTAGATGAGGCCATTGTTTGTTACCTGAATATCCTGATAAGAAACATCCGAAACAAACTCACTATCAAACCCTATACCAATCTGTCTCGGCGTTATAGTAGGTCAAATTATCCTCTTAGCTCAAGAGCTATGTCCAGTAGTGGACAGCGAAAGGCTCTTATGATTATGTGTTTCTCGACATTGTATGCACAATCTAATACATATTTCACCAAACTGTTAAATGATGTGAGCCTTATTATGGCATATAGCACGTTGCTACTATCTGTACACGGCTTTACAGCGAGCATTTTTACTGTGAAAATATTTTACTTTGAGAACAGTGCGTACGAAAAGTGCCCAGTTTTCATTATGGCCGCGGACCGCGACAAGAATCTTTTAAAGGGAAATGTGTAAAACGGCCTTTGTCCTTTAGAAAGTACAGCGGTTTGTGTAACATATTTCACCCTGTAAATAACGAAAAACAGACGCGATATATTTTAATTAAAGAAGATTTAAAATGTACGAAAATGTTAAAGCATAAAAGTGTGAGCAAAGATAGACAATGTTTTGCTGTAGTTTATATTTGAAAATCTGGTTTAAATTAGATAATGAAACTAATTTATAATTTTGACGCTTTTTTGTGAATATATGCTAGAGTTGAACATACATACTCATTTACAAGCGTTCTGGAGCTACTCAGACGATATTTTGTACCATTACTAGGAACGTAGAGTCCATATTCCTAGTATAAGTCATTAGTATTGATATAGACTCACCACTGGGCCCATATGGGTGGGCATTAAACTAACAACACCGATCGCTAACTGCGCGTGGGCTACGCGCGTATGTTCGCGAACCAAACCTGCACCGCGCGCTAGAGGTACGCAAGCAGAACGCGCGTGGCGCACATACAGCGCACTCACGACACATTAATAAGATCTGAACACAGCCTAGATTATGAAGATCTAATAGGCGTTGTTATTTATACGAGTTTCGTCGACCGGTTTGTCGTCAGGTGTAGAGCAGAGATTGTATATTGATTAGGTACAGGCAATCATTGTTCATTGTCATTTGCGCGATTGTTTAGTTGTGTGTTATTAATATCTAATACGAATTTATATGTAAATTGTGTACTGATTCTTTACAGAGAATAAGTTCGGATCTGTATTAAAATATCTAATTAATATAACTAAGTATCTTTTATTTCTCGGTCAGTATGCCAAACACTTAACCGTTATTCCGGGTTATAATTATCTTGATGATAGTAAATGCTAGAGAAGTATGACGGAAATATTATTATTGTGTGAGGCAATCCGTCCCCTGCATTCTCTCGTTAAAAACAAGTAATAGAGATGAACGGGCAAATATGTTATGACCCTTTATGCTAACTTTATTTAAAAAATTAACGTTTTCATCGCGATATATAAAAATATTGTTAACCTAAACATTTTATTTTATAGTACGTTTACGGTATATCATTTAACTTTCTAGTTATCTCAATTTTCATCTCTCCGGCTGAAAGGACAAAAATCAACACGTTTATTTTGTTTTACAAGGAAATCCTAGTTTACGGAACAAACTTTGTACTAGACTAAAATTCAAGATGATGCGAACTTTGAAGAATATTTATTAATATAGGTACTTGTTTATACTTATTAATTAGGTTAGTTTTGCTGTGCATAGCATCCTCAAAAGTTACTTCCGTACTAAGAATAAATCTTGTGTCACTGGAGACTTTAAAAACATTTAATCAACGGACGCAAAGTTCACACAGATTCTGAATTAAAATTTGTAGATTACATAGTGTTGTCTTGCGTAGGCATTATGCACAGTTACATTATAGGGATATATTTGGTATGATGACACCTTTTGCATGGTTATGTGATTCTATGTCCGGGATAGAGTGATCATGGATTTACACACCATAACAAAAGTAATTTTATAACTTCCCTAGATAAGCCCTCGGTTACACCCGCGTTTTAAGGCTACTGCTCCGTTCCCGTCACTCATAGCGTGATGTTATATAGCTTATAACCTTCCTCGATAAATAGGCTATCTAACACTGAAATAATTTTTCAAATCGGGCCAGTAGTTTCTGAGATTAGCGCGTTCATGAAAACAAACTCTTCAGCTTTATATATTAGTATTAGATGAAGTTATCATTTTTATGGTGTCTTAATCTTATCCGTAGCCCAAACTGAATTTCATGAAATATTTAATTTCTTCAGCTTCAACAGTATAGACATTAAGGTATAGTATTTTGTGGTAATAAAGCCAATTCAAGCCTGTTGGATGTTAAATCAAACTATAACGTATTTTAGGTGCCAGAGGTACATCCCATTTTTACAGACACCAACATTCCGTAGCTAAAACTAGCGAACGGAATACAAAGAAGTCAGTGTAATCTCATCTACAAAACTTCTACAAGTAATAAAGAATGGCGGTTTTTCATAGAACATGGTGTAATGAGACCCGCCCAATCCGGTATATTTCCCTGGGTGCATTTTATTTGTGTCGTTCACTCTCCACTAGGGCCCTACTACGAGTTTTCTATCTTACTAGGTACTCATCTCAGGCAATATTAGCCTAGTAGACATACCAACAGACTGCCATGTAGAGGCTATCAGGTTCGAATTCATAGCGTGCAACACTGAATTGCCAGAGTTATGTGTATTACTTTCCCCGTGCCTCGGACATAACCTCTGACATAAACTACATGAAGATCGTCGACAGTCGTTATAGGCAGTCAGTACCTCTGAATTAACTAACACTTATCTAAATCGTGTAATATCTTTATCCCTTTGAGTTGCGGAGATCAGACAGGCAGTCGCTCTGTGGAAAAGCTTTTTTCTTTTGGCTTTCTTCTGTAGTTGACTCGCGAAGTTTCTGAAAAATAAATAGAGCAGTACAAAACTAATTTTGTTTTTCTCTGTCGACGAGTGGACTTTTTGCTTGTCCCGCCTACTCTATAAATACATAGATATTGATATTCTGTTCTTCTATCTGAGAAGACAAAACCAGTGGTAAGGCAAGAATAAATATTATGGTAGTTATAGACGCCACTTTGCATATAGCACAGTACTTTACTGCTACCATCATTACATAAGTTGTTGTGCTCATACGAAATATGAATTATGAGGCTTAGAAAACTGACTTGGTTGATTTGCAGCTTAGTATTGTTATGGGGCGTCTGAGCAAGGATCCTCTTTGAAATAAATAAAAAGGTCGCAGCACTGAAGTAAGCTATAAAAGTTGCTTAGGCGTTGACCCGTGAACGCAATGAGACACAACAATTATACATAATTTTTTGTAAATTTCTCTGGATCCGTATTTTCACCGCCAGCGCTCAAATTTAGTGTCGCAACCAATTTCAACACACTTTTATTCTGTTAATATCAACTGAGGTTAATTCCATATTTGATTGTACTTTAGCCTGGAGTTTTGTATTATCAGACTTTAAGTCAAGAAAGACAAGGCATATAATAGAGCACGTACGCCTAGATCTGTATTCCCTGGTAGCTGAAAGCACACAGATAAGCAGGCACTGACTAGAAAACGACTAATTCAATCAATTTCATTACTTTGCCTTTAGGGCGTCTAAAGATTCGCACAAATGGCCACCGGCAGCTCAGAGGGCCTAGTCGAATGGCATTCGCTTTGGTGTCTTATTTTGCTAACGCTTGATTGCCATGGCACCATAAGGAATTACTTCTTCGTTGACCACGTGATATATCGAAAGCCCATGTCAGTTCCATGCAATTTTGCATTTAGCTATCAGCGATATCGCTAATCAGATGCCATTTGGCTACAGGCACTGGTCAATAAACAGTTAAAAATTGACAATATGTTCGAATTTTTGAGATAAGGACAATCTTAATTTAAATCAAGATGCTAAACAACTTCTTAATATTAATAAGTATAGATGTTTGAAATCAAAGAGGTTGAGCGATATTCTAATTACAAGTTGAACATTAATGTTTCCTGTAATAATCGAGTTATTAATAGGCTAAAATTATCTCCATATAAAGCCATTAATGCCGTTATTGAGTTTAACTTAACATACATACATACATACATAGTCTCACGCCTATAACCCCGAAGAGGTAGGCAGAGGTGTATTTCTACACCCACTTTTCGCCAGATATACTTTAGTCCCACGTAATAAGGGCCTATTGCCGTACCGGGCACATTTCCAGACTCCGTGCTGCTACTGAGAATTTCGTGACAGAAAAACCCAATAACACTGCCCGACCCAGGAATCGAACCCGGGACCTCCTGATCCCACGCGCACATTTATGCCGCGAGACCAACAAGGCTGTCGTATAGGGTTTGATGTCGAGTTTTCCGTCTCTACGCAAAGATGGTATTTGCATCGTGTTATCCCTTAGTCGCCTCTTACGACACCCACGGGAAGATAGGAGGTGGTGACACTTGTATTCTATGCCGTCAACCACACGGCCACGGTTTAACTTAAATACAGGTTAATTTGTATTTATACCGTTAGTTATCGATGTCCGTAACTGTATCTTACTTTAGGTACTTGTGAACTCGTTATTTTTGTGTGTAGTTACAACATACATACATTCATAGTCTCACGCCTATATCCCCGAAGAGGTAGGCAGAGGTATATTGCTACACCCACTTTTCGCCAGATTTATTTTTGTCCCACGTAATAGGGGGCGAGGCTATTGCCGTACCGGGCACATTACCAGACTTCGACCTGCTACTGAGAATTTCCTAACGGAAAAATCCAATAACACTTTGCCCGACCCGGGGATCGAACCCGAGACCTCCCAATCCCACGCGCACATTTATGCCGTGAGACCAACGAGGCAGGAGTTACAATCACATTAATATTAACCTACGTAATACATACATAATTAATAATTCTCCCAAAATTCCTGCCTTTCGTCTTTTTCTCGCTGTGTCATACCCGCTACTATATTGACTGGGGCGTAAACCCCTACAATAAAGTGACGAGTAAGTCCTACTTTCATTCTCATCCATAGTAGCCTAGCATTTACATTCAAATTCCTTAACGCACTCATTCATTCGCGCTGACAGTATTATACCAACTCCCTTGCAGGCTCTGGTGGTACTGTCTACTCCAGACCAATACGCCGTGTAGTTGTCATGCTTGGTGGTACTACAACCGTTCCTTTTTGTCTCATTCACACAAAGAACATCAATATTTCTGTCATTCATCATCTGACATACTTCATTCAATTTGCCGTCCATTACTCCTCCAACATTTAATGTTGCAAACCGGCTTTCCGTAGGCCGCTTTTCGCTCTCCCCGTATGGAGAAATATAATTTTTAGTTCTCATTGCATTCCCACGAGCATTAGGGATTTCAAATGTCCATCCCCGCAGAGCCCTTTACGGGGATAAGGTAGAATCACAGCTGTGCCCTGTGACCACCAACATAGGCACCCTCCGTTTGCGACCAGCTTGCCCTCTGGCCACGAATCCCTCGGCACGGGTCGGTTGACACCTTGGATTGAGGTTTGTTATCGGGTATGCTCCCTGAATTTTGGTTTAATTTCGGAGTGTTCCTTTTCCTAGACGGGTTGCTAACCAAAGCTGACGAGGCCCATTCCCCAAAAGAGAGTGGTTTAATTTCAGAGTTTTCCTTCTCCTAGACGGGTTGCCGACCAAAGCTAACGAGGCCCATCCCCCCGAAAGCTAACGAGGCCCGTCCCCCCGAACGTAATACATAATTATAATAATATAATAATTTAGTTATAAATAATTTGTATAAGTGTGAGCAATTAAGTGTGAGTAAATTAGGTGAAATGGTACTGTTTTGAAAACCGAGAGACGTGGCTAGTTATATGATTTGCTTTTATAAGCCTACTAGATTTTGCCCTCGGCTTCGCGCGCGTTTAATTCGGGGTAAAACAAATCTACTTTCAATCTCAAGTTGTGTGAAGACACTCTAGATTATTCTAAGACTTCAGAAACACTATAGGGTACAAAGTAACTCGGTCAGTATCCATGACATTAGCTACAATTATCTACCGAAAGCACAGACAATTCTGTTACCGAAAGGTACATACTTAATAACATTACCTTGCCAAAAATCAAATGTCAAAGCTATGTTCTAATACATGTTCAATATATATATCTACGAACACTTTCGCATTTATAATATTAGTAGAGAAAATCGTTTCAGCCGTTTAAGCGTACTATATAATTCTTAGTTTATACGAGTATATGATATAAGCTTGGCCCGACCCTGTGCGCGATGCTGGTTATTTTTATATTTTTTAATGTGTTTTTTTTTGGTAAATTATATATTTAAAATGTAATTTTAATTTGAAAAAATAATAAATAAAGGAAACAAATACACCTGATAACCGTAAACAAACTTATTTTTTAATTCTTATGTTGGCAGAAATAGATTTTACTGTCTATTTTCATTTTACATGATTTTCATTGTGTTTTGTATTTGTTTAAGGTACGGGCGCATGCCATTCAGCCATCGGTATACTATCCGCATGCCATTCAGCCATCAGTATACTATGTAGTCTGAACCATGCATTATGAATTTAAGGGTTAAGATTAAAAGCCATAAATCTATGATCAAACATAGTTTATGGTTATACTTCACGACTCTCCCTATTACACATAAATCCACCTACAATAAAAAGTAAACACATACACTCATAATCAGGTAAGCTAGGCCAAAATATTTCACCGAGTTTCCCTAAGAAAAATAAAACTTTGTATCTTTTTTACGTTTTTATTCTTCGCATAAGTTTCACGAAACATTACTTAGGCAAGCCAATTATTTTGCGAATGATATAAAGGAAAAACAATTTCTCCTGCTCATATAATTCATCTTCAAATACTTACGTATGAGCGTAACCACGTGAAAATAAATTGGTAAAATATATAAGAATAAAAAGAAAAGTTTTTAGATGTCGTGTTTGTAATACATTGCTCTTTTGCTTCTGGTTCGGACAAAATACAAATAATATACTGGATTAAGGATTATTTATATGTTATAACGCTATGTAAACTATAAACTCTCCTTTTTATATAATTTTAAAAAGGTCGTACAAAAATATATTTTCCGGTTAGCAGTTGCAGAAAGAAAATCGAATATAATGAATTGTTTTAAGATTTCCTATCATGGTCGCTAAACGACTAAGCCTAATATTGAATTTAAAAAATATTTCCTGTGATAAAGTAGGTACATACGCTACATAGAATTCTTTTAAAAATATTTTATAGTGCCTAGGTAACTAGCCAACATACGTATATCCAAGAACTTCTCAGATTATGTTTGCTTACCATATAGATCTGACAGATATGCGGGCGACCAGTTTAATACCTCTGATCTATAATTAGAATACCAGTGAGCCGGCTAATTCAGAGTCAATATCCTGAGTCCGTTCAATTAATGATGGGCTCTCGGTTTAAATATAAATGGTCGTATCAAGTCAAACAGGCCTTATATTTATAGAACGTTGGGAACATGTACTGTTTATAAGTTGGAATGATAGCATTTCATACAGACGCAATGCTTACGAAAAATGCTATATAATATTTATTAAAAAATATGGTACTAAGCAATGTTATAATGTGGATGCGGCGGCTTAAGATTGGCTATGTGGAAAGCCTTGGGAGGACTTTTGTCAATAACATAAACTTCACGCCTCTTATGCCCGACGGTGGACCCACACTTCGCGCCGAACATAACTGGCGAAATTACATCTTAATAAACTGACACTAGTCTAAACCATGGAATGTATCGGCTGGGGTCGTGCGGTTTGGAGTTGTCTCAGGAGGTATGTCAGACTTTCATTCCAAGGCATTCAAAACCTACTCACTAATCCCAGCGCGGTGTCCACAACAGCTCATTAGTGCGGTGGATCACGCGAATCGCGGTTAGCATACACGTTTTACCGTGACTCCGCCGAGATGTTAATAGTAAAAGTCGATGAGTCTATCTTCTGTTACATAATACTTACTTATCTGATGCTGTAGATGTGTGTCATTATTTTTCTTCACAACAATATGTGCGGTGAATATCAGCACTGCGATCTACTCTTCAATTTATTGAATAAATTATTTCGCGCCGCAGACATGGAACAATGTAGATAAAAGATGCGAGATCATGACTCGATATTACATGCGGCGTGACGACGCAACACTTTTTATAGGATACGACACGACTCGTTGTAACCATGAATAAAGCCTTTAGGGTGAAGGCTGTATTCGGGATTATAATGACATACACTACTTTTCTATGAGCGTCAGATTATCACATAAAAGACCCCTTAAAATTGAAATACAGCAGTTATGCTCAGACCCATTTTAACCGCAAGGTTATTAAGAACACGCAAGTAGGTCAGATTGATCTTGTTTTTACAACACGAATAATTTGACTATTTTTTTATTTTTTATTATTTTCTTAAATTGTCTACGTAATACGATCAACAAGAGCATACTTTTCTGTCACAAAAGTACGTCTCATATTAATTACTATCACGCGCGTCACGTGTATCACAACACGAAAAGCAACATTACAGGTATTTTTGAAATTCTATTCAGTACTTTTCTTCTCATAAAAATCTATTATGGTACAAAGAAAATAAGAAGAACGTACAGTAGGCATGAGACCGATATATCAAAACGAAACTGAAATCCGATTGCAGTCAGAAATCGTATCGTATCGATATTCCAATATGAAAAAACCGATTTTAGAAAACGTAAAACAATACCACGATAACGCAAACAATCTAATCCAAACCAAACGGAAACTGTGCAAGCGCAACCAAACTACAAAGTAAATCTAAAGCTTAAGTTTTCGATAGTTTTCATATTCATTCGTTCTCTTTCACACTACCCAACGACTACTGAGTTAGAATGAGAGAGAGCGAATTTCATATCCTTTTCTTTCTTACTTAGTGATCCGTTTAAAGAGCAAAAGAGATGAAGCGAATATCGATCGTTGCCAAGCAAGCCAATCGTAGTACCTAGTGCGTTATGGATTTTGGCGGTTTTATGAATTGCAGATTGAATAGAAAAAATAAAACTAAACATCGAGGCGATAAGATCTAATTCAGATTGCAACTATTCAAATAGTTTTAATAGTTATGAGGGATTTATGTTTGGAGAGTTTTGACTTGATCAATGTTTATTTGTTCACTTGACCTAGGTGACACGTGCAGTGCGGTGCGCGGTGCGCGCGTAATAATAATAAAATTAAGTACCTATATTTGGTTTTCGTGAAAGTTTTACTATTAGGATTTAAAAAGTTTTATTGTTACGTTGTTAGGATTGTAAAGTGTAAATAAATAGAAACAATTGGTGTTGCTTAATTTTAGTTTGTTTGGCGACTGAGTTTTTTAACAATTAGTTTTAGGTAGTTAGTAGGTTAGGATTGTAAAGTTTAAATAAATAGAAACAATTCGTGTTGTGTAATTTTAGTTTCTTTGGCGACTGAGTTTTTTAACAATTAGTTTTAGGTAGTTAGTAGGTTTTCTTTTTCAATACCTATGTCACGCAAACCAAGCGAAATATGGACGCATGACATGACAATACAATAAGAATTTGCTTGTTTGCGTTTGTCAACGCAACTAGTAACTACGCTCGTCGCTCCGACATCCGCTACAGAAATCGATTTCTAAAATCGGTTTTTGAAATCGATTTCAGTATCTGAAATCGAATTTGTATCGGTTTGCGGAAAAATCCGAAAACGCCCATGCCTAACGTACAGCAGCATCAGTCACAAAATAAATCGTATCGTAGGTAGTGATAGATCGAACTCGGCTAGTGTTCACTGAGCCGTGGACGAGTACCTACTGAAATAGTAAACTGCAGATGCAACGCTGTGATCCATTCAATCTGTCCGTAATCGAGGATGGATATGCATTGCACGCTTTTTCCTATTGTGATACTCACATATATACTTATAACTATATCTGTGTGGGTAACTGCGTAGCTAGTCAAATGAATAGACCGTGTATAAGTGTTTTAAAAAAGTATTTATTTAACACGAGGTGTATACACGAGTATAAGTTAATGCAAGAAGAGTAGTGACGACAATTTGTCTGTACTGGGTTTATATAGGGCCAGTGTCACGTGATATGGTGGGGAGAAGGTGGCGTGATGTTTGCATGATGCATCATGCACAGGTGGTCTTAATTCAGATGAAATGTCATTACTATAATTGTTATGGTTTTGGCCATCGTTAAGATTATAGTAATGAATGATTCAAAATAATTGTTATCGTTTTGGTCATCGTTACTTTTATATTAATTAAGTGTTTAGCACTTGATACCATGTGACAAAGGTTGGACCATGGTGGTCTTATGCTATTGTTATGGTTTGAAGGGGATTAGCAGGGTGCATAACTCCTCCCTCCACAAGATCAAAATCGTCATCCTGATTTTGTCTAGGGTGATGATTTTGATTATAAAACATTTTACATTTTTTATACACAAAAATGATTAACAAAATTATCAAAATTACATAAATGATTACAGTTCCTAAGCTTATACTTTGTAAGTTCACTGGGTAAATTGCTTTTTCACTTTCACTGGTTAGCACTTCACTTTTTAGAACGTGTGACAGAAACTGCAGGTTTTCCAAATCAATCTTGTCTAAATTGATTGACTTCTTTTCTAATACATCTCGCGGTGTGACTATCTCAGGTAGATGAATCTTTGGTATACTGGTGAAAATAACTTCTCCGGTTTGAATACGACGTTTTCTTAAACTGAGTTTTCCAATTTTTACTTCACAATCGTTGGTGAGCGTCAGTATAAATGAATGTGCCCATGATGCTGTGTTGGCTCATGTCGTTTTCACAGATTTCCGTTAGAGTACTTTGGAAACCCGTATAGATTATCCATGAATCTGGTTGTATTGGTTTTATTTTGATGTCATTGGCTTCAACCACCATTGGAGAACACGAAGTTATTTTTGTAGAGAATTTCATCAAGTCTTCTATACATTTATTTTCTTCTTCAAAAGACATCTGCTTCTCGTTGCATAGGAATCTTCCATCAGCAATCTCTTTGCAGGGCTGAGAGAGCGGTAATATTTTCGACCGTTTGGTTAGGATTTGGGAATGTTTGGGGGTAATAAGGAAGGTTCGATTTAAGTGAGGATTATACATCGGGAATGGATGCAATTTATAATAATTGTATACATCTAATTGGACTGTAGGAATTGTCATTATAAAAGTTATTTGCTTGCCTTTAATATATGCTTTAATATCTATACAATTTTCTATGTTAATTAAGTTTTCTACAGTAATTGGCAAAACCAATTTATCAACTTTCTCTATATCTCTTAAAATATTCAACAATTCACTAGAGTCTAAAATTGATTGATGTAAAACATTAATCCTACTAAATGCTACGGCAGTTTCAACTTCATCTAGTTCAGTTAATAAAACTTGAAAATTATGAGTTAATAAACTAAAAGTATTTAACACAAGATCTTTACTTCTTTGAAATTGAGTTTTATTTAAAATATCTTCTATTTCTCTAATAGTTTTATCTAAAATAATAAAGTTATTTTTAGTTGAGTTGGTGAAATTAACAAAAGTTTCAACAATTTCTGAAATTAACGTTACTTTATGAACAAGTGCGTTTTGTTGCAATTGTACTGTATTTATTAAATCATCATATCTCAATGCGTCATTGTTATCTAAATTTTCTGTAATAGATTTAATAATTGTTCCAAGGGGGTTAATAATTCCTCTCCTTACTCTAATATCGGGGATTAATTGATTAAATCTATCTAACGTAATATTCATAATTTATTCAGTTTGTAATTGTGCATCTAAAAGATTACCATCTAAAATATAAATGTTTAACTTATCTTTCATATAGTTAATAATATAATATTTGTTTACATTATAATTCAAATTATTACTTACTAATTCTAAAATCTTAATTATATGCCAGTTATAAAGGCTAACTTGTCCTTATCCTTCTTTAATGGGAAGAATCCCTGGATTATCTTCAATCCTTTGAAGTTGAAGGGCGCGGACTTGCGTCACTATCAGCAGGACGTACCTGTGATGGACGTTTTATATCTTTTAATGGAACTTTAGTACTTCTATTTTGGGTTTCTACCGTAACAGAAATACTCTGTTAAATCATCTATTATTTTAGCAGTTTGATAGCGAGGTTTGTCTTTATTCCGCCTTGTATTAACACCTTTTATAAAAACTTCATCTCCTTTCTTAATTTTAAATTCAGTTTCACCGCCACGTTTTTCTTTTATTTTAGTTTTTGATGCTAACATTTTATCAGATAAATAATTGTACAAATATTTTGTTCTCTTAACATGTTCGGCTACTAATTGTTGAGTATAACTCTTATTAAAATCAACGTTAAAAGTACTAGACGATTCCGTATGACCAAATACTACTTCAAACGGTGTTAGACCTGTTCTTGAGTGTATTGATTGATTATAAGACATAATCGCATATGTCATTACAGAAGCTGCGTCTGTAATTTTTCTTTCATATTTAGCTAATATATAAATTTCAATAATTGTTGAATGAAATCTTTCCACTAAGCCCATAGACTTCGGGTTATGTGGCGTCCCAATATGTAAATCTATTTTATGGAAACTTAACATTTCTTTAAGTAAACTGTTATTAAATTCACTTCCTGGATCTGCGCTAATTCTCATTGGCACTCCATAAATTGAAAAATATTTTAGCAAAGCTCTAACTAATTTGGGAGTTAATCTATTCGTTATTTCAAACGCTTGCCCTAATTTACTAAAGGCATCTACAATCGTTAGAAAATACTTTCCTTCAATGGTAAAAGTATCCATAAAAATCTCCTGAAATGGTTTATTTTGCGTTTGTGTTATTTGTGATTCTGGCTTTAAGGGTTTTCTATCATATTTCATAAGTTGACAAAGTTCACACGAATTTATAAAACTAGCAATAGTTTGTTCTAAATTATTCCAGTAATAAGTACGTTTTAGATGTGCAACTGTTTCTCTAATGCCTGTATGACATGTTTTACCCGTGTGGTATTTTGAAATAATGTCACGTTGCTCATTTTCGTCTCCCACATAGATAACTCTTTCGGTACATTCGCGAATTTTAACTAAATCTTTATTAAATATACTCGTAACTATACTAGAAAATTGTTCGCGATGTTTGCTATCTTCAAAATAAATAAAATGAGTTATTTTTGGACGAATGTATTCTTTTAAAAATTGTTTAACTAATTCAGGACTATTAGTTGGCATATGTGCTTCAAGTACCTTTTGTTTTTGCCTTGACAAATTCTTAACACTATACTCGTTTTTATTCCACGTAAAAACAAGGATTTGGTTTGGTTTTGTATCAATAGCTTCTTTTAAAATGGGTATATCTGACGAATATCTGTTCTTTTCAGAATGTACTGTTTCTACAAGCAATTCGGGTCTTTTCGATGCTGTTAAGGTACCACTACTTATTGAACGTAAAGGAAAGTTAGATTCTAAACTTCTATTATTCGAACGGATTGATTGGACTGATTGAGTTAATTCATCTTTCGATGAAATTAGAATTGGCTCATCTTCTGGAGTATTTACTATCATTGATACATTTTCATCATCTAAAGCATTTAATTTTATACGCGACAATGCGTCTGCATTGTTATTTTGTTTACCTGGTTTATATTCTATTTCATAATCATATTCAGCTAATCTTAATCTCCATCGAGTCAGTCTACTACCTGGCTCTTTAAATGATTGTAACCAAGCAAGTGGTCTATGATCGCTAAGGATTTTAAATTTATTTCCGTACAAATAAGGTCGGAAATATTTACAAGCCCATACTATAGCTAAAAGCTCTTTTTCAATTGTACTGTATCGCGTCTCGGCTTCATTGAGCGTTCTACTTGCGAAAGCTATTGGTTTATCACTGCCTACATGGCCTTGTGATAATACTGCCCCCAGAGCAAAATTTGATGCATCTGTGGTTAGCAGAAATGGTTTTGTGAAATCAGGAAATTGTAAAATAGTTGCATTAGTTAAAATTTCTTTACATTTCTCAAATGCATTGATAAATTCTTTAGTTATAATAACTTTATTTTTCTTTTTCAAACATTTAGTTAATGGTTGGGTTATCTTAGAAAAATATTTTATGGATTTTCGGTAATATCCTACTAAACCTAAAAAACTTTTTATCTCCGTGGGAGTTTTTGGTAACGGAAAATTCAATACTGCCTTAATCTTATCATTATTTGGCTTTAATCCATCCTCGGATATTGTATGCCCTAAGTAAAGAACTTCTTTGCGTAAAAATTCACATTTGCCTAAAATGACTTTTAAGTTAGTTTCTCTTAATCTTGAAAAATTTTTCGCAGTTTTTCTATATGATCTTGTAAACTAATTGAATAAATAATAATATCATCTAAATAAACTAAGCAATGTATGCCTTGTAGTCCTCTCAGCACATTATCCATTGCTCGTTGAAATGTTGCTGGAGCTGTTTTTAATCCGAAAGGCATTCTTTTAAATTCGAAATGACCTGACTGAGTTGAAAATGAAGTTTTCTGCTGATCCTCTTTATCTACTTCTATTTGATGATAACCACTAGCTAAGTCTAATGTTGAAAAGTATTTTGCTTTACCTAACCTATCAAAAAGATCCGTGATATTCGGGAGAAGGTATTTATCATCTATAGTTATTTCATTTAAACGCCTATAATCTATAACCATACGGTATTTTTGTTTACCTGAAGCGTCAATCTTTTTAGGAACTAAATGTACAGGTGCGCTCCAAGGAGAATGTGACTCCTTGATGACGTCATTCTGCAATAACTTATCTACTTGTTCCTGAATTTCTTGATTTTGTTTAACAGGATTCCTATACGGACGTATAAATATAGGATCTTCATTCTTAGTTCTATTTCTATGCTTAACTTGATTTGTAAAAGTTAAAGGAATATTCTCACAATGGAAGATATCTTTATATTCCGTACATAAATTTTGTATGCACGTTTTCTCTTCATTATTTAAATGATCTAACCTTAATTTTGAAAGGTTATTTCTAACTCTTGTTCTATATTAATATCTAATTGAATATTATTTACATGGCAAGATTAATTTTCTACTTTAATTACATCTACTGGTCTATCAAAAGTTATAGTTATATATTTTTCTGTAACGTTCTGTATAACTGTTTGAGCAAACCAATCTATACAAGATACTATTGCATCCGGCATACGAACACCTGGTGCAAATTCTGTAAATCTAAACATAGCATTACCGTTTTCTAACATAGTTGGAATTTTCACACGCGTTTCAGAACGTGGAGCTAATTTAATTTTATGAAAATGATTATATCAAATTGGAATATCAGTATATTTCGTTTTTAAAACTTGCCTCTTTATGTCAATACTTGCTTCTAATTCTTTCAATAAATCTATACCTATAAGACCATCATATGCCTTATCTAAATCGTATATATAAAATGTATGACTTAGGTTAGCTCTAAAAGTTGGTGTCAAAGGAATATTTATTACTTCATCGTGTTTACTACAACCATGCGTACTGTATACTTCAAAAGGTTTATATATCTTATAGCTACTGAAAAACTTATTTGCCTTCTCTGGACTTATAAAAGAACGAGTGCTACCCGTGTCTATTAAAAGATAAGCATCTATCTCAGGTAGATGTATATGAGGTAGTCTTAATGGATCACTATAATTTATTCTAATTATTTCGCTTCGTCTTCTCGCGAGGCTTCTACTTGAAAAATTATTTTAGGTAAAAAATCTTTGCAATAGTTATTTTGTACCGTCCTCATTGAGACGTCTGTATTTTGTTTCGGTGGCATTTTATTATTTATACCGAAACGAAAGTTTTGATTGGGATTCATCTTGAAGAATCCAGATTGTTTGTAATAGTTGATAGTCCTAGGGAACTGCTGTGGCTGGTTGCTAAATGGTTGTCTATTAAACTGATTAAAACTCGGTCTAAATCCTTGTGGTTGGGAATGACCTACAAATTAATTTGGTGCTCCAAATCTTGGACTATTTTGAACTAAATTACTAAACTTATTTTGCGCTGAATTATTTACAGGAGGTTTATTGTTTGAATTTGGGTTTGGTAATCCAAATTTAAATTGAGGCGTTGAGTTTTGCAACGCTTTGCTACTACTAGGTTGCGCTTTATTAACTTGTTTAATATCGTTCTTAACGTTATATCTTACATGAAAACTCACTTCTTCCATGACAACGCTAAGTGCGGACTCTAAATTATCACACTTATTTAATCGTACAAATCTTAATAAATCTTCCGGTAAATTGTACAAGAAAACATTCAGTGCTGTATTGTTATATACTATATATTTCGCTGCTTTGAGCCCTTCATCATTTAACAAATTTACTTTCGAGATTAACGAACTTCTTATATTTTATATTCTATGGCAAAAGTCAATGTAAGACTCACCCTGATTTATTTTAACATTTTCTATGGCAATGCACGCCTCTGACCTAGGGTCACCAAAATGCTGTATGAACAATTCTTTTAATTGTTCCCAACTGGTAACGTTCTCACGCTCGCTAACTAGGATAGCGGCTTTTCCTACTAACTTAGTAATACAATGATATAAATATATTTGTTGAGCGGGATTATTATCGCCCCTAAAACTTCTTATAACATATTCACATTTAGAAATGAATAAATTTAACAACTTGTCATCGCCGTCAAAACGCGGAATGATCGACTGGATTTCCTTACGTATTAAAGTGATTTGATTCATTTTATAATATTAAAATACGCAATTCAAAAATTATATAAACTATATATTTGTAAGTTAAAATAAGATTCTTACTACAGTGCGTTCTCAATTTGAGTAGAACGACACTACCCTATATAAATTGACTCTAGATTTGTATAGAGCACAATTTATAACACAATGTTTAATGGCAATTTTTTGTCCAACTAAACACATACAAATTATTAAAAATAGACAGGAAAGGAACGGTGAACGGGTCTACTCACATTAATTCGCTCGATCCCATGCCGACTATTCTTGCTTGCTGCTGCTGCTGTTGCTGCTGCTGCTGTCGTGGTATTTGACGAATTTGTTTGTTGAGGTTCGCCGGATAACAGTGTCTATGCGACGAGTTAGACGTTACGACCGATGCGTGTGACGTTAACGGTAACTATTCGCGACGTTTTAATTATCCGCCCCGGCTGCGCCAGTCAAATGAATAGACCGTGTATAAGTGTTTAAAAAAAGTATTTATTTAACACGAGGTGTGCTACGCAGAGCACCACCGTATACACGAGTATAAGTTAATGCAAGTAGAGTAGTGACGACAATTTGTCTGTACTGGGTTTATATAGGGCCAGTGTCACGTGGTATGGTGGGGAGAAGGTGGCGTGATGTTTGCATGATGCTTCATGCACAGGTGGTCTTAAATGAAATGAAATGAAATGGTTTATTTACTGAATATGTGTATACATAATAGATGGTGTAATGTCAGAAGTAGCAACATATTCTGCCGAAATCTCATACATACAAAGAATCTATAAAATTATTATTCTCGGTAGCAAAACAAATCTATAATCGCTATTACATTAAATTTAAGTCAATTATAACATTAGTCAACACTTATAACTAGTTAATTAAATTCATACATTTTGGATAAATAATTCTACTTATGTCATTGAGTTCTATAACTTAGAAATTCCTCCACAGAATAAAAACATAATTCCGACGAAATGTCATTACTATAATTGTTATGGTTTTGGCCATCGTTAAGATTATAGTAATGAGTGATTCAAAATAATGGTTATCGTTTTGGTCATCGTTACTTTTATATTAATTAAGTAACTTGATACCATGTGACAAAGGTTGGACCATGGTGGTCTTACGCTATTGTTATGGTTTGAAGGGGATTAGCGGGGTGCATAACTAGCTATATCTGCTGTGCCTGTGTGGGTAAATGTGTCTATACTTATAGCTGCATGTGTGTAGATGTGTGTGTAGGTGGCTATGTATGTGGGTTAATCTCATTCCCGATTCGATGCTGAATTTTGACTTGTGGTTAACATTGGCAGTGTATGGGATGAAAGGTCCTTTGTGGATTACGCGTAGCCGCTGCAATTTGACTTTGATATAAAACAAAAACTACATAATATGAAGGTAACAGTTTCTAGAATATTGTAATACTTCATCATCATCATCATAAGCCTTTAACAGTCCAATGCTGGACTAGTCCAGCATTGGACTGTTAAAGGCCTCTCCTTTGAAAGGAGGAATTGCCCTACTATACCACGCTGGCCAAACGGGTTGGTATAGGGTTTGTATCAAGCTTTCCTTCCCTTACAGTGGGGTTGTCTGCATAATATGCTCCCTCTGACGGCTCTTACGACACCCATGGGATGATATGGGGTGTTGATAATCCGTATTCTTAATCCGTCACCACACGGATAATGTAATATTTAGTACGTCGTTATTCATTCTAATGTGACATTTTGTACTACGTTGATCTTCACAATACTAAACACGCGCACACTGCGGACCGACGAGAAGATTGTCGAGCTGGAAGAAGAATTGAGCAAGTTGCGATGGGATATCATAGGCCTATCTGAAGTCCGAAGACAGGGGGTGGACTCGATAGTTTTCAATGCCGGCAACTTGCTCTTCTACCGGGAGGGCGACCTACAGTCCCAATGTGGTGTCGGGTTCATCGTCCACAAATCTCTCGTGATCAACGTGGTAAATATTAGGAGTGTGTCGAGCAGGGTAGCGTACCTTATACTCAGAATATCCAAGCGGTATTCGCTGAAGGTCATACAGGTATACGCTCCGACCTTGATGTACCCCGATAAGGAGGTTGAACCCATGTACGAGGACATATCTCGGCTATACATGGCTTCAAAACCCATTACACCGTGGTCATGGGAGATTTTAACGCGAAACTGGGCAAACGCGACGGTGATGAGCTGAGAGTGGGGCAATTTCGTTATGGGCATCAGAATTCCCGGGGTCACTTGCTGGCTAGCTTTATGGAGAAGGAAGGCCTCTATATGATGAATTCCTTCTTCAGGAAGCGAGAATGCCGCAAGTAGACCTGGGTAAGTCCAGACGGTGCCACCAAAAATAAGATCGACTTTATCATGTCGACGAAGAGGCAGATATTCAATGATGTCTCCGTGATCAATTCGCTTAAAGTGGGGAGCAATCACCGAATGGTAAGAGGTACATTGAATATCTGTACAAGCCTCGCACGGTCGAGGTTGATAAAGTCCACGCTCCGACCGGCACCGGTTCATATTCAAAACCCTGAGAGCTTTCAGCTCGAACTCAGAACCGTTTCGAATGCCTGGGCGAATGCGTAGATGTGGACGAGTACAGTAACGGGTTCGTGAATGCTGTCCATACAACAGTGGCTAAATTCTTTAAGCCCCAGAAAAGCAAGAGAACCAGCAAGATCTCGGGTCCGACCCTCGAGCTGTTAGAGGAAAGCCGCAAGATGGTTCAGCTATCCTCCGACGACATGCCGAAATATCGGCACCTCAACAGACAGATCTCTAAGTCTCTGACTCGCGATCTCCGCCAATACAACACAAAATGTGTTCGTGAGGCGATCGAGCAGAATAAGGGATCCAAAGTGTTCCAGAGGGATCTGTCTGTTGGGCAGAGTCAGCTGACAAAGCTGAAGACGGAGGATGGCAGAATCGTATCGTCCAAGCCTGAGCTCTTGGAGGAGATCGAAAGGTTCTATGGACAGCTATACACGACAACGCAACAACCCGCAAGTACTCCAACGTCAGACCCTAGAGCTGGATTGACCCGACACTATACCGAAGATATCCCGGACGTCAGCATGCACGAGATTAGTGTGGCTCTCAAAGAGCTCAAAAACAACAAGGCGTCGGGTGATGACGGAATTACGAGCGAGCTTCTGATGGCTGGCGGTGCACCTGCTAGAGAAACCCTTCGGAAGCTATTTAATTCCGTCATTCTCGAGGGTAAAACGCCACAGGCATGGCACAGAGGTGTGGTGGTGCTTTTCCTTAAGAAAGGGGATAAAACCCTCTTAAAGAACTACAGACCCATCACACTTCTGAGCCACGTCTACAAGCTCTTTTCGAGGGTCATCACAAATCGTCTCGAGAGCAAGCTAGACGACTTCCAGCCTCCCGAACAAGCCCGTTTCCGTAAAGGCTATAGTACCATAGACCACATACATACGCTGCGGCAGGTTATACAGAAGTCCGAGGAGTATAACCAGCCCCTATGCTTGGCGTTTGTGGACTATGAGAAAGCCTTCGATTCGATCGAAACCTGGGCGGTGCTACAGTCTCTCCAACGGTGTCGGATTGACTACCGATATATCGAAGTGCTGAAGTGTTTGTATGAAAACGCCACTATGTCAGTCCACCTCCAGGACCAGAGTGCGAAACCTATTCAACTTCAGCGAGGAGTGAGACAGGGGGATGTCATATCCCCAAAACTGTTTACCACTGCGCTGGAGGATGATTTCAAGCTTCTGGACTGGAATGGACTCGGCATCAACATCAACGGCGAGTACATCACTCACCTTCGATTCGCAGACGATATCGTAGTCATGGCTGAGACCATGGAAGACCTAGGCACAATGCTCGATGGCCTCTGTAGAGTCTCCCAACAAGTAGGTCTTAAGATGAACATGGACAAGACGAAAATCATGTCGAACGTCCATGTTGTACCTGCTCCTATTCAGGTTGGGAACTCTACGCTCGAAGTTGTTGACAAGTATATCTACCTGGGACAAGTAGTCCAATTAGGTAGGTCCAACTTCGAGAAGGAGGTCAATCGTCGAATCCAACTCGGTTGGGCAGCGTTCGGGAAGCTACGACATATCTTCTCGTCCGATATCCCGCAGTGTCTCAAGACGAATTTGACCAGTGTGTGTTGCCAGTGATGACTTACGGACCAGAGACGTGGTCGCTCACTATGGGCCTTATCAGAAGGCTCAAAGTCACTCAGAGGGCGATGGAGAGAGCTATGCTTGGAGTTTCCCTGCGAGATCGAATCAGAAATGAGGAGATCCGCAGTAGAACCAAAGTCGCCGACATAGCTCTCCGGATAGCCAAGCTGAAGTGGCAGTGGGCAGGGCACATTGCTCGAAGAACCGATGGCCGTTGGGGCAGAAAGGTTCTGGAGTGGCGGCCACGTACCGGACGACGCAGCAGAGGTAGGCCTCCCGCAAGGTGGACCAAGGATCTCGTCAAGATCGCGGGAGGCGGTTGGATGCGGGCGGGTCAAGACCGGCCTGTGTGGAGAACCTTGGGGGAGGCCTATGTCCAGCAGTGGACGTCGTTTGGCTGATATGATGATCTTCGCACTTACCTACCTAAACTTACTTTGTACTACACATATGTAGTACAAAGTTAGTCAACTTCCTAATGTTCATACCTTTACCTACCTAATGTTACTCGTGGTGTAGTTTGGCAATCTAGTGTGCATATTATACACTAGATTGCCAAACTACACCACAAGTAACATTGGCGCTTGTATAAAGCTTTTATGAATCAAGTCAGTCGAAAACAAGACGTACATTTGTTTATCACTGATAAAATGTTAATGATCGCTCTCTTAATAATATGCCCGGTAGATGGCAATAGGTTCGCTCCCTATTACATTGGGACCGAAACATAACTGGCCAAGTGTGGGTGTGTAACACACTTCTGCCTATCCCTCCGGGGATGAAGGCGTGTAGTCATTTTTTAAACAACATGACTCATGAAGTTATTTTTAACCACTTGTAAACTAAGTAGATAATACAGAAAACCGAATAAAAATTTGTGACCGTCTTTACTGGTAGTCACGTTGGCCTATTAAAACACTGCTACATTCATGCAATAGTTGTTTGCTCATGAATTGCGCATAATATTACTGCCTTCATTTCTAGTTAATGGAAACAGGAACGTCGGTCCTCTTAAAGATGTTTCAAATACAGAAACCTCAACTAAGACGTTCCATAAAATAAGAGATATAAATTAAGATCCACTATGAACATGGAATAAGGTAGCAAAGACTTACACCTTGTCCACGAGTGCCTGAGGCAAAAGCGACTTGCCTCCGCTGTTTTAAAATATTCATATCACTTTTAACACACTTTTTTTTGTATATTTTGTAAAGACGCGCCGCACACGTGTGGCCGATGGCGGCCACTCGGTACAGAAGTAAAATATATGAAAAAGTGTGTGAAGTGAAAAAGTGAAGAACTTTAGAGTAGGAAGGCATAGACAACACACACTGACGGGCTGGCGATATAAAGAATAGAACTATCAATTGTAATGCTGATTTATGAGGTTGCCAATATGTCGTAACTTTTAATGAACCAGACCATAGATTATACAGATATACTGGTATAGATGCGCAACTCCCTCTAAGGAAAAAGTTCAATAGGCATCCTCTACGCTAGATGGCGTACTAACAATTTTATTTTTATTCCGATCGTATAGATGGCGTTAGTAGTGGATTCATTTTTAAAAATAAAATAAATGTTGAATTTCGGTGTTAATAAATAAGTAAATGACAACTATTATGTAAAATATGTAATTTAAAAGTGAAAAAAATAAAAATCACAAAATGTAATTTTTGGTAAGCATGGATTCGATCCACAGACATCTAATTTATGAGCAGAGCACGCTACCACTGCGCTACGCAGACCTTATCTAAATAGGCGAAATGACCGTTCATTTGTCGCTTTTTCTTTAGTTCTTGCCATCATCCGTAGATGGCGCTGATTATATGAAATTTATCCATGTATGGAACTTTCACGGCCCTGAACCAGACAGTAACAACGGTGTTACCGCTGCAAAAACAATTAGATAAGAAATTGAAGTCGGCAAGATTTTTGTCAAATTAATGGTACAATAAAATTGACGAAAAGCGAAATGAAAATCGAAGCGTATTTGTAGATAAACTGGAAATGTAAATGAGGGAGAGGCTTAGTTGATAATTTTACCGTTGATGCTTGCTCTTGTAAAAAAAGAATAAGTAGTCACACCACGCTATCTTTTTTTTTTTTATCGTGTGGAAAATGAGTTACCTCATGCCCATCCGACCGGGGAGCGGTCGAAGGGGGTATGTCGGACTCCCACCTGGGTTACCGACTAAAAACCACACGGTGGCTCCGTAGCTCGACGCCTTGCAGGTACAGCGGGAACTGTGTTGTATTGCTCCGCTGTACCTGTCGCGTCCGTCCCCTTGCTTGGGACGCGTGCCCGGGGAAAAGCGGGGTGTGCAATGCCTTTCACAGCAGACTGCGCCACACAGTCCGCTGCCTTCTCGGGTCCGCTTGTGGTGGGTCATTAGAGGCTCCCCCTCCAACGCCCGCAGACCTGAGGAAGAGTCGAGTTCAACGGCCGCTGCCGCCGCCTCGACGCCGCCTTCGCCTGCGAGCGGGGTTGCGTCGTTCACGCTCCCGCTCGGCGGCCTCCTTCTGGAGCATTACAGCTTCACAGAAGGAGACCATTGCACGCCAATTGTGGGTGTCCTCTACCATTGTCGCTATTACGGCTGGTAGGGACAAATCCCTCCCGATTGTAGCGACCAGAGTACTCCGCTCGTCCGCCCACGCGGGGCACACCTCTAGTGTGTGTTGAGCGGAGTCCAGATCGTCATCGCAGTGGTGGCACTGTGTCGTCTCCTCACGGCCGATCCGACTCAGATACTCACCGAAGCAACCATGCCCGGTAAGTATCTGAGTCAGCCGGAAAGTAGTGCACTCTTTCGTCTCGAGCCAGGCGTCAAATATTGGCAAAATCGCACCGACGATGGGTTGGCGCGTGCAACGCGGTAGATGCAGCCGCACGCGCCACTCCTCATACGCACTTCGGTGCGCATTTCGCCGGCACTCTTCGAGCGTTTCACTCGACGCCTCTCCGCCTACCCGACGAAGGCGAACCTCGTCATAAAGACGGGCATTCACCCACGCCAGGAGATCCCACGGCGGGAGGCGCGCAATGAGCGTCGCCGCCTCATGGGATATCGTCCTGTAGCCTCGTGCTACCCGAATGGCCACCAACCGCTGCAGACTGGCTAAGATAGCCCTGCAGCGGGAGGCGCGCGTAAGACGATGATGCCACACGGGCGCCCCATAGAGAACCATGGACCGCACGACGCCACAGTAGAGGCGGCGAACTTCCTCGCGTGGCCCACCAAGGTTCGGGAGCAGGCGTCGAAGCGCGCCTGCCGCACCACGAACTCGGGGGGCCAAGCGCTCGAAGTGGTCTTCGAACGCCCAGCGAGAGTCCAAAATGAGGCCAAGGTACTTAATAGTACGCCCCACCCGGACTTGTGCACCACAAATTGACACCACAGAGCTGGGTGGTTCCCGACCCCGAGGAAGGGCATGGAACCATAGCGCCTCAGATTTGTGAGGCGCCACTCGAAAGCCCAGCTGGCTGATCGCCGAGACGACCAGTGCCACGCCACGATTGGCGAGAGCCACGACACTGCGGAAGCCGGTTGTCCCCCGCGCCAGCACCAACGTGTCGTCCGCATAGCAGACGACGCTGACATCAGAGGGGAGACCGATACGCAGGACCGCATCGAACGTGATGTTCCACAGAAGGGGTCCTAATACGGACCCCTGTGGAACTCCGTTTGAGAGCTCCCTCGTGAGCAGAGCTCCGTTCCGACCTTTTATCCTGATGGACCTCCCATTTAGGTACGACCCGATAATATCACGCAGATAGGAGGGCACGTTATGATAAATCAGCGCCCTCCTAATTGACTGCCAGCGGAGGGAGTTAAAGGCATTGGCAATGTCAAGACTGACCGCCAACGCAACGCCTCCCTCCCTGAGCACCGGCTCCGACAGGGAGCGGACGCGACGGATTGCGTCTATAGTCGAACGCCCCTGCCGGAAGCCGAACTGGCACTCAGACAAATCGGGGCCCACGTTCGACAGGTGGTCCTGGAGGCGGGCAGCCATAATGCGCTCAAAGAGCTTGCCCACCTCGTCCAGCAAACAAATGGGTCGGAACGCTGAGGGAGAATCGGCAGTCCTGCCGGGCTTTTGGATTAAGACCAGATCAGCCTCTTTCCAACCGGAGGGGAATACGGCACAACGGAGGCAGTCGGTGAACAATTGCCTTAGCCTGTCCCTCAAGATTGCGAGCGCGAGCACCCACGCCCGACCAGGGATCCCATCGGGACCCGGGGCGGTATTGCGGGCCCGGAGCCGTCGAATGGCTCGGTCCAGCTCGTCTTCCGTCACGTCAAGTTGGTCATCCCAAGGGACTTGGGACGACTGTGACGGAGGAGGTGTCGAGTTGCTAACCTCGGCCCGCGGGAAGAGGGTATCGACTACTCTCTCCAAAAACGGCGGGTCCAGGGTCGACGTGATGGGAGGGACCCACGGTCTGAGCTTGCCCATAACAAATTTGTAAGGGCGCCCCCATGGGTCCCTGTCCAGTCCATTGACTAGTTCTTGCCAGGAACGGGCCTTGGCCGCAAGGATGGCACTTGAAAGTGTTTTCCCGACGGTCCGATACCGCTAATATGCTCCAGCAATCTCTTCAGCAGTGGCTCTCCTTCTTCGTCGGGCTCGTAAGTACTGGCGCCGCGCCGCGACATGATCAAGGCGAATGCGCTCGATTTCGCGCGTCCACCAGTACTGCGAACTGGGTCTCCTCGGACTGGATCGGGGCATAGACGTGTCGCAGACAGATGTCATAATGTCCCGAAACCAGTCCGCCTGTGAGTCGGGATCGGGCGGGATTCCCAAATTGGCGGCCTCCCACTCGGCCACGTGGGCAGCGGCTGCTAACATATCCCCGTCAAGTTGTCGAACGTTCCAGCGACGCGTCGGAACCGCGTTTGGGCGCCACATGATGTCGCGGGGTGGGCGGAAGGTCACGCTGAATTCGATCAATCTGTGATCTGACAGCGTGGTCACATTCTCTGCGACAAACCACCCCGAGACGAGACGCTCGGCAGAGGGAGTCGCCCACGAAAGATCGACGATCGACTCTCCCTGCCAGCGGACGCATGTACTAACTGATCCCCGGTTTAAAAGCCGGAGGTCGAGTTCAGTCGCCCATTCAAGCGCCGTCTCTCCACGCAGGTTGTCCCGGGTGTCACCCCACACGCTAGAGCGTGCGTTGAAGTCACCCAGGACAAACGCCGGACGGGACTGGTAAACCCTGATGTGGTTCGCCAGCCCGTCGAGGTAGGCCTCAAAAGCGGCAAGGCCACTGTTTGGGGAGACATAGCAGCCGACGACGATCGCAGGACCCCATTCGGCAACGACGAAACCCGGCCCCTGATGGAGCAGGCGGCAATGGGGCTCTCTTTCCCCCCCCGCCCAGTACACAGCGACGGAGCCATCTGATGCCCCGAACCAACGAGGGTGGTCCGGGACGAAATACGGCTCCGCCATTATTGCCAGGGCAACCGAACGCTCTGCAACGGTCTGCGCAAGCAAAGCTTGCGCAGCACGGCAGTGGTTTAGGTTGCCCTGAAGAACGACTAAAGGGGAAAAGAATTTTAAGCCTCCATAGCCTCCCCAGAGCCGGTAACCGACTCCAACAACCCAAAACCATTGCTGGTTTCGGTAACCGCCGTGGCAGGAGCGGCGGTAACCGCAGGCTTACTTCTACCACCCCTCTTCTCAGGAGGGGTGCAGGCTTTGGTGCCGACCCGGTGGTTGGCCGGACGCCCCGCATCCGTGCACACAGGGCACCGCGGAGCACTCTCCTCACAACCGCTTGCCTTGTGGCCAGCTTGGCCGCAGACAAAGCAGAGAGCGCTTCGGTCCCTGTCACATGTGCAGCGGGCGCGCACGTGCCCCTTCTCCAGGCACCTGAAGCACTGTAGAGGTCGAGCCGCCAGGGCCTCAACACGGGCGATGACCCAACCTACTCGGAGCTTTCCCGCGGCCACCAGCTCGCGGGCAGCTATGAGCGGGCATCGAACCCACGCAGTCCCCAAGCCCGCCGCGGAGGAGCGAATTTGGCCAACCTTCACGTCGGCCTCATCGCAATTGCCCTCCGCGGAAACTGCTTCGGCAATATCTTTAGGGACTACTGCGTCGTCCAAGTCTCTCACCCGGATCTCAGCCATTTTTACGGGACGCGCCACGATCGCGCCCGTTTCGGACAATGCCGTCTGAAGGCGCCTTTTAAGGTCTTCCGCCTTTTCCGAGCCCTGTTCACCGGGAATTTTAAGTATAAGTCCTCCGGTGATGGCCCGTTTCGGACGAAGGTCCTCGGTGAGCCCCAGTCCGTTGAGGTCAACCCTCTCCCTGGCCAGTCTCATCACCTCGGCTAAGGTGGTGTTGGACCCCGGTGGAAGAGTCACTGTCACCGCCGACGTGGACGGCACTTTGGGCAATACTGGCTTCTTGGTCTTATCCTTTCGGGCCCTGGCCTTTGCAGGGCGGCTTGTCACTGTGGCCCAGGAGGCACTGGGCTCAGCTGCAGGTGCCTGCCCAACAGTGTTGAGGGTTGACAATGGGGCAAGTGCGGGTGCAGGCGGCGCTGTCTTTCTCCTCCTTTTCTTCCTGCTTCCGCCACCAGGCGTGACTGCTGCTGCAGTAGTGGACGCGGTGGCAATCGCGACGTCTGGTGCAGCTATGGGTGCGACGTTATGTGTCGCGGCTATTGGCTGCGCGAGTCGCGGCCGTGCCACACGGTCCGGGAAGATCTCAGCCCGAAGTTCTTCGAACTTGCGATCCATCTGGATCGCAAGTTGGGCCGAGATCTGCCACGCCAGGTCCGTATAAGTAGAGCCATCATGGCTCACGCATGGATAAGGTGCCGCGACAACTTGTTGCTGGACCCGATCGCTATTCTGGGCCCGGGCGGGGTGGAAGGGAAGAGGAGGGAACTCCTCTCGGCGAAGTGGGCCCCCACTCCTCGGAGGCTTCTTGGCTGGTGCGCTCATTGTCGGCTGCCTGGCAGGAAGAGGAGGTAACCCGGACTGGGGAGGCGCGCAGGTCTTCGTCGTTGGCGTTCGCGGTGACTGAGCAGCTGGATATGTCAGCGGCGCACTCTTACGGAGCTGCTCGAGCTCCTTGGACATCGCGTCCATCGCAGCCTCAATGGAGGCTAGGCGGGAGTGGAGCTCGGCGTTAGATGCCTCCTCCCGCCCGATGCGCTCAGTTTGAGCCGCAATTGCAGCAGCAATGTCCTGAGCGGCGTCTATCAGGGCCTTACCAAAGGCCCTCTTCAGGCTGCGGCTCTCTTTGGCCACTCTCTCTACAACCGCAACAGAGAGGAGCGCTTTCTCCGGTATTGCGGCTGTCGGTTGCCCGCGCAGCTCCTCTAAGCGCTGCTCGATCTCGTGAGCGCGTTTTGTTGAGTCGGACGAAGAAGCTAACGGGTCTGACAATAACCTTAGTTCTCCGTCCGAATCAAAGACCTCCGCCGTCCTTGCCCTAACCCGGGCCACTCCCTCATCCGGTCCCTCTGGGTGACGTTTCACGGTGCGTTTTCGTGCACCTCGGGTCGAGACCGATGCCACAGACATGGCGGAGCTATCGCTCTCACGCGCACTGTCCGCGGCCCGCTCAACTGACGACTCCGGGGTATGCGCAGCTGGATCACCCAAAGCCTTCTTCTTCCCCGAGCGGGTTACGCGGCCTCCGCCATCAGAAACGTCTGGCGACGCCCGCCCGATCAACCCAGGGCCTTGGGCCCCCAGTAAAGTGGAGGTGGTGGTCTTGGAGACCGCCGCGGACATGGCAGTGGCTGGTACCCGTGACAGCCCCGGGCAAGGGGTGGCTGAACGAGAAGGACCTGAACGCCTCCGGGATCTGCCCAAGGACCGAGAGCGGCCCCGGTCACAGGCTGCAACACCAGGTAAAGCTACCCTTGGTAGTGATGGATCCTCCACCTCATCATCAGCGTCAATATTGGCGCGAAGAGTGGAGCCAGAGTTTAGTGAGCGTGGCTCTTCGCTCGAATTAGTGGCTTGCGAACTATACATTTGGTTCCCACGAGAGTGGGGGAATAGATGGTCCGCCCAGGTGGTGCCCCCTGTACCCGGGTAAGCCTACATTTAGTACCCAACCAGGGGGACGGCCTTTGCCCTGACTGGAGGAGCGCTCGCGACTGATCTTCCCATCAGCCATGCATCCATCGGCGCGCGCCAAACCTTGGAGTTGGGGTAATTTTTTATAGAGGTTTTCTTCCTCGCGGCCCGGGCGGTTAAGCCAAGACCTTCGCTCCCAGCATTAGGTCACAAAACACGACTGCGACTCAATGCCGGGGTTACAATTTGCCACGGTTGGCAGATTTGCCTGTCCAACCACTCGTTAAACGCGAGTGCCTGGACCCGTCGCAGCCGTACCCCTCCGAACAAGGGGTACAGCGGGATATCCTTCACTCCTCTATGAGAGGGGCAAAGGTGACTGCTTGCAGTGACAAGTCACTGGGCGATGGGGTCGTCACTGCCCGACGCCGGGCACACCACGCTATCTAGAAATCTACCATGATGTCTGATACATAAAAGGAATGGATCTTTCCATTTATCATACAATAGCACAAACGCGATCTTAGTGTTTTTGTAAGGCTGAAATAAATCGCTGTAGAAAATGGCAGTTGTTATGGCATTCCGAATTTGAGAAGAATCTCGTTTATAACCTAAAATGCTACATGTAGAGCCTTCTGGTCATTTTTATGCTAGGCAAAATACATTCAACCTGCATAAAAGCGATCAGAAAACCTTTCCCTTACCTCAAAGTAATACCGTAATGTTATATTCTATGGTAATACCACAAGCCATTCTAAACTAGTAAAAAAAACACGTACATTATATTAAAGCACAACCGCTGCAAAAACAAGCGCTCTAACTTCCTCATAGTTGGTACATAATCTATTATTTCATACAAAGCCATAACATTGAAGTGCAGAGATGCTATCATAATAAAAGTTTTACGTCCCATATCTGTCGGGATGTGTCGTCACATCGTCATGTATGGCTTCACACTGTCTAGGTAAAGAGTAGAGAGATAACGAGCCGTGGACATGGCATTCTGCTAACATTTTAGAACGGCACAGTTTTGTATGAGGGACAAGGCAAGATGAAGACATCTATATAAATATCATGTTCAGGTTTTGTTACCTTTTTTCAAGACCACTATCATCGATGCTTAGTTAGTGTAATGCTTTATGTCACAACTCTACTAGTGCGAAGGAGAGGACTGCGCCCATTACTAGTAGCAACTACCTAACAACGTACATCCAAAACTATTGAGCACAAGAAGCTTAAATTTGGCATGTATGATCCTTAAAGAGTTGAGGGGTGCATTAAGAACGTATCGTAAAAAAACAGTTAAAATACAAAATAAATACGCGGGAATAGCTGAAGGCATCCTCTAGTTTGATTATAATTTGAATGCTTTAATTTATTTCTTGATGCCATTATATCAAACTCTTGAAAGGCAATTTGTTTGCATGCCTATACAATAACAGGCCAGTTTATTATAGTAAATTCAAGTCGTAATATATGCACACCTGTCCATAATTATGGCACGCCTTTCACACCTGTAGACCGCTTTCTTTCTCTTTACTATTTAATGTTTTGAGACCGTTTATCAGTTTGTTGATATGTAACTACGAAATAACTATTATAAGTCTCGTGTTGGTTTCGCTGCGTTGCCTTATTGCACTTTTAGAGTTCATGTTATTGCCCGCCAAAGTTACATTATGTCCATTTGTGAATTGTGTATAATAGTTACCTGCTCATTTGCTGTAATGTCTGGTCGGTTTTTCTGTATTGGTTATGTACCTATAGAAAGACTTTGGGATACTTTTTGGTGGCCGATTTCAAAAATTGATTGCCAGAAGTCTTGGGTTCGATACCGAATCGGCCAGAGTGCTCTTAGATATTTCAGTGATTTTTTTTTTAGTAGCAAGTACTTATCTGCCACAATAATACAATTTTTCTTGC
Organism: Euclidia mi; assembly: GCA_944739405.2. Lineage (NCBI taxonomy): Eukaryota > Metazoa > Arthropoda > Insecta > Lepidoptera > Erebidae > Euclidia > Euclidia mi. The sequence goes on along the minus strand of OX123186.2, from coordinate 86,514,324 downwards.
GTAGATGCAAAAGTGTGTCTCTTTATTCCCGTTGAATTGGCTATGATCAATGGTCATGGTCTACGGACAATATTGACATTAACGGTCTATGAATATAGTTTATGTACATGTTTCTATTATAACATAAAATTTTATATCATAGATGAAACTAACTATACTTGCGTAGTATCAAAAAAGATACACTAAATGGCGTTATCTAGAAATATTCTTGATCACTAGATATGGTTGCTTTCAAAGAAGCTTTACATAACTGAAGCATCGCTCATGAAATATGTACCAGCATGTCTTAATGTATTTATTGTGAACTAACGTATTACAAGATGATAGACGTTAGAGTTAATACAGTATACATACAGTCAAGCACAAGTAGATACACACAACGCAGCCCGAGCATGTTACTATTGCATGTGTGTATTATCATAAATGTTGTATACAGGAAGGTAATGTTAAGTAGATTGTAGATTAACTTTACAATACTTACACATTAGGCTAGCCGCTAGCGCATTATGTAGCTTACCTAATGCCAGAGCCTATAATGGTAAAGATTTCTTCATACAAGAGTATACATAATAGCGGCTATATAAACATTAAAAAAATGACATCCAGATTCAAAGCAACTATTTTAGGGTTAGCTTGTGTCTTGATTTTATTTTTGGACTGAAGAAGCGATCTTATTAAGTCAGCTTCTCACGGTGTGTGGTTTTGTGAACGGACGCGCGCGGCGCCTTTTAAGTTACCCGACTCGCGTTGTAACTAAGGTGCTGAGCGCGTCCGTTCGGAAAAGCACGCATCGTGGAATCAGGCTTTAAGCATTTCTATCCGTGAACTTAAAGTTGTAAATTTTACACTGATAACACCAGTCTTGTACTGCAAACTATATTCAGTCCATGTTTTATATTATTTTTATAAATTTCTTGCTGTATGTCTAACTATTATATATATAACCGTCAGTTATAATAGTTAGAACTTACAACGAGAAAATACTATTTGATTATAGAAACCACTACTCCAGAACAGAAGAGGCAAAATTTAAAAAATCTGCCTCGCAGATTTAGTGCTAAACTATTCTTCTGCCGTAATGAAACACTAATAAAACTTACAACGGTAATCTTAAATAATGATATTGCAATAAATTAACATTTTTGCAATAAATACATATCTAACGACTCCACGTAACCGCCAAAGCAAAGTGTGATTGCACCATTGCATTAGCAGGTGACTAATGAACAGGTTAGTTAATGTTTAATTGAACTACGAAATGCTTCGCTAGCACATAATGTGGTAGCAAATCCAATATTTGTACGTCATTAGTGTTGCAACTAATTAACTTGTCCAAAGCGGTTTCTTTCTTAACATTATATAATAATAATATAATATTCTAATAATACTTGTGTTTCAAAATAATACTCTATAAGTTAAAAAAAAATTGACGTGATTTAAATTGAATTCATTATTTTTTTTATGGTAACAGTCATTATATTTGAATTGGTGCTACGTAATTAAAATTTTAACCAAGAAGTGTCGAACTGAGTGTTGTAAAAGTAATTTTATTAATTTAAAAATGTTGACGTGTTCTAAATTTGGATTGTTGTTAACAACTGTTCAGTCTTGGCCGCTAACGTTCGAAAATAAAATGGCAGATTTTAAAGTTAAATTTGATTCGCGGCTTTGAATAGAATCTTTTTTAGTGCGAGCATTTGTGGTTGCGGCGGTGTTGTGAATTGTGCACAATACAGTTTTGTTTTGCGTAATCGAAATTGTGGTTGCGATACAGTGCCAGATGGAAGTGCTTGATTAGTGGAAGTCGTGTGGACACATAAGTTCATTCTAATGCAATGCTTTTAACATTTAAAATGATCTGAAAATAGGTAATAACGGTATAAACTAGGAAAAGTCACTTGATACCCGTAGATAAGTCCTACTTCATGATATTGAATTTTCCAGTTTATTACTTTACTTTTAACATCAAATACTTAAAATAAATCGTAAAATAATATGATCGTACCACAATAAGACGCAAAACTTAGTAAGAATGGATGGATGCTTGTTGTATACTTTCTCGCAAAAAAGTTTGCAGTAATATACATATAGCTTATAGGTACCTCAGAAAAGTACACGAGCTTCCTTTTGTCATGATAACCGGAACACATGCGGACGTCACTGCGGTCTGAATCTAGTCAACTTGATTATAACAATAATGTGATATAAAAGTAGTTGGATTGTATTCGTAATCAGTAGCCAAGTAACAAATAGTCCGTTTCGAACTTGACCGGCAGTTGATTTTATTGATGTTTCATGCAACTAGTGCTGTTCCATAACAGTTATTTTGCACAATTAGTAGAGTTATGTAATTGTTACAGTAATACTAATAAGTAATAATCCGTAACATACTTCTTACTACATAAGTAAGAAGTATGTAAACAAAGTAATGAAATAATGTATTTCGTGAGTATATATTACGCGAGAAAAATGCTATTAAGTATACGTAAGATTAGCATGTAGTTTGATATTGTAACATCATAATAATTCTATCTGCAATAGAATGATGGTATAATATCTTCCACTTGTCTAACTCGTTCAAACACTTGCCCCTTGGCTCGGAAAGCACGTTGAGCCCTCGGTGCCAGCTGTCATGAAGATCTTTGACTGTCGTTAGAGACAGTACCCTTGAATAGACTGACATGGGTCTAAGCCAGGGTATTTCGCTATTCCTTTTAGTTGGGGCAGTCAGAGGGCAGTCGTTCTGTGGACTAGCTAATATTGTGTCACATATGCTTATACCAAAAAGTGGACCCCGAGGTTCAAGCGAAATTCCTAAATGCAACCAGGATAACGCTAGGACGATGATGATAACTTTCACAAACTAAACGCAGCGCTATTTTCTTCTGATTAGTTGCGAAACAGTATTTAAAAGAATCAATATACAAAAAATTTAACTAAATTGCGATCATTTGCTCATTTCAGAAGACATGTCTGTTCTAATCAAGTTGCATGTATAAATGAGGACCAACGTGTGATTACCAGTGTTACAAGGAAATGCTCTCAAGTGCCACGTAATATTTAATCAGCAGACGGATTACTATATATAGACAGGCAACACTTTAACGTCGACCGAACTCGTATTTCACGAACTGCGCTTTTGTTAAATACATTTCAGTTGCAAGTAACCGATGAGGATTATTGATTGAGCATAAAAGTCAGAGCACATTATGCAGGCAGTTTAACGGCACCGCTCCAACCCTGCTTGACATTTAAATTTGATCATTTCATTGTTTGTATTAAAGTATATTTAAAAAAGCGCTGATGTGCGCTTTTTATACTACCAGTATATATTATTGTCTAAAATGTCACTTCAGGCTTTTATTTTTCTTGTGTCCGTCTTCATTTATAACATCACGCTAACATAACCACAGCGCGGCGTAGTAGCCGTTACAACAACGCGGGTGTAAACGCGGGCAAAGCTACCAGCTTTTATACCAGTCTATATTAAACATATTGGTTACTAGACCTAAATTGAAACCTCGCAAACACAAATATTGTTAAGTTTATAATGCTAAACGAATGCAATCGATTGGCTCGATTGGTTGATGGAAGTGTATTGTAATATAAATTAGAAAACTCTCGCAATCAATCAAAAAATGATTTAAATTAACTTGTATTGTAATATTAGGATTACACAACAAATGCCTGAACCATTCTGTAACCTGTATATACTCAACATAGCAATCTATAATGTAGTAAGCAATAGAAATGCCTAAGTAATTATTTATTACTACCGCGAAAGTTTTTGAATTTGGAAGAATGTTTGTTACTCTTTCACGCAAAAACTGCTGAACAAATTTTGATGACATTTTTGCTATTTACGAGTTTTTTGCTTTCTAGACTGGGTGTTCATTGTGTCCGTTAGTTGTATGTATGTAAAGTCCCCCCAAACACAGGCTTTATTCCTAGTGCTTGATTTGTCTTTTTGAAATAAAATAAATAAATAAAATATTACTGCGAACTTTCATCAAAATTTTCTCAGTAGTTTTTGCCTCAAAGAATATTAAACATTCATCCATCCTCACATAATTACACATTTATAATAGTAGTAAGATATCAAAATATTCTCTTCCACTTCAAAACTGCTACTTCAATATAATATTTTCAAACACAATTTGGCAGTTGCCTGGTAGCACTTTGTGGCTAGTAACACGAGAGCCTCAAAGGAGCGGCGAGTTACGTGAGAATCTCTTCGGAGTAAGTGACAAAACCTCAATAGGCTGGTTTCAAATGTTCAATACTCTAGGCTATTCTCATATTATTTTAAACATGCGTAAAAGGTGCATGGGTTGGGTGGTATAATTTAAGATTTACATATATTTTTATTAGATCGCCCATTATTACAAGACAAATTAAACTAACTTATATTTGGTCGGACGAGGAATAAGAGCCGTATATGTGTATTTTTTGACAATATCTTTCAATAAAATATTGAGTATGTAACGCAGTGGACCTAGCGAGGATTTAAGAAACGGACACATAAAACATTCAGGCAAAAGTGTGATGCGGTTGGGTATTAAACCACTAACCATCAGTGCAGTCCAGACCATTTGAAAGAAAGCAAGAAAAGGAAACATTTATTTCGCTACACAACATTAATACGTTTAACAATAACAAACTTAATTTACATTGCTACCGCCATTTAAACAGCAATATTTCAACACCATCGTAGTTACTTTTAAAGCATAGGTATATAGCGTACCTTGAAGGATTAGCTTCCACTTTAATATAATTCGGCTCAGTACACACAATATGCTATCAAGAAACTACTAAGTTACATTAACTGTTGAATAGCTATCTAAGAACGTCCAAGTTCCTAATATAGTTTATCCTAAGTCATCAGTCACGTAACTTAGATAATCTGTACTTAGTCTACGTATAATGTGTTCCATGCTTAAGTTTAACTTTAATTAAAAACTTACTTGAAGTACATGTAGTATTAGATGTACAGAAAGCTATTGTAATTAGTATTTTATACGTAAATGTGGTTACGTGATTTTGTTTGTGGTATTTATAAATGATTTTAGACTTTCGCTACTTGTATATATTTACAACAAGTGTTTTTAAAAATGTAGTATAGAGTTAGTAATTGGATTCTGTATATTCCAAATGTGATGAAATTATTTCTATTATATTATTGCACTATACCATTCAAATATATTGAGCCAAAACTTCTGGTACACGCCATGGCAAAAATTATCAACACCTATAGCTGCATTTCGTAGAGCAACTAAACAGCCCTCACCTTATCACTCTACAAGAGAACCCTAATGGGTATCAGAATATTAGCGTAATGTTACGATTTGGCAGCGTCCCAGCATATTTGGCTCTGTTTCCCCGGCTTATACTCATCTACCTATCTACTTGAATAGTTATAAACTTGTAGACACCTAGTGTCGCAAACGGGAAATACGACGATGCTCTTAAGTTGCAAACTTTTTAATCTATCGGGTTTTTTAAGTTTCCAAGTCAAATAATGTAATACAACGTAGGAGTTTTAAAAACATCGGTTATCTATGGCTCCGAACATGGACGTCGAGGATATGACTTGTCGCCCTGAAATAATATTTTATGGTGCATGGTTAATTTTTTTATTGAATAGGACATTTGATAGCTCATGTTTATATTTGTTGGTTTAACTAGTGTCCCGCCTGTCCTGAAATACAAATTTGATGAAACGTAAAATGCAGTGCTGCCTACCGGGCCTAATTGCATTTTCAAGCAATATTTTATTAGATCTAATAATAATCTTTTATTTTTATTTATTTATAGACTCACGCCTGTATCCCCGAAGGGATAGCCAGAGGTGTAATATTACACCCACATTTCACCTGGAATTTATAGATCCCACGTAATAGGGGGCGAGCCTATTGCCGTACCGGGCACATTGCCAGACTCCGTGCTGCTACTGAGAATTTCCTAACGGAATAACCCAGTAACACTTTGCCCGACCCGGGAATCGAACCCGAGACCTCCCAATCCCACGTGCACATTTATACCGCGAGACCAACGAGGCAGTCTAATAATAATCTTTATTAATCTTTATTAATATAAAAAGTGTCTCTCCTTTGAATGTCGTTTATTGAGTATCGTGTCTATGAGGACATATTCATAATACGGTTCTACTACACTTCAATATTAATTTTAGAAATAACCTACCAATTACGATCCCACAGATATTCTGCCGGCAAAAGATTACCTTTATTAAATTTGACATGCTCATATGTAGTTTAAAAGCAATAGCTACATAATAACACAAAACCAAGACGATGAAAGCAACGTACAAAACATTTTAAATACCATTCACTGGTTTGCACAGGCTTTCGGCGAAAAATCCTAGTGCGGGCAACACAGTTGGGTTGCATAGCGAAGTTACATTGTGACCCGAAACGTTGCGCGCAAGATTTGTTGTCTGTCCGAAGTACTGAGTAATGGTCTTTGATTTCAGCTATCTGGCTAACGCGAGCCAATTATTATAAGACACGAGCTGCATTATGTCTGAGCAAGAAAACATGAACTGCTGGTTTAGAATGTCTAATATTCGATGAGTTAACGATGGTGTACTTTTTTCAGTCATGAGCCATTCGTTTTGAAAGAATATTTTCAGGCAGTTTCTTCCCGCCTTAGTTGACAAACACTTTCTTGGTAAAATAGAGATAATAATTTTAATATTATACTTGTAGTCTTCTATCTGTAAAATTCCATCCTGTCAAACTTCACCTCTGTGTTTCGTACTGCTATGTAATTTTCGACATATTTAATTGGTTTTCATGATTATGGTTACTTTTTGGCTTTTATTTTGGCAAATTACTATGTTGCAACACAAAAGTATTTTTTACACGTCCCAAACAGTGTTTAAAATTAAAACGTTATTTCAGCTCGTCCAATTTTATAAGCACGTCGTTGTTGGTCTCTCGTGTAATTTTAGCCTGAAAAGATATTTTAAAACTGCAGCAACTTTATATTGTATCTTTAAAAAGAAATTGCTATTACCTCAGGTGGGCACTCGAATGCATTAAACGTTGGTTAAGGAAAGTTACACGATATTGACATTAAGATGGACATCGTTAAACCTAGTTTAAGTATACAGGCACTTAAAAATTGGCCAAGTGCGAGTCGGACTCGCGCAAGAAGGGTTCCGTACCATCGTTTATAAAAGAAAATCACGTTTGTTGTATGTATACTTAATTTATTGTTAAGTTTCTACCTGTTTATTAAGATCGAGAAAAAATTGCTTGAAAATTAGGCTTGTTGTACGTATTGGGCCCCTTTAATATTTAATTTATTTTTAAAGTTAAGATACAACTACACGTTGTTTGAAAATTTTAAGCGTCTAACTGTTACCGTTAGTAATATTGAGCAAAAATATATTTTTATTATTTTATTTTTAGTATCTACCTATTTGTTGTTATAGCGGCAACGCAAATACATAATTTGTGAAAATTTCAGCTTTCTAGCTATCACGGTTTATGAGACACAGCCTGGTGACAGACAGACAGACAGACGGACAGACATACAGCGGAGGCTTAGTAATAGGGTCCCTCCCGTTTTCACCTTTTAGGTAAGGGATCCTAAAAATGGGTATATATGTATATTCTTGAACGGGAATTGCGAAGGTGAAATCTTCTTAATACTCGTATATAAAATTCTCGCGTTACTGACTGACTGACAGATACGCTACAGCCGAAACTATTGGGCGCAGGAAGCTGAAATTTGGCATGTATGTTCCTTGGGGACCGTAGGGGTGCATTAAAAAGGGATTTCCCGAAATTCCCACGGGATCGGCCAAAACGGGTAAATTTAAAATAATTGCAGGCGTAGCTGCTGGCGTCCTCTAGTATTAAATAAACAAGTGTCAAATTAATAAAGTCCAACAACGGCCTTGGCTTTATAATTCCTTTGTCCAAGTTTTTGTACCAAAAATTGCTTTTGAAACGAAGGGATAAGTCGGATTTCCTTCGCAGAAGTGCTCTCAATAAATCCCCTGTTTTTATTTACCCCAAGATCAAAAGTTTAAGAACTTCGAAGAAAGGATGTTGAAATTTATATTCGGTTGTATCAAAAACTGTGTTCGGTGAGATGAGAAGCCGATGATGGCAGTGAGGAAGAAGTTTCGAACAAACTATGCTAGTTTCGGACGCGATCGAACAAACTTTCTACATAAATCGAGCTTCGTTAATAATTTACCCATTCGGAATTCGCACACTGCGCGTTTTCCAGCTAGCGAACACGGAGCAAATTTCCTCCGCTACGTGAAGCATTCCACTCGTAGTTTTGAGGCAAATTATCTAAGTGTAACACAGATTGTGCACTGTGTGTTACTGAGTGAAACTACGCGACAACTTAGCGTTAGCGGTGGACGAAGTATCGGCAAAATTTTATAACTGATTAATTTATTGTCCGTTCGGAGTTTGTTTAATGTATGGAATGGGAAAATTAGGTGAAATGAACCGATGAATATTTTATAATATATTTGTAGTAAACTAACCAAAGTTTGTATCGTGAATGTGGAATTTAAACGGTTTGGAAGCAATATTTAAAATTCAGAGAATAACTTTCGTTCGATGAGTTTTAGTATATCACCTAACAGTTTGAAGTTTTTAACTAGTGATTGCTGATTTATTAAACAATAATTTAAAGTGATGAAGTTTTGAAAACTTTTTTTATGAATAAATAAAGCTACATTTTTGCTTGTTAGCCATCCAGTTTCAGTTGTTGCAGTCTAGCCAATTTGTGTAAAGTTTGAAGACAAAGTGTCGATGTGATAAAAATGAATTTTATCGCTCTATGTATTGCAGCAATTGGGAACATTGTGCGCTAAAGCTAAACAAATACGTATGTGTTCTGCGATGTCGTCAATCCCAAGTTTATGAGAACGACAGCCGGGCGTTGCGACAAATGAAAATTTTATGATGGTAATTAATTTTTTGTTAGTGAAGTAAGACGAAATTGTTTGCGATGTTTGAAAGCAACAATTATTTACGAGTATGTTAGTTTGTATTTTAAATGTTGCTGATACTTAACAAAACAAGCAACGATAGCCGAGTGGAGGGACCGACGGACTGCTACGCAGAGGGTCTTGGGTTTGAACCCACGGCACGCACCAATGAGTTTTCGAAATTATGTGCGTATTAAATGGTTAATTATCGCTTGCTAAACGGTGAAGGAAAACATCGTGAGAAAACCTGCATGTCTGAGATTTCTCCATAATGTTATTGAAAGACATGTGAAGTCTGCCAACCCGCACTTGGCCAGCGTGGTGGACTTGCCCTTCTCAAAGTGACAAGAGACCCGTGCCCAGCAGTGGAACAGTTTATATACAGGGCTGACGACGATACTAAACAATAAATGGATTTAAAATGTTTACAAGAAAACGTTATTTGATATTTACGATGTCAATTAAGCGATATTTAAAAGAGTAGGTACGTCAATTTTAAAACATACAAATTATACCTACTAGCGTAAAGTAACTTCATCTTTGTCTGCACTAGGCTATTGCAGCAGATAAAACATATCTATATATGAACTGAAAACAAAGAAAGCTCAAGTGCAAAACAGAAGTCAGATACTTCTGTTTCGCCGCCATTTGAAGCTATTATACAAATAACTACCGACAATGTCCTATGTAACGAGGCTACTAAGGCCTTGGCTGTATGTGTTATCGTCAGTGCCTTACAATTCGCATTATTGCGATGCACCAGTAACCGTGTATTTCGACTTTACCCGCTGAAAGGAACGCACGTATGGACAGAATACATTCGCATGAGAAAGGGGAATTACTAGTATTCAATGGAGCCGCTCGCCGTTTGTAGTTGTTGCTTAGGAGGTCCGCATCTTATTGAAGTTATTGTCGAGTAAATGTAACTTTTATTAAAACAACTTAGGTCTAATAATCTGTACAAATTAAAAGAGCTGTGGCTTTTGACTGTAGAAGCTAACCGTAAACGTAAGAATCAGTCAATCACTGGAGCATTTCCCATATTTCTACGATGACGGCGAAGGCAAAGGGAAGGTGACTATCAAGACGTCGATAAAAAAAATACAGTGGTTCACTGTATTTTTTTATGACGTATTTATTTTTTTATACGAAAGATCCTGATTGCTTCATATTTGATCTGCACTAACGTACAATTTTTTTTTGCCACAAACTTGTAAGTAAGTGTGAACTTTCATATAGGTTAATTAGTAGTTTTATTTTATAGTGTAGTTTTATTTATTTATTAGGTAAATAACTTAATTTGGAACAAAATAATAAATCATAATTTTGTAACTGAAGCTTAATCTAATCTAATCTAATCTAACCTAATCTAATACAAAAAAACATAAAACAAATCTAAAAGTGAAAATATTTACAAGGTTTAGGCGTCGTAAAATGCCTCCGCATCAATGTCATCGAGTAACGTGCCCAGAAGGCTGGCAGCATTGCCACGCTGGATGACAGTGCTGATTCTTTGAGCAAAGAATAAACCAGCCTTCTGGTCACGTGAGACGTCGATTAATCGTTTAGAAATTTCCCGGAATAGAGAACGAGCGCTCGGACCCCATGAGCCTAGCGTTATAGTGTAGTTAATTACGATATTCTTATTTCATACTATATTTTGCATTCATGTTCCACACTTTCATTATAACTTTGCGGATTTGTAAAATGTGGGTAACTCATGGTCATGGGCTAACTAATCGGTTGTCAAGTGCTTTGGTTTCATATACCGTTACTTTCTGCTTCATTCACTTCCACCATAGTTTTGACCATGTTCGCGAGTTGCCTACATTAAAAAAGACGTAAGTGGATGCTCCTGATTCACCATATTTACTTTGGGAGGCTTACCATATGAACATCATTAACTGCTTGAGTATGATATCAATAGTTACTAAAAAAATTACTAGTAGATGTCTACAATGTGAAACAGTTGCAACTCCTTACAAAAATAAAATGTACAACAACCATTATTATTTGTTTGAAAAGAGTGGCCATGAGTTTTATTGCCCGTTCTTTCTCGTGGTTCTATCTATTGCATTGGCAACGTGGCAGTAAATGTAAATGTAGAATCATTAAGTAATTAACTGAAATTTTGACGTTCATAAGCGTCACTTTGTGGCCTAGATGAATAAATGATTTTGACTTTGACTTTGAGGTACATAAAAAGATAAAGACTAATAAATATTAAATTATATTATAATTAATGTAGTTGGTGGAGTCATGACTTACTGTAGTGAGTGCCGGAGGCCCATTCCCTATTCCTTCTCCCTCATTCCACTGCTCCCCCTGCTGTTCCTTTCCCAACCCAAAGGGTGGCAACGCACTTGTGACTCCTCTGGTATTGCTTGTGTCCATGGCCGGCGTCAAGCGCTTACCATCAGCCGATTCGTCTGAGCTTTGCCGCCTATTACATAAAAACCTAGTGAAAAATTAACACAATAAATGAAATGCCAGACATATTTATTCAAATTTATTGTATAATTGAGCTGTATATACAAAATGTATACGAGCTATTTCTTTACTCAAATTTGTTATTTTGTTTATCAACGTCCATTGTATATGATAATGTCGTAGAGCGCTCGTAGTTATAAAAATATTGAGTTTATCGCTACATTTGTTTTTATTGCGAGTAAAATTTTATTTTTGTCTAGGTAACATAACTAATTTAAAATTTATGTCTCGTGATTCTTTGTGAATTTTAGGGGATGAAAGTAAATATTTTATGCGTGTGGGATGAAATTTATATTGTCTTTATTTATATTAATCTTCTTTACGTGTGTGTATGTGTGTGACACTGAACTCTTAAATGGCTGGACCTTTATCATCAGTCTTTCTGATAATCTGTCTCACTGCTGGCCGCAGCAGTACCAGTTTTTGTCTGGCCTGAATCAGGATTGGTCTATCAACATAGACCAATCCTATTCAAGCAAATTCACTCAAACTTACACAAAGTGTACATCAACATGAATACTTTGTGTAAGTTTGAGTGAATTCCACGATGTTTTAGATTCTCGATTGGCACATATGGTGTTCTCGAGATAGAAAATACCGAAGAGTATATTTAAATATCATAAAAACATCCTTTAAATATTCTTAATGGAAACCTTACTTATTACGAAATGCAAGTATTTTTTTTATATCTGTAAACGAAGTCAGTGGCTGGTACGTAGTAAACTCGGCTTGGTTGCAGTAGCGTCAGTACTGTAAACAGTTATACAAATTTTAAAACGAACTCAGTAATCTGACTAAACTATCTGCGGATTATAAATATTGATTCCATGCAAGACTCAAACTCTTTCGATATTAATCATATAGACACATAATGAAGTAATCACTATTTATAAATATTGTCATACTAAACTTCACCCGCAGGCTCGCCCGCGTGGATTATACATCTGAACCTTCCTCAGGAATCATACTAGCCATTCCGTACAATAATCCACTAACTACGGAATTCAATATTCGATCTATAGATAGATCTGTAGATTTTAGATTCGTTTTTGACTTCAGGTCCATACAAAATATGTCAAACACGAATCTCGAATCTCAAAATCCATGTATAGATCGAATATTGAAAATGGCCGTAAGTGGCTTTTGAGTTTACTGCATTCATACGGATAGGGCTACTACGTAGGTATATGCGGTTTGTCGGAATGCGGCTAGCCATACGGCTGACCGCAATCAATATTTTGTATGAGAAAGTGGTATCTATTCGCACTGCGATGCGCCTACCGGCCGACCGCTCCGTTCGTTTTAGTACATTTTTTTATTGCGTTTAGTCGGAATGCGGCCAGCCGTGCGGCTAACCGCATAGTGCGTAGGAGCTCATAGGAAGCGGCAAAGACTTCGTATTATATTATGTATTAAAATTGAAACGCGTTATCTATCCTAAATAAAAGCATGTAGATATATGAATGCTGAAAGTTTAAAAATACTTATTTATTTTCCGTTTCTTTCGCAGGACATGATGCGGCTCCTCCTACTCTTATTCACGATCCCGTACATCGTGGGCCGGCAGCAATGGGTGCCGTGCTCCGAACTAAATGATGACCTCCGCTACCCTTGCCGGTGCAAGGTGCAGGTGGACAGGGCACTGCAGCTGCGGATACTGATGAACTGTGACCGGGTCGTGTTCAACGGAGACTTTCCGTCCTTGCCGTATGGAGCGCCGATTATATCGTTCAGTCAGAGATATGCTGGTCAACAGGCGTTGCCTACACAGGTGAGAATATTAGTTTGAGAGATTCATAAAATTCATTAGATTTAGCTCGTGGTCCCGCCCGCGTGATTAATACACTTAAACCTTTTTCAGGATAGGCACACACTATCTATTGGTGAAAATCGTACAAAAATCCGTTCGGCAGTTTTTGAGTTTTTCGTGTTTATAGAGACAGGATGAAAACGGCCTTTCATAATATGTACAGATGTAATAATGTTATTTTTTATTTGATAGCGGAATATTTTGAGTCCTATTAGTCAATTAAGTTAGACTAAGTAAACGCCTACTTTAGCAATCTATCTGATGAATTTTACTATCTTTTATTAATAAAAACGATTGATAGTTAGTTTCACCACAAAGAAATGGAGCGATATTTCCCTTACATCATTTATCAAGTAATTTAACAGGTACTAATCGGCTAATGGTGAAACTAGCCTATATACATAGGTTTGAGATATGTATTTAATGCATCCAATATGGACCAAATGAGATATAGTAGCCCAATAACTATTACCAAATAGTGGATCTGAATCCAGCCCATTAAACTATTGACATCATTGATTGACATATACCCTTTCCACGTAAAAACCAAATAACTAACAAATAGTACTAGTAGTATGTAATTCGGATTGCTAGGATATTCTTTAAAGAACAAGACATATCCATTATGTCCAAGCCATACAACGGCATCGTTTGAAGGAAGTAGTACAACAAATCATGCAACGAGCGCACTCGTTCCGACAGCTAGCTCGGTTATCAGATCATGAACAATCGCGTGATCTTCTCGAATAGAGAGTCGCCACCGCATACCAACTTAATATACAACTATTTGTGTGTTTGTCTTCTGTAGGTACACTGAAATATTGCGTTCCATATTGATTTGACCAAGATTTCGTCCACAGCTGCGTCCACGTGTCTTACGTGGACGCAGCTGTGGACGAAATCTTAACTTAAAAATATTAACGGGCGGATATATATTTTAACAGGCGAGCATTTCCAAAAATACTCTTTTTGTGCTCCACGCACTCCTCAAGGCTCATACATGTCAATTGCCTGTAGTTCTGGCTGGGCGCTATCTATGTCGTTGTCTGTCTGTCAGCCAGTATTGCAAAAATGCTATAGATATCTGTATATATTAAATCTTTGTATTACTGACTTACTTACAGACAAGGCACAGCCACACTAAGCCATAATTCGCCAGCCTGATATTATCTATACGTTTGTAAAATTCAGTCCATTTGTCGTCCTGTCTGTCTGTATGAACGCAATAAACTAAAATTGTCGGCTTTTTGCACGGTTTTCTCCAATAGATAGTGTGATTTCTGAGGAAGGTTTAGGCGAACAAGTCGCGCGGGCAGAGCCGCTGGTGAAATCTACATATGTTGTATATTATTTATGACAGGCCATGACCATTATACACTTCGCTATGAAACACATAAATATGTACTGTTTCCTTTCTGATCAGTTCGTTAAGTACGAGAAGTAAATTAAAGGATTAGTAACGGCATGGAATATCGATAATACACGTTATTTTCATCTTGTACAAATTATTCGAAATGTTTGGTTATCTACATTGCAGACTGTAAAAAAGTGTTCGTGGGTACTAAGAGCCCGCATCTATTTATTCTTTGAATTACTGAAAGCATGACCTTCTAACAAGGTTCAAATATTTGTAAAAAATTAATAAGTATTGGAGTTTGAATCATTTCAAGAACAATAAAATTTGTGTAAAACTATGTACGTATAAGAAAACTACAAGTTGAAGACCTCGGTGTTGTTTTTCTGGTTAGTGATTTAAGTTGACGAAAAATAATTTGAAAGTTCAAGGGTAATGTAGTTTCAGATTCTGTATTATGAAAATAAACTTTCTATTATTCAAATGAATGAATCGCTTCAACATGTTTACATAATGTCCGTTGCTGTTATTAAAAATATTTATAAGTGAATCTAAATAATTTTGGTTTGCTACAAAGAGGTGCTAGGTCAACTTAAGTGACATTATAACGAGTATATTCAACTATATAGAAATACGCGTTTAAAAATTGCGATTTTTTAAATAATGTCTCGATATGAATAATTTCGACACTTAGAAATCATATGTAATAAATACACAAATACGTTTACACTTTATAGTATAATTAAATATTGCTATACTGACTAGTAGCATCTTTTAGATGGCATAGAACTATTCAAATAACCCGCAAGGAAGCACATCGACGAGTTGATGGTACAAACTTACCTATTACTTACAGATGTATAAATAATCTTTAGATATTTACTTACAGATGTATAAATCTTTATATATATATATATATATATATATATATATATATATATATATATATATTTCTTGTGTGCGTGTGTATGTCACTAAACTCCTCCTAAACGACTGGACCGATTGTGATGAAATTTTTTGTGTGTGTTCAAGGGGACTTGAGAATGGTTTAGATTCACAATTTAGTCCACTGGAAAATGTTTTTTTAGATAATTTTTAATTTGTAAGTAGTTGTTGACATTGGAATTTTTCACATTGGAACCGTCCGACTGCGCTACCATCGCAGTGTCAAATCTATATTAATAATTTCGTCACGGGGTACGGTAGACTCGATCGAAACCTTACCTGAATAAGAAAACATAAAAAAATTATGATTTCGAGTCGACAACATATAGCCGCAAAATACGGATTGTCGAGTATTTTGTTAAATTCTAATGGTTCTGACAGGCAAATCGCAGTCGCCATGTTGACCACTTTAGCGAAACGTCTCTGATACCGGATAACATTTTAAGTAGTTACTACTAAGTTTTAGTACTAAGTAGTTTGTATGTGTAAATCCTTTTTGCAGTAATATTTCTTAAACAATTAAAACGACAATTACAGAAGGATCCGCCCAATAAAGGAGATTTGTGTTACCCCGATCATAGATGATATACTATAACTAGAGAAACCCGAATTTACGCGGGCGAAACCGCGGGCAAAAGCTAGTAATCTTTGTATATTTCTTGTGTGCGTGTGTATGTCACTGAACTTCTCCTAAACGACTAGACCGATTTTGATGACATTTTTAGTGTGTGTTCAAGGGGACTTGAGAATGGTTTAGATTCACATAAAAATGCGAATATAAAAAAAATATATATGGCGGTACAAAGTTCGCCGGGTCAGCTAGTAGTATATGTAATTGTCACGGGTAATTCTAAATTTAATTCGTTGAAGTAATCGCAAACTTGACGCATAAACTAGATCACGGCATTGTTGTTCATTCTAAACTTTACCGATATCGTTTTGGGACTTGTCACAAGTATTTCCACTACCCAAAATACAGAATATCTCTCAAAACTTAGCACTACTACCCATTGGTATTGTCTATGAGAGTTCTAGTGAATTCTGGCTGTTAGTTAATATATTCGTGATCATAAGTGTCGGAAATGTTGGACCTTACAAAGTGGTCTGTCTTCAAGATCCGTAGGTATTCAAGCAGGATTCAAGTTGGTTCACAACTTTCAAGTGGGTACGGGCCCTAAGCAAGTAAAGGCATTGTTAGTAATATTTTCATTAAGGCACCAAAACTTATACGGAATTTTAATGTCCTTTGACCACATCAAATATGAGTAGTGGAATGGAGGAATTGTTCTAAAGATTATAAAGCGAAAGCGAATGAAGTTAGCTAAGTAGGTACTGTTTAGTGTTTATTAAAGCTTTTCATTTTCCATACTCTGAGTCAAACAATCGGTAAAAATGTAATCTTTAGAGATTTTGTCATGAAGGAGATTTTTTGGAAACACCACAGTATAATGCCATCTAATTAAATAGATAAGTCATTTATAATATATACTCAATCGTCAAAATTATGTAATATCGCAACCAAGTCGTAATAACATCCCAATCGCAACAAAAGTACTAGTTATAATAATTAATAATAGAATATCACGATACAATTTAAAGCCCTGAGGTGCAGTGCGCTGCATGTTCGCTCAGGCCATCTGAATAATTAGTGTGGATGTTCTGCATGTCGGATGTTTGAACCGCTGCTTATTTATGCAGCATTTGCTGTGTTGTGGGGAGCAGAGAGATCTCTGTCTAGGTGTCTGAAGTTTCAATGTACATACATACATAGCCTCGCGCCTGTTTCCCGGAGGGGTAGGCAGAGACTACGGAACGCCATATGCAACGATCCTGAATTCCTGACATATCTCTCTTGCTTCATTAGCTCCCATCAAGTTTCTTATGCATGCTCTTCTGTTTAGGGCAGTAGCACATTATTTCAAAACGGAATATCGCTATCCCTTTCAGTTGCCGAGGTTAGACGGCAGTAGCTCTGAGGACAAGCTAAATATTCTGTCATATCAGGAAAGACTAGAAAACTGACGCTGGGCTCCAAGGCAAAAGCCTTGGTTGACAAAGCAATGTTAAGCTAGTATGACGATGACTTCAAACAGAATAATTAAACAAATATTAATCTTGCGTTTACTCGTTGTGTTGTCTATCTTTTAAAAAAAAGGTTCATAACATTTAAAACTGAATAATATATAACCCATATTGGCAGACAAAGGTTATTTAAGCGTAGGTTTTGGTTTAGATTAGGCACACGAGTTCAAGCGTGGGTTAGTCTTCATTTATTAGTCTTGGTTAGAGTCAGCTTAATAACTAGAACCTCAATAACTGTAACATTTCTTAATGTGCTGAATTATTCTTAGCGAAGGATTAAAGTTTGTTTTAGAAACATTAGTAATACCTAAGCCCGTTTGTATAATCGCAAATATGAAGCTAGATGGCAAATATAATGCCAGTAGACAGAGGTTTAATATAAGACCCACATTTTGCTATGTTATATATTCATAGATCCCACGTTATAAGGGGCGAGCTTATTGCCGTTACTGGGCACATGGCCAGACTCCGTGCTGCTACTGTGAATTCGAAAAACTCAGTAACCCTTTTGCCCGACCCGGGAATCAAAGCCGGGACCAGCCAATATGCAGATGCATGCGCTATCCACTGGACCACAGTATCTACATTAATAAGTAGCTATTTTGTTCAGTAGGCTATGGGATGATATCTTGTAGTGCCATGTGCGCGTGAAGCGCTCCTTAGTAGCTCAGAAAATGTATATTGTAGCTATAGTGATTGCATGACTATAAGCTTGTAACTTATTCTATGAACACCAAAAATAAAACGTTTTAAATGGACATTGATCTTAATACATCGTGCAACCATAAATCCTAACAATGATTTTTATGGGGCACTTTTGGTTCACGACTGTAACTAATGAGTTAACCCGAGCACAAATATACATAGCCCAAGGGGCGACTTTCATTAAAAACTATTGATTAAAAAAAGAGGCAAGAAACTAAATATATATAGCAACTATTTGTAATTTCAGAAGGACCTTAAGTTCGATGACATCATAATTATATTTTATTATTGTTTAAACTTATCCTTTTAATTTAATATTTACAACTTTCGCAAGGAACACCAGCTATATCATTTAATTTAAGTTGGAGCGTGTTACTGAAAAAGTCAGATAAAACTCATTTTTAATTTCGTGATTCGTAAATTGGTTTAATTACATGCATTCATAAAACATAAATATTTGCAATCAAGAGGATGCCCGCGGCTACGCCCGCACATTTTATTTTAACCGTTGCTGCCTGATCCGCGGCGAATTTCGGGCAATCCATTCTTAGTGCACCCCTACGGTCCCCAACAAACATACATGCCAAATTTCAGCTTCCTAGGCTCAATAAATTTGGCTGTAGCTTGTCTGTCAGTCAGTCAGTAACGCAAGGACTTTATATATACAGATGATGTGTGATGATGTAATTGGAAAATTACACTGTGTTGTCCCGGGCATGCAGCAAAAGCGATGATAGTAAACGCTCAAGCCCAATGTTGAAGCCGATCAGTCGCATCTGTAGGAATTGAATCAATAGCTTCTATTTCAATTCTACTTGCAATATGAACTTTGTGGATTCGAGTTATGCATCTACTAGCTGTGGTGGTAACCACTTGTGGTAGTTGATGTAGGTAACTCATATTATCTATAAATATAAATAAAATTGAAGTCTGCCTGTGATTTCAAAATAACTGTTTTAGCAAGTGCATATAATTAATAGTGTATACACTTAACCAAGTCATAAACAATATATATTTTTATTTAATCTTTTTTTCTGTTTGTCCGGGTCCATCTCTAAAAAGGCTGAATAAATTGTAATGGGAAAAGTCCCATTACAATCTCTTCAGCCTTTTCAGAGATGGACTGAAAGGGCAACAGTCAGTTCAAAATATTCTTTGTTGGAAGATACACATAGTTTTAAACATATTAACCTCAATTATTTTATTTTCAGATATTCTCTTCCTACGGTCTTCCATTGAAAGAACTGGATTTCTCTCACAATAGTCTGCGGAGGCTGCCTGATAGGCTGTTAGCCGGCGTTCGAGGCAACATCACGAAGCTTGCCTTCTCCGACAATCTCCTTGGGGACAATCTGAACCCCATCTTCTCTACAGCCGAACTCCATAACTTGCCCGCCTTGGAAGAGCTCGATCTAAGTGGTAATAATATAAGGGGGCTGGAAGAAGGTCTTCTGTTTGGGTGTGAAGTCATGAAGGTGAGATAATATTAGTGTTTATTTAGACAATAATCTTTTGTTACATATCCATCATTCATAATATACTAACATAACGTTTTGATATAATCTAAGCTCTTGGAGATCACGTGTAATGTATTTAAAGTCTTTCAAAATAAGGAAACATTCTGCGCAAGAAAATTGTAAAGAATTTACCAGATTTTTCAGTGCGTATCCTACATATATCCATAGCCTAAATAACAGGTCATAATATTGAATGATACCCAACATATTGTTGATCTAATAATACGTAAATACCCTTACAGTTATTGGATGTTTCTCTTCAGAAATCTATCCTAAGATATATTTGCAAACTTATGCAAATTATTAAATAGCAACATAATGTGCCTTTATGAAGTTGCCCTACTTATTACATTTAGCTGACTTCTCCTCGGGGTAATACTCTAATGAGTGTAATTCCAAAATTAAGCAACCCGACTCACATGCAAAACGAGACAGCAATCTATTCTTAGAATAGCAAGTTGTACAACAAACGTTATCTGTTCAGGTCTTGCGGCTGGACCGTAATAACATGAACTATGTTCCCTCATCTTCGTTGAATGGACCGCAGGCGCTCAAAGTTCTCTCGCTCAAAGAAAATAGAATAGGTAAGTCTTATTTTACTTGGAACGATTTTCTGTGAGAGTAATGTGACTTCTGCTAATTAGATTATTACTTTTAATACTTGTGATTTTGTTGGTAATTATAATTTGTATTAATAAATTGGTTTATAAATTGATTGAACGTAATATCGGTGTATATCATTTCAATAATGAGGGTTAGATAGAACTTCGTCGGCACTTAGTAGCGTCAATAGGGAAGTTTCCTGCAAGTGAAATAAATTATACAAGTATTTTTATGTAGTGAAATATGTCAAAATAATGGTAGTTTCATTCATCAATTAATCTTAAAACTTTATTTAGCTTTTTTTATCGACAATTTATTGATTATAAGTATTCTATTTGACAGCAAAAATCTATGACGTCACTAGGTCTTATTTCATACGAACGCCGCGAGCCGTAGGAAAGGTCGTTTTTGACATTTCATTAAAAGTGCTTGATTTGGCTAGTTGGAAACAACCCTATTGTCTCTGCGATGACAGTAGGGTGCTAACAAATACATATTATAATGACATTCTTCTAGCATCCTAAAGACTCGGTACTTTGACATTGGTATGTAGTAATATAATCTAGATAGTAATATGAAGCAATACACCCCCTTATGGGTACGTAATTAGGTACAGTTAAAGCATATACGAAAAAAGAGTGCTGAAGAATTCGATGAAATAAAATCTTTGCTTTGAATTAACATAATTATAAATTCGACGTCAATTTAAATCAAAGGATTGCACAGCATACTTTGACGGTTAATATATTATAACTGTATCATTTTTCTTTTCAAATTACAGCATTAATACGCCAAAGCTCCTTCATCTCGCAGAAGACCTTAGAAGAAATCGACCTCCATGGAAACATGATATCATCGATCGAGGGTGGCGCTTTCCTCGGACTTAGCGATCTCCAAACCCTGGACCTTGGACGAAACAGACTCTCCAAATTCAACAGCGATGTGTTCCAAGGAGCAGAGAATGTGGACAAATTGGATCTCTCCGAAAACTTCATAAACGACTTTCCTACCGTAGCGATGAAATCATTCGTCGCTCTTAAGCACTTGAATCTCTCCAGCAATATGATCACGGTGAGGCCAAACTTTATTATTGAATTGTTAGTTTTATAATGAGGGCCAAACTTCTTTGAGTGAGTGAAGAAATGTCGAGTTGACCAAGTTTTAAATTGTTTATTTTGGTGGACTCCGCCGCCAAAACACCTAGCGGCCGCAAGGATAGGGAGGACGGCAACGCAACACCGCATCTCCTCTTCCTCTGCGGCCCCACCGCGACGCAACAATGGTGCGCCCCCATTTGGTCGCGGGAGATAGGGCGCGCAGCAACGCAACACCGACATGCCTCTCCTCCCGCGACAGAACTGTCCCCCGCACCCGCACCTTGAGACGCATCCTACGCAGGCCTCACGCAAGCCCACGTGGAGAGTCCCGTCCCGGGATCCCGCTTAGCTTCACCGTGGGTGTTGTACCTCAAACCCACGGTTACTGAGCCCCCCCCCACCACGACAAGGTGGAGATCCCACGAGGGGGACTTTCAATTCGCCTAACGCGACGGGTATGAACCAGTTCCTGCTTGTCGACGCAGGCCGCGCTCGCTATTTTCTATGCTTCGACCTCCGATTCAAATGTTTTGGAGCCAAAATCGGAACCGGAGGTGTAATAATAACAACAAGTACCGACTTAACGGAATCGGAGTCGAAGCTCTGTAACATCTCTGATTCCAACAAGTGAAACATACTCGTATTGAAGTAAAATATACGTAAACATCAGCCAAACCACACCGCTTAAACATTATTAACTTATTCAAATCGTCGCCGATAACATCAGTGAAGATACTCAATCTTCATTAAATTGTACTAAGCCTTAATTCTCCGTTAACAATTTCATGAAAGCCTTTGACACGAGAAGTAATATCGCCGTTGATTACTGATTGAGCATCAATAACGAAGATCTGCGATGTTAATGAAAATTTGTGAAGATGAATTTATAATATGCCTTGATTTATATTGAGTTTAATTATTTGTCTCTGTGTGTGTGTATGGGAACGCGCATTTGTGTGTTAAGTGCTTATATATGGATGTTGAAATGTGTGTATGCGATTTTAATTTTATATTCTTGATTGCTGTGTGTTTTGGTTAGGTATGCTAATGTGTTTGCGTGATGTTTTTTGCAATAATGGACGGCTTAGCAGCTTTCAAGTCAAAAAGGGATTTATTTGCCCTGAATTTCTTCTGATAGTTTTATAGTTTCTGGTAACCATTTTTAATTCATATCGAAATTGATAACCTTGTAACAATAAAATAATTAAAGTAGCAGTAGTAAAATATTTTTTCGTCAGCTTAACCAACTATTCTGTTAGAAGTTTATACAGAAGACATGTGCATTGTGCAAGTTGAGCTGACGTGAGCGAATACCGCTTCATTATTTAAATATGACTAAAGAGCTTATTTTTTGCAGAATATCGACAACAGTCATCTCAGTTCCCTGGTGTCGCTACAAGTCCTCGATCTGAGCAGGAATAACTTGGTGAAACTTGCACCTGGCACTTTTGTTGGATTGACTGAGTTACGGTACTTGGATGTGGGTGTGAACGCTTTGCGAACGGTAAGCATTTATTTATTTACGCATTGTAGTTCGCGCAGTTCTGAATAGGTCGGCAAAGTTAAGCAATGCTTGCACAGGTCACTACTTGGATGGAAGACCACGTGTGACATTTATATCAGATCGTTACCGTGCTTACGAGAGCATCTAAAGCTGACGGTACCGGTTCTTGTCTCAGGAAAAGAGTTTTAGGCCTTTAGCCTTTGGGCGGTTCGATGACTGGGACACCTGTATACTGTGGCCACACATTTAAACAAAAGAAAAGAAATGATGAGATTAGACACAACGTTAGCCATAGTAATATAAATGTTTATGTACATAGTATCCGCAATAACAATATGACCGGATGACAATTTTATTCGCTGGATTTTTTTCGTACGGGTCGACATGGTATATCCCATAATTGTAAGCAATATTTGTTTTCTTCTGGGTCAAAGTTGTTAAGGAACATTTCAACAAGGTCCAGGAAATATAATTATAAAAGATTAACACTCTTAAGTCGTGTACGGCAAGTTAGCTTTTAAGTCTCTAACTATTCAAATGAAGTAATTGACAGAAGTTTTAATTCAAGTTTTAGTCGTTAGCGCTACGACAAAATATTTGTTAGGTAAATATTTCGGAAGGAATTATTCAATACTACTTAAGGGGGCCAATAATTCCTTGAATTTTATAAAACTTGAACTGAGATCTAAAGCCCCTTAGACCTTGACCATTGTCTTTTATAGAAGTTTCCTCATTAAGTTTCCTCGATGATACAAACTTATTTCGCTATAATTTGCTTTTATTCCTAGAAACACGGACATTGAAAATATATTTAGACTACTGTTGTTACCTATCAACTTAGAGTATAAAATATTATGGTAAAACTTGATTAAATTGCTTCCTATATAAAGCTTACGAAACATGCTTTAATATTGAAACTTATTTTTTAGGTGGAAGATGACGCTTTCGACGGCTTGACAAGTTTGGAGACCCTACTCCTCAGAGACAACAACATATTACTCATCCCGGCTACGGCCCTCTCCCGCTTACCAAGTCTCGTATCCGTCCATCTAGGTTACAACAGAGTAACTGCTCTATCCAGTGACATTCTCAAAGCAGTCTCCGATGGAGTCACATCACTAGTTCTTTCTAGAAACGTCATCAGAGAACTCCCGCCCGCAGCTTTTGAACACTTCAAGAATCTGCACCATCTAGATCTTTCTGGCAATCTCCTTAACTTCATCAGCGCCGAAGTCTTCAATGGCTTAGAACAGTCCCTCCAGTTTTTGTCACTCAGTCAAAATAGAATCCTCGAGTTTGTAGGCGAACCATTGAAGTTTATCAATCTTTGGTTCTTAGATGTGTCAGACAATCAGATTTCCGAAATACCAGTAGATGCATTCCAGTTTATTCCGAGCTTAGTCCATTTAAATTTAAGCCGCAATGCACATATGAGCACCCTACCTCAAAACGTTTTCCAAAACAATCAAGCACTTATGATTGTAGACTTAAGTGACGTTGGCTTGAAAGCACTCCCAGTTAATTTGTTTTCCAAGAACCCCAACATAAAAGAGATTTATTTATCCAATAATTTATTACAAGAAGTTTCTGAAAACAGTTTCAAGAACCTTAGAAATTTAACTCATTTAGATCTATCTTACAATAATATAGCGAACATTAGAACACCGGCTTTCGTGAAGGTAATGTCTATACAATACTTGTCTCTGAAAGGCAACCAACTGAGCGCGTTTAAAGGGGAGTTCTTCAACACCGGAACGAGTCTCGAAGTTATAGATCTTTCTGATAACCACCTCAGTTACTTGTTCCCGTCCTCATTTAAAATCCATCCACGCTTGAGAGAAATCATACTTACCAACAATAAGTTCAACTTCTTCCCATCAGAACTTATAAGTACTTTACAATATCTTGAATTAGTGGATTTATCTGGCAATGCTCTCAAGAACGTAGACGAACTTGATTTTGCTCGACTTCCAAAATTAAGGACTATCTTGTTGGCTAGAAACGAACTTGAGTCAATAAGTGAAATGGCTTTCCACAACTCTACGCAAATTCAACATTTGGACTTGTCAAGTAATAAAATTGATTGTTTGGGCGATAGACTCTTTGAAGGACTTATAAGATTGGAAGTTTTGAACTTGGGAGGAAACTTACTTACTGAATTGCCCGATAATATTGTCGAACGGTCACGGATTCATATGCTTGAAAACATTGTTTTGAGTAAAAATTTGTTTGAGCATCCTCCTTTGAAGGCGTTGCAAAAACAATATTTCTTTGTATCATCGGTTGATCTGTCTCATAATCAAATAATTGACATCCCGGCCGAAGATAGCGTTATGGTGAATATAAAAAAGTTAGATTTATCTTTTAATCCATTGTCTGACAAAACGATTAGTAATGTACTGACTGAACCTAAAACCGTGCGAGATTTAAATCTTGCGGGCACTGGGATTAAAACAATTGGACAGCTAGAAACACCATTCTTACATAACTTGAATTTGTCACATAATAATATTACTAAGCTATCGGACAAAACTTTTACCAGAACCACTTTGCTGGAATCGCTCGATCTGTCCGATAATCAAATCACCGATGTTTCGGGGTCCCTTTCCATATCGTGGCCTAAACTGAAAAACCTTCAGCGCCTACATATTTCAGGCAATCCTATGGTAATGATCATGGAGAATAACTTTGAAAGTCTTACGTCACTCCGAGTACTCGATATGAGAAATTTGGAAAAATGTACGAGAATTGAGAAAAATGCTTTTAGGGCACTATCCAATTTAGTTGAACTTAGAGCATATGGATATCCAAGACTCGGATACTTTGATGTTCAAGGCGCGTTACAGTATTTATTGGCTCTAGAAAAGTTGGACGTTGAAGTGAAAGATACAACTATTGGGCCTGACCAGTTGCACACAACTTTACATCCACGATTAGAAGAACTAGGTATTAGAGGCTCAAGACTGAAGATCGGGAGTACTAGCTGGTTTAAAGGCGCCAGCAATTACTGTAAAGTTCAGAAACACATCTGTCACAAGTCTGCCTCCAGCTTTGCTTTTCCCATTACCACGATCTTCCCAAATTACTATAGACGTCGCTGGAAGTCAATTGACGACTTTGCAACCACAACTACTAGTATCTTTAGACGACCGTCGCGCTGACTTATCAATGTTCGGTTTAGACACCAACCCAATCCGTTGTGATTGCAATGCCCGCGCACTAAGAAGATGGCTGCCAAATGTAGGAGTCATGGATGTCCGATGTGAATCCCCCGACCATTTATCAGGCTTCCTATTGGTTGAAATAGGAGACGATGAATTGACATGTGAAACGAAGCGAAGAACTACTGCAACGTCTTCCAGCAGTATTTCTACTACGTCTACTCCAAGAATAGTACGTACTTCTTCCGAGCCTGATATAATTTGGTCAGTAGCTCCAGCTCACGATCGACCGAAAGTAACTGGTGAGCCTAAAGGAGCTCCGGTAGTTGGGGTATCAACGACGAATAATGACGATAATCTTATTATAGGTATTGTTGGAGGTGTTGTAGCGTTCATTGCAATTCTAATTGTTGCGATATGTATTGTTCGCTTACGGATGACAACAACATCATACAGAGGTGGTCCGCTGGCCAGTAGTCCGACTGCAGGTGGCGCTCCGATGTGGGGTCCTCCTTGGCCTGGTTACGCGGGCACGTTGCCACCGTCATCATTATCAAACGCCACTTTGCCGCACAAGGTGCAGTCTGGCCCTGGCTCAGGAAGATATTCGGCACCGCCGCCACCCGCGCCTTACTTTATAAGCATGCCCCCTCACGACGACAAAATATATCGATAAAACATAACTTAAATTCTTAGAAATTAAGATCTAGATGAGGTAAATTGTAAATATTAGATTTTGTTTTTCAAAGAAATAATCATATCATAATTATAACGATTTAATACTGTTAGACCTGTGCAAAGCTCATATCGTTGTAGATATCATTGTACCCAGTAAGTTAATACGATAAAGTGACATAAAGTTTTATCCGTTGAAGTAACATGGCTCGGACTAGGTTTGAATGTATCTAGTCATCACTGACAGACTTAAACATAGCTTAATCTGATGTAGGTAACCGTGACCTGTCTCTGTGTGTGCTTGAAGCGAAGTACGGTAGCGGTGCGCGATTTGCATGAAACTGTTCCAATTATTTTCATAGTAATCGGCAAAAGTGCACTTTGATCAGAAAACCAGTAATACGGTGCGTGCAACGACATGCGAATATTCGAAAAAAATCCGAATGAACCGACGACAAAGAAATTGATAAGGATAAATGTACTAATCGCGCACCGTTAAAATAGGGTAACTTTACTTTATAATATTGTAAAATCGTTATTTATAACAACAAGTGATGTGCAAAATCGACGGCCATTATTGTTAGACAAGGCGATGCCGGTTCGGTTTTACACTTCACTAAAAATAATTATTTAAGCTGGTTTTATTTAACTAAAATAAAATTTAATAAGACAGTGTTTGTTTTATTTTCTTCCTGACATATTTTAATGTGAATTTTCTAAGGGTT
This sequence comes from Euclidia mi, assembly GCA_944739405.2. Taxonomy (NCBI): domain Eukaryota; kingdom Metazoa; phylum Arthropoda; class Insecta; order Lepidoptera; family Erebidae; genus Euclidia; species Euclidia mi. Next base: position 86,486,676 of record OX123186.2, on the reverse strand, counting down.
GATACTCATCAGCGACAAGAACCATGCGTGACTGCGTGTGGCGTATTCTGGCTTCGCATATCAAAGCAGAGAGTATAAGGTAAAGCAACCCCTCAAGCATAACTCTAATTAAAGCCTCCAAAGAAGTTTCGAGCCACAAACGCCGACGCGTCCAGTAAACACAATCTTTTAATGTTCTTACAATAGGTATTAATTATCCGGTGGGCGCGTTTAATTTGGGATTAAGATCGCGCTAATACTGCAATATTAAGCCTCGCCGGATTTATCACCTTTTTAACGCAAGTCTTCTAATAACATAATATGTAAGCTTTGGGAATATTTATAATACCTATTAGGATAGTTTAGCTTCGTTAGGCAGGCAGTGTGTACTATTTCGTTGGCTGCCTTTGAGTTTTAGGAAAGCTAAGGCGTTTCCGATTTGCACATTGAGATTGCTGTGTTAGGAACCAAACTTTGTAGGATTGGGAGATATTCTGGATTCTGGATTGTAAAGGCCTCCAATAGCTACGTGTACTACACTTGTGTCATAGATCAAACAAGATTAGCCAAATACTTTTATTCTGGCGCAATTTCTACACACGCTAATTATAAATGTTTCGACATGGTAACCCCAAGCTTTATGATCTCGAGATGACTGAAACGTCGGTGTCATTAAATAGGTATTTGTACCACAGAAAACCCATGTGTTCAATGATTTGAACTTTCTTTTTGACATGAGTTTGACCCATTACAAGTAATATCGGTAATTAGAACGTAGGTTTTAACAATGAACCATATTTGAAATATTGTGACCTATGGCAGGTAACATAGCTCGAAAAATTTTGGGACAGGAGGGTTCTAAAGTACCGCTCATGCATTGGACGTACGCGGTAAGGGTAAGGGCTCCCGCAAGGTGGACCGAAGATCTTATTTACTAGGATCGCGAGAAGCGATTACATGCAACATGCGGGCGGCTCACGATCGGTGTGGAGCCTTGGGGGAGGCCTATTGTCAGCACTGGATGTCTGAAGTCTAAGACGACGATGATGATGAATCCCTGTACTCATTTCGAAATTTGCACCACAATAATCCCAATAACAGACATCGAAACCCATGAATCAGAGCTCACGCCTGAGAACGATATCGTTCAACATATTGCATGCTTACATTGCGTTCTACTTTTTATTCGACGCGTAAATGGAAATAGGTTTTGCAAACAATGCTCCGGGCACGCTTTGTGAGCGCATTTCAAATTTGAATTGGCCAGTGACAGCACTACAGACGTACACACTGATTTGATGAACGGCATTTATGTAGGCAAATTTATCGCTTGCTAAACGGTGAAGGAAAACATCGTGAGGAAACCTGCATGTCTGAGAATTCTCCATAATGTTCTCGAAAGACATGTGAAGCCAACCCGCACTAGGCCAGTGTGGTGGACTATGGCCTTACTCTTCTCATGGTGAGAAGAGGCCCGTGCCCAGCAGTGGGACAGTTTATATACAGGGCTGATGATGATGATGATTTATGTAGGTACTTGTATTGTTCTCATGTCATACGTCACAGCGCTATACTGGAAGCCGTACAGCCTTTATTACATTGTAGGGATAATACTACGGTAGTTGCCACATCCACTACATTTGGTGTTAAATTGAAATATTTCTGTAATATAAATCATACATATACTTGCGTGAAATAGATAGGTAATTTATGCATTGGTAAAAGACGACATCACTAAAACTACATGTTCACTGCAACTAAATTGATAATAAGTAAGTGCACATACATACATACATATATTATACTCACGCCTTTTTCCCGTCAGGGTAGGCAGAGACAAGTGTAATAATAATAAGTAAGTATAATATACAAATAAGCAAAATCAATAAAATAAATATAAAGTATATGTATTTATATACACATAATACTTTGTAGGCTTAGTTCAAAAGAATAGCTAAATATCAATTATTTTGTGTCTATAGCCTACAAAAAAACGCCGTAATCGCACAGCTGCGGCGCAGCACTATCTCCACTGATAATTAATCTACTGTTGGATTTTTAAATTGATATACCGTAATATATTTTACGAAATAAGATTTAATAGTCAAATAGCACGGTAATCACGTGGTAATCACCACTGCTAGTCCGACCGATCAATAGGCTGTTCTTACATAATAGTATAATATACCTGTCTAAACTCTTCTTCTAAAGAGTTAAAAATTCAGAACAGATTATCGTCGACTGGACACGTATCACGAATTGAGAACTCTATGGAGCGACTGGTCATCCAAGGCTTAGTGGAAGGTGGAAGGCAATCGCTCTCGCGGGCGATCACCTACGCGCTGGACTGTCCTAATAAAATCTGCCACTCAGAGTTCCATTGTAGAGTGCTCACGCAATGCAAAGAACCGTAACAGATGGAGAAACATCGCAAAAGCTTCAGTAGCCAAGGTGAAGGCTGATGACGACCCAAAACCCGCATGACCACTCACTCATGACATTCATCACGACCACTCTGTCAAGAGTGTACGACTGAAGAGAGAGAGAAACTCGTCTTCCACCTTGTCGTTGGCATAAACGATGGAGCCATAAGGAAAAAAAAACAAAAAAAAACACTGTAATCACTGGGTTGGAGTGGTGCCGTAGCCCGACATAATGCGCCATGACTTTTTGACGGTGCCTTAAAATTTATTACGTCCAGTATTTAACTTAAAATGACAAATTACATTACAACGTTATTTCTCCGAAGATGTCATTCAATTAGCAACTAACTTTCTTATTAAAAATCCTTGACGAACCAGCATTTTTAATATAGATACGTATCATTTTAAAGCACTAACATTTTATTCTAAGCTTTCTGAGTACATAATTATTCTTACATTTTAGTGAGCACTTTATATCGGATGATAAATTCCATCCATAAAACATCTGCAAGCAATATTAATTAAACTAAGTAAAGATGGTTGATATTTTAACTTTAGCTTGTAGGCATTTGTTTTAATTTGAATACGTTTGAAATTCTATGAATTCGATGAAATCGTTATATAAATTAAGCCTGAACAGTAAAGTTCAAACTCTCAAAATTAAAGAATTAAGTCTTGAAATTTTTTGTGTACCTACCATAAAGGTCTCCCTCACATTGGTCATGAGCGTTCCTCGAGCGTACGCTCGGCGTCCGTTCGGCGTGCGCCCGGCGTTCACTTTGTACTACAGAGCGAACGCCGAGCGCACGCTGAGCGTACGCTCGAGGAACGCTGACGCCCAATGTGAGGTCGGCCTAAAAGCTCTGTGGCATTAACATTGCGATAAATTGAATTTAAAAACTTAAAAGTAGAGAAAAGTATATTTTGTATAATATACAGGTAGCGAAAGCCAGAGTAGAATATACCAACAGACTGCCGCTGGGTTCACAATCAAACCGTTATAGGTATAAAATGTACTGTGTGCACTGTGTAAAATTCTCTGGCCCCCTCTGTAACGTGAAATAAAATTTTCTTGTTTTTGCATAAATGCCACGCAAACGTAGTCACGAGCACAGCTAGTCCCGAACATATTTATGTTTTACAGACTCCGTGGTAAGTATATGGCAAATCTAACCCCCAACCAGGATATTTTTATTATTTTCTCTATGACATCAATAACAAACAGAATGTTTTGGCTCAAAGAACTTACTTACATAAGTAAGTAAATCATTTAATGACACAACAAATACAACGCACAATTCAATAAATACAACACAAATAGCTAGGTATACAATAACCTACAAGCACAGCTATTACATATATATACTATATAAACATAGTTTGTAAACATGACTATTGCACTGTTACTTCGTATTACATTTTTCTTTTGTTTGGTATGCCATATTTTCGGTTAACGATAACGCAAGTTTCCTTTATATGACGAAATATGTACAAAAACAGAACAACCTTTTTTTCGATTTACTGCTGAATATAGAGTTGCTTCTGTCGGGAACCATGGCAAAGGATGTAAAGGCAGCGGCCCAATGAAATAATTGTTAACCTCCATTTACAATTTTTTTATTTTTTTTTATTAAAAAAACCTGTCAAATTGACTTCACCCTGCCTGATGGTAAGCTGACAGTGAAGTCCTATTGTGAAGGCCACCATCCGCAATTGCTGGTTAAGCAATGTGACATGGCTGCCTTCACTTTGACGGCCTTGAGAGATGCTTTTTCACGCCCCGCTTAAAGGACCCAGGATCAAGGGAGGAAGGAAACACGTGACCTGGCAGTGAGTCCCACATCTTATAAAATAATTTAGCGGGTCTATGATACGATCGTCACTATTACTCCAGGATAGTACGTGAAGCGGTAGAAATCAAGAAATATAACAATTTCAACCGGGAAGATGGATATAGATTATCGGCTACTTGGAATCCAGTCATCAGCAAATGTAAACACCGCCGCAGTGATAAATCTCAACAGTGTGTAGACGTCATTAGTGTAGTGTGTCGGAGTACCGACATTGCGAACTTAAATAAAGACCGAGTGAGGGTAGGTGCCGAAACCCGCACTTCCACAAGACGGCGCTGAGCTCTCATCAGTCTCTCCGCGACCAAACTCGGTGCAAGACGAGCGAAACGTCGGAAACAAATAGGTATTTATACCTTAAACAAGTTAAGTTAACGCGATTAAGACCCGCTAAATTATTTTGTATGATGTATACAAATCGCGAAAGTTTAAAATCGATTGTTCCATATCTTTATGGTACGGTATCTGTTCTACCTTGTAAGTGTGGCACCTTAGCCCGGCACGTGTTGTTGGGAATAGGAAAGGAGAGGGTGGGATGAGTTGAAAGAGTTCTTCTGAGCACTCATCGTGATACAATCGGTAAAAGACAGCCATTGAGGCTACGTCCCTGCGTAATTGCAGAGATTCAAGGTTCTTAGTAGCCTCTATGTCACCTATGTTACGGACAGCACGCCGCTGCAACCTATCAAGAGCATTTAGCAGGTACTGAGCGGAGCAGTTCCAGAGATGAGAGCAGTATTCCACGCAGGAGCGAACCTGAGTCCTGTATAATGGACACAGCTGCTCCGGCATGAAAAACCTCCTCACTCTGTTCAGGACTCCGAGTTTTCGAGATGTCGATTTAATGACACCCTCGATGTAGTTTCTCTGGTTGAGATTGCGGCGTATGTCCATACCAAGTATATTTAGACTGTCCTGTATCGGTAGTGGAGTGTCCAGAAGAGAAGGTTGGGGAAGGAATGGAGATAACTTTGCTGAAAATGCGCACACCTGTGTCTTCTTGGCGATGAACTTGACCCTGTTTTCAGTACCCCAATTCGAGATGCTGTTGAAAACCTGGTCAAGCTCAGCGACAATTTTTCGCCTATTTTTCTCAATGTCGGCCTGCTTAGCCGCAGGATGGCCGAGATAGCGCCCATGCACGGCCCATGCATTTTTAGTATAAGTATTGAAATGCAGGCAAAAGTTATCTATAGGTATAATATGTAAAATTCTTACGTTACTGAATCATTGACAAACAACCCACGACCATAACTATTGGGCACAAGAAGCTGAAAGGTACGTATGTTCCTTACGAAGCGTAGGGGTGCATAAAAGGAATTTTTCGGAATCCTCACGGCATCGGGAAAAAGCTGTAGTAACTTATATTTAAACACTTGATAATGTTAATGCGCTACATTGCAATTGCACAACCATTGACGCAACTGGAACTTTTTGAATGTTTAACGGTACTATTCCGTACCGAGCTGTTAACGGCAACTGTAGGTGTGGCGACTGCAATGCACGGAAATTATTTCATATAAACATATAATTACATACAATACAAAACATTATTAAAAAGTAATATATACAAAACAGTCGAGCAGCTGCAGCCAACTGCAGCTAGCTGCTGTTTGCAGATGACCTTAGCAGCTCGGTTCTGAATAGAACATCTGAAGTCCTCCGCGACACAATTTATTCCCAGTGCTTTCTTCTGTTACGTATATTCTACTCTTTACCTACAAAAGTAGTGCCTTAAATATAAAGATATTTATTTATCAACTGCTTATGCGTTATTTTAAAAGCACTCCGTATTATTTGTTCTACATTATGAGTGGGAAAAACTTAGCAGAATGTTTAATGTTGATTCTAGAAAGATTTGCGTTGCAAATACATTAGCAATGACAGTGCTCGTTATAAGTACCATCCACACCGGGGGCTAAATCTTACTAGGTACTATTATAAACGCAAAATGTTATAGGTAGGATGGATGGGACAGTCGTGATCCACTTCAAGAGACAAAAGATTAAATAGTAACCAACAAAAAACTAGAAAAAAATACCGATAAGATCTAATAGACATACTTAATCTACAAAATCACTAAAGATTTTCTCAATGAATTATTTTCATAAATCAGAATTTACTGAAAACGTTAACAGTCGATCACTTGAAGCCATTTGACTGCCTCTCGCTCCAATTGTCGACCATCGATGTTTGCCCGTTCATACTCTTATTTAAAAAACTCTGTCGAAAATTCCAACCAGTATTTTTGACGGAATAGAAAATAGTTTAAAATAGTAGTTTTAACGTGGATGGATTACGTCAAAACATAGAATTTCAATTTAACATCGTCTGCATACTACGGGATTAGGGCGAGCTATATTATTCACCTTCGCTATCGTGCTTGGTTTCAGATTTCCATACATTATACGAGATTCTATTATATTCTCTTGTGTAGTGTGTTTTATATGATAGAATGTGATGGAAATATGCTAAGGTTTAGATTTATAAAGGTGGCGTGGGATGGGCTTTTTCCTGAGTAGGTATTTTGAAATACATACATAGACTCACGCCTGTTTCCCCGAAGGGATAGGCAGAGGCATATTAAACGCCCACTTTTCACCAGTGTTTTGATCCCACGTAATAGGTGGCGAGCCTATTGCCGCTTATCGGGATATTTTGTTTAGCAAAACCTCGTCCGTTGATCGGCAGGAAATATTGTTGGTATGGCGTGGTGCCGAAACCGTGGGGTAGGGTTCTAGGCGACTTGGAAAAGGAAATGGACTGTATTAGGAGGATAGCGGTTCTTCGCCGCCTGGAAAGGAATTAAGGGAAGAGGAGATGGTTGCGGAAGGAGGTGATTGAGTGGGCATAGGATACTTCAAGGATGGAAGGCACCTACCTTATTCAGCCTTCTTCGTTTCTTGTCCTCCTGGTGGTTTCGCGATGCAGCTGCTTGTTTTCACTAGCACTCACGAGCGGGTTTTCCTTGGTGGAAGCGGTGATAAACACATACGGGAGCGGCGCGGTACGAACGAGACGGCGATACAGCGGTGCGGCGCGGAGCGGTCTCGAGACGGCGTTCTCAGCGAGCGGAATGTTCGAGACTGTCCCTCGCGTTCACGATCGCGGCGACGAAATCAGGCGCAAGGCAGTGCCTCTTCCAGGGAGAGGGATAGAGCGGGACGGAAATATGATATCGCTCGCACTAGACAATCGTGGAATGATTCATGTTGATGCGATTAGTTGTAGACAGGAAGGTAGATGGCGCTACCATATCCCCCCGGCCCTAAAGGGTTGCCTTTAAAAAAAAATAGAATTGAACTTAGCTATGTTGGGTGTACTACCGCATAACCCCTCAATAGGCTAAGACAGCGATATGACAATAAATTAATCTAAATTAACTTTAGCGAAAACTACAAACGCAATAATAGCGAAAACTACTAACTAAATACTTAAACTAAGAGGTAAGTCCAACTTCAGGCTAGATCTCACTGAGTTGGACGCGGACGCGAGTTGATCAGTGCCTCGACTTGTGCAAGGACAGTTAAAGGCTCTTCGTAAGAGAGGATCTGCTGACCTATAACTTTGAAGAGATGCGTTTTAATTACTTTGACCATGCTTGCCCAACATCCACCGAAATGTGGTGATGCTGGGGGAATAAACTTCCAGTCAATATGATCTATGGAAAGTTCTTCCTGAAGACGAGTACGATAACCCGCGACGTGATTGAAACAAGTAGCGGGAACAAGTTCAATCAATTTACTAACGCGGTTGGCGACAAAAGTCTGCCAGCGGAGAGGAGAAGAATAAATCCAAGCGAGCACTACCTTGGAGTCGGAAAATGCGTATATTTATTAATAGAGTAGTGGGGCAAAACTGTGTCTTGAACCTTGTGGAGCAACTGAGACAGCAGAAGGGCCGCGCACAACTCCAGTCTCGCAACCGAAATGGTTTTAACAGGCGAGACCTTAGACTTGGCACAAACTAACTGCACCGAGTAGTTAGAACCAATGCGGACTTGCAGATATACGACTCCGCCGTAAGCACGCTCGCTGGCGTCAGCGAAACCTATTAAGTTGATGGTACATCCATCTACCAACCCAAGATGACGTGGAATAGTAATTTGATTGAGCGCGGTAAGCTCAATACAAAACTGGCCCCAAGCGGCGACAATATGGTCAGGGGGTGTTTCATCCCACTCACACTTTGATAGCCAAAGCTCTTTGATCAAGAGCTTGGCATACAAAATAATGGGAGCCACAAAACCCATTATGTCCCATAGTCGAGCCACTGTGGACAGCATAGTGCGTTTGGTGCACTTATCATCTGGTGGTGAGACGTCAAACCGAAAACTATCACAGGATTTGTCCCAGCGTAAACCGAGAACCTTATGCGGTACAGACTTCTCAAACTCAATGTCTGGAAAAGCCTTATGAGAATCTGTTATGCGTGCGAGAACCTCCTTAGAGTTGCTTGTCCATTTGACAAGATCAAACTGGCCTCGCTTCAAAAACTGAATAAGCTCTTCACAAAGCGAAATTGCTAGCGGAGCGGATATGACACTACAGGCAATGTCATCCATGTACAAAGCGGAAGTGTAGTATAGTATAGTGTAGCGTAGCGTAGCTTAGCATAGCGTAGCATAGCGCAGCATGGCGCAGCATAGCGCAGCATGGCGCAGCATAGCGCTGCATGGCGCAGCTTGGCGCAGCATAACGCAGCATGGCGCAGCATATCGCAGCATGGCGCAGCACAGCGCAGCATAGCATAGCATAGCTAATTAGTGCTTTATCTTACACACAGTTTTAGCACCCACCTTGATCTCTTGAAGAGCAGAACAACAACAAGACGTAATACAATGAGAAGTATGTAACGTAGGTACGGTACCCATAATCACATACCCAAGTACCGTCTCAATAGCGGGCGGTAAATCATATCGCTCACTACGAACTATGTTAGTTAGTAGCAAGTGCGGAAATATTGAAGCTCCGATCAAAAGATCAATGCCTGCCGGATTCGCAAACTCCGCGTCGGCTAACGGCAATGATTCGAGGTGAGTGAGTGATGCTACGTCTACATTAGCGTTTGGCAACGTGTCTGTAATACGTTCCACGATAAGCGAAGAAATGTTAAAATTAATGTCCCTATTAAAACGCGAATGTATTTTAACATCTACGGAACCCCTGCAATGCCTTTCTGATCCGCCTATCCCTTTGACGGTTGAGTTAGTATTTTTAAAATTATTCCATAATCCGAGGCGTTTGAAGCATTCCGATGTTATTAGATTGGTCTGATATGCGCTATCTAGCAGACAACGTACCATGTGCGGCGACCCATTAACATCATATACGATAACTTGCGCTGTCGCTAACAGTACCGTCTTAGACGCCGTACTCTGCGTTTTGGCCCTGCGCGGATCATTATAGATGCGCGAGTGCCGTCCTCGCGTGCGCGTCGCCCGCGCAATGGATGTCATACACAACGATACTTCGCCCTCAGACGCGGAAGGCGCAGCTACCGTGGTCTGCTGCACCTGCGGCGCGAGTGTGTCAAGGTTAGCGGCTTGGCTTGACAACCGGTTATTTTTATCCAAATGTAACAGTGTATGATGCTTTTGTTTACACGTGCGACATCTCGTTCTACTGGAACAATTACTCGTTTTATGTTTTATGCTTAAGCAATTAATGCAAGCTTTGTTATCTTTTGCGCATTTAAAACGAGCAATTGGATTTAAATCATTAAAGGTAGGACACTTATAGTAATGGTCGTGCACTATATTACTGCACAGACACTTCTGTGAATTATTACTATTAGATTCCGAACATGTTACGTAAGATTGTGGATTAGGGACTGAGTTATTATTACTATTTCGCGATTTATTCAACCTTTGTTTGTTGTTGTTAGTGTTAGACGGGCCAGGTGAACCAGACTGCGTATTATGAAATATTCGACACTGATCTTTGATGAACGAAATAAAACTATCTAGTGTAGGTATTTTATTATTGCGTTCCGTCATCTCGAATGCGCGAATTGTATCAGTGTCAAACTTTTTTAAAGCGAGTTGAAGCAACATAAAGTCGGAAAGATCTTCTAATTTTAAATTCCTAAGAGAATTAACCGCGGTTACGAAGTTATCAATAAACAGCTGGAAATTCGAGACAGACGCGTTGCTGGACAGTTTGAGATTTAAAGCTTGGTCAAAGTACGTAGACGCTAGGACGCGCGTGTCTTGATATCTGTCAAGTAGTGACTGAAATATGACCTGATAATTCTCAGCACTGGGTGTGACACCTGCAAATACGGACTGGGCCTTCGGTGACAGTTTACCTATTAAATAGTACAACCTGTCAGCATCTGTCAGAGAACCATTATCGTGCACTGTAGATTTAAAACTCGCATAGAATAACGGCCAATTTCGTATATCTCGGTCAAATGACATAATCTCGATTGGCGGTAATCTCGGTTTGCGGGCAACGGGCTCTGCTGAACATTTACCCTCCAATTGCGATTGTATACGCTTAATAATACAATAGAGATCTTCGAATGCGGTATACGCCTGATAGTTCGGTTTTTCATCAGGATTGATAGAAAGTAATCTTGCGTTATAATCGTCTAACAACTTATGAAAATCTGTTCGAATACTATCTACTGTTATACAATAACTGAGAAATGCTTCGCTATTACTGTCAGACATCGATGCGGTTTTAGATCTTTCATAGATATTTTGAATGCGCTCAAATAAAATATTGCGTTTTGCTTCTAAGATTGTCATCTCTTTGTCTTCCGACACGCGTGACTTCTTTTGTTGTGACATGCTTACGTAAGTATAAGCTAATGAGAACGAAACAAAATAAGAATATCTAATGTATCTATTATTTTACCTAAGTAGGCAACACTTTAGAGCTGAGGAAATAAAAGTTGATTGAAATATGAGATTTATAAGACAACTATGATAGTTGCAGAAATAATAATTTAATAAGTAGGTAGCTACATAAAAGTTTACCTACTAATGCGGGCGGAAATAACCATGTGACGGTTATATGAATATGTTAGGAGTATAGCTAGGTGCTATAACTGCCTAGATATAGCGGTATAACGTATAAAACGTAAATGAATCCGGCTCGAAGGACCAAAAAAAATGGTATGGCGTGGTGCCGAAACCGTGGGGTAGGGTTCTGGGCGACTTGGAAAAGGAAATGGACTGTATTAGGAGGATAGTGGTTCTTCGCCGCCTGGAAAGGAATTAAGGGAAGAGGAGATGGTTGCGGAAGGAGGTGATTGAGTGGGCATAGGATACTTCAAGGATGGAAGGCACCTACCTTATTCAGCCTTCTTCGTTTCTTGTCCTCCTGGTGGTTTCGCGATGCAGCTGCTTGTTTTCACTAGCACTCACGAGCGGGTTTTCCTTGGTGGTAGCGGTGATAAACACATACGGGAGCGGCGCGGTACGAACGAGACGGCGATACAGCGGTGCGGCGCGGAGCGGTCTCGAGACGGCGTTCTCAGCGAGCGGAATGTTCGAGACTGTCCCTCGCGTTCACGATCGCGGCGACGAAATCAGGCGCAAGGCAGTGCCTCTTCCAGGGAGAGGGATAGAGCGGGACGGAAATATGATATCGCTCGCACTAGACAATCGTGGAATGATTCATGTTGATGCGATTAGTTGTAGACAGGAAGGTAGATGGCGCTACCAATTGTCTTTAAATACTTTTTAGCTTATAAATACTTTGCGATATATGACATACTGCAACAATATTTGGTAATTCGGATTAGGCAAGTTTAGATGTACGTTATTGACAAAAATTTTTTTTTTTTTTTGTTGTTCGGTAGCCCTAGTTGTCATTACACATTGCTAGTCATACTTAATAGCATAGTCATCAACAACAAAATAATTAAAACACTATAATGTAAATTAATTTTAACATAAAACAATTATAACTAATTATTTACTACTTAATACTAAAATTAAATTAAAATATTAAAATATAGGTACAATACAAAAAAAAAAGAAAAAAGAATCAAAATCTATAATGTTGGAATGTAATCGGATACCACTTGTGATAAACAGTTGCAGCTGCAACCGTGCGGTCTAAATGTCCAAATGAATAGATACTTAATACTGATAGAGTATTTAAATTTACGTATATTATTATTTATTTTAACGTTGTATTTCATTAATATCTCAAAATCTCAAAACTAAATCTAAAAATTGTGCCGTGTAGTTGACGGCATAGAATACAAGTGTCACCACCCCCTATCTTCCCGTGGGTGTCGTAAGAGGCGACTAAGGGATAACACGATGCAAATACCATCTTTGAGTAGAGACGGAAAACTCGACATCAAACCCTATACGACTGCCTCGTTGGTCTCGCGGCATAAATGTGCGCGTGGGATCGGGAGGTCCCGGGTTCGGTTCCTGGGTCGGGCAGTGTTATTGGGTTTTTCTGTCACGAAATTCTCAGTAGCAGCACGGAGTCTGGAAATGTGCCCGGTACGGCAATAGGCTCGCCCCTTATTACGTGGGACTAAAGTATATCTGGCGAAAAGTGGGTGTAGAAATACACCTCTGCCTACCCCTTCGGGGATAAAAGGCGTGACGATATGTAAACTAAAAAATTAAATTGCCAATAAAGGTTTTAACCCCGAATATTCAATTAGAATACCACCGCTGTCATTTGGCGGCGCTGTCAAGAGTGTTTAAACAGCCAAAATCAATATCGTAAACAGATATATATAATAGACTGAACATATTATGTAATTTTCTAACATAATTATTTACTACTTAAAATATGTCTTCTTTTCTTCTAGTTGTATGTATGGTACCAATGCTAGGGTCGGAGACAATAGACCATCAGAAAGGCCTTGGTCCCAAGAATGGACACAAATCGGGCCCGACCGAGCCTTACATGCTCGCCGAAGCACAGTCTGATGTAAATGCCACAAGAACCGGTCACCCATCCTATTGATAAAGTAAGCGTTGTTTTACTTTTCCGGTCTATTACGAGCAAGTGAAGCCACACTATGAGCGCTACTATAAGATAAAGTATGTGTACATCTGTGAATTTTACAATATCACATATTAAAATCAATTTCGTCACAATTCGAACACAATCCATCCATATTTGTTTACGTGTAACATGTTACGTGAAATTCGTGTTTCAAACTGCGCGGCTAAAATGTTTGCAGGATTATTCTTGTGAAAGTTATGCGAGTGTTCTGCGTGTATGATCGATCAAATAACAATGTTGATATGAATTATGTGGATAAAGTGACAAAGCATCTGATAGTGAAACGTTACTTTCGTAGCTGCGTAGGTGCTTATTCCACGGGAGTGTGTTTACAAAAGATGCAAGCCGATTAAATGTATTTGTTTTTCTGTGCCTATGTGGTCCTGCGGTAGTGTAAGTGACTGCGGATCATGAGGTCTTGGGTTCGATTCCCAGGTCGAACAAAAAGTGATATTGGGTTTTTCTGTTAGGAATTATCTAATAGAAGTTCGGAGTCAGGGAGTTACACCCCCGTGCCTCGGAAATCACCTTAAGCCCTTTGTCCTGCGCCCAATTTCTCTCCGGTCGTGTCGCATGTGGTGTCCCATCGGACTATGAGAGTGAGGGAATAGAGATTATATAGAGAGTGCACTTAATGTGTCTGCGCACACAGTGAGCAAGTCAAATATACCTAAAGACAAACCACCGTAGCCGATATCGGTCAGAGGACATTATTATTATTATTTGTTTTTCTGTAAATAAAATGAAACTCATGCTCTTCATTTCAGTTTATTTTTTAAAGAGTAGATACATAAGAAATATAATTTCTTGCGTCGTACAGATCCTTGTGTTATATATGATATTCAGTCCTGATATTCTGTCATATCTGGTTAGACTAAATAGTGAACCGCGAGCTTTAGGGCGTGTAAGTCTTGGATGCAACCGGGATGACGATGACGACATTACCCCATTTTGAATTAAAAAAATATAGGCGTTACGATATTTCTGAAAGAAAAATTACGTCTTAAGTAATGTTGAACCGAATCGAATATCAACTGAAGTGGTTAACAATTAAATATTGTAGCCAACTCTCAACTTTCCACAAGCATTGCGAGCTTTTAGGTATATCAATCAGTTTCATTATATGTTCTCGCTTCTGCCCACAAATCTATGCGCGTGGGTGTCATGTCATGACTTAAGTTAGTACAATATATGTGCTATTTTGATGTATAAGTTATATTACTCCGAAGTTTCATCGTATTTCGATCAGTAAATTTTGCCTGAAGAAGTAACACATCTATCCATGCTCATAAAATTTCACGTTTAAAACAGTTATATTACTAGCTTAAGTAGTAACCACCTGTAAATATCTCACAGGTGGTTACTACTTAAACTGGACTGCCGGTAAAGTACAACTCTCTCACAGAATTTCGAGGTAAAGTAGTAGAAAGAAGTATAATGCTGCGTTTCGCTCCTATAGTGTATAAAAATATTCAATGAGTATTATATATTGTATATATTAGCAAGAGTTGTAACAAGAACAATTGGAGAGAAGTAGATAATCTTGCTATTGGAAGTGAAAATATAAAGACTTTCGAAGTGCCCATAAAAGTTTAAAAAGTTAAAAAGGAAATGGTTAAGGGTCTCTTTATTACTGACAGAACATTTTGATGGAGTTTGGACTTGGTATAATGGAGTTGAAGTTATTATTTTTAACCATTTATATTAGCTGGCAAGTCGACTTTAAATTGAATTGTATTTGAATGGCTATTTAAGATTAAATAGAACTTTTTTTGTGGTTGGACTTTTTGTAGAAGCTAGGTATTATTTAAGGAATTGTTAAGGTATGTTTTTGTTGTTCTTAGATTAAGTTTGTGTTGAGGTAAATACAATAGGGTATTTGACGAAAAAAATCGAATTAGTCCGTCAGATAGATTTCCAAAAATATTGGATACGTATATTTTCTTTAGTCGCGTAAACAAAAAATTAAGACAACAAACTTCGCTGAAAACTCGTGTGACGTCACTTGCCAGTACACTTTTTACTGGCAAGTGACGTTACAAGCCCCCACTCTTATACGTTTCTCCATATTAGATGAGTTTTATCTTCGTAATTTTTACTGATTCGATAAAACAATAAAATTGGGCAAGTGCGAGTCGGACTCGCGCACAAAGGGTTCCGTACCATCATCTATAAAAGAAAATCACGTTCGTTGTATGTATACTTAAATACTTTATAAGTTTCTACCTGTTTATTAAGATCGAGTAACAAATTGCTTAAAAATTACGTTTGTTGTATGGGAGCCCCCCTTTATTATTTACTTTTTTTAAATTTAATTATTTATTTTCAAAGCTAATATACAACTACATATTATGTGAAAATTTTAAGCGTCTACCTGTTACAGTTAGTAATTTTGAGCAAAAAATACGAAAAATAACACGTTTTTTGTATGGGAGCCCCCCTTTATTATTTACTTTTTTTAAATTGAATTATTTATTTTGAAAGGTAATATACAACTACATATTCTGTGAAAATTTAAAGCGTCTACCTGTTACAGTTAGTAATTTTGAGCAAAAAATACGAAAAATAACACGTTTTTGTATGGGACCCCCCCTTAATATTTTCATTTTTTTTATTTTTAGTATTTGTTGTTATAGCGGCAACCGAATTACATAATTTGTGAAAATTTCAGCTTTCTAGCTATCATGGTTTATGAGATACAGCCTGGTGACAGACAGACAGACAGACAGACAGACAGACAGACAGACAGACAGCGGAGGCTTAGTAATAGGGTTCCGTTTTTTACCTTTTAGGTACGGAACCCTAAAAATACGTATCCAATATTTTTCGATAATGTAACTGACGGACTAATTCGATTTTTGTAGTCAAATACCCTATTAACATAAAACCTAATGGAAAGAAAGAGGAACCTACCACGCACCCTCGAAATGACCACCCCAACTATTGCAATAGAAAAAGGTTGACAATACTGAACTCCTCTCATGTGAAAGGAGGGATATGTAGGAACGATTCCAGGAAGATACCTGACTTACAGTATCCCGCTGTATGCGCCGACTATGCTTGGACAAGTGTTTCGCCTCTGCACGAGGCATCCTCAGGAGCGATGGGCAACGACTGAACATGGAGTGAACACATACTAGTCTCCTAATTTATATGTTTAGTTTGAAAATATCATTGTACTATGTTGTTTGTCGACTTCATTGGTCCCATACTTTGTTACTGGGATAGGTATATTATAATGATGATATCGAAACCAATCTAGAATAATATAATGATTGTTTGACAGCTTAGAATTCGCAATTACCCACACCATGTACCTATTGTAGTCTATGCGGTCACCATATCGCTCTACACAGCACCGCGTGCTCTTGGTTGGATCGATTCTCATCCACAAATTGTTGTTTCGAGTCTGGGTATCTTTTGTAGTTGATTTTGTATTGCGGGGATTTTACACACATTCAGTGTGTAAAATCCCCGCAATACAACTTTTTCTAAGAGCGGGATATAATTATGCAAATTCAATACACAGCATTCCGAATGATTTATTTGTATGAAATGTTCATTCACAAATTGTCCAATTGATAATTCACCGATAAGCAAAACGATCTCGTATATTTATAGTATGGCGCGTTCACAAAGTATCGGCGTCGAATTAACTGTTTAATAATTGATTTAGTCCTGCTCAATTTCAAGTGTCTAACTTTATAATATTAGTTCTATAGTTATATATCGATATGTACTCGCTTGCGTAAGATAATGGCTTGTCGTTCAATTATATCGGCTGCTAGAACGGGTGAAGGTTAATAACTTATCAAGTAGTTGGGCGATGTGGTGTGTTCAAATGTTTGTTATATATAGCCAAGCAATTTTCTCTGTAACAAATTACCTAAATTTTAAGAAGCACTGCTTTGGTTAGTATAGTTACAAGTTTTCGACAGTTCAGATTAGGTAAGTAAGTACTCTATTATCTATATCCCTTCTACAAAATATATACCACTAATAAAAATAACGACAAACAAGGTGTTACTGTTACTAGTAGTATCTATACTTTTTGTTGGTTTGCTTGCAATCTCAGGAACTATTGGTCCAATTTGAAAAATACTTTCAGTGTTAGATAGCTTATTTATCGAGGAAGGCTATACGTTATATAGACATCATGCTATGAGCCACAGGGGCGGAGCAGTAGCCTTTAATAACACGAGTGTAACCGCGGGCTCATCTATAATTTATAATTGTATTACTATAACTAATAATAGGAATATAAATCATGTAAACAAATCTACTTCCTAAGTCGAACTCAAAAACTACTTCGTAGCAGCCCTTGTTATAACGTGACGATTTCTACCAGGTAACGCCCTAAAATATGTCATGTATTTCATGTAGCATAACAATTTATTGAACTATAAGCAATCATTTTCTATTAAACTGAAATTCACGTGAAAATTAAATAACATTCTACATTTAGGCTTGAATGTTATTATTTACAAAGCGTAAGGTAGGGCGGCCCCCGGCTAGGTGGACCGACGACCTGAAAAAGGTGGCTGGGACAGACTGGATGCGGAAGGCTGAGGACCGTGTACTGTGGCGCGTGTTGGGAGAGGCCTATGTCCAGCAGTGGACTGCGATAGGCTGATTGATTTGATTTGATTTGATAGTTTATGTGAAATCAGTGTTGAAATGGAACGTATAAACAATCCAAGGCGTAAAAAGGTATAACAATTTATTAGAAAAGCGCGTTTTATGGGACAATTTTTCATTATTCATACGCTTCACTGCACACCATTGCGTATGATAGGTTCTTTTAGAATCGTTTGTAGTCTGCCTAAGGCTCGTGGCGTTGTTAAAATTTATATCGAAAGTGTTTTATATTATGTTCAACGGTGAGGTGGGTAGGTCGGCCGTATATGGGCCGTGAAAAATTGTGGCTTAAAAGATTTAAGGTGGGAATGAATGTGGTGTTTATGGAAGTGTCGGCTGCGGGATTTATGTCGCATTCACACAACAATGTCGACAATAGGTAATTCGTTGCTATGAATTTTTTCACTCGACACTATGAAGCGATAAAAATGAATGACGTTACTATTTTCATTTCTATGCTATTTTCTCTACTACTAGGACATTAACTAATATAATATTATTATTTAAGGCAAATATCACTATACCATAACGTGTAGATTAGCATAAACGTTGACACAAATTTCAAGTATAATTTTCAAATTGATACATCTATTTTTGTAGCTGTGACAGCAGCAACTTACTATCTCTCTGCTTAAACAGCAACCCTGTATCGTAAATCTGCGTTCACAAATACGTATGTCGAAAAAGAATAGAAGGTTTTTGGTTATGAAGTAAGAGTTTCAACAGTTTTTTTAGAGATGAGTCCCAGTTTTGTATGTGTATTCATTTCTTTGGAACAATACATGTCTCCGACGAATTTAGACCGTTCTTAATGTTGGTTGCAATCTAAACAAACACAACCATTTTAAGTCTATAATTAACTTTAAGACTTGCATTCAATATTTTCCTTTCCACTAGAATGAAGAAAAACGCTACAACCGCTTTGCAACTAAATACGTTTCTTACAAATTAAACAAGTTTAAAATTGGTTCTCTTGAAACAAGAAGTTAAAATCGAGTACAAAGAGCAAGAGAATCGTGTTTAACAAGAACTCTTAAAGGAGAATCAGCGAAAAAGTTAAAATTAAAACTCATTTGTTGGGTAATAACAGGCCGTCGCGTCCAATGAATACCGATACTATTTAAGGACCGGTGCTTGTTGTGAATTATAATAGACAACTGTTTAGATATTTTGGTGATTCATTAGAAGAACTTTGTACTTACTATTTTTGAAAGTCTAGTGGTGTATGCCAGATAGTAGTCTAAGAGTAATCAATAGGTACATTTAAATATATCCATATGTAAACAAGCTGCCTCAGTGGTCCAGTGGACAGCGTCTGCGACTGCTGCTCGGAGGTCCCGGGTTCGATTCCCGGGTCGAGCAAAAGTGTTATTGGGTTTTTTTTTTATAGTAATAGGCGGCAAACGAGCAGACTGATTGCCTGATGGTAAGCAATTACCGCCGCCCATGGACACAAGCAACACCACAGGAGTCACAAGTGCGTTGCCGCCCCTTAGGGTTGGGAGAAGGGATAGGATAAGGAGTGGGATGGGAGAGAAGGAATAGGGGCAAGGGCCTCCGGCACTCTCACTCACCGAACGAAACGCAACTGTTTAGGTACTGTTACTTTACGTCGATTTTCTGTGAGAGGGTAGTACTTCCCCGGTCGAGCCGGCCCATTCATGCTGAAATCAGCAAGGCTCTACTACCTGAAAAATATACAAATCTACGCCCGTAGTTCCGTTCGCGGGAATTATAAATCTAAACATTCCTCAGGAATAACACTATCTATTGATGAAGACCGACGAAAATCCGTTCGGCAGTTTTTGAGTCAATCACATTCATACAGACAGCCAGGACACGGCAGAGTCTTATTTACATGATATGAATAGATTACAATCTTAAAGGCGGACTTAGGCTGGTTTTGTTACTATAACAAAAACTTGAAGTGGTCAAAATCGAGGGTTAACTATTACACAAATCGTCTAGTTTTTTCCATATCCTCAGTATCAGCACGGAGTATGGTTATGTGCCCGGTGATGGCAATAGGCTCGCCCCCTATTACGTGGGACCTAAAAATTCATGGTGAAATGTGGGTGTAATATTACACCTCTGCCTACCCCTTCGGGGATACAGGCGTGAGTCAATAAAAAAAAACAAGCTGTTGGTGAAAAGTATCATGTCATTTATCTCTATCAAATAAAAATGCAAGAAACCGATATATGTATCATTAGCTACTTAGACGATTTGTGTAATAGTTAACCCTCGATTTTGACCACTTCAAGTTTTTGTTATAGTAACAAAACCAGCCTAAGTCCGCCTTTAAGATTGTAATCTATTCATATCATGTAAATAAGACTCTGCCGTGTCCTGGCTGTCTGTATGAATGTGACTGACTCAAAAACTGCTGAACGGATTTTCGTCGGTCTTCATCAATAGATAGTGTTATTCCTGAGGAATGTTTAGATTTATAATTCCCGCGAGCGGAACTGCGGGCGTAGATTTGTATATTTATATGCTAAAAAAACATAGTCGTAATATATGTTATTCTTACCATTGTTGTAATCTATTTGGCATTCAGTACGTGGGCACTCTGTTAAAAAAATATCAAAATTATTTCGTGAAAGCAGTAGTAGAAGACAGGACAGAGATATTTCAATATTTCATGATTAGGTAAAAATGGTCATAACTTCTTATTTGAATAAGAGTGAAGTCGTGTTCACGTGATGACATTGTATGTCGCGGCATAATGCGACGTACAGTTGGACAAGTTCAAATGTTGGGGTGGACAACAACACAAACCTTATGCTTATTATTAGTTATGAAATTATGTTCGAACATTTTTAGTTGCTCAGGGAAAGCAGGGAATATGAAAACGTACTATTGAATGTTTTGATGTTTAAATATTTTTATGACGCGACCGGTTGATTAAAAATTGTTCATTAATTTATTTAGTAACTTCATTAGGATCTACTTTAATTATGTCTGAAAATTGTTAGTACCTAGGATTTTAGAACATAATTTGAATTGTGTCCAACAAAACTGGCTAAAAGCAGCGGCATGTTTGATATTTAGCTTATTCAGCACTGCCAGTTCTCATCACCCCGTTGGATGTAAACTGAGAGTAACAATATAGTGAAGGTCACTAATTTAATTGCCAATGACATTGTTTCTTTTCAAAGGACTCGACGCATTATAAAAATATTGTGGGGAAAGACGCCACATATGAGCAGCTCATAAATTGCGTTAGAACAAATATCGAATAAAAATAAATTACTAATTTCGTCAAAAAGTCTTTTTTAACATTCTCTATCAAGGGTTAAACCTAGTATTATATTTAGACCTTGTTTTGTAATAAGGCCCTTTGGGTTTAACCACCATTGAGCGCGAATTCTAAGTATTATCTATATTCTAAGGCTCGCTCGAATGTTCGTGAGAATGCTCGCTAAAACATACTCATTTGTTTTGTAACATTTGCGAGGATGCTCATTACAGGTGAATCCTCAAGTGTATCAGCGCTATTGATATCTACTTTAGAAAACTGTGATATGTTAAGTTAACGCTATACACTACAATAATTGTAGTTTCTTGGTTGTTTTTACCTTCCACAAGCTCTACAAAATATGTTTGTTTATAGAAATAAAGTGTTATTTACGAGTATCCTTAAACTTTTTATCGCAATGTAACGACAAACTAATAATTAAGTATTTGGTTCGACTGATAGCGACCTGTACAATGACCAAAGTGACAATGCCCATAAAAATACCGATTATACGTTTGTTCTTCTGTGTTATTTTATGTTTCCTAATGCAACAAAGTAGGGGCAGAACAACACGAATTAATATCAAATTAAGTAAGGTGCAGCCAATTTCAAAGTTCTAAGAAACTACTACTTAAAACCAATTCATTTACGTAACTAAAAAGTGCTTAGGTGTGATCAACTTATTTATTCACAAAATTAAATAACCCTAAAACGAGCCATTTACATCTCGAGGCATATCCTGATTAAATTATTAGCAGCAACACAAAATATATTTCAGTATTTGAGCGTAGGTAAGTAGCGGGGGAAGCGCTTCCAAGAAACCAATACTGGCTTAGCGCGCCTGACTTACCGACTCGCCCAATAATATTACTAGCCAACCGAGGGCGAACTAAGCGCTGCATTTACTATATATTGAGTTTTAATCGCCATATCAATAAATTTCTGAAATTGTTTGTGAAATTGTTGTATGGGATGTTGTGTAGATGAGTGATTTTGAGTTAAAAGATTTTTTTAATAATAAGTCTGTACTTAGTCTGTATTTAGTCTCTAGTCTTACTTACCTATGTCCAGCAGTGGACTGCGATAGGCGGATTGAGATTGAGATAGCCTCTATAGTCTACGCCTACGCCATACGTAATAATATGTTGACTTTTTGTACTTCTTTGCTTTGTTGACTTTCCAGAGTCTAATGTCATGAAATCTTACTAACCAATTATATTTTCCAAATCCTTCCTGGTCCAAATCATTTTGAATGCAATTTGGTGTCTACGCGTTCGCTTACCAGAAAAATGCGCGGCCTCCTATAAATTTCAATAGTACCTACTCATTATTTACGCAAGTCTCGTGTAATTTAAACACGCTTTTATGAGGTCGACCTAATTATAGTATATTAATCTAAGAAGCTAAATTTTGCTCACCTCTAGGTCAGGAGTAGATTAGGTAACAATACAATTATATGGGAGTACTGAACTGGTCTGATGATAGAGCTGGAAGGTAAGATATAAAAATCTTTATAATTTGTAGCTACGATCACGTCAGCTTACAAACAAAGAAAACCGAATCACTATCGGCTTCTTTAGGAGCTACGAAACCACAGACAAATATACAGACCCACAGACGACTCAAAATAACTTCTGTTTGCGTTGGGTATAAAAATTGTAATTTTTTAAATAAAATGCCTGGTTTTTGGTTGGGCAATAGGCTATGTAACAACAAAAGCGCGAAATCAACCCGTGCAAACATCACTCAAATTTATTTTTGCTTTACTGTGACGTGCTTAGCTGAACCAATTAAAGGCTTATAGGGGACGAATAAAACGGACACTTCGCGTTGATTTTTGACTGCATTCAATTTTGTTTTACAAAAGCAAAAATATGCTGATGAATCCGTAAGGGGAATTCATGATATGCCGCTGCCTTTTCGGTTTTGAATTAAATTTATCATGCGCTTCAATTTTTTATTTTATATCTTAATATTATAATACATATTTGTATTAAAACTGAATACACCTTTTGGTATACAGGCGTATTATATTGTTTTTTTTATTTTACCAAACTAATTATATACCAATTTTTAGCTCTCTAAGTTAACGGGAAATACCAGTTTTATTTTGCTGATCGGTTAGTCGGAAAAGCATGATAGGGCCATGCCTTTACTCTTTTGCTCGACTTGGCGGGGGCACTCCCATGCTCCCAGATAACTATCTAAACATTTCCCTATAGTTCTGTAGCAACCATGTAGCAACACTACTTGGTGTTTTATATTTATTTAATCTAGACATTTATAAATTGATTTCTAAGTTTCAGATTACTGCTTTATTAAATCCATATATACACCAGCAGTACACGTATTTTTACAAAGTAAGTACTCTTGCAATCTCGTAACTAAGTCTGAGCTAGCTTTCAGTGTAATTTTATTTCGCTAATACCTAGATTTAAACTCGCCTACTGTCTGACCTTCGCAACTCAACTAGTAGGAACATCGACAACTTCAGAGCTCTAGTTTTCTTGTTAAAGTTTTTCAAGGTTTTGATTAAGTATTTAAGTGGATTTTTTATTTATGTAACGATTTTGATATATAACGGATTATGTTTCTAGGAATAAACTGTCTACTGAAGGCAGCGATAACCTGATACTAATAACCTAATACTGCAGATAGACTGCCATTCAGACAGTATCGGGTTCGAATCGACCGCGAGCACCACTCACTTTTCAGAGATGATTGAAATTTGTATTGAAAAATACCTCGTAGAGCACGCCAAGCGGTTGGCCCCGGTTGTCATATAGCGGCCATTTTCAATATTCGATCCATACATGGATTTTGAGGTTCGAGGTTCGTGTTTGACATATTTTGTATGGAAGCTCCATACAAAATATGTCAAAAACGAATCAAAAATTTACAGATCTATCTATAGATCGAATATTGAATTCCGTAGTAAGTCATTGACAGTCATCATAACCCTATGAGTCAGTAATAATAATAATAATAAATTACACTTTATTGCACACCAAAATAAAATTTTACAGTACAAGTGGCTTAAAACTACAAGTAATGTACAATGGGCGGCCTTATCGCTTAGTGCGATCTCTTACAGGCAATCTTAGTATGGACAGGCATGATGTTAAGCAGTTATACATGCTGGCGATGGTGTAGTTAAATACTATGAATCAGTCTTGAAGATTTAAATAAAATACATACATACTTACAATTACATATGCCATAAAAATACTTAAACATACATAGAATAAATATATACCTACATACATTCGTACAATATACATTAATTCTCATTTAACCGATATTAGTCTAAACCATGGAATATCGCTGTCCCTTTGGGTTGCGGAGTTCAGAACAAACTTATTTGAAGAATGCAGAACCAAAAATGCAATTGATACGCCACGATCGGCTTCAAATATTTAATTTTCAACTATTTCTAGGTCAGACCAATAGATATTTGTAACATGAATATATACGAGTAATGTATGTACTTAATAATATACGAGTAATTTCATTGTTCTATCAGTGAATGTTGTGCATAGCATTAGTAGAACAAAGCTGTTACGAGGGTCAAACTGAAAGTTCTTAGAACTGGCCACTTATAAACAATATAATAAAAAAAATATTCTAAAATTTGAAAATAGAACTCTTTGCCAATATTACTGAGTATATATTTCATTCATTTGTCATTTGTTTTACGATTTGGCGGCAAATTGAAAATTGTCTGTGTCACGTCAACATGAATTTAACACGAGAAAATTTTCGTGCAATGATTTTTTATGACTTTCGATGTCATTTAAGTCAACAAGAAAGTTATGATAGACTACGATTGGCCTTTCACGATGAAGCTCCATCTCGTGCGACTGTTTACAACTGGTTTAATGAGTTTAAACGTGGTCGCACTAATCCCACTGATGATGTACGTGAGGGACGGCCTTCTACGGCGACGACTGAAAATAACATCTGTGTTGTGCGGCGTATGATAGAGACTGACAAAAGAGTGACCTATCAGCAGATTCGGACAAGCTTAGGCATCGGTATGAGTCAAGTGCACAAAATCCTCCACGAACATTTAGCGGTCAGGAAGCTTTGCGCCCGGTGGATACCTCATAATTTGACTAAGGCTCAAAAACTCCATCGTGTGGATTGGTGCCGTAAAATGATTGAAAGATTTAACGGAGGTGACTCAAATGCTGTGTTCGACATACTAACTGGTGACGAAAGCTGGATTTACTGTTATGATCCTGAAACCAAAAGACAATCTGCTCAGTGGGTGTTTCCTTTCGAGGAGTTGCCAACTAAAGTGAAGAGAGATCGAAGTGCGGGAAAAAAAATGGTGGCCTCGTTCTTTGGAAGGATAGGTCATTTCGCAACAATTGTGTTAGAGGATCAAAAAACAGTTTCTGCAGAATGGTACACTACCAATTGTTTGCCACTTGTCTTGGAAAAAGTTCGAGAGAAACGACCTCGCAGTAGGATCCTCCTTCACCACGACAACGCCTCGTCGCACACCGCCAAGCGAACGATCGACTATTTGGCGACATCAAACGTTGAATTACTGGGTCACCCGCCGTATAGCCCCGACCTCGCGCCTTGTGATTTTTATTTATTTCCAAAAATTAAAGAAAAACTTAAAGGAAAGCGGTTTATGAATGCTGAAGAAGCGGTGGCTGCGTATCGCGATGCCATTGAAGAGACCCCTAAGGACGAGTGGGCAAAGTGCTTTTCCCAGTGGTTCCATCGCATGCAGCGGTGTATTGACGTCAATGGACAATATTTTGAAAAGATATAATAAAACTAATAACTGGCTAATGTAATCAGTTTTTGATTTTCTAAGAACTTTCAGTTTGACCCTCGTATGTACACTGCAATGCGATAATCTCGTTTTATTGTCATTACGACTCCGTATATTCTGATGATATTAACAAACATATCTCTCTACCTCTTTCACTCTACCAATATAATTGTTACGGTCCGTGTGGTGACAAATTAAGAATACAAAGTGTCACTACCCCATTTCATTAAATGAATGTCGTAAAAGGAAAATACACGAAGCCAAAATATTTTTGGGAAGAGACGGAATCTCTGACCAGTGTGTCGCATGTTAGAAGTTTGACAGTGGACTGGTCAAGCTGTATGATATATACATATTATTTATTTCAGAACTTCGCAGAGTTGATAGGTCTCTATTTGTCACATTTCTTATGTTATTACCGATAGACTAGCGTTTTATGATTTCATAAGATGATAGGCAATGATTTTGATGTAGCGCAGAAAGCATAAAGACGGGATTTTTTTTTTTTATATTTACGGTTTTACCTTGTAACTAATATGAATTATGTCACAGTTAACACCAATATAAATAAGACATTAAAAAGACCAGCGCGAGGACGAACGTGAGTTTGTCTCTATCGTAAATAAAGAAATTTGTTTTAATTTTGTACTTGGTATGACATTTTTATTTCGTAGTGATTCCAATTTCTCATACGAATCAAAACATTTTTGGTAAATTAAATTACATACGATAAAATCATATTATCAGTTTCTTAGTTTCACTTTATAAATGGAAAGTCGCAATCAATCTGAATGGAAAAATAAATCTAGTTTAAGTAATGAGTATGTCTAGTTTAAGTAATGAGTAGCTAATCTTTAATGTGCCTTGGATAAACGCTAATATTACAGCACTATGTAATAAGAAGAACAAAATATATAGAGATTGGAAAAATTGTCCAGAAAACTTAAAATTAAAATTAGAATATCATAAAATACGCAATAGAGTAAATAAAGTTCTGGAAATTAAAAGGAATTCGTATTATTTAAATAAAATAAGTAGTAATTTTAAAAACATTAAGAAAGTTTACATTGTTGTCAACCAAATGTTGGGCAGAGTTACTTTATCAATTGATGAGGCTATAATGAAGGCGTTTGATGCACAGGGACTTACCCCGAAAATCATTGCTGATAACTTCGCACACAGCTTCGATATAACAGTAAAAAACATACTGCCTAATTGCAAATTAAAATTAATCAATAAAAATAATGTCAATAACTCACTAGATACCAGTATTTTGTTTAAGAAATCAACCCCAAACGATGTTTATAAAATTATTAAGGCATTGAATTCTAGAAAGGCACCGGGCACAGACAATATTGCTGTGGCAGATGTTAAGCTTATAGGAGAACATGTTGCCCCAGCCATTTCAGATTTAATTAATCAAAGCATTAGAACAGGATCCTACCCTAGTAAACTAAAAGAAGGCTGTGTCCGTCCACTGCATAAAAAGGGAAGAAAGGATGACTACACAAATTATAGGCCTATTACGATACTTTCTTCAATAGACAAAATCGTAGAAAAATACGTGTGTGATCAGATGCATAGTTTTTATAAGAAAAAATCGGTAATTGCTCCATACCAGTACGGATTTCAGGCAGGTAAGAGTACAACAAGTCTACTATCAAAATTCACAGACGAAATCAATAGCCACTTAAATGAGAAAAAGCAAGTGTTAACACTTTTTATAGATTTTTCTCGTGCCTTTGATACGCTGATACACGAACAGCTGATAAGTAGTTTAGAAAATTGTGGCATTCGTGGTCCTTTACTGAAATGGTGTGAAAATTATTTGGACGGTCGAACATTTTCGGTGAAAGTGAATGATGAATATAGCAAGTCAGTGTCGATCACGGAGGGAGCGGCCCAGGGCTCAGTTCTTGGGCCGCTATTTTTCCTGTCCTACGCCAACGACATGGGCAAAAATATTGTCAACAGCACATGCTATCAATTCGCGGATGATACTTGTCTCGTTATTGCAAATAAAAATCCTCAAACGGCGTGTGATCTTTTACAGTCTGATCTAAATGTCTTAACAAAATGGTGTCATGATGCAGGATTTGTCCTAAATGCTAAAAAGACAAAACTATTAGTAATTAAATCTCCGTATGTTAAGCATTTGCCCATCAACGAACTAATCGCTCACGATCATTGTTGTTTACATACTAAAATTAGTACTACATGCTGTTGTTCAAAGATTGAAATGGTTGACAAATATACATATCTTGGGCTTGTCATAGACAGTAAATTTCACTGGAGCCACCATATTGAATATGTATGTACAAAATTAAGGCAATTCTTGGCAAATATTACAATTCTGAACAATCGTATTCCATTTAAAGTAAAGTTAATGTTATTTAATGCCCTAGTACAGTCTCACATACAATATGGACTCAGCAGCTATGGCCGAACATATAAAACATATCTAGACCAGATCTATAACTTGCAAGTAAAAATATTGAAAACTATTGTTTCTAAAAATATAAAATTAAATTTCAAAGATAATTATAATGGGTTATTCAAACACTGTAATATCTTACCAGTACATAAACAAGTTCAGTTAAACATATTAAAAGAAGAATTTTTTAATGAATCATTAAAATCACCAATCGAACATCCTGTATACACTCGTGCCATGTCTAGGAACCGGTTGCATACGTCACGCGCTAACAATGTTTACGGCGAGCGAACGACTAGCTACCTTGTACCTCGACTTATTAATAACTTACCATATGAAATAGGTATTGGTGTAACAGATAAAAATATAAAATGTAAACTGAAACAACATTTCCTGAATTTATTGTAACAATTGTTTATTTAATTATGCTTATTAGAGGCTTATTTTAAAAAAATAACAGTATTTTATAAAGTGTGAACTCGACGGCTCAAACATAAACCTTTGTGGTTTTCTCTGATGCTGTTTGTAATTGTATAATTATGTCAAATTGTTTATGTGTTAAATAATAAAAAAAAAAAAAAAAAAAAAAAAAAAGTTACAGTAAAAAGTTTCAGAATAAAAAATTATTATTTAATATGATAAGTATGATTCGACTCTACACAATTTCACGGTTAGTTTATTTTTGAATTCTTTCAGGTAGATATAATTAAAGATGAACTTATGTGGTGGGAGCCTCATTAAAATATGGTTGTATAAAATTCATCGCACAAGATCTATAGAATAAACCTGCAGAAACTGAATGAAGGGGTCTCGTTACAAGTTGAAATACTTTGGATATTCAACATGGCTGACATTTTGTGTTATTTTGAACGAGAAATTTAATGCTTGGTCTTTATTATGTCGAAGTTGCATTGACATAGCGTGGATAGACTTTTTGTAAGGCATTTGAAATATTCGTAGGAGTTGGTGCTTATTATTTTTTCTATACATATGGGTCAAATTTCATATACCTTGCATAATGTCTGGGAAAGTTAGACTTTGGCTTTGTCACTATATTAATACCCTCAGAAGCGTTTCAGGGTACTATCGTAAACTTCAATACTATTAATTTTCGCCACGCCCCACAGTGGTCGATGATGTATGGGAGCGCGGCATGAATTGTTTGCGGCCAATTTTATTTGATGTTTTTTAGTTTTATGTTGTTACAATTATGTAATTATGTTGTTCTAATAATATCAATAATCATTAGTCAATATTAGTTAATTACTTATGTTAAAAACGGCTGCACATAAGATATCGGTTAAAGTTAAATACAGATTCTCAGATTCAGATTCTTTATTTCCTTTAAATGTTGTTTATTAGATGTTATAATGTTACATAGTCTTAAACATGTAGTCATCGGTAACATGCAAAAAAATGGAAAGATTACAAACTATTTAAACAAAATATTATGATTGAACTAAACAAAGCAAACAAGAGTAATATTAACTAACTATGAATGTCCAATCAATAATAATATAATCCGAGTCATGTCAAATATAATTAATGTCAAAATATTAATCATCCAAAAATGTCAAAAGTTAAGTACAAATAATACATAAAATTAATAAAGTGCGTTAGATATTCATAGTTTCATATCAATAAATTCTCTCACAGAATAAAAACATTTAGATATCACATAGCCAATTACATAACTTGCGTCGGAATTGATTTAGAGGTAATGAAGTTAAAAAATCTGGTAGCTTATTATAAATTCAGGATTAACTTAAAAGGATAAAGTTAATT
The DNA here is from genome assembly GCA_944739405.2 of Euclidia mi. NCBI lineage: Eukaryota > Metazoa > Arthropoda > Insecta > Lepidoptera > Erebidae > Euclidia > Euclidia mi. The sequence goes on along the minus strand of OX123186.2, from coordinate 86,456,544 downwards.
TTCAGGAAATACATAATTATTCAGTAATGAGACTTTTAGCATCCTCGTCTAAGGGTAAATGTTTTTTTTTTGGTTCTTTCCTTAAGGTGTACAACTGGTGGTGGTGACTCGTGATCGTTTTGAAGGCCCAGGTTCACACTCTTCTTCGTTTTGTGTTCACGTTGTTTCAGTTTCCAACAAACTGAATGTAAGTTTCAGCCAGGCTCCATTATTTTTTCGAAAAATGCTCTTACTTCTAGCCGCTTTCTTCCACTTCATTGAAAAAGCAGGAACGAATGTTTGGCTGAGATGACGGTACATTTTATATAAATCGTGAGATCTGGATACTTGGTTTTAATATTTTCGAGACACTTATGCACTTCACGATTGCTCAAAAGCAAAATTTCAACTAATTCCTCATAGGAAATGCTAAAAGCAGTCATGTTAGTATTTGTGTGTTACTTTCTCAAAATGACAGTAGAAAATAACTTCAAATGCATTATTATGCATCATTTTATACTTACTAGTAGATACATTTGTTAATTACCCTCATTAAAAGTATGTTCGTGTACCTCATATTTTCTAGGGAAAAAGGTGATTAGTTCAAATTGCCATATCTCCGAAGATTGCAATTGTTTGCAGCTGTTATTAGTAATGAATAATCTTGAGATTTCTAGGAATGTTTTGGTAAACAATTCACCCGACCGCAGGGGCCCGCAGAAATCGGAAAAGAATTGCTATTTTAACAAATCAAAAATTCTCACGGAACTAGAGTTTCGTTTATACAAAAAATATGTTTTTTAATGTACCTACAATGTACGAATTATTAGTAAAAAATATCTTTTTGGAAATGCCATCATGTTTTGTAAAAAAAATACTTAAAGTAACCACAAAACTTGGACTGAAATGCACCACGCGCTATATGGTCAATTTTGAACATCGATTGCTATTCTTGTATGTAACCTATTGGATTAATACATTAGGGCTGACTTAGTTCAAGGGTTTATAGTATGAAAATAAAGTTCAATATTTATTTCATTGACTTCGAAAAAAATTTTTTTTGCCGCCGATCGACTTTTTCTAATCCCACCCTCATTCCCACTACTGTGTCACCTGTGTAGCCTGGTTCAGCAGCAGTGACCATTGATGACAACGAGTTTTGACACTCGTGAAGTCCCGGGGAAAGTTAAACTGTCTTGGAACCCGCAACGAACTTAATCAGAAGTATATTGGAGGAGTTGGAAAATGAATAATCCACTTGCCGCCGATCGACTACTGCCATCCTACCGCAATTAAAAATGTTAAAGAGAATTAATTCAGTGGCAAAATAATAGGCATCCTGAAGTTTACCTAAGGGTTTGTTTTTAAAGGTTTTCCATTGAGTGATCCGTACATTTAATACTTATTTCTCAATCAGAACCTTACTTAACTTACTTAAAAGTGAAATATCACGTATTGGAAAACAAAACTGTATAACTCTTTGATAAATTATGCAAGGTCATTCAGAGGTATACAGGCAGTGATAGCATAGTGAAAAGACTGACGCACTGCTACGCAGAGAGTCTCGGGTACGAATCCACGGTGCGCAACAGTGACTTTAAATTGCTTGGTGGTGAAAGAAAACATTTTCATTAAACCTGCATGTCGGAGACTTCTCCATGATGTCCTCGAAAAACATGTGAAGTCCGTCAACCCGCTCTTGGCCAGCGTGGTGGACTGTTTTATTCTTGTCCGAGTGAAATAAGGTCCATGACTAGCAGTATATATATACACCTACAGATCTGATTATGATGATACAGAAATACTCAAATGCGTCGAATTGTAAACCTAGTTCTGACTTCATTAAAAGTAATATCACCGCTCATAGTATATAGGTTTTTCAAAACATTATAATCACATTGATATCTACACAATCAATACAGATAATAGATAACAAACCGAGCGACCTCTGCATTTACATAATAAGTATTGCTTACTCCCCCAAATCTACAAATAATGACAGTGAATGTTTACATACGGTAAGAACTTAGAAAATAAGCAGTACAAGACGGAGCGAACATTGGCTAAGTGCCTTTTGGCTACGATTACCAAATACGCGGGGAGATCTATAATAAAAAATCCTTTATATTTGCCCAAAGCGGTAAAGAATATTTTGCGAATCGGAGGCATTATGTTCTTGAAGACGTAGCTATCTCTGTTATTACATTCCATCGTAAGTCTTCCCCGCGAATAAACTGAAGGAGCATGCCACGACGACATATTGCGATATTTGAGAATCAGCGAAAATATCGTATTATCATCGCAACAAATTGGAGACACCCAAATTGGAATCGAATAAACAAGGGGAGAAATAAGCGGACTGTTTGAAATTTATTCTTCGATAAACATTCCGGGCGTTGTTTTGGGAAGTTAATGAGAATCAATTCGATCAAAGTGATCAGGGAATGTCTTGCGTCAACGGGCGCAAATCTGGGACAAACAAAATATGGGACAAACTCGGGTTAGGATGGATTGAGTTCATGACATTTGATGTTTATTATTTTTGTCGAAATATTTATAAATTTGAAGAAGATTAACAGTTTGTTTACTTCGGAGAACAATGTGCAGAGATAATTGTTATCATTTTTATAGAGACGAGTTGACCAAGGTTTTAAATCCATAAAAGATATTGAAAATGTACACCATTCACACAATGTCACAATATAAAACACAAAATGTTTGTACCTTTTAGACTATAATTTTGAATAAATGCAAACTATAAAACAGCGGTAGTAAATGGTATATGGGACACGTGCGGGCTCTTTAGGTATAATATGTATACCTAAAGAGCCCGCACGTGTCCCATACATTTGAGCCCCTTAAGCCTCTCCAGTAATGAGTATTGCAGTGCTACAATAGCACCAGCGCCACAACTGATAATTGCCACTAGCAAAACAATACTTCCTTGTTACTGCAGACCTCCTGTCACATACAAAACTCGTACTTGAAATATTGAACATTGACAATAATATAGGTCGGTTCACGAAAGATGACCACTGCGCAGAAATCATTTTTAGGTCCTCGTGGAGGTGCGGGGTGAGGCGCGGGTGGAGTGCCAATGGCGTGGCTCCGTTCTTGACGCATTCCCTAAATGCGTCAAGAATGGAGCAACGCCATTGGTGCACGAATGTACATATGCGCGACGGCCGCCATTTGTGGTCAACTTTCGTGAATTTACCTATACCCTTGAAAAGATCTATTGTGTATCTTTTTTATGACAACTGTTGGATAGTAAGCATCATTATAACGTGATAGTGGGACTAGTAATGTGTACTAAATGTGTAAGACTATAATAATACATACTACCCGTTCAGATAAATAATGGGATTAGAAAGTCCATTGCGCCGTTTTCGTCAGCATAATACGCAAAAACGCACTAACGATTAACTAATTTAACTGCCACCTTCAAAGATATTTCGTTGTTTCATAAATTTGATTTGATACTAATTTACTAAAATAATTCCTCCATTCTAATCTGAACGGGTAATATGTAATTATGGGTTTACTAATGTTTGCCATAAATTAAAATGCCATAATTTCATATGCCATACTGGTATTTGCCATAATTTTATTAGAAATAACGCTTCAGTTGTCATAATCGTGAAATGACATAAAATGACTTTCACTAATTCCATTGGTCATAATTGATCAAGTGTCATAATAATTTAAATCCATAAATGTATTTGCTATAATATTCGTTTTCAATAATGCCATTTTCCATAACGTTAATTCACCATAATATAAATAAAGATAATTTAGTACAAGCGCCTGCAATTTTTATGTTAATGAGTAAGTTAATATATTTTGACGGTGCCCTGCGAATCAGGGCTCCATCAACTTCAGTTTATTAAACTAGTGTGAAGAATGTGGACTAAGTTGACGGAGCCCTGCTTCGCAGGGCTCCTATTTTCAGGTTAAGGGTCAAAAGAGAACCCTAACCTAACCTATCCGAGTCGGATTGCACTGAGTCGGGGTATTAACGATAGTTAATTTCGACCTAACAATATTATGTATTATTTTCATAATTATATCAAATGTTGATTATGTCAAGAGTCGATTATGAGATGTGTTACTTATGGAAACCAATTATTATGATATATGTTGTTATACACTAGGCACGCGTGATGGACTATGGCCTTACCCTTCTCATAGTGAGAAGAGGCCCGTGCCCAGCAGTGGGACAGTTTATATACAGGGCTGATGATGATGATGATGTTGTTATAGAAAGTCATTTTATGGCAAATAAAAGTTATCACTGTTGAGTTGTTAAGGCAAACGTTATTAGTATAAATGATAATAGTGCAAGTAAATATTATGATCGGGGATGATTATGGCAAACAATATTAGTGCAAATGAATTTATGGAAAACGAGAAAATACCGCAATTATCTTTGGTAATTATGATGTCACTACTAAAGTCACAGAACACTTATACTCAGAGAGAAGAATGACAACTTCATACAAAATTTGTGAGGAAATTTCTTCTTAGCGTCTAGCGCCATCTATTTGCAGCCCACAAAAAACTGTTGTAAACGTCATGTTTGTATTAGCTTGGGCAATTCAAAATTGGTGGGATATATACCTATATAGGTATATCTATTAGGTTGTATATTATGGGTTTAAAATAGGAAGCACTGTATTTTTCGAAGAGTTCCTTGTAGTTAATGTGTATGCCGATTTAGATTTGTTTTTTTATAGAAACTGATTACTAATAAAATAAGCGTTCCACATCTTCAAAGAAAACTATAAAAAACACAATTTAGACTTCAATAAAATATGTAACTTTATTATGAGAGATTTATTTGTTAATATAGCAATACATACAAATCTTAAAACAATGTAAGAGTCACTTTCTCAAAACTGGAGTATATATTTCACAAAATAACACTGGATTTCATAAAAAAAAACACTTAAACGGAGGAACAAGGTGCTCGATTCAGCGTTTTTAGTGAAGGAGAAATCAGAACAGTTATTTATATAACAAAATATCAAAAATAAACCGAAATTACAAGATAAACGGTGCGCAAGCGGCGGCAGACATTTTTCTTGTAGTGTTACCAGTAAATGACACAAAATTATTACATACATACATACATAGACTCACGCCTGTTTCCCCGAAGGAGTAGGCAGAGGCATATTAAACGCTTACTTTTCGCCATTGTTATCCCACGTAATAGGGGGCGAGCCTATTGCCGCTTATCGGGATATTTTGTTTGCCAGAGCCTCGTCCGTTGATCGTCAGGTGCACTACTTGCAAGTGAGGTTGGCTTGGAACCCTAAGTTCTTGGTGGGAACCCTATGCACCCTTTATTACAAAGCTTTTAACATAGTATTTGTAATAAAATAAAATAAAAACGTTGTAATCGTGTATTTTTTCAGTGGTCATTCACTACATCAGCCAATGTATCGCTATCTCGTTTCCCCACTGTCGATGTCTCTGTCGTGACTAACAGCCCACCTATAAAAATCTCGTAGAACTGAGTTGACCGACCCTGAGTAAAGTATACCTACTAAGCGCCTACCTAATCGGTGTTTACGCTGCAATAAACTGTTGTCAAGGAGTTCACATGTTTGCGTTGATAGAGCACTATAATAGCATAACTGATGAAAGTGTGGACGCAAACTCTAACAGCAATACTGCGTGGTAGATATATTCTTTTTAAATGACGAAGGTTTTTTCTCTTGTCTATCATTGTAAAACGTGCACTGTCACTCTCATATATTTTCTTTTGCTATGGCATTATGTTATCTGCTTATTTATAATAATAGTTATAGTAATATACACAATTCAAACTGTCTCTGCTATTAATTATTAATTACAACAATAACAATATTTGACAGACATCATCAGTACATTTGCTTAAAATGCTCTAAATTCTAAACTCACTTGAATTTACCATAGATTGCTCTACCCATATCATTTTTATACTTTTGTTCTCTAGATTTGACCACTAAATTATTTCAAACATGACAACTCTATAAATATCATGCTATATTAATTATTTATTCGAAATTTCATTCATAACCAGATTATGATCAAAAGTAAACTCTTGAATCAACCAGATCAAAGCTGAAAATATTATTCTAGACTTGAAAGAGGTCTAGTTTCTTTGATAATGATTATTTACACACCTGTTTTGATATTTGAGAATTTCTTTATCATCGTTACGTGAGATTTAAATAAACATTTTTATCGGATTGTTGTATCACAGAATAATATTAAGATTTACAGGAATTAACCATAGACACGTGGAGATACTATAGATAACCATAAAGAGGGTTTCGGATTCAAAGCTATAGCGCGAACCACTAACTTTCAAAGTGTTGTATTTTTTAGGTAAATATTTTATTGATAGTTGAGCTTGGCGCAACACCCTATCTATCGGTGCCGGATAACATGAAGATCTTTGATAGGTCCTCTAAATATACTGAGAAACTTTAAAGATCCGTGATCTATGTCATGGAGTATCTCCCTACCTTTGAATTGCGAAGGTCAGTCGGCAGTTGCTCTGTGGAAAAGCTAATATTGAATATAGTCTGGTTAGACTAAACGAAACTCGTCAGCCTCAGCCAAATTCTCTGATGCAATTGGGATAACAGTAAAACGATGATTAGGATATTAATCAAAAGTAGTCGTATAATCCACACTTTTTCTGAGAAGGAACACATCTTTCCAAAGTTGTGTAATACTTATCCACCGCCGTGAAAATACCTTAATAATATGACACATATTTCAGAGCGAAATTTTTTATAAATGCATAGTTTTAAAATGAGTTTTTCCGAGGATATATGTGAGTCTTTGCAAACTGTAAAAGAGGGTGCAATGTTTCTTCAATATTGTCGAGATTTGCGACTGCACAAGTGTACAAACTGCGAACATTTCTTTCAAAAGGTCACTACTTTATTAGGAAATAATTTATTTACGATCACTTATTTATATAGAGGTCAAAGGTAGTAAAAGACATATTCTTTTGAGAACATTATAGAGCACTCAATTCACTATCTCGAGGAACCACATTGGGCAGGACACACGGACATTGGGCAGGAGGGTTCTAGAGTGTCGGCCACGTACCGTAACTCAGGAATGGATCCGACGATCTGGTTAAGATCGCGGGAAGCGGTTGGATGCGGGCAACTCAAGATCAGTCTATGTGGAGAACCTAGGTCACCCAAGGATATCCACGTAGGCCTATTTCCTGCAGTGCACATCTCTATGCTGAGACGATGATGGAGCACTCTGAGATATGCTTTTCTTACGATGTTTCTGTTTAGTTTTTAATAATTTAATACATGCATAACTTTGAAAAGTCAGCTATGATGCGTAGCAATCAGCCTCGCCATATAATACGACTTCTGTTAATTATTAAGCCTGTACAGCAATTATTATGAGTCAATGATGCACTAAAAATCGCCTAATAACCGATTTTGGTACAAATAGATACATTAAAAATATTTCTCTATTCTAAAAACGAACACACAAAACTACATCATCATCATCATCATCATCAGCCTGCCGTAGTCCACTGCTGGATATAGGCCTCTCCAATGGCACACCACTGAGCCCTATTTTCGGCTCTTCGTGTCCAGCCGCTGCCAGCCACTTTGCGTATATCGTCACTCCACCTAGCCGGAGGGCGCCCTACACTACGTTTGCCAAGGCGCGGTCTCCACTCTAGAACACGGCTACTTCATCGGTTATCGGTTCTGCGACAGATGTGACCAGCCCACTGCCACTTCAACGTTCCAATTCTCTGAGCTATGTCGATTACCTTAGTTCTCTGTCGGATCACTTCATTACGAATTCGATCCTTCAGAGAAACTCCGAGCATAGCCCTCTCCATAGCTCGCTGAGCGACCTTAAATTGGTGAACTAGTCGCACCGTCAGTGTCCACGTCTCGGCACCGTAAGTCATAACGGGTAGGACGCACTCATTGAAGACTTTTGTCTTAAGGCTTTGCGGTAGGGATGACGAAAAGACTCGACAGAGTTTTCTATATGCCGCCCAGCCAAGCTGTATTCTTCTGCAAGCCTCCCTCTCGAAGTTGTTTCTACCCAATTGCAATGTTTGCCCAAGGTAGACGTAGTCCTGAACAACTTCGAGAGGGACCCCGTTTAGGATAATCGGTTCCGGAGAGACATGTTCATTGAACATTATTTTGGTTTTATCCAAGTTCATCCGGAGACCGATGCGAGCAGAAGAATCAGCTAGGCTGCTCAGCATATACTGCAAGTCTTGCACGGTTTCAGCCACGATAACGATATCGTCTGCAAATCTTAAGTGTGAGAGTTACTCGCCGTTTATGTTAATACCGCGTCCTTTCCAGTGCAGCGTCTTGAACATATCCTCCATTGCATTTGTGAACAATTTGGGGGAGATAACATCCCCTTGTCTCACACCTCGATGCAGGTGGATAGGATCAGACTGCTGGTTCTGTACTTGGACGGTCATAGTCGCGGCGTCATACAGACCTCTCAGCCCTTGGACGTACCGCCAATCGATTTGGCACGATTGCAAAGACTCCAGAACAGATCAGGTTTCGATGGAGTCAAAGGCCTTCTCATAGTCCACAAACGCTAAGCACATGGGCTGATGATACTCCTCTGTCTTCTGTATAATCTGCCGCACTGTGTGGATGTGGTCTATGGTGCCATACCCTCCTCGAAAACCGGCCTGTTCGGGCGGCTGAAACTCGTCGAGTCTACGCGCGAGACGGTTCGTGATGACCCTGGAAAACAGCTTATAGACGTGGCTCAAGAGCGAGATCGGTCGATAGTTCTTCAACAGAGTTTTGTCTCCCTTTTTGAAGAACAAAACGACTATGCTCTTGCTCCACGCCCTTGGAGTTCTCCCCGAGAACAGGACAGAATTAAATATGCGTTGGAGCTGCACCAGTATAGGTTTTCCACCTGCCTTTAGCAGCTCCGTCGTAATTCCATCTTCCCCGGGGCTTTCCATTTTTAAGCTGCCTCAGGGCCACCACGATTTCGTCTTGGCTGACGTCTGGCAACTCTACCGTGAAGTGGCGGGTTAAAGTGGCTCTTGGATCCTCGGAGTCGGGTTGGGGACGGGACGCTTTCGAGGTGTAGAGGTTGCCGTAGAAGCTCTGAACCTCCGCAAGAATCTCCGGTCTAGAAGTGGCGACTTTCCCGTCTGACGTGGTCAGCTTTGTCAGATGACTTCGACCTAAATGCTGAGTAAAAACTTTCGACCCCCGATTTCGCTCGATCGCATCTTGTATAGAGCGTGTATTGGAGCTACGGAGGTCGCCTCTTACCAGCTTGAAGATCTTTTTATTTAGATCTGACGAAGTGCCTGCCGGGTTTTCTCATCGCATCTCTAAGAGGTGCAGAGATTCTCGCGAAAGTTGAGATCTCCTGCCAGTGTGCTGCGTCTTAAAGAGTTTCGTCCCCTCATCCCGAAGGATTTCCACCACTTTATCGAGATTTATTTCCACCACAAAACTACACTTAACTTCAATTGTTTACGTTCCAAACCTAAAATTCATATTTAAAATCCGAGTGTATACAAAAAAGTATGCAAAACAATTGGCTGCAGCAAAAGTTGTGTGTATTCGCTCGAGAGGCTGAATGCATTGCTGCCCGGTGCCACGTAATGGCGGCTGCGGTGTATTTACGGTCCAAGTTTTCGGATCATGTTTTAACTCATATTAGCTTCTGCGGGAGATTGGAAAACTTCGGTACTTTATTTTCTGTTTGTTATTACAATTAGATTTATTCTTAAAAAGAATTATCATTATTTACGTCCATAAGTGTCTTTCAAGAAAATAAACTTTACTTCTACCTACTCCTACATGAATGTACGTAAATCTAGTAAACGACAAAGTTAAATTCTGCATGGATAAAATGTGTTTAAAACTATGTGTGGAAAGTAGGGACCCGCTAATAATTTAAATTGGACTCCACAGCACTTTCGTAAATATACGAGATATCATTACATAGGTAGGTACCTATATTGCTTTAGACAGGAATCTCGCAGTAGGATGGTATCTTGTATGGCAGAGGGACCTAAAATTCATTCAATCACCGGCCACAAAGAACATCCAAACTCGAACACCAATTTGTAGATCACACAGAGCGTTGTTCCGTGGTGTGTGATCGAACCTACAACACTCAGCTCAGTGCTTAGCGTCGATACGATGTAAAAGTTATAATAAAAACAACTACCTATTGTCTAAAGCAAGTACCTAAGCTATACATACTGAAAAAAAACTTGTCTGTTCTATTCGTACCACAATTCTATCGCAAAAGATTATTAAAGTTGCACCAATGTTCAAATACTTTTATGCGACACCGTAGCTGCCTGCGTACAAAGTTCTCTAGCATATAATATTCATAGCAGTATAAGCCTTTGGCAATTGTTCAGTTCTTTGTAAATTCCTAACATTCGCCCATAAATGTTAGGAGGGTAATAAAATGCTGCTTGGCCGCTGTGTCGACTGCGGCTGTTTAACGCTTGCCTTTATGCCCGATATTTTAAAATTGATTATAATAATGTTTAGTGTAACTATCGGCAACGATAGTTATACTAACAATCCATGGGAGACAAATATTTAAAAGAGGTTTTGAAAGTAGTAGGAGTACCTAGTGTAGTGTAACAAGTAATGTCGTGAATTGCTGAATTGATAATAAAATAACTTTTGTTTCATATTACGCATAAAGCCATGTTACGCCTGAGTCTGGACTAATTTGAATGTATTGAAAAACATATCCTCTGGGATTAAAAGGGGATAACAATAATTGTCCATCGTGTTTTAATCAAATTTCAAAGATGCAATTCCTAATCACCGAAATATTTTGTTTTCTCACTGAAAGGCAGCAGAGAGCTGTGTACACAAGACTCGACCATAACCCTAAAAACATAACGTCACATTTTGAACACAGAACACTGATGATGTTCAGTTAATAGCCGATCCATAAACCGCTATTCTTTCATTTTCATAAAGTTTTGTGGCTATTAAAGTGTCGGCACTTCAGGGCCTCGCAATTTGGATCGAGTTCAGCTGCCATGCCGCCATATTACTCTCAGCAAACCCCCTTCATTTAAACTTATTACGTTTTAATAAACCCCTTCGCGTTTCTGGGTCACATGCCGGAAAAATGAGTATAGTTTGAGAGTTTAATGTAGTATGGGACTTGTGTGTGTTTGTAGCGAAATCTGTGATTGTTTTACGGTGTAAAAATGAGCGACGTGTAGAATCTCTTGTAAAAAATTGTTTACCCATAAGGTCAGCTGGAAGACAAAGCCTCAGAATTGCCAAGGTAACCCTAACTACGCGATACGGCATAGTCGCTGACATGCATGTTGCAATACTGGGTTTCTGAAAGAAAGAAGAAAGAAAGAAAGAAAAAAATATTTATTAGACACACATAACACAAACAAAAATAAATAAATAGCAAAGCAAAAGCATTTGGAAGGTACAAAGACAACAAAAAGATTGAAATAAAAATAATAGAAATTTCAGCTGAAGCCCACAGGTGACTCACGGACATAAGAACAATATCAATTAATATAATATATAAAACAAATATGTATAAGCGTAAAATAGGTATATATACATACATATATATATATATATTTATATATATATATATATATATATATATATATATATATATATATATATAACGACTGTTTGCTGACTTGGTTGATCACGCGGTGTTGGCGTTCCTTACTTGATCCACCTTTGCACTCGAATAACATTTGCTCTATGGAATATATTTTTGATTTTTTCACAATGTTGTCATTCATGGCAAGACGTTGCCAAACATATTCAATAAAATTTTGATGTATTCGTGATGAATTTGGCTGAAGTTCCGAACAAAACTGGATCCGTAACGGCCATATATCTCAGACCGAAGTCAACTTTTTGGCTCCGAATTATATGCCATGCGTGCGTCCTTATTTGAATCCAAACGTGACAATTATAAATATGTGGTTCCAGGGACAAGTTCTTTCACTTACTTCAGTACTTGCTCCGTGTAATAATAATATATGATATAACCATTTTATACGTCCTTACCAGCACTATGATGATCCTATTTCTATTTGATAATTTAAATACTATTTAAGTCCGATATTTTCCATTTCTTGCATACTATTTGGCTCCATTTATACTGTATAATAATTATGCCAAATCATCACCATCCTCCGAGCGTTATGCCAGTTGCATCCAGGCCTTCGCCTTGGAGCCCGGGCTCCACTTTCTAGTCTAACTAGATTTAACAGAATATTAGCTTTTCCACAGAGCGACTGCCGTCTGACCTCCGCAACCCGAAGGGATAGCCATATTCTATGGTTTAGACCAGAGTCAGGATGTTCGCGGGTACTAATTCCTCGTAACGACTGTCAAGGATCTTTTTGATGACAGCTGGGACCGACGGCTTAACGTGCTCTCCGAAGCACGGAGGATGTGACTTTTTGTGGTCGGTCACCCATCTATAAACCAGACGGTGACGAACCCGCTTAACCTTGCGAATCGATAGATTTGAGCGGTCGCCACTTTGCCACGGGCCGCTTACTTTATACGCCACATGTGCATACTTATTTGAATCCAAAACTATATATTATATTAGACCTGCTGGTTAATATTATGTGGCTCCAGGATTATGTTAGTTGAGTATTTTTGTTTGAATATTTTAGTTTACTATTTAACGCATAATTGTGTATCATAATCTGTATATTTATTTGGCTCCTTTAAGACATACACACCCGTCAATCAATACTTAATGGTTTCACATTACAATTATTTAAATTTTAGTTTGCCATTCATAAGATGATCCATTGAATATATATTCATTACATCCATGCATTGTCAAATCCGAAAGCATACTATTTTGATCCACTTTAAATATTATAAACTGATACTGATAATCTTATGCACACAAGCTTATGGATATTATGTGGCTACATTACTATACACGCCGCGCCATATCTGCGTGCTTATATGAATTTGGGTCGTTTGGCTGGTATGATGAAACATCATCAATTCATCATCATATCAGCCAAACGACGTCCACTGCTAGACATAGGCCTTCCCCAAGGTTCTCCACACATACCGGTCTTGACCCTCCGCATCCAACCGCTTCCCGCGTTCTTAACGAGATCGTCGATCCACCTTGCGGGGGACTTTCCTCTGCGGCGTCATCCGGTATGTGGCCACCACTTCAGAACCTTTCTGCCTCCACGGCCTCAACTTCGAGATATGTGCCCTGACCACTGCTACTTCAGCTTGACTATCCGGAGAGCTGTCTTTGGTTCTCCTGCGGATCTCCTCATTTCTGATTCGGTCTCGCACAGGAAACTTCCAAGAATACCTCTCTCCATCGCCCTCTGAGTGACCTTGCGCCTTCGGATAAGGCCCATAGATATTTAATATCATTAGATGAAATCCTTATCTGTTTCCATACATAAGTTGATCCAGAGGATTTATATTTATTATAACCATGCATTGTTAGATCCACGAGTGAAATTATAGCAGTTATGGCGTTATTTGCTAGCATTATGTTGTTGATTTACGTATTATTTAACTCTGATTATATGCTGCATCGTACGTACTTATTTGAATCTAGTAAACTTATATAAAAACAAATCAATGTGATTTGGCTCCACATTATACTTTACATGCCATATATTTATACTTATTTAAATCCAGTCATATTACTACCAGCTAACCAACCGATCAATACTATGAAGCTCCAGGATTAATTTAATTAATTGCATGATTATTAGCAGTATGGTAAACTATTTTCTATTTAAAACTATTATTACAATTGTACTCTAAATTATATGCCACATTCTGTTTACCTAATTGGCTCCAGTAATAGGTCATACAATACATTTGCTCATGAGGACTACGCAGCTCTAAAACGATATGAATGAAGTATTCATACTACAAGTGTGGCAAAAGCGCCCGCCTGATAGTAAGCAACTAATCATAGCCATGTTATACTAATAATACCAACTAGATATTATAAGCGCGTTGTTTTATCTACTACTGTCCTACTACCAAAACCACCATGTGGAGAGGCTTAAGTCCTGTAGTGGACTGCAAAAGGCATCATCAATTTATTGTGACCACCTGCCTACACTATCAGATCAACATTTAGACACCAAAGAAGTTTATATACAATAGCGGGCATTGTAATAATAATAAAGCACCTACTACCAATCATCATTCTCAGAATGTTATTCCGGTAATATGGTAGTTTTGGTTGACTACTATTACCGTTTTCTACCAAAAAAACAATTTCTTTCAAAATTACCAAACCTACCATTTCTACAATTTGTGTCATTTCTAAAATTTCTACCAAATCTACAATTATCTCAAACCAACCATTTGTGCGATAACAACTATTGCTACCAAAACTACAATTTCTAGCAAAACTACCATTTACACCAAAACTACTATTCATACAAAAACAACCATATCTTCCAAAACTACCATTTATTTCAAAGTAACCATTTTCTACCACAGATTCTGCCAAATTTTCTACCAAAGCTACAAGTTCTGCCAGTCACAATTTTCTACCAAATACTTAATTCCTATCACTTTTAAATGATATTATTAGTACTTTGTCAATTTTATTCAATAGAACTTATGACGTGCAAATTTTATTAATGTTGACCTTTAATTTAAAATGTGTCATACAATGTGATTAACAGTAAGACTTATGTAATAGCACTATAGTATTTAAGATTATATTTAATGTAAAAAGAGCATTTGTACGCCGGTGACGGCAAAATACTATGGATTTAAAAACAGTAAACAACTTTGTAAACAGTATTCCAAACAAATAAACTATTATTTTCTATTCTGTAAATGTTTCACATTAATAAAAAAAGATGTCCGAAGGAACTCCATCGTGGATATTATGTTTCGAAAGTTTCAGAAACATTTTCATAATAGACTTGACAGAATATTAGCTTTTTCACAGAGCGACTGACCTCTACAACCCGAAGGCGTAGGCATATTTTATGGTTTAGACCATCTGGTCTAAACCATAAAATATGCCTACAGTGGTTGAGAGCACTGATTACCCTAACGACTGTCAAAGATGATAACCGACACCGATGGCTTTACGTGCTTTACGAGGAACGAAGGGATGTGATCTTTTGTGGCCGGTCACCCTATGTCCAGCAGTGGACGTCGTTTGGCTGATATGATGATGATATTTCATATCAGCCAAACGACCCAAATTCATATAAGTACGAAGATATGGCGTGGCGTACATACGTAATGGAGCCACATAATATTCATATAAGCTATTGTGCATAAGATTATCAGTATCAGTTCATATTTAAAGCGGATTAATATAGTATGCTTTCGGATTTGACAATGCATGGACGTAATGAATATAAATTCACTAGATCATCCTATGTATGGAAAACTAGAATTTAAATAATTGTAATGTGAAACCATTAAGTATTGATTGACGGGTATGTCTTAAAGGAGCCAAATAAATATAAAGATTATGGTATACAATTTTATTTATTATTTATTTATTTATAGACTCACGCCTGTATCTCCGAAGGGGTAGGCAGAGGTGTGATATAACACCCACATTTTGCCATGAATTTTTAGGTCCCACGTAATAGGGGTGAGCCTATTGCCGTACCGGGCACATTACCAGACTCCGAGCTGCTACTGAGAATTTCCTTACGGAAAAACCCAATAACACTTTGCCCGACCCGGGAATCGAACCCGAGGCCTCCCAATCCCACGCGCACATTTAAGCCGCGAGACCAACGAGGCAGGTATATAATTATGTGTTAAATAGTAAGCTAAAATATTCAAACAAAAATACTCAAGTAACATAATCCTGGAGCCACATAATATTGACCAGCAGGTGTATATTATAAAGTTTTGGATTCAAATAAGTACGGACATGTGGCATATAAAGTGAGCGGCCCGTGGCAAAGTGGCAACCGCTCGAATCTATCGATTCGCAAGGTTAAGCGCGTTCGTCACCGTCTGGTTTATAGATGGGTGACCAGCCACAAAAAGTCACATCCTCCGTGCCCTAAATTAAATGGTAATACATGTTATAGTAAGAAAACAGTCGCTCTGTGGAAAACTAATATTCAGTCAAATCTGGTTAGACTAGAAAGCGGAGCCCGGGCTCCAAGGCAAAGGCCTGGATGCAACCGGGATAACGATCGGAGGATGATGATGATGACCCATCTATAAACCAGACGGTGACGAACGCGTTTTACCTCGCGAAGTTTTGAAAGATTTGAGTGGTCGCCACTTTGTCTGGTAGGTAATGTACCTACATACATACATACATACATAGACTCACGCCTGTATCCCCGAAGGGGTAGGCAGAAGCATATTAAACGCCCACTTTTCGCCAGTGTTTTCATCCCACGTAATAGGTGGCGAGCCTATTGCCGCTTATAGGGATATTTTAAATGGTAATACATGTAATGTACCTACCTACTACAAATATTTAACCAAAAACTTCGAAGAAACAAAATACTGCTGGAAAATGGACATAGAAACCAAGTTAATGTAATAAATTCGCAAGTTATGAGAATGGATAAGAAATACAGAATAATAATACATTAAAGTGACCAAGAACCAATGAGTGCTCTCCGTGAAGAATACTGCGCTGCGATTGGCCCATTTGAATCGGATCAAGTAAATCTAAAATATCTAATGTGTGGATTTGTATAAAAATGGCGTAATTATTATAAGCAACGGCGTTGGCGTTAGTTGATCCGAAGGGAGCCACATGAGAATTGGGTGCTCGCAATGGATCAAGAAATCATGGCCGGATCAACAAGTGAAAACGGATCAAACAAAAACTACTTATATGGCACGCTTGATCAACATTGTGATGAAGGGGACATCTATATATATATATAGCTGTGTCATTTATATTTACCTAAACATATATATATATATATATATTACAATAATAAATTAATACAATAATAAATTATTAAGCGATAAAATACAAACGAATAATAATTCAGTATACATAAGTAAACTATTTACTTTAACTTACGCTCTGGAGTGGCGGCCATGTACCGAATTGACAATGCAATGACTATTTATAAAATGCTGGATTTTTGTCGAATTAGCAAAACTACCTTAAGTTTAGATTTAAAATTAATCAATTTTTTGAGATTTCGAATCGGTGGTGGCAAATTATTCTAGGATTTTGTTGCATTATAGCGGAAACCGCCCCTAAATGCTGTGGTTCTATGTCGAGGTATACGTAACGGTAAAGATACATCTCTGCTACTATATTGCCTATCTCTTTCCATCCAATCTAATTTGTCGTATAAGTATCCTGGCTGTCTGAACTTAATAATCCCAAACATGAGTGCGGCTAGATGCAACTCCCGTCGCGAATTCATTTTTAAAATATTTCCTGTGTTTAGAAATTGAGTTACGTGAGATCTCTTCGGAATATTATAACAATAACGCGCACACGCATTCTGCACTCTTTGAATCAAACTAGCAGTCTTGGCCAGTAGTCTAGGTCCATACACCACGTCAAGATAATTGAACTTGGACAAAACAAGCGAGTCACAAAGCTGTATACGAAGGTCCGTACTTATATAATTTCGTAGTCTATACATGGTATGTTCAAGAAGTGGTTGTTTATTTGGTTAGCATCGCCAACTTGTTTAGGAATATCAGAGGGCTTTGAAGGAATGGGCTCTTAAATTCTTCCATAATTGTCTAGGATTCTTCATTTTATTATACCTAAAATAACATTTCCTTTCATTATGATTAGCTAGTTCGACTTGTTTCTTTAACTCTTTATAATAATGTTTACGCTGAGGCAAGTTGCTATTTTTTGCCCTATTCAAGGCCCTATCACGAAGCTTCATCATTAGTTTTACCTTGTCAGTCAGCCAAGGTGCGGGCAACTCACGAAGAATTTTAGTCTAAGTCGGCGCATGTGGGTCAAAAATAGTATTAACTATCTTTGAAAAGTCACTGACCATATCATCTACATCATCTAATGCTTGTATTTTGCTTCAGTCAACAGTAACAACATCTTTGTCAAATTGTTCCATATCTATGTCCTTAAACGGTCTATAGGATATTATTTTAGGTGGAATTTCTGGCTTACGAAACGTAAGTTCGGTTGTTATAAATGCATGGCCATTATAAACTCCCACTGAACTCACAGTTACATTGCGTACATGAGCGTTAGTGCAGACAGCATCAATTAATGTACTGCTAAAAAAAGTTGCTGTAAAGTGGGTTGGGTTAGAGAAAACTTGAGTTAAACCTAAACAATTGACAAAAGTATTAAATAGTAAGGTTTTAATGTCAAACTTCTAAGTGAAATCAACGTTAAAATCTCCTAAAAGTATTAAATAGTCATAATCTGACAAGGCCCCAATCGTATCCATAATCGCATTAAAAAGAGGCTCGCATCAAGCCAAGGTGGCCTACATGCCGTACCTATAATCACCTTGTTGTGATTTATTCTAACCCTTAACCACATTTGTTCAACAGACCGATGTATTGGATGGCAGACGGTACTGACGGTAAGGCCACGTCTAATGTAGAATCCTATTCCACCTCCACGGCCTTCACGAATCCATAAGGGTCTCGGAGTATGCTTGAGTTTATACTCTGGAACACACGGTGCTCGCGCCTCCTCACCGTGCCGCAACCATGTTTCATATATACCAACTATATCAGCCGCCTGCTGATGCATTGTAAACAAAAAATTATCGTGATTGGTACTCAGAGAGCCGGCGTTTAAGAAACCAACTTTAAACAATTTAGACGCCATAGGATAATAATATAAATATAGCAATTATTACAGTAATATAAAAGGGTATTTAACATGCAATAATATTAACATATAAATATGTACTAAATAAATAAAAATGTAATTGAAGTGAAATACACGTCCTCCGAGTAATACCAAAAAAATAACTTATATATAAATATACTAAAAAAATACTGTACTGTAACATACTATCCAAACGCACAAAAGAAGTAATTCATTTAAAACAATTACAACTAAACAACATAAACTACTTGGGTACATAAACATAACTGCGTCAGCACATATATTAAGCCAGGATCAAACCAACGCGTTCAGCTTGCGTCCGCGGTGGCGTGCGCGGTGGCGATCAGATGTTGTGTACGAACTTATAGCGCGGTGTTCACATCTACGCGTCCTCGGATTGCACGCGGCGTCCGGTGCAGCGTCTGCACGCGGCGGTGGCGATCAGATCGCGCTTGTTGCGTTAGGGCGCTGCACGCAGCTATTATTTGTTGAGGAAACTGTGTTTTTGTAGATTTTAAGTATGGTGGAAACGGAAGAAATTATAAATTAATTCCACAAATACCCATTGTTGTATGATACGTCTCATTCTGATAAGGCGTTATCGAATGATGGTAGGTATTTACTTCACTGGCACTGTATAATTATCATACCCACCTCAAGTTCACTTCTTGTTCCTCTTCGTCTTCAATAATAGCAGACGGAAGTAAAACTTCTTCAATTTCACTGTCTGTATCAGACAGCATTTTAGTGACGCGACTACAGCCTGGTGAACGCCTGAGCGAACGTGACAGTGTGCACAACTTTTGCACGCGCAATAATCGCCACCGCGCACGCCACCGTGGACGCGATCTGAACGCGTTGGTTTGATCCTGACTTTAGGCCTCTGCCTCGAATCTTGCGTGCAGCGGGGCGGAGGCGGTGGCGGCGCGGGAGCGGTGCGGGCAACGCCGACCCGTTCTCGAAACCAGCGAGCAGATCGCGCGGCACTATAGCGGCGTAGTGTTTTGTTCATGGTTGTGTAGTCGAGATATTTATTTTTATTCGCGAACGAAATGTCTGAACAGGAACGACAACCTCTTTTTGATTCAAAAATAGTCATTAGTCACAAAAATAAATTGGACAACACTGCAATGCAGACGCGCGGGCGGTCACCGCTTGACTGGAGTGCACCGCTCGTTGCCCGCCGACGCGACGCGCCGCTGCCGCGCCGCTGTTTTCGAGGGCCGCTCCATTTGATTTTTGCATTAGATACTGCCGCTCCCGCGCCGCCGCCGCCACCGCCTCGCTGCACGCAAAATTCAAGGTAGCGGCCTAATAGAAACATAAACACTGGGAATCTTTGCTACGCTAAATCATTGTAGCGGCAATAGTGCAGTTTTGCTACGCCATAATTTATCTTGCGACGTAGCTTTCGCGTAGACAACTCCGTAGGCCTGTAATGTTGAAAGTTGTTTAAAGATTAGCCTTCTAGAAATTGTGACAGGGCTATACAATATAGGAAAACTATCTGATCTGCACTGAGCCTGCCGTTGTATACTACTGGTTATAGGCCTTTCCAATGGCATGCCACAGAGCTCGATTTCCAACTCTTAGTGTCTGATCACTGGGAGCTACGTTGCATAGATCGTTACTTCAGCTAGCCAGACAGCACCTTGCGCTACGTTATCACTCCAGACCTCTAATGAAGCACATTGATTTACCCTATAATAATAGTAATTCCTGAAAGGTGTAATAGACAACTTTTCAAAATATCACAATGTTATATAACTCATCTGGACAATACAGTATACAATATTGAGGAAAAGTAAATAAAAAATCAACCAATTGAAGATGGTATTAAATAGGAATGGGCTTCAGCTGCCAAACATTATTTTTCCTGCTTGTTTATTATTGAGATCCACGAGAGACAAATATCCCTATTACCCATCAATTCATACGTCTTCTTGTACAGAAAATAGTATATAAAATGTAGAAAGAAAATAATATAAAATAGCAGATACTTGCCACGTGTTTCTGATAATTATTATTAACTCAGCTATGTTTTCTTTTTCATATTTTATCTAAACTCTCTAAAGATTAGTATCCATATGCTGGACCTCAACAAATATGCGACATTATGTTCCCTTTTAACTTGGTAAATAATTTTCAACATGACTCTCGAGAATGCTTGTACGGAAATCTCAATAACGTGACCCAGAAATTGAAGTCTTGCTCTCAATCGCTATCGAAGTAGGTTATTAGCAAAGAAAAATCGGACATAGGACATTCACGCGGTCTTAATGTCGAGC
Organism: Euclidia mi; assembly: GCA_944739405.2. Classification (NCBI taxonomy): domain Eukaryota; kingdom Metazoa; phylum Arthropoda; class Insecta; order Lepidoptera; family Erebidae; genus Euclidia; species Euclidia mi. The sequence goes on along the minus strand of OX123186.2, from coordinate 86,435,449 downwards.
CGGGTGTTCAGAATCATAGGCTTTTATATGCTGACGCTAACCGAAGGAATGAAATGCTCGAGTGCGCCGATATTCTTTTTATTGCTCTTGTATAAGTTTTATATATTGGTTCGGTGAAAGGTTCAATATGTTTAGTTGATTCGGGCTTTCTGTTTGGTTACTTGTCAATAATGTATACTTTGTATTTTGAGTACAGATTACTTCCTGCAAGGGAAAGATACAAATTATATGTAATATGTATTTCGCGCAGTCAGGTACTAAGGCTGTTCTGTTCAGTTACGATCAGTTTAGCTACTATGTTGGTAATTAGTTCTGCCTCGTGCAAAGAAATGGGCACCTTCTTCATAATTAATGTCGACTTGTGGCGGCAAATGAATACACGTTGTAACTTTGAAAAGTTAGTGGTGCGTGCCGTGGGACTCAATTCCATTTCCTCCAGATGTCTCGACTAAACTATCCATCATCGTCATCTTCAATTACTTATACTAATAATATTCCTCATCGCGATAATGGGTTTAACCTCAACATTCTGTAACCTAATAGTTTACACCACTTTCATCTATACAGCGACTTCCTCAACCAATTGTGTCCCGACACCTAAATTTTCATTTCCAATCAATTAACTTGAAAGCCTACAATCAAGTTCGGTAGCAGCATAGAACATTTCGCATCGATCACGAGACGAAGCGTTGTTCCGAAACAATTTTCATTTCATTTATAACGAGTACTTGACAATTAGTAGCTGAATCAACTGACTCCGTTCAATCCTTAGTTTCAATAGACTAAATCTGTTTAATCTTGTTTGGAAGTGACGCAATTACAGTGGATATTTCTATGAAATGAAATGAAATTGTATTTGCGTAAAATGTCAGTAGGTACATATAGATGGAATACAATTCAAATTTGAGTCCTTAGACATTTTGTCATTTAAGACATGCAAAATATGATTATGTCCATTACTATAGAAATAACAATAATATTATATATATAGGAGTGAAACTGTTAGGTTGTATTGATTACATCATTTGAACAATTCTGGTTATTAATAAAATGATCTTTCTATTAGCCAGCTTTTTACAGAAAATGTGAAATGGCATATTTTTTATATCTTCGGGTAAGGCATTATAGATACGCCCACAAATTGCAGTACAATTTTTTAGATACAGTGTTGTTCTAGGAACTTTAGGCAACACTATTCTGTCTGGATTCCTGGTATTACGAGCATATTGGTATTTTGCTTTCTTGAACAGATTAGGGTTTTGTTTTACAAACTTAGCTGTCTCGAGGATGAACATACCTGTTAGCGTTAATATTCTACAATATTTTAAACAAAGGTTTACACGACTCCCAGGGTGGTATACCAGCAATGCTGCCGTCCTTACGAAAAGTGCAATAACTCAAGTTTTGCACCGAATTGAGTTAAGTACATATTCGGAATTGGCAGAACGAGAGCTATATATTATTTTAAGACACTTTTTACGTATCTATGACGCAGCGGGTTTTAATACTAAGCCTAACTGCAATATCTAGGTCAATTCTTTATGAGTTACATATCATGACCGAAATAACTATAGATAAGAATAACTTACTCACGCTATTAAGAAATTTTACTAACTATATCTGCAATAATTATAGTATACTATATTTATAATTAGCATAGTTCGTAATTTGTAATATTCATTTACTAGTTATAAGTGCAATATGTTTGAGTTATTGCAGATATGATAGGGATCCTTATTTACGGTATTAAATAATGTACTAATTATTTCTGCAATTAGTAGAGTTACTGCATTTATAATTACCATATTCCGTTACTTGTGATTCTCATTTACTAGTAATAAGTACAATAAGCTTGAGTTATTGCAGTTATCTTAAGGGACCTTATTAATAATTATGGGAAGGATACTAAAATTGATTTAGTAAGTAGATATATATTGCATTTATTTCTAGGAAGAGTAAATGAATACACATAATAATACCTACGCGATATCATTTGCAATAAATTCACAATTTATTGCGATTATAACAAGCACCAGGAGGTTAGGGGGTAAGAGGGTAGTAACATATTTCGCGCAAAAATAAAAAAGATTAGACTGATATTATATTGGCACAATTGTTTTCCATTTTGGCGTGGAGTTTGAGTTGCATCTATTAGTTATATTAAATACAGTGCTGTTTTTAGTTATATCATATCTAGTGTGTATTGCGAATTTCATAATGGACAAAAACATCGAAAAAAGAGTTTGTCTTAAATTTTGCATTACCAATGGAATTTCATGTTCGGAGTCAATGAAAATGTTACAGAAGGCTTACGGTGAATGGACTTTATCAAAAACTCGACTCGTGCTTATGAGTGGTACAAAGCGTTCAAAAGCGGTCGAGATGTGATGGAAGATTTGCCTCGCTCTGGTAGGCCATCAACGCCTGCAACTAAAATTAACACCGCAAAAGTGAAGGAAGCAGTGACCGAAAATCCTTATTCAACTTTGAGGGAGATAGCCGCCGAATTTTCTGTATCTCACGAGTCGATCCGTATCATTTTAATTAATCATTTGGGTATGAAACATATTGCCGCTCGGTTAGTCCCAAAAGACCTGGATTTTCTCCAAAAACTAAATTGCATGAGTGTCGCTGAGGACATCCTAGAACGAGTTAATTCCGACTTAGCATTCATGAAACGCATTGTTACTGGTGACGAGACGTAGGTTTACACGTTTTACATGTAAACTAGTCAACAAACTTCGGAGTGACGCCTTTCAACTGAACCGAAACCGGAAAAACCACGCCAAAGTCTTTTATTTGACTATCGCGGTGTTGTGTACTTGGAATTCTTGCCAAAGATCAAACGGTAAATAATGAATATTATTTGAGCGTTATGCGGCGTTTGTGAGAGAAAATTCGAAGAAAAAGACCATTTTTGTAGAAAAAAAAATCTAGGATTTTGCACCACAATAATGCGCCTTTGCACAAGGCCATTATTCTGAACGAATTTTAGACTAAACACTCAACAAATACTATTGAACCACCACCACATTCACCAGATATGGCCCCAGCTGAATTTTTTCTTTTTACTAAACACAAATTACCACTTCGTGGAACCCGTGTTCAATCGGTAGAAGACGTATAGGAGAATTCGCGGCGAGAACTGAACCCAATTCCAGAAACAGCGTTTCAAAAAGTTTTGATGATTGGATTATTCGTTGGCGTAAGTGTATCGTTTCTAAAGGAGCATACTTTGAAGGTAATAAAATAAATTTGGATTAATAACAAACAGTTTGTGTATTATTGATGTTAATCCCGGTACTTTCTTGACAGAGTATTAGTAACCGTTGAACTTTAAATGCTGGATAATAGACCAGAATTAATAAGTGAGATAGCGAAGTGATTCCCATTGTAATTGTACTTTTTTAATTTGAAATAAAAGGATTTAATATTTTAATTATTTTTATTCATAGAATTATAACCGATTTCACATTATTTTCATAACAAATCTGAATGCAGATATGATGAGTAGACTTGGCTTTACCGAAAACAGTTTCATACTAAATCGGTGAGAGGAAAAATAATGCTTTGCAAACTTCTGTTTATTCATAGGTATTTAACATAAAAGTGTAACATCTCCGTTTTTCTAATAGTAACAAGTTAAAACTTGTCGTTTGAATTTTTTCTCTTACTAATGAAAATCGCAATAAATAGTAAACTTAGTGCACATTTGTTTAGGAAGCAGTTAAATAAAAAATAAGAATTGCTACGCAAAAATGCATCATGTCGGTTTCCTAACCATTAGTGCAATAAGTAGGTGACTTATTGCGGTTATGACTAGTAATTATTATTTCTACATAGTAATAATACTTAACATTATTTTATTTATTGGTTTTTATACCGGGAATAAATGCGGGCACAAACATTAAGTATCACATAATATTCTCTACATTGTTTTACATCATGTAGTAAAAGTTTCAATCCGATACCTTGTATAGTGTTGGAGATACAAACAAAACAAAAATAAAATCTTTACCCGCTTTTTTCTCAAAATCAGGTTTGACCTTGTTATTGCACTTTTCGTAAGGACGGCAAAATAGCTCTGATGCATTTCTTTTGTGCTAAGAATGCTCCTTGTATATCAGTTGAATTTCCCGATGATGATCTACTCTAATTGCGCTCAATAAGTCTTTGTATGACTGCATTTCTGTGGATATTGGTCTCACTTGGGTAGTTATTGATTTCTTATTAGTAAATTGGTAATAGTATTCAAGTATTTATTGACAGCAGGCCGATGCTTAATTATATGTGTAGAATGAATAAATAAGTTATAATATCATGCAGCAAACAGTGGTATTACGATGACCTCAAGACGTTATTATATTCAAAATTACACAACCGCAGCATAAACACTAAGTTTTATAAGTAGTCAATGATACGTGTGCCTATATATCGTAGGTATATATCGTCATAACTTTATATCGTATCCAAAAGGAAATAAAACATAAATCCGTCGACATGAACTACCAAGTTTTATAATCGAGTCTCCAATACCTGGCGTTAATAAAATGACCTTTTATACGTGGCAAAATTGAGCCGTCATTCAAAATAAATAACTATGTGGCGTCAGAAGGCCGGTGCATACGAGGCCAATTTCATTATGTAAATTTGTATGAAATGTACGCAGAACTCGGGCCGTAGGTATGGCGACTTAATTGATGAACAAATTCACATACTAATAAAACCTCGTGCGTATCGTGTGGAGCTACAAATAGACTAAGACTATAGAGATTGCTATTCTCTAGTTTTTATAATATAAGTTTATAGCTGAATAATTGAGAATTATAGTTGTTACCGAATATTTTTCGAAGCAGAATAGAAAAGATAAAACATTGCATTTCGACGACGTGTCATAGTAATATTTGCCTCGTCATTTTGTACCTACATTGATATGCGATAACCTCAAAACTACCAAATGGATTTTTGTACGGTTTCACCAATAAGTAGTGTGATACCTGAAAAACGTTGAGGAGTGTGATTCCCCCAGGCAAAGTCTAGTGAATGTATAAATTACCAATATTATATATGCAAAAGTGTGTATTCACAAAAAAAGGGATCAAACGAAGAATAAGATCCATCATGCCTGAAAATATTTCTAGCTAATCAAATTCGAAAAATTGAAACCCTTGACGCAAGCAAAACAGCCGTTGTATTCCTCAGGCACCGTTGAACTCTGCGTAATATCAAAATAGGCTTTTATTCAGTTTTAAACATAAAATCTCATCTATCCTCTCGAAAAAGCGTAAAATTCAAATTTATCTTCACCTAAAACAGCGTGGCCTTTTAATTGACTCTATCAAGTTACCATTTATAATTTGCTATTCTTCAGTATTTATCCTTTAATCTCTCGGCTATCGGAAGGGTGCAAACAAAATGTGTACAAAAACTGTACCAAACGCACCCGTTAGGTACCCAAAAACCACGGCAAGAGGTATGTATTACGATAAACATTTAATAATAGAAGTACTTTATTTAGTTTCCTACCTATCAACACCATTGAAGCTGAAACATTGTTTCAATAAACCTACGGGGAGCTTCATAAACAACAAAACAAAGTATCCGAAACTTTGTAGTGTATCTTTAGCTTACCTAGTACTGTTGCTCGTATACTGGTGTAAACAGTTTTATGCTATGAGCTAGCTTTTCGTTCAGTGGGTTCGATGAATTATTTTCTCGAAATTTCGGTTTCTATCATGGATCAGCTGAGAATATTAGTATATTGGAGAGTTTTAGCTACATAGAAAAGATAAATAGCAATATTTATTTATTTATTTAAAAACTTCCTGCAAAATACATTGCACAAGGCGGACTTAATGCCTATAGGCATTTTCTCCCAGTCAACCTTTAGGTGATGCAGAGATGATCATGGCAGGTGTGTACTACAACAGAGTAAAATTAAGGAGAATACGCAACATAATACATACTTATGATTTAAATTTTAATACATAAAATATCCATAAATACATATAAAATAAATACATATATAAATATAGGTATATATACATATATATAATACATATATACACATGAAAATATTTTGTTTAAAAAGATAGACTGCTAACAAGTAAGTTACAAAGTGCTACTGAGAAGCTTCCGACAATTTGCTATACAAAAGCTGGCGAACTCTAAATTTGAACGTGGCACGGCTACTGGACGTCCTAACTTCGGGAGGGAGAGCAAACTCAAACTCAAAATCATTTATTCATTTAGGCCACAAAGTGACGCTTATGAACGTCAAAAGTTAAAGTTAATTACTAGATGATTCTACATTTACATTTACTGCCACGTTCGCAATGCAATAGGTAGAACCACGAGAAAGAACGGGCAATAAAACTCGTGGCCACTCTTTTTAACTGCCAGTATAATGGTTTTACATGTTATATTTGTAAGGAGCTGCAACTGTTTCACATTGTGAGTTATCTACTATTGCAAAAGTTAATAGTTATTGATATCATACTCAAGCAATAAATTATGTTCATTTATTAAGCCTCCCAAAGTGAATATGGTGAAACAGGAGCATCCACTTACGTCTTTTGATGTAAGCAACTCGCGAACATGACTGTTCTGATCTATGGTGGAACAGTATGTTCCGAAAAGTAATGCAGCAATTTACAATTTATTAGTTAGCAGTTCATGACCACGAGTTACCCTCACCTTACAAATCCAATAAATTATAATAAAAAGAGTAGAACAAGAATGCAAATGTAGCATAAAAAGAGAATACGGTAATTAACTACACTATAAAACTGCCTATTGACCTAATAATAAAAATAAATTGACCTAATAAAAGAATATTTATTTCCAAGCGTACTTGTCGTCAAAATACTCATTTAAACTATAATATGCCTTTAGTAAAAGATTATTTTTAACAATTGTCTGAAACGACCTTAAAGGCAAGTCTAAAATATTACTCGGTATTTTATTATAGATTCTTATACTAAGACCAATAAAAGAGCTATGCGTTTTGTGTAAACGGAAATATGGTACACATAATTTGTGCCTGTTCTTAGTATTAATATTGTGTATGTCACTATTCATTTTGTAAGAATTTATATGTAGTCGTACATGCATAACACTGGCATAAATATATTGTGATGCTACAGTAAGAATACCAATCGTTTTAAATTTTTCTTTAAGTGAGACTCTTGTCTTTAACTGGTAAATGGCCCTAACTGCTCGTTTTTGTAATATAAAAATATTTTCGATGTCAGCGGCCCTACCCCATAATAATATGCCATATGACATAACACTATGAAAATAGCTAAAATAAACCAATCTAGCCGTATCGACATCAGTCAACCTACGAACCTTCTTAATGGCATAAGCAGTTGAGCTAAGTTTCCCTGAGAGATATGTAACGTGCGCACCCCACTGTAATTTCGAATCAAGTGTTATTCCTAGAAATAATGTAGATTCAGATGTTTCGAGAACATCGTCATTTAGAGCTATACTAGGACCAAGGTTTCTGACATTAGGCAGAGCAAACTTAATACATTTTGTTTTTTTGGCGTTCAGTACCAGATTGTTTACATTAAACCATTTAGTTACTTGAATGAGCGCACTGTTTATTTCGTTAAAATGTTCCTTATTTCTATCTACTTTGAATATCAAAGAAGTATCGTCAGCAAACAGTACAACGTCACAAATGTTTTTCAAGTAAAAAGGTAAATCGTTTATGTAAACAAGAAACAGGAAAGGCCCTAGGATGCTGCCTTGCGGCACTCCCAAATCAACAGGTAAGCCACTGGATTTAGAGCCGTTTATTTCAACACATTGGATTCTGTCACTTAAGTATGACTTAATGACTTCCAATGCTTTAGTCTGTACGCCGTAATGTCTAAGTTTGCATAAGAGCGTTTCATGGCAGACACAATCGAATGCTTTCGAAAGGTCGCAAAACACACCAATAGCATTTTGGGCATTCTCCCATGCACTGAATATGTGTTGTGTGTGAGCATTCCAAAGAAGGATAGATTGGATATTGAAAGAAGAATGTACTAAAGTAGAAGTGTGAGATGGACAGAGAAGAAGAAGGTTATTAGTAGATCGCAAGTTCTTATCATGCTTGGAGCAAAGATTTTGAAAATAAGGTACTAGATATGACGGACCGTTAGGAGAGTGAAGAAAAGAGTATAAAGTCGTTAAAGTACGCAAATTTCTTCGCTGACGAATCGGCAACCATTTTAATTCCTTGCGAAATTTAGAAACGTGATCGAACTTACGCAGATTAAAAACGAACCGAATGCAATAATTGAAAAGTCGGTCAAGTTTGTTGAGCAGATCTGCATTCAGGTCGAGATAACACACGTCACCATAGTCAATTATAGGGAAGATTAAAGTTTGCCCAAGCATTGCCTTAGTTTTAGATGGAAGAACATTTTTGAGACGATACAGTGAGCGCAGAGTCCCAAATACTTTTTGGCTGACGACTGAAATCTGAGTCCGCCAGTCAAGGTTGCTATCTATGTGTAGACCAAGATTTTTCACAGATGTCCAGAATGGTATAGCACACCCGTCAAAAATTACAGGCGACAGGCTTGTGAAATCTATCCTGGTAATCATACGCGGACTTCCCACCACGATAGCTTGGCATTTTGTAGGATCACACACAGGCACACAGGCCAAATCTGTCCGACCACACTCCTATAGCATGTAAGTCTCGATTAACATCTGCAATTAAATCGGGCAGCTTGTCCACCCTTGCCTGAGCGTAAAGCTGCAAGTCGTCAGCATATAGATGATACGCACACTGAAGTTCATGAGTGATGAGGTTAATGAATAGTGAGAATAGAAGTGGAGAGAGAATTCCGTCTTGTGGAACCCCAGCGTCCAGATCACACCAATTCGACGATGTCTCATCAATGCGAACCGATTGCTGGCGACCACGAAGATATGAAGAGAACCAATCCCGAGCCTCAGATGAAATATTAAGGTGGGAAAGGATGGCCAAAAGTACACCGTGGCTGACGGTATTAAAGGCGTTTGAGAAGTCCACCAAGACTAACACAGTAACCTCGGCTTTCTCCACGTCCGCCCTAATATCGCCAGTCACCTTCAGCAGAGCGGAAACAGTACTGCGACCAGGCCGGAATCTTGATTGGAATGGACTAAGGATATTATTGGATAGGATGAATCGGGATAACTGCTTGTGTACACAAGCCTCTAGGACTTTGGATAGGAATGGGAGAATGGAAATGGGTCTAAAATGGTTCGGCATAGTGGGATTTGATATTTTAGGGAGAGGCCGAACGTAGGCTTTTCGCCAGCTGGCAGGATATTGACCCGAGGAGAGGGAAAAGTTGATTATGTGAGTGATAACAGGAAGGAGTTGGTCAAGGACAGTGGTAATCATGCGACGACTGATATTATCGTACCCGACTGCCCTTGACTTAATGGAGAGGATGGATTTTTTAACTTCATCTAAGGTGACGGGAGAAAAATTAAAAGGATTTAAATTAAGTGTAGGCAGTCCCGCAATGAAGTCAATCGTTTGACGCATGGTTAGACGATCCAGAGTATTCTAGCTAATGAAATGAGTATTGATATCGTCTAACACAATAGTCTCCGGTAGACTGCACTGCCTCGATCTGCCTATCCCCAACGTCCCATGAAATCGCCAGATATCACCTGGAGATCCACACTCGATATTGCTTATGATGTGTCGGCGTTTGGCATTGCGTATCATCTGGTTGCAGCGATTTCTTGCAGCCTTATAATAGGCCCAGCTATCGTCCGAGCGATTCCGTTTGAATGCCCTGAATGCACGATCATGTCTCCTCATCGTCATCAGAACTAACCTAGACATCCATGGTGCTGGTGGACGTTTCAACCTAACCTTCTTAACAGAGGCATGATCGTCATAAAACTGCATAACAGCTGTATTAAAGAGGTCAGCTTCTGATCGATAGTGACTGCCACCATCAGAGGTTCCCAGTCGATCAAGGAGGCATCAGAAGAGAGCATCTCTACATTCATCATGGCAAAGCAACGCTTGTACAATACTTTAGGTTGAGGTTTGGGAGGGTTGAGGGCGTAGGCAAAGAAAATGAGGTCATGGTGGGAAAGCCGCGAGCAGGATACTGACCATGGGAAGATACTAAGGACGGACTAGAGGTTAATATCAAGTCAAGCCAGGTGTCGTCGCCATTGTTGTTGTGGTGAGTGGCTTGCAGTGGTAATACACTAAGACTGGCTGACTTGAGGATGTGTAGGAGTTTTTGTGCACGAGGAGACTGGGTAGAGAGAAGGTTGGTATTGAAATCTCCCATAATGACGTGATGTTCGTACTCAGACCCTAAAGGTTCTAATACCAGTTCTAAGTCGGTGAAATAATCAATTGCAGGGGGACAATATACTACTCCAAGGACAATTTTAGTCCTCCTAACCCAAACCTCTAGGAAAAGAAATTCAGCAGAAGTATTACAAGGGGAAGAGGCAAGAATTTTATAAGAAAAGTCACTTCGCAAGTAAATTGCGACACCGCCGCCTCTTTTCTCTACACGGTCGTTGCGAATGAGAACATATCCCGGTAAAGGATAAGTGGTTGAAAGAAGTTGAGGTTTGAGCCAGCTCTCCGAAATTAGAACGGCATGAACATTTGCATCAGAAAATGCCTCAAGGAGGTCACTGTAGTGACTTGCCACACTTTGAGCATTTATGTGACACACATTCAGTAATCTATTTGAACAATTTGAATTTCTGTTGAATGTCTCACGTACAAAATCACCAAGTGATACGTCAGCAATCGAGGAGAAACTATCATCAGCAGACGAAACCAAAGAATTGTTAGCAGATATAAATATGTCATCATTAATATTCATAGATTAATAAATATATATATAATAATATTATATAAATATATAAATAATGTGAAATAAAAATATATCATGTTATTAATTTACCACAAAATATTATCATTTCTGCACCACCCACCAGCTAAATTCACACAATAAACACTAAACAGAAAAATAACATAAACTTAAACACGAGAACAAAATTAGTGTTGAAACATTATGGCCCAGATTTCAGGATTATTAGGCCTTACTAAATTTAAACATCTCTCAACAATGAATACTGTAAAATAATTTAAAACTAACATAATATGACACATTTAGCATCAAGAGAAAAAAAAATACGAACGCACCCAAAACGTTTTGTTACAATCTGACAAGATTGACACATGTCAACTGTCAATGTAATAACTTGGCAAATTACGAAACATGTATGTACCTAGTAACATTAAATAAATTTGAAAATAAATTAGTGGGTAAACAGAACTTAATAAACGAAAAGTAAACAATATGGTTAAGCCGATAAGAATAAGAGAATCTCTTATGAATTATGGAGCCAATAAACTTATGAAGTTGTAGGTTGAATATTGTAGGATCAAATCTGGTAGTAAAATATAGTGAAGTTGTCTACATAAATATAATTATGATAAAATAAAGTTCCCCTTTTGTCCTGTCTATTTGTATGTATGTGATAACCTCAAAACTAGCGAACGGATTTTTGTACGGTTTCACCAACAGCTCGTGTCATTCCTGAATAAGATTTAGGAGTATAATTCACGCACGCGAAGTCTGGTGAATATATTAATACTAATATTATGAATCCAAATCGGCGTATTCACGACAAATCCCCAGCCTCAAACGAAGTTGATTTGACATGAAAATAAAGTGGAAAAATTGAACAAGTGCGGGTTGGACTCGCTCACGAAGGATTTTTCCGTACCATCATCTATAAAAGAAAATCATGTTTGTTGTATGTATACTTAAATATTGTTTAAGTTTTTATCTGTATATTAAGATCGAGTAAAAAATAGCGTCTACCTGTTACCATTAGTAATATAGTGCAAAAAATACGAAAAACAACACGTTTATCGTAAAAAATATATTTTATTTTTCGCATTTGTTGTTATAGCGGCAACGGAAATACATAATTTGTGAACAGCTTTCTAGCTATTATGGTTTATGTGATACAGCCTGGTGACAGACAGACGGACAGACAGACAGCGGAGGCTTAACTCCTCGACTGCCGATGCACTGATCATTGCGAGACATAATAGATTTTCTATTGTGTTATGTATCGCGGCGGTCAAGAGGTTAATAATAGGGTTCCATTTTTTACCTTTTAGGTACGGGACCCTAAAAGCTATGAAAGTTACTCCAGAGAACAATATATTTTAAATTAGGGATGCATCATAAACTAAAATTATTAGAAGGCTATTTTAAAGAGAATTTACTTGTGCCAACAATATTTTCTCGTATATATCTTGTGTCGGAAGTATTAATTATAGTATATTATTAGCATTTACGCAAAGAACCGAGAAACAAAATGGAGGATTATGGTAGTATATACGACATATTGCGTCTCTAAGCCCCGGGCTCACTCGCTTCCCATAGGATTAATGTACGAGAGATTTTTCAGTAATAAAAGAAATGTCACATGCTTAAAATATTTTTCGCGTTACAATAAAGTATAGTCTAGCGGCTAGACTATACTTTATTGTAACGCGAAAAATATTATGTTGTTACCCGCTTGCTTGCTCCGCGCCGCAACCCACGCCGGCCCCTCTGCCCGGCCACTTGAAAGCGATAACGATCAAATGCCCGCGCGTTTTTATCGCCTTAGCGCGCGGGTCGGGTTCCACACAATCGGTCCTTGTGACTTAATTTATTTTGAAAGGTTGTCAAGTGTTATATTATTTATGTTTGTTATGAAACTAACTATACAATGTTATCTTTGTTTATTTAGATTACGATTCTGGTGTCGAGTGATGCTCGTTTGAAATTGAGATAGCGCGTTTTAGAGTTCGCTTTGAATTTATAAGTTCATACCTCAAAACTTAAAGCGGTGACATATCGTTTTTAATATTTAATTACGTTACTTATATATTAGATAATAAGATAAAAATAAAAAAGTACACTTGTTTGTACATATTTATGAATTACAGGCCTCTGATTCCAAACCATTATCTGGCGCCGTGCGGCGTAATTTATGTTAAATTTGATAAGGCCATATAATGCACAAATAACAGTTTTAAACATACAAATAAATAAACACTAAATAAGTAGTCTCATATTCTTTTAAAACGAAAAGAAATCATACGGATAGCATTCACCACTTCTGAGTAATATGAACATTTCTGAAACAGTTCCCATACTCTCAGTAAAATCACTGTCGCCCGCCAAAATCTACTTAAGGTCTCGAAAAAAGTCAAATCTTATATTTCATGCTGGAATTATTATATATACGTGTTATTTATTTACATACCTTGATAAACACAATAGATCTTAAAGAATAAAACTAAATTTAACAGGAAAAACAGCACAAATACACTCACACATTCCGCACATTCCGCACCGACTCAACACTCAATGACAACATTGACAACGAACGTTTTTTTTTTTTAATTTCTCTATGGAGTCGAAACTCGACTGGGATTAGTATGACAGGAAATTTAACGTAGAAACGAGAAACATAATACAAACTAAGCCATAGAGCGACAGAGACGAGTATATTTCACTCTTTCGACCGCGGGAGCCATGTCATATACAGTATGACACGGGCAAAGTAGACTGAGATGCGATGTTATATGCCATATAACACGGGCAATTTAGTGTTTGAATTTTGTTATATGCCATATAACACGGGCAAGCAAGCGGTTAACAAAAATTATGTCTAGAGTTCGGGCTAAGAATGGGTAAGTCTTACAGAGATCAGTGGAAGCGATTAATTCATCCAGTCTTAGCCCAAGGCAAAGGATCTAAACACTATTACTGCGATTGCACAGTGAATGAATACAAAACATAATATTAATAAAATGTCTTACCAAATCTTACTGATGCTCCTGATGATGTTCTTGAGTGGACCTATAAGATTAACTCATAATTTTGGCCAAAATAACAAGAGAAACGAATAAATACCACAGTGTCCAGATCAGCGTCCTTCTTCAGACCAGGATGCACGTTGGCGGTTCACAACTTTATAATGTTCGATAAGTTACAAATGTTTGACTTTTATCACAGTTTACCGTTGCCAGCACTAGATCAGGCGGCATTCTCTATGACTCGCGGAGCACCCATGTGCTTTCAAGGGGCGATAATTCCAATAGAGGACAAAACCGTAGGTATTAATTTACTTGTCAATCGCTCACAACCTCGTCGGACAACTTCATATAGCGACGGTTGTGAGGTTGTTATTTACTATAATTAACTCAAAAACTCAAAATTACAATTAACTGCGTGGGCGAAGAAAACTTTTATACCGGGAAACGGCAATGAACCAAAATGAGTGAAGTAGGCTAGACTCTAGCCTAATGTACCCACATTAGGAACGCCGCCGCCGGGAACACTTACCTGCATTAAACAAACATGACAGGTACATAATTATACACTAGTATACAATAGGTGCGACCACGGTTTATTTATAGTGAGCTATTTTCTTGTTTCTTCCTATTTAGATCCCCGTTTTACGTAGTCGGGTTATGGCTTTTAAACTTATTTTGTATATTATTGTGAAATGCTTTTTTTTAAACGTAAATCACACATAGTCTAAGACGTCTTGAGACCTTAAAAGCACTGATTGGAAAAGTTATAATATACCTAAACTCAAAGTACTGTATAATGTTTGCCAAAAATTACCTATATTTTAGTATTTAGTATTGTCATGGGGTCTCATTCCTTAGAACGTTTTCCGTCATTCTTAACTCTCTCAACAGATGGCTTTACTAGTATCGATTGTTATTGATGACTTTGATGCATAAATGATAAATAAGAAAATAAAGTTCTAAAATATGATATTTATTAATAAAAAAATCCCTTTATTACGATTAAATAAAAAAATGAAACATTTAATTGAATATGAATATTTTTGAAAAATATGATGTGCACTTCGTTGCTCTGGTGGCCAAAATACGTACTAGCTTGTAGTAAAACGTTACAATGAGTTAACTTTCACTCGGCATTCATAGATGGCGCTTTTAAGTATGTATATATTTATTTTTATTTAATTTAGTATTAATCTGTAGATGGCAAAATAAATAAATATTTATTAAATAAACATCAAATATTTGAAAAAGTAAGATATTATGTTTACCAATGAACGGCCATGAGCATTTATTTTAAAAAGTACCTGTATAGGTACCTAGTCGAGCGATTGCGT
Organism: Euclidia mi; assembly: GCA_944739405.2. NCBI lineage: Eukaryota > Metazoa > Arthropoda > Insecta > Lepidoptera > Erebidae > Euclidia > Euclidia mi. The sequence continues at coordinate 86,420,245 of OX123186.2, read as the reverse complement.
TTTGTTTTTACATTTAAGTACGTAAAAGTAGTGTAATTTAAATTTTATACATAATAAAAACTTACTGTGTTTGTAGGAGTATTATATAATAAATTTTCATAAATTATGTTAATCAATATGCGTCTTACATTTATAGGTACCTATAGTCTGTTCAAGATACGAAAAAATAAAATGTAAACAAACCATAAAATGGTTCTTTTAATGTCGCCTTCGCAACAAAAGTAGATTTAAGTTAAATACTCCAAGCGAAAGATGCAGTTAGTTTTACAAAAATACGCCTGTCCCTTCAATTCATAAATGATACTGTATATTTTTTACCTTTTATTTTTTTCGTAGGTATCTTGAACAGACAATAGCAACTAATAAACAGTTGATGTTGAGTATGTTGTAAATCAAGCTAATGAAAAAAACAAAACGCATTTTTAAACTTTGATAGCCAACTTCTCTAGAAGTCTAGAACTCATTCGCTTGGTTCCCGATAGGTATAGTATCAAATTTATCTATGCAGATAGTCATGACTTCATGAGTCGCACAATTGCAAAATCGCGTACCAAGTACACCAAGTGCGTCTCTATAAAAATACCAGGGTCGAAAACCAGGTATCAATATACTTGCAAGTTTTTGGGCACTCGAGTATAGAAAACTTCGTGTGACGCCCTGGTAATGCAAGTTTGTATTGAAAAATAAACCTTATCTTAATATGAGTAAGGATGTTTATCGCAAAATTTGGTAATGGACTTTTGACTGAAAACCGCATCAATATCGGTTCAGCCAAACGCGAGAAAATCGCGGACAAACATACATACATACATACATACAGGTCAAACTGAGAACCTCCTTTTTTTTTGAAGCCGGTTAAAAAATACTTTCAAGTATTTTAGTGTTTTGTGCGATAAAGTTCCGTAAATGTATGGCAGTAAGGAATATTATTTCATAAAAGTATGTGTAGGGTAAATACGCCATACGTCGGCCTCTCCCCAAACTTCGGCCGTCTGCACATTTTCGGCTTGCGTTCATTTAAAACGTATTGAAGTTACAAATTTGCCACTCGAATTACAATCTTAGTTCATAATCTATATGTACAACCGTTACTTTCCGATTACGTTACACACTCTTCGCACACTGAGCGTCAGTAGCGATTGCGCCGTCGAAGCGTCAATTTCATATTTAAAGTACCTTACTTGCTGTGAATACCCACACTTCGGGGATTGATATTAGAACGGTCAGACATTCCTTTTTTATTGTTTTAAGCATTATTATTAGTAATTAGTGATTTTTACTATATTTTGAGATAGATTTTTCAATGTTTAACGTATTGTTTTAAGGGAAAATACGAGGCCGCCAATAGAATACCAATTTTGAATTAAAACCGGATTCTCGGCCGTGGCCGACTAAAAGTAAATGCAGTCTGTTTTATAATTTCCAATTGTACTAATTCCATTGCCTTAATAAGAGAATTTGCAACGCATATAGGCACAGAATAATTAATAGTACTAACGTACAGAAGCTTCACTTTTCAAACCAATTTATTGAAATTACGACTCTTGGTACTAAGCAATAAAGTTCAATTCAGCTCGCATAAGCACTCAGTGCCTTTAGCGATTTTACTTTGTTATAAATTTTAATACTTACCTAACGTTATTTAAGTGCAAATAAAAAAATACTTTACCTACTATAAAACAAATACGATTAATAAAGTATACTTAGTGAGACTCCTGCCAAAATAAATCATATTAATAAAATTTATCCGTCTTAATTTAAAACATCCTATACCCGGCCGATATTTGGGAAAAACGCGACCGACCATGGCCCGTGAATGGCCGACTTTAGGGATTTTTCGTTCTCGACGCATATAAACCTTAGTACTTTTTCCTTGTAGTAGAAATGTCAACCTTATGCCCATAAACATGAAATAGATTTATCAAACTATCCAAAACCGCGTCGGAAGCTATCCTTTCGTTGCAAATTGATGGTGCCAGACCGATTCCAAAACAGAAAAACCGTAAGGATGCCGACATTTAGCGTATTTACCCTACTACGTTACGGTCGGGAGTCGGTAATACGCGAAACGTGTTCGCGTACGTTCAAGTAAAAAATACTTTGAAAGTGTTGCAAATATTTTAGTGTTTTGCGCAGGGTTCGAGGATATATATCAATGGATATATATCAAGATATATATCCGATATAAATCGGATATATATCAACCTCGATTCGACGATATATATCAAATGTTTTTTGTGATATATTGCAATACAAAAATGGTTTAAAAAGAATATTATTTTTGCGTTTGTAACTGTATTTCTACTTCCCAAATGTAGATGGCGTGGAAGTAGAGTTAAAACATACTCCCTAATAGTAAGTTCTAATCTTAAAATGGCAACACTTCTGCCGGCGTATTAATGGCGTCAGTCCGTCAGTGGTGTCAGAAAAAATTCGTTACAAAAAACTAAGTACTCAAATTAATAAAACATTAAAAACATTTCAGTTTCTTATTTTTTTATCATTTTAGTATGTTAATGAAACACATGCAAATAGTATTCATAAATAATACAATGAAATAATAATATGACTTTCATACAATATTGATATATATCAAACTTGATATATATCCGATATATATCGTAAATATCTGATATTTTGATATTTATAATAAATATCGGATATTTTCGGACCCTGGTTTTGCGCGACAAAGTTCCGTAAATGTATGGCGGTAAGGAATAATATCCCATGAAAGTAAAAGTACTCCGTTACGATCGTGGATCGGCAAAACGCGAGACGCGATCGCGTACGTTTAATTCAAGTAAGAAATACTTTGAAAGTGTTGCAAGTATTTAAAAAATAAAAAACCCGGTCAAGTGCGAGTCGGACTCGCGCACCGAGGGTTCCGTACAAACCTGCTGTAGGTATATAAGTAAAAGTTCACCAGTCATAGTTATGGTATTTTTATTGCCAAATGAAATCCATAACATTACAGTATGGAAAGCTGGAGGAGCATAAATTAAATAAAAAGGGGTCTTTGTCGTTTGTAATCAGTCATCCTTTATTTTATATTAACATATATCGCTTATTTTATAATATAACTTAAATACCTATACCAGCCTTGCAGCAACCTTGCAGCAGCCTTGCAAAAGTCTGATTATGAATGATGGTAAGATTTTTTATCAAAGTTATTACAGTAGTTTACAAAGTTTTTAGTGACTATTAGAAATCTGTTACAAAAAAATATTAAAAAGTACAGAATAATTAGCAAAAAGGTTTGAAGACTATGTAATTATTTGAAATCTCAATCTCAATCAGCCTATCGCAGTCCACTGCTGGACATAGGCCTCTCCCAACACGCACCACAGCACACGGTCCTCAGCCTTCCGCATCCTTTATCTGGGCTATAAGACGTACTTTGCTTCGTACCAAAGTTCGAGATTTTGAGTTCACGGAAAGAACCCTGTAGGTTTTGATTCCCTTGCGAGTAGTCGCGAGTTTGAAAATATTATTAGGCTAAGAACTCACGGAGCGATTTTCTCCCGCGACCGCCGCGGTGGTGGAACTGCGGTTTTATTTCTAAACTCACGGGACCGGTTATTTGCGCGGTTTTTCAGCCGCCGCGGCTGCGATCATCACCCGCAGACGTGGCGGGCGATGATCGCAAGACGGGCGGTTGCAAGATGTAAGTAATTAGTAGATCGATTTCAATATCCATTTTATAATGTTTGTTTAATTTTAAACATGCACAAACATTTGTCACGATGCCACAAGTCACTGGCTGGTGCAAAATGACGTTGGACTTCTGTACACCACGCCCCTCGCCCGCGACCGCGGCCCGCCAACCGACCGCAGAGCGCGCGGGCGCCGCGCCGCCCGCCGCGTCTGCGGTTGACCGCGGCCCGCATGATTCCACTAGTTGCCCGCCGGTGCAGCGGGAACCGCAAACAACCGCTCACGCCGCGGGCGAAAATCGCGTCGTGAGTTTTGCTTTAATTTTTTACATATATATCTGCATTCTACAGAAGCTGCGGGCCCGCAACCGCGGCGGTTGCGGGTGAAAATAGCTCCGTGAGTTCTTAGCCTAAAATTGCTCTTTGACATAGAAGTTTGATTTTGTTGCAGCCTAACGGTGTTATATACTTGAGTATTTGATATGAATTTCAATTTAATACCTCCACGCGTTCAAGAGAAAGGGGTAGTAACTTTAAATTTATTAAAAATATTTTTTTTATATGCTGTAACTAAAAATTTACGGTTTTCGCAATTTTTCCTTTATTAGTGATATAAGACGTTGCTTCGTACCAAATTTCAAGATTCTGAGTTCACGGGAAGTACCCTGTAGGTTTTGATTCCAATGCGAGTTTGAAAATATGCTGCAATTTGCAGCATATACAGCTGTATCTTTTGATTGCGTTGGATTAGAAGTTTGATTTTTTTACAGCTCTATGGAACCGTAGATTCGAGTATTTAGTATAAATTTCAGTTTGATACCTCCACGCATTCCTGAGAAAAGGGGTATTGACAGACGGATGGACAACAAAGTGATCCTATAAGGGTTCCAGTTTTTACTTTCGAGGTACGGAACCCTAAAAATCGTTACAATCAGCTTCAAAATTACGAATCCTACAAAACAAATGATTTTATAATAGTTAAATTTAGTTTTTTATCTAATTCTGTTTATCCACTTTAATGGAGGAATAAAAAACGACCTAATTTTTCAATTTAAAAATATTAATTTGCCAACATCTGGATTTGAGTTAATTATCTAAATAACTAACTTGCACGTTTGCATAACTTGCTTGTAAGGCCGAATTAATGAACCAATTGTAATGACTAGCTTTTGCGCGCGACTTCGTTCCCGTGAAAGTTGAAGAGAAAAAATTCCAACGTTTTTGCAAGATTTTTTGTTAGTTGACGAGGTATCATGGTTTCATAAATAAAAAACTAAAATGAACTGTTGTTTCATTTCTACATTTTAATAGTAACCTAACTATTCCCCTTTTTCAATCTCGACTTTCGCTTCGCCAGGGGTTCGCCATTTAGGTTAGGTACATTAATTTCGCCTGAATACCAATTTAATTAAGAATATAATAATACAAATAAAGAATAACAATTTTCACGAGGCAGAACTCAAAGGAAAGCACCACCTAGTATAGTAATGTACCTATTATATTATCTGTAGCATGCACCACAGACCCTGGGACCACCGACCATCAGACCAAGGCAACCTCACAAGGTCATAGGTTTTGTCAAGTCTATTCAAACTAGCCCAAACACGACTAGTTTGTCATGTGTAGTTTAGGAGTTCCTGTGACCACCTTCCGGCTTCATCATCAGACCAAGGCAACCTCACAAGGTCATAGGTTTTGTCAAGTCTTGTCAAACGAGCCCAAACACTACTAGTTTCTCATGTGTAGTTTAGGAGTTTCAGTGACCACCTGCCGGCTTCATCATCAGACCAAGGCAACCTCACAAGGTCCATAGATTTTGTCAAATCTATTCAAACGAGCCCAAACACTAATAGTTTATCATGTGTAGTTTAGGAGTTTCTGTGACCACCTGCCGGCTTCATCATCAGACCAAGGCAACCTCACAAGGTCATAGGTTTTGTCGGTTTTATCAAGTCTTGTCAAACGAGCCCAAACACGACTGGTTTATCATGTGTAGTTTAGGAGTTCCTGTGACCACCTTCCGGCTTCATCATCAGACCAAGGCAGCCTCACAAGGTCATAGGTTTTGTCAAATCTATTCAAACGAGCCCAAACACTACTAGTTTATCATGTGTAGTTTAGGAGTTCCTGTGACCACCTTCCGGCTTCATCATTAGACCAAGGCAACCACACAAGGTCAAAGGTTTTGTCAAGTCTTGTCAAACGAGCCCAAACACTACTAGTTTATCATGTGTAGTTTAGGAGTTCCTGTGACCACCTTCCGGCTTCATCATCAGACCAAGGCAACCTCACAAGGTCATAGGTTTTGTCAAATCTATTCAAACGAGCCCAAACACTACTAGTTTATCATGTGTAGTTTAGGAGTTCCTGTGACCACCTTCCGGCTTCATCATCAGACCAAGGCAACCACACAAGGTCATAGGTTTTGTCAAGTCTTGTCAAACGAGCCCAAACACGACTAGTTTATCATGTGTAGTTTAGGAGTTCCTGTGACCACCTTCCGGCTTCATCATCAGACCAAGGCAACCTCACAAGGTCATAGGTTTTGTCAAGTCTTGTCAAACGAGCCCAAACACGACTAGTTTATCATGTGTAGTTTAGGAGTTCCTGTGACCACCTTCCGGCTTCATCATCAGACCAAGGCAACCTCACAAGGTCATAGGTTTTGTCAAGTCTTGTCAAACGAGCCCAAACACTACTAGTTTATCATGTGTAGTTTAGGAGTTCCTGTGACCACCTTCCGGCTTCATCATCAGACCAAGGCAACCTCACAAGGTCATAGGTTTTGTCAAGTCTTGTCAAACGAGCCCAAACACGACTAGTTTATCATGTGTAGTTTAGGAGTTCCTGTGACCACCTTCCGGCTTCATCATCAGACCAAGGCAACCTCACAAGGTCATAGGTTTTGTCAAGTCTTGTCAAACGAGCCCAAACACGACTAGTTTATCATGTATAGTTTAGGAGTTCCTGTGACCACCTTCCGGCTTCATCATCAGACCAAGGCAACCTCACAAGGTCATCGGTTTTGTCAAGTCTTGTCAAACGAGCCCAAACACGACTAGTTTATCATGTGTAGTTTAGGAGTTCCTGTGACCACCTTCCGGCTTCATCATCAGACCAAGGCAACCTCACAAGGTCATAGGTTTTGTCAAGTCTATTCAAACGAGCCCAAACACTACTAGTTTATCACGTGTAGCTTAGGAGTTCCTGTGACCATCTTCCGGCTTCATCATCAGACCAAGGCAACCTCACAAGGTCATAGGTTTTGTCAAGTCAATTCAAACGAGCCCAAACACGAGTAGTTTATCATAATATGTAGTTTAGAAGTTCCTGTAACCATCTTCCCGGCTTCATCATCAGACCAAGGTGCATCCACAAGGTCATTCATCACTGCACCATTTCAATGTTACCGTAACATAGCCACCAAACTTACGTAAGTATGTCAAATATCAGCTTTATGGAACAGTGTACAAAGTGCATTCCAAATTTTGAACGAAAAGACACGAAGTCATAAAAATATCGCTAGATGTTTTAACGCCACCGCGCACCGGTACATACGTAAAATAGGTACCTACTAGATCGGTTGATTGTGTTATAACCTTGAAATGAGGCACACTTGGGTGACAAGGTGAAATATCATAATATTTCTACATTTTAGACAGAATGCTTTTTTATTACAGCGCCATCTCTTCTTTTTAATTTAAAATAACATTGCTTACAAAATGAGACGTAAGGTGTCGCTACCATCGACTCCCATTATTTCGTCGCTAGCGCCATCTGTTGTATTATTTACGGTATTAACAAGTACTTTCAAAAATAAAGGTCTAATATTAAGGATCTAACGTGGCCAATTTTTATGGACGACTTGCGGCATCTGTACTGTAAAGTATTATATTTATCTATGGTATTGTCTATAATATTACCAGCACAAAAAGCCGCTTGGTTTTGCCACGTTCATAACTATAATCTATAAGAATGGTTATCATGCGAACACTTAAAATAAATGCTGATTTGTGAGATCGATGTTACATTTTTAATATCAATGTAGGTACAAAATATTGAGGCAAATATTACTATGACAAGGCGAAAAAAGCAATGTGTTAACGTTCTATTCCCTTTTGAATAATATTCGGTAACAACAATAATTCTCGATTATTCTGCTTTAACCTTATAAAAACTAGAGACTAACAATCGCCATAGTCTTAGTTTATTTGTAGCTCCACACGATACACACGAGGTTTTATTAGCATGTAAATTTGTTCATCAATTGAGTCGCTATACGGCCCGAATTCTGCGTACATTTCATAAAAATTTACATAATGAAATTGCCTTCGTATGCACCGGCCTTCTGACGCCACATAGTTATTTATTTTGAATGACGGCTCACTTTTGCCACTTAAAAAAGGGCATTTTATTTACGCCAGGTATTGTAGACTCGATTATAAAATTTGGTAGTTCATGTCGACTGATTGGTATTTGAATCGACTTTTGGATACGGTATACACACATCAACAAAGTCTAGGGATATCTTAATCCTAAATTATTTACGAGTTTATAGTTTAGAACCTTGTTAGTTTCCACAAAAAGTTTATATACAGATTAAAACCTCTTTTATTCTATTTTCAAAATTTGAACATGGAAAGAAAAAAAACAAAATAATAAACAAAATATGGCGGCAAATTTGCTAGTAATTCGTTACATTAAAGAAAGTTAAAACTGTTTTATTATAATTATTAATGAAAAGGGTTTTTAATTGTTTTTCTTTATTAATTTAACGTGACGTACGAACTTTAAAAGTCATGTCACGTCGTCATTTGAGTCGAGATGAAATGTTACGAGCCGTGGGCATGTTAGAAAATGGTGCAATTCAACGCGTCGTTGCTGAGGCCCTACATACCAGTCAAAATGTGATATCAAGGTTGTGGTCACGTTATCGCAGTACTGGAGATGTGGCCGAACAGCACACAGGTAGATATCGTGTTACTACGCAGAGACAGGATCGATTTCTCCAAATGACCGCCAGAAGACAACCCAATATCACAGCGCTGCAACTAGTGCAAAGGCTCCAGGAGGACCACCAGCTGCTGGTAAGCGACCAAACCGTGCGAAGAAGGTTACATGAAGTTGATCTTCATGCTCGAAGACCATTGCGTGTTCCAGCATTGCGACGTGGCAATCGCTGTCGGCGGCTTTCGTGGGCTCGGGAGCATTTACCATGGAGTGACGAACAATGGTCTTTGGTGCTGTTCACCGATGAGTCCCGGTTTGGGTTTCACCTGGATTCACGAAGAACACGCGTTTGGAGAGCTCCAGGGAGAGTTAGCCGTCTACGGCACCCTCAGGAGGTCCACCCATACCAAGGCGGGACAATCATGGTGTGGGCAGGAATTCGTCTTGGCGGACGAACCCAACTCGTTTGGATCCAAGGCAGCATGACTGCACAAAAATACCACGAGGAGGTAGTAGAGCCCGTTATTGTCCCACACAGAACTCAAATAGGCCATGAATTTCTACTCATGCACGATAATGCTCCTTGCCATACGGCGCGGCTGGTATAGACCGCTCTCCGAGAGCACGATATTCAAGTTTTGGATTGGCCTGCACAGTCGCCCGACTTAAATCCTATCGAGCATGCCTGGGACATGTTACAACGAAAAGCTTTGAGAGATTTTCCACCAAATTTGACGACTGAACAACAACTTTACGAACACTTGCGAAGGACATGGGACCTCATACCGCAGCAAGACATTGACAATTTAATTTTAAGTATTAACAATCGATGTCGATGTGTAATCAATGTAAGAGGTGGCAACACTGATTATTAATGATTAGATTTTACAAGATTTTTTCCATTTTTATTAAAATTAATAGTTTTTTAAGAAGAAATGTTTGTTGTTATCATACTAATTTTCCATGATGATTAAAAAAAATATTTTTTTATTTAAAACAAAAAAAAACACGAAATGTTTTTTATTTTTATTAAAGACCTTAAAATAATCTATGATTCTTCTATTTACTGTATCAGAAAATTCTTCATAGATTTTTAGATATTTGATGAAATATAAAATATCCCTAGACTTTGTTGATGTGTGTATATTATTAAATAAAACTAATTTCTTTCCAGCTTCTCTTGTGGATCCATAATATAAATTGGTTTATACATTTTATATGGGGTGTAAAAAGATCCTTAACGAAAACTGAAATCCCATATTGTACCAATCATTACAAACATTGTGACACCCTGTATGATAATCATAATCATAATCATAAGCGTTTATTGCGAGAATGGGTACATAATTGATGTTGTATACAATACTGATAAATAAGTTCCTCCATAATCCACCCTAAGGCATGCAAATAGAAACATAATTTTATTAGAATATTTATCATTATTACAGTTATCATTGACATTATTTTAAGTATAATAAAATGACATGGGTACCTACACAACATATACACGAGCATGATACTTATGTTTATCTTAAAATATTACAGTGAAAAATATAGAATGTCAGTAACAATGTTATATGCTATGTCAATTAAAAAAATATGAATTACAATTACTATATGCGTGCAACCCTATTATATAATTACAAATGTCAAATCTAATTGTAATTAGTCAATTCTTAGAAATGTCAAACTTATTTATATTATTAAAATCTTCCTTTTATCATTAAAACCAACATATTAGTATGTATTCAATTATAAAGTCACAAAGAAATGTCAACAATTACATAATGTCATTTAATTTGGATTATTCTTAGCATCAGTCAGATACTCATTAATGGCCCGGCTACACGCTCCGTCTTGCCTGCGATCATGCCTGTACAAACCTGTTTGCGCAGGTAAGCGCGCGCGTGTGGACGGTAAGACGGTAGCGCGCGCAATCCTGAAAGCGCGGCTTGTGATCGTCGACATGCTGAAGATTTGGACTGCGCAAACTATACTTGCACGATTTTATTTGAACGTGTGGCCGGTTATTCAAGCCGCGCAACAGTCCGACGTAATTATTTTCGAGATTGTACTTGCCTGCGCAAACAGGTTTGTACAGGCATGATCGCAGGCAAGACGGAGCGTGTAGCCGGGCCATTACACTATAGTAAACTTTATCAAGTAAGAATTGTTAAAATTTAGTTTTAAAAAGATCTAGACTTCGTATTTTCAGTAAGTCACTTGGCAGTGCATTATAGATTCTAGGTGCCATACAAAAAATACTATTTGTGAATAGTGTGGTTTTGTGTCTGGGACAGCAAATTTTGTAATTTTGTCTTTTACTTTTGTAGTTAAAAAACTCTTTGTTCGTTTTTACCAATGTCACCACATCGTAAATATACAGGCAAGGCAGAGTTAATATTTGAAGGCTTTTGAAATGCGGTCTGCAGGAGTCAGTTTGATGTATTTTACAAATGGCTCTTACACACTTTTTTTGGGCCCTAAACACATTTTCCTTGTCTTTACAATTGCCCTAAAATAAAATCCCATATCGTAATATGGACCTCACGTTAGCATGATACGCTGTCAATACCGCAGAATGGTTTAAAACTTTTGAAAGCATATACAGGGCATAAGATTGTTTGTTTAACTTATAACAGAGGCTTTCAACATGCGCATCCCAATATATATCTATACGGGAATTAACGCGAACATGCATTAGGTATTTACATACCTTATTTTTGCTTGACGTTTCGAGACGGTTGCACGTCCCGTGGTCGCAAGCTGACTGGTGTAGCGATGTCACGTCTCCGAGTGCGAGGTAGAAAATTCTATTTCTACCCCTGCGTTGTTGATTTTCGAGGTGCCGGCGCAAAACACACTAACCGTATCTGTATTTTGAACATTCGCCGACTGCGCATTAAAGTAGGGTGTTGTTAACAGGATCACTGGATTCCACGCCGATGACAATTTGAAGCCCTCTTCCCGATTGAAATTTTTATGTCTTCTGATTTCGATCGCTTCACGCACAACTCTTGGGTAAAAGTGGCGTTCCGTGGAGAGGACTTGTGGACGATGAAATTCAATCCAGTGATTGGTGCCCGATTGAAGTAAATGTTCCGCAATCGCCGATTTGTTCGTTTGACGGTTCTTTACAGCTGCGATGTGCTCCTTTATACGTTCAGCAATGGTCCACTTCGTTTGCCCTATGTAAGAGCTTCCGCAGCTGCAGTTGATTTTATAGACACCTGGGGTTTGTAGCGGTAGAACATCCTTTGGTGTGCCCACCATGTTGTATACTTTGGCCCCTGGTGTAAATACGGTCGGAATGGAGTAGTTTTTTAACTTTGCTCCTATTTTATCCGTAACACCTCTAATGTAGGGCATGTAGGTAGGTTGTCTATTTACCGCCGGATGTTTATCTCGCTTGATAGGCCGCGTCATTCGACGTTGTATCTGGTATCCTTTCTTCCTAAGTACCTCCTGAACATGGTCTAGCTCTAGCTTCAAATGCTCAGGGTCACAGAGGTCGTGTGCTCTGTTTTTTAGTGACGTCACAACGGATTGCAGTTGTCGAGGATGGTGGTGCGACGTGGCGTGTAGGTATCTATCTGTGTGTGTAGGCTTCCGGTATACGCAGTGTGTTAAGGACCCATCTGGTCTCACAGTCACTTTGACATCCAAGAATGACAACGATCTGTCAGTTTCCATTTCGTAGGTGAATCTCATCTTCGGATGAATGGAGTTAAGGTGTTGCACATATTGATCTACATCCTGCTTACCTCCTTTTACGATACTAAAGATATCGTCCACGTATCTTTTCCAAAGCCGGATGGTCTTAGGTCCGATGCTAAGCGCCTTTTCCTCAAAGTGTTCCATCCAGATATTAGCCAGTACTGGGGCTACTGGACTCACCATTGCGACACCATCGATCTGGAGGTAATATTGGCCTTGGAAGAGGAAGTAGTTGCCATCTAAGCAGTGTTTTAGTAGATCAATATAGTTGTGAGGCATATCGTTGTCACTCAGTCTGTCCCTCACTACGTCCAGACATTCCCTTATTGGAACGTTGGTAAAGAGCGACTCAACGTCAAAGCTTACCATTACATCTTCCGGTTCCAATCGGATACTTTGTACGATCTGGACGAAATGACGCGAGTTCTTCACAAAAGACGGTGTGATACCGACTAATGGCTGCAATACCGATGCAACGTGCTTCGCAAGGTCGTAAGTAGGCGACGAAATCTGACTTACGATAGGCCGCAGTGGCACGTTGGGCTTATGTACCTTAGGCAGACCATATAGCCTAGGTGGTTGGTATGGCTTGGGACCATATAACTTGCTGTACTCATCTTCCGTGAACAGGTCCTGGTGGTCTTGTATCAGTGCTCGTATTCTGCGCGTTACTCTGGCCGTGGGGTTATATGAGACCGGTTTATACACCTTGTTATCACATAACAACTCTCGTACCTTATCCGTATAATCAGCCGTATTCATCACTACAGTGGCGTTTCCCTTGTCGGCCTTAAGCACTAAAATATCCTGGTTGTCCCGAATCCTTTTCAGTGCTTGACGCTCTTCCATAGTGATATTACTGGCAGGTATCTTCGACTTCCGTAATATCACC